>JALAZF010000486.1:0-2400000 GCA_022829125.1 Lathyrus tuberosus | reverse complement strand
TTTCGCGCCAAACTTCCGACGCGCGTAACTCTCTCGATTTTTAACGGAATTAAGATCCTAAAGAGTCTATCTTGACCAATTTTTCGCAAGAAATCCAATGGTATCACACATGCACGCTGAAACTCAACGTACAAAACGCAGCAGCAAAAAAACCAGAACTGCGCGTTAGTTGAAAACATCGTTTCGCACCAAACTTCCGACGCGCGTAACTCTCTCGATTTTTAACCGAATTAAGATCCAAAAGAGTCTATCTTGACCAATTTTTCTCAAGGAATCCAATGGTATCACTCACGCACACGGAAACTCAACACACAAAATGCAGAAATTAAAAAACCAAAACTGCACGTTGTTTTCGACGTCGTTTTGCGTCAAATTTCCAACGCGCGTAACTCTCTCAATTTTCATCGGAATTGAAATTCGTAAAAACCTATATTGACCGATTTTTCACGAGGAATCCAATGGTATTATTTACGCACTCGGAAACTCACTGTACAGAACACACAAAGCAAAAAAAACCAGAACCGCTATCGTTAATTCGACGTCGTTTCGCGTTAAATTTCCAACGCGCGTAACTCTCTCAATTTTCATCGGAATTGAAATCCGTAAAAACCTATCTTGACTGATTTTTCGCGAGGAATCCAATGGTATTATACATGCACTCGGAAACTCACTATACAGAACACACAAAGCAAAAAAACCAGAACCGATATCGTTAATTCGACGTCGTTTCGTGCAAATTTCCAACGCGCGTAACTCTCTCAATTTTCATCGGAATTGAAATTCGTAAAAACCTATCTTGACCGATTTTTCGCAAGTAATCCAATGGTGTTACTCATGCACACTAAAACTTAATGTACGGAACACACGAATCAAAACAATCAGAATTGGACATGATTTTAAAACAACCAAAATTCCACATATAAACATGTTAAAATGCAAACAGTGGGAGGATCACAACATACACATTAAGGACTACATTTTTTCCTCAAGAATTGTTCAATATGATGCATGTATGTGGACAACAAAGGAAATCATGATTCAAAGAATTCAAGTTGTGGATTTTACCTCTTTTTTGGAGATTTTGGGCAACCTACCAAGTGCTTTGTTCCAGAAATGATTTGATGCTTTGGACAACCTCAAATGACCTCTTAGAAGCTTTTAGGATGGTTGGAATCGGCTGGAAACCTCTGGAGCAAGTTTGAGCACTTTCTCGCAAAATGGTCAAAAGTGGCCAAAATGCCAACTCTCTCAAATGGTGTTCCAGATGTGTGGCACCATTTGGGAAAGTTCAAGGATGATATTTAGAGTGTGTTTGAGGTTTCATCTGGTTTGGAAAGTGACTGAATCAAGACATGGCTTGAAAAATACAAAAAAATGTGTCATTTTGAGGTTTTGAGAGGTGACTTTGTGATGTTGGTGTTATAGGTCACTTGTGAGAGTTTGGATCACCTACATATGATATTTATGAGGTGTTAGGATCATGAGCTGTGATGGAAATGCTCTCTAACTCAAAAACTCAGAATTTCCTTACTAAAGAAGGCATTTTGGAGTGAAAGAGAGAATTTGAGGAAAGCATCTGTTTGATGGCTTTGGTGTACTTAAACTGAGTACAAATGAGCTCTATTTATAGTAGAGCAAGTTTTTTTTGGGATCCACAGTGAATGGTGGCTGCAGCAGAGGTTTGGCCAATGTTGGCCAATAAAAATCCAAGTCTCCTCTAGCCATTGACTAGAGGTTAGAGCACAGGCTGCTGGTTCCCTAGTTGTTGAAGGAATCTTGACTGAATTCAGATGAGAATGGCTCAGTCCATGCCACCTCTAAGCATCCATTAAATGCTCCAAACCAAAATTGGAGTTTTGTCCCTCTTTTAGGGATTTCTAGGTTTTGGCATGCTTTTTTTGGTTCCTTGGACTTAGGAGGTTCATGGATCAGATCATCCCACTTGGATTTGATCCTTAGATGTGTCCAAACTGATGACAAGGCTTGAAAATTCGTGTGGCACAAAAAAAGTGCAAATCTGCCCTGAAAAATTCAGCTTCAGCAAGCCATTTTGTAAGATCCATAACTCCCTGCTCGAGTATGCTACATGGACGTTCTAGGACCTTCCGGAAAGCTTAGATGACGTACTTCAACTTTGATGTTTGGCCCTAGACCTGGTTCAACTTGGAACATGGAGAAAAACAGCCTTGAAGTGGGGACATTGTGCTGAAATTACAAGGCAGATTTTGGCTAAGTGCTGAAAAATGTCAATTTTAAGTTTTTAGCCAATTTGATCCAACCATAACTCAAAATCCATGATGAATTGGGATGAAGTGTAGTTGACACTTTTGTAGAGGGCCATGAGGGCTACAAATCCATCTTTGGATGGGGAAAAATGGCTTTGTGGTTTAGGAGTTATGATCCTCCAAAGTTGGTACCCTTGCCACTTTATTCCATAACTTAGAAAAATTTCTAAGTTTTTATGGTTACCCCTTTTACAAGTTATCCCACTTTCTTTGATTTTTCTTGATGAATGATGATTCCAATCACACATTAACATCATTTTAGGGTTTAAAAACCATTTTTATGAAAAATCTCAAAAAGTTAAAGTTTGACTTTTGTGCACAGTTGACTTTTTATCAGATGAATTCCAAACTGTGCGATCCTTTAGGAAATCATGTCCTTGACCTAAATCAAAATTGATGGACATGTTCCATGGGTGTTATAGGGTATATTTAATCGTGTCCCACGGCTTGGGAGCATGTCCTGGTCAAAATTCAAAGCTACAGTTGACTTTTCTCGCGAAACCCTAACTGTGGTTCAGATGAAATTGAAACTTGTTGCTCAAGCTTCTTGGGTCAATCCATTGTTGCAAATGGATCAATGTGGTGTGTTAGGGATCCTCAAATCCTCTCTTGAGGTCTTGGCTCATGATTTGTCCCAAAAGTCAAATTAGGGGTGAATTAGGTCAAGAAACCCTAATTCCTGATTTTTTGTGTATGCATCCCCTGAGGCTAAATTGACTTGATGATGGGGTTTATGATGTTCCATGGAGAATTTTAGGTTATGCTTTGAAGCATTGGCTCATGCCCAGAGGAAAATTTCCATCTGGAGGCCCTAGTCGACCAAACCCTAATTTGGTGACACTGGCGATCCTGAGGCTTGATCCACCTAGAAGGGAGCAGCCTTGTGCTTAATCCTTGAAGTGGGAGTCCTCTTGATCCATTATGGATATTTGAGAGGCTAGACAAGTCGAAGATCATGTCATTCCTTGATTGATCCTTTGTCTAAGAGCTCTGCGAGGGCTTCAAACCCTAGTTTTGATTGTAGTGAATGCTCATCCATCTTTGGGGAGACTGATGAGGTACAAAGGTACATCCATATTGTGCTGATGATTTGCACAATGATGGGAAATCTTAGTGGTCAAAATTTGGGGTATGACAGATGCCCCTATTTAATCTTCTTGGACCCGAAGGTGTGAATGACGAAGGTATTCGGGCATTCGGGGTGCAAGAGGATTAAATATCGGAATACCTGAAATTTTGATGGTGGTTACGAATGGTAGCTTACGCATTCATCTTCTTTAGCTATGCGAAGATGCTTAGAAAAAGTAAACTTCCCCTCGATCCTGGTCTTCAGCCAAGGAGCTGGTCTCAGTTTTATTTTGAAATAAACATCCCCTCGATCCTGGTTTCCTACCAAGGAACTGGTCTTAGTTTCTTTTGTCAACCTCCCATCGATCCTGGTTTCCTACCAAGGAACTGGTCTCAGTTTCTAAAGTAAACTTCCCCTCGATCCTGGTTTCCTACCAAGGATCTGGTCTCGGTTTTTGATATAAACTTCCCCTCGATCCTGGTTTCCTACCAAGGATCTGGTCTCAGTTTCTGATATAAACTTCCCCTCGATCCTGGTTTCCTACCAAGGACCTGGTCTTAGTTGCTGAAATAAACTTCCCCTCGATCCTGGTTTCCTACCAAGGAACTGGTCTCAGTTTCTTTTGTCAATAAACTTTCTTGACAAGGAACGCTGTTAGTAGCGGTTTTCCTTCAAACTTCTCGCCGAATTTTCCTGGGGAGATGCCATTTGAGTGGAAAAAGTTTTGATGTCAGACTTGCTGGGGAACCCATTCGTCTGAATTGTAGAGGTACACAAACTTCTCTGTTTTGGAGACGTCATTTGTCTATTCTACTGGGGAAAGCGAGTCTCTTGAGAGACTGTTTTCATTTGGGGGCTTACATCATACTTTCTCGGGATCTTTCCGGAGAAATGCCATATGATGGGATCCAATTTTGAGGTGCTGATGACCTTTTCATCAGCGGATTTTTCAGAGAAAACTGTTGTATTACAGAATCTCTGATTAAGAGGCTTTCTCTGGAGATTTTCCTTAATCTGGGAAAGCGAAAATATCATCTTCAATGGCGAAGAGTGACATCGGTTGAAGGTTCTCTGGTCTTTCAGAGGTTCAAGTTATCAAAGTGGTCAAGGGCCAATTTCAATCCAGAAATAAACTAGAGGAGAAAGATTGTTCGACGCAACCTTTCCTAACGAGGAAAGAACTGACAACTCAATTGAGAGGACTGTTATCACTAGGGGACAAGACCGACGGGAGTGATAGTGATGCAATATGAATATGAATGCAAATCAATAATGCATGATGTATGTATGTATATGCGGACAAAACTGACGCGACATACTAACTAAAAGATGAACATGACTGGATACTCGGCCATCGCGGGGCGTGGAAGAAATATCGCTGGTTCAAGATAGCAATTCTGCCTTGCTTAGGAGAAACGGTCCCTGTTGGGGGTGACGCTGCTCGGGCTTAGGAGATGAGAACTCGGCCGAAGATGTCAGATGGATTAGTCGCATCTGACACTATTGATCCTTCAATCAGGCGCACTGGTGTAGAAGGAGTACTTTGATTCTGCACTTTGAAGTTCGCTTACTTCTGGAGAAGCGGTTGATGTTCCTTTGATGTTCAACAGTAAAAAGAAATTGTCGTCTTTATTTTAAAAGCAGAAAAAGTTTTAACAAGTAAATTCATTTTGTTTTATTTCAAGAATCGTTAATCATATTAAAATGTCGTTCTGTAAAGCTAAAACAAATAAGAATTACAAACAAAAGCACAAAGGCTCAAATTTTATTGATAGGATGGAGATCAGCCAAACGCGTGATTCCAAAGAGTATATACAAAGTTAGAAAATGGTAATTTACAGGGAAAAGGGGTACGTTGAAACATAACGACCAATGTCCTTCTACCAACTTTGAATTCGGGGCATCCTGAGCTTTTGTCGAAGATGACCTTGACTGGAGTTTTCCTCCAATGGACGATGTAACTGCTGCTGCTGCTGAGGGACTTGCCTCTGTTGAACATAGTTACTTGCCATTATTCCTAATTTTTGCCTGGATTGTACTATGAGATTTCCAATCCACCGGGATGATTTTTTCATGTCTCTAATTTTTACCTGGACCGCCCTTTCGGGTTTTCAATCCACCGAGACTTTTTTTTTTTTAGGCGAAGTATTTCTTGACTACGTCAACATTCGTGGGGTAGGCAAATTCCTCTCCGTCCATGGTTGCAAGTCTTAAGGCACCGCCTGAGAAAGCTTTCGTGACCACATAGGGGCCATCGTAATTTGGGGTCCATTTGCCCCGAGAATCAGTGAGAAATGATTGTATCTTCTTGAGCACAAGGTCTCCTTTTCTGAAGACATGAGGTCGGACCTTTTTTTCGAACGCCCTCTTCATTCTCTGTTGATACAACTGACCGTGGCATAGTGCCGTGATTCTCTTTTCTTCGATCAGATTCAGTTCGTCGTGTCGGCTTTGACACCATTCAGCTTCGGTGAGCTTCGCTTCCATCAATACCCGGATTGATGGGATCTCTACTTCTATGGGGAGCACTGCTTCCATGCCATACACTAAAGAGAAAGGGGTAGCCCCAATTCCGTTTCCGTAATGATTGACAGCTCCGTCAAAGATAAGTCCCCACTGGGAACCTGGTTCTGGCCCTTCACTGGGTAACGGTTCATCACAATCTTTCATCTTTAGATATATGACATCTTCGTCTGGGAAGTCAAACCCGATTGATTCTTGATCGTCAATCGGTTGATGAGCCAAATGATCGGCTAAAATACTTCCTTTAACGGCTTTCTGAGCATGGTACTCGATGTCATATTCTGATAACAGCATCTGCCAACGGGCAATCCTTCCCGTAAGAGCAGGTTTTTCGAAAACGTACTTGATTGGATCCATTTCGGAGACCAACCAAGTAGTATGACGAATCATGTATTGGCGAAGACGTTTGGCTGCCCAAGCCAAAGCACAGCAAGTTTTCTCAAGCATCGTGTACCGAGTTTCACTGTCGGTGAATTTCTTGCTTAGATAGTAAATGGCAGACTCTTTCCTTTTGGTTTCATCTTGTTGGCCAATTACACACCCCATTGAGTCCTCTAGAACAATGAGGTAAATGATCAGTGGTCTTCCTTCCACTAGAGGTGACAGAATCGGTGGGTTCAACAGGTATTCCTTAATACTGTTGAAGGCAGTTTGACAGTCCTCTGTCCAAATGCAGTCCTGATTCTTCTTGAGTAATTTGAAAATCGGCGGGCATGTCGCGGTCATAAGGAATATGAATCTGGAGATGTAGTTCAAATGTCCCAGGAATCCTCTGACTTGTTTTTCAGTTTTCGGAGAAGGCATTTCTTGAATGGCCTTGACCTTGTCAGGATCAACTTCAATTCCTTTCTGGCTGACGCTGAACCCTAGTAGTTTCCCTGAACGGACACCGAAGGTGCACTTGTTAGGATTCAAGCGGAGCTTGAATTTTCTTAGACGTTCGAACAATTTTGACAGATGTTCAACGTGCTCACTCTCTGTTTTTGATTTGGCAATCATATCATCGACATATACCTCGATTTCTTTATGTATCATGTCATGAAACAGAGTAGTCATGGCCCTTTGATAGGTTGCCCCGGCATTCTTCAAACCGAACGGCATTACCTTGTAACAAAAGGTGCCCCATGGGGTAATGAACGAAGTTTTCTCCATGTCTTTCGGCGCCATTTTGATTTGATTATAGCCCTAGAATCCATCCATGAAGGAAAAAACTTTGAACTTTGCTGTACTGTCTACCAGCATGTCAATGTGTGGTAAAGGAAAGTCGTCCTTTGGACTAGCCTTGTTCAGGTCTCTGTAATCTACACACATTCTGACCTTTCTGTCCTTTTTGGGAACGGGTACGATGTTGGCTAACCATTGAGGATATTCAGATGTAGCGAGGAAGCCTGCGTCGATCTGTTTCTGTACCTCCTCTTTGATTTTGATGGCCATGTCCGGGTGAGTGCGTCTCAACCTTTGCTTTACTGGCGGACATTCCGATCTTAATGGTAAGTGATGTTCCACGATGCTGGTATCCAACCCTGGCATATCCTGATAGGACCAAGCGAATACATCGGGGAATTCTTTGAGAAGCTTTATCAAACTTTCTTTGACAGTTGGATTGAGCAGTGCCCCAATCCTGATTTCTTTTCTCTCTTGCTCTGAACCCAAGTTTACCGTTTCCAACGGTTCTTTATGAGGTTCAATGGACCTTTCCTCTTGTCTGAGTAGTCGGGAGATCTCTTCTGGAATTTCGTTGTCATTTTCTTCTTTAGCCTCGAATACCGGGAACTCAAAGTTGGGAGAAGGCATTAGATCGTATGTTTCAACGGGGTGTAAAACAAGCAATCTGCATGACGTGATGATTCGTGTTTAGAAGAGATAGAGAAAATGCAAGAGTGTGTGTAGTGTTTTATTTTACTGCTTGTTTTTATTTTTACTTGTATTTTAGGATTACCATTTTCTGAAAAAAGCGAAAAGAGAAAACAGCAATTAATGCGGAAATTACAGAACGACGTTATTTTATTAATGAACAAGTCGATTCTTGAAACTACAACCCTATAAAACAAAACTCTGTCGCTTTTGCAAAGCGAAGAGGGAAATTTACAGAAAGCGAGCCCTATCAAAACATCTGTTTCACCTGGGCAGGGTGAAAGGTTAAAGATGACAATTACTTTGACTGGTGAAAGGCCTTCGGAACATCGACAGCAACCCATTGGCGGCGAACTCCTCGGTGAATCACAAAGTCTGGCACCTTCCTTGATTTGTCTTCAGAAATAACGCTGATTTCTGGTGGAGCAGGATCGCTGGAATCTGTCTCCCAGGAAGAATTGTCGTAGGAGGATTCCTCTGTTGTATTTTGCATAGCATTTGTTCTCTCAGCTGTATCTCCCCATCCAGTTGGCTGGATATCTTCGAGCCTGATATGAGAGCTTTCGGGAGCGGTGTACTTGACCATATAGTCGTATTTTCCACTTGGTTCTCCCAGAGTGTCCCAAACTTCTTTGGAACTGGAGGAGTCATCTCTCTCGATGACGTTGACCTCAAGAAAAGCATAGTTGATGAATTCAAGTCCTGCGAACGTTGCGAATTCATCTTCATGTTGAGTAGTTTCCGAATGACCTGAGTGTGGATCCCATGACATGGTGGGGACGCAGGTATTCTGTTCAATGAAGGTCAGCTGATTTTCATTACTCGGCTGACTTTCTTGCCCCAAGTTTCCTGGGTAAGGCTGCCACATTGGCAGGCCATCCATCGGGCCATTGTGGTCAAAGTTGTCTTTCATCAGAGTGTCTTCCTCTAATGAATTTGGTGGAGCACAACATCCTTCAGGATCACAATCTCCATATATCATTTCGACATCTGACCGTGGTATAAACCTCGGACTCTGTGCGGGATAGCAAAATGGCGTAGGCACCTCTTCCTGAGACATATAACCGTCCTTGTTAAGATAGGACTTCCATTCTTCATTTGTGTCAGAGGGATCTTCCTCATTGATAGCATGAACTGTCTGAGACACTGGGTGAAGGAAACCTCCACTGTGGAAGAAGTTTTGAAGGGGATGAAGACTTTCATCGTTGGCAGCTGTCTGGGTACAGGTTGTAGAAAAACCAAGACCCTTCTTTGTTTTATTGTCAGTGGGAATGACAAGATGTCCCCATCCTTTTGTATCGGTACTCTCGACCGCTTTAATAGTATCTTTGTATGAGGAAATCGAGGTTCCTCCTTTGAACTGATTGTCCTTGCTCACTGACAATGCTTGGAACTGAGTTCCAATAACCTCCTCGGGTTCTACACATGTAGACGATGATAAGTTACTCACACGCAAGGCTTGTTCCCCACAAACTGTGACAAGTTGATCGTCCTTGACGAACTTTAGCTTTTGGTGGAGGGTTGAAGTAACCGCTCCAGCTTGATGTATCCAAGGTCTTCCTAATAAATAACTGTATGTTGCCCGGATGTCCATGACCTGGAAAGTGTGAGGACCAATAGTTATGGGAAGATCAACTTCGCCGATAACTGTTTTTCTGGATCTGTCGAATGCTTTGACGACAACCTCGCTGATTCTCATCGGAGGACCTTTGAATGATAATTGCATCAAAGTGGACTTCGGCATAACATTCAGGGCTGACCCTGTGTCTACCAGTACGCTGGCTAAAGCATCATCCTGGCAGTTAACTGTGATATTGAGCGCCATGTTATGACGGCAACCCTCTTCGGGTAATTCCTCATCACTAAATCCCAAATTATTGCAAGAAGTGATGTTAGAGACAATACTATCGAACTGTCTGATGGTTACATCCTGTTCCACAAAGGCTTGCTCTAATACTTTCTGTAGAGCCTCCCTATGCGCTTCTGAACTGAGTAAAAGTGATAGCACCGAGATCTTTGAAGGAGTTTGTAACAGTTGATCAACAATGTTGTATTCACTCCTTTGGATGAGCTTGAGCATCTCATCGTTGTTTTTTGAAAGGTCGGGATTACTGGATTGACCGACTGGTGGATCAGGAGTTTCCGTCTGAATTTCCTTTTCCTTGTTAGGTTCCCCAACCCCTCGGTTGAAGATTCTACCGCTCCGTGTTACACGACTGATGTCTGCAATATTCACGACGGAGGGTAATGGAATTTCCTTTCCATTTTCGACTATTGTTGCACCGTATTTGTAAGGGATAGCCTTAGTTGATTCATACGGTAGTGGTCCTGGCAGATAAATGACTTTGGGAGCCTTCTGATTTTTCTGACCATCATAAGTAATTTCAATCTGTTCCTGGTTAGGAACTTTAGATTCGTCAAGTAGTGGAATGATGGCACAAATATCCCCAGCCCTCTGATGATCAGAGATTACGACAACATCCTCGATTTGATCAACGAGATAATTGACTGATCCAGAACTTGAGCATGGTTGAATCTCTTTGCGGTCCAACTGACTTTGAAGGGCTGCTCGTACGAGGTAGCATCCTTGATTGTTCACTGAACAAACTCCACACCGCTCATAGTTGTGTAGTGGCACCCGACCATGTCCACTTTGAATGCAGTGCAACCTTACAAGGTCTGTTTCCACCGACCGGACATCCTGACTTTGATATCTAGTAGGATTTCCGTTAGTGATACTAATTTGCTGGGTATCTTCATCCATATAGATTGGCATCCACCAGTGATTTAACAAGTGCTGAAGTGCCTCCTCGACAAGGGTAAAACCTTGATCATTTTCGCAACCCGCTTTACAGCTTTGGTAATCATGTGATATTAAGAATCCGAGTCAGACCTGCTCAGCATGTAACTCTACCAGGCTGGTATTCATCAGACGAATATCGAATATTTGAATCATGTTGATCTGATAGGGGTTCCTATCACGGTAGTCTTGGATCCATCCAAGATCCATCTGACGTTGGAGGGCCTCTTGTATGAAAGAGCATCCCAGTTTGTATACTGAGCAAGTCAGACAAGAACTGTAATCGTGCCGCGGCAGATTATGATACTGGCTTTTCCTTGAGTGCATCGCCACCAAGTTGACATTCATTGCACGGATATCGTGGTTCTGAATGATGTTAGAATTCATATAGACCATGTTAACTCCACGAACTCGGTGTTCTTGGATCCATCCGAGATCCATTTGTTCCTATAGAGCTGATTGCATTACCGAACATCCTTGGTTATCTTTAGAGCAGATATCACACTGGTGATAATTATGAGGTGGCACATGGCCATATCCACTCTGTCTACAATGCATCTTAACCAGATTGGTCTTTAACAAGAGTACATCGTGAATTTGATAGACATTGTTAGTCTCTTTCTCAATCAGGTTGACTGCAGCTTTCTCATGTTGAGGCAGCGGGTTCGTAAGAACATTTGGATTTGTATCCTTGAAATATAAGAGCCCGCTCCTAACAAGCTTTTGCACGTCGGACTTGAAATTGAGACAAGTCTCTATGTTATGCCCTGACCCTCCTTGATGATATGGGCATGTCTGATCCACCTTAAACCAAAAAGGCAGATTTTTTGGTACTGTAAGAGGAGACTTAGTCTGGATGTGCCCCTTAGCCAGTAGTAACAGAAACAGTTCTGCGTACGTCATGGGTATAGGATCAAATCCTGGTGGCCGTGTTGTACGGTTGTTGTTATATGGAGGGCGAGCCTGCTGAAGAGGCTGTTGTGTCCTTTGCTGGTCAGGTTGGCTCTGCGCAACCTGAGGTTGATACGTAGGAATAGGCACAGTGTTGATAGCAGGAATTACAGCTGCTACCGGCTGATAACGTCGCCTTTGCTTTCCGAGAGAGATATTCCCAATATCTTGCTCTTTTTTCTTAGGGAGAGCACTACCGTATTTTTTAGTACCGCTCGTCGATCCAGTGTCTTTTACCAAACGTCCTTCTCGGACGGCTTCCTCAAGACGCACGCCCATGCCCACCATCTCGGTGAAATCACTGGGTGCACTGGCAACCATTCGGTCATAGTAAAATGAGCTTAAGGTCTTTAAGAAGATCTTTGTCATCTCTTTTTCCTCAAGAGGTGGACAAATTTGAGCGGCAATTTCACGCCATCTTTGAGCATACTCCTTAAAGGTTTCCTTGTCCTTTTGCGACATTGATCTGAGTTGATCTCTGTCGGGTGCCATGTCCAAATTGTATTTGTATTGTTGGACGAAGGCAGTGCCAAGATCTCTGAAAGTGATGATCGTGGCACGGTTTAAACCCATGTACCATTTTAATGCGGCACCGGTTAAACTATCCTGAAAGTAGTGAATCAGCAGGTCCTGATTCTCCATCTGAGCTGACATTCGTCGGGCGTACATCACCAGATGGCTTTGAGGGCAAGAGTTACCCTTGTACTTTTCAAAGTCTGGTACTTGGAACTTGTGCAGGACTTTCACATTGGGGACCAAGCAGAGGTCTGCGGCGTCCTTTCCAAATTAATCCTGACCGCGAATGGCTTGCAGCTCTTTCTATATTTCCAAGAACTGTTCCTGGAATTCATCCATTCGGTCGAACATAGTTTCCTTTTTACCAGAAGGTATCGGTGGAATCTGTCCTTCCGGGACAGTGTGCACCACAGGGGGTGGTACCGTGACTACGGTAGCGAATCTTGGCGTTTCCCGAAGTTTGTAACCTTCAGGAGTCTTCAGTATGCCCCTGGCATCTTCGCTTTCCCGAAGTTTGTAACCTTCAGGCCCAGCGGCTTCTGTTGTGATTCCCTGATCCTCAGTGATCGGCGGAACATATCCTCCCGGGATATAGTTGACAAGCATGCCCCAGGGACGATCTTTCAGCATCTGATACCTAGGATCATTCTTCTCCACTATGGGCATTGAGGTGATCTCTGAGATCACAATTCTTTGTAGCTGAGCTTCTGCCATGGCTTGCATGTCGTTACGAAGCTTTCTCATATCCTCTCTCAGAGCGTCGATCTCTTCCTTCAACTCTCTGTTCTCTTCCTCGAAATCATCCATCTTTTTCTGACGATTGGCCCGAGTATTGTACGAATGAGACAGTTTGACTCTAGAACCAAGACACAAATGTGAGATTCGCAGGGAAGAAGAATACGCGATGTGAGAATGATGAATGCAATGATTATATTAATTGTTTTTCTTGGTTTCATCAAAATAAACTTCGACAATTAGATTGCAAATATCAAACGGTGGGGAAACCCCTTTTTATTGAATTCAAAAGGATTACAGAAACGGAAATACAGTAGATTACAAAGTGCAGAAACAGAAACCTAAGCTAATGGGTCCCGAGTCCTCTCTGAAGAGAAATCGGGTGCTGATTCTGGTATCTTCCTTTTCTTTAACCGGGGCTCTTAGGCCGTTGTCGGGTTGTCATTCCTTTGCCAAGTGAAAGGAGCGAGGAAATTCCTGTGGTCATCTTGATTCTCTACAGCATGTTGCTCCAAAATTTCAATCAGAGCATCTTTCTCTTTCAGTAATTGTTGTATTTTGATGCACTCGACGTCGAGGGTGCGGTACTTGTTCTTCCAATACCTCCTCTCCTTTTGAACTTTGTTGAGAGTAACCTGAAGCTTTTCAGTTTCCGTCATGAAGTACATGACAGATTCTCTTGGCGGAAGAATTCCGTAACGAGGATAAGGCATCTTTAGCTTGAGAGCTCTAGTTTGTACCCAATGGAGATAAGGCTCCACTGAGACACAGTCCGGTTTTCCTAGAGACTCTCGTCCTTTCTTATGAACGTGTTTCCAAGCATACTATTTCCATTTTTAGTGCTCTGTCACTTTCTCCTTCCTTGAAGAAAAGACCTTACAGATGAGCGTTGCGCGGAATAAGCCTCATCGGGTATCCAAATTGACGACGAACCAATACCGGGTGATAGTTGATTCCTCCTTTAGTTCCTATGAGGGGTACGTTGGGGAAGTTTCCACAACGGTCAATGATCCTGATTCCCTCAAAAATCCTATTACACCAATCTATATCAGAGTTGGTGAGAGACATGATCTTCTGCGACCAACGTAAGACACTCTTGCAATCCTAAAAAGCAGCAGACTTGGGCAAGTGCGAGATAAACCATTTGTAAAGCAAAGGTACACAACATGTGATCTCCCCTCTGCTGTACAAATTTCCTAAGTGTACAGAATGATACGCATCTGCGAGCAAAGTTGGCACAGGGTTTCCAATGAGAAAAACCTTAATGGAGTTAATATCGACGAAGTTATTGATGTTGGGAAACAAAAATAACCCGTAGGTGAGCAAGACAAAGATGCTTTCAAAAGCAGTCACGTTCCCAATACTGGCAAAATACAGGGCTTTCTTCGTCAAGAACTGGGCTGGCAAACCTTGGATGCCACCCTTAGCGGTCATGTGAGTCCTGACCTCAGACTCGTCCAAATGAATTGCTCTTGCAATGGTCTGATTCTTTGGAATTTCTTCCAGTCCAGAAAATGGAGCTCGATCGGTGATATGTAGATCAATCAGATGAGAATACTCCTCCAGCGTTGGTGATAGCTGGTAATCCGGGAATGTGAAACAGTGATAAACCGGATCGTAAAACTGAATGAGCGCATCCATGATTCCCTCAATCACATGGACTCTTAACAGTGGTAACAGACCTCCGTGCTTGGCTCTGAAAGCCTCAGGGTTAGTGATCATCCTCGCTAACCTTCTCAAATCCTCAAGTTTTGGAACCTTGAAGGTGTACTTATGAGTTCTCCTTCTACCGAAATCCATTAGCGTAATCCTCTTCTCTGATATTTGCAATCACAGTCTTAGTTTAATTTGAAAAACAGAGAGACTAGAAGAGAAGTTTTTTGAATGTTTTAATGTTTTTTTTTAAATGAATGCATGAATGCAGCACACAAAAACATAGAAAAAACATGGGGTCAAAGGGTCGTTGTCATGAAGTCAAGGCTCTACCCATCCCCAAAGGTTTATACTAGGGTGATTTTTGTACTTGTACTCATTATCATCAGCTCCTCCCAGGAAATCAAAACAACAAGCGGATCGCCAGCGAGTTGTAGAGCAATCTTAGAGTAAGTGCCATTCACCGAGAATAGATCACCAGCCTCAAATGAGGGTAGTATCGCGTAACAACTATTTCCGATAGTTTCCGCACTACGAAAGGGTTTGGCTCCTCAGCTTCTTAGGCATCACAACCGACCCATTGTCTAGGTGAGAGAATGGTTACATTAGGATGCCTCCACTGAGGTTGATGGTCGACCCCGTCGCCATCACTTATCTTAAGTGTATACTCAATCTCACCACATGCGGCATCACACGCATTCCCATTAGCAGAAAAATAAACACGTATAGCAATTAGGAAAAGCAGTATATATATTTGTCCTAAACATCCTAGACCTTTAAAGCTATGAATCCTAAGTTCCTGACAGAAAATAGGTTCCCCGGCGGAAGCCCCAATCTGTGGTATTCACACAAGAGATGAAAAGGAAAAAGAGAACTACAAGCCCCACGGTGGGCGCCATTTTTCTGTTGGCGGCCACCACCATGAAAATGACTTACCCAAGGTTTAAATTGTAAGAAAGAAAGAACCGGCCCCACGGTGGGCGCCATTTTTCTGTAGCGAACGATTTTGGACGCGGTTCTTAAGCGCTGGTCACTCTCTGCGGTTTGAGCTTTAACTACAGGTCGATTCATATTTTATCCTATTGTGAGCTGAATAAGGAAGGGAAATAGATGTCTCCAATTAACCCTGCTTTGCATACTAAGTTTAAACAGCGGTCTATTAGGTTACGAATGCTATCAATGTGGGGGGCCTTTGTACTGGTTATTTGTATTTTCGCCAATACTGTTTTCTTTCTTTTCATTTTGACAGAAGGTTTCTGGCGGGGAACAAGGATTAGGATGTTAGGACTGATGTTTTTGAATTACTGCTTTTGATTGATGGAGATATGGGATTTGGGCTTTTTGTTTAGTGTGCTCGCTAAGATTTTTCTTTCAATCTTATGCCTACGTATTCCCGTTTACCGAAACAGGGAAATCAGAGCGTTCGTAGTTCCTCCTAGTCTATGGGAGGAAATGGTTGTTTTTGGTGTCTTGTTCAAAGCCCAAGACGTGAAGCGAAAGGTGATTTGTATCTTGTTCAAAGCCCAAGATGTGAAGCTGAAAAGTCTATTTGTGTCTTGTTCAAAGCCCAAGACATGAAGCTGAAGCACCTCGACTTTAGAGAGAATTTGTCATCTCTAAAGAAGGGTTTGTCTGTCACAACTGTTGGGTGACTGGTTTATAAAGGAGGATTACTTTAACCGGGATACGCGGATCCTAGTAATGCCATAATTTCCTTTATAGGGGATTTTTAACCTAAAGGAGAAGACTTTAACTCAGTGTAGAGCAATGCCATCTTTCCTTAGGAATTTCTCATGCTAAAAGAGGGACAGTGGCGTGGATGTAGATGATCCAGAGGCTTGCCGCTTACAGCGATTAGATGAAAGGAGAGGAGTGGTTGATGTTTGTGTACTGTGAACGAGGCATAGCTTTGATGCTAAAAGGTTAATTGGATTAACCAGTGGTTTTCTTATACAAAGCCTAAGAGGAGGCTAATATGTGTCTCGTATAAAGCCCGAGAGAGAGGCTAAAAGGATTTTGACTCAACGAGGGAATCTTTTGGTATCTCGTATAAAGTCCGAGATGAAGGCTATTTGACTCAACAAGAGAGTTTTTTTGTATCTCGTACGAAGCCCGAGATGGAGGCTGTTGTTTGTTTGGCTCGATTAAGAACCTTTTTGTATCTCGTATAAAGCCCGAGATGGAGGCGAAAAGGGTGATCGACTCAACGAGGGAGCCTCTTATGTGTCTCGTACAAAGCCCGAGAGAGAGGCTAAACGTTGTTTGACTCCGCTGGGGAGAATCATTGTACAAAGCCCAAGAGGAGGCTATGGTGACTGTTTCAGTTGAGTGACAGGTCCAGTATGCGGATTTTAAAAGAGAAAATCAGTTCTTATATGAGCAACACTGTACTCAAGGATTTGATTCAAGGATCCGGGTTATTCCTATTCTTTAAGGAAGTGGGAAATCCGAAGGGTATTGAGACTATCCGAGTCTGCGGGTTTCCTTCCTATTTAACAAAGGGGTCACTTGAGAATGTCTTTGAGACTCAAGGAAGTTAGACTGTCCAAGTCTAGAGTTTCATCTTTTGTACTATGCTTTGAGAAACAGTAGTAGACTCTTTGAAAGGACTGTTCTATGAAGATGATTAAGTTATGTTCCTATACCTCTAGGAGGTCGTCGGGACAATTTGTACGAAGCCCAAGAGGAGGCTGGAAACTTTTAAGAAGCCGACGGGTCCTTGTACTAAGCCCAAGAGAAGGCTATCATTCCCAGAGGAATAGATCATTATACGAAGCCTAAGAGGAGGTTGTGAATACTTCTAAGAAGCCGACGGGTCCTTGTACTAAGCCCAAGAGGAGGCGGGGTTGCTTTTAGGAAGCCTGTGGGTCCTTGTACAATGCCCAAGAGGAGGCCGATGCTTTTAAGAAGCCCGTGGGTCCCCAAACCCCGAGAAATTCAAGGCAAGCTATTCACAAGGAATAGATCAAGTCAGGAAAGTTCGAGAATTTGGAAGAAACTCAAGGATGCCATTCACGGAGAATACATTCATCTTTGGGAGTAGAGTTTCTTGACAATTCCTAATGAGGACAGCCGAAGAGAAGACTGTATCTGGTGATCCTATTGGGGATCTAGTTGTCTATTTCTACGAATAAACGAAACGGCTTTACCTAGTGCTAGACGTAGTTGCCGGGGAAACTCTAAATATCTATACTATTATTACACAGTTGATATGAGTTTATGAAAGAAGACTTACAGCGAAACAGCCCCACAATACAGTTATATATATATGAAAGCGGTAAATGAAAGCGGGTAAACACTTACTCGGTTGTAGAGCTTCCATGCTGTTTGGTTAGTTGTTCAACAAAGAAAGATTGAAAACAACAGTATATTCAAAATCAAAGGAGAAAGTGCTTTGCAATAAAAAGATTTGGGGCTTACAGCTCAAGGAGAGGCCCAGGGTTTTATCAGTGAGCGCACTGTTGAATTTGTACAGAGGGACTTATACAAGTGACTGTGGCCCAAAAAAGGTTTTCTGTACAAAGGGATGGGTCTTACACTCTCTCAAGAGGCCCAAAGAGTTTTTAAGAAAGGAAATGGGTCTTACTACTCGAGGGTAGACCCAGTTGGTTAATTTTAAACTGGCGACGATCGCGTCGTTTATTTGAAAATGTACAGAGGGACTTATACAACGAATGAGGCCCAAAAAGTTTTCTGTACACAAGGGGTTGGGTCTTACACTCTAATAGAGGCCCAAAGAGTTTAAAGAAAAGAAATGGGGCTTACAACACGAGGGGAGGCCCATAGTCTTTATTTTCAAGATGAATATTCACTTTTAAAATGCTTAAAAACAATAAAAAATGAATTTATTCACAAAAATACCAACTATATTAAATAAATAATATAAATTTGATTTTTTTGTAGAATAAAATATTTTACTATTTTTGTGATTTTTCAGAAAAAGAACCAATCAAAAATAATCAAAATTGAAAGAGTTATTAATTTTCCAAATCATTATAAAATAAAATGAGAAAATATAAAAAAGAGGGGTTGGGTCTTACACTCTATTAGAGACCCAAAGTGTATTTTTGTACAAAAGATGGGGCTTACAACTCAGGGAGAGGCCCAAAATATTTTCAGTTTGAAAATGGCGATCGCGCCGAGATTTTTAACGCATCGGGACTTATACAATAACTGAGGCCCAAAATTGTTTTGGTTAAAAGGGGATTGGGTCTTACACTCTAATAGAGGCCCAAGTGTTTGAAAAAGATTTGTTAGGGTGAAAATCAAAGAAAACCCCAATTTCATTTTTTAAGGCATTTTTTCAAGAAAAATTAAGTAAAAAATGATAAAAATATCAAATAAAATCATTAAATAATAATTAAAGTTTATGAAAAAAATATTTTATCCACATAAATATTTAAAATCATTTTGGTTTTAAAAAATCAAGAAAAAAAAATCATTTTAAAAGCATTTAAAACAATTTAAAACACTATTTTTAAATATATTAAAAATAATATTTTTTTTGTGATTTTTTGTGGATTAAAATATTATGGGGTATGAATTGGAAAATGATGATTTTTTGCTATGTAAAAAAAATTTGTTGAGTTTTGAAAATAAAAATAAGAAAAAGAGAAAAGATGTCACAATATCATCTCCGACATTTCTTATGGGGGTAAAAACGAGTACCGAAACTTTAATTTTCAACACGTTTTTTATCAAATTTCAAACACTCATAACTCTCTCAATTTTTATCGGAATCAAAATTCGGAAATACCTATCTTGCCCGATTTTTCGCAAGGAATTCGATGGTACCACACATACACACCGAAACTCGACGTACAAAACACGCAAATCGAAAAACCAGAACAGCGCGTAATTGAAAACATCGTTTCGCGCCAAACTTCCGACGCGCGTAACTCTCTCGATTTTTAACGGAATTAAGATCCGAAAGATTCTATCTTGACCAATTTTTCGCAAGGAATCCAATGGTATCGCACATGCACGCTGAAACTCAACATACAAAACGCAGCAGCAAAAAAACCAGAACTGCGCGTTAGTTAAAAACATCGTTTCTCGCCAAACTTCCGACGCGCGTAACTCTCTCGATTTTTAACCGAATTAAGATCCGAAAGAGTCTATCTTGACCGATTTTTCGCAAGGAATCCAATGGTATCACTCACGCACACAGAAACTCAACACACAAAATGCAGAAATTAAAAAACCAAAACTGCGCGTTGTTTTCGACGCCGTTTTGCGTCAAATTTCCACCGCGCGTAACTCTCTCAATTTTCATCGGAATTGAAATCCGTAAAAACCTATCTTGACCGATTTTTCGCGAGGAATCCAATGGTTTTATTCACGCACTCGGAAACACACTGTACAGAACACACAAAGCAAAAAAACCAGAACCGCTATCGTTAATTCGACGTCGTTTCGCGTCAAATTTCCAACGCGCGTAACTCTCTCAATTTTCATCGGAATTGAAATCCGTAAAAACCTATCTTGACCGATTTTTCTCGAGGAATCCAATGGTATTATTCACGCACTTGGAAACTCACTGTACAGAACACACAAAGCAAAAAAACCAGAACCGTTATCGTTAATTCGACGTCGTTTCGCGTCAAATTTCCAACACGCGTAACTCTCTCAATTTTCATCGGAATTGAATTCGTAAAAACCTATCTTGACCAATTTTTCGCAAGGAATCCAATGGTGTTACTCATGCACACTAAAACTTAATGTACGGAACACACGAATCAAAACAACCAGAATTGGACATGATTTTAAAACAACCAAAATTCCACATATAAACATGTTAAAATGCAAACAGTGGGAGGATCACAACATACACATTAAGGACTACATTTTTGCCTAAAGAATTTTTTAATATGATGCATGTATGTGGACAACAAAGGAAAGCATGATTCAAAGAATTCGAGTTGTGGATTTTACCTCTTTTTTGGAGATTTTGGGCAACCTACCAAGTGCTTTGTTCCAGAAATGATTTGATGCTTTGGACAACCTCAAATGACCTCTTAGAAGCTTTTAGGATGGTTGGAATCGGCTAGAAACCTCTGGAGCAAGTTTGACCACTTTCTCACAAAATGATCAAAAGTGGCCAAAATGCCAACTCTCTCAAATGGTGTTCCAGATGTGTGGCACCATTTGGGACAGTTCAAGGATGATATTTAGAGTGTGTTTGAGGTTTTATCTGGTTTGGAAAGTGACTGAATCAAGACATGACTTGAAAAATGCAAAAAAAGTGTCATTTTGAGGTTTTGAGATGTGACTTTGTGATGTTGGTGTTATAGGTCACTTGTGAGAGTTTGGATCACCTACATATGATATTTATGAGGTGTTAGGATCATGAGCTGTGATGGAAATGCTCTCTAACTCAAAAACTCAGAATTTCCTTACTAAAGAAGGCATTTTGGAGTGAAAGAGGGAATTTGAGGAAAGCATCTGTTTGATGGCTTTGGTGTACTTAAACTGAGCACAAATGAGCTCTATTTATAGTAAAGCAAGTTTGTTTTGGGATCCACAGTGAATGGTGGCTGCAGCAGAGGTTTGGCCAATGTTGGCCAATGAAAATCTAAGTCTCCTCTAGCCATTGACTAGAGGTTAGAGCACAGGCTACTGGTTCCCTAGTTGTTGGAGGAATCTTGACTGAATTCAGATGAGAATGGCTCAGTCCATGCCACCTCTAAGCATCCATTAAATGCTCCAAACCAAAATTGGAGTTTTGTCCCTCTTTTAGGGATTTCTAGGTTTTGGCATGCTTTTTTTGGTTCCTTGGACTTGGGAGGTTCATGGATCAGATCATCCCACTTGGATTTGATCCTTAGATGTGTCCAAACTGATGACAAGGCTTGAAAATTCGTGTGGCACAAAAAAAGTACAAATCTGCCCTGAAAAATTCAGCTTCAGCAAGCCCTTTTGTAAGATCCATAACTCCCTGCTCGAGTATGCTACATGGACGTTCTAGGACTTTCCGGAAAGCTTAGATGACGTACTTCAACTTTGATGTTTGGCCCTAGACCTGGTTCAACTTGGAACATGGAGAAAAACAGCCTTGAAGTTGGGACATTGTGCTGAAATTACAAGGCAGATTTTGGCTAAGTGCTGAAAAATGTCAATTTTAAGTTTTTAGCCAATTTGATCCAACCATAACTCAAAATCCATGATGAATTGGGATGAAGTGTAGTTGACACTTTTGTAGAGGGCCATGAGGGCTACAAATCCATCTTTGGATGGGGAAAAATGGCTTTGTGATTTAGGAGTTATGATCCTCCAAAGTTGGTACCCTTGCCACTTTATTCCATAACTTAGAAAAATTTCTAAGTTTTTATGGTTACCCCTTTTACAAGTTATCCCACTTTCTTTGATTTTTCTTGATTAATGATGATTCCAATCACACATTAACATCATTTTAGGGTTAAAAAACCATTTTTATGAAAAATCTCAAAAAGTCAAAGTTTGACTTTTGTGCACAGTTGACTTTTTATCAGATGAATTCCAAACTGTGCGATCCTTTAGGAAATCATGTCCTTGACCTAAATAAAAATTGATGGACATGTTCCATGGGTGTTATAGGGTATATTTAATCGTGTCCCACGGCTTGGGAGCGTGTCCTGGTCAAAAGTCAAAGCTACAGTTGACTTTTCTCGCGAAACCCTAACTGTGGTTCAGATGAAATTGAAACTTGTTGCTCAAGCTTCTTGGGTCAATCCATTGTTGCAAATGGATCAATGTGGTGTGTTAGGGATCCTCAAATCCTCTCTTGAGGTCTTGGCTCATGATTTGTCCCAAAAGTCAACTTAGGGGTGAATTAGGTCAAGAAACTCTAATTCCTGATTTTTTATGTATGCATTCCCTAAGGCTAAATTGACTTGATGATGGGGTTTATGATGTTCCATGGAGAATTTTAGGTTATGCTTTGAAGCATTGGCTCATGCCCAGAGGAAAATTTCCATCTGGAGGCCCTAGTCGACCAAACCCTAATTTGGTGACACTGGCGATCCTGAGGCTTGATCCACCTAGAAGGGAGCAGCCTTGTGCTTAATCCTTGAAGTGGGAGTCCTCTTGATCCATTGTGGATATTTGAAAGGCTAGACAAGTCGAAGATCATGTCATTCCTTGATTGATCATTTGTCTAAGAGCTCTGCGAGGGCTTCAAACCCTAGTTTTGATTGTAGTGAATGCTCACCCATCTTTGGGGAAACTAATGAGGTACAAAGGTACATCCATATTGTGCTGATGATTTGTACAATGATGGGAAATCTTAGTGGTCAAAATTTGGGGTATGACAGCTGACCAATTGTATCCTGCTCGGAGGGCCTTTCGGGCAAGTGACATTCCGCCGAGATGTTGGGCGTTGATCCCTTCGTGGATTTCGCGCAGGATGTGCACGACCATTTCCTCCTCGACACATTTGAGCAGCGGGATGGAGAATCCCCCCCTGTAGAGTTTATCTTCGACCAAGACATAAGAGCGGGTTCTTCGCCTGACTGTGATGGCCTCCTTTGGGTCGGACGGAAGTTCGTCTTTGGCGAGATAGTTATAGACGGGGTCATCCAGTAGTTGTTGTCACCGATCACCTGTACGTCGAGTGTCGGGGAGGCTTTCTCGATGCTGGGTCGAGGAAGTACTTCCTGTATGACAGATTTGTTTCTGCCTTTCTTCTTTGTGCTGGCTAGTTTGGATAGCACGTCCGCTCGCACGTTATGTTCGCGGGGAACATGTTTCACTTCCACCGTTATGAACTTCGCCATCTCCTTTTTTACCAGGGCCAAGTATTCGGTCAGGTTGTCGTTTTTGGCTTGATATTCTCCCCGGACCGAGAGGGCTACGAGTTGTGAATCCGTGCAAATGACGACCTCTTCTGCGCCTAGGTCCTAGGCCAGGCGAAGCCCAGCGAGGAAGGCCTCGTATTCAGCCTGGTTATTCGAGGTTGGGAATGACAGGGTGAGTGATACTTCGACGATGATTCCTTCTTCGCTTTCCAGTATGATGCTCGCGCCGCTGCCTGCCGAGCTTGAGGCACCGTCAACGAAAATGGTCCATTTACGCGCTTCGCTCGCGGGGGAGTCTACAAATGTCATTTCCGCGACGAAGTCGGCCAGAGCTTGGACCTTGAGGGCTTTTCTGCTTTCATATTGGATGTCAAATTCGGACAGTTCCAACGACCATTTGAGCATCCCACCGGCCATGTCTGGTCGTCCGAGCAGCTGCTTTATGGGTTGATCTGTTCGAATCACGATCGTGTGAGCCAGGAAGTAGTGTCTTAATCTTCTGGCTGCGTTGATGAGGGTCAGCGCCACCTTCTCTATCTGTTGGTATCTTAACTCTGGTCCTTGTAGCGGTTTGCTCGTGAAATATATGGGCTTCTGCCCGTCAGGTGTCTCGCTGATGAGAGCGGCGCTCACTGCTTCAGTTGCTACGGCGAGGTACAGGTACAACGTTTCGCCATTGTCCGGACAAGAGAGGACCGGTGGCTCTGAGAGTGCTCGTTTCAGATGGAGAAGGGCCTCGTCACACTCCTCGGTCCATTCGAATGTTGCCTCTTTGCGAAGGAGTTTGAATAATGGTAGGGCGTGCTGGGCGGACTTAGCCACGAAACAAGATAGTGACGCGAGCATCCCGTTGAGGGACTGGATGGATTTTTTGGACTTGGGCGTAGGAAACTCGGAGAATGCTCGGCATTTGTCGGGATTGGCTTCGATTCCTCGTTCCGTTAAGTAGAAGCCGAGGAATTTTCCTGCCCGGACACCGAACGTGCACTTCTCCGGGTTAAAACGCATTTTGTATTTTCTGGCCTGTTCGAAGACCTTTCTCAAATGGGCAGTATGATCGGTTTCCTCGTGGGATTTTACGATCATGTCGTCCATGTAGACTTCGAGCATGTCGCCTATTTCTCCCCGGAATACCTTGTTCATCGTTCGTTGGTACGTTGCTCCGGCGTTCTTCAGGCCGAAGGGCATTACGTTGTAGTAATAGTTGCCCGATTCGGTCATGAAGGCCGTATATTTTTTGTCGGACATTGCCATCGGAATTTTATTAGAGCCCGAGTAGGCGTCCATGAACGATAAAAGTTTAAAACCAGCAGAATTATCAACAAGTTTATCAATATTGGGGAGGGGGTAGGCATCCTTCGGGCATGCCTTATTGAGATCGGTGTAATCAATGCACATGCGCCATTTTCCATTAGATTTTTTAACTAATACAACGTTGGACAGCCAAGTGGTGTACTTGGCTTCCGAAATAAATTTGGCCTCGAGGAGGTCCTTTACAGCTTTTTCAGCAGCCTCCGTCTTCTCCGGAGACTGCTTTCTCCTACGTTGTGCTACGGCCTTGACGGTCGGGTCAATTGTCAGCTGGTCGACATTCTCGTGGAGGCATGCCTTGAGCTACTTCCTCGCGATGTCGGGCAGATCTGCTCCAATCTTCACTCCCCGCTGAGGGTCGTCACCGAACAGAACGATCTCGAAGTTGCCATCCGGGATCGGGCGCATCGGATGGGAGTTGTTGCTGGACGATGTGGACGGGTCGCCCGAGGCTGCTCGTTTCTCCTGCCGGTCTTCTTCTTGGAAGCGACTGTCGAGGTCGATAGAGTCGACCTGGGGAAGAGGCTTGGCTTCCTCGGAGCTGCTTGGCAATGCTGGCTTGCCCGATGCTTTTGGCTTGGACGCAATGGCGTTGAGCCCCTTTGTAGCTGCCTCGAAACACCTACGTGCAGCTTCGATGTCGCCGTGGAGGGTGGCGACCATCCCCTTTGAAGTGTAATACTTCATCTTCAGGTGGATTGTTGAAGGCACCGCTACCAACTCGGCCAGAGTTGGCCTTCCGAATATGCACTGGTAAAGCGACGGGCAGTCAATCACCAGAAATTATACCTTGACAGATCTGGCCGTCTCAGCAGATCCGAAGGTTACGATCAGTTCGACGTAGCCCCACGGCTTGGTCACTGATCCGTTGAATCCCTGTAAATCGGACCCTACGTAGGGGGTAAGGTGCAATTTGTCCAGCTGAAGCGTTGAGAACAGCTGGGAGTACATGATGTCGACCGAGCTGCCCTGATCGACGAGTATTCTGCGAACATCGAAGTTCGCCATTCGGGCTCTTACGAGCAAAGGTATGCTCGAGTTCGGGGATCCGCCGAGGAGCTCTTCCCGGTAGAAGGAGATGGGGACGGAGCCCTTCTGGGCCTGATCGAGCGTGGTCACTTTATTGGAGCTCGTGTTGATCATATGCTCGAACTTGCGTTTCACGGAGCCCACAGTGACTTTGTTGAAGCCCCCGCCAGAGATGACCATGGCGGAGGGAAAAGTCTCTCACGGGCTGTGGGCCGCGAAATAAGCAGGGGCGTTGAGCCCGTCCGGGACGTAGAAGTCCTCCGGTCGCGATATGGACATAGCGACCCGTATGTTGGCGTCTTCCGAGGAGGGCACTTCCTCTTCTATCTTCTTGGACTCCTGGGTGTCCTGCCGAGGAGTGTCCTTCTTCTCCGCGAACTGTTTCAGGTGGTCGTCCCTGATCAATATCTCAATGGCATTCTTCAGGTGGATGCAGTCCTCAGTAGTGTGGTCATGACTCTTGTGGAAACGGCAGTATTTTAATTTGTCCACGTTCGGTCTGGCCGGCTGTTGTTTGGGGAAGCGGACTCCTGCCTGCTTGAACTCCGAATTGGCACATTCGGACAATATTTTCTCCCTGGAGACGGTTAGGGGGGTCTAGTCATGGAAACGCCTGGAGGGTCCCTTGCTGTCGCGGGAGTCCCGTGGACGGTCCTCGCGCCTCCGTTCACCCCGACGAGATTTCGAGGCTTCCTCTCCTTTGGAGGCCCGAGCGTTCTCCTGGTGGCGTGATGCTCGGACGTTGCAGGCCGCAATCTTTTCTTCGTACTGAATATGTGATTGGGCTTTGAGGAGGAGGGCGTCTAAGTTCCTCGGTGGTGCGAGGCCAATGGCTTTAGAGAACTCGGAGCCCGGGCGGACCCCTTGCTCGAGCAGAAACTTCTTTATTTTGTCCGTTGTAGGGACCTGCACTGCTTCCTTGTTGAACCTCTCGATGTATGCGCGGAAAGACTTGTCTTTTCCTTGGATTATGGCCCCAAGGGAGGCCTCGGTCTTGGGGTGACGGCGAGATGCTGTGAAATGTCGTGAGAACATCCTGCCCAGTTGTCTCCACGAGGTAATGGACTCCTCGGGCAGTTGCTTGTACCATGTCATCGCTCCCTTGCGGAGCGTGGTCGGGAACAGTCGGCATTTGATGGCGCCTCGTACACCGCGGTAGTCTAACAGCGCATCGATGTTCTCGATGTGCTCGTCGGGGTCAGTGGTTCTGTCATACGTGCCAAGTGACGGGGGTTTCTCTAAGCCTTTTGGGAGACGGGTAGCCAAGATCTCCTAGGACAACGGGCCACGAGGCTCGTTGTCGCTGCTAGAACTGGTGTATGATGGGGACCGAATGGGATGCTCGCGGCGGCGGTTCCTCTGGGGAGAAGGGGAGCGGTTCCTTCGCGGAGAAGGTGGCGGTTCCTTCGAGGAGAAGGCGATCGGTTCCTTCGAGGGGAAGGTGAGCGGTTCCTTCGAGGAGAAGGTGAGCGGGCCCGTCCTTTAGACTTGACCGGCGGAGATTACTCGTTCCTTCGAGTCCTCTTGCGGTCGTGAGCGGGCTGATCACACAGGGAGATTTGGTCGCGCTTCCAGGCTGCGCGAGGATCAGGCTCTTGGCGCAGTCTTCGGTCGATGTCTCTCCGGGGATGCGGGCTCCTTGATCGTCTTTGGTTCCTCCGCGTGGCAGGGGATCTTGGACGGTCGGACTCTTCTAACGCCCCGATCCTCTCGTTTTGCTGCAGGATCAGGGTGTTGGTTTTGTTGATCGCCTCCAAGAGGGCTGCCACGGCCGGGTCGGCGTTGGGTGGAACAGGAACGGGCTGGACGTCAAGTGAAGGTTGATCGTTGTTGCGATCAGCAGGGGTAGGGGAAGGAGAATCAGTGGCTCTGTCCCTGAGGAAACGGGTATCTCGGAGGAGAGATGACTGGCCGTCAACGTCAGATTTGTTGACGGGGAGGATGGTGGTTTGGAGAGCATCCTTGGTCCGATCTTGGGAGGCCATGATCGTGATGATGTTTGAGAATTGTTTTGATCTTTGGTTTCTGAGGAAAGAAAGATGGGGAGAACAATGATTCCCACAGACGGCGCCACTGATCGTGAAGGCTGGATCAGATCCTGTAGAATTGGGCCGCCAAGTGCGTCAGGGATGCTGGTCGTATGGAGAGGAGAGGGTGTACCTGCAAGGTACTCCGATGCTCAAGTAAGAAAGGGTCAGAGAAAAGGGGCAAGTACAAAGTATGAATTCTTAGGGTGAATATTGGATACCTGACCCTTTCAAGCGAGAGGGTTTATATAGAGCCCCCAGCGCGTGGCCAACGGTCCTATTTTCGGGGCGAAATAACCGCTTTTCTCAAAGAATAGGTAACTACCCAAACTAGCCGTTATGTCGGGCAGGGTGCCCAAAACTAGCCGTTATGTCGGGCATAGGCATAGTTCCGGGCACCTGCCCATAGCTGTTCGGGGAGCAATGAAGCCGTGCGTGACGGACAGTAATTCCAGGGAGGAACGTTGCATTTCTTGCCCGGTTGGAGGGGCAGAAAGGTAACTTTTGCCCCTCTGTGGATTGGACTTAGGCAATTTGGGCTGCTCTGGAACAGAAGCGGATTGGGCCATGTCTGTCCATTGGTCCAGTCCAGAACAATATATATATATATATATATATATAAAATAAAAATATATTAAATATTTTAAATGTATTATATACAAGAGATACTCTAACCTAAATATTAATTTTTTGTTTAAACAATTCAAATTATTATTTCTTAATCTTAGAGATTATTTAATTAATTTGTTTATATATTAAATTATTGTTATTATGCTTAGATTATATTTTTCTTTTGGTCCATATCGTGTGAATTTTATGGCTACACAATGGAAAAATAATATATGTTAGCGACTAGTAACCTGAGTTTTAAGATGCCAAATTCAACGTCAAATTTATATTTATTTATTTAATTAGATAAATAAATTTATTCTGATACTTAATTAACTAAATCCATATATTTCACAAATAACTAAAGTTGCTTGGCCCCAATCAAAAGCTAAGTGACTGCAATAGAGAGATTGTCCATATAAATCACGTAAGTATCTCCTAAGATTTTAAACTTGTGGCACAAAAGTTGCCGTAGGTGTGGGGAGCCACCAATTCCTTATAATAATTCGCAACTCGTGAAGCTAGAAAACAACTTGTGCAAGGAAGCTTTTCTTATACTATTTTTGTTGTTATTAATAATTTTGATGAAGCAAAAAATAACAACTTATAATTGTGAAAAAGACTTTTCAATTTATTACTTAACCACGACAATCATACAAAAAACTTTATATGTGGTCCTAAACACTATGCCTACATTGTAGGTTATGGCCAAGTTCAGAATTGATTTTTATGCAAAAAGGAGGCATCCATTTATTGATGCACTAAAAGCATTTTGTATATATCCAACTATACCTTCAATTCCTAAACTTTAAAAGTTCAAGAAACTTTCATCATCTTTCATTTATATGAAGGATTATTGATACGCTAAAGACATTATATATTCATGGAAATTTTTTATATAAAAAATTTGAGTTAATAATGAGTTCAATCTCCACTTTTTTACTAACGTGAAATTTTTAATTTATATTTGTATTACAATAATTTATTTTATGTGAGTTCATTCACTTATATATTCTCCCCAAAATTTCATTCACATGCATATGTATCGCCATAAACACTATTACTATGTCACAAGTCATGTGATCAAACTTTGTTTTATTTTTTTAATAATCAATTTCATTTATAAGGTCTAAAGTGTAGATCAAATTACAATCAACCTACAATTATGTAGGAAAATTAGAGAGTTGAGAAGCAAATCAAACCAACCATAACTAGTAATGGTTTGAAATTCCACCCCCTCTTAACCTACTTCTATGACTAATGCATATACATTTCAAGAGGCATTTTATACCATTCATATAAAGAACCTGTTGAAAACTTCTTTGCATCTCTCTTTCTCCATCTCCAAGAACATAATACAATATCATGAAAAATGGTACTTAGTACTGCCACAAGATCATTAAATATAACTTGGTTCCTTGTTCTCCAAAGGCACCAACAAGTCACTAACCAGAAGTAGCTGAGTGACTTTCCCCTACCAAGCTGATTACACCATATTTGCATGTCCGCCATACAATTATTTCCTCTATGAATATTGATTCCTAGCCATGAACTAACCTCCCTCCAAACCAGTCTGATTTTAACACAGTTTAAAAACAAATGAGTTGTATCTTCCAGGACTTAAAAACAGAACACGCAAGATTAATGATCAAACTTTGTTGACAAGATTTTATACACAAGAAAACAGTCATTTATCTTAATCATCAATTCTGATACCACTGATAAGTTATGATGTGAAACAATTATATTCAATTAAAGAGCAAACACAAAATAAGAGAAACAAAATATATTCAGCTAAAACTTTAATACATTAGATATATAATTTTACTCACTTATAAATATTAACGCTCATTTTAAGTAATGTAGATGTTCTAAATCACACTTGAAATAGGCTCGGCCCTAGAGTAAGGTCATAGAGACATATGCCTTTCTATGCCTAAGGCCTCTAATTTTCGTTTTTGTTATATGCCTCTAAATATGCATACAAACATATTTAATGTTTTTTTTTTAATTTTAGTATCTGGTCTTGCGATCGATTATTTTAAAAGGATCAATTTCACCGCCCACTAACAGGGACAGTTAATTAATAAGACTGACGTTCTGGACTTGACCAATGGCTAGAATTGGCCCAATCCGCCTCTGCTCCAGAGCGGCCCAAATTGTCTAAGTCCAATCCACAGAGGGGCAAAAATGACCTTTCTGCCCCTCCAACCGGGCAAGGAATGCAACGTTCCTCCCCGGCGTTGATGCCTGTTACGCACGGCTTCCTCGCTGCCCGAACAGCAAAGGACAGGTGCCCGGAACTACGTTTATGCCCGATATAACGGCTAGTTTCGGGCACCCTGCCCGGCATAACGGCTAGTTTGGACAGTTACCTATTCTTTGGGGAAAACGGTTATTTCGCCCCGAAAATAGGACCGTTGGCCACGCCCTAAACCCTCTCGCTTGAGAGGGTCAGGTATCCAATATTCACCCTAAGAATTCATACTTTGTACTTGCCCCTTTTCTCTTACCCTTTCTTACTTGAGCGTCGGAGTGCCTTGCAGGTACACCCCCTCCTCTCCATACGACCAACATCCCTGACGCACTTGGCGGCCTGATTCTACAGGATCTGATCCAGCCTTCACGATCAGTGGCGCCGTCTGTGGGAACATTTGTTCTCCCCATCTTTCTTTAACCGAAGATCAAAACAATTCTCAAACATCACCACGATCATGGCCTCCCAAGATCGCTCCAAGGATGCTCTTCCATCAACCATCCTCCCCGTCAACAAATCTGACATTGACGGTCAATCATCTCTCCTCCGAGATGCCCGTTTCCTTAGGGAATGAGTCACTGCTTCTCCTTCCCTCACCCCTGCTGATCGCAACAAAGATCAATCGTCTCTCGACCTCCAGCCTGTTCCTATTCCGCCCAGCGCCGACCCGGCCGTGGCATCCCTCCTGGAGGCCCTCAACAAAACTAACACCCTGATCCTGCAGCAAAACGAGAGGATCGGGGCATTGGAAGAGTCTCTCCGTCCAAGATCCCCTCCTACGCGGAGGAACCAGCGATGATTTAGAAGCCCGCAACCACGGAGAGAAATCGACCGAAGACTGCGCCAAGAGCACGATCCTCGCATAGCCCGAAAGCGCGGCCAGATCTCCCCGCATGACTAGCACGCTCATAACCACAAAAGGACTCAAAGGAACGAGGAATCTCTGATCAAGTCCAAAGGACGGACACGCTCACCTTCTCCTCGAAGGAACCGCTCACCTTCTCCTCGAAGGAACCGCTCACCTTCTCCACGAAGGAACCGCCGACGCGAGCAACCCGTCCGGTCACCATCATACACCAGTTCTAGTGACGACGACGAGCCTCGCGGCCCGTTGTCCTAGAAGATCTTGGCCACCCGTCTCCCAAAAGGCTTGGAGAAACCCCCGTCACTTGGCACATACGACAGGACCACCGACCCTGACGAGCACATCGAGAACATCGATGCACTGCTAGACTACCGCGGCGTACGGGGCGCCATCAAATACAGACTGTTCTCGACCACGCTTCGGAAGGGAGCAATGACGTGGTATAAACAACTGCCCGAGGAGTCCATCACCTCGTGGAAACAACTGGGCAGGATGTTCTCGCGGCACTTCACAGCATCTCGCCGCCATCCCAAGACTGAGGCCTCCCTCGGAGCCATAATCCAGGGGAAAGACGAACCTCTCCGCGCATATATCGAGAGGTTCAACAAGGAAGCTGTGCAGGTCCCGAAGACAGATAAGATGAAGAAGTTCCTGCTTGAACAAGGGGTTCGCCCGGACTCTGAGTTCGCCAAGGCCATTGGCCTCGCGCCACCGAGGAACTTGGACGCCCTCCTCCTCAAAGCCCAATCTCATATTCAGTATGAGGAGAAGATTGCGGCCAGCAATGTCCGAGCGTCTCGCCGCCAGGAGAACGCCCGGGCTTCCAAAGGAGAAGAAGCCTCGACGTCTCGTCGGGGTGAGCAAAGGCACGAGGACCGTCCCCGCGACTCCCGTGACAGCAAAAGGCCCTCCGGGCGTTTCCATGATTACACTCCCCTGACCGTTTCCAGGGAAAAGATTTTGACCGAATGTGCCAATTCGGAGTTCAAATAAGCCGGGGTCCGTTTCCCCAAACAGCTGCCGAACAGACCAAACGTGGACAAGTCAAAGTATTGCCGCTTCCACAAAAGTCACGGCCATATTACAGAGGACTGCATCCATCTAAAGGATGCCATTGAAATACTGATCAGGGACGGCCACCTGAAGCAGTTCGCGAAGAAGAAGGACACTCCTCGGCAGGACGCCCAGGAGTCCAAGAAGGTCGAGGAGGAGGTATCCTCCTCGGAAGACGCCAACATACAGGTCGTTATGTCCATATCACAACCCGAGGACTTCAACGTCCCTGACGGGCTCAGCTCCCCTACATATTTCGCGACCCACAGCCCGTGGGAGACCTTTCCCTCCGCCATGGTCATCTCTGGCGGGGGTTTCAACAAAGTTACTGTGGGATCTATGAAACGGAAGTTCGAACACCTGATCAACACCAGCTCGAACAAAGTGACCACGCTTGATCAGGCACCGAAGGGTTCCATCCCCATCTCCTTCTACAGGGAGGAACTCCTCGGCGGCTCCCCGAACCCAAGCATTTTGTTGCTCGTCAGAGCCCAAATGGCAAACTACGACGTTCGCCGAATCCTAGTCGACCAGGGCAACTCGGTTGACATCATGTACTCCCAGCTGTTCTCAACGCTGCAGCTGGACAAATCGCACCTTACCCCCTACGTAGGGTCCGATTTACAGGGGTTCAACGGGTCTGTGACCAAGTCGTGGGGTTACGTCGAGTTGATCGTGACCTTCGGAGCACCTGAAACGGCCAGATCCATCAAGGTGCAATTTCTGGTAATCGAATGCCCGTCGCTTTACCAATGCATTTTCGGAAGGCCAACTCTAGCTGAGTTGGTAGTAGTGTCGTCGACCGTCCACCTGAAGATGAAGTATTACACTTCGAAAGGAATGGTCGCCACCCTCCACGGTGATATAGAAGCTGCCCGACGGTGTTTTGAAGCAGCTACAAAGGGGCTCAACGCCATTGCGCCCAAGCCTAAAGTGTCGAGCAAGCCAGCACTGCCGAACAGCTCCGAGGAGGCCAAGCCTCTGCCCCAGGTCAACTCTATCGACCTCGACAGTCGCTTCTCCGAGGACCAACAGGAGGAACGAGCAGCTTCAGCCAGCCCATCCGCGTCATCCAGCAGCAACTCCTATCCGACGCGCCCAATCCCGGATGGCAACTTCGAGCTAGTCCTGTTCGGCGAAGACCCCCAATGGGGAGTGAAGATCGGAGCAGACTTTCCTGACATCGCGAGGAAGCAGCTCAAAGCGTGCCTCCGAGAGAATGCCGACCTTTTCGCGTGGAGCACCGCGGAAATGCCCGGCTTGGATCCATCCGTCGCATGTCACCAGCTGACCATTGACTCGGCCATCAAGGTCGTAGCACAACGTAGGAGGAAGTAGTCTCCGGAGAAAACGGAGGCTGCCGAAAAAGCTGTAAAGGACCTCCTCGAGGCAAAATTTATTTCGGAGGCCAAGTACACCACTTGGCTGTCCAACGTTGTATTGGTTAAAAAATCTAATGGAAATGGCGAATGTGCATTGATTATACCGATCTCAATAAGGCATGCCCGAAGGATGCCTACCCCCTCCCCAATATTGATAAACTTGTTGATAATTCCGCTGGTTTTAAACTTTTATCTTTCATGGACGCCTACTCTGGCTACAATCAAATCCCAATGGCAATGTCCGACAAAAAATATACGGCCTTCATGACCGAATCGGACAACTATTACTACAATGTAATGCCCTTCGGCCTGAAGAACGCCGGAGCAACATACCAACGAATGATGAACAAAGTGTTCCGGGGAGAAATAGGCGACATGCTCGAAGTCTACATGGACGACATGATCGTAAAATCCCACGAGGAAATTAATCACACCGCCAATCTACGAAAAGTCTTCGAGCAGGCAAGGAAATACAAAATGTGTTTCAATCCAGAGAAGTGCACGTTCGGCGTCCGGGCAGGAAAATTCCTCGGCTTCTACTTAACAGAACGAGGAATGGAGGCCAACCCCGACAAATGTCGGGCATTCTCCGAGTTTCCTACGCCCAAGTCCAAAAAATCCATCCAGTCCCTCAACGGGATGCTCGCGTCACTATCTCGTTTCATGGCCAAGTCCGCCCAGCATGCCCTGCCATTCTTCAAACTCCTCCGTAAAGAGGCAGCATTCAAATGGACCGAGGAGTGCGACAAGGCCCTTCTCCACCTGAAACGGGAACTCTCAGAGCCGCCGGTCCTCTCTCGACCGGACAACGGTGAAACGCTATACTTATATCTGGCCGTTGCGATCGAAGCAGTAAGTGTCGCTCTCATCCGCGAGACGCCATACGGGCAGAAACCCATTTACTTCACAAGCAAAGCGTTGCAAGGACCAGAGTTAAGATACCAGCAGATAGAGAAAGTGGCATTGGCCCTCATCAACGCAGCCAGGAGATTAAGACACTACTTCCTGGCTCACACAATCGTGGTTCGAACAGATCAGCCCATAAAACAGTTGCTCGGATGACCAGATATGGTCGGCCGAATGCTCAAATGGTCGCTGGAGCTGTCTGAGTTTGACATCCAATACGAAGGAAGGAAAGCCCTTAAGGCCCAAGCTCTGGCCGACTTCGTCGCGGAGATGACATTCGCAGACTCCCCCGCGAGCGAAGCGCGCAAGTGGACCATCTTCGTCGACGGTGCCTCAAGCTCGGCAGGAAGCGGAGCGGGATCATACTGGAGAGCGACGAAGGAATTATCGTCGAGGTATCACTCACACTGTCTTTCCCAACCTCCAATAACTAGGCAGAATATGAAGCCTTCCTTGCAGGGCTACGCCTTGCCGAGGACCTAGGCGCACAAGAAGTCGTCATTTGCACAGACTCACAACTCGTGGCCCTCCAGGGCCGGGGTGAATACCAAGCCAAAAACGACAACCTGACCGAATACTTGGCCCTGGTAAAGAAGGAAATGGCGAAATTCACAACAGTGGAAGTGAAACACGTTCCCCGCGAACATAACGTATGAGCAGACGTGCTGTCTAAACTGGCCAGCACGAAGAAGAAAGGCGGAAACAAATCCATCATACAGGAAGTGCTTCCTCGACCCAGCATCAAGAAGGCCACCCCGACACTCGACGTGCAGGTGATCGGCGACAACAACTGCTGGATGACCCCAGTCTATAACTATCTCGCCAAAGACGAACTCCCGTCTGACGCAAAGGAGGCCAGCACGATCAGGCGAAGAGCCTGCTCGTACGTCCTGGTCGAAGGTAAACTATACAGGCGGGGATTCTCCATTCCACTGCTCAAATGCGTCGAGGAGGAAATGGTCGCACACATCCTGCGTGAAATCCACGAGGGAATCAATGCCCAACATCTCGGAGGAAGGTCCCTTGCCCGCAAGGCTCTCCGGGCAGGTTACTACTGGCCGACCATGCAAAACGACGCAAAAGAACACGTGAAGAAATGCGACAAATTCCAACGGCACGGGGACATGCACCTGGCTCCGCCTAACGAGTTCAAGGTTATGTCCTCCCCGTGGCCATTCGCCTGGTGGGGCCTAGACATCCTAGGACCCTTCGTGGTAGGATCAAGTCAGAACAAGCACCTCATAGTGGGCATAGATTACTTCACAAAGTGGATAGAAGCAGAAGCTCTAGCCAAAATAACTGCCCTCAACATCCTGCATTTTTACAAACGAAACATCCTTGCACGTTTCGGTATTCCCCAAGCGATAGTAACGGACAACGGGACGCAGTTCACGGACAGGAAGTTTCAGGACTTCGTCGCCCAACTGGGCACGAAGCAACACTTCGCATCCGTCGAACACCCTTAAACAAATGGGCAGGCTGAGGCAGCTAACCGAGTCATCCTTTGAGGCCTCAAGCGAAGGCTGGACGAAACAAAGAAGGCATGGGTCGAGGAGCTACACAGCGTGCTCTGGGCATACCGTACAACTCCCCATTCAACGACCGGGGAAACACCTTTCCGTTTAGCATACAGAACCGAGGCGGTAATTCTCATCGAAGTTCACATGCCCTCTAGGCGAACAGAATCGCCCCTAGATGAGGAGATGAATGACGAATCTTTAAGGGAAGAGCTCGACCTCGTCGAGGAAATCAGAACCGGGGCAGCTCTCCGCGAAGCCTCACTAAAACAAAAGATCACCATCAGGAACAATGCCAAAGTGATACGATGAGAGTTCGACGTGGGAAGCCTTGTCCTAAGAAGAAACCACAAAGACTCTCGCGAAAGCAAACTAGCAGCCAATTGGGAGGGACCCTATCGCGTCCGGGCAAAAACGGAAAATGGGGCCTACTACCTAGAACATCTCACTGGGGAAGAACTCGCTCGACCATGGAACGCTGAAAAGCTAAAACAATACTACAGCTAAATCCTCGATTCGACCCGTCGCAACGACGAACGTCAGCTACCGACCACTATGCGCGTCTAGGTACAAGCGTCGCATACGACTAAAGCACAACCCCGCTCAGTAACGAGCCCGGTAAGTGCTCGACAGCGGTCCTCGATCGGGCATCGCCGTCGTCAAAGTACCACGATTGGCAGAACCCCAGCTCGCGATGGGACGTTCACGCCGCGAACTCAGGCCTCAAACGCGACCTAAGCTCTGCCCCCCGCCAGGATATCCCCCGACAGTTAGACCAGTTCCCCACACTGCCGAACACATCTATTATGAGCAATCCCCCGGAAATAGTCACATAAGTCAAGTGCCCCCTATCACGGGCAGACATACATTCACAGCAAGCATGCATACAACACTTAGCAAAAATAAAAGCAAGTAAAGTCATGCAAACAACAGAACTAAATATGCGATAATTTAACAAGTGGCCGCAAAGACCACAATTATACATTGTTACATAAAATAGGGGGTCATGCCCCCCCCAAAATAAATTACAACGGTACGCAGGCCGGATAAATTACAACGACATCAACAAAATAACAAATTCCTCATTCATCAGCGTGCTCGGTTGACTCTGGCTCGGGTCCCTGCTCCGCTGCGGGCTGATCCTCGGGGGTAATAGCAATGAGACCTTCGGGCAAGACAATGCGACCATCATAAACACGCGCAAGATAGTGAGTGCCCTCGGCAGAGATTTCAAGCCCAGGGTTCACCACGCGCAGCTGAGCCACAACGTTTCCTAAGGATTCCTCCGCAACGGTGATGCCATCATCTTCGGCCAGCAATATACGAGCGACCAGCTCGGATCTAGTCTTTAAATTTCTCACATCGTCCAGCTCGTCAGCACCCGGGGCATTAGCCGCCCTCAGCTCCCTGATCAGCTCCTCGGCAGCTTTCTTCTCCGCCGACAACTTAGAGTTCTCCTCTTTTAACCTGGCCGTTTCTTCTTCCGCCTTCTTCCGAGCCTCACCGGCACCCTTGACTTCTTCCTTGAGGGATGCCACTGAAGCACAGGCAGTGTTGAGTTCGGACTCAGTTGCAGAGTCCCCTTCAGCATAAACTGCCGCCATCTCCAGCATCCAGACCAAGGCTGAAGCTTCTTGGGCCACCAGCGCCCTCTTGCTCTGGCGGTCCATGCCTTCCAAGCGAAGAGATTCTGCCCGGGGAACAACTAGAGAATTGCCTTCGAAAAACTTTCTATCGAGGATGCAGGGAGGAAGCTTGAACCTCCCTTTCTCCGTGACCCGAGTAAGGTCCACGGCATCAGCTACCCTTGGCCGCTTGGAACGCCCGGCTAACGGCAGGGGAGATCCCCGAGAAGCAGGAGTAGGAGAAGTGGAGGTCCCCGCATCAGATTGCGCCGGAGGAGGAACGCGGGCACCAGCAAATCGAGATTTCGGAGGGGCCGCTCCAACTTTGTTCCTCGCCAGAGCGTTCCTCACAACCCGGTCATGAGCCTGAGGCATCTCACCTGCACAAACAAAACACGAACATGTTAGATACGGGGAAAAGAAATAACGTGAACAAAATCTAAATGACTAAGACTACCAAGCAGCGTCTCAGCGTCCGCGGGAGTCTTGCACTCCAGTAGTGCCTTAACGTTGATGAACCGACGCTCGACCCTCTGACTCCCATCTTCCTCGAAGATCGGGCTGCCCTTACTAGTCCAACACTCAACGAGATTGAAGGAGTTGACCCACTTCACCAACGCCTCATAAGCCACAGCGTCCTGCCGGCGCAGGTCGCCCGGTTGAAAAAAGTAATCGCTGGGCTTCTTGGCGAAATGGTCGGGTGCCCAGCGGATGGGGAACCTGTAAAGCCTCTGCCCGATGTACTTCCCCTCCTCGTTAAGCAGCTCGTTTCCGTCGTCGTCGACCTCTATCTCCCAGACATATGTGTATCCTAGGCAACCTCGGACACGGGTTCAACACCGAAGTATCACTGCTTGAATGTCCGGACTGACTCCGAAAACGGTTTGAACAGCTTGCGAGGCTGCTTCAGAGAAACCCAGCCATACTTCTTCCCCGTCAGCTGCCTTTGTAGATGGAAAATAGCGAAGAACAGAGGGAGAGTGGCCCCCAAAGAAAGATGCTCGCACACCAATTCGAAAGCCCGGATGAAGGCCAACGAATTAGGGTGCAGTTGTGTAGGGGCTAATTTCAGATGCTCGAACACCGACCGCTGAAAATCAGTAAAAGGCAGCCTCAGTCCCAGCTCTTTGAAGGCATACTCGTACATTGTAAAGCGGTCCCCGAAGTCCGTGCAGACCCGCTCGTCCACAGTAGGGAAATGCACCTTCCACTCCCCTTCCGGTTCTACCTCCGTAAAGACGTTCGCCAAAGACTTTGCGAACGTAGAAATGTGCTCGGAAGGTTCGGCCACCTCCCACTCCTCCGCGGAGAACCCTTCGACGTCATCCTCGTCCATATCATCCCGAACCTCTTCTTCCCCGACATCACTTGGAGAGCTCGAAGCTAACGAGCTTGAAGCCGTCGAGCTGCTCTCGTCCGAGGATCTTGTTTCCTCCTCGGAGGTGTCCAAAATAACTTCCCTATCTGGCCCCGTCGCCATGTCGATCACCTGAAAAGCAGAGAAGAATGTGAATTCGACAGCAAATCAAATCCACCCTTCCACTGCCAAGTCAAGTGAAAGGGCGCGCAAAGGGCTAAGGACTGCGTCCTCGGCCTAAGCCCTAACGTCAAAGGAAAGGTTGGAACCTCCCAGCGAGGAGCCGCTCGAAACATATCATCGACTGACGAGGAGCTTCCCCGCACTCAATCCCAGTTTCCGTTTGAAGCTCCGCCAGAAATCACGAAGCTTCACCGGAATCTGGAGTTATTCTGCCGAAAAACTCATCATTCGTTTAGAAAATGAAAAATCACAAAGGTTACGCAAGCGTCGCCATCGCGACGACACCGTCAACCGCCCTCCTAACCGAAACACGCAGACACGTCCGCTGACATGTCAGAAGTAGAAAAGTGGCACTACCACCGTCCACCACCAACAGTCACCGGAAAATCACACACTTCGTCCTCTAAACTAGCCCTAACCGCGTGCAAATCTACTACTAACAACGAAAAGGAGTAAAACAAGTCCCAGATCAGAAAACTTACTTGATTTGAGTAGAAGAAAGAGGTTGCTCGAAGCTTGACGCGGTGGTCGGAAGCGCTGAAGACGGTGACGGGAAAAAGCTTAGAAGAGACGAAGAGGAATCAGAAAGAAAAAGTGCAAAATGGGACAATCTTCCCCCTTTTATACAAAGGGGCACGTGCACACACGCGCCCGTAGGCCATAATGACTACCTACTAGCCATCATTGCCTATTAACTGCTACACAGAGCTCAAGGCACACGTGGCAACCCAACGTTTCCAATTATGTCAGACACTTGATCTCCCCGAATGGCAGGCAATAAGGTCACGACCAAGAATCTCGCGAACACCTGGGGTCACGAGCACTTTGAGACAACCTTCCTCGTCTACAAACGACGACTCCATGCTAGCTCCCCGGAGCAACGAGCAGTCCTTAAGTCATCACTCCCATGCTCGGGAGCAACGACTTGGGGGGCTCATATTCTGGACTGGACCAATGGCTAGAATTGGCCCAATCCGCCTCTGCTCCAGAGCGGCCCAAATTACCTAAGTCCAATCCACAGAGGGGCAAAAATGACCTTTCTGCCCCTCCAACCGGGCAAGGAATACAACATCCCTCCCCGACGTTGATGCCCGTTACGCACGGCTTCCTCGCTGCCCGAACAGCAAAGGACAGGTGCCCGGAACTACATTTATGCCCGACATAACGGCTAGTTTCGGGAACCCTGCCCGGCATAACGGCTAGTTTGGGCAGTTACCTATTCTTTGGGGAAAACGGTTATTTCGTCCCGAAAATAGGATCGTTGGCCACGCACTGGGGGCTCTATATAAACCCTCTCGCTTGAGAGGGTCAGGTATCCAATATTCACCATAAGAATTCATACTTTGTATTTGCCCCTTTTCTCTGACCCTTTCTTACTTGAGCGTCGGAGTGTCATGCAGGTACACCCCCTCCTCTCCATACGACCAGCATCTCTGACGCACTTGGCGGCCTGATTCTACAGGATCTGATCCAGTCTTCACGATCAACTGATATTATTATGTTTGACTGTTTATACTATTTTAATTTAACGTTTTACGTAGTACATATTTGATGAGGCTATTACGACTTGTGTGTTGTATTTTATTGTTTTGCACATTTTGATTTATCTTAAAATAGAAAATAATTAATAAAAGAGCATATAAATCTATTTATTTTATTTACCGTCATTATGTGAATCTTAATGTTTTATAGCATGTAGTATTAATTTGTTCTAATATTTTTTTCATCTAATTCATTTTTATTTGTTTCTCGTGTGACAAGTCTATTATTTTTGTTTTAGAGTATTATTTACTTATAATATTAAAAAAAATTATTAAAAAAAGACAAGAGAAAATAGTTGAAGCTTTAAATTAATTTTAAAAAAAAATTAGCTAACGTTATTAGTGTTTTAAAAAAAATTGATTAAAAAATATGATTTTGCATATTAAAAAATTCAAAAAAAAAGAAAGAATATAATATAACAATTTTAATTAAATATTTTATAAATATTTCTTTTTCAAATTTGCACCATTATAGATTATGATCAATATATTATATACTTATATTTTAATTAAAAACTTAATAAAAAATATAATTTGATTTCTAAAAAGTATTTGAAAGTGTTAGCAAGTTTGTTACTTGGTAGTGTATATTTTGAAACTAATTTGAGATCACACACAAACAACCATCTAGACATGACAATTAGAAGCGACTGAGTTTTAAAAATTAAAAATTACAACGACATATGATAATGTTTATGTTCATTTTCTTAGACATAATATTTAAAATAAATTATTATTTTTGCTTGCTTCTGCAATAAAAAATGAAATCATTAGCAAAATCAAACTAACAAAATATTTCTCAATGATACTTGATTGTATGCTAGATGCTAGTCCCTAAGAATAAATGTCTTTGATAATCCAATACGTGGATGTTTCTTTGAATTTTGTTAACATTGAAAATTTATTTTTATAATTTTTGAATGTGAATGATAATATATGGTTACTGCATAAGTTTTTTTTTGTAAATGTATAAATTTTTTTGTATGCAATCAAAATAATAAAAATGAAAGAGCTCACAAGTTACCAATGGTCAAGCCGTGACTAATATTTTAAAAATTTGGTTTTAACCAAGGATAAGCTGCATATATTATTTTTTAAAATTCCTTTATAATGTATTCTAATATATAATTTTACCTATGAAAACATATATGTATTACAAACAAACCGAATGTAAATTCTGAAAATCATATTTACAAATTATTGGTAAACAAATCGGAAATTTTAGTAATCCATTAAACAATTTTACCGCAGAAAATTTAGGCTAACCCACTAATAATCTGCACATGAATTTTCAGAAAATCTTTTTTAAAGTTATCCAAAAATTGTAAAATTAAGAGGAAAAAAATATGCTAACTATTTATTAGGTAGTTATTTAAAATTGGTTGTTTCTTTAAATTTATTTAATGTTTCGGATTGCTGTGATAAGTGCCAAATGAATGCATTTAAAAAAATATCATGAAAAGTTCCTTTATTTAGGGGGATTTCTTAATACTCCACCTAAGTTTCTTAGGCACCACGTAAAATTTTATTTTTGTCTTCAGATTTTGGATTTGCACATCCAGACGCACCAAATTTTTAAAAATCGCTGATATGTTCCGGATGTGCACATCCGGAAGAATTTCTGATTTGCAAATTCGGAAAAAATCAAAAAAATTCTATAAAATCATTTACTTCTAAATATAATTAAATTCAATATAATTAAAATCCAATATAATTAAAATTAATATCATTTTTTCAATATAATTAAATCCAATATAATTAAATTTAATATAATTAAAATCTATATTAATTAAAATTAATATGATATTTAATATGATTAATTTTTTTAATATAATTAATATGATTAATATGGTACTCAATTTTAAATGATTTTTTTATATTGAAAAAATTAATTTAATTATATTGGATTTAAAATTATATGATATTTACTTCTAAAATTGGATTTAATTATATTGGTATTTAAAATTATATGGTATTTATTTCTAAATTATAATTAAAATTATATGATATTTACTTCTAAATTTAATTTAATTATATTGAATTTAATTATATTGAAAAATCATATTAATTTTAATTATATTAATTTTAATTATATTGGATTTAATTAAATTGAATTTAATTATATTGAAAAAATCATATTAAGTTTAATTATGTTGGATTTTAATTATATTATATTTAATTATATTTAGAAGTAAATGATTTTATGAAATTCTTTTGATTTTTTCTGGATTTGCAGATCAGGAATTCTTCCGAATGTGCACATCCGAAAAAAACTGAAAAATTTTAGAAAAAGAGTGCGTCCGAACATGCACATCTGAAAATTGGGTGCAAAGATGGAAATTCAGGCGGTGCCTAAAAAACAAGAGTGGTGTGCTAAGAAACTCTCTTATTTAGTGTATTTAGTTATGGATAGGATAGTTACTGTTATTTGCTTTCCAGGTAGGGGTGGGAATAGGCCAGGCCAACTAACAGGGGCCTACGGCCTAGCCTACATAGGCCCAGGTCAGGCCAGGCTTTTTCTTAAATAGAAAAGGCCTAGGCTTTTTTGTAAGCCTATTTAGATAAAGAGGCTTGGTCACATGCCGTAAGAAAAGCCTTTTAAGCCTATCAGACTGACCTATTTAAGAAAAACTCAATAAATTTATTATTATTATTATATTCTATTTTGTAAATTTAATTAAAATACGAAAATAAAACTTAGTTATCTTGATGAACTTATGAAAATAAGTTGAAAAAATATTATAAACAATTTCATAAGTTGTTGTCATAAGCTTTTTCATAAGTTCTCTCCAATAAATAGTATCACCAAACTTATGCTAATAGGTAAATTTAAATGAGACAATGAAAACAAACATTTAATTTCATTGATCTTATAACTTGTTAGTCTATTTAACATTACTTGAATTTCTTATTTGCAAATGTTCAAATGAAATAGGCTTTTAAATAGGCTAGTAGGCCAATCATGCCTTTGAAAAGACCAGGCTTAGGCCTAAAAATAAGCCTATGGTAGGCTACAGGTCAGGCTTAGGCTTTGAATTTTTTAGCAGGCCAGGCCCAGGCTTGGCAAAGCCTAGCTCGGTCTAGCCTATTCTCACCCCTATTTCCAGGTTTATATATATATATATATATATATATATATATATATATATATATATATACATATGGAAATGCCAACATACAACTAAAATTGGTGGGTCCCACACAAAAATATACTACATCTATTTTTTTTCTATTTTTTTTCTTTATCTTTCTAATGTGGGTCTCACCCAAAATTAATGGGCCCCACACAAAAATACACTAAGGTGTATGTTGCTAATGCACACCTACATGAGTGTGCATTAGCATAACCCATATATATATATATATATATATATATATATAGTGAGCATATCAAGTGAGAGTGATTTTAAAATGAGAGATGAGAGGAATAAATAACAACCATTAGATCAATCAAACAATAATGATTAAACTTATTCATTAATGTGACTATTAATTTCTCTCTCTCTTGATAATCTGATCTAATGGTTGTTGTTTATTCCTCTCATCTCTCATTTTAAAATCACTCTCACTTGATATGCCATATATATATATATATATATATATATATATATATATATATATATATATGTCAAAATATTAACTTTGACACCAAATCTTACCCATTTATTATTATGCATTCAATGGCTAAGATAAATTCCCTTAAAACACTCTGGTGTTTTTAAGTGAATATATCTTAGCCATTGAATGGATAATAATAAAGGGGTAGGATTTGGTGTCAAAGTTAAAATTTTGACACCAGTGTCAAATGATCCCCTCCCTCTATATATATATATATATATATATATATATATATATATATATATATATATTCAACTCTAGAGATTTATTCACTTCAAACCTAATGCCAAACCCCACCGCATGTCACCCTTTTTATTGCTCTTTTAGTTTTTCTCAACAATACTTCAACTAATGGCAATCTTTTAGAAAAACAAATCTTTTTAGATGGAGAAGAAAGTATTGTTAAAATTCAAACTGAATTGTCTCAACCTGTGTTGCAGGAATCTTTAGAGGATCTTCAGGATCTAGTTCTTCAATAGCAGTTCCCTTGTCCTCAAATTCTCCATGTTCTGCAGTGCGGAACGGATATCAAGGTTCATTTCTTGCCCGAGATGCTAACTATGATAAAAACAAGATCTTCATATTTTGGTTGGTAAAGTCGGACGGTTTGGATCATAGCTGGGACAATAAAACGGGGATAAAAAGAGCTAATTGGCACAAGTCACATTGATATAATTTTTATAATAATCATATTTCAAATCAGTGGAGATCCAGATATTTTGTTTAGTAGGGGTAAATATTTTTATTTATTTATAATAAATATATATGTGAATGGTTGGTAAAATTAAAAAGAATACTTGTGTGATGGATTGAATCAGTCAAAGATCGTACTTAAAGAGAAAAGAAAGAAAATATTTGAATTTTATTTAAACTTTTAATTCAAATTATGGTATGAATCACTACCATTCTTTTCAATTTATTCAAAAATTATATTTAATAAGTTTTTATCTCTATTAATATATTTATTTTTCTCTAAGAAATGTCTTTAAATAATAGTTTTCTAAATATTTTTTACTAATAAAAATGAATTAATATTGCAGAAGCAAGCAAAAATATTGATTCATTTTAACTTATTAGTGACGTGGTAAACACGCAACAAATTTGAAATTAGCGATATGGTAATCACGCCACAAACTTTAAAAAGTATTTGTTTTAAAAAAATAATTATTTTGTTTTTTATAAATATATATAATATATTATATTTTTTAAAATATTTTGTTGAATATATATATATATATATATATATATATATATATATATATATATATATATATTCTATTTTTAAAAATTATATTTAATATTTTCGGATTTAATATTTAACTATTTATAATGTTTTAAAATATATATTTAAATAATGTTTTGTTTTACAAAAATTATATATTCTCAAACAAATATTATTTCGATTTTAACAAATACTCCCACTAAAAATATATTTTCGGATTTTGTATTTTATGATTTTTTTTAAATTAAAAAATTATTACACATAAATATATTAAACAACCACAACTCATATACTTATCAACAATATATTTAAAATAAAAAATTATTACACTAAGTATATTTAACACCAAATATTGAACAAATATTAAACAGCCACAACTTATATTTTAAAATAAAAAATAAAATACATACCTTTTATGAATGAGAAGAGAAAATAAATTTAATCGAAAACTTCACTTGACTCTTGATAAAAAAAAATACATCAGCTTGTTGAAATGGATGATATGAATGAAGAAATCAGATCAAATAATGAAGCTTTTCAAGCAAAAATTGGTAGGGAGAAGAGAAAATATGTGAAGGTGATATTGGTTTTGGTTTTGAGGGTGAGAGGAAGATGAAGAAAAAAAAGGGCATTTCTTAATGCACCACCCAAGTTTTTTAGGCACCACGTGAAATTATTTTTTTGCCCCTATATTCCGGATGTGCACATCCGGACGCACCAAATTTTTAAAAAACGCTGAAATGTTCCGGATATGCATATCCAGAAATAATTCTGATGTGCACATCCGAAAGTATTTCTTATTAGTTCGCGCCAGACGTTCTTCCCCCTCATTATTCACCTTTTCATTTCCACTCCTTCTCAAACTCTCAAATTTTCAATCACCACAAATCTCAATTTTTTCCACTCGAGTTCGGTGCAGAGCAACTACTACAACGATCAATACACTCCAAATCCTCCGTATCACATTTTAATCGGTAAGTTTTCAAATTTTAGAGTTTCGGAGTAATTTTCGAGTAATCGATTTAGAGTAGATATTTAGGTGTAGAAATTGTTAGGTTGTATGAATAACATAGGTTAGAGACAATGTAGGTCATTTTTACTGCTTCAAACGGACGATCAGGGCATAAAATTGCCCTTTTGGTTGTTACAGTGGCCATGAGTGCCGGTTTTAAACTTCAAAATACGTACCGGATGTACAGATCCGGAAACATTGAAACGTTTAGTGTTTCCGGATGTGCACATCCGGAAAGCCCTAACGTTTAAAATTCTGAGTCCTTTCGGATGCGCACATCCGGAAGACTTTTTTTTTTTCCTTTTTTAATTTTGCTTGTTTGTTTGTTTTTGTTTAATTATTTTTAAACAAAATTTAATTTATTTATTATGCTTTACAGATTACATGGCTGGCAGAGACGATCGTACCATACATGGACGGACAGCTCAGCACGCATCTGTCCGACGTGAGCGGATGCAGTCTACAGCCCAGGCTTCCGACGCAGAGGGAGTTGGGGTAGCCCCTACAGCTGAGGGACATCCTACACCACAGGTTCAGGCCACTTCCACATCACAGGTCCAGGCCACTCCTTCGTCAGCCGCCGATTCTACATCTCGGAGGCGTCGGGATTCTACTGCTAGTTCATCAGGGTCCCAGCCCGCACGCAGGCGTCGTCGGGAGACTCCAGCTCCATCAGCTGCTCCTCCTCGTTCCCCTGTTCCTGTTCCTGTTCCAGAGGGTGATCACCCAGCACATGAGGGTGTTGACGTTGATGACGATTTCGATGAGCTGGGCGGTTACCTTGGGGGACCGTCTGATATGTCCCTACTAGTGGGGTACTCTGAGCATACTGCCAGATTTGTCTGGCTAGGACAGGTAACCTTTCTCGGTTTATTTATAGAATTGTATTCGTTGAAAATATGTTCATTTGTAACATTGTTTTATTTGGAAATTTTCAGGATAAGGATTCACAGAAGTTCTATAACCATGGGGGCAAGGTTATGGACACGATTGAGATGCTGCCTACAGCTGAGTGGTTCACGTCTGCAGTTGCGGAGTCTGGTCTTAGAGGCCTATCTAGGATTGGGTATTCCCAGATCCAGTACAGTATCCTGATGGCATTTGTTGAGAGATGGCACCCTGAGACATCCTCATTCCATCTACCGTACGGCGAGATCACGATCACGCTAGACGACATCTCGTGCCTCTTACATCTACCGATCACGGGTACCCTTCTGAGTCACGGTAGGATGACGAAGGCGGACGGCATAGAGTTGTTGGTTACAGAGCTTGGGGCTAGCCAAGAGAAGGCACATGCGGAGGTGTACCAGTTGAGGGGCGCACACGTCCGGTTCTCATTTTTGATGGATAGATTTACTGAGGCGCTTGCAGAGGCAGAACGGGCAGATGGTGATCCAGCTGAGGTGGCGATCCACAGGACGCGTGCCCTAAGGTGCTACTACTTGTTTTTGCTAGGCACGCAGGTGTTTGTGGACACCAGCGCCTATTATGTTGATATCGTCTACCTCAGGTACCTTTCGGATCAGACAGAGATCCATCGGTACAACTGGGGGGCTGCTGCGCTGGCATTCACCTATTCTAGGCTCTCTGATGGTTGTCGTTGGGCAGCCAAGACTGTGGCAGGCAGCTGTACGCTATACGTGGTAACAATCTAATATTCTAAGTGATTTTTTCATTTCTTTTCTTTCTGTATTCATTATAATGTTTGACACCCATGTTATGTTTTCCATTTCAGGCGTGGATTTTACAGCACTTTCCCTATATTACTGGTTGGGGGAGTGCCCAGGGGTACACTGAGGATATGCCACGTGCTGTTGCATTTGTCCTGCCCAGAGGGAACCAGGCGCCCGACCCCTTCAGAGTGTATCTAGATCGGATTGCTGCTGAGGACGTTTTGTATTGCCCTTATGCCGATCACCGTGTGACGCACCCGTTCGATGAGGTTTGTTTGTTCTCAGGATGACTGGCATGCAGTTCGACTGTTACTGCCCGATACCTGCCAGAGCGCGTCTTGCGTCAGTTCGGTTACACGCAGACGATACCCAAGATGCCTCATGAGTCTGCTCCTCTAGGCTTGACCCGCAGGCAGATAGATGAGCTATATGCTGACTACCAGTCCCACTTGGTACCAGAGGAGGCTCGGGCGACCAGAGCGGAGACAGACTGGAGCGTTGCTGCTCGGTACATCGTGTGGTTCTACACCGTCTCACACCCATGCATGGTGCCCACTGCTGAGAGATCGCCACCCAGACCTGCTCATCAGGAGATATTAGAGGAGCGGCAGTCTCAGCTGAACCACACTCAGGATGTCCTACCACGCTGTCGTTAGATAGAGCAGATAGCGCGGCAGGCCATTGCGGACGGTCACCTCCCTGAGGGCTCTGGTGCCAGACTTGCCGTGGACAGGATTATTGCGATTGCTCAGGGGGCACTTCAGTACCGCAGACATCGATCCAGGATGGCGGGTAGGGGCAGAGGGGGCAGAGGAGCAGGGGAGCCAGGAGAGATCCTTCGCCATACGCAGTAGTTTTTTGTTTGATGTATTATATTTATATTAGATGTATGCACTGTATTTTGACAGAGATTTATTTTATATATATATATATATATATATATATATATATATATATATATATATCATTTTATTTTATATATGGATGTTGTCAAATGTATATTAAATTGCGACGATTTATTAACATATGCGACCAAACAAAAAAACCGATTTTTAAAAAAAAATAATGTTCTGCCTTTTTTCCGGATCTGCAGATCAGGAATGTTTCCGGATGTGCACGTCCGAAAAAAATCAGCGTTTTTAAAAAAATTGGTGCGTCCGGATGTGCACATCCGGAATCAGGGGGCAAAACCGGAAATTCAGATGGTGCCTAAGAAACAAGGGTGGTGTGATGAGAAATGCCCAAAAAAAATCAAGTTTTTCTCTTCTGAAATGTGTGGGAGAGCAAATCAATTCTGATATTAAATAGTGAAATAAGCGACTTGCAAATCACATCGCAAAATTTATTACCGTTTAGATTAGCCACGTGAAATTCATGACGCAACATTAAATGACAATAGGGACGTGAATATCATGACACACAATTAAAGTTGTTAGTCCACCTACTTCTCAGTCAATTCCAATAGTCAAATTTTCACACTTAAATTATTTTAATTTTTGAAAATTAATTAGCAACGTGAATATCACATCACAACATTTTAGGTTTTTTCAAATTTCCTCCATGTGAAAAGATGATGTTTATTATTTTAATATTTTAAATAGGTACAAGCATGTAAATCATGTCGCAAAGGTCCTTTTTAGCGTCGTGAAATTTACGTGGCAAAATCATGTCACTGGACAATATTTTTCTTATAGTGATATTTTCGGCGGTAACTAATTCTTTAAAAGTTCTTACATTAAGTTTATCAAAATTTGGATTTTCAACAAAAATTTGTGAATCTTTTATAAGAAATTTATCGAGAGCTCCTATTTGAGTTTGAGTCAACTCATTAAATCTTTTCTTTTTCTTACGCTTCTCATATCCTGAATCAAACTTTATAAACTTAAGAGGTAATTTAAGAGAAATAATAGAAGAATGAAAAAAGTAGAACCTAAAAATCTCACTATTCTTAATTAAATCTACAACGTTGAATTTGAACCAGATATACAATGCTGAAGTTGAATCAGAAAATAAAATTAAAAGATAATTAATAATATGAAAATAAAATCATAAATTAACAAATAGATAAATAAAAATGAAAATAAGAAATAACAATTAAAAAAAGTTACCTTTATAGAAATTATATGTCAGAAAAGAAAAAAATTATATACTAAAGTTTTTCATGACGAAGCCAAGGCGCGCTATTTTTTATTATTTAAAAAAATAAAAATAAAAAACATAAATTTCTTTGATTTTTCATAAAACAAAGGTGAAAAAAACAAATAAGTACAGACTTCGATTTTCAACTATCGTAATTTATGATTCTATTTGTTTATAAGTGTAAACAAAATATTTTAACCCTTCGGTTTTCTATTTAACTGAAACATAAAATAATAAAATTTTACTATAAAAGCACTCGTTAAATAGATGTACCATAATCCTTACTACTACCTCCGGTCCTTTTTATAAAGAACGCTTTAATTTTTTAAATTTATTAAATAATTAATGTATCTGATCTATAATGCAGACCAAATACATTAATTATTTAATGAATCTAAAAAGTGAAGTGTTCCTTATAAAAAAAAATCGGAGGAGTAATATGAAGTCGTCCAAACATTATTCTTTGAGATGGATTGTAAGACAGAAAAAATCTTCAATGTTATTCTATATTAAACAAAATATTTTTTTCTGCTCTTGCTATCTATCTCACATAATAGTGTTGATGTAGAAATTTGTGGCATTTCATTTGAATATAGAAATCAACCAATCTAAAAATGTACATAACATAGGATTAAGAAATGTTTTTAAAAAATTGAAAAAATAGGTGGTGTAAATATTGTAAGATTATTTTATGATATGACACATTTATATTTTTTATTAAACGAATAATTTTACAATGTTAATATGATATTTTTATAGAATTTTAAACTCTGTTAAATAAATTTGTATAGAATAATAGCATTACTAGAACTTAGCTTAGGTGACTTGAAAATAAAGATGTTATCTGAATCCCAGCAGCTATAGCACAAGGAATAATCAATACTTTTGATATAGCTATAAAAATGGAGCGAATAGGATTTTGGTGTTCCCATATTGACAAAAACTAGTGGATATGGTAAAAATGTGGATGGTAGTGAACCACGTCACGAAGAAGCAAAAGAAAGGAATTAGAGTTTTGTATAAAGAGAATAATGGCGCTCAAAGAATATCAGGGCGGTTGCAATAGTTTAACGCTAAAAATTATCTAAATTGTAAGAGAAAAAAACGTGCGATTTAGTTTAGTTTTGTTAGTTTAAAAAAAAAAACTAAACCAAATTAATGCAGTTTGGATTGATTTGGTTTGTTTGATTTTTTATAAGATTTTATTAAGACATACATATACATATAGACAGGGCCGGCCCTGTGGGTGTGCAAGAAGTGCCACCGCACAGAGCCTCTAAATTTAATGGGCCTCAGATTGAATTGAGAAGCTTAATATAAATACAACATTAAATAATATATAACACTTTCAAATATTATCATATAGTGAGCTTGAGCGGTGGTGATAGCATGTTGATTGGTAGTACCTATATGTGGGTTCCACTCTTACGTTTTTACAGCCTCTTATTTATTGTTTCAATTAACTTAACAAATTTTTTAACTTTATAATTATATAGTATGAATATAGACTATTAAACTAAATCTCTTCTATTCCATCCACCTAAAGTTGCATTTTTTTATTGAATAATATTTTAAAATTTTGTATAAATTTTATATTATTTTTTATTTTAATTATTATTAAATAGATTGTAAATTAAATTATTAGATTTAAAATATTTTTTAACTTATTATAGCCTAACTATTTTACAAGCTTTAAAATTTTAAGGGTTTTATAGATGTATTAAAAATTTTAAAATGTAAATTTAAAAATATTTATATTTTTTTATATCCTTAATCGACACATTAATAAATTTGGCATTGTATTCGTGAGATCTATAAATTTTTTTTTATTTCATTAGTTGTTTATTAATTAAAACACTTGTTATTAATATTGGCAAAGTTGTTCAAAAAATTATTTCCTTTCATTAAATGGTATCAACATTTAAATTGAAGATTGTAAGAGTAGAAAAACGGGAAAAACTAAAATTCGACGAGTTAAATTTCTATCAAATATTTCTATTTTATTTTTCTCTCTCTATATTTAATTTTAGGGTTAATACCCTTTTTGCCCCCTGCCATATGGGCGTGTTTTGAAAAAACTCCCTGCGAAAAAAAAAGTTGCAAGATTGACCTTAACAAATTTCAAAAGTTACCATTTAGACCTTCATCAGGCCACATCATCAAAAATAATGATGTGGCAGCCATTTTTTTAATTTTTTTAGGAAAATAAATTCCACATCATTAAAGGCTTTGTGAAATGACTCTTATACCCATTCTTTTACATAATTTATTAATAATTTTAATTAATTCTTTTTAGAAATTAATTAATTAAGTTTTTTTAGATATTAGTTAATTAAAATTTTAAAAATCATTACGGGCCTTAAGCCTGTATAATTTCAGCACTGCCCCAATATTCATGTTTGTTAGTAGTAGTATTAATGGGATATATAAACACAAGTACATTTGTGAAAAAAATCAATGTGGGACTTTAATGAAAATTGGAAAGAAACTCTACATGACAGAATTCTACACACTCTAACAGGATTTCATAACAAACTTTCGCAGCTTCTTCAATTCATCTCCAGTTTCTCATCATCATAACAAGCACTGTGAAAGGCTTCCTCTTGATTCTTCACTCGGGGTCTTCTTCTTCATTCTTTTTCTTTCTTCTTGGAAGCTTACTCCATATGTGAACAGTTGTGCATCAAATTTCAACACTCCTTGCAAATCGCATCAACCGCAACAACCCAACAACCTTCTCTTCATCATCTTCAATTCACGTCAATCTGCAGAAACCTGCAGAAATCACATTCAAACAAGTCACCATAATCAATTCAACAACCTGCAATCAAGATTCAAAACAACAATTGAACGAAGCAAGCAAGTAGAAGCAGGTCACAAAAGCAAAGCTGTAACTAATTCACACGATCAATATGTCACATAGCAGAAATTGAAGAAGAAGATCGAGCAGAAAGATTGAGGAGACACAAGGAAGAGAGGTACGAAACGATACCTGCGAAGCTGCCGACAAAGCCAATTTCATAGAGTCGTCGCACCGGAAATCCTCATCGGTACGTATTTCATGTTTCTTCTTCGTTTACTTTAGAATCAGTGACGGTTTTGTTGTTCGATTGACTCGGTTCAAGTCCATGTTTGGTTCAGATTGCACATGTTCCCGTTCAAAAATGGCTATCACGTTTTGGTTTCAGTGTTTGACTCGAGTTTGAGATTTGTTTTTTTTGTTCGCCACTCTTTTCGATTGTACTGAGAATCTTATGTTGTTGTGAATCTCAAGGTAGGAAGAGATCGATGTTTTGTGGTTGTATATAAGGTTGCAGGTGTATGGAGTGTGAGTTTTTTTGAAGGCTTAAAGTCCCACATTGATTTTTTTCACAAATGTACTTGTGTTTATATATCCCATTAATACTACTACTAACAAACATGAATATTGGGCCAGTGCTGAAATGATACAGGCTTAAGGCCCAGAATGATTTTCAAAATTTTAATTAACTAATTTCTAAAAAAACTTAATTAATTAATTTCTAAAAAGAATTAATTAAAATTATTAATAAATTATGTAAAAGAATGGGTATAAGAGTCATTTCACAATGCCTTTAATGATGTGGAGTTTATTTTCCTTAAAAAATTAAAAAAATGGCTGCCACATCATTATTTTTGATGATGTGGCCTGATGAAGGTCTAAATGGTAACTTTTGAAATTTGTTAAGGTCAATCTTGCAACTTTTTTTTTCGCAGGGGGGTTTTTCAAAACACGCCCATATGGCAAGGGGCAAAAGGGGTATTAACCCTTAATTTTATTAACAATTTAAATGAAATATAAATTTCTTTTAGAATTTATTGTTTTCATCTATTAACAACCTAATTTTAAAATAGAACAGGGCCTCCATATTTTTCGGGCCGGCCCTGCATATAGATGAAAACACACCTTTGTGTTTAGATATTTATACATTAACAAATAACAACAAAAATCATCATATTTGAACAACAACTTCTCATTTAATATACAAAAATTATATTAAACAAAAGTGGAATATAAAATATATAAAATAGTAGTATAAAACAATATCAAAAATATTATATTTTAAAAGAAAAAACATAGGAGATGAGAGATTAAAGAAGATGAAAAAAAGATCGGAAGAGTTGAGATATTAAAGAATAAGAGGTGCGTTAAAAACGTAATTGAAAGACAGAACAATAACATAAAAATGAGAATATAAAAAAGAAAGAACATAAGAGATGAGAGATTAGAGAAGAAGATGTGAGATGTATATAGCAAAGAAGATAAGAAGAAGACGCAATATTGTTATGAGATATTTGAGAAGACTGGAACTAAAAGCCTAAATGTGAGGAAGTAAAAATCGCTCGTAATCGTAAGGCTAATGCATAATATGTTTGAGCTTGGGTTAGATGTGAGTTAAGCGAAGTTTGGGTGTAACATAATGTGGTTTATTTTGGTTCGGTTTGCAAAATACAAACAGTAAACCAAACCAAACCACGCGATCTTGTTAAAAAATGGTTCAAACACATCTGAACCAAATGTGATTTTTTACAGTTTTCAATTCGATTTGATTCAATTAACCGTTTCTATTGGGTCGATTTAGATTTGAAAACCCCTAGAACTCATCTAACTTGGTTGGTGGATAAAATCCAAAAAAAAAGTTGTTGGGCCTAAATGGTACAATCCATTATATTAAAAGAGAGGAAAACAATAAAGTCCAATGTATAACCTTTTTTTGGAGGATTTAATCTGACACCCCACACTTAAACCTGACACCCCCCCTAATTATGGCAAAATTACTTTGTTACCTTTCAAAATTTTTTGACAATTATAAAATATACAGTAGTATACCGAAAGTTTCGCAATATATACCGAAAATTTTGAAAAATTTCTATTTTTTTATCGGAATTTCAAAATTTCTGATAAAAAATGAAAATTTTCGAGAAAAAAATGATGAATATAGGAAATTTTATTTTTTTTATCAAAAATTTTGAAATTTTCAGAAATAAAATTTACACTACCGAAAGTTTCAAAAAATTTCAGTACTGTATCAGAAATTTCGAAATTTCTGATATAGTATCGAAAATTTTAAAATTTTCTATAGTGTAAAAAAGATTCAAAAATTTTGAAATTTTTTCACTATAAAAAATTTTAAAACTTCCGATATTCTGCATATATTTTTACCAAAAATTTTGAAATTTCTGATATTATAAATTTTTTTTATTTATTTCAAATTTTTTCAAAAATAATTTTAAAATTATAAAAATTTAGAGATGTCAAGTATAATTTTGGGAATTGCGGGTTAAATTCTCCCTTTCATACCATTAGACAAAACAATTGGATTAAATTCAAAAATTGCATTAAGCTAAATAAAAAATAGAGAATTTGTCAGGTCACCCATTCAATTTCACCTATCACCCTCAATTGTTGCGCTTTTATCATGATACTATCTTACAATTTTTATTGTTTTAAGTTATTATTTTCTGAAATTTTGGAAAACCTTGGATTTTTACCGTATTTCTTGAAACTTCTAATATTCTTTTATAAATAAGCCTTTTTTTTTTAAATTAAGTTTCTGCATTGATACCGACAACTTTGAATTTATTACGGATATTCACGAAAAATATACTTTTTTTTATTAGTATTTTCAAAATATTCAATAAAATCCAATTTTTTTACATGTTTTTTTATTAGCATTTTCGAAAAATGTGATATCTTATATACTTCATTAAAAAACATTATGCAGCATGCTAACAATTTTAAAAATCGAGGTAAAATGCATGTAGAATATCACATTTTACAAAAATAATGATAAATACATGATAATTTTGGGTTTTTATAAAATCAGGTAGATTATTTTTTTATTTTTTTGTTTAATTTTTTTTTGTTTCATTTTTGAATATTTTTAAAATACCAGAAAAAATTTCACAAACTAAATTTTTTGAAAAAAGCAATAAATTAACGCTATTAGATTTTTTACAGATATAGAAAAAAATAAAGTAATCTCTAAAATTTTGCAGGCATTAATTTTTTTTTAAAAATTTCGATAAAAAATGCGTACCAAATTTATTTACTAGCTTGCCAAATTTTTTATTGACCTACTTAAATTTCCGTACGAGATTGCTAATGAAATAAATAAAAAATATTGAAGTTTTGATATTAGAATAAATTGGGGGCGCATGATTAAAATAGACGGTTGCGAGAACAAAATCTCTGAGAAAACCACAATCTAACTATGGCCTATTGGGCTGATAACCAATAAATTTGACATTTTTCTTAAATACAATTAAAAATGAAAATACCCCACATTTATGACATTGTTGAGAAAAACTATTGATATATAGTTTTAAAAAAATATATATATATATTTCTATAATCAGGGACGGAGCTACATCAAAGATTAAGGGGGCATGTGCCCCCACTTGAAATTTTAAATCATAGTATTATAGTCCACGACATAATGTTAATTACCCATTTGTAACATGAAATTTCTTGGAAATTTACAATAATATGAGTACCAGCTATCTCTAGTGTTGGAGCCTGTTGGTCTATGCAGTATCCTTGGCTCTGTTCCTTATTGTAACATTTGCACTGCTTGTGCTTCTTTTGTTTAATACAATTTGGCCTTTTCAAAAAAAAAACTAACCAGGTATGTTAATGTTAGACTATTATATTTACTCTAAATCATTATAGCTTAATCTTAAATCATAGTATTATAGTTCACGGCATAATGTTAATTACCCATTTGTAACATGCAAATTTCTTACAAATTTACAATAATATGAGTACCATTCAAATAACTAACCAGGTATGTTAATATTATTAGTAGTATCAATTTTTTTTTTTAATTTCGTTTCTTTTTATATAAACAATATCCTAAAATCATTAACTAAATAATTTTTACAATTTGAATTTTTTTAAAAAAGTCTCACAAAAACTATTTAAAATTTTAATTAATTATTGTTATGTAGTGAAACCAAAATTGTTGATTAAGCTATTTGAAGTGAAGACACACATTTTTTCCATATAATTGCAAAGTGGTTTGCTTTTAAAAAATAATCTTAAAAAATATATGTACTTACAAGGTCTTTTTTTTTTTATACAAGCAAGTGAAACTATTAACATTAATGGGGTATTAGGGGTACCCCAAACCCAATTACAAAAGAACCATAAGGTTTAATTCAAACCTTACAAAAAATCGAATAGATATAAATGTCATTGATAAAAATTACAAGGTATATTTCCCCTATGTAACAAAAGAAGCCACCACCAAGATTGAAATTTAATCCTATTTACTATTCCTTCCGGGTCGCAAATACAATCCTTGAAAATAATCTGATTTCTAGCCCACCATATTCCTTCACAAACCAACAACCAAAAGCTGAACGCAATTTTCATCGATTTTTTGTTTTTCACAACCAACAACCAATCTGAGAGATGTCTAGTTGGAGATGTCTCAACAAAATAAATAACTTCCAGCCAGTCACATATTTTTTGCCAAATGAGAATTGATTTGGGGCAAAAGAAGAAGAGATGCAGGTTATTCTCAAGATTTTGGAAACAAAAAGGATATACTGTATCATGAGGATTTGAGATAACGTTACGGCGAAGAAGGTTGCACCTTGTTGGTAGTCTATCTAATAACAATCGCCATCCAAAAATCTGCACCTTCAATGCAACCGGGCAGCCCCACATTTCTTTCAGTAAAATCTTAATTTCAGGTTCAATATTATTTCCAATCCCCCCTCTGATCAGCTCTTCATAATAAGATTTTACCGTATAATTATTGGAGCTACTTTTGAACCACACAAATGAATCAGCCACGTCTGAATTGATGGATACGTCATGAAGCATTTGCAGCATATCACTGTATTCCGTCAGAACTTCAGGCGACAGATTAACCGGTTGAAAACACCAATTCCAATGATTATTCACCCACTTCCCCATGTCAGCCACCACCCCATATGGGTTTTCTACAACAAGAAACACAAGAGGAAAGCAATCTTGGAGAGGAACATTCCCAATCCATCTTGCTTTCCAAAACAGTATCGATTTACCGTTTCCCAACCTGCAAGAAATGTAATTACCAAATAAAACAGAACATGGAATATTCCTATTATGACACACATCTCTCCACCATTGTGAATCTTTTAAACCTCTGTCATTGTAATCTTTACTCACAGGGAACTTGAATTGGTCGCCATATCGCTCTCTCATGATTGGACTCCAAATAGCCTCTTTCTCGGTTAGAATTCTCCACTTCCATTTAGATATGAGGGCAATGTTGAATAAGCCGATATTTTTCACCCCCAATCCACCCTCTTCTTTACTTTTACACGTATCCGTCCAACTTATCCAAGTAATTCCTTTTTTGTATTCACAGCCTTTCCATAGAAACCTTCTTTGGATATTGGTCAAAATTTTCAAATTTTTGGTAGGTGCCTTAAAGAAAGATAGGCAATGGATTGGCAGATTAGTAATAACAGAATTTAACAGAGATACTCTCCCACCTATGGAGAGCAATCTGCCCCTCCACCCCACCAACCGGCGCTTAAAGCAGTTAATTATTGGTTCCCAATATGACAATCTCTTATGATTATCACCCACTTTTAAACCAAGAAATAAGAAAGGCACCTTACCAGATTTGCAGGCTAAGAACTGCTCTGCTGCTCTGATAAAAGTGTTTTCCACATTAATTCCAAAAACACAACTTTTGCTCATAGTAACAGTCAAACCAGAAATGAGCTCAAATCCTTTCAGTATTGCCTTTATGGCCCAAAAATTATGCCAAGCACCATTACACACAATTACCGTGTCGTCGGCAAATCGAAGCAGATTATACTTGTATCATTGTTAATATGAAAGCCCTGCAGCAATCCTTTATTAGATGCTCTCTCAACTAAAGTTGCGAAATCCTCAACTGCTATTGCAAAAAGAAACAGAGAAAGTGGGTCGCCTTGACGTAACCCACGTTGCACCATAAAATCAGAGGTAGGGCTACCATTGACTAACACCGACATATAGCTCGTAAATACTCCACCATCTAGCCATTTTAGCCACCGCTGACCAAACCCCATCGCAACTAATATACCTCTCAAATAGGCCCAATCCACACAGTCATAGGCTTTTGAAAAGTCGACCTTAAATAAAAAGCAACTTTGTTTTTTCTTTTTTGCAACATCAATTACTTCATTTAGTACCAACACTCCATCTAGCAATTGTCGGCCAGGTATAAATGTTGTCTGAGATTTCGAAATCAACTTACCAATCACCTTCCTCAATCTTCCAACCATTAGTTTAGCCACTACTTTATAAACACAGCCTATAAGGCATATTGGCCGATAATCCGTCAAGTTCTGAGGGTTCTCAACTTTGGGAATCAGAGTTAAGAAAGACGAGCTCATTGCCTTTGAAATCTTTGAAGTGTTGAAAAACTCTTGAATACAGTTGATGAAGTCTTCTTGAACTACCTCCCAATATTTCTGAATAAAACCCAACGTGAAGTCATCAGGACCAGGGCTTCGATCCAGAGAACAACTACGAACAGCTTCCCAAATTTCATCCCTCTCAAACTTTCTTTCCAACATTGCGCTATCCTCCAATGACAGTCTCGACAAACCATCAAACTCGAGAGCTGGTCTTGTCGCATCCTCCTTATGAAACATTTGGTTGAAATGTTCCTACACAGCAGACTTCACTCGACTGACATCCTCGAAGGTCTCATTCCCTACTGTTACATAATTGATATTGTTTTTCCTATGCCTAGTTTTAAGCAAACTATGAAAGTACTTTGAGTTATTATCTCCCTGTTGAATCCATCTTACTCTAGATTTCTGATGTAAAAGACTCCCCTTCAATTGTAACAATTTCTAGAGATCTCTCTGAGCCATACCGCTTTCACTAAGTGATTCCACAGAAATATGCCCAGCAGTGTCAGTTAATTCCTCCTCAATCTTGTTAATAATACCGGTATTCATTTCCACTTATAAATCTATCCATCCAAAAACATGGATGTTCCACCAACGCAGTCTTGCACGGAGAAGTTGAAACTTCTTAGTGAGGATATAAGAAGCATTACCCTCAATCTTGAATGACTCTCATTCCTTCTTAACGAACTCCAAGAAGCTTGGATGTTCAAACCAAGATTCAAATACCTTGAAGGGTTTAGGTCCCCAGTTAATATTTCTCCTTCTAAGCCATACGGGACGATGATCTGAAATATCTCTCAACCCCACACTTCAATTTATCGTGTTCCACATATTAGCAATATCTCTCGAAATGATGAATCTATCCAACCTGCTCATACGTGAGCCAGAATGATTACAATATGTAAACTTATTACCCACTGCAGGCAAATCTTCCAAATCCACGACGTCAAGAAAATCTCTAAATTCCCTCATCTCAGACTTATACTCAGTCCCTCTACCAATCCTTTCACCTGAATTTTTAATGGCGTTGAAATCTCCGCCAATCACCCAGCTTGCCCCTTGATGTTTAGATTTCAAATCAGTTAGAGTTGTCCATAGTCTTCTTTTGTCCGATATGTTACACCCAGAATAGATATTGATAAAGAAAATATTTTTATTTCTCCATGTTGAGTTGATGCACAAGTATCCTGATCCCCTAAAGCTTATACAAGGTTCAATGAAACCTTTCCTCCAGATTGTAACCAGCCCCCTGATAATCCTTCAGAGTTACTTGTTGACCACTCGACGTCATCACCACCCCATAACTTGCGAGCTAATTTATCAATCATTAGTTTACACTTTGTTTCTTGTAAATAACATATATATTCACTGCCTTTCATTATGATGCTTCTGATTTTTCTTAATTTCAAGCTTCCACCACATCCTCTAACATTGAATGAGAGACAATTCATTTGACCCCATTAGCTGACACCTTCTTATCTTCATACTGTAACCTGTCTTTCTCTTCCATCATCCTGATCTTACCCACCAGATGGTCTTCACCCTCTAATCCAACGATCCCCATACTTTTCATAGCAGACCATAACTTTGAAGGTAAATCATCAACTGATTTTCTAATACGATAATTACTTTGAACAACATCTCCATCACTTACTGATTCACAACATTATATGCTTCCACCAGAAAATCTTGATGCAGACTCTTCAACCTCTTCAATAGGAGATCCATGATCCATGGGTAGATCAAGGTGACTAGGAATATCCGAATGTAACAGAGCTACAAAGTATGATGGAGAGAATGGTATTTGGATATTGGCATAAATATCCTTAATGGATTTCTTCCTTCTGCTCCTTGGGAACCTTAATTCTCCACCCACATTCAAACCTTCATTTAGACTTTGGCACAACCTTAGTTGTGTAGGATTTTTAAAATCCTCAGGGCCATTCTGAAGAAATAAATAGCTTCCCTTATCACACTCCTTAGGCATTAAGCTTTCTCTTATTTCAGAATCTCCATTATCCCGCCCTAGGTATCCCCTCACTCTCTCTGATGACAGTTTATCCATCTCTTTGACCTGAATCAACTTCATATCAGTAGTAGGTATTATCTCCAAACTGTTCTGTGTGCCACTTAAGATATTAACCTCCTTTAATCCTACGTCTTCCTTATTATTTTCTCCACTGCCTATAACATATTGCTCAGTCATATAATCATCCACCAGTTTACTTGAGTCAAACTCTTTTCTGCTAATCTGTTCTTGCTTCTCAAGATTAACTTGTGACATAGTATCCTAACCAATATCTCCATCATCTTCTTCTTCTGAGTTGTCCCATCCATCTCCTCCCTCTCTGTATTCAGCCTCACTGTTGGACTCGTCCTCTTCTTCTTCATTCATTGATTCACTAACCACTTCGTCTCCCTCCTTCACCAGAATCCTTTTAGGCCCATGAAATTCCTCAATGATTTTGATATTGTAAATATCATCATTTACTCCTATGTTAAAGGACTCATTTAAGTTTAATACATATTTTTTTTTACCAAGAATCTTGCCACATCAAAAGTCTCAAGCTTCTCTGTTTGATCGTCGCATCTGATGAATTCTCCAATTGTTCTAGAAATCAGCTTGAAGGATTCTTGGCTCCAGGCATGACAGGGCAGCCCGTAACAATGTAACCACGTGAGTCTCTCATTATCCACGTCATTTGGAGACCATGGATGAATCTCAGAGAACCATTTGGTTACCCAAGTTCTGTCTTCCTCTATCAACGCCTTAACTTCACCTTCATCAATATCTTCTAATAAACACAAATTCTCCCCCATTGGTATAGCTCTGATTCTGAAGCAACCTTTCGAATGCAGGGCATCTTGTATGTTATAGGTATTTCCACTTTGATTAACAATCCCAACAAAACATTTCTTGAATCTGGCTAAATCTTTGTCAACACTTTTACTTGTAAGTGAGCAAAGTTGGGTTTGTTGTATCCTTCGAAGTCCCTTGATTCCTTGAAATTAGTCTTACTGCCACCATTCTTTGTTCCAGCCACCATTTGAGCAAAAGACGGATTATCTCTACCATTATGCCAAAATTTATCTCTTTAATGGAGTCTCGCATCCCTCCCTTCAATCCTCCTACCCCACGCTTGCTTATTGTTTCCTTCAATGCCATTTGTCACACTTCTCTGAAAACGTGGTATGTTTGCAAAGATTTTCCTCCCAGATATGAAAATGTTATCTAGCTTAATCCCCAATAATCTAGGGTTTTCTACATCCCTAAATCTGACAAACCCAAATCAATTCCCCCTTCTATCTCTTCTAGAAGGAATAAACACTTCCTCCACAATCCCATAATCTTTGAAGATGTTGAACATTTTCTTAGCATTGTAATCATTCGGAAACTCAGTAAAGAAAAAACTAGTAATAGTATCTGAGTTTTCACCATTACCTTTTCCCCCTTTTACCTTCCAGATTAAGATGTTTTCCTTCTTATTTGACTCTGATTTTTTAGCTCATTTTTCAATCCAAAATCCCATTTCCAGCCACCCAATGAACCGAATCTAACAGATCTCAAGAAAGGGGAAACTAGCTCAGAGGAAGGAAGGTCCCTAATCCTAAAATTAGGACTTTAAACCAAATCCTCTGAACCAATCACATAGTCCTTCTTGAAGATCTTACCTAAAGGTTCAAAGGAGGAAGATGATTGCTGTGAAATTATTGGAAATGGAGGAGAGGAGACGAATCGTCGCTCAGAGAAGAAACCCGTACTTACAAGGTCCTTATTTATCGTTTTTTATGAGTCTTTCAAACACATATTACATATACTAAAAAAACATTAAAGAACAAATATTTTAGTAGATGAGGAGAATAACATTTTTAATTCTATAATTTTGTATAAAATTTTGCCCCCCAAGATAATTTTTTTGGCTTCATCCCTGTCTATAATTCTCATAAATTGATTCTCATCTAAAATGTAGAAATGTGCATTCTCTTAAAATTATAAGATATTAAAATATGTGTCAAACATTTCTTTAAAGAAGTTTCTGAAAATTAAAGTTCTATATTTATATTCTCAAATAAATTTTATTTAAAATATTTTTTGAATCTGTAAAACAAACTTTCCTGTTTGTGGTACAAATATAGGGTCAGTTTGTTTTACCTTTAAAAAAATGGATTTTTTTTGTATTTTCAAAAATGAATTTTGTAAAATTATTTTTTAAAATGTTACAAATTTTTTTATATTCATTTTTTTTTTAATTGTAAGACTAATTTTAATATCATATAATATAACCATACATTATTGAAGTTTTTTTTTTTTTAATAAAAGGCCAATATATAACAAAGAAAAAGGTGTTACAAAAGGGGGATTATTTAGGAACCATACAAGATCCTTCGCCAATCAATTGGCCGGTGGAGGTGGCTTATTTAGGAAGCATACAGGGGATTATATTAGCGTTTGCGGAACCTCTCTCTTGTGTCTCTTCTCTGCATTATTGAAGATTGAAACATAGTCAAAATTGCAATTTTTGAAAAAAATTGTATCTAAAAAATGAATTTCAAGAAAAACTATTTGAAATAGTTTCAAAATTAAGTGATTTTTTAAAATTTTGATATCTCAATTTTTTTCCGATAAAATGAAGAAATATCTAAAATAACATTTTAAGAATAACTATTCAAACCACATTTTCATTTGAAACTTTTATGAAAAATTTCTTTTAAATTTTTTTCTACAATATTTTGTTACACTATAAAAACCATTTTAAAAAAAAAATCAAAACAAACGGACCCAAATTCAGTGATATAAATTGAAAAGCTGAAAAAATATCAAAAAGGAAATCTATGATTCAACATTGCAGCTAACAATTTTCTTCCTCGTTCAACAAACTACTAGTATTTAACTATACAAGAACCTCTAACTTTGTCATGAAATTGATCTTTTATTAAAACCACATATATGTATGAATTTGTTAATTAAGAGATTATCCTCACTTTTTTAGTATAAATCAAATTTGATAATCAAGTGTATCTAAAATTAGCTTTACAAACTATCACCACTAGAATTAGTTTTGCAAACTTAAATTAGATATGAAAATATATGTATAGAAAATATGAGAAAATTAGCATTATAAAAATTAATCGACAGTTCTACATTGAGAATTTTGTTTGTAAGAGATAGAGACATTTTGGATCATCATTTCATTTGGTTCAAGGAAAACGAGACCAAAGTCAATTTAAAGTGAACAAGTGATGGATTCAATTTTGTCATATTCTTTAAAGAGTTTCATCAAAATAATATGCTTCCAAAGGATATCACAACATCATTCATATCCTTAATTCCAAAATCCAACAACCCAGAAGAACTAAGTGAACAAACATTGATCTGTCTAGTTAGGAACCTATACAAAATCATCGCAAATGAAATTATTGTCAAACGTCATTTGTAACAGATCATTAAATATTGGATGAAGTACTTGTAGCTAATGAAGTTATTGACCTCTACAAAAGAGGTAAGAAGGAATGTCTATTATTAAAAGTAGGTTTCGATAAGGCTTTTGAATGTGTGTATTATATTTGTTAAGAGTCTTACATCGAATAATATATGACTTAAATTTGTATTTATAAGTAGGAGAAATTCTCATCCTACCAACTGGTTTTGTAGGGTTGAGTTAGACTCAACCATATTTTTTAACAAATTATTAAGAGTTCTGGTTTAAGATCTGGTGGGTCACTTACTTTGGTTTCCGCTATCAGGTCACCCAACATTTATTTTCACGCTCCACCTGTCTAATCCTGGGTGTAAGGGGTGTGTTAAGAGTCTCACATCAGACAATATATGACTTGAAAATATATTTATAAGTGGAGAAAATCCTCACCCTACCAACCAATTTTGTAAGGTTGAGTTAGGACCAACCACATTTCTTAAAAATACACGGTAAAACGAAAGTTACAAATGATTTCAGATTTGTTCTAACATTCATTTTCATTTACTATAGTTTTCGGATGACATCGTATTGATGGATGATGATCCGTGGGATGACACTATTTTCATCTTCATTTATATATATATATATTGATCTTACCGAATCAGAAGAGGATCAGCGGCCATTACACGTCGTAAGCTTCTTAGTTCGCTGGTGGTAGAGAAGAGAATGGGGTGTACTTGCAAGACACTCCGATGCTAAAGTCAGTTTCAGCGAGAGTGAGATGAGAAGTACAGAAAAGGTGTAAAGAATAGAATACTTGACCCTCTAGTGATAGAGGGTATTTATAGTGAGCCCCCAGCGCTGGGCCAACGGTTACTTTGCACTGGGTTGGATCGTTAGGCCATATACGAGTAACTGTCAGGGTCTAGGTGGCATATGGAAGATCAGCACGTGGTCTTCACCCTGGGTCAACTGCCCCGTGACCTTCGAAAGGTGAGTTGACCTATTCTTTTGGACACGGGTAGCTGCCTGATGACGTATCACCGCGTGAGGGGCACGTGGAGACCGTGGGGGAGACGTGTGAGCGCTCCCCGTGCGACTTGATGGATTGAGCCTTCATTGGGCTCTCCCCGACAGGGGAGATGGGTTGGGTCGTGCCCGACAATAAGGCAGCCTCTGACCCAGTCCAAAACAGGAGCCCCCCAAGTCGTTGCTCCGAAGCAGATGAGTAATGACTTAAGAGTTCGTTCTGGCGTCGAGGAGAGACATAAGGGTTTCCCGGAGGGGTATCGAGAGTGTCTGAAGCGCTTTAGCTCATGGGACAATGTGCGTGCCCGGAACAGGGGCCGCTCGACGTGGTCGACCAGGCACAGTCATGGCTCTTTTTCTGCTTCTTCCGGGTAAATGTTCCTGGTAGCGAAAAGGTCGGGCATTGTGGCCGACGACGTGATGAGGACAGAAGGGAACGGGCACGTCTGGCCTCGGGCAGAAGAGGTGCTTGAAAGGACGTACATGGCGTTTTCTAGGGCTATGTGTTAGAAATAATAAATCCCTAGGGCGGCTAGGCGTAGGGGTACTCGAGTGCCTAGTGATGCTTCGCTTCCCGTGTTAGGGTTTATAAATAGGGGGTCCGCCTCATTTGCAATATTCCCTCTATTCTGACTCAGAATTTCTCTCAAGTTTCTCAAGGCATCCTCTGCTCCCTAAAGCAAGTCCGTCGTCGCCTCCTCCGTCAACATTCTCCCGCCGTCCAGAGTTATTCCCCCTTCAAGTAAGTTCTTTGTCCCTTTCTCCAAGTTCCATACGTTTTATGAGTTTTTCGGGAGTTTTCTTGAATCTGGGATGAGTTTTCCGGGGACCGGTGTTTCCGGCGGCTTTTCTGGGAAACCCATGAATTTTCCGGTGGCTTCATGAAGTTTTCGGTGGGGATTATGAAGTTTCCGATGAGGATTCTGGGAACGTCGTGAAGGTTCTGGAAAATGGATGAGGATTTTTTATGAAGGTCGCGAGCACCCCAAGGCCCCGACGTCGGGGACACGTCTTCCTGTGGCGCGAGCGTAATGAGAGGACGTCTTTCGTCGAGGAGGACTCATATCAAGGGCCTCTTCCTGTGGGGGGATTTGCGCTCTGTGGGAAGGAGGCTTACTAGCGACCATGCGCTTGTCGGCAAGGGGTCCGGTCGAGGACATATGTCGAACATATCCTCGTCATTTCACTTGACTTGTGGTGGAAAGGTGGATTGATCTTATCGTCGAAATCACTGTTCTTTTCTACTTTTCATGTCAAATGGATCCCAAGTTCGAAGACGTCGTCATGCTCGACGAAAAGTTCGTCAACACGGCAGACATTGGCGAGGAGGTCGAAGACAGCCCCGGGGACGTGAACGATGAGTCTCCCTCCGCCTGGGCAGGGTTAGAACCTCTGTCCGCGGTCTCGCGGTTTGTCCACGATGACTCAGAAGTCTTTTCTACCGTCGAGAATCGGGTTGAGGGTTCCCCGACCAATTGGAAAGTTTAGTGGCCTAAAGAAACTGATCAGATATGCTCGAGATATGAAGGGAAGCGCTTTCCCATGTACGAGTTTGTCTTCCGGGGAGCGGGTCTCTGCTTGCCCTTCACCGATTTTCAAGTGGAGGTGTTCCAGTGGATGAACTTGGCGCCTTCGCAGCTTCACCCCAATGTCATCGCGTTTATGAGGGCATTTGAGCTCGTTTGTCAATACCTCGGCGTCGGGGCCACGCTCTCGTTGTTCTTCCGCCTCTTCCATCTGCTGCGGCAAACCCAACATGGTCGGCATAGCTGGGTGTCCCTGAAGCAACCGAGGAGGTTGTTCAAAGTGTACTTGGATTCTGTTAGCTCTTTTAAGGACATACTTTTTATTGTCAAGCCAGTGACTCACGCCTCCATCGACTTCTTACTCGAGCGCGTAGAGACGATCGTTGACGGGAAGCCTGAAGTGAAGTTGAGGGCAAATTTCTTTTGGAATAGCAAAACACCCACTTCAAAAAGAGGATTGAGAGCTATATCGTAAAGGCCCAAGACTTAGATGAGGATGATAGGATCGCCTATGACAGGATTGTGGGTTCCTCGACAGGTTTACCCTTGCCAAGTGTGTGCATAAAGACGGGAGTTTTGACAGGGATTCCAACGGGGAGATCGCCGATGAGGCCCGTTTAATAAATACCAAAGCGCTCATCGAGTGTGGTTTTGACGAGGAGGCTTTGAGGCTCTTAGGTAGTGAAAGTTTTTATCTGCTCGACTTCTCATTTATCATTTTTATTGTGACTCGATCTTTCTGTGTCGCATGTCAGCTGTCGAACCTTCAAGAGCGCGTGTTGAGGCATGCTGCGATGAAGACTGGGAAGAAGGTTCCCCCTAGCAGGCGGCGAAGGTCAACCAACACCCTAGGGGTTCTACCTCCTCTCCTCGTGGGAGTCAGTCTTCGGGCTCTCAAGAACATCCAGCCAAAAAGCAACGTACCGAGGAGTCTAGTCCCGTCGACCTTCTAAAGGGGGTTGTCGGGGAAAGATTCATGCTGCCCCTGCCACCTTCATCGGGAGCTCTTCAACGAGGACAAGTCTCTGATCATACTCGTGGTAAAGTCTAAAGCGATCATGGGGGTCGACAAGGTAAGTAGGAGGAAGGCCCTGTGCAAGGATATGACGGCCATGTTGAGGATTTTCGAGACAGCCCTGGTCCTCAACGACGAAACCAGCCCATCCTCCGAGCTGAAGAAGTTGCGAGATGAGAATGCAATTCTTTGGGCAGAAAAGAACAAAGTGGACAACGACTTCCTCGACTACAAGTCGAAGTACGAGATCCAAGTTGGCCTCCTCCGCGAAGTGGACGAGCTGTGGGAAAAGATGGCCAAGGACGCCGAAGAGAAGGATCGGCTCCAAGCGAGGGTAGCCGAGTTGGAGGCCATTTCCAGGCCCTCTGAGGACGAAACCGATGAGGAGAGGGCCTTGGCGACTCGGGGTGACTTGGTTTCCCGGATCAGGGAGCTCGAGCAGGATTGCCTGAGCACCCTCAAGTTGGGCATCAATATGGCAGTGGAGCAGCATCAGATTGTCAACTCCGGGCTTCCGTTAGTGACCGATGGGATCAGTCCTTTCCACCGGGTGGTCGACGACCAGGTAGTTGGCACTGAAGCGTCTGATAGTGGAGCCGAGCAGAGCGACAGTGAGCCTAGGCCCGAGGAGGAAGCTGTTGTTTAATTTCTTTTGACTGTTTAGCCTGCGCGCCACGTTTTAATTGTTGTTTTATTTGGCTTGCGCACCGCGATTTTGTAATCTGACTTTGTTCGGCCTGCGTGCCAAGGGTTTTGTAATGTTTGGACAACGGGCTTTGCCCATCTTAATGCATAGTTTTCTTTTATTTAATATGTTGGCATTTTGTGTGTGTTGTTGTATGTCAAGTATTTTTCTTTCCTCGTGGAAATGCAATATCGTGTTGCATATTTTTATGAAGTAATTGGGGCCTTTGCTCGACGTGATTGTTCCTCGACAGTGTAGAGAACTGGTCAGGCGATCGGAGTCAGATTCCGACCATCGACGAAGCTAAGAGCTCAATCGAGGTCTTTGCTTCGGGGCGTGAACTTCCCATCGCGAGCTGGGCGTTCTGCCTAATTGGTACGACAACGGTGGAGCTTGGTGTAGGTATCCCCGTCGGATCAAGAGTTCGCTCGCACACATAAGAGCGGGCCCCTGACTTTTTGTCTAGAATTTAGGAGTCGTACTTGTACCTTAGCGCGCTCCTGTGGTCGGGATGCTCCTCGTCATGGTTGAACCAGGTGCATCTCGGGCAGTGTCTAACTGTAGTATTGTTTAAGCTTCTCAGCATTCCATGGCCGAGCAAGTTCCTCCCCGTGTAGGTTTTCGAGGTAGTAGGCTTCGGTCCCCCTTTTTGCACAGACGCGATAGGGGCCTTCCCAGTTTGGAGCGAGTTTGCCCTCGCGCGAATCTTTCTGGTTCCTTCGCAGGACTAGGCTGCCTACCTGGAATTCGCATTTAATGACTTTGCTGTCATGCCGCAGGGTTATTTTCTACTTGAGCGAGGCTTCAAGGAGGGATGCCCTTGACCGGATCTCTTCGACTATGTCTCATCGTTTATCTCCTCGTCGAAGGGGAACTCGGTCCTCTTGGAGGGTTCCCTTATTTCTACCAGGATCACTGCCTCGGTTTCATAGGTCAGCCGGAACGGGTGTAACACCCCAAAATTTGCCCTCCATTTTCTAACTCTAACTGGCTTATGTTTCATTTCATTTTGCATTATCATTTGTGCATATCATTGGTTTTATGCATGGGATCAAGGTGTCTTGGTTAGCTCAAGAGGAGAGTGTGTTTCTCAGAGACTCAAGCAAGAGATCAGGTGTGCATAGAGGAATATTGTTCAAGATACCAAGGGAAGAGTTTTTTTTAACATCAACATTACTCAAGCTACAATGGGTTCTTAGGCCTCAAGGCATCCTATATGTCCATTGCCTCATCAAGTGATTAGATTTAGCAAGAGTTTTGAAGTGGATTACTTCTTTCTATCTAGTGGTCATCAAACTAGGGTTGTGGATATCGGGGAATGTATGGCTCCAATGGACACGATTTTTGAAGCGTCATCATCACCATGTGGCACATTTCATCTTTGTTTAAGAGGATTCACATCATACTCAGAGGAATTTGAGTTTTGAGCTTGGGTCGATTTCTCCTAGACTGTGGGTGCCAAAACTAGGGTTTGTGGTAAAATCAGTTTATTTCTGTTTTTTTAGCAAGACTTAATTCCATAGTGTTCTATATGTCCCAAGGTGTCTGGGGATGGAAGATGGGCCATCAATTTGATTCAGAAGGATTTCAATTAATCAGAGGATTGAAAATCAGGAGAATTGTGGATAAAGTCAACTATGCAGTGAAAAAGTCAACTCCTGACTTTTGAGGTCAAATTATTGTTCATTATGTCAAATGTGATCAATGGATGGATTTTGGTCAAGAAATGTCAAGGTATTCATCAAAAATCAAGAATTTGGAAAATTTGCCATTTATGGAAAGTTAGGGTTTTAGAGAGTTTCCATTTTTGGAAAGTTCTAGCCCAAAATCAGTCCACTTCGTGGCCAATTTTCTCCATGCTCTATACTTCATTTAAATTTTCCCCCAACATCAAAGTTTTAGAGCATTATCTCAGCTTTCTTTTGAGTATTAGAATGCTTTCATTGGATGTGTGGAGCTCAAGATATGATCTTCCCAAGTTAGGGTTTTGAAGTTGGTAACTTAGTGAAATTTTCACTAAGTTTTGGACAGAATTTTTGACTACTTTCCATGGCAATTTTCATCACTTTCCAAGGCTTGTTTCATCTTGATTTTCAAATAAAGTTTGTTCTATGATCCATAAGCTTTGCATTAGACCAAAGATTTCTTGAAATGGAGCCAAATTGAGTGAATTATGGATCTTCAAAGTGAGGTATATGAGTTCTTATAGATTTCACATTCCATGTCACATTTGCCATGCAATTGCTCAAATTTCATGCAGCACCATAATGCTCCATATTTCATGCGCAATTTCTTCTCATCCTTGCTAGCAAAACATTGCCATAAAAGTGCCAACATTTCCATGTACCATTTGCCCCATATTCAAATGTTTTTCCCAAAAGTGAAAATCCTTTAAGCTTGCTCAACAAGGATTGTTGTTTCCACTAATCCACTCTGAATTCATCAGCTCTTTGTCCCAATGAGATGACAGAAAAAACAAACCACACTATGCCATGTGAACTTGTACCACCACCATTTTCACTTCTTTTCAAATTTTCCTCAAAACTTTAACCTTAAGTTTTAACCACAATAAGTTTGCTTTTACCACACCAAAGCTTCATATATAAGCTAAAGATGAAACCCTAGCTTTATTTCATTCATTCTCAGCAGCCACAAAGAGCAAACTCTCCCTCACTCTCTCTTTGAAACTCTCATTTTCTTCAAGTTTCTCTATATTTTTCGTTTGATTCTTCATCACTGAGGCATAAGGAGGCCATTGGAAAGATTCGTTTGAAGTTACTAGATAGTTTCAAGGGCCAACGGAGCCACTCTGTTGAGTAATTTTCTTCAACTCTAAGCTTGCATTTTAGACCTGTTTTAGGTTCATGTTGGGTGCATCTGAAGTCTTACCTTAGGGTAGGCAATGTTTGCATAATTATTTGTGTGTTTTAATGAAGTTCCATTTAAGGTGTGCAAACTTTAATCCATGTTTTCTTGAGTTCTAGTGGTTGCTTTTCATTTATTTTCGCATATTTGAGATCACCATGGAGTGTACTTCATTGTAGTATATTGGTTGTTTTGATTTGAAGTTATGGAACCATGAGTGTTCTTTATTGAAGCTTGATTTTCATGGCCATGGAGGGAGATTTACAAGAAACTAATGTCATTTTTGGAATGTACATAAAAAAATAGGGGGTGGCCTTTTTTCCGCGACTCCGGCCGCGCCAGCCGCCTCCGGCGGTGGCCGGCCGGACTGAACTTCCGTTTCCGGACACGTGCACTGTTCACGTGCAAGACCTTGCATGAGCATGAAGATGGTGACGACGTGGCGTCCCATGTTTGGTTGGTGTGGTATTTTTGTCTTTAGTCACTTAAATATTATGTGGCCAATTGATGTTATAGTCCACATGTTTTTGTTACATTTTAATTCAATTTATTTTCTTTTTATTTTAAAATTCTGAACACATGTCAGTGATTCTCATGGGCCCAGTGAACTTTCTCTTCGCACCCCCTCTTAGTCCAGGCCCAAAAGCATGTTAGTGTTAATACACCCCTCCCTTATTAACACATGTTTTTATTTCTTTTTTTTATTCATTTTTATTTTCGTTATAGTTTTAATTGTTAAAAATACTTACTCTTATTAAAAAAATTCAAAAAAAAAACTGTGTAGGTATTTTAATGTCTTATTTAATTTTCCATGAATTTTATTTTCATTTATTTTGATAATTAATTCTGATTTTCTTTTCCAAAGTGTCTTCCATGCCTACCCATGTGATTCATGCTTATGTTTAGTGACTTTGCCATGCTTTCTTGAGCTGAATTTTTTGCCATGTATTCATACTTGGATGAGGAATGTTTGAGTGTCAAGTTTCTGCCTTGGTGATTAATTTTTTATTATTTTCCATGTAGTTCTCATTGCTCCTCGATTATTACTCGGTTAGCTTCATATGCGTGATGTTTGATCCATTTGATGATGAAATTTTATGATTATGGTTGATATTTTTTGTAAATACATTCTTGATGGATACAAAATGATTTTGGAATTTATTTGTATTTTTATATGGCATTTTTCTATTTTTAGTTGATGCTTACATGTAGCTTGAACTTTGAATGGAATGTTTTGGGTACTTCACATAGTTTGGATATTTTTGACAACTTGTCCTTAAGTGAAGCTTGAAATGATTATACGATGTGATCATGTACTGTCTTGGATTGTTTGTGGCTTTGGAATCATTTTCATTTAATCATTTTTCTATTTGTGGTGGGTTTTCCAAGTCGACAATGTTTTGGCATTACTCTTTGGATGTTTTGAACTAGATTCTTTGTGATGCCTTCTCATATGATCTAATGAATGCTTGGTGACTCTTGTTTGCTTTGAATAACATGTGTGAGGTTCTGATCCTCTTGATATGGTGTCCATTGAGTGACATGTTCTCACTTCTTGCCTCATATGATCTTTTGTTGCTTACATGAATGACATAAGTGAATGTTTTGCCTAGTTTTGACACATGCTTTAACTGTGATGGGTGATGTTCCTTCTTTGATGATTTGAGATTTTTATGACATGATGTGCTTGCTGCCTTATCTTGTGTCTCATCTGATTTGGTCTTATCTATCATTGTTCTATGTCTTATTACATCTCTTATGGAATTCTAGATCACTTGAGTTTGTTTGAACACTTTGTCTTGCATGATCTTGTTTGCTTGGATATGATTATTTGTGATTACTTGGTATGACTATGATGTTTGCCATGTTGCTTTGCTTCTTGAGTTGAACTTCATGTTTGTTTACTTTGGTGCATCTTCTTCTTCATCTCTTACTTCTTTCTTCTCCCCTATGTCTTAAGACTTGTTTAAGTCTTAGATTTGCTTTTGCATGTTCCCTTAGGATTCCCTAGTCCAACTTAATCTTTGATTAAGCTTGGAGTAGGATAGACATTAGGAGCTAATCCATGTATGTTAACATTAGGTAGACTTCCCTTTCATCTCAACCTTAGGTCCATTTTGTATGATAACATTAGGATTTTCTAGTTTCCCATTAGTGTTTTTCTTTTCAACTTTGAGTCTTTTCTTCTCATCTCATAACAAGTCTAAAACACTTAATAAAGGAAACGAGCATTGTGCGCCATGAGCCTTAAATACATAGGAAATGAAGAATAAAGGGTTTCCCTTCACTTTTCTAGAGTGTTTAGCATACGTCTTATTGGGGGCGACCATGCGACGTATTCGCTCCTATGTCATAGACTTTAGTGCAATGTGAGTTTCAAACTAACTTCAATCCATTTCTATCTAAAAAACACAAAATAAATTCAAATCATTTTTATCCTTCGGGATTGTTGGGTTCCAAATCATTTTTCAGAAAAGAGCTCGTCGCTCATAAAAAACACTTATCGACTCGTATGTCGAACTACGATTGCTCTGATTTCCTCTCTCTCTCTCTCTCTCTCTCGTCCGATTGAGGATACGTAGGCACAAGACGATGATGTCTTAGGGAGCAACCTCCCCCCTTTAGTGCGTAGTCCGTCGAACTACGTCGACTCTGATTCTTCGTTCATCCACGAAGATACGTAGGCATAGGATTGCGACGATCCTTGCGAGTCCGTTTTTTTTGTTTTTTCCTTCCCGTTTCCATTTAGCAGTAGGCTTTAGATAACACACCCTTTGATTAGACAACAAGCGTGGATCCCATCGAGTACGATGGACGCGTGGGGATGCTAATACCTTTCCCTCGCGTAATCGACTCCCGAACCCGAACTATGGTTGCGATGACCATGTCTTCTCTCTCTTCAGGTTTTATTCTATCATTTCCTATCCTTGTGTCGGGATAAATAACATTCAGTGGCGACTCTTCTGTTCTTGTTCTGCCGGTTATTTTTTCGCAGTTGCGACAGCTGGCGACTCTGCTGGGGACTCTGGTTCCCTATGCGAGTCAATCTTAGCGCTTGCCTGTTTTATTTCATTGGGTGTTTATTTTTGTGCATTATTTGTTGTACATTACTATATTTTATCGTATTTATTGCATTTTGATTTTTGCTATCATATTGCTCTACTGTTGTTGTGTTGTTGGGTGGGTTGGTTCCATGAGAGATAAGCCCAGTACCCAGGCTTGAGCATACACCTAAGATTAGAGTGGAAAGTAGTGTGACTTGTGTGGCATTTGGCCAGACTTAGTATACACGAAAATTCCACATCCGGACGAGGTTTTCTTTGGTAATGTTCTATCCTGCGCATTGGAGTAGATGATAGAATGTAACCTAGAGAGCTGTCGACTCTGGCGACCATTCCCCGAGGACTCAGTTGAGGCACTCCTCCCAAGAGATAATAATGGCAGACCAGAAATGGCAAACCCATTATGCTTCTTGATCCAAGGACCCGAAGCTGGGAACTTATCATAGGGCGACTTTTTTTAGGGGAGTCAGTTGAGGCCTCCTCGATTGATGATGATGCCAAACCAAAAATGGTGACCGTATCATCATTTCTCGACCTGAGAGCCCGTGAAGCTGAGGATCCTCGGTTTTTCTAGAACCCACATGTGAGAGGGGCTAGGTGTTTACAGGTTTGCAGGAAACTTTGACCTTTAACCTACCTGGTATTCTGGTTTTCTTATCAGTGTGGACTTATCATCCCGATATTTTGGTATTCTGAGTGGTCCGTTATTCTGGATTTCTGGGTTTCTGGTATTCTGATTAGAGTGGAATATGGGCCTTATTCAGTCAATAGTACAATAGCAATGCAGAGCTTTATGGATACCTTGATCCCATGTGTGCATCTGCATCATCATTTTGCATTCTGGCATACATGTTCTCGTATTTCCAAGGATCTTAACTTTGAGACTAGCTGTTGAGCATTTCCATCTATTTCTTGTGGTTCGTATGTGGAAAAAACTTAAATCAAAGTAGAATGATTCCTTGGAAATATTTGAACATGGCAATTTGCATTTGCATTCTCATACTCATATGCATAACAGGTGCTCATGAGCGGATTTCTCATTCTGACTTGGTATTATCTTCAGAATTATCGGCTTGATCTGTCACCACTACTCAACCTGTGATAATCGGAGGATAGCCATGAAAGAACTCCGTGCAGAAGTGACTGAAATGAAGATTCAGATGGGGCAGTTTATGGGAGACATGCAAGCTTTGATACAAGACCAGAAAGTACTGAGAGAAGAAGTCAACCAGATGAAGACTCAGATGAGCCTGGTTATGGAAATTTTGAATACGGTGTTAAATAAGGAAAACAATCATGTGCTCATCTCTGTAACAGAAGTCCTTACTCCTGCCACCTCTTTGGGGTCTTCTCTAGATCATGGATTGCCTCGTGAATCTCTTCCACAATCTGAAGTTTCAGAGCTTTCCCATCAGCAATCGCTTCCTGCTCCCCAAGAGGATCCTAGGCCAGAGAGGCCTAAGAAGAAGTTTGATCCTATTCCAATGTCGTATGCGCAATTGTTCCCTCATTTGCTCGAGCTCAAACTAGTCAAGCTTGTCACTTTAGGACCATCTCCAACAAGGTTTCCTTTGGGCTTCAATATCAATGCTAGGTGTGACTTCCACTCCGGTGCACCCGGTCACAATGTTGAAAATTGTACAAGGTTCAAGTATAAGGTCCAAGAGCTCATTGATTCAGGGGCAATCAAATTCCCGCCAGTCGGCACTGGTAAACAAGGTGATTTTACTCCAATTGTTGCAAAGGAAGTGAAGACTCCTTCCCTTTCTGTAGGATCCACCTCATGTCATGGACCTCTTCCTCAACCTTATGCTTCAGAAGCTCTACGTCAGCAACCCTTGTTTGTGCCTCAGCCGAATGTGGAAAGGAAAGTACATGGGCATATTGGGCGCCCAAATCAGCATCGGCAGCAGAACTATCAGCAGCAGGGGCAACTCAGACCAAGAAGACCCAAGAGGATATTTGATCCTATTCCTATTCCTTATAGTCAGTTGTTTGCTCGCCTGCTCAAAAGTTCTCTGATTCAGCCGAGGAATACCACGCCAGTGCCATACCCTATTCCTCTGGACTATGACATGAATGCTAGGTGCGAGTTCCACTCAGGAACGTTTGGGCATACAATTGATAATTGTAACGCGTTCAAACACAAGGTGCAAGATTTGATCGACTCAAAGGTCATCACCCCAGATGGTACCCCCATGAGTTGAAGCCTCCTTGTCAGGGTGAGCGCCAGATCGCAAGAGCTTCATCAGAAGCAATAACTCTAGATGGAGTCAAGCCTCCTCAATAATGGCAATTTTCGGCTTTCTTTACTGCATTTTCATGTGTAATTTTTCATTGTTTGTTAGTACAGTGTTTGCATGTAAAAACTTGTTTGTGTTTTGAATGAAGATTTTAATGCAATGAATATGTTTTCTTGAAGTGTTATATTTGTGTTCATTCATTTAAATGTTTGTATGCACTACAATACCAAATTTCTTGCTTAAACTCTTGAGGGAGGATGACGAAGTGAAAACACAAAATTTGTGGTTGTATGCTTTTGGATAAAACCCTGTTGATGATGTACAGGCATTGCTTCAAATCCCCAAACACCGGAGATATAAGGGAGATAGACCCTTGTCAACCCAGTCGATCCTCGAAGTAGGAGTTTTCTTTCATTAGAAAAAAACCCTCACATCTAACCCAGGGGCAGGGTAGTTGTCAGTTGATTTGACTGAGCGTTCAACTTTCAAAAGGAGTGCGCATCTGAGGATCCGTTACCTTTCTTTCCTCACGTATCAGGAGGTCAAGGGGCGTGAAATCACAATGGTTACCCCTCACCGCAAGGAGTGAAGCACTCATAATCCTTTAAAAAAAGTCAAGACAACCAGTGTCACGCGATTTACTAAAAAAAAGAGAGGGAAGAAAAGTTGAAAAAGAAAAAGAGAAATAAAGCCCGCTAAGTCAAAAGTTGGGAAACAAATGACTTAGGCAAAAGTTAGGGTATCCCGCTGGACCTCAAAATCGGAAAAAATTCAAAAGAATTAAGTCCAGACAAAATCAGGGAAATAAAAAAAAAGGAGAGAAAGTGAATAGAATAAAAAAAAGGATTACAAAAGAAAAATCCTCGAGCAAGAACAAGTCATGTGACTACAGGCACCAAAGACAAAGGGAGCGATTGCCACTCCGAAAACATTATGGGCTCCCTAACCCTCGCTGATGACATGCAATAACCTTTTGGAAGGCGAGTGCTTGTGCCAATCTAACTGAACATAGGACTGGAGGACATCATGGAGAATGGGTGGGCACAAACAAGATTTTGAGCCATAAATCTTTTCTTCTCAAACTGTGAACCAGGCCACATTATAACCCTCAAAAGTCCTAATTGAAGCAGGGTTATTCCGAAGGCATACTTCAGCGAGATAGCGTTCCTGACTCCCATGAGTTGTGCTAATAAGATTTTTGTTGGTATTGCATGTGCGTATTATTTTCCATTCAAAAATCAAGGTTGTAAATAGTGATTCGTTCACAAGGTTTTGCGACATATTTTCATTAAAAACTTTAAGGCTAACATATGTGTTGCATTAGAACTATCATTCTCATAATAAACATTTTATGCTTGCATACACGGGCTTAAGCATCAAGAAGGCTTACACAATGAACGTCAGTCGAGAAGCTTGATCCTACCAAGTTGAGATGCTTGAAAATTCCGAAGGATAGTCATGTCAAGGGGCATGTGGCCAGGAGACTGTGCGCAGCCTGGGCATTCCCGGTGAGTGGTGAAAAGATGTAGCCAATCTAGAGCCGTCACATTGAAAACTCTCCATAAAGCAGCCAAACAGGAGCAATCACGTCGAGATTCGGCAAATCTCTCGAATACCAGTCGGTCAGAGGCAAAGTCACTTCAAGGTTCGTATCGAGGCAGGCCACACCTCAAGAGCACGAGAAGTTATCCACTCCTAAAGACGGTTAATCAAAAGCACCTCTTCAAGGTTCAAAATACCGGGGCAGAACATTTCAAATCATTACAAATCCTTTTAAGGCAAATTACTTCATAGATTATGCAGTCTGGGGCAATTATGTTGAGATCTGATAAATCTCTAAGAGTTTGAAGACCCGGGGCATGTTGAAAGCCAGGTCTTCTATAAAATCCTCTTGAAACGATTTCTTCCATTAGACCCTGTAGTATGGGGCAAGTGGAGATCAAAGGGTCGTTGGTCACGTGTGAGAATCACCACACAGTCGATCAACAGAAGTATGAATCGCCAAAGTAGTTCCCAATATGGAATTTATTTTCCTCAGCAAGGCGCCAAAAGGTATCTTTTCCCAGTGAGGGAGGTGTTTGAATCGCCATTCGTCCTTAGCAAAGATAGGTGAAGTTCTATCGTCCAAGGAATAACATTATGAAAATTCTGATTATCCTCCCCAGCCAGAGTTCAGAAGTTTGCTCTCCCCCAGCCAGGTTGGTGAAGTTTGTTGCTTTTCAGCACGAATTCATATTCCCCCGAACAAGTCAAGAGTGGTGGGTCGGTGTTTCTCGATTTTGTGGTAAGGCGGTTTTTGTCTCCCCAACTGAGCAATGGTTGAATATCGTCCCCTAGCAGAGCAGATATCACAAATTATCGTTCCCCAAGCAGATTTGTGGGTGGTGGTTAGCTTTCCTCAGCAGGTCAGAGGCCAATTGCCATTGGTACTTCTCTTCAGCAGAGCCATGGGGAATTTTCAGCAAATGTTTATTACAGAACGTAGGTTTGGTTAGATTCTCGAGCAGAGTCTATGAACATAGAAACGGTTCAGTTTACCGTATGGCTGCAGGGTAGCAAGATTGTTTCTCCCCGGTAGAGTTTCTCCCGCCAGCATTGAAATTGCATCATCCTCAGCAGAGCATACTCTCCCCAGCAAAAGTACAGAGGATTGTTCCCCCATTCGGAGTCGTGTTTTGATTACTACTCCCAAACAAGCATAAAGAAGTTGATTGCCCCAAGGTGGACAATATGGCATCTTCAGCAGAAGACTTATGGGATATCTTTCCCGGGCGAAGATTTTATCTTCCCCACAGAGTCTAGATATCTAGTATCCTCGTCAGGTCAGGAAATATGGTCTCGTCGACAACAGTATGTTTTATCCCTTGCAGGGTAGAGTCATTTCTCCAGCAGCAAGTTAAGTTCAATGATATCCCTGGCAGGTTTGGTATTGTTGACTTCTCTCCTCAAGCAGAGTTTGGTGTCAATCCTCGCAGCGGTTTATTCAACGGTGGTTGACATCCCCAGTAGATTCTAAGTCCAATGGTTAGTGGCACTTTCCAGTATCAGGTTTTGGGTTCTATCTTCAACAAGGGTTATTTGTAATCCCCAGCAGAGGGGAATTTCTCTTTGGGTTTCATCTTCAGTATAGGTTGTGATCAGGAAAGTCGTTCAGCGTGATTTTCCTTAGCAGGGTTTTGACTCAAGAGACAGTTTAGTTTGTCTTCCCTGGTGGAGTTGCCTTCGTCTTCGACATTTATTTTGCTGAATGACCCTTTTGCATAGCATAAGCATCATTTGCATGGCATCCTCCCAGATGCGTAGCATTTCCATTTCGTATGGAGCATTACGCCGTAGAAAGATTCAAACATATGCATTCAAAGCATAAGCCGGGTTTGAATTCTCTCTTGTCAGACGTTTCCCCAACAGGGAGTGTAGTAACTCAGGAGATATCGTTCAACTTTATTCCCCAAGCATTGGATTTGGCCATCCAGAAAGATTATCTGATGTCCCCCCTGCAGAATCGTAGTCTGTGGTTTTTGTCCTTCTCGTCCCTTCGTCCAGGAGGTATTTTGATTTATCCCTTCAGAGTTATTAGCACTAGTTAGACACTCGTCCGTGTTCATTCAACACTTGTCCGTGTTTGATTCATTTAATTAATACTTCATCCATATTAACCTTTTAGACACTCGTCCATGTTCTTTCGACACCCTTCCGTGTTTGATTCATTTAATCAATACTTCATCCGTGTTTGAATCCTTTTAGACACTCGTCCGTGTTCTTTTGACACTCGTCCGTGTTCGATCTCTTTTGCTTCAATACCCATCTGTATTGATTCCTTAGACACCCGTCCATGTTCTTCCGACACCCGTCCGTGTTCGACTTAGCATTCCAATCCCTAGTGAAGTCATCATATTGTTTAAACACTCGTCCGTGTTCGATCTTTTTATTTCAATACCCGTCCATATTGATCTTAGACACTCGTCTGTGTTCTTTCGACACCCGTCTGTGTTTGAACCCTTTTTTCTTCAATACCCGTTCGTATTGACCCTTTTAGACATCCGTCTGTGTTCTTTCAGCACCCGTCTGTGTTTAAACCTTTTAGACACCCGTCCGTGTTTGAACCTTTTAGACACCCGTCCGTGTTCTTTCAGCACCCGTCCGTGTTTGAATCTTTTTAGACACCCGTCTGTGTTCTTTCAGCACCCGTTCGTGTTTGAATCTTTTTAGACACCCGTCCGTGTTCTTTCAGCACCCGTCCGTGTTTGAACCTTTTAGACACCCGTCTGTGTTCTTTCAGCACCCGTCCGTGTTTGAATCTTTTTAGATAGCTGATCAGTGGTTTTCATACGTTATTTCACTGTTTTTATTTAATCTTTTGTTAGGGTTTATTTCTTTTAAATCTCTTTTACCGCATTTTATGCCTTGGTTGTGTTCTTTAGTGTTTTCAGGTTCATATAAACATTCAGGAGGAATTAGAGCGAAAAAACGAGAAAATTGCAAGATTTGGAATGAAATTGGAATGAAGACAGTGGCCTGACACGGCCACCCGTGTCATCTGACACTGGCCGTGTCAGGAAGAAGCCAAGAGAACGAAAATATGAAGAAAAACAGTGGGCTGACACGGGTGCCCGTGTCACCTGACACTGCCCGTGTCAGTAAGTCTGGCACTGAAAAATTTTATATTCGGAATAACAGGGCACCAACACGGCCACCCGTGTCAGCTGACACGACTCGTGTTGGCTTGGACGCTTCATCTTCTCATTTTCTTGGATTTTTTATCTTTGTGTTCCATGAGGGTATTTTGGGCATTTCCCCATTAATGTATTGGACCTGAGAGTATTTTAGACACTTTCTGAGAAGGAGAAAGGGATTTTTTTTTGGACGAAAATAAAAGTTACGAGAAAAGATTGAGCGATCAAGAACCAACAGAGAACATAAGGTTTTCATGCGCGGGAGCAGTTGAAGATCAACGTAATCCTGAATTCTTGTAATGTTTAGTTTTCATATTGTAATTTCTTCAAATATTATGAGTATCTAAACCCCCCATTGCTAGGGGGTGTCCCTGAATTGCTTCTGTAATGACTTTGCTTTTCTGAATCCTATGACATAAGTGCTTATTTTATAATCAATTTTTATTGTTCAATGTTCTTAATGCTTTTTCTATCGGACAAATAGGATTTGGTTTGTGATTAACTTTAGGTCGAACAAACCACTGTTAAGGCTTTTGAACGATAATGCACCAGTAGATATTACCTAGGAATGAGAATACCCTCGTGCACTTGGAAAACTGTTGACATTATAATTCTTGATTTCAAATCTGATTACATCTGGATAGAGTGGTCAGATTATGAAATCAAAGGTTTTTTCTCTAAGGAATTAGGATTAAACACGGTGCAATCAAGAAATTAATTAAAATAAGCCGTGTTACTGAAATTAGGATTAAGGTTGTTACAAAGCAATTCATACACTTTCCCTAGCATGTTTCTCATAATTGTCTCAAATCTCAATTTTATTGCTTTATTTTATTTCCCCTTGCACACTATTACACAAAAACCATTACCCTTATTATTTTTGTTCAATTGAGTTACGATAAAGCTTGCATTTCACTACCCAGTCCTCGAGATCGATATTGGGGATAAACCCCTATTATTACTACATCGGTAAAAATAGTACACTTGCTATTTTTCCAATCAATAGTCGTCCGTGTTCTTTCAGCACCTGTCTGTGTTTGAATCTTTTTAGACACCCGTATATGTCCTTTCAGTACCCGTCCGTGTTTGAACCTTTTAGATACCCGTCAGTGTCCTTTCAGCACCCGTCTGTGTTTGAATCTTTTTAGACACCCCTCCGTGTCCTTTCAGCACCCGTCCGTGTTTGAACCTTTTAGACACCCGTCCGTGTTCTTTCAGCACCCATCTGTGTTTGAACCTTTTAGACACCCGTCCGTGTCCTTTCAGCATCCGTCCGTGTTTGATCTTTTTAGACACCCGTTCGTGTTCTTTCAGTACCCGTCTGTATTTACCTTTTAGACACCCGTCCGTGTTTGATTCATTTCTTCAATACTTTGTCCGTATTGATTCTAGACACTCGTCCATGTTCTTTTTGGCTACTTTTCGGTACTCGTCTATATTGATGTTTCGACACTCATCCGTGTTTATCCCCAGCGTAGTTGACACTCGTCCGTGTACACCTTTCGATTTTTGATACCCGTCCGTATTGATCTTTGGTACTCGTCCGTGTTTTTCCAACACCCGTCTGTGTTTTGGTTTCATACCTCTTATTACTTGTTCCCCAGCGGAGTCGTCCCTCCCTTTGCAGGTTGCAAATTTGTGTGGTTATTTTGGTATTTAATCTCCGTGTACCTAGATTGTTTGAAAGCCTTTGCTTTCATACCTTCAGGTCCAAGAAGATTAAATAGAGGCAGCTGTAACACCCCAAAATTTTCCCTCCATTTTCTAACTCTAACTGGCTTATGTTTTATTTCATTTTGCATTATCATTTGTGTATATCATTGGTTTTATGCATGGGATCAAGGTGTCTTGGTTAGCTCAAGAGGAGAGTGTGTTTCTCAGAGACTCAAGCAAGAGATCAGGTGTGCATAGAGGAATATTGTCCAAGATACCAAGGGAAGAGTTGTTCTTAACATCACCATTACTCAAGCTACAATGGGTTCTTAGGCCTCAAGGCATCCTATATGTCCATTGCCTCATCAGGTGATTAGATTTGGTAAGAGTTTTGAAGTGGATTACTTCTTTCTATCTGGTGGTCATCAAACTAGGGTTGTGGATATCGGGGAATGTATGGCTCTAATGGACAAGATTTTTGAAGCTTCATCATCACCATGTGGCACGTTTCATCTTTGTTTAAGAGGATTCACATCATAATCAGAGGAATTTGAGTTTTGAGCTTGGGTCGATTTCTCCTAGACTGTGGGTGCCAAAACTAGGGTTTGTGATAAAATCAGTTTATTTCTGATTTTTTGAGCAAAACTTGATTCCATAGTGTTCTATATGTTCAAAGGTGTCTGGGGATGGAAGATGGGCCATCAATTTGATTCAGAAGGATTTCAATTGATCAGAGGATTGAAAATCAGGAGAATTGGGAATAAAGTCAATTGTGCAGTGAAAAAGTTAACTCCTGGCTTTTGAGGTCAAATTATTGTTCATTATGTCAAATGTGATCAATGGATGGATTTTGGTCAAGAAATGTCAAGGTATTCATCAAAAATCAAGAATTTGGAAAATTTGCCATTTATGGAAAGTTAGGGTTTTAGAGAGTTTCCATTTTTGGAAAGTTCTAGCCCAAAATCAGTCCACTTCATGGCCAATTTTCTCCATGCTCTAGACTTCATTTCAATTTTCCCCCAACATCAAAGTTCTAGAGCATTATCTCAGCTTTCTTTTGAGTACTAGAATGCTTTCATTGGATGTGTGGAGCTCAAGATATGATCTTCCCAAGTTAGGGTTTTGAAGTTGGTAACTTAGTGAAATTTTCACTAAGTTTTGGACAGAATTTTTAACTACATTCCATGGCAATTTTCATCACTTTCCAAGGCTTGTTTCATCTTGATTTTCAAATAAAGTTTGTTCTATGATCCATAAGCTTTGCATTAGACCAAAGATTTCTTGAAATGGAGCCAAATTGAGTGAATTATGGATCTTCAAAGTGAGCTATATGAGTTCTTATGGATTTCACATTCCATGTCACATTTGCCATGCAATTGCTTAAATTTCATGCAGCACCATAATGCTCCATATTTCATGCGCAATTTCTTCTCATCCTTGCTAGCAAAACATTGGCATAAAAGTGCCAACATTGCCATGTACCATTTGCCCCATATTCAAATGTTTCTACCAAAAGTGAAAATCCTCTAAACTTGCTCAACAAGGATTGTTGTTTCCACTAATCCACTCTGAATTCATCAGCTCTTTGTCCTCATGAGATGACAAAAAAAATAAACCACATTATGCCATGTGAACTTGTACCACCACCATTTTCACTTCTTTTCAAATTTTCCTCAAAACTTTAACCTTAAGTTTTAACCATAATAAGTTTGCTTTTACCACACCAAAGCTTCATATATAAGCTAAAGATGAAACCCTAGCTTCATTTCATTCATTCTCAGCAACCACAAAGAGCAAACTCTCTCTCACTCTCAAAACCTCTCTCTTTGAAACTCTCATTTCCTTCAAGTTTCTCTGTATTTTTCGTTTGATTCTTCATAACTGAGGCACAAAGAGGTCATTGGAAGGATTCGTTTGAAGTTACTACATAGTTTCAAGGGCCAACGAAGCCACTCCGTTGAGTAATTTTCTTCAACTCTAAGCTTGCATTTTAGACCTGTTTTAGGTTAATGTTGGGTGCATCTGAAGTCCTACCTTAGGGTAGACAATGTTTGCATAAGTATTTGTGTGTTTTAATGAAGCTCCATTTGAGGTGTGCAAACTTTAATCCATGTTTTCTTGAGTTCTAGTGGTTGCTTTTCATTTATTTTCGCATATTTGAGATCACCATGGAGTGTACTTCATTGTAGTATATTGGTTGTTTTGATTTGAAGTTATGGAACCAAGAGTGTTCTTTCTTGAAGCTTTATTTCCATGGCCATGGAGGGAGATTTACAAGAAACTAATGCCATATTTGGAATGTACATAAAAAAAATAGGGGGGAGGCCTTTTTTCGCGACTCCGGCCTCGCCAGCCACCGTCGGCGGTGGCCGGCCGGACTGAACTTCCGTTTCCGGTCGCGTGCACTGTTCACGTGCAAGACCTTGCATGAGCATAAAGATGGTGATGACGTTGCGTCCCATGTTTGGTTGGTGTGATATTTTTGTCTTTAGTCACTTAAATATTATGTGACCAATTGATGCTATAGTCCACATGTTTTTGTTACATTTTAATTCAATTTATTTTCTTTTTATTTTCGTTTTAGTATTAATTATTAAAAATATTTACTCTTATTAAAAAATTTCAAAAAACATCATGTAGGTATTTTAATGTCTTATTAAATTTTCCATGAATTTTATTTTCATTTTTCGTTTATTTTGATAATTAATTCTGATTTTCTTTTCCAAAGTGTCTTCCATGCCTACCCATGTGATTCATGCTTATGTTTAGTGACTTTACCATGCTTTCTTGAGCTGAATTTTTGACCATGTATTCATACTTGGATAAGGAATGTTTGAGTGTCAAGTTTCTGCCTTGGTGATTAATTTTTGATTATTTTCCATGTAGTTCTCATTGCTCCTCGATTATTGCTCGGTTAGCTTCACATAGTTTGGATCTTTTTGACCACTTGTGCTCAAATGAAGCTTGAAATGATTATATGATGTGATAATTTACTGTCTTGGCTTGTTTGTGGCTTTGTAATCATTTTCATTTAATCATTTTTCTATTTGTGGTGGATTTTCCAAGTCGACAATGTTTTGGCATTACTCTTTGGATGTTTTGAACTAGTTTCTTTGTGATGCCTTCTCGTATGATCTAATGAATGCTTGGTGACTCTTGTTTGCTTTGAATAACATGTGTGAGGTTTTGATCCTCTTGATATGGTGTCCATTGAGTGACATTTTCTCACTTCTTGCCTCACATGATCTTTTGTTGCTTGCATGAATGACATAAGTGAATGTTTTGCCTAGTTTTGACATATGCTTTGAGTGTGATGGATGATGTTCCTTCTTTGATGATTTGAGCTTGTTATGACATGATGTGCTTGCTGCCCTATCTTGTATCTCACCTCATTTGGTCTTATCTATAATTGTTCTATGTCTTATTACATCTCTTATGAAATTCTAGATCACTTGAGTTTGTTTGAACACTTTGTCTTGCATGATCTTGTTTGCTTGGATATGATGATTGGTGATTACTTGGTATGAGTATAATGTTTGCCATATTGCTTTGCTTCTTGAGTTGAACTTCATGTTTGTTCACTTTGGTGCATCTTCTTCTTCATCTCTTACTTCTTTCTTCTCCCCTAAGTCTTAAGACTTGTTTAAGTCTTAGATTTGCTTTTGCATGTTCCCTTAGGATTCCCTAGTCCAACTTAGTTTTTGATTAAGCTTGGAGTAGGATAGACATTAGGAGCTAATCCATGTATGCTAACATTAGGTAGACTTCCCTTTCATCTCAACTTTAGGGTCATTTTGTATGATAACATTAGGATTTTCTAGTTTCCCATTAGTGTTTTTCTTTTCAACTTTGAGTCTTCTCTTCTCATCTCATAACAAGTCTAAAAAACTTAATAAAGGCAACGAGCATTGTGCACCATGAGCCTTAAGTACATAGGAAATGAAGAATGAGGGGTCTCCCTTCACTCTTCAAGAGTGTTTAGCATACGTCCTATTGGGGGCGACCATGCGACGCATTCGCTCCTATGTCATGGACTTTAGTGCAATGTGAGTTTCAAACTAACTTCAATCCACTTCTGTATAAAAAACATAAAACAAATTCAAATAATTTTTATCCTTTGGGATTGTTGGGTTCGAAATCATTTTTCAGAAAAGAGCTCGTCGCTCATAAAAAACACTTATCGACTCGTATGTCGAACTACGACTGCTCTGACTTCCTCTCTCTCTCGTCCGATTGAGGATACATAGGCACAAGACGGCGATGTCTTGCCGAGCAACCTTCCTCCTTTAGTGTGTAGTCCATTGAACTACGTCGACTCTGATTCTTCGTTCGTCCACGAAGATACGTAGGCGTAGGATTGCGACGATCCTTGCGAGTCCCTTTTTTTTTCCTTCCCGTTTCCGTTTAGCAGTAGGATTTAGATAACACACCCTTTAATTAGACAATAAACATGGATTCCATCAAGTACGATGGACGCGTGGGGGTGCTAATACCTTCCCCTCGCATAACCGACTCCCGAACCCGGACTATGTTTGCGATGACCATGTCTTCTCCCTCTTCAGGTTTTCTTTGATCATTTCCTTTACCTGCGTCGGGATAAATAACGTTCGGTGGCGACTCTTCTATTCTTATTCTGCCGGTTGTTTTTTCGCAGTTGCGACAACGGGGTGTCCCCAGTGGTCAAGTGTGGGGTTGTTCTGTTGGCGCAGAGCATGCTGTGTAGCTCTTCGACCCACCTCTTCTTGGCTTCGCCTAGTCTCCGTTTCAGGCCTCGCAGGATTACTCTATTCGCAACCTCAGCTTGCCCGTTGGTTTGCGGGTGCTCGACATACGTAAAGTGTTGTTTGTGCCCAGCTTGGTGACGAAGTCCTGAAAGTTCTTGTCAGTGAACTGTGTCCCGTTGTCGGTGACGTTTTCCTGGGGTACGCCAAACCAAGCAAGTATGTTCCTTTTGTAGAAACGGAGTATGTTGTGGGTCGTGATTTTGGCGAGGGCTTCGGCCTCTATCCACTTGGTGAAGTAGTCGACGCTGACTATCAAATATTTGTTCTGGTACAACCCTATGGTAAAGGACCCGAGGATGTCCATCCCCCACCAGGCGAAAGGCCACGGGGACGAGAGCGTTTTGAGCTCATTGGGCGGGGCCAGGTGCATGTTCCCGTGTCGCTGGCACTTGTCGTACTTCTTGACGTTCTCCTTGGCATTTTGTTAAATAGTGGGCCAGTAGATCCTGCCCACAATGCCTTACGGGCGAGGGACCGTCCCCCTAGGTGTTTTGTGTTGATCCCTTCGTGAATCTCCTGGAGTATGTTAGGGACCTTGGACTCCTCGATGCATTTGAGGAGGGGAATCGAGAAACCCCGTCGGTATAATTACTCCTTGACTAAGATGTACGAGCAGGCTCGTCGCCTGACCATGATGGCCTCCTTGGAGTCGTCGGGCAGTTTCCCCGTGCTGAGGTACTCATATATCGGGGTCATCCAGCAATGGCCGTCGTCGATGGCATTTACATCGACGGTCGAGGTGGGTTTCTCGATGCTTGGTCGAGAAAGCACTTCTTGGATGACGGACTTGTTCCCGCCTTTCTTCTTCGTGCTCACCAGCTTAGATAGGATGTCCGCCCTGGTATTGTGTTCGCACGGGACGTGACTCACTTCTACCGAGTCGAATTTTTTCATCCTCTCTTTCACTAGGGCCAAGTACTCAACGAGGCTGTCATTCTTGGCCAGATGCTCTCCCCGCACTTGGGAGGCCACGAGCTGGGAGTCGGTAAATATTTTTACCTTCTTCGTGCCGAGGTCATCGACTAGGCGTAGTCCGGCGAGGAAGGCCTCGTACTTGGCCTGTTTGTTTGATGTCGGGAAGGATAAAGCGAGGGAGGTCTCGATCAAGATGCCTCCTGGTTTTCTTGTATGATGCCCACTCCGTTACCCGTCGAACTAGATGCCCCGTTAACGTAGATCGTCCACTTCCGAGATTCGTCAGTCAAGGATATCAGGGCAGTCATTTCCGCGACGAAGTCAGCCAGTACTTGAGCCTTCAGGCCCTTCCTACCCTTGTACTGGACGTCAAACTCAGAGAGCTAGAGCGACCACTTGAGCATCTTGCCCACCATGTCGGGACGGACGAGCATTTGTTTCACGGGTTGATCCGTCCTTACCACGATGGTGTGAGCCAAGAAGTAGTGCCGCAGCCTTCTGGCTGCCGTGACGAGGGCCAAAGCGACCTTCTCGATTTGCTGGTACCTAAGCTCGGGGCCCTGGAGGGCTTTACTTGTGAAGTATATCGGCTTCTGTCCCTCGGGGGTTTCCCGGATAAGAGCCGTGCTGACCGCCTCAGTTGCGACAGCGAGGTACAAGTACAAAGTCTCCCTGTTTTCTGGACGCGAGAGGACCGAGGGCGGCGAGAGGAGTTGATTGAGGTGGAGGAGGGCTTGTTCGCATTCCTCGATCCACTCGAACGTGACCTCTTTGCGCAGGAGCTTGAAAAATAGGAGTGCGTGCTGGGCAAATTTGGCCACAAAACGGGACAACGATGCGAGCATCCCGTTTAGAGATTGGATTGATTTCTTCGAGTTCGACATTGGGAAATTGGAGAATGCCCTGAACTTGTCGGGGTTCGCCTCAACTCCTCGTTCTTTCATATATAAGCCGAGGAATTTTCCTGCTCGGACACCGAATGTGCACTTCTCCGGGTTGAACCTTATTCTGCATCTCCTCGCTGTATCGAAGACCCTTTTGAGTTGGGCAGTGTAGTCGATCTCTTCTCGTGATTTCACGATCATGTCATCCATGTAGACCTCGAGCATGTCTCCTATCTCGCCTTGGAAGACTTTGTTCATCATCTGTTGGTAGGTCGCGCCAGCTTTTTTCAGACCGAAGGGCATTACGTTGTAGTAACAGTTGCCTGACTCGGTCATGAAAGCCGTGTATTTCTTGTCGGCCTTTGCCATGGGGATTTGATTGTATCCTGAGTAGGCCTCCATGAATGGCAGTAATTTAAAACCTGCAGAATTGTCGGCCAGTTTGTCGATGTTAGGCAATGGATATGTATCTTTGGGACATGCCCGGTTAAGATCGGTATAATCAACACATATACGCCACTTTCCATTAGACTTTTCAACGAGTACAACATTAGACATCCATGTTGTGTACTGGGCTTCTGAAATAGAATTTTCCTCTAAGAGGTCTTTTACAGCTTTTTCAGCAGCCTCCACTTTCTCGGGATACTGCATACGCCTATGTTGTACTACATCCCTAGCGGTCGGATCTATTGTGAGCTGGTGGCATGCCACATCTGGCTCAGGGTCTGGCATCTCTGCAGCGCTCCACACGAACAAGTCAGTATTCTCCCTGAGGCAGACCTTCAGCTGCTTCTTCGTCAGGTCAGGGAGGCCCGTGCCGATCTTCACGTTCCTGTCTGGGTCATCGACGAGCGTGATGAGCTTGAAGTCTCCATCTAGAATGGGGCGCATGGGGTGAAGAGGCTGCCCGTTGCCTTCTGCTGGAGGGGCGTGATCCGCTACCTCGTTCTACTCTTGCTTGCTGGGGAAGCAGGTATCGAGGTCGACCGCGTTGACGCGCAGGAGTGGCTTCTGCTCCTCATCCTGAGCTGACTTTCTCGCGGTCTTGGACTTGACGTTGATCGAGTTCAACCCCTTGGTAGCAGCCTCGAAACATCTCCTGGCGGCCTCAATGTCCCCGTGGAGGGTGACGACACGACCCCTGGTAGTGTAGTACTTTATCTTCAGGTGGACTGTTGATGGCACAACTGTGAGTTCGGCTAGGTTCGGCCTTGTAACACCCTTTTTCTACCCAACAAACATCACGAATAAAAACACCATTTTATCAGAGTAAAAGTCCCACAAGGTCGTCACATTTCAACAAAAAAAATCATAATTAGATCAAATACTTTGCAGCGGAAAACTTCACAAAACTTCACTATAATTTATAACTCAAGGTTTTTAAATAAACTCAATACAACATAATATCATCAAATACAAGAACACTACGGTTCGACTCAACTTCCCGACTCGATGTTACATATCAAAGCAAGACCCTTTACTCGACCAAAAATAACCAAAAGCACTTCAAGTAAGCTCTTCACTCGCCAAAAGCTAGTCCTGATCATCTGCACGTTACCCACATGGAGGCAACATTCGAACAGGCAGGGTGAGTAATCACAAAATCAATACATAAGATATAGGTGAAAGATAAGGCACATCACAACAACAACATTAAATCATTAATAACATCATAATACATCAATCACAACAATCTCATACAACACCACATAGTATGAAATGCAACAACAGACTCATGCATGTGGTACCAACATCATCATAGTCGATGGACACTGGACCATCACCCTCCAAAGATCCCCACCAATAGGATTGATTCTACACAAGAACCGGAGCACGTCATAAAACACTTCAATCCATACAATGGGATTGAAGCCACCAAAATGGACCGAAGTCCTACAATGCTATGAATGCATGATGCAAACGTCATAATCATCATCGTCATAAAATTGTTAATTGCATCATCATTTATAAACCATCTTCATTATAAATCAAATCATCATCACAATTACAATCACGCATCATAATTCATCATAAATTGTCATGGTCACATGCATCACGAATCATCACAAATCATCATGGTCACATATTATTAACATACATCACAAGTCATCATAAATCACCATGTTATCACATCATTCACGGATTACCATCAATTCGTCATACAATAACGTCACCTCTCATTCATCACAATTCATCATACTATAATCCTCATGCACCAGGGTACAACATAATTCCACACTCGTCATTATCCGTCGCTAAATCTCACATTTTGTCATATAATACTCGTCACCTAAAACCCCCGATTTTATTATATTCATCGTCAATACAAGATTTCTAGTGTCATATTATCTCATATTAGTCATACGTCTCAAAGGAATCACATCACGAGCGAAATTGGGACAGAAATCGTAAGAACGAGAATTTATGCACACACCACTGCCCATACGCGTATGGACCACCCTGATACGCGTATGGCCCAATTTCTATGCCACCCCATACGCGTATGGCCCTTTTAAATACACGTATCAGCAGAGAGGTCCTCCCTCTCAATTCTCCTTCAGATCTCCTTACGCGTACTGGCTAGCCCATACGCGTAAGGCTCTTTTTCACAATCCCATACGCGTACTGCCCTCTTCAATACGCGTATCCCCCCTTTTCCTCAGTCTCCAATACGCGTATTGCCATCTGTTACGCGTATTGCCCAACTTCCATACGCGTATGATACGCATATCAGCAGATACCTCTCCAAAAACTCAGATTTCGCATCTGAACTAAAAATCCCTCTTCCCAGCACCTTCGATCCATCAGAAACAACCTCAAATCAACTTTGATTCATCCCAGATCTATGTTACTCCTCTTACTTCATCATCTACATCAATTATTCCTAATTACTAAGTCTGAATTTAGTTATTATTAGGTTCGATTTATAGATCTAATTACTTAAAAGTTCATCACAACATCAACTACACAGATTCAACATCATTGGCAGCAAATCCCATGAAAGTCATCACAGAAAATCATACACATACATGCACAAATTTCATCACAAACCAGCATATAATCATCAGACACGAAAACACACAATTATCTCTACCTTAAACCCATATCAAACATATTAACCCGGATTACCCCCCATACCTCGAAATTCCAGCAGCGATTCTTCGTTTTCCGAGTTCCTACGGTTGATTCCTCAATCTAGCCTCCTTTCCTCATCTCTCTAATCCCCTTAGGGTTGCCAAAATTCTGATCTCAAAATCCCTACTTTTCTCTTTTATTAAACCTAAGGGTTTTTGGGCCTTAATCTCTGTTTACCATGCTGTCATCCACTAACCCCCTCCACATTACTGTATTACCCTTAATGGTCTCTTAATTATTTAACATAATAATAATAATCTAAATAATATTTTAATTATTCAAATTATTTCAATACTATTATTAATAAAATAATCCAATTAATCTATTAAATCTAAGGCCTCAAAGTTCCCTTAACCCAAGGATACCCCACAAATCACATAATTCATCAACGTCACAAAGTCATCACAAAGCACCAAAACACCACATAATCATAATAATTTAATAAATAAATATTATAATTATTTTGGGGCGTTAGAGACCTCCTCAGAATGCACTGGTATAGAGAGGGGCACTTTATCACCAGGAAGCGGACCTTGACTTGTCGGGCAGTCTCCTCGTTCCCAAAGGTGACCAATAGCTCGATGTAGCCCCACGGTCTCGTGGTGGTGTCGTTGAAGTCCTGCAGGTCGGAGCCGACGTACGGGGTCAGATGCGTCTCGTCGAGCTGGAGGGTGTTTAACAGGTGGGAATACATTATGTCCACCGAGCTCCCCTGGTCGACTAAGATGCGGCAGATGTCAAAGTTTGCCATTTGCGCCCTGATAAGGAGAGGGATGTTGGAGTTGGGGGCGTCGCCCGGTAACTCTTCGAGGTAGAAGGTGATGGGGTTTGACCTTCCCAGGACCTTGTCGAAGGTGGCGTTTTGCGCTGAGCTTGCCTCAATCAACTCATCGAACTTCCGCTTCAGTGACCCCACGGAGACCTTATTGAACCCTCCGTCGGATATGACCATGGCAGAGGGGAAGCTTTCCCATGGGCTATGAGCGGTCACAGGTGTGTCGGGCTCATAGGGAAAGTAAAAGTCCTCTGGCCGGAGACGCACAGAGCGACTTGCAACCCATTATCGTCGGAGGATGGGGACGCCTACTCGACCTTTTTCGTCTCTCGGGCCTCCTGTCGAGGGGCTTCACTCCTCCTGGTGTACTGCTTCAGGTGACCCTCCTTGATCAGGATTTCGATGTCATCCCTTGAGATGGATGCAATCCTCCGTGACGTGTTCATGGCTCTTGTGGAACTGGTAGTACTTGGACTTGTCGACGTTGGGCATAGGGGGTGTCGGCTTCTGGAAGCGGACACTGCCTCCCTGGAACTCCGAGTTTATGTACTCGGTCATGATGTGCTCGCGGGGAGCTATGAGTAGCGTATACTCAGTGAAGTGTCCTGCTGGTCCCCTTTGCTCTCGGGAGTCACGGGGCTGGTCTTCTCTTCTTTTCTCCCCGCCTAGAATTCCTGGAACTCTCCTGGTTTCGCGAGTCGTGGATGCAGTTGGCGGCCTCCTTCTCCTCGTACTGTATGTAGGCCTGGGACTTATGGAGGAATGTGTCTAGCGTGTTGGGCCTTTCAATGCCGACTGCCTTGGCGAACTCAGTGTGAGGTCTCATTCTTCGCTCAATCAAATACCGTTTCATGTCTTCTGAGGTAGATACCTGGACGGCTTCGCGGTTGAATCTCTCTATGTAGTCTCGGAGAGATTCTTCCTTCCCCTGAATGATGGATTCCAGGGATGCTTCCGTCTTTGGGTGGCGTCGTGAAGCGGTGAAGTGCCTGGAGGAATGCCTCTTCAGCTCTCTCTAGGAGGTGATGGACTCGGGCTCGAGGCTCTTATACCACACCATTGTGCCCTTCCTCAGGGTCGTGGAAAAGAGCCTGCACTTGATGGCCCCTCGGACGTTTCGGTAGTCGAGTGTCGCATCGATGCTTTCAATGTAGTCGTCCAGGTCGGTCGTACCATCGTAGGTCGCCAAGGCTGGGGGCTTCTCCATCCTGACGGGCAGGCGAGTTTCCCTGATGGGCTTGAACAGGGGACCTCAGGGGTCGTCTTCGTCGCTCTTGATGGGTGAATGTGACGAGGAGGGATTGTACCGAGGGCTCCTGCCTCGGCGGGGAGAACTCCTTGGCTGACTCTTAGGTTTCTCCGCGTACCCATCGGCTTTGTTTTTATTATGGGTCGGGGAGTGTCGCTCCTTCTGGGGAGGAGATCAATCGCGCTTCTGGGTGGCCACGGGCTAGGGCCTTTCCATTCGCGGACGACGCCCCGGTTGTCGATGAGAGGGGCTCCGAAACTTGTCACAATGTGTCCTCTGCAGGGGAGGGGAATGATAGGTTTCTCGTTGTCGTGGGGAAGGACTGCGAGAAATGGGGCGACGATGTATCTGCGGGGGAGAGCGTGATTGTCGCTCCTTCTCCAGCATCCTGATCTGCTCGTTTTATTGGAAGATCATCAGGTTTGTCTGATTGATCACCGCGAACAAAGCCATCATGGTCGGGTCAGTGTTGGGCGGCACAAGGATTGGCTGGAAGACAGCAGGGCTATCCAAGCGTCGTATGGCGTTGAAGGCCACATCATCAGGGGAGGGGAGGAAGTACGCCCGTCCTTAGTGTCGCCTTCTTCGACGTGAACAGTCACGTTGGGATCATGTCTGTCGCCGTTGGTGAAGGCGGTTTCTGGAGTGTTATCGTCAGTGCGTGGGCTGGCCGTGATCAACGGAGATTGAAGACTTCTTTGGTTCTTAGGTTTCTACAGGAGAAAGAACGGGGAATCAAGGGTTCTCATAAACGGCGCCACTGATCTTACCGAATCATAAGAGGATCAGCAGCTAGTACAGGTCGTGAGCTCCTTAGTTTGTCGGTGGTGGAGAAAATGAGGGGGTATACCTGCAAGGCACTCCGATGCTAAAGTCAGTTTCAGCGAGAGTGAGAAGACAAGTACAGAAAAGGTGTAGAGAATAGAATACCTGACCCTCTAGTGATAAAGAGTATTTATAGTGAGCCCCTAGCGATGGACCCACGGTTACTTTGAACTGGGTTGGATCGCTAGGCCCAATACGAGTAACTGTCAGGGTCTACGTGGTGTAGGGAAGATCAGCATGTGGTCTTCGCCCTGGGTCAATTACCTCGTGACCTTCGAAAGGTGAGTTGACCTATTCTTTAGGACACGGGTAGTTGCCTGTGACGTGTCCCCGCGTGAGGGGCATGTGGAGACCGTGGGGGAGAGGCATGAGCCCTCCCCGTGCAGCTTGATGGATTGGACCTTCATTGGGCCCTCCCAGACGAGGGAGATGGGTTGGGTCGTGCCCGACAATGGGGCAACCTCTAGCCTAGTCCAAAACACACACACACACACACACACATACACACACACACACACACATGTATATATATATATATATATGTTAAAATGTACAGATGTGCATGTCACTCCTGCAAATGTCAGAGATGTTCAAAGGACTTAGTAGATATATTACGCTGTATGGCTTGTTCACAACGACGAGAAACTCAATGGGGTAATGATATTTTATCCTCTGGATACTTTATGGACTCTCTCTCTTGTCATGTCTTTCATTTTTCTTTGTAATTGGTTATCTTCCTTGTCAGTTTTCCAAAAGATTTTGTGTTTTGTCTTTTCAAAATCTAGTTGCCTTAAATGTTTTTCTCTTAGGTTAAACCTTTTTATTTCCTATTTGAACTGGTCTTCCTTAGTCTAGGTTTTTTATTCTTGTCTCTCAAACCTAGTTGACATAGTTGTACAACCTTGATCAGGTTTTTCAAAAGCTCTTATCTCTCGTATCTATCCTAACCTGAGATGACCTCTAACTCTAACCTTGGCGTAACAAATCAACTGGAGAGCACCAATGAATAGCTAGTCTTCCTTGGAGAATTCATATGATCTTCTACTTCTCCTCCACTCAGAGGTACAAATCAAACTTCCTCAAGTAACTCACAACCTCTTGAAAGTAACACCTTTTCTTCTCGAGAGAAAAATGTTCTTCATTCCTTCTGAACAAGTTCTGGGTGAACTTGTTTCTCTACAAGGAACAGTTGTAAGTCTGGATGAAGTTTCATTTAACCTTGAGTTAAAGAGTTGCTGGTGAAGATCACATTGGTTCATATTTGAGTAAGTATGTCATGAGGCCAGGGTCGGTCATCTCAAATTCTTTCATAAGTTCACTCTTGAACTTAAAAATGCACTTTCTGTTGCTGCCAGTTATCAACAAATCGTCTACATATAGAAAAAAGATAATCACTCTTTCACTTGTATCTGTCTTCACATAACACATGCGCGGATACACATTTCTTGAAGCCAACCTCATTTAAAAAACCATATATTCTCCTGTTCCAAACTCTTGGAGCTTGCTTCAAAACATGTAGCGATTTCTTCAACTTGTAGAACTTTAGCTCTTGGTTTCTCACAACAAAATCAAAGAGTTATTCTACAAAAATAAGATATAAGTTTCAAAATTGTAAGATTTAAGAAAAAAAAAAGATTGAGTTTCTTGAAAGTAGTTGGATTTCCTTTTTTTTCTTGTTTTATTTTTTCATTAAATAAAAAGGAAATATTTCTAATTAATAAATGATCGTACCTGGATCAGACAGTATCTGGTGGCCAACAACGTCGTCTGGACTTCAGCTCCGGTGAGGTTGAAAGACGGCGGAGGGGGGTGTACCTGCAAGGTACTCCGACGCTCAAGTAAGGCAAGGGTCACAAGTAAAAGCAAGTACAAGGTTAGAGTAAGAAAGTGTGTGTAACCTGACCCTCTCAAGTGAGAGGGTATTTATAGAGAGCCTCCAGCGCGGGGCCAACGGTTACTTGCCTTGGGCTGGATTGTCAGGCCCAATCCAAGTAACTGCCAGGGCTTACGTGGCGTAGTGAAGACCAGCACGTGGTCTTCGCCCTGGGGTAACCGTCCCTAGATCTCTGGAATTTGGGCAGACCGATTCCATCGGGAGTGGGTGGTTACATGAGAACGTGTCCTCGCGGGGAGGAGTCTTGCGTGTCGGGGAGAGACGTGTCCTCGCAGGGAGGACTCTTATGTGCGAAGGAGATGACTCCTCGCAGAGAGGAGCACCTAAGTGTCGAGGAAGAGCGAGTCCTGAGGGCTTGATGCCTCTGCTCGACGGACTCTGCTGAGCCCGACAATGTTGAGGGGTGGCACGTGCCCGACGCTGTTGGGGCGTGTATGTGCCCGACAGTTGTCTTGTAAAGAGGTCCTTGTTGGGCCATCTCATGTCCTGTGGGTTGAACCTTCTCGACTGAGGGGCAGACCCTGTCCCAGTACAGAACAATAAATATAATCAAATATTTACTTTAAAAGTCACTTTTGCATTTTAAAATTATCAAATGGTACTTGATGTATTTTTGTGCTTATCAAAATTTTTTGATTGATACATATTAAAAATTTAGAATAAAAAATGAGTAATCACATGTTAAGTGAATTAAATATAAAAAATTGGTTTAAAAAATCATAAATTAATTTTATTAAAAATTTATAATTAAAAATTTTATTTTTTTTTAACACAAATTTTTTATTTAGTTTTTTAAATAGGTGTCTTTAGAACATACTCCCTCCGGTCACTATTTTAAGCAAAAAAAACACCTTAAATCTTGGTCACTATTATAAGCAAAAGACATTAAATTTTAGACTAATTAATACTTGTATTACTATTATACCCTTAATTTAATTCAAAACCATTTAATGTTGAAAGTTGATTCATCAAATAAACTAAGGATATTATCATAAATTTTACTTTGATTATACATGAAATCAAGAAAATTAATTATATTTAACTAAATTTTTTAATACGTGTAAAAATAGTTATTTTGGCTTATAATTGTGACCGGAGGAAGTAAATTTGTAACTTTAAAATAATATTCTAATTCTCTTAATTCTAGAGACATCCAATGAAAGAAAATTTGCCACCATTAATAAATGCTGATTTAATGCATGGAAAATTGGTCACCACCGTTGAAGGGTAAAAAGATGGTTTTTTTGGTCTCTAATAAAATTAAAGGTCATTCTAACCGGTGATTTCGGATATTTGTTAAAATTCAAAATAAGAAAAATATTATAGGTTTAATTTATTGAATATACACAAAAATTTTAAAAAAATTATTATTTATGTTTTTAGTACATTTAATTTTTTTAAAAAATATTTATTTATAATTTCTTAAAAGAGGTTCAACTTATCTTTTTAATTTCTTAATCGGTATCTCCAAAACCCTCGTTGCCATTTTTCTAAAAACAAACATAAAAAAGCTTCAATCACATTAAAAATAATTCCAAAAGCTATAAGTTATAGTTATAGCAGCAACTTTCGTGAAAATCGGCAACAAAAACATTTAATAGATTAAGTTAATAAAAATTATTTAAAAAAGTCAATTATTATAATTCCATTAAGTTAAAAAAAAAATATTATTTTTAAAAGTTAATTATTATAATTTTAATATATTAAATATATATATTTTTAAAATATTATCTTTTTAAATTATTAAAGAATATTTCCGAAACACTCATTAATATTTTTCTTTTTTTAAGAAAATAAGAATTTCCCCCTTTTAATGTTTTGAAGAAAATACTGAGTTGAGCTTTTTTTATTTATTTGTACTCTAAGTTTTTTTGTGTATATTTAAATAAAAAATTAGTTTATTGATAAAATAAAATTGTATTTAAAATAAAAATTTCACATATAGAGTAATAACGAGAAAAAAATAAATGTAATCACAGTAACAAATTAGTAAATAAATATGAACTACTACCTCCGTTCCAAATTATAAGACGCTTTGAACATTTTACGCAAATTAAGAAATTTAATAATTACTTTATGGAAAATACAAATTATGTACAGCTTTACGATAATAAGAGAGATAAATTAAAAGAGTTGAATGAATATATATTTGCGGGTATATTAGGAAAAATGTCATTAATATTGTATTTGAAATGTAAAATGACTTATAATTTGAGACAATTTTTTTTAGCAAAATGACTTATAATTTCGGAAAGAGAGAGTATTAAATTAATAAATTTTTTATATCACATTCATATTTTTATAATTATTTTCTTAAATATATCATTTATTATACTCAAGATAAATGTGTAAAAAAATTCTCTTAAAATATAAATATTATTTTGGATTAAATACACAACACCCCCTACAAAGTTAGCGAGATTCAGTTTTGCCCATGTAAAAGATTTTATTTTAATCCCCCTTCGTAATACTCAGATCACGTCACTTTGTCCCCCGTTTGTCACATTTCACCCAAGATTCCCTCAACTTTCAACTTGCCAGCGTAGAACCTATTCAGCGTGACACCATGACATTATTCTTTTTTTTTCTTCTACAGATTTCGTGTGCCACCTTGGCATTTCTTCCCAATCTCAATTTATTAGGGTTCCATTTCTTCCCTTTTCTCATTTATTTCCCTTTCTTCATCTGTTCCATCTGCTAGGGTTTCTAATAGGCCAATACATTTTTCACATTTCTTCATCTTTACCATCTGTTAGTTCATCATCTTTTCTTCATTTTTCACATTTTTTCATCGTGGCTTGAATCACGGAGGGAAGCAAAACATCATTTGTTGGCATCTCAAGTGGACTGAGCTTGCTAAGATGTGGATGTAATCAACCCATGAAGACGTGGGTATCAAACACCATCGATAACCCAAATGAAAAATTCTAGAAATGTAGAAATTCAGTGGTAAGTGTATTTTTAATTTTCTCTTTGTATTTCTATTGACATTAAATGATATTTATCTGTGCTAAACATATTTGCAAAGTGGTTGTGAATTTTTCGTTAGGGATGATGAGGTGGTTGAGGATCAAAGAAGTTAGATGCTTCCCACTAAATGTTCTGAATGTGATATGATAAAATGCTGTGAAGTTGTCAAGCAGTGTGGTGTAGTAACCAGTTCAAAGAAGATTGAAAAGTTGAAGAAAAAGCTGGTCATGGAGAAGAATAAAAGCTATTGGCTGAAGATTGCCCTTGTTGTGTCATGGATGTTGTTTTCAATAGTTATTAAGTTAATGTAATCAATTGTTTTAGTTAAGGTTGTATAAAAATGTTATATCAATATTTTATCTAATGGAAAAGTTAAGGTTGAGAAAGATTTTGTATCAATGTTGTGTCAATATTTTGTCTGATATAGATGTTTGTTTAAAATTTGTTTACACTAATGGTATAGTGCACAATTGAGAAACAATATTGCATAGTGCATAAATGGCATAATGGTAGAATGCACAATTGAGAAACAAAATCTGATACAAAATGGCACATATAGTGCATATGTCTGATATAAAATGGCACATATAGTGTAGATGTCTGATATAAAATGGCACATATAGTGCAGATGTCTGATACAAAAGTACAAGCATATTAAAATTTCACAAAAGCTGGTCAACATTACAAGCAGAACATTAAAAGTGGCACACAATGTGCATCATAACTTAATAAGTTGACATTTCTACTTCTTCCAAGACTTCAATGACCTGGTTGACACTTCAAGCCTAGAATCATGTCCATGCGTAGTTGTGATTTCTTCAAGTTTTGTCAAGGTTATAGGTTGTTCACTAGTTGAACCTTGGGCTACAATTGGCTTTTGAAAACACTTCAACTTGATCCTTTCACTCTGCCTGTTTCTCAAGTTGATGACATGTTTTTTCCCTTTCTTTTTCTTTACTTGTGTCTGACTTGAGCCAAGGTGAGTTGTGTCAACCACACATGAGCCATTTTGACTTGCATCAATGTGATTAGCTTCTAATTCAGTGGCATGCACAAGTTGGACATTAGTTGGTTGCTCCACAGTTGGCACATCAGGCACATCAATTTCTTGCTCTACCATTGGCACATCAGTTGGCAGGTCAGTTTGTTACACATTAATTGGCACATCATTTTGTTGCACATCATTTGGCACATCAGTTTGTTTCACATCAGTTGACACAGTCTTTTGCTTGGTCTCAGCCTTGGGTTTTCTCTACAATCAAAAGGCACATGTGTTAAAACAAAAAATTTCACATAAAGTTCACAGAATATCATAACATATATCTAACAATAAAACATTTTATCTTTCTTTTTAGTGCATTTAGGTCTTGTGTATTACTCTTGCGTGATAAGGCATTGTGTCCAAACTTGTCACATTCGGTACACCTATAGCCCCCCAGTTCTTCTCTTTCTTGCACCTTCCTCACGACATTCTCTTATCCTAACTTTCCTTGGCCTACCAGGTCCAGTTTCGTATGCAGGAGGTAGTAATTCCTCAATTTGTACATCTGCCACATATCCTAACCATTGATAGGACACACAGAAAAACCATAACATAATGCATATTTATCTCTTGTATAACACTCATCAACAAAATCATTAGGGGTTTGTTTCCTATAATTTCCCTACCATTTAACATTGACAATTCACAAATTGCCTCTCAAAAATCAACTGATGTAATTTCCCTACCATTTAACACTGACCATTCATGAATTGCCTCTTTAAAATCAACTAGAGAATTAAAATCCATACCCCACTTAAACTTGTAGTCCTTATTGAGTTGCTCTTTTCTAAGCTTCTCAAACTTGGGCCTTTCATCACCAAATTCATCTGGATATGAACTATCCAATTCATCACTATAATAATCATCTTCTTCGATTTTCTTGTTGGGCTTACCTAAGAATCTAGCAACTCTCTCCTCAACATTTATAGGTAGAGTTACATCAACTCCATCAAATCCATCTACAAGAGCAATAACTCTTTCATCCTCATTATTATCTAGCCCTTCAACTACCTCATATTCTAATCCTTCCATTTCTGTTATCCCATTAACACACTTAGGAACCCTTACCCTAAGTTCCACGTTCTCAACATCATGTTCAATGAATATATCTCCATCAACTTGATTTGCATAAGCATAAGCTGCAAAATCGTATGCATCATCATCCTTTCTTATTTGAAAGAAATCAACATCAATTTCCAATATTTTAGTCCTCAACCTATAAGTACCTTCCTTATACCCCCACCTATACACCAACTTGCGAAGGGTGTCCATTGTCCAATTCTCAATGTGTTGCCTAGATACATTCGCTCAATACCCCCTTTGTAAATAACCTCGTTTTGCTTGACCATAATAAAGTCACCCCCGTGGTGAAAACTAACATTGAAATGTTGCATATCTTGTGAATAAGGTTCAAATTACATTCAAGTTCTATTTCGCATGCAAGTAAACCTAAATCACATAGGGTTCAAGTTCATGTAAAATCACGGTTACAGTTCACAATAAGGGTCAAAATCACTAACCTCAGACATGGTAGCTTCAATGTCGTCTCCTTCCTCTTCGTTTGCAACTAAAATCGTCGACCACAACTCCGTCTGCAATCGCAATCGCCGTTGTCGTCCTCCTTCACCTGAACTGAATTTGGTAATTTTTAGGAATGGTAACCCTAACTATTACAGGGGATAAATAAATATTTACATTGTAAAATATTAAACCCAAATTAAAAGAATAATGCCATGATGTCACGCTGAATAGGTTCCACGCTGGCAAGTTGAGGGAATCTTGGGTGAAATGTGGCAGTCGGGGGCCTAAGTGTCAAGATCTGGATATTACAAGGGGGGGATTAAAAAAAATCTTTTACAGGGGACAAAACCGAATCTCGTTAACTTTACAGGGGGTGTTGTGTATTTAACCCGATTTTTTTAGTATATTAAACCAAGAGTTATTTTTATAAATAAATTTTTTCAGCAATAATAAAAATTATTGCAAAAAATAATATATTATAAATATTTAATTTAGTCGTTGTTATATGTATATAAAAAATTGTATTATTTTCAGCGATAATAGTTGTTGTTGGAAATTAGTCATTATCCTCATAATAATGTGATATTTGAGAATGAGAAAAGGTTATTGCAACAATTTATTTCCGTAGTTGCAATATGCATTTTAAAAAGATGCATTATTTTCAAATATTTATTGTTGCGATAAGTCATTTTTTCAACGATAATGAGATTGTTAAGAAAATAAAACATATTACAATGACTTAAATTAGTCGTTGGTATATGTATGTTATTGCTAGCAAATTGAAAGTCGTTGAGAAAGAACTCGTTGTCAAATATCTTATTTCTTGTAGTGTAGATTCGTCTAAGACTTTATGAGATGTGGAAGAGTTTTGAATTAAATCATATTGTCTCTCTCTACGACTTTTTATTTCTTCCAACAGTTTTTTATTTTTTAATTCAAGGGAAGAGATATTGTCTTTGGAGGTAGAGATGATTTGTTATAATTTACTTGTTTATTTTGTTAGCTTCTTACAAATGCAAAATAAATCTTAATAATAAAATTGAGAGGTTCTTGTTGGGGCTATTCGGGGGGGGGGGGGGGGGGGATGTCAACACGATAGAGCATTTTACACTTTGAGGCTTTTTCTTTTAAAAGCAACACACATTTGTGAGAGACACACCACATACTCCTTAAAAACCTTAAAATGATAAGTGTGTGGGTTTTCTCACTTATAAATGCTAAAGTCTCCACATTCCTAACCAATATGGGACTTCCCCACACTACTTACACTTGTAATTCTTTTTCAACACTTCCCCTCAAGTGTGAGTTTATCCACAATGCTCTCCCTTAAGTGGAAGCTCTTTTCATTCATATACACTTGTACCACCGTTGACGTTTTTTCAACAAACCACCTCTTACCTAGTAGAGAATTTTGATACAAGTAAGTTGGTTCCTTCACTCGAACTAGATTCTGATACCATTGTTGGGACTATTCGAGGGGGGGGGGGTCAACACGAGGGGGCATTTTACACTTTGGGGGTTTTTCTTTTAAGAGTAATGTACCTTTGTGAGAGACACTTTGAGGCTTTTTCTTTTAAGAACAACGCACATTTGTGAGAGACGCACCACATACTCCTCAAAAACCTTAAAGTGATAAGTGTGTGGGTTTTCTCACTTATAAATACTAAAGTCTCCACATTCCTAACCAATGTGGGACTTCCCCACACTACACACACTTGTAATTCTTTTTCAACACTTCCCCTCAAGTGTGAGTTTATCCACAATGCCCCCCTTAAGTGGAAGCTCTTTTCATCCATATACACTTGTACCACCATTGACGTTTTTTCAACAGACCACCTCTTACCTAGTAGAGAATTTTGATACAAGTAAGTTGATTCCTTCACTAGAATCAGACTCTGATACCACTGTTGGGACTATTCGAGGGGGGGGGGGGGTCAACACGAGGGGGCATTTTACACTTTGGGGCTTTTTCTTTTAAGAGCAATGCACCTTTGCGAGAGACACGAAACATACTCACCCAAAACCTTAAGATGATAGGTGTGTGAGTTATCCCACTTATAAATGCTTAAGTCTCCACATTCCTAACCAATATGAGACTTCCCCACAGTACTCACACTTGTAATTCTTTTTCAACAATTACCTCATCGTCTTTTAAAGATTCCGTATCATCATCCTAGGATATGTATGCTCTATTTTTCTCTCTCTAGGATTTCTTGAACTATATTTAATTTTGGTTTCTTCTCTGGTTTTGAGGGTAATTTGGTCTTGTATGCCCTTTCTCTCTGCATTGATGACATATACTAATGAAAAATGATTTTTCTTCACTTTTTTTATGGAGCCTTGAAGTTTTTGTTTGTTTGTTTTAGAATTTTTTTAAATTTATGAAACATGAATTCCATGAATTCATTACTTTTAATTTGACAATCTTGATCTTCTAGCTCCATGTCTTCCATGCCTGTGGCTTTTAGTGCGATACTTTATTTATTTTCTCTGCATCTTCTTTGTCATCTGCAAGTTTTTTAAGTTACATCTCGTGCTCTTACAATTTGCCAAAAATTAGTGTGTGTGTGTGCACGCGCGCGTGGGTGTGTACGTGTGTCTATAGTCGCTAAATCATTAGATTAAAAAATCGTAGTAACTTTGGTTTCCATCTACGGTTTAGGAATATAAGAATTTTTACAACTAGTTCCTCATTTGAAAATGTTTTCCTAGTGTTTACATATGACTTACGATATAGGTGAGTCGTGTTTGCATTTGATTTATGGTCTCTTTAGGTTTCATTCTGAATAGTTCATACTCATGGATTGATGTGCCAAACCTTGCCCTTTTTACCACACTAGTTCCTTTATGAGTAATTTGGAGGATATCCCACATTTTTTTTAGCAGTTTTATAATGAGAAACTCACAAAATCTCATCAAGACTGAGAGCGATGGTTATGATAACTTTCGCTTTCAAACTGCGTTGCACATGTTGTTTATCATCTTTGGTCCAATCCTCTACAGTTTTTTTTTCTACAACACCATTAACATTGTGTGTAGGAACAAATTGACCTTCATTCACAACCTTCCAAATACCATGATCCACCCGTTATATGAAAAACTTTATTTTCTCTTTCCACATACTATACCATTCTCCATTAAAGAATGAAATTTTCTCTAGTTAATAGCTTGAAAACATTTTTCCTTTTGAGACGATTAGTCCTTAATAGGAATTAGGCACTAATGCCACTTGTTGGATAAGTGGCTTCAAGCACACGAGAGGGGGGGGGGGGGGGGGGGTGAATTGTGATATTTAAAATTCTTGATTAATTTTATATTTTTCTCGGTTAAGACCAGGTTAATAATTTTGTTTGAGTAAATTACAATGAAGATAAATAATAAAAAGTAAATAGTAGAAATTAAAGAGGATAAGGGTTAGAGAGATTGCACCAGAGTTTTATCCAGGTTTGGCCGAACGTTGGTCTAGTCTTGTCCCAAAAAGATCTTTTTTAGATTTTGACTAAAACTTTAAGCTTTTACAAGTTATGCCCACAAACCATTGATACAAACTGATCTTTAAAATGGTTTATCCCCAACCAAATAAGAAGCTTTTACCCTAACTAAGCTAACGAACTAAATAGAGATTTTAAGGCTGATTAATTTCAAGAACCAAACTCTATTCTTAAAGAATATCACACTCTTGAAAATAATCACAAGAGCACTTCATCCAAATAATTTTTTCTTCACAAATAGTGTTTCACTCAAAAGAACCAATACAACTTTAAATGAAGAAAAATATTTTTAAAATTATATTTGCATATTTGAGATTTTAATTGGACGCTTTTACACCATTTGAGGTGGGAAAAGCAATTTCCCAAGTTTTTCTAAAAGAATATATTGGGCCAGTTCAGCCCATTACCCAGTTCCATTCCATGACATAACCGCGTCATCTTCTCGTTTTTATTTGGGGGAACAGCCTGGTTTGAATTTTGCTTGCACAGCGAAACAAACCCCTCCAAATTACATCTATACCCATAGCAGTTCCACCCTCAGCCACTCTCTCCTTGTTAACTGCAACGAGGACATAACCGAAATTTCAACTTACCCATCAAAATCATCACCGTTACCGTAGCAAAACCACCACCGGAGCCAAAATCCTCATTCTCCTCCATTTCCCTCTCTCTATTCTTTTCTTTCCAAATCAGATCCGAACAAACCCTAACCCTAATATCTATTACAATTTCATAATTCGATTCGAAGATTGTAAATCGACATGGGCGATTTCAACCTCGCCCTCGTGATCGTAGCGATAGTCGTATGCGTGATCGTGTTCCTCGTCAATGTATACCTGCTCGTGAATTACCAGCATCCCGATGATGTTAACCAGGCTTATTTTCCTAAATTCGTCGTCGTTTTGGGGCTTTCGGTTGCCGCAATCTCCATTCTCATGCTTCCGGCCGATGTGGCTAACCGGCAAGCTTGCCGGCACGCGATTTATAATGGCGCGTGTAACCTCACGCTTCCGATGAAAGATTTATGGCTCGCTGTTTACGTAATCGATGCTATCCTTGTCTTCTTCATCATTCCTTTTGCAATGTTCTACTATGAAGGCGACCAGGACAAGTAGGTAGTTTTTTTTGTGTGAAGAAATGAGAAAACGGTTTTTTTCCCTTTTTGTTTTTGGATTTTTAGTGGTTGGTGTTTTGAAATTTGTTTGCAGGACTATTGGTAAAAGGATTAAGAGTGCACTGTGCTGGGTGGTGACGACGGCTGTAGTGTGCGCTCTCGTTCTGGGTATTTTGTATGGTATGGATGCTATGAACTTTTGTTTAATTTGAATTTTGAACTATGTGTGTGTATTTTAGGGTTGAGTTGTTCTTTATGTGTTAGTTGAAGTGTATTTTCAAGGACAGATAGGTTAATGTGAACCCTGAATGGATTTGTTTGATGTTCATTTGGTGTAGTACAGTACAGTCTCTTAATATGTAAAGAAAAGACAGAGTTTGGGTAATTAATGCATTTGGGTTAATAATTGGAACTAGAGGTTGATTGAGATTTGTCACATTCTCTGAGGCTTTTTCTGCGAAGTACATCTTAGAGGGTTCATGCATTGCAGGCAGGAGAGCAGCAGGTATTTCAGAGTTTATGTGAGTGACAATGTGTTAGGTTTTTTGGGTTCTTAGTTTAGTGAAGGAGTATTGGTCTAGAATAATCATTGGAAGTGTGGAGCTTTTGTGTGTTTAGTTTAGTTGCTAATATTGGGTGTTGGAGAATAGATTGGATTTGTTCGATTGTTATTTAAGTACATTTGCCTCTAAATGTGAAAAGCAAATAATTTTTGGGCGTGCTAGTAAAAGGGAAGCAGGGATAGAGTGGAGATTAAATTTTGATTTTATGCATGTTTAAGGGAAGTGCTTCTTAGTACATTTTCATGATTTATAAGTATTGTTTGACGATGGAATAAGAACGGGAGTGGTTTTTTCATTTATGGGAGGTGGGGTGGCTCTCATAAGACTGGAATAATTCTGGACATTGGTGAAGAAAGAAGAAAAGTGGGGGGAAGAATTCACAAACAGTAGCAACTAACAACAAAAGCTTTTCACAGAAGGAGGAAACAGTTATTGAAAATTTCTACTTAAAAAATCTGTTTTCTTTCCCTAACAAAGCTCCTTTGTTCTTAATATTGCTGGGGTTAGAAACCAAACGAATACTTATATAGGCCTTTCTGCACCATAAAAATAATGATGGATAATCTTAAAAGTCATTTCAGATTCAAGAAACAAACTATACAATGCACCCATAGTTTAGAGTAAATATTTCAAATCTGCTGTGGTTTAACATGAGTTTTGTTTGATTGTGCTTTTATTGTGTGATTATATATTAGGGCTTGTTGGTAAAGTGGATTTTACTGTTAGGCATCTCTCTTCATCAACAACTGCATTTCCTAGCTCATGGGGGCTCAACAGTGGTCAACAATGTGTTGGAAATGGTGCCCATCAGGTATTTTTCCGCTGTAATATTTTAATATTTTTAGAAGTAATAAGTTTGCTGTACTCATTCTGTTTTTTGTTCTCTTTGTCTTTAACAGTGCTCTGCATACTCTGCTAGTCCTTCATCAGAGAAAACATGGACCATGCGATCAACCTTTCCAGAATATGTTGTGGCTCTTGCTACTATTGTTGGATCGGTGCTTTTTTCTGTAAGCTCATTATTCGTAAAACTTGTATATAAAACCCGCTTCAAATTTAGCCTTGGTTTAGGCTTGCTTGTATTACTTAGAAGAACATTATTGTATTAGCCTACCACTCTCTTGTGGGTATCATTTCCTCCACAAGTGTGTGTATTAATATATTGTGTTATGATATTCACTTTAGGGTATGCTACTGTGTTAATTTTCTAGATACAAAATTACTTACTGCACTCAATACTCTTGTTATGAATTTACATAAGCCTTCCATACCTCATTATATTATTAAGTACTAGCTTTGCTATTCATGACATTAACCATTGTTTTCTCCCTATTCAATTCAGATATTTGGTGGTGTTGGTATTGCTTGTCTTCCACTTGGACTTTTATTTTCATTTATCCGGCGGCCAAAGGCTGTTATCACTCGCTCACAGTATATCAAGGTGGTATATGTTGTTATTGAAAGAGTTATATTATATTGTTGTTTATACTTCATATGTGCATTTTTAATATCATATGCCATATTATGTTTATGATGTGGTTGGTTGGATATTGTAGGAAGCTACTGAACTTGGTAAAAAAGCAAAAGATTTGAAGAAAGCAGCTGAGTCACTCCATCAGGAAGAAAGAAGTGGTGCAAAGGGTAGAAAGCATCGTAAAAATGTAAAAGAAGTAGAAAAAGTAAGGATATCCTTGTTGGCTGGGCTTCCTTTATAATAATTTAACTTAGGCTGTTTTCATAGTTTGTGTTGTGGCTCCAATCATGTGCTTAACTAACTTAATTTTCCAGGAATTGTTTCAATTGGAAGAAGACGTAAAGCTTCTTGAAGAGATGTATCCACAAGGGGAAAAGGTCGTTATTCATATTTCTTACTTTTTAACTTCGTGGCATAGTCATTGTATAATGTTTTTCCTACTAACTGATCCTGCATGAATGCAGGCTGAGACAACATGGGCACTAACAGTTCTTGGTTATCTGGCAAAACTTGTTTTCGGAATTCTAGGGTAAGCAATGATACATAACAATAAAAGTTTCTATGGATTTCTTTCTAACATTATACTTATTAGTCTTACAAAGATTGCTTAGTTAAGGAGGTATGTATCCCATGTAATATCTAACCCAATTTTTTAAATTTTTTGACAGGCTGATTGTTTCAGTAGCATGGATTGCTCATATCATTATCTATCTATTAATTGATCCTCCCCTTTCTCCTTTCTTGAATGAAGTTTTTATCAAGCTAGATGATGTCTGGGGTATGTTGGAAATTGGAGTGCACATTCTATATATTAGCTTTTCTACATATTATATTTCCTCACCTCAGCGTTGTATAATTACTATTTGTTATGTTGCGGATTTTCATTCAGGTATTCTAGGTAATGTGTGTTGTTTTCTGTTTTAACAGGTCTGCTCGGCACAGCTGCATTTGCATTTTTCTGCTTCTACCTTCTTCTTGCTGTGATTGCTGGTGCCACGATGCTTGGGTTGAGACTAGTATTCATCACCATACATCCCATGAAGTAATTCAACCGTGCTGTCAGTTTTATCATTTTAATTTCCGTTCTGGTCATTTAATGCACTTATTGATATTTCACAACGTGAACATACTTCTGGCAGGTGGGGAGCAACTCTCATGAACTCTTTTTTGTTTAATGTGGGCCTTATCCTTCTTTGTTCCATTAGGTCAGTATATTATGTACCTTCAATTTCAAATAGGATATTATTTAATAAACTCTCTAAATCAGCATGGTGAAATTTATAATGTCATGATGCAACAGCCTTGCTGAAAGCTTTGTCTTTTTACTTTTTCAGTGTGATTCAGTTTTGCTCGACAGCATTTGCCTACTATGCTCAAGCAACTGCAGCCCAGGAAATATTTGGTCACACTTTGGAGTCTCTTCGTGGAATTAAATATTTGTACAAGTGAGTTAAGCTGGATTTCTTTCTTGTTTTTTCTGCCTCTCCTCCCATGCACTTTTAATGGCAAAGTTGTTCCTTGTTTTGGTAACTAGTGAATTTGGTTAACACATGCCCTATTATTTTTCCATCTTTCTATTCGATCAAACCATGCTTCAAAACATAGACAAACAATAATATTTAATACGAAGGCTGTTGTCAGACATGTACCGTAAAAATTGGCTTGAAATGTTTGAATCCAAAGGCCTGTAGAACTTATTTCTGTTATTAATTTTTTATGTATTGAGGCGTAACTAATGTAAGTCATCTATATGATGCTTAAGTCGGTTTAGTTTTTGACTATTATCTATTACCCTTGCTGATATTGTTTGCCTTACTGTTTACCACAATACAGGTACAATGTGTTTCAAATTGCATTTGTTGTTTTGGCCGGATTGACTTTTGTGTATTATGCTGCCTTTGTAAGTTTACCTCAGAAAAAAGATCTCCCCCTTTTTTTATGCATGTTAATATTCTTGCCGTCGCTAAAATGTTTTCTATTTGAAAATATCAGGGATGGAAAAGAAAAAAGCCCAGCGGCAGGTTCCAATTGTCTTCATGAGGTGTGGGGCTTAAGCCCTCAGGAGTAGCTTCTGAAAGTAGCCATTTGGGAATTCTTGTCTCTGGTCATATCCTTCACAGTGGTTTTTATCTTTGGATATACTTTGGCCTAGATTTGTTTCATGTTGAAAGCTATAGGGTAAGCTAATCATCATCTGAGTAGAATCATTTTCTGCACTTGACTCATTAGTTGGGTGTGTTTGAGCTGCAATTTCGGGTCTTTGCTTCTTTTGTCGCCCTTGTATGTATCATAACTTTGTTTGGTTTGTGTTGTTCTTTCTGCTCAATATATATGTAATTAAATGTACTATTGTGTGCACGAAAGAGTACTGGATTCCCACAATACTATGAGGTTATGCAACCCTTGCCAAAGGAAAATTTGTAACATGAATTTTTATTTTATTTTATTGTCAAGTTTGTGTAATAGATTTCTAATGATAGGCAGGAACTTTTGAGCCTTTCAGAATACATGTTACCGTTTTAAAGTCTTTTGATCAAAATTGCTGATTACAAACTTTGTTTTACTCGTCTCTGTTTTGCCGTAAAATTTGATATTTCTTATCTCCGTAGTTTGCTACTTTATGGCATATTTTATATTGCAGTACGTAAAAATTGGCTCTTTCATTTTTCAATTTGTTTTGTAGACCAACAATCATTTATTCATAACCAGGCAGCTACCCATAAAACAGAGCCAATCACTCCCCAAAATTTCCAAGAAAGGAATCAGAACTGCAGAAACACCGAAACCAATTGGCCCCTAACACAGCAGCAAAGACAACTTGCTAAAGCACCATAACTGAAAATAAAAAACGAATTAACACTGCCACAACCCAGCACTAGTAGTATTTCCAACCTAAACACTCCTTTGGATGTGAAATCCATTGCGATAAATCAGAGTTAAAACCGGTGTTCTTAGCCTTAAGCCACCTCCATGACAGGACTTGTATATCTTCAATACCCTGGATTATCATTCTCCGCCGGTCTGAAAACCTTGTCGTTCCTCTTTCTCCATATGGACCAAATGCAAGCGAACCAAATTACATACAGTCCATCTCATATTTCTGTCTCCACTGCATAAGCCTGCAAAATTAACAAAATTTTGCAGAGCAGAATTGTGAGAAACATAAGAAAAGTTGAGCCAACCTAGGACCTTGCTCCATGTCGACACAGTTGCAGGGAATTCGAAGAAAATGTGGTCAACATTTTCTAGATTCCCGCGGCATAACGAACATGAATTTTGAGATTCGACTAGGATGCCTCTTATGACTAGGTTATCTCTACTAGAAATTCTGTTATGACAAATTCTCCACACAAAGACCAAGACTTTGAGCGGAGCAACTTTACTCCACACTTTCGCCAATTCCTTATTCTCCCCTATTTGAGACACCAACCCCTCCAAGATCACTGCATACGCTTCTCTAACCGAATAAACATCCTTATACCACTTCTACTTGTCTACACCACCCTCCCTCACAACGATTATATTTATCCTATCTTTGATTTCCTTCTCACTCTTAGCATTTTCCTCGCTTAAAACACACTCCCAATTTCCAGCCCACAATGAGCCACTGCTCTCACTCCTAACCGCTTCTCTAACTGATATATCTTTCTCTGCTGCCACCCTATACAACTCTGGATAAGCTGCCATAAGACTACCCCCTACCAGCCAGGGATCTTCCCAAAAGAAAGTATCTGCACCATTACCAAGTTCTCGAAATAGGTTGTCATCAAACCAGTTTGCCTTAATCATCCCCTCATCCTTATCAATTGACTGTAAATCTCTTCACCAAAGAGAGTTGTACTTATCAACCTTATTTACACCCAAACCTCTTCTCTCATACTTACTCTCTAGAATTCTAACCCATAGCCTTTCTTTCTCGGTAGTGAACCTCCACTTCCTTTTCCCTACCAAGGCTAAGTTAAAAACCTTCAGTTTTTTTATACCCAAACCTCCTAGTCAATTGTCCCTACAAATCTTATCCCATTGAATCCAACAAATCTTCCTCCGATCCAAAGCACCACCCCACAAGAAGTTTTTAAACATCGATTCAAGTTTTACAATAATACGGACAGGTGTCTTAAAGAATGACAAATAATAAACAGGAGGAGCACTTAAAACTGACTTTAATAAGATGATGCACCCACCAATCGAGAGATGTTTATTGTTCCAATATCTATCACCGGTTTCCAAGCTCCCTCCCTTCGGTGGTTACACCTAACCGGTAGACCTAAATATTTGAAAGGCGTTCCTCCTACCTTGTAGTTAAGTACCAACGCTGCCCCTTCCAACCAGTCCTTCGAAGTGTTAATACCGATTAAAGAACTTTTGTGAAAATTAACCTTCAGCCCTGAAACTAACTCAAACACTTGCAAAGTCGCCTTGATTGTCCACACATTCTTCCAGCTTCTCCTGCCCATCACAATAGTGTCGTCAACATATTGAATATGTGACACTTTCACCTTACTGTTGCCGAACTCATACTCATCAAACATACTCCTTTGGACGCTTTTCTCCATCATAAGATTTAAGCCTTCTGCCACCAAGAGAAATAGAAATGGAGACAAAGGGTCTCCTTGTCTTAGGCCTCTACCAATCGGAATATCTTCCGTTGGACTTCCGTTGACCAGTACTGACACCTTAGCTGATTGCAAGCATCCATCTATCCATTTTCTCCACTTTCTATTAAACCCCATTCTTTCCATCATAAAATCTAGAAATTTCCAATCCACCGAGTCGTATGCCTTTTCAAAGTCAACTTTGAATAGAATCGCTTCCCGTTTCCTAATCCTAGCATCATCTACTAGCTCGTTCGCTATTGTCATACTCTAAATTTTGACCAAAATATTTCCCATCATTGTGAAAAACATCAACACAATATGGATATACCTTCATGCCTCATCAATCCTCTCAAAGATTATTGAGCAATCACCTCAACCAAGAATTAGGGTTTTAGACCCTCTCAGAGTACTCAGACAAAGGATCAATCAAGAATGGACATGATCTTCAACTTGTCAAACCTCTTAAACATCCATGAAGGATCAAGAGGTCTTCCATATCAAGAATCAAGCACAAGAGTGCAACATTTCAAGTAGATCAAGCCTCAAGATCATCAGTGTCACCAAATTAGGGTTTTGGTCGACCAAGGCCTCCAGAGGGAAATTTTTATCTGGGCATGAGCCAATACTTCAAAACATGATTCAAGAAGCTCAAAGGGACCTCATGGATCGAATCATAAGTTCAAAATAGCCTCAGGGGATGCATTCATCAAAAATCAGGAATTAGGGTTTCTTGAACTAATTCACCCATAAGTTGACTTTTGGAGCAAGGCATGAGCCAAAATCTCAAGGAATTTTTTGAAGACCTCAAATATCTTATATTGATCCTCTCACAAGTTCAAATTGACACAAAGAACTTGGTTCATGGGCAATACAAAGATGCAAGTTCATCTGGACCACAAACTAGGGTTTCTGATGAAAAGTCAATTGTGCCTTTGACTTTTGACCAAAACATGATCTCAAACCTTGGGACATGATTCAAGACACTCTAAACACCTATGGAATCCATCCATTAGGTTTGAATTAGGTCAAGAACTTGATTTCATAGAAAATCACAAAGTTGAAATTCATCTGACAAAAAGTCAACTGTGCCCAAAAATCAAGTTTGACTTTTGAGATTTCTTGAAAAACATGGTTCCCTTAAGTCAAAAACAATATAAACTCATGGTTTTGATCACCATCCATCAAGAAAAATCAAGAAAATTGAGGTTACTTGAAAAAGGGGTAATCTTAAGAAACTTGAAATTTCTTTAAGTTATGAAAAAAGGGTGATTTTTCCCAACTTTGCAAGGTCATAACTCCCAAACCACAAAGCCATTTTCTTCCATCCAAATCTCAAATGCAAGATCTCATTACATACTACAAAAGTATCATAGTGCTCCATGAGCCAAAAAAGCTTGGATTTTGAGTTATAGAGCCATGAAGTTAGGGTTTCAAAACTTTTGAACTTGGACACTTAATGAAATTTTGAGACAAAATCTGTTTCATTTTTTTCCAACTTTGAGGCCATTTTTAATTATGATCCAAGATGAACCAAGACCAAAGTTAAACATCGAAGTTGAAGTATGATATAGGGGCTTTCTAAAAAGTACAAGAGCCTCCCATGATTCAACTTGGGCAAGAAGTTATAAGCTCCCCAAAATGGTATTTTTCACCCTGCCTACACAACAACATTCGTACATGACTTGTATCCCACGATTTCTTGAGCCAATTTTGGACACTTGCATCATTGTATTTCTGTCCAATATCAACATGAATGATGAAGAATCTAAGCATAAAGCCACCAAGTCAAAAATCCTATCCTTTAGGCATGTGGCATTCAAGATTCATTTCTAAAAACTTCAACTTTGTCATAAGCATTGAATGGATGGATAGAGCTGACATGTATCAGTTCATAACATTACAAATGAGTCAAGATTAGTCCAAGAATCAGAAGACCATAGGCCTGCAAGATTGACTCAAGTCAATGGCTAGAGGAGACTTTGACTACATGACAAATTCCTTTGGATCATAGGGTGATCCAGCCCCCAATCATTATTCCTTAAAACAAACTTCCTCTACTATAAATAGAGGTCATGTGTGACTGATCAAACCACCCTAAAACATCAGAATTCATGTTTTCCTCCAAATCACCTTTCAAAACCAGAATTTCCTTCTTTGGCAAGTAACATGCGAATTTTCAAATAGAGAAGGATTCCACCACAACAAATGATCCTAACACCACACATACATCATATAAAAACTATCCAAACACTTTTCCATCATCTGTAACATCAGAATCACAAAGCTCAAAATCCAACTCAGGCCTATTTGCAGTTGAGGTACCACAACAAGTTCCAGGTGTTTCCAATCAATTCCAAGCATCTCAACACACTACTTGATGTCCAAGGAAGCTGTCCAGATTTTCAAAACACTTATGTAACACCTACAACTGAGGATTCGATTTCCTCTACAAGAGGTAATCCTGACACTCTCAAACTCTATGATCCATGCATCATAAATGTGTTTTCAAGTTACAAACATGCTTTTGTACTTGTATAGAGTGTTTCCCCTGAATCAATTCCTTTGTAGCTATCGTGTATATGATTTTATAGTGTTCTTGCAGAAATTAGGGTTCATGTGTTCATCACTTGATTTCTCGCTTCACACTTAATATAAATGCAATTAATTGGTACCATTGGAATCCTTGTTCAAAAACGAGCAACTTTCATGTTTACAAAAGTCAAAACCATTGAGTAATCAGAGAGATATGAGAGGTTTTGCAAATATGGCCATGGAGGTTCGCGCGATGAAGAAGAAGGTTGCCTTGGCGCCTTTTTTGAATTTTTGAATATTTAAATTTTTGTTATTTTTTTCAATTGATTTCAAAAATTAATTTCTCTTTGATTTTTAATCATTTTGATTGATTCTTTTTTTCAAAATTCACAAAAATGTTAAAATATTTTATTCTACAAAAAAAATCAAAATTATATTATTTATTTAATATATTTTTAATTTTTGTAAAGAATTTCATTTTAATTGATTTAAAACATTTTTAATGAAAGTTTCCTCTTGATTTTTCAAATTCAAATAAATTTCACACCTTCATATAAATAAAACATGATTTTTTAAAATATTTTTCAAAGTTCACAATTTGTATTTTAAATATATTCAGTATTTTATATCATTTTTTATTTAATTTTCTTTGAAAAATTGTATTTTTAATTAAAATTAGGGTTTCCCTGATTTTAATTTTTCAAACTTCATTTGAAACACTTTTGGGCCTTTTTGTAGAGTGTAAGACTCATTCCTTTTGTAAATAAATATTTTTGGGGCCTTAGTCATTGTATAAGTCCCTCTGCGGTTTTCAAAAATCACGGTGCGATCGTCGCCTGTCAAATAAAAACTTGGGCCTCTCCCTGAGTATAAGCCCCATTTTCTTTCTTCACAAACGCTTTTGGGCCTCTAATAGAGTGTAAGACCCAACCCCTCTTTGTACAAAAACAATTTTTGGGCCTCTGCTATAGTATAAGTCCCACAACGTCTGTCGGTGTCGCAGTGCGATCCCTGTTTTTAAAATAAGTCATATGGGCCTCTCCTTGAGTATAAGCCCCAATCTTTTGTACATAAACTTTGTTTTAAACAATAAAAAACATCCATGGGCCTCTCCTTAAGTTGTAAGCCCCATACCTCTATTTTTCAAAATCATCTGTCTGTTTTTTAAATTGGTACTAAGAGAGGCATTATTCCCGGTGAAACCTCTCTTAGACCACTTGGGCCTCTCTTTGAGTTATAAGCCCCAAACGTTCTTTTCTTTTCAACAACTTTCTTTTAATTCAAATTTAAACCCAATGTTTTCTCAAAACTTTCTTCAATTTCTTAAAACCCTAATCATACAGTTGTATATCAATACAATCAATCACCATACACTTGGGCTTCTTCTCAGAGTATAAGTCCCAACATCTTTTCTATTTAATGCATATTTGTTATATACCTATAAATACACTTATCTGTATATACTTGTGCAAATCTGTCTAGAGTTTCCCCATCAGTTAGGTCTACACATAGGTCAAACCAGAGGTTACTTTCTAACTTAGTCAAAACTAGTTCCCTCATAGGAAATTTTCTCAATACAGTCTGTCTCCTCTTGGGCTTATTCAATATGGAACAGAGAAAGACATTATTCTCGGTGAAACTTTTCTCAAGACTGTCAAAACTTAGAAACATGTATATACAAGAAATTCATTTCCCCAGAGAGGATTAATTCCCGGTGAAACCTCTTTTGAATTTCTTCAAACCTTAGGACTGTTCAACAAAGAAAGGATAATTCCCGGTGAAACCTTTCTTGAACTTTTCTTAGGTTTTGACCCACAGGCTTCTTAAAAGATCCCCAACCTCCTCTTAGACTTAGTACAAGGACCAACAAGCTTCTTAGAAGTTCCCCAGCCTCCTCTTGGGCTTAGTACAAGGACCAACAGACTTCTTAGAAGTTCCCCAGCCTCCTATTGTGCTTATTACACGGACCCAAAGGCTTCCTAAAAGCACACGATAGAAATTAGTCATCTCTACTAGTTCAATCCCCAGGAGAGTCAAATTTCCAGAATACACTACCATCCAAGGGTTGATCTTCATCCCTTAAACCAAAAACCTCCTCTTGGGCATCATACAAAGACCACTCTCTACACCAGAGTCTATCTCTTCTTGAGAGACTTGGACAGTCTCAGCCTCCTCTTGGACTTCATTCAAGTAGACTTGGAAAGTCTCACTCTCATAGTCTCCTTTTAGACCTCACACAGAGACCCTCAGGCCTCTTAAAAATTATAGGATAGACCCTGATCAGTTTACCAGTACACCAGCCTCCAGCAGAGTTAAAAACTTCTAAGGTTTTTTAAAATCAACTTTTAAACTTCCCTGACCTCCAACAAGGCTTAACTTTCACCTTGAAAATCCCCAGCCAGGGTCATTTGACCATCACCAAATCCCTAATGAAATCAGAGCCTCATGGCATCTGGTAATTTAACTCTTCCTAGATTCCCAGCAAGAGTAAATCCCTTTGGATTCCCCAATACAATTTGGACCTGCTCTTGGATGTCCATAAATCCCCAGCAAGAGATAACCTCCTCTTAGGCTTCATGTAAGAATTTTCCCCAGTCCGCCTCAATTCTGAGCTTTGTACAAGACAGATAAAACCCTCCCCAGAGGAGTCAGTTTCCTTCAGCTTCAACTTGGGCTTTGATCAAGGCACACAAAAGTCAACATCCCCTCAAATGAGATCATGAGTCCTCTCAGTAGGAAGATATATCCTCTGTACATCACATATCAAGACAAATAATCAAAACCTTTTTCCAGATAATTGCTATAAGTGGCACACTTATTGATTCAAAATCCAAGTTGAAGTCCTTCCCTTATCTTGGCTAAAATTTATCTTTCATCTAACTGATGTAAGTGGAAAGCCTCTGGATTCCATACATCCAAGCCAATGTCCCTCTCTTAGCATGAAATATTCATAAAGGAAAAAGTGGCATTGCTCTACACTGAGTTAAAGCTTCTTCCTTCATGACATCTCTCTTATAAAGAAAATTATGGCATTGCTGGATTCAACATATTCCAGTTAAAGTAATTTCCCTTATAATCAATTCCTCAACATATATGATGAATATGTGAGGTGTCTCCCTTTAGAGATGACAAATTCTCTCTCAGTCACCCTTTTAGCTTCAATCTTGGGCTTTGAACAAGACACAAATACCCAGCTAGCTTCAATCTTGGGCTTTAAACAAGACATCAAAATATTTTTCCTCCTATTTCTATAGGAGGAACTACGATTGTTCTGATTTCCCAAATCTCTTTACGGGAACATGTAGGCATAAGATTGCGAAATCTTAGCAAGCACACAAATAAAAAACTTTAGGTCTAAAAACAACAGAAAACCCGAAAACAACAAAAACATTCTCTCAAGAAACTTTCCCAATCCGCAGCAGATAAACACAAGAAAGCATTTCAAGTTAATAGAAAAACATGCAAAAAAAGGTTCCTATGGATTACCATAGATACACTGGGTGTTAATAGCTTCCCTTTGTATAACCAGACCCCGATCCCCGATCTCTTAGCATTTGTTAAAGAAAACATTTGCGTGCAGGGTTTGTTTAAGACATCTTCCTCTTCCTTTCTAGCTTCATAGGATAAATACAGAATCAGAAAGTAGCAACAATCATGCGGTACGGTGGTCGCGTCACCAGAAAAAAACCGACGGCTACAGGATAATGGCGACTCTGCTGGGGAGTTTAGGATTAGATTTCCTAAGAGGTCTAGGCCTTGCTTTGCATTTATTTTTCTGTTATCTTACTTTCTTTCTCATTATATATATATATATCATCTGCTGTCGTATTATTTGATACCCTTGTTTAAATTACTGTTATTTGGGAATGCGATTAATACGCATGTGGTGAGTTCGAGGGAACATTAAGATAAGTGGTGGCGTATTCGGGGAGGCTTATAGGGAGTGAATCCAGACCAAACTAACTTGAGAGTCCACCGAATCAGTGGAGGTGCCCGCGTGGAATTACCAATGTTGAATGAGCATGTCGTGAAAGCATTGTTTTTCCCATTGGGTTACTCTTGAAGCTGAGGATTAGTAGACACTTAACCAATTGACCATTAGGTAGTGCGGTGACTATTAGGAATAGTTGATACGCGATACTACACTAAAAGAAGATTCATCTTGGGATATTACAGCTCTCACGAGTCAATCGGTTTGCTGTTAATATCCTTAAGAGGGGTCAATGATTTTGGGAACCTTTGTTAGAACCCGTTATGCAAGTACAAAATTTAACCTCTATTACACACCTTGGGAATGGGTAGATCCATGGCTCCATTCTCGTGACGATGATCCCCTAAACCCATGTTTTCAAATGTTTTTGTTTGCTGCATTCATGCATTCATTAAAAAAAAACCTTTTTTAAACAAGAAAAATTCTTTCTTCTAAAAGAACTGAAACAATAATTGCAAATATCAGAGGTTGCGTAATGGATTTCAGTAGAAGAAAAACGCACAAGTACACCTTCAAGGTTCCAAAGCTGGAAAACCTAAGGAAATTGGGAAGAATGATTACTAATCCCGAGGCTTTCAGAGCTAAGCACGGAGGACCGTTGTCTCTTTTGAAGGTCAACATGGTTGAAGGGATCCTGTCTACACTAGTTCAGTTCTACGATCCGGTATACCACTGCTTCACTTTCCCAGATTACCAGCTCACACCGACACTAGAAGAGTACTCCCACCTGATTGATTTACCTATCACTGATCAAGATCCATTTTCCAGACTGGAAGAAATTCCAAAAGATCAAGCCATTGCAAGAGCAATCTCTTTGGAAGAGTCAGAAATCAGGACTCACATGACCACCAAGGGAGGAATCCAAGGTTTACCGACTAAATTCCTGATGGAGAAAGCTCTATACTTTGCCAGCATAGGAAATATAACCGCTTTCGAGGATGTCTTTGTTCTGCTCATATATGGATTATTCCTCTTTCCCAACATTGACAACTTCGTCGACACCAATGCTGTTAAGATATTCCTAATTAGGAACTCGGTCCCAACCTTGCTCGCAGATGCTTATCATTCTGTACACCGAAGGAATTTGTACAGCGGAGGGATGATCACATGCTATGTACCATTACTCTACAAATGGTTTATTTCCCACTTGCCCAAGTCTGCTGCTTTTGGGATCACAAGAGTAGTCTGCGATGGTCGTAGAAGATTATGTCCCTTACCAATTCTGACATAGATTGGTACAATCGAATCTATGACGGAATAAAAATCATCGACAAATGTGGAAATTTCCCCAATGTACCCCTCATTGGCACTAAAGGAGGAATAAACTATCATCCAATTTTGGCTCGCCGTTAACTTGGATACCCGATGAAGAATATCCCACATAATGCTCATCTAGAAGGTCTTTTCTTCAAGGAAGGGGAAAATGATAGGGCACTAAAGAAAGAAATAGTGCATGCCAGGAAACATGTTCACAGGAAGGGGAGAGAGTCCCTAGGGAGGCCAAATTACATCTCTGCAGAGCCTTATCTCCACTGGGTGCAAACTAGGTCCATCAAACTGAGGATGCCTTATCCTCATCAAGAAGTTTTTCCCTTAAAGGAATCTGTCCTTTATTTCATGGCCGATGCAGAAAAACTCCAGGTCGCTCTTAACAAAGTCCAACATGAGAAGAACTCTTGGAAGAACAAGTACCAGATTCTTATTTTGGAATGTACCAAGATTCAGGAACTGCTAAAGGAAAAGGATGCCCTAATTGAGATATTAGAGCAATATGCTATAGAAACTCAGGAGGAACAAAGAAATTTGCTCTCTCTTTTCACTTGACAAAGGATCGTCGACCCGACAACGATTGAAGGGGCCCGATCGAAGAAAAGAAAAATTCAGGAACCAGCATCTGAGCTCCCCACAGAGAGAACTTAAGATCAATAGGCTTAATTTTCCTTCTCACACTTTGTAAAATACTGTACTTTTCCCTATAAAATACTGCAATCTTCCAAGTTCAATAAAAGGGTCTCCCCCGCTGTGTGATATTTGCAATATAATTGTTAAAAGTTCTTTTGAAAACAAAAACTAAAAAATATATATATCATTCTCGACATATCATTCATCATTCTCATATAATACATCTTTGTCTTTGAGTCTCACATATGTGTCACACTCTAGAGTCAAACTGTCTCATTCATACAATACTCGGCCCAATCGACAAAAGAAAATAAACGATCTCGAGGAAGAGAATAGAGAGCTGAGAGAGGAAATCAATGCTCTAAAGGAGAGTTTGGAGAAACTCCACAACACCATGCAATCCCTGACAGCAGCCCAGGAACAACAACATCAAAGGACTGTGATCTCGGAGATTACATCTACACCAGCATTTGAAACACCTGACAGTCATCCTCAGTTTAACATGCCTAAAGGTTTTCCCTGGGGCATGCCTCTCAACTTTATACCTGATGGATACATCCCACCAGTCACTGAAGACCCGGAAGCCGTAGCGGGCACCGCCAGACCTGAAGGTTACAAACTTCAGGTCAATGAAGATGCAAGGATTATAACCGAAACTCCTGAAGGTTACAAACTTCAGGTCACTGAAGCGCCAAGATTTACAGCCATAATGACTATACCATATTCGATGGTGCACACTATCCTAGAGGAACAAATTCTGCAAGCCACATCTGGTAGAAACGAAGAAGTATATGAAAGGATGAATGAATTCCAGGAACAGTTCCTGGAAATGCAGAAGGAACTGCATGCCATTCGTGGTCAGGACTTGTTTGGTAAAGACACCGCTGACCTCTGCTTGGTCCCTAATGTAAAAATACCGCATAAATTCAAGGTGCATGACTTTCAAAAATACAAAGGCAACTCTTGCCCTTAAAGTCATTTGGTAATGTATGCTCGGAAAATGTCTACCTAGATAGAGAATCAACAACTACTAATCCATTACTTCCAAGACAATTTAACCGGTGGCGCACTCAAATGGTACATGGGTTTAAACCGCACCAAGATCATTACTTTCAGAGATCTTGGGGTAACCTTCGTTCAATAGTATAAATACAACTTGGACATGGCACCAGATAGAGACCAACTCAGAGCAATGTAATAAAAGGATAAAGAAACCATCAAGGAATATGCTCAGAGATGGCGTGAAATTGCCGCTCAGATCTGTCCCCCTATCGAGGAAAAGGAAATGACAAAGATCTTCCTGAAAACATTAAGCTCGTTTTATTATGACCGAATGGTTGCCAGTGCACCTAGTGACTTCACTGAAATGGTGAACATGGGAGTACGCCTTGAAGAAGCAGTCCGAGAAGTACAATTGATCAAAGATGCAGAGCCATCTAGTAGTACCAAAAGATACGGTAGTGCTTTCCAAAAGAAGAAAGAGCAAGATATCAGTAATATCTCTATGGGAAAGCAAAGGCGAAGGTATCAACCAGTAGCAGCAGTAACTCCCACTATCAACCCAGCGCCAACTCTGACATATCAACCTCAGGTTTCTTCGAGCCAACCAAGTCAACAACATTATCAGCAAAGGAACCAACAGCCTCTTCAGCAGGCTTGCCCGCAATACAATAACAACAATCGTACTATACGACCATCCGAGTTTGACCCTATACCAATGTTATATGCAGAGTTATTTCCATTTCTGCTGGCCAAGGGGCACGTTCAAACCAGGACTCCTCTTACAGTACCAGAAAATCCACCTTTTGGTTCAAAGCAGATCAAACTTGCCCTTACCATCAAGGAGGATCGGGACATAACATTGAGAATTGCCTCAGCTTCAAATCTAATGTACAAAAGCTCGTCAGAAACGGAGTTTTATCTTTCAAAGATACTAATCTGAATGTTCAGACGAACCCATTACCGCAACATGAGAAGACTACAGTAAATTTGATAGAAGGAGAACCCGACAATAGTTATCAAATTCACAATGTACGCTTACTGGGAACCTACCTGGTAAAAATGAATTACAGAAAGAGCGGGTACGACTATGTGCCGTCTCACAACTATCATCAGTGCGATATCTGTTCCAAGGACAATCAAGGATGTGCCATAGTACAAACAACCCGTCAAGAACAAATGGATTTGGGCTGGATTAAGGATCACAGGATTCGTGAAGTAAACATGGCCCATGCACATCCCAACATTGTTCAAAACCATGACATTCGTGCAATGAACGCCAATCTAGTGGCAATGCATTCAAGACAAAGTCAGTATTACAATTTTCCACAACACGATTACAGCGCTTGCCCAATCTGCTCAAAAGACAATCAGGGATGCTCTTTTGTACAAGAGGCCCTCCAACGTCAAATGGATCTTGGATGGATCCAAGAATACCATGAAAGGAATGATCATCAGGTTAACATGGTTCAAATCTTTGACATCCACTTAATGAATACCAGTCTAGTGGAATTGCATGCCAAGCAGGCCAGACTTAGTTTTCTGGCCTCACACTATTATCAAGACTGCAAAGAATGCTACGAAAATGACCAAGGGTGTGCGCTTGTACAAAGGACTCTTCAACATCTATTAGACCATTGGTGGCTTCCGATCTACCAGGATGAAGACACGCAACAAGTAAGCATAACTAATGGGAATCCTGGTAGACACCAAAGTTGTGATGTCCGCTTACTAGAAACAGATCTGGTAAGGATGCACTGCATACTAAGTGGATATGGTCGGGTACTACCTCACAATTATGAACGCTGTGGAATATGCTCGGAAAATAACCAAGGATGCTATCTCGTACGAGCAGCCCTCCAGGATCAGTTAGACCGAAAGGAAATTCAACCACACTTAAATTCTGAATCAATCAACATGATAAAAGATTGCCTCCCTGTTCAAAACAAGGACCAAGGACTACTAGACAAAAGCATTGTCATAGTCTCCAATCATGGAATAACCAAGGATGTTTGCGCCATAATTCCTCTGCTCAATGAGTCAAAAATCTCTCTTGACAATAGAAAAATTCCAAACTTAGAGCTGATCGAGGTTGCCTACGACGGTCAAAAGGCCCAAAAAGCCTCTGTGGTCGTCTACTTGCCAGGTCCAATGCCATACAAATCAGAAAAGGCTATCCCATACAATTACGGTGCAACGACCATAGAAAATGGAAAAGAAATTCCATTACCATCCGTTATGAACATTGCTGACATCAGTCGAGTTACCCGGAGTGGTCGAATCTTCAACAGAGGAATTGGAGAACCTACCAAAGAAAAGGAACCTCAAACAGAAGTTCCTAATCAATAATTCGGTCAATCCAGCAATGCGGAACCTATAAAGAACAACGATGAAATACTAAAGCTTATCAAGAAAAGCAAGTATAACATTGTGGATCAATTGTTCCAAACTACGCCTCGAATCTCTGTGCTATCTCTCCTGCTTAGTTCAGAAGCTCACAGAGAAGCTCTAAATAAAGTCTTGGAACAAGCCTTTGTAGAACAAGATGTGACAGTAGGTCAATTCGATAGCATTATCTCTAACATCACTTCCTACAACAACTTGGGTTTCAGTGATGAAGAACTTCCAGAGGAAGGCAAGAACCATAATATGGCACTCAATATCACAGTTAATTGACGGGACGATGCCAGCGTACTGGTAGGCACAGGTTCATCCTTGAACGTTATGCCAAGGTCAACTTTGGTACGACTATCTTTTCAAGGTACTCCCATGAGAGGTAGTGAAATCATCGTCAGAGCTTTTGACAGATCCAAAAAAACGGTTATCGGCGAAGTCAATCTTCCTATAACCATTGGTCCTCACACTTTCTAGGTCATGGACATCCGAGCAACATACAACTATTTATTAGGAAGACCTTGGATACTTGAAGTCAGGACAGTCCCTTCGACACTTCACCAGAAATTGAAGTTCCTCAAGAACGACAAACTAGTCACGGTATGCGGAGAGCAAGCTTTAATTGTGAGCAACTTATCATCATTCTCCTGTGTAGAACCATAGGAGATTGTTGGAACTCAATTTCAAGCGCTCTCGGTGAGCAATGAGAATCACCAAGAAAAAGGAACATGGATTTCCTCATACAAGGACACTCTCAAAGTAATGAGGAGTGGTGACATAAAAGGATGGGGACAAATTGTAATTCCTACTGATAACAAGACAAGAAAAGGTCTTGTTTTTTCTCCGACATGTGCCCAGACTACAAAGAAGGATGGAAGTTTTCGTCCCATTCAGGATTTCTTCCACAACGGAGGCTTCCTCCACCCAGTATCTCAAGAAGTCCACACCATCGATAGGAACAACTCTTATGATACAGATAAGGAGTGGAAGTCTTATCTCAACGATGAAGGTTATATATCTCAGGGAGAAACGTACATGCCATTATGTTCTCCAAAGTAAAGTCCTAGATATATACCAAGATCAGATGTTAGAATGATCTACAGAGATTGTGATCTCGAAGGATGCCGTGCTCCACCCAATTCATTAAAGGAAGACACTCTGATGAAAGATAACTTTGACTACGATTCTTATGATCCCCTGGATGATTTTCCTATCTGGAAGCCATACATGGAAAGCTCGGGGCAAAAGAGTCAGCCGGATAATGCCTATCAGCTGAATAATCTTGAAAAAACACACCTATTCTCCCAGAGTCATATAATCCTTACTCAGAACATTCCGAAAATGTCCAACACCATGTTGATGAATTTGCAAAGATTGTAGGACAAGAATTCATTAATTATGCATTTCCTGAAGTCAGCGTCATTGAAGAAGATGACTCACCTGTTCCCACAGAAACCTGGGATACCTTGGGGAAGCCAAGCAGCAAGTACGACTTTCTAGTCAAATACACCGCTCTCGAAAGCTCTCGCATCAGATGCGAGGATATCTAGCTAACTGGATGGGGAGATCCTCTTGAGAGTAAAAATACTATGGGAGATGCGACAGAAAAGTCCTCTTATGATAACTCTGCATGGGAAGAAGACTCTAATCATCCCACTTCACCAGAAATCAATGTCATTACTAAAGACAAACCAAGAAGGAATGTATCGGACTTTGTGATGCATATAGGAGTTCGACGCCATTGGGTTGCGGACGATGTCCCAAAAGTCGTTCATAAATCGAAGTAATTGCCACATCTTTGTTTTGACCTTTCACTTTGCCCGGGTGAAATGGATGTTTTATAGGGCTTATTTTTCTGTAAAAGTCTCTCTTCGCTTCACCCAAAGCGATAGAGTTTTGTTTTATAGGGCTGTGTTTCAAGAATCGACAAATCATGGATAAACAATGTCATTCTGAATTCCTGAATTTATTGCTATTTTCACTTTTCATTTTTTTCTTCAGAAAATGGTAAATCCTAAAAAACAACCCAAAATAAAAACAAGCATTTTCAGAATATACGCTGCACACACTTTTGCATTCTCTCTGTCTTTTCTAAAAAGGAATCATCACGTCATGCATATTACTTATTTTAAACCCCATTGAAACATACGATCCAATGCCTTCTCCCAACTTTGAATTCCCGATATTTGAAGCAGAAGAAGAAGGAAACGAAGAAATTCTGGAAGAGATCTCCCGACTACTCAGACAAGAGGAAAGGTCCATTGAACCTTATAAAGAGCTATTGGAATCGGTCAATTTGGGTTCAGAAGAAGAAAGGAAGGAAGTTAAGATTGGAGCACTGCTCAGTCCAACTGTCAGAAAAGGTTTGATAAAACTTCTCAAAGAATTTCCAGATGTATTTTCTTGGTCCTACCAGGACATGCCAGGGTTAGATACCAGCATCATGGAACATCACTTACCACTGAAAACAGAATGTCCTCCGGTTAAACAAAAATTGAGAAGGACTTATCCATATACGGTCATCAAAATTAAGGAGGAAGTGCAGAAGCAGATCGACGCAGGTTTTCTCGCCACCTTAGAATATCCTCAATGGCTAGCCAACATAATGCCAATTCCAAAAAAGGACGAAAAAGTCAGAATATGTGTAGGCTACAGGGATTTGAACAAAGCAAGTCCAAAGGAAGACTTACCCCTACCACATATTGACATGCTGGTAGATAGCACAACAAAATTCAAAGTCTTCTCCTTCATGGATGGATTCTCGGGCTATAATCAAATTAGAATGGCACCAGAAGACATGGAGAAAACATCATTCATCACCCCATGTGGCACCTTTTGTTACAAGGTAATGTCGTTCGGTCTGAAGAATGCAAGGGCAACCTATTAAAGGGCCATGACAACTCTGTTTCATGACATGATGCACAAAGAGATTAAAGTATATGTCGATGACATGATTGCCAAATCTAAAAAGAGCATGTGGAACACCTATCAAAGGTATTCGAGTGTCTGAGAAAATACAAACTCCGCTTGAATCCTAATAAGTACACATTCAGTGTTCGCACAGGAAAACTCTTGGGATTTATCGTCAGCCAAAAAAGAATTGAGGTTGATCCCGACAAAGTCAAGGCCATTCAAGAAATGCCTACTTCAAAGACTGAAAAACAGGTCAGAGGATTTTTGGGACGTCTGAATTACATCTCAAGATTCATATCCCTCATGACGGCGACATGCGCGTCGATCTTCAAACTACTCAAAAAGAACCAAATCTGTGTATGGACAGAAGATTGCCAAAAGCTTTCGACAACATCAAATAATATCTACTGAATCCACCAATTCTGTCTCCTCCAATGGACGAAAGACCACTGATCATCTACTTAACAGTATTGGAAGACTCCATGGGTTGTGTGCTTGGCCAACAAGACGAGACAAAAAGAAAAGAGTCTGCCATTTATTACTTAAGCAAGAAATTCACGGACTGTGAGACTCGATATACTATGCTCGAGAAAACTTGCTGTGCTCTGGCTTGGGCAGCCAAATGTCTTCGCCAATACATGATTTGTCACACTACTTGGTTAATCTCCGAAATGGATCCAATCAAGTACGTCTTTGAAGAGCCTCCTCCCACAGGAAGGATTTCCCGTTGGCAAATGTTGTTATCTGAATACGACATCGAGTACCATGCTCAAAAAGCCGTCAAAGAAAGTATTTTAGCCGATCATTTGGCTCATCAATCGATTGACGATCAGGAATCAGTCAAATTTGACTTCCCAGATGAAGATGTAATGTACCTAAAAATGAAAGAATGCGATGAACCGCTACCAAGCGAAGGGCCGAAGCCAGGTTCCCAATGGGGACTAATATTCGACGGAGCTATCAATGCTTATGGAAGTGGAATTGGGGCAATCATTGTAACACCTCATGGTACCTATATTCCTTTTAGTTCCAGATTGACATTCAAATGCACAAACAATGAGGCCGAATACGAAGCTTGTATCATGGGCCTCGAAGAAGCTATTGACCTAAGGATAAAAAATTTGGATGTGTATGGAGACTCAACCCTGGTTGTAAATCAGATCAAAGGAGAGTGGAACACATATCAATCAGGATTGATTCCTTACAATGACTACGCGAGAAGGTTGTTACCCTTCTTCAACAGAATCGAGTTTCATCACATCCCTCGTGAAGAAAACCACATGGCTGATGCACTAGCCACTCTATCCTCCATGATTAGTGTGAGTCGCTGGAATGACGTACCCAAAATCGACATAATGCACCTTGATAGGCCTGCTTACATATTTGCAGTTGAAGCAGTCATCGATGACAAACCCTGGTATCATGATATCAAATGCTTCCTTCAAAAACAGGAATACCCGCTTGAGGCATCAAGAAAAGACATAAAGACTCTCAGAAGACTGGCTGACAACTTCTTCCTGAACAATGATGTACTTTACAAGAGAAAATTTGACATGGTTTTGCTCAGATGCGTAGGCAGACAAGAAGCGAACACGCTAATAAAAGAGATTCATGAAGGCTTCTTTGGCACTCATGCCAATGGACACATAATGGCAAGAAAAATTCTGAGAGCAGGATATTATTGGCTGACAATGGAATCCGATTGCTACAAGTACATGAGGAGGTGTCATAAGTGTCAGATATATGCCGACAAAATCCATGTACCACCAACGCATCTCAAAGTTCTTTCTTCTCTATGGCCTTTTTCTATTTAGGGAATCGACATGATTGGTATGATTGAACCCAAAGCTTCAAACGGACATCAGTTCATCCTAGTAGCCATTGACTATTTAACCAAATAGGTCGAAGCAGTATCATACACCAATGTAATCAGACAAGTAGTGGTTCGATTTATCAAGAACAATCTCATCTGCCGCTATGGTGTTCCAAGCCAGATCATTACTGATAATGAATCAAACCTTAACAACAAGATGATGAAATAGTTGTATGCTGAGTTCAAGATCGAACACCATAACTCATCTCCATACCGACCTAAAATGAATGGAGCGGTAGAAGCAGCTAACAAAAATATCAAGAAGATCATTCAGAAAATGGTTGTAACCTACAAAGATTGGCATGAGATGCTACCCTTTGCTCTTCACGGTTATTGCACATCTGTCCTCACTTCAACAGGGGCAACCCCTTTCTCTCTAGTATATGGCATGGAGGCAATGCTCCTAATAGAAGTAGAGATCCCATTAATGAGAGTATTAATGGAAGCCAAGCTAACGGAAGCTTCCTTCAAAAACAGGAATACCCTGGGGCATCAAGAAAAGATAGAAAGACTCTCAAAAAACTGGCTGTCAACTTCTTCCTGAACAATGATGTACTCTACAAGAGAAACTTCGACATGGTTTTGCTCAGATGCGTAGGCAGACAAGAAGCAAACATGCTAATAAAAGAGATTCATGAAGGCTCATTTGGCACTCATGCCAATGGACACACAATGGCAAGAAAAATTCTGAGAGTAGGATATTATTGGCTGACAATGGAATTCGATTGCTACAAGTACATGAGGAGGTGTAACTGTCGCTCCCGAGATTTTCATCCAGGTACAAACGCGAAAGTGGCGCAGAAACAGAGTCGCCAGCAATGTGTATTTATCCCTAGAGAGGGAAAGGAAACACTGCATAAACCTGAGGGAAGGAAAAAGCATGGTCTCGCGACCAAGAGAAAAGGGTAAGGGAGTCAGTTACGCGAGGGGAAGGTATTAGCACCCCTACGCGTCCATCGTACTCGATGGGATCCACACTTGTTGTCTATATCTAAAGGGTGTGTTATCTGGAGCTCCACTGCTACTGGAAACGAAAAGGAACCGGAACGAAAAAGAACGAAGAAACGGGGGAGAAAAGAAAAAGAAGTGACTCGATAGGACATCGTCGTCCTATGCCTACGTATTCCCTTGTGCAATGGGAAAGTCAGAGTCAACGTAGTTCGGACACGAACTAAGGGGGGAGGTTGCTCGCCAAGACATCGTCGTCTTGTGCCTACGTATCCTCAATCTAAACAGAAGGAGGAAATCAGAGCAGTCGTAGTTCGACCTAACGAGGTCTGAGTGTTTTTTATGAGCGACGTTAAGTTCGCGTCCGGCAGTTAGGGTCAATGTCTGTTTGCGACGAGACGGAAGATAACGTGCTTTTTTCTGAAAATGAGCTGAAACTTAACAATCCCGAAGGATAAAAAAGGTTTGAGTTTGTTTTGGTATTTTTAGGCAGAAATGGATTGGTTTTCGTTTGTAGTATGCCTCATGCTAAAGTCTATGACATAGTAAGTACTTTGCATAACGAGTCACACGCCTCGCGCAACAAAGTATACTATGTACTTAAGGCTCGTGGCACACGAAGCACACTTGTACTTATTAAGTGTTTTAAAGTTGTTATGAGATGAGAAGAGAAGACTCAAGGAAAAAGAAAACACTAAGGGGAGACTAAATTGTTCCTAATGTTATCATGCAAAAGTGGCCCTATGGTTGAGGTAAAGAGGAAACATCTACCTAAGTTAGCATGCAAAATGAAAGCCTAAGGCTAATCCTACTCCAAGCTTAATCAAAAATTAAGTTGGACTAGGTAGCCCTAAGGGAGCAAATCCAAAACTTAAAGAAGTCTTGAGATTCAAGGGAAGAGAAGGAGTGAAAGAAAAGAAACAAACAACGGCTACAACAGCGCACCTGCACCAAAGCAGCAGTAAAAGGCAGCACACAAGCAAGACAGCTTATAACAGTACACAATTCAGCACAAGAAGGGGTGCAAAAGGCCAAACAGCAGCACATACAACAGCATGTATGCGCATGAACAGCAGTAGAAAATAAGGGCAACATGCATTCAAAAATGATTCACTCATGGAAAAGCAAACATGCATCAAGCATTACATATTCTTCAATCAAACATAATCACAAACACGTCATACGTCATGTTGAATGAATTTGAAAACATCATGGAAGAAATGCACATCATTTGGCATATGAACAAGTCGAAACAAGTGTGCATCTCAATGAAAGGAAAATGAACAAGCATGCACATAACAATCCCAGCAACACAAGCATCAATCAATAATTAACATGCTCAAGAAGTGTGTGCTATGTGTTCATCGCATCAAGAATGCAACAACGCAAACATGATCATAAACGATAAAAATCCAAGAGTCGCGTGTTGGAAAATTGTGTGCATACAATGGTGTGAGGTGAAACAGCATCAAAACAGTCCTTAGACAAGTATCATATCAATCCATGAAGATTAGAAATGAAACGGGATCGAAACATGCTAAAAAATGCACAAGAAACACATTCTGCAACAGTGTTAATCGGTTAACCAATGTGTTAACTGATTAACAACTCCAAAATCAGCAAAAAAACAGCAAAAATACACTGGTTAATCGGTTAACCAATGTATTAACCGATTAACACTGTACCAGTAGCAGAAAATTAGTTTGAAAAAGCACTTCCAGCAGCAAAATCACTTATGCAAACATCTCCAATGATCATGTAAACAACAATGCACGAAAATTAAGTTTAAACACAGCATTCAAGCATCACTTAGATCCAATAATCATCAACATCAAGAATCACATTCAAGCAAAATGGATCAAAATCAAGAACAACCAAAGATCTACATTGTATAAATTGCAAATAAGCTAAATCAAGTATAGATCTAAGGAAAACCAACCTACAAAGCTGAGATTTGCTTTGGTGAGTGTTGTTAATAGAAATTGATGAATCCAAACAAGAAAACCAGAGATCTATGAAGCTCTACCAAGAAAACTTGAAGATCCTAGCAAAAACCCTTCAAATAAGTAAAAGCTCCTCCAAAAGTGATTCCAACAACTTAATTCAAGATCTAAACCAGTAGCTACTGCAGAATTGAACCAAGAATGAGGATGTGATGGAGGTTTAGCTCAAGAATTCACAAATTCCAATGAAGAATTTGTGAATCCATGGATTTGGAGCTTTGGTGAGAGGTTGAAGATGAAGATGGGGAATGAAAAAGTGAGAGAGAATTGAGAGAATTCTGAAAATTGGGAGTGAAAAAAATGATCTAGGGTCCTTGAGGTTTGGAATAAAATGATTTAAATAACCCCTAGGTTAGGAGTTAAGTTTAGGTTTGGAGTGAGGATAAGTGGGTGGAATTTGGGGTGAAAAATGAATTAGGAAATGAAAATGTGGAATTAGAGTGGAAAGAATTTAAATTTTTGAATGGAAAATCATACTCTCTAGATCCTTCTACTGATGTGTAGAATCAAAATGGTGATTAAAATTTGAATCCAACAAAAACAATGCTGAAAAATGAGTTGTTTGGCAAATTTCTCCTTGGTTAATCGGTTAACCAATGTGTTAATCGGTTAACACAACGAAAATTTGAATTCTTGCGCTTTTTGGAGGGAAACTTGGAGAATGGCTTGGTTCCACCTGTTCTGAGCCACAATAGACCTCTGAAACTTTCCATTAGATATCACTGCCAAACCACTCTTGAGATATGCTGTGAAATGTGTTTCGTACTCGGAATAAACTGCTGAAAACAACTGTCTGGTGCTGAATAACTGATCAAAAATTGACTGCCGGAGTTTCTGATCATCAAATCATCTAATGAGCAAAATAAATGCTTAAAAAGATTTTGAAAGCTATCTGCTTGGCTCTAAACACTATTGAAAATCATACTGGAACTGATGACGCCTTGAGCTGCTAGAAAATACCTTGATCCCATGCCCAAAAGAAACATGCAAGATACAAAAATGACGATGCAAAAATGAAAATGAAACATAAGCCAATTAGAGTTAAAACAAGGGGGAAAATTTTGAGGTGTTACAGTAACAAGTGTCAGATATATGCCGGCAAAATCCATGTACCACCAACGTATCTCAAAGTTCTTTCTTCTCCATGGCCTTTTTCTTTATGGGGAATCGACATGATTGGTATGATTGAACCCAAAGCTTCAAAAGAACATCAGTTCATCCTGGTTGCCATTGACTACTTAACCAAATGGGTCAAAGCAGTATCATACACCAATGTAACCAGACAAGTAGTGGTCCGATTTATTAAGAACAATCTCATCTGCCGTTATGGTGTTCCAAGTCAGATCATTACTGATAATGGATCAAACCGGAATAACAAGATGATGAAAGAGTTGTGTGCTGAGTTCAAAATCAAACACCATAACTCATCTCCCTACCGACCTAAAATGAATGGAGCGGTAGAAGTAGCTAACAAAAAGATCAAAAAGATCATTCAGAAAATGGTTGTAACCTACAAAGATTGGCATGAGATGATACCCTTTGCTCTTCACGGTTATCGGACATCTGTCCGCACTTCAACAAGGGCAACCCCTTCCTGTAATGCCCGTTTATTTAATTAATTAATTAAGTAAATATAATCATATTATGTTGTGTTGAACTGCGCCGATTTGCGTATTTGAGTTGATTTCCGAAACGTCGGAATATTACGTTGATGTTTCTAAGTTGGTCCGAGTTGAATTAATTAAATAAGTTGATTTAAGTTGTGGAAAATAATATTGAATATTTTCCGTTTATTCGTTGAATATGTTGATTTTTGTGTGGTTTGGACTATTTGTTTGTTAATCGGTAATTAAGTTGGTTTAGTCGTAGAATTATATTAAAAATAATATAATTGAAATATTATTAAGTATTTCTCGATTAATTATTTGTGATTATTCGGTTAATTTTGTGTTGCGGAGATTTAATTGATAAGTTGGTATTTAAGTTGGTTTAGTCGTAGAATTATATTAGAAATAATATAATTAAAATATTATTAAGTAATTCCCGAATAATTGATGAATATGTCGATTATGTGGTTAAGTCGGTAAGTTGATAGTCGGGTATAAACTAGTCGGGAAATTAATATTATAAATAATATTAGTTTAGTAGAATTATTAATTTAAATGCTTGAGTTTAGTTATGTGTGGAAATAGCAATTTCTAAGAGACTAGTATTAAGCCCATTAAGACATAGTGCCCCATTATTTTATTAAGTCTCTAGTTTATGTAAAGTAGTAAAAACAAACAAAAGCTAAAAAAAAAAAAACCTAAAAAAAAAAGAGAAGAAAAGAGAAGCTGCGACAGTGCACTAGGGAGAAGAGGCGAGAGAATTTCTGCAGGTGTGGAAAAATCAAGAAATTCGAGCTACCTTCGATCCAATCAGGTAAGGGTGGGGTTCGAATTTTATAACCGGGAGAATGATAGTTAGTATGTAGGAATTGGGAATTATATAATTTTTTACTGTGTGGTATTTATTGGATTGAAATTGGTATATTATAGAGACCCATTATCATTTAATAGAGCAATTAGAAACCATGTCTCTATACCATAGCACTGTAGCGATGAACCCTTTACTTTTCTTTCCTGTAGCGCCACTTTTCCTTTTTACTGTAGCGACACTTTTCATGGTTGAAATCATTTAATATATAACAAATTAAATTAGTAACAATTTGATAAGCTAGTTTGTAGCAATTATTAGATGCACCAAACCATTATATAATGATTTTGGCATATGCAGTTAGAGCCATGTTTTGAAAGAATAACTAACATTTAATAATTTCATTAGTATGCAATAATAATAATACTTTATTATTAAGTATGATCATCTTTAGGAGTTAGTACAAGTAAATTACAGATTCAGTATTTAATTAGTAGAGTCTTCCAGAGTAGTATAACCAATGAATAGCAGAGCTCAATTTTAATTAATTAGTCCAATTGGATTATAGTATATATGTTTAGTAGAGTTATTAAAAATAGCAGAATAAATAAAAATAAGTGAATTAATCCTTTGAAAACATAATGCATATTTTAGTAGTATTATAAAATAGCCTGTTGTAGTGAAGTAGCAGAACAAGAAAATAGCTGATAGTAATTTTAGCAGATATTGGTATTTCTGTAACAGAGCTAATTTGATGGCAGCATTTGGTAGTAGAGAAAAGAATTTGTATCAGTGAAATAAAATTGACAGGAATTGTTAATTGACTAGTAGTAATAATAGAATGTGGAAACAATACCGAATTAGCCAATTTAGCCAAATTAAGCGGTATATTTAGTTGCCCGGAATCGAATGAAATTTTTTGGGAAAGTTCGTAATAATTAGTAGGCAGTGTGGTTGATTTATTTTTGTTGAAAAGATGCTGGAAGTTGAAAACAGTAGGAAGTTTAGTTGCCCGGTAGAATTAAGCGGTATATTTAGTCGCCCGAAATCGAACGAAAATTTACGGGGAAGTTCGTGTATATGAATAGAATACGTGTATTGTATTTATTTTGTTAAATTAAGTTGAATGCGTGGAATTGCCGGTACAGCTGATTGAGTTGGTTTTTGTCCCAAAATATGGACATGTTTTTGTTGGAGGCCTAAATAGCCAAAATTGAAAGTTGTTTATGTTGTGCTGAGTTGTATTTGTGGTGTTGATGTTATTAATTGTATGTCGTTCATATGTCGCATACATTGCATTGTTTAAGTTGGCCTTGATGGCATTGATTAAGTTGGCCCTTGATGGCACCTGATTAAGTTGAAATGCCTCGATAACCTGGCATATGTTTAAGTTGGGAGTGTTACTCCGATGGTACCACATGCATGTGCATAGTTGAGTCGCATCCTGTGTCGTATTATTTGTGTTGTTTATGTGGATCAAGTTGATGAAGTTGTTTTATGTTGATTAAGTCGATTAAGTTGTTTATGTGGATTATGTCGATGAAGTTGCTTATATGATTATGTTGATAAAGTTGACTATGTTGATGTTGAAGAAGTTGATTATGTTGAGTATGTGATTATGTCGTAAATGTTGATGTGTGTAATAAGTTGATAAAGTATGTTTATAAATTGCGGGTGATTGGTAAGTGGTTGTTGTTGGATAGTAGTGAAATTATATGATTCTATCTAACATATTAATTATCATACTTTTGTTATATTATTCGATATCTCACCCCTTCTGTAATGATGTTACCTGTTATGGGTAATTGAGCAGGTACTCAAGATTTGCAGTTGGATGTTCGAAGTAGCTTTATGAAGTCTTTAGTTGCTGTTAGCTCGAGTTGGTGTCATGCTCTGATACGTAGCACTCGGGGGGGGGGGGGGAATGTTTTGTTTATGTCGTTGTTATTATAAGTTGATGAATAGTTATTATTACTAGTTGTTTGAAGTTGTTCCTAAGCTGTGTTATTACTAAATGTTGAATAATATTAATTTGAAAATTGTAATAACTGAATAAAGTTGTGAGTGAAGTTTAAGTTGACAGTTGTATGCCGAATGCTATGTATCAAATGATAAGTGAAATACAAGTAGTTTGTTGTTTTTAAGTTGAAAAATGTGACATCCTGATTTTGTTGGAAATTTTAAAGTACTATGATTTTTATTAATATTCGATGGGTAGAATTGGGGAGTTACATTAGTGGTATCAGAGCAGGTAGGTCTGTCCGGCCAATGTTGTCTAATGCTGTTTGTCCCTTAGTACTCGACATGTGTGTGAAACACTGTCGGTACTTGTTTGTTAGTTTCTAGTTGTTGTCTGCAAGTGTTGGTTTGAAATAAGTGGGGAAGAGGCTTGTCTCCCGGACGTGTTGTTAGTATGTAGAAGTTGGTTCAAGGTGATGTTGATTGTAAGAGTGCAAATGTTGTCGAAGCGATGTTGTTGCGAACCGGCGAGAGTATGGACTCATGAATTCGTATCGGTCGAGTTCGAGGTGTGTGTATATTATGGAGGGTGAATTGATTGAGATTAAGGAATTATCCCAAAGGAAATGTTAAGTTGGTGGATCAAGTCGGTAGATTAATATGCTTTGAGTATAGTTGGATTAAAGTCGAGTGATTCTCATAGTGGGATGAAAAGAAAGGATGTTGGTGAATTTTGGAAGCAAGAGAGAAAGATGGAACTTATGTTCATCGATCTTAAATTCTGATTTTTGCAATTTTGGAGCAGCTGTCAGTAGAAGAGGCATAACTTTTTACTCGTGATTCAGATTGAAGCGATTCTGGACTTTTTGGAAAGCTTACAAAATTCCCTACAGTTTGCATATACGATTTGTCTTCAGGAAGTTTGTGAAGAGGGAGAAAAGTGCATTTTAATGTTTGGGTCTGATGCTGATTTTTGGAAATTCTGCATACGGGAATTCTGGACCAGTCCCATTGTAAGGATGATAACTCTTTACTCGTAAATCGGATTTGAGCGATTCTTGAAGTTCTGGAATCTACACGAAATTCTCTTCATTTCGGAATATGATTTTGTGTTTCGGAGGTCTGTATTGGATGAGAAAAATGTGTTCGAAGTTGAGCGACTATTGCTGAAAATTGAGAAAGATGAAGCCGAGTGCGATATATGGATAAGGAATAAAATGTTGGTATTAGAAAGGATGTAACGATGTTGGAAAGTGCATAGAGCTGCAATTTATGTCGAATGAGAATGATTATAGTGACGATGTTATGAGATGGTGATGTTGAGAGAATAACGAATTCAAGAGAGACCGCGATAATATTGTTGAGTTGTGGATTGAATGAGGCCAAGTGTGAAACTAGGTGGATTATAAAGGTTCTGAGAATAAAAGAAAGACGATTGGTTGGTTAGCGTTGTTGAAATCTTGACTTGGATGAAAGTTGTAATTGGAGCGAGCCGAGTTTGATAGTACTTGAAGTAGTAGCGATTCCGGTGTTGGAAAGATATTTAATAATTGTGTTGTGCTACGAGCTTGTATAAGAGATTATGTATTGGATTTTGGACGTTTTGGTATAATTGACGAAGTTGAAATTAAGGAAACTAAGAAGACGTTGATAAGCCTCAGAGAGTTGGCGGAGCATTGTGCTTACGAACTTTGGGCACAAGTTGAAGTACGCTATTGTGTTGGGTAATGATGATTTATGCCACTGTTATGGTTGTCGACTGTCTATTGACAAATTGAGGAACTGATCACCCTTAATCTATTATTGATAGTAGACGGAATCATAATTGATGGATAGATGTGTCGTGCCAACTAGTATAGTATGTACGTTGAATTGGTTGAGGTCAAGCCGAGCGCTTGAGCATTGTTTATTTTGTCGATGAAGATTCATGTAAGCATATTAGTTGAATTTAAGAATGATAGCATGAGGTTGCGATTGGATTAATGAGTAGTATGGAGACTCACAGTCGAGTTCTAGATAACTTGAGTCGTTGTTTGTGATGAAGCGAATGGCTAGTATGCCTTAAGGTGTATGTATGGAGTATGAAGCGTATCTTCCATATTTGTTTGGATGAGTTGGAACTGATGGTTGTTGCGAATGTTTTGAGCTGTTATAAAATCAGAAGAAGAACGCGTAGAATATTTGAAAGTGAGTTGTGATTATTAAAAGAAGTGGAATTATAAGTTGGTTTATTAAGGTGCGATTTTGGTTGAAAAAAGAGGAGTTACTCGGTTGTGTTGATTCGGACAAGAATTTATGGAGCACTATGTCAATATAAGTAGGAATCGATGGTTTGGTATGTTGAATTAGTTGGAAGTGAAGAAGATGAGTTATCTTGTTGGATTTAGTTGGACCCATGTACCATATGTGGTTGTAATGTTGTTATGTGTTTAAGACGATTTTGGAGAATGTGTTATTAAAAGATGGTAAAGTTGTAGTTGTGTTTTATGACAATTGGGAATTCATGGAAGTATAAGAATATCTCATCCAAGATTTGGAAGTAGTCGTCGTTGTAATTATGTTGAATGTTCCGAGGTGTTGTCTTACGGATCTAAGTTTGAAGTATTCGGTGACTACGAGAGCGTAGAATACCTGTTGGAACGGAATTTCCGAAGAGTTAAGTCGAAAGTCTTTATTATGTCGGTTTTGGTGATTGGAAGTTGGAGGTAAACTTGGTAGGCCTGCTGCACTGCAAGTAATCAGAGTGCGCAGCGAACGCGTGGTGTAGTGCAGTTGTTAATACGTGAGTAACAACGATGTTGGTGGTTTGGTTGTATTAATGTTGTGTTTAAGTCGGTGTTCCTATGTGGTTGTGTTATAGTTCTTAAACCGGTGAATTCTTAAGTTGGCTACTCCTTGTGTTGTGATGATAGTTGCCAAGTGTAACACTTGAGTAGTATTCATGTTATTATCGCCGTTGAGGTTATGAATTGTTGTATTATATGTGGGGTTGCCTTTCGGAGATGAGAGTTGATTAGTCGGATGGAATAAGTAGTTGGAGTAGTTGAATCAGATGAATTTTCGAGGACGAAAATGTTCTAAGTGGGGGAGAGTTGTAACACCCGTTTATTTAATTAATTAATTAAGTAAATATAATCATATTATGTTGTGTTGAACTGCGTCGATTTGCGTATTTGAGTTGATTTCCGAAACGTCGGAATATTACGTTGATGTTTCTAAGTTGGTCCGAGTTGAATTAATTAAATAAGTTGATTTAAGTTGTGGAAAATAATATTGAATATTTTCCGTTTATTCGTTGAATATGTTGATTTTTGTGTGGTTTGGACTATTTGTTTGTTAATCGGTAATTAAGTTGGTTTAGTCGTAGAATTATATTAGAAATAATATAATTGAAATATTATTAAGTATTTCTCGATTAATTATTTGTGATTATTCGGTTAATTTTGTGTTGAGGCGATTTAATTGATAAGTTGGTATTTAAGTTGGTTTAGTCGTAGAATTATATTAGAAATAATATAATTAAAATATTATTAAGTAATTCCCGAATAATTGATGAATATGTCGATTATGTGGTTAAGTCGGTAAGTTGATAGTCGGGTATAAACTAGTCGGGAAATTAATATTATAAATAATATTAGTTTAGTAGAATTATTAATTTAAATGCTTGAGTTTAGTTATGTGTGGAAATAGCAATTTCTAAGGGACTAGTATTAAGCCCATTAAGACATAGTGACCCATTATTTTATTAAGTCTCTAGTTTATGTAAAGTAGTAAAAACAAACAAAAGCTAAAAAAAAATAACCTAAAAAAAAAAGAGAAGAAAAGAGAAGCTGCGACAGTGGCCTAGGGAGAAGAGGCGAGAGCATTTCTGCAGGTGTGAAAAAATCAAGAAATTCGAGCTACCTTCGATCCAATTAGGTAAGGGTGGGGTTCAAATTTTATAACCGGGAGAATGATAGTTAGTATGTAGGAATTGGGAATTATATAATTTTTCACTGTGTGGTATTTATTGGATTGAAATTGATATATTATAGAGACCCATTATCATTTGATAGAGCAATTAGAAACCATGTCTCTATACCATAGCACTGTAGCGATGAACCCTTTACTTTTCTTTCCTGTAGCGCCACTTTTCCTTTTTACTGTAGCGACAATTTTCATGGTTGAAATCATTTAATATATAACAAATTGAATTAGTAACAATTTGATAAGCTAGGTTGTAGCAATTATTAGATGCACCAAACCATTATATAATGATTTTGGCATATGCAGTTAGAGCCATGTTTTGAAAGAATAACTAACATTTAATAATTTCATTAGTATGCAATAATAATAATACTTTAGTATTAAGTATGATCATCTTTAGGAGTTAGTACAAGCAAATTACAGATTCAGTATTTAATTAGTAGAGTCTTCCAGAGTAGTATAACCAATGAATAGCAGAGCTCAATTTTAATTAATTAGTCCAATTGGATTATAGTATATATGTTTAGTAGAGTTATTAAAAATAGCAGAATAAATAAAAATAAGTGAATTAATCCTTTGAAAACATAATGCATATTTTAGTAGCATTATAAAATAGCCTGTTGTAGTGAAGTAGCAGAACAAGAAAATAACTGATAGTAATTTTAGCAGATATTGGTATTTCTGTAACAGAGCTAATTTGATGGCAGCATTTGGTAGTAGAGAAAAGAATTTGTATCAGTGAAATAAAATTGACAGGAATTGTTAATTGACTAGTAGTAATAATAGAATGTGGAAACAGTACCGAATTAGCCAATTTAGCCAAATTAAGCGGTATATTTAGTTGCCCGGAATCGAATGAAAATTATTGGGAAAGTTCGTAATAATTAGTAGGCAGTGTGGTTGATTTATTTTTGTTGAAAAGATGTTGGAAGTTGAAAACAGTAGGAAGTTTAGTTGCCCGGTAGAATTAAGCGGTATATTTAGTCGCCCGAAATCGAACAAAAATTTACGGGGAAGTTCGTGTATATGAATAGAATACGTGTATTGTATTTATTTTGTTAAATTAAGTTGAATGCGTGGAATTGCCGGTACAGCTGATTGAGTTGGTTTTTGTCCCAAAATATGGACATGTTTTTGTTGGAGGCCTAAATAGCCAAAATTGAAAGTTGTTTATGTTGTGCTGAGTTGTATTTGTGGTGTTGATGTTATTAATTGTATGTCGTTCATATGTCGCATACATTGCATTGTTTAAGTTGGCCTTGATGGCATTGATTAAGTTGGCCCTTGATGGCACCTGATTAAGTTGAAATGCCTCGATAACCTGACATATGTTTAAGTTGGGAGTGTTACTCCGATGGTACCACATGCATGCACTAGCGCAAAAACGGTTTTAGACAGCGCTTTTTTAGCCTTTAGACAGCGCTTTAAAGCGCTGTATAAACCAGCGACGCTATAGGTTTAGACAGCGCTTTTGGTATTACCAAAAGCGCTGTCTAAAGGGGCGTGTATTTAATGAAAAGCGCTGTCTATGGTACCTTTAGACAGCGCTTTTTCACATTATATGGATTACTTTAGACAGCGCTTTCGTCAAAAGCGCTGTCTAAGCCCTACCTTTTTTTGACTTTTTTGGTACACCTTAGACAGCGCTTTCTCCAAAAGCGCTGTCTAAGACCTTCCTTTTTTGACTTTTTTAGTACACCTTAGACAGCGCTTTCACCATAAGAGCTGTCTAAGACCTTCCATTTTTGACTTTTTTAGTACACCTTAGACAGCGCTTTCACCATAAGCGCTGTCTAAAGTGGACCTGAGACAGCGCTTTCACCAAAAGCGCTGTCTAAGGTGTACGAAAAATTTTATATAATTTTTTTTTAACCACAATTTTACCAGGTTTTTTCAACCAGAATTTGACCTGTAATTTTCAACCAGCAATGTTTTTCAGAATTGGCAATTCAAACCATTGGCCTTTCTACACCAAAATTATATATCCAAAATTGGCATTTCATACCAATATATATATTTAAAATTACAAACCAAAATTGTATATACACCTATTTATAATTACAAATCATTACATTTTTCTACAAATGCACATTTTACTTATTCACCAAAATTGCATCCAACCAAAGCATTGCTTCCAACCAAAGTTATTGCTTCCAACCAAAGCATTTTTTCTACAATGCACATATTACTTATACACCAAAATTGTATATACACCAAAATTGCATCCAACCAAAACATTGCTTCAATCTACATTATAGGTCCTGAAAACACAAAGATTGTAATTCAAAGTATTAAAATTCAAAGTATATACACCAAAAATTGTAATTCAAAGTATATACACCAAAATTGTAATTCAAAGTTTGTAATTCAAAGTATATACACCAAAATTGCAATTCAAAGTATATACACCAAAATTGTAATTCAAAGTATATACACCAAAATTGCATCCAAAATTGTAATTCAAAGTTTGTAATTCAAAGTATATACACCAAAATTGCAATTCAAAGTATATACACCAAAATTGCATCCAACCAAAGCATTACTCCAACCAAAGTTACACATATTAAAATTCTCATCAATTAAAGTAAGAGTATAATATTATACCTTAAGTTTGTAAAATTCCGAGCTCCATAATGTATTGACACCACTCCTCTTTGATTTCATCCAATAGAGCCTTTGTGTAAGTAGCACTCCTGAATTCTTCAAAATACTACATAATAATATAACATATAGTTTGATTTAGTTTTAACTATTTCATTAGACAATATGAGAGATATGTGTTAAAATAACTCATAAGTTAGAAATACATACATCGGGTGGAATCTCCATTCGATCCAACGAAATAGTGTCTCTCATAAATCTCAACATGAAATAGCCGCAATCTATTTGATTGCGTTGCCGAGGACACTACAAATGAAAATAAAATATGGATAAATTCTAAGTTTTATCAAGTAAGCATCACTAATATAATAAAACATGTGATAATTAATATACCTTCACATAATTCCATGTAATGGTGTGGTCGATTCCCCGATGTTCTAGGAATGCTTGTATAGTGCTAATAAAATATAAATGAATATTTAGAACAATTCACATAAATAAATAAATATACACATTTCTATTTAGAACAATTTCACTTACGTGTCAATACAGTCCTTCATATCCGGGTATGTGGTCCAATCATTTCCTACGGAATCCAGATAATACACTACTCCGCGGATAGGATTGATTGCAACCAACAACCAATGTCCACTGTAAGATTAAACAAGTGTTAGATAGAAACTTTCTACACGAAGTCAAAATACAAAAAAAAATATAATAGATGAATTTAGAATGAAAATCTAACCCAGTATTAAACGGTAAAAAGTACAACTTTTCCGTTTCTTGGTTGTCCATAAAGACGTTGCGTATATACGCATGGACCTCATTTGGTTTCGTCAATATTTCGGTTAAGTTGACAGCGCTGGGGCATAAGAATGCAAATCTTTGCTCCAATCCCCGGGGGCGCATAAAACTGTCATACAGAAACCTGAAATAAAAACATCATTAACATTAGAATATTCATTTGAAAAATAAAGTAAATAAGTTGTTCAATTACCAAAGTAGATCGGATATACCTCAAGTATATATTGACAACAGTGACGCCCAATTCTGTATGTTGGAAAACTTGCTCGAAGTCTTCATTACCAACATTCTGGTCAAATTCAAAGCCATACAAATCTTTCTCCATAGTTATCAGACGAACACCTCCAGTCGGAATATCCGTCATTAATTGTAGAAAGGTCTGAAGGCACGTCCTAACCTTGCCGATAGGTTGTTTTCTAACCCTGGTATTCTTAGCACCAACAGTTTTTTGCGTTGAAACGTTGCTAATCACTTTACCAGGCAGCTATAAATCATATAATTTGTTAGATGAAGTATAAGATATCCAATTTATCATTTTCTATGCATATAATTGTGATGTACCTCTTTTTTTGAGACAACGGACTCGGTATGCTCCGGAATCCGCTTATCCTTTGTTTTGGATTTTGTTGGAGTCTAAATAACATTGCCATGTAAAAAATGAAAATAAAATGCTCGTAAAATCTTTGAATTTACACATTAAGATTAACAAAGGTTTATAACGGTTTTAAGCATATATACCTCATATCCTACGAGTATGAGATTTGACGGCCATGCAACAAACGACCCTATAGCTTGTCCCACCACTCTTACCTCCGAATCATCGTTAGGATAGGGTAATAGTGCTTCATTCTCCATAGCAATATCAACTGATACTTTCAAACTTCCAGTAGGGAGGGATTCATTATGAAGTACTGTGACCCCATTGTTAAACACTTTTCCCTTGGCAACCATCCAATGAATTGGTGAAGATAAGAATAGTTGACATTGGTGAATGCCCTAAAACCAAAAATACATATGTCATTGTTAATGTGTATATATGTAATTAAATAATTTAAGCTACTAATATAATTTCATAGATATATATATATATATATATATATATATATATATATATATATATATATATATATATATATATATATATATATATATATATATATAATTACCTCTGGAATAATCGGATGAAAGCTGCAGTTGATACTATCCTTCTCTGATCCATCTCTAACACCAGAAGCATTATCCCTTTCTTTTTCCTTTCTTAATTCCCGCACCTCGGCTTCTAGTGCTTCCAATTTAGCTTCAAGTACTGAATAACTAGCAGCCTTTCCCTTTTTAATATTCAGGGAGGTCGGGGTGATCCCAAATGCCTTACCCCTCACCCGACCAGGATACTCAGGGACATCTAATGCCCGACTAAGTATGCTCCTGGTATCATCTGCAGGTACAGACTGAGATAACGCCTCCTGAAAATCAGATGAATATCGAATATTTGTCAAATATTTGTTAATAAAGTTTTGACTTAATTAAAGAAATATTGTTATACTTACACATTTCTCATATACTTGTAGAACCTCTTCTGGAACAGATCCAAACTTGCCCACACGGGCTTCCTTCCACAAGACATGTGCAGGAAGAGATGTTTCAGAGCTACCCGCCTTTTGTAACTACATATAAATCCAAATAATATGATCAAATATAACTCATGATGAACAATTATTATGTCATTGCAATTTATTGATACTTACCAATTGTTGCTCCAAACGTCCATATCCAGTACGTCCTTTCCTGTATTTATATTGGGGATCTGATGCTCTATCCCGATTAATTGCACTTAAACTCTTAAATTGCTCGGTTTGTCGTTTGGCTTTAAACTTCACCCATTCTTGTGGTGAAATGAAACTTGCATATTTAGATGGAAACTCTCCATCAACAAAATTACCTTCAGCATCCTTAAGATAGGTTTTGTTTAAATATGTCCTAAACCCTCTTAGGAGCTTCCCTGCCAATCTCATCAAATAAGCTTTTCTGTCGTCCTCGACATTAAAGCACCTCTAAAAAAACCATACACATTGGTTAGTACAAATAATTTAAACGACATAATTAGTTGGCATAATTAAAGACATAATTATGGTACCTTTATCTCATTCCAAATTTTTTCTTTGGTTTCCTTCAACTGTTTGTTTCTCCAGTCATCTAAAGTAATAGGAACCTCATTCCTTACAAGTGTACCAATGAAACTTGTCAACATATGACCGTTAGGCTCAACAAGTGTGCCTGTTTCGCTCCAATGCACATTATAAGTCATGCCTTGATTTCTAGCATGGATCACTCTCCTCATTATGGTTATTCCTCTCCTAATCTCTTCTTCCATAGTTCTGCTACTTCCAACCTGATCATCATGTGGATGATCATCATCATGTGCGTGATCATCAGCATGTGGGTCATCATTGTTAGTAGCCATCTAACCTGTAATAAATAAATCAAGGATATCAAATATAATATATAACAAATATAATAAAGAAATAAAGGATATCAAATATAAAAAATATGACATAATATATAACAAATATAATAAAGAAGTCAAGGATATCAAACATAATATATAACAAATGTAATAAAAAAATCAAGGATATCAAATATAACAAATATGACATAATATATAACAAATATAATAAAGAAATCAAGTATATAACAAATTTTACCTCTTTCACTAACATCTCTTTCTTTTCTTGGTTGGAATATGAATTACTTGTTTCTTATCAATGCGGACGGATGAATGGATCCAAATTCCCTCGTTATGGTCATTTCTGATATATGACCCATCCGCTATAAGATCCTCATCTTGATCATTTCTATTCAACCCATTCTCAACATCAATATCACATTGATCTACACCGCTATCACATTGATCTACACCGCTATCATCAACCACTTTGTTAGATAGAAGCACTATAGACCATTTCATACTCGTCGGGTCAGTGACATAGAACACTTGTCTAGCTTGCGATGCTAGAATAAAAGGCTCATCTTTGTACCCCACCCTATTAAGATCCACTTGCAAAAATCCAGACTTATCCATTCGTATGCCACTACTATTTACCCACTTGCAACCAAAGATTGGAATCTGAAACTTCTCGTAATCAAACACCCAAATGTGCTCAATAACTCCAAAATATGACAGATTTGCATATTTGGGGTTTAAGTCCTTCATACTTGATATGTGCATTGCTTCAGCTAGGACGGTGACACCACTATTTTGCATAGTACTTTTATCGTCTTGTTCTTTGGTATAAAATGTGTATCCATTAATTGCGTATGCGCTATGAGAATACACATGCAAAGTTGGACCATATGCCAAACATCTCAACCTTTCTGTTACTGAAGCAGGATCTGAAGAGCGCTTCAAATAAATATGATCCTTTAACCATTGTATGAAACTTTGATTGTGCTCTCATACTATCCAATTTTCATTTCTGTTCTGATTTAACCTTCGGAGTACATCCTTGTGCATCTCAACATATGGCTCAACCTCATTATCATTGTGCAGAACATACAAATGCACTTGATCCCGTTCATCCCTTGATACTGTCACAATTTTATTTCCAATTAATTTTTTACCATCCTTTTTTTCGAAAATATGAGCTTTGGGGAGTCCAATCGATTGAACATTGGACAAATATTCAGTACAAAACTCAACCGCTTCTTCAACAATGTATCGTTCAACAATACACCCCTCTGGTCGACTTCGGCTTTTCACGTACCCTTTTAATATTTTCATATAACGTTCAGCAGGGTACATCCATCTCATATAAGCTGGTCCACACATCTGTGTCTCTTTCACAAGATGAACAACAAGATGTACCATTATGTCAAAAAAAGAGGGAGGAAAATACATTTCAAGCTCACACAAGGTAATAACTATCTGTTTTTGTAGTGTTGGTAAGATATCGGGATCGATTACCTTACTACAAATTGACCTAAAGAAAAAACACAAATTAGTTATGGCGCTTCTTACTTTCACTGGCAAAATAGAACGTATACCTATTGGTAGAAAGTGTTCCATTATAACATGGCAGTCGTGTGTCTTTAAACTCTTCAACGTGAGATCTTTCATAGACATAAGTCTTCTGACATCTGAAGAGTATCCTTCTGGAACTTTAACTTCACTCAGAAACTTACACAATATTTTCTTCTCCTTTCTAGACAGAGTAAAAGCAGCAGGTGGTAGATATGTCCGTCTTCCTTTCTTCACGGGTGCTAATTCAGTTCTAATCCCCATCGCTTCCAAGTCTTTTCTTGCTTTAAGGCCATCCTTAGTCTTTCCTTTTATATTGAGTAACGTACCAATAACACTTTCAAATACATTTTTCTCAATATGCATAACATCGAGAAAATGTCTCACGTACAAAGACTTCCAATATGGCAATTCAAAAAATATCGACCTCTTTTTCCACCCACCTTTGACAACCTTATGTGCAAAAGGTTTGCCAAACTCAGTACGCATATCTTTCACCTTTTTAAAAACTTGGTCACATGACAACATAGGTGGAGCTCTACCTTCTTCGGTGTCTCCATTGAATTCTTGACTCCACCCACGGTAGTGATGTTTGGCATTTAAGAATCTACGATGACCGAGAAAGACATTCTTATGACCAAAGTCCAATCGCTTCGAAACTGTTTTATCTTCACAAATAGGACACGCTTTTTCACCTTTTATGCTGTACCCTGATAGATTCCCGTAAGCTGGAAAATCATTAATTGTGCCAAACAACATCGCCCTCAAATTGAAACTTTCTTTCCTATATCCATCATAAACCTCCACACCGTTCTCCCACAATATCTTTAAATCTTCGATCAAAGGTGTCAAGTATACGTCTATGTCATTCCCTGGTTGTTTAGGCCCAGAGATTAACATAGATAACATCATGTACTTACGCTTCATGCATAGCGACGGAGGTAGGTTATAAATCATAAGAATCACAGGCCATGTGGTATGTGAGATACTTTGAAGACCATGCGGGTTCATTCCATCAGTAGATAATGCCAGACGAAGGTTTCTTGCTTCTTCCCCAAAGTTAGGATAATCATTATCAATTTTCGACCACTGTGGTGAATCAGCCGGATGTCGCAACTTTCCATCAATAATTCTTTCATCTGCATGCCAAGTCAGGTGTCTTGCATCGGTTTCACTAGGAAACATGCGCCTAAATCTCGGTATTATAGGAAAATACCATAAGACCTTGGCTGGAGACAATTTTTTCTTATATCGAGACAAACCGCATTTAGGGCACTCAGTTAACGATGCATATTCCTTTCGAAACAAAACATAATCGTTTGGACAAGCATGTATTTTATCATAGCTCATGCCAATAGAGCACAACATTTTTTTGGCCTCATAGGTTCGATTGGGAAGAACATTATCTTCCGGTAGCATTTCTCTCAAAAGGGCCAACAACTCTGTGAAACTTTTATCCGACCATCCATTGCCCGCCTTTAAGTTGTACAACTTCAATACCGCAGACAGTCTTGTGAATTTAGTGCAACCTTGATAGAGCGGTTTCTCTGCATCTCTTACCAACCTCTCAAACATTTCGGGACAATCATGAAGATCTTCTACAACTGCTTCTGCAATCTCTTCGACTCGATCACAATCGTATGTTTCCATGTCTTTGTCATCTGAAGCATAGGTTGTATTACTTTTCCTCGTCGGTTCAACATTCTCGTTAATTTTCTCACCATGATGTATCCAACACTTATAACTTCGATCAATTCCATTCATCAGTAAATGCGATTTCAACCCATCTGCGTCAACCCTACCAACATAACAACAACCCAAGCAAGGACATTTTATTCGATTGAGCTCTTCAGCGTCAGCGTGTTGAACAACAAACTTAACGAAATCCAATACCCCATTCTCGTACTCTTTGGACAATCGATCGGCATCCATCCATTTTTTATCCATGGTTTTCCTACTTATTAATCCTAACAGTTAGAAAGAATTTAACATTAGCATAACAAGTCCAAACTAAGAAATTCAAAGCAATTAACTTCATTAACAAAATTGCTTTGAATTTCGGTTCTTTAGAACAACAACCTCAAGAATTTACATTATTAACATTAACACTAACACTAACACTAACACTAACACTAACCTAACACTAACACTAACACTAACCTAAACTAAACTAAACTAAACAAACACATTATATAGCAATAGTTAACAATGTAGAAAAATGTTAACAAGAACAAACTATAATAGATGTTCTAAACTAACACTAACACTAACACTAACACTAACCTAACACTAACACTAACACTAACACTAACCTAAACTAAACTAAACAAACACATTATATAGCAATAGTTAACAATGTAGAAAAATGTTAACAAGAACAAACTAAACTAACACATTATATTGATTCTATTCCTATATCACCAAAAATGAAGTTAGCACATATTTTATTCTTATATCCAACAACAGTCCAACATTAGCAACAACATTAACAACATTAGCAACATTATCAACATTAGCAACAGTCCAACATTAGCAACAACATAAACAACATTATTATCAACATCAACAACAACATTATTATCAACATCAACAACAACATTATCAACATTATCAGCAACATTATCAACTGAAACTCTGAAACTCTGAAACTTCCAAACTGAAACTCTGAAACGTGTAAAATGTGTAATACTCTGAAACGTGTAAAATGTGTAATACATCAACAACAACATTATTATCAACATCAACAACAACATTATCAACAGCAACATTATCAGCATACCTTATAAAATGTGTAATAATCTGAAACTCTTAAACTTCCAAACTGAGTGACGAAAACGCGAAATGAGAGAGGAACAGACGGTCACGGTGGAGTAAAGGTCGTCAGAGTCGCGAAATGAGGGAGGAACGGTGGACGACGGCGCGGTGGACGACGGCAAGGGTTTAGCTCAGGTTCGCAAGTATCCGTTCGCAACAGGGGAGGGAGAAGAAAGAGCGCAAAACTGAAAATGAAAACTGAGTATATTCATATATTTTAATTTTATTAGACCTTAGTCAGCGCTTTTCAACAAAGCGCTTTCTAAGGTGGCCCTTAGACAGCGCTTTAAAAGCGCTTTCTAAGATTGGCCTTAGACAGCGCTTTTGTTTTTATTTTTTTAAATATTTAAGACCTTAGACAGCGCTTTCCTTAAAAGCGCTGTCTAAGGTCTTATATTTTTTTTAAATTTAAAAGGCCTTAGACAGCGCTTTTAAGGAAAGCGCTGTCTAATATTTTCCATTAAATTTTTTAAAAAATTTAAAAGGCCTTATACAGCGCTTTTCACTAAAGCGCTGTCTAAGGTCTTATATTTTTTTGCGCTTTTCCTTTATTAAATTAATAGATTCCGTGTTTTTGACCTATAGCAGCGCTTTTGTAATAAAGCGCTGTCTAAGGTGAGATGTTATAAGTCCTTTTTGTTGTAGTGATGTGCATAGTCGAGTCGCATCCTGTGTTGTATTATTTGTGTTGTTTATGTGGATCAAGTTGATGAAGTTGTTTTATGTTGATTAAGTTGTTTATGTGGATTATGTCGATGATGTTGCTTATATGATTATGTTGATAAAGTTGACTATGTTGATGTTGAAGAAGTTGATTATGTTGAGTATGTGATTATGTCGTAAATGTTGATGTGTGTAATAAGTTGATAAAGTGTGTTTATAAATTGCGGGTGATTGGTAAGTGGTTGTTGTTGGATAGTAGTGAAATTGTATGATTCTATCTAACATATTAATTATCACACTTTTGTTATATTATTCGATATCTCACCCCTTCTGTAATGATGTTACCTGTTATGGGTAATTGAGCAGGTACTCAAGATTTGCAGTTGGATGTTCGAAGTAGCTTTATGAAGTCTTTAGTTGCTGTTAGCTCGAGTTGGTGTCATGCTCTGATACGTAGCACTCGGGGGGGGGGGATGTTTTGTTTATGTCGTTGTTATTATAAGTTGATGAATAGTTGTTATTACTAGTTGTTTGAAGTTGTTCCTAAGCTGTGTTATTACTAAATATTGAATAATATTAATTTGAAAATTGTAATAACTGAATAAAGTTGTGAGTGAAGTTTAAGTTGACAGTTGTATGTCGAATGCTATGTATCAAATGATAAGTGAAATACAAGTAGTTTGTTGTTTTTAAGTTGAAAAATGTGACATCTTGATTTTGTTGGAAATTTTAAAGTACTCTGATTTTTATTAATATTCGATGGGTAGAATTGGGGTGTTACACTTTCTCTCTAGTATATGGCATGAAGGCAGTGCTCCCCTTAGAAGTAGAGATCTCATCAATGAGAGTATTGATGGAAGCCAAGCTAACAGAAGCTGAATGGTGTCAAAGCTGACATGATGAACTAAATCTAATCGAAGCAAAGAGAATGAAGACTTTATGCCATGGTCAGTTATATCAACAAAGAATGAAGAAGGCATTTGACAAAAAGGTCCGACCCCGTGTCTTCAGGGAAGGAGACCTGGTGCTCAAGAAGATACAATCATTTCTTACTGATTCCAGGGGTAAATGGACTCTGAACTACGATGGCACTTACGATGTTAAGAAAGCCTTCTTAGGCGGTGCCTTGAGACTCGCAACCATGGATGGAGAGGAGTTTACCTACCCCACAAATGTTGATGTATTCAAGAAATACTTTGCCTAAATAAAAAAAACGTCTCGGTGGATTGAAAACCCGAAAGGGCGGTCCAGGAAAAAATTAGAGACATAAACAATGACTATCCCGATGGATTGAAAACCTGAAAAAAAAATAAATCCAGACAAAAGTTAGGGGTTCATGACAAGTAACTATATCCGACAGGATTGACTCCACAGCGGTAACGTCATCCATCAGGAAAACTTCAGTCAAGGTCACCTTCTACAGAAGCTCAAAATATCTAGAATTCAAAGTTGGTGGAAGGATAACAGTCATTATGTTTCAATGTAGACCCTTTCCCTTTAAAATTACCATTTTCTAAACTTTGTAATACTCTATGGGATCATGCGTTTGGCTGATTACCATTCTATCAATAAAATTTGAGCCTGTGCCTTTTTTGCAATTCTCATTCCTTCTGCTGCGCAAAATGACATGTTTATTTGATTAACATTCTTGAAACAAAAAAAATGAATTTTTACTTTTGTTTTCAAAACGGAAAGTTCAAGTTTTACTTCTGCTTTTAAAATAAGGATGGTGATTTCCTTTTGGTTAATAAACACAAAGAGAAACATCGACGGTTTCTCTAGAAGTGATCAAACTTCAAGATGCAGAATCAAGGTACTCTTTCTAAACAGTACACCCTGAATGAAGGGTCAAATACTTCAGACAGAATGTCCCTCCTATCATCCCCGATAATGTTCTTAGCTCTGAGAACCAATGATTGGTTTTTCTCCCCAATAGGGTCCACCCCTGAAAAACAAGAACGGATTTCTATCCCTAGCAGGTTTGTATCTCCGAAAACCAGAACAAACACATGAATTCCCGTTCCAAAACAAAAGTACTACCTACAAAATCTCCAAAGGTACCCCCGTCTCCCAGGGCGGCCGAGTATCCATTTGAACTCATCGTCGGTCCGTATGACGTGTCTATTTTGTCAGCATCAGCATCTCATACATCATGCACAATTGATTCAAATTTATATTAATGTTGCATTAATATCGCTTTGGTCATACTCATCCCCAAGTGATAGACGTCCTCTCTCTGATAGAGTCGTCAGTCTTCCTTTCTACGTCAGATAGGACAAAATTCCGGTCTAAGTTCTTTCCTCGTTAGGAAAATGTACCGTCTAAACAATCTCTCTCCAGTATATCCCTGGATTGAAATCGGTTCTCGACCACTTTGATAACTTGAACCTCTGAAAGACAAGATGTTGTTTGGTTATACACCTTTGGAACTTCACTATTCACCAATAAAGATGATATTTTGCTTTCGCAGATTAAGGAAAAATCCCCAGAGAAAGCCTCTCTACAAAAGACTCTTGGTAATATGGTAGTATCTCTCAAAAAAAGGGGAAGTATGATGTAATTTCCCCAGAAAATGGCATCTTCAACAGAGAAGTTTGCACACCTCTATAGTTCAGACCAATGGGTTTCCCCAGCAAGTCTGACATCAAATCATTTTTCCATCAAATGGCATCTCCCCAGCGAGAAGTTTGGTGAAAACCATCACAGATAGCATTCCTTGTCAAGAGAAGGACTCGACAAGAAGAAAACTAAGACCAGTTCCATGGCAGAAGATCAGGATCGAGAGGAAGTTTATTTTAGAAGAAACTAAGACCAGTTCCATGGCTGAAGACCAGGATCGAGGGGAAGTTTATTTTAGAAGAAAACTAAGACCAATTTTATGGTAGAAGACCAGGATCGAGGGGAAGTTTATTTTAGAAGAAAACTAAGACCAGTTCCAGGGCAAAAGACCAGGATCAAGGGGAAGTTTATTTTTGAACAAAACTAAGACCAGTTCCATGGCAGAAGACCTAGATTGAGGAGAAGTTTATTTCAGAAGAAAACTAAGACCAGTTCCATGGCAGAAGACCAGGATTGAGGGGAAGTTTTACCCTATTCTAAGTAGCCATGTTTAGCAAAAGAAGAAGGATGAGCAAACAACTATCATTCATAACCACAGTTAAAATTTTGGGTATTCCGATATTTAATCCTCTTTTACCTTGAATGTCTGAACGTCTTCGCCATTCACACCTTCAGGTCCAAAAAGATTAAATAGGGGCATCTGTCATACCCTAAATTTTTACCACAAGATTTCCCATCATTGTGCAAAACATCACCACAATATGGATATACCTTCATGCCTCATCAATCCTCTCAAAGATTGTTGAGCAATCACCTTAACCAAGAATTAGGGTTTTGGACCCTCTCAGAGTACTCAGACAAAGGATCAATCAAGAATGAACATGATCTTCAACTTGTCAAACCTCTCAAACATCCATGAAGGATTAAGAGGTCTCCCATATCAAGAATCAAGCACAAGAGTGCAACATTTCTAATTGATCAAGCCTTAAGATCATTAGTGTCACCAAATTAGGGTTTTGGTCGACCAAGTAGGGATGACAACGGGTCGGGTCGGGTGCGGGTTTCACACTACCCAAACCCGCACATGAAATCACCACCCGAACCCGAACCCAAAGGCTATTCGGGTGGAAAAATAACACCCACGCCCACACCCGTTGGGTTCGAGTTTTTTCACCCAAACCCGAACCCGTAGCAAAAACTCAATATATATATATATATATATATATATATATATATATATATATATATATATATATATATATATCGGGTGTGGTTTCGGGTTTCGGGCACGGGTTTTACACTACCCAAACCCGCACCCGAAATATTGGGTGGCACCTGAACCCGAACCCGAACCCAGTCAACTCGGGTTTTCACCCGTTGACTCGGGTTCGGGTGAGGGTGGGCCCTGCGGGTTAGGGTCTGCCTGCCATCCCTACGACCAAGGCGTCTAGGGGAAATTTTCATCTGGGCATGAGCCAATACTTCAAAACATGATCCAATAAGCTCAAGGGACCTCATGGATCTAATCATAAGTTCAAAATAGCCTCAGGGGATGCATTCATAAAAAATCAGGAATTAGGGTTTCTTGACCTATTTCACCCCTAAGTTGACTTTTGGAGCAAGGCATGAGCCAAAACCTCAAGGAATGTTTTGAAGACCTTAAATATCTTATATTAATCCTCTCACAAGTTCAAATTGACACAAAGAACTTGGTTCATGAGCAATACAAAGATGCAAGTTCATCTGGACCACAAACTAGGGTTTCTGATGAAAAGTCAACTGTGCCTTTGACTTTTGACCAAAATATAGTCTCAAACCTTGGGACATGATTCAAGACACTCTAAAAGACCTATGGAATCCATCCATTAGGTTTGAATTAGGTCAAGAACTTGATTTCATAGAGAATCACAAAGTTTGAAATTCATCTGACAAAAAGTCAACTGTGCCCAAAAACAAAGTTTGACTTTTGAGATTTCTTGAAAACACGGTTCCTTTAAGTCAAAAACAATGTTAGCTTATGGGTTGGATCCTCATCCATCAAGAAAAATAAAGAAAATTGAGGTTACTTGCAAAAGGGGTAATCTTAAGAAACTTGAAATTTCTCTAAGTTATGAAAAAAGGGTGATTTTCTCAACTTTGCAAGGTCATAACTCCCAAACCACAAAGCCATTTTCTTCCATCCAAAGCTCAAATGCAATCTCTCATTACATACTACAAAAGTATCCTAGTGCTCCACGAGCCAAAAAAGCTTGGACTTTGAGTTATAGAGCCATGAAGTTAGGGTTTCAAAACTTTTGAACTTGGACACTTAGTGAAATTTTGAGACATAATCTGTTTCATTTTTTTCCAACTTTGAGGCCATTTTTCATTATGATCCAAGATGAACCAATACCAAAGTTAAACATCAAAGTTGAAGTATGATATAGGGGCTTTCTAAAAATTACAAGAGCCTCCCATGATTCAGCTTGAGCAAGAAGTTATAAGCTCCCCAAAATGGCATTTTTCACCCTGCCTACACAATAACATTGATACATGACTTGTATGCCACGATTTCTTGAACCAATTTGGGACACTTGCATCATTGTATTTCTGTCCAATATCAACATGAATGATGAAGAATCTAAGCATAAGGCCACCAAGTCAAAAATCCTATTCTTTAGGCATGTGGCATTCAAGATTCATTTCCAAAAACTTCAACTTTGTCATGAAGCATTGAATGAATGCATAGAGCTGACATGTATCAGTTCATAACATTACAAATGAGCCAAGATTAGTCCAAGAATCAGAAGACCATAGGCCTGCAAGATTGACTCCAGTCAATGGCTAGAGGAGACTTTGGCTACATGACAAATTCCTTTGGATAATAGGGTGATCCAACACCTAATCACTATTCCTTGCAAAACAAACTTCCTCTACTATAAATAGAGGTCATGTGTGAGTGATCAAACCACCCCAAAACATCATAATTCATGTTTTCCTCCAAATCACCTTTCAAAACCAGAATTTCCTTCTTTGGCAAGTAACATGCAAATTTTCAAATAGAGAAGGATTCCACCACAACAAATGATCTTAACACCACACATACATCATATAAAAACTATCCAAACACTTCTTCGTCATCTGTAACCTCAGAATCACAAAGCTCAAAATCCAACTCAGGCCTATTTGCACTTGAGGTACCACAACAAGTTCCAGGTGTTTCCAATCAATTCCAAGCACCTCAACACACTACTTGAGGTCCAAGGAAGCTGTCCAAATCATCAAAACACTTCTGTAACACCTACAATTGAGGATTCGATTTCCTCTTGCAGAGGTTAGCCTGACACTCTCAAACTCTATGATCCATGCATCATAAATGTGTTTTCAAGTTACAAACATGTTTCTGTACTTGTATAGAGTGTTTCCCCTTAATCAATTGCTTTGTAGCTATCGTGTATAGGATTTCATAGTGTTCTTGCAGAAATTAGGGTTCATGTGTTCATCACTTGATTTCTCGCTCACACTTAATATAAATGCAATTAATTGGTACCATTGGAATCCTTGTTAAAAAACGAGAAACTTTCATGTTTATAAAAGTCAAAACCATTGTGTATTCAGAGAGATATGAGATGTTTTGCAAATATGGCCATGGAGGTTCGCGCGAGGAAGAAGAAGGTTGCTTTGGCGCCTTTTTTGAATTTTTGAATATTTGAATTTTTGGTATTTTTTTCAATTGATTTCAAAAATTAATTTCTCTTTGATTTTTAATCATTTTTTATTATTTCTTTTTTGTCAAAATCCACAAAAATATTAAAATATTTTATTCTACAAAAAAAAATCAAAATTATATTATTTATTTAATATATTTTGAATTTTTGTAAAGAATTTCATTTTAATTATTTTTAAACATTTTTAATGAAATTTTCCTCTTGAATTTTCAAATTCAAATAAATTTCACACCTTCATATAAATAAAACATAATTTTTCAAAACATTTTTCAAAGTTCACAACTTGTTTTTTTAAATATATTTGATATTTTATATCATTATTTATTTAATTTTCTTTGAAAAATTAAATTTTAAATTAAAATTAGGGTTTCCTTGATTTTAATTTTTCAAACTTCATTTGAAACACTTTTGGGCCTCTTTGTAGAGTGTAAGACCCATACCTTTTGTAAATAAATATTTTTGGGGTCTCAGTCATTGTATAAGTCCCTCTACAGTTTTCAAAAATCGCGGCGTGATCGTCGCCCGTCAAATAAAAATTCGGGCCTCTCCCTGAGTATAAGCCCCATTTTTCTTTCTTCCCAAACACTTTGGGCCTCTAATAGAGTGTAAGACCCAACCCCTCTGTACAAAAACAATTTTTGGGCCTCTGCTATAGTATAAGTCCCACAACGTCTGTCGGTGTCGCATTGCGATCCCTGTTTTTAAAATAAGTCATCTGGGCCTCTCTTGAGTATAAGGCCCAATCTTTTGTACATAAACTTTTTTTTAAACAATAAACAACCTCCATGGGCCTCTCCTTGAGTTGTAAGCCCCATACCTCTGTTTTTCAAAATCATCTGTCTGTTTTTTAAGCTGGTACTAAGAGGGGAATTATTCCCGAGGAAACTGCTCTTAGACCACTTGGGCCTCTCTTTGAGTTATAAGCCCCAAACATTCTTATCTTTTCAACAACTTTCTTTTAATTCAAATTTAAACCCAAAGTTTTCTCAAAACTTTCTTCAATTTCTTAAATCCCTAATCATACAGTTGTAAATTAATACAATCAATCACCATACACTTGGGCCTCTTCTCAGAGTATAAGTCCCAACATCTTTTCAATTTAATTCATATTTGTTATATACCTGTCAATACACTTATCTGTATATATTTGTGCATATCTGTCTAGAGTTTCCCTAGCTGTTAGGTCTACACATAGGTCAAACCAGAGGTTACTTTCTAACTTAGTCAAAACTAGTTCCCTCATAGGAAATTCCCTCAATACAATCTGCCCCCTCTTGGGCTTATTCAATATGGAAAAGAGAAAGGCATTATTCACGGTAAAACTTTTCTCAAGACTGTCAAAACTTAGAAACATGTATATACAAGAAATTTATTTCCCCATAGATGATTAATTCCCGGTGAAACCTCTTTTGAATTTCTTCAAACCTTAGGACTGTTCAATAAAGAAAGGATAATTCCCAATGAAACCTTTCTTGAGCTTTTCATAGGTTTGGGCCCACAGGCTTCTTAAAAGATCCTCAACCTCCTCTTGGGCTTAGTACAAGGACCAACAGGCTTCTTAGAAGTTCCCCAGCCCCTCTTGGGCTTAGTACAAGGACCAACAGGCTTCTTAGAAGTTCCCCAGCCTCCTCTTGGGCTTAGTACAAGGACCCAAAGGCTTCCTAAAAGCATAGGATAGAAATTAGTCATCTCTACTAGTTCAATCCCCAGGAGAGTCTAATTTCCAGAATACACTACCATCCAAGGGTTAATCTTCATCCCTTAAACCAACAACCTCCTCTTGGGTGTAACACCCTTCTAACCCAACATAAATATACGCAATAGTACACTTAAAATAAATCAGAGTACATCACATAAGGTGTCACATTTCTTCATAAAACATCCAATTAAACATCCTGCTCCGTAACACACGTTCAACACGTAGAAAGAACACCTCATTTAAAACAAAACATCGCATCGGATTTATCATCATAAAAAGAACAGCTCATCACATTATCTTTTCATCAAAGTTTGGAGTTTAAAACAACTCAACATCCTCAAAATTCTCAATAAAACAAGTTAGTCAAAATAACACAATACTTCAAAAATAGAAACGTTCCCAACCCTGATGTTACATAACGAGAGCAAGACATACCCTCTACTCTACTAAACGGAAGGACAATGACTCCAAGCTAACTCTTCACGCACCGTGAACTAGTCTTGGTTATCTGCACGTTACCCACGTAGAGGTAACATTTAAACAGGCAGGGTGAGTAATCACAATTTAATATAATTCATATAAGGAAAAGATAATTAACAAGTTAACATTCATCTCAAACAACATCATGGCGACTCACCCAAAACGTCATATAAATCACCAAGTCATTAACATCATAAACATGCAATCATGTAATGCCACCAAGAATGAAATGTAACTTCCTAACATGCATGTGGTACCAATTCGTCATAATAATGGACACCAGGCCATCAACCCTCCACGAGGGAGCACGTCACAAAATACCTCAATCCCCACAATGGGATTAAGGCCACCACTGGACCGAAGTCCTAACATCACCACTGGACCAAAGTCCTAAATGCTATGAATGCATGATGCACAACGTCAAATTCATCAATATCAACAAAAGTAATAAAGTGCATCATCATTCACCAGAACATCATATAAATCATGTCATCATTAATTCATCAACGTCATGTAAATCATATCATCATTAGTTCATCAAACTTCATATGCATCATCATATTGAAAATCATTAATTTATCGTCATATAACACGTCAACACGCAGTAACAAGTCATGGCATCATTACAACATTAATACAACATAACACGGACAATTTCCCACAATTTTAATAAATTAAAAATAATAATTTCAACTTCCAGGTCGTGCTAAGTGGGCTAAGCCCACGCTGAGCGCGCTACTCATTGCCTCGAGGAGGCAAAAATTCTCCAGACCGCGCTAAGCGGGCTCTGCGATTTTGGTAGAAAAACCCTGCTATAACAGCACTCCCTTTCCTACGATTCCACACTCCAACAACATGTTTTATCCATCAATTACCTCAGATTATGTCAACATAACCTATAACTATCACATATGCGTCAACAACAACAATTATCTCATCTCAAATCATCAAATCCCATTATCCCTAACCTCCAATTCCCACATTTTCCCCCCAAAACCCCAATCACCCATCAACAATCAAATCCATATATCAAGAATATTGTAAAGTAATACTCCCCATACCTTAAAATATCGTCTCCTTCGACTTCTCTTGAAATTTCTCCGGAATTCTCTTATGCCCTAGCCTCCTTCTCACTTGTTCCTCAGAGCACTTTTGCCTTTTCCTCCAAATAGTAGAATAATGAATTCCTTTTCACTATTCCCTCTTAAATACCCCTAATTATGCTCTTACCATTATATCCTGGCTTATTCTTCCTAAAAGACCAATATACCCTCAATACTCCTACTTCTCTTATTTTAAATAATAAATAATAATTTGAATAATATAATATGATTATTCTTACTATTATTAATACTAAAATAATTTCCACCCAAAAATGTCCATGCAACACAACATCATGTCATCAAATTGCCTTATATTCACAAATAATCAATAAATAATTAAAATATGAATTTGGGACGTTACAACTCTCCCCCACTTAAGGAATTTTCGTCCTCGAAAATTTACCTGAAGCAAATAGAGTAGGATACGACTCCCTCATCTGATCTTCACGTTCCCAAGTCCAACTCTCGCCAGCTGGTCCTCCCCACAAAACTTTCACCAAAGCAATCTCCTTACCTCGCAGTTGCTTCATTTCTCGACCATCAACACGCACTGGCAATGCTTCCATAGTCAGATTATCCCTCACTTGTACATCATCCATCTGAATCACATGCGACGGATCCAGAATGTACTTCCTCAATTGAGGCACATGGAACACGTCATGCAAATTTGCAAGTGACGGCGGTAACGCAATTTGGTAGGCTACCTCACCTATCCTCTGCGATATCTGATATGGACCAACAAAACGTGGAGTGAGCTTTCTGTACTTCAAAGCTCGACCCACACCAGTCACTGGCGTCACCCTCAAAAGCACGTGATCTCCCTCTTGGAATTCAAGTGCTTTCCTCCTCTTATCATGGTAGCTCTTCTGACGACTCTACGAAGCTTTCATCCTCTCTTGGATCTTCCTCACCTTCTCAGTCGTCTCTTGCACAATCTCAGGTCCGAGTACAACACTCTCGCCTGACTCATACCAACACAAAGGAGTTCTACATCTTCCTCCATACAAAGCCTCGTAGGGCGCCATTCCAATACTAGAATGAAAACTGTTATTGTACGTGAACTCAATCAGCGGTAAATGGCTATCCCATGATCCTCCATGATCCAAAACACAAGCCCTCAACAAATCTTCCAAGGATTGGATAGTCCTTTCTGTCTGACCGTCCGTCTGTGGATGGTAGGCAGAACTCATCCTCAACTTAGTTCCCAAAGCATCTTGCAAACTCTTCCAAAACCTCGATGTAAACCTCAGATCTCTATCCGACACAATACTCGAAGGTACCCCATGTAACTTTACAATCTCTTCGATATACATCTCGGCTAGCTTCTACATAGAATGATTAATCTTCATCGGTAAGAAATGTGCCGACTTAGTCAATCTATCCATGATCACCCAAATTGAATTATTTCCCTTAGCAGTCTTCGGCAATCCCACCACAAAATCCATGGAAATACTATCCTATTTCCATTATGGAATCCTCAATGGCTGCATCATACCTAAAGGCTTCTGATGCTCAACCTTCGACTTCTGGCAAGTCAAACACACATAAATAAACTCTGCAACATCCTTCTTCATACCCGGCCACCAAAAAAACTTCTTCAAATCTTGATACATCTTCGTAGCACCGTGATGAATACTCAACCTACTTCGATGTCCTTCTTCTAGAATACTCTTCTTGATTTCCAGAACATCTGGAACACGCACTCTATCTCGAAACCTCATCACACCATTCTCATTAATTCGGAAATCACCTTCGTTACCTTGGTTAATCAAAGTAAATTGGTCAACCAACTTCAAATCGGATTACTGACCCGTTCTGATTTCTTCTAGAATGCCACTAGTCAACTTCAACATTCCCAACTTTACACTGCCAGGAGTCACTTCACACACTAGACTCAGATCTCTAAATTGCTCAATTAGTTCCAACTCTTTCACCATAAGCATCGACACATGCAATGAATTTTTGCTCAACGCATCGACCACTACACTTGCTTTGCCCGGATGATAACTCAAATCGAAATCGAAATCCTTCAACAGTTCTAACCACCTTCTCTTCCTCATATTCAATTCCTTCTGATCAAATAAGTACTTCAGACTCTTATGATCACTGAACACATCAAATTTAGAGCGAAACAAATAATGTCTCCAAATCTTCAACACAAACACCACAGCGGCCAATTCCAAGTCATGTGTAGGATAATTCCTCTCATGAACTCGCAATTGTCTCAAAGCGTAGGCAACAACTTGTCCATTTTGCATCAATACTCCACCAAGACCCCTCTTCGACGCATCACAATATACTACAAAGGATTCACTCAGATTAGGCAAAATTAACACTGGAGCAGTAGTCAACCTCTTCTTTAGTTCTACAAAATTCTCTTCACAAGTCACATACCACACAAAAGTCTGACCCTTTCGAGTCAACTGAGTCAACGGTAATGCCAACTTAGAAAAGTCTTCGATAAACTTGCGGTAATAACCTGCTAATACAAAAAAACTTCGTATCTCAGTAGCAGACTTCGGAGTCTCCCACTGTAATACGGCATCAATCTTCGAAGGATCAACATCAACACCATCACTCGAAATCACATGCCCAAGGAAACCAACTTCTTTCAACCAAAACTCACACTTCACTAGCTTTACATACAACTTCCTCTCTTTCAATACTTGCAACACAGTCCTCAAATGCTCGGCATGTTCTTCTTCGGATCTAGAATATATCAAGATATCATCGATAAACACCACCACAAATTTATCCAAATACTCATGGAAAATCCGATTCATGCACTCCATGAACACACCAGGTGCATTAGATACACCAAACGACATCACAGTGCATTCATAATGTCCATACCTCGTCCTGAAAGCCATCTTTGGAATATCATCAGGCTTAACTCGAATTTTATGATAACCAGACCTCAAATCAATCTTGCTGAACACACAAGCACCTACTAGCTGATCCATCAAATCGTCGATTCTCAGAAGTGGATACTTATTCTTGATCATCACTTTATTCAACTGCCGATAATCAACACACAACCTCATACTTCCATCTTTCTTCTTCACTTGCAACACCGGAGCACCCGACGGAGAAACACTTGGTCGAACAAACCTCTTATTAAGCAATTCTTCCAATTGTTTCTTCAATTCTCTTAGCTCAGAAGCGGACATCCGATAAGGAGCCATCGACTCTGGACTCATACCTGGTATTAAATCCACTGCAAACTCTACTTCACGCTCAGGAGGCAAATCACTGATGTCATCTGGAAATACATCTGGGAATTCACAGACAACCGACAACTCCACACTTGCAGCTTCACGATCAATGTGCAACGATGTAAACATCGCAAACACCAAAGCTTCATCTTCTTGAAGTTCCCCTACTTGCTTAGCAGACAAGAATATCAAATCTCCGCTGTAATCAATCTCAGGAAACTCTACAGTCTTGTTATAACAGTTGATATGAACTGGGTTGACCTCCAACCAGTTCATCCCAAAGATCACGTCAATTTGGTGCAAGGGTAGGCACACCAAATCCATCACAAAACTCTTCTCAAAAATCATCACAGGACATCTTAAACACACAAGGGTAGTAGTAACAGAACCATTAGCTGGAGTTTCTATTACCATATTCCCGTTCATGTCAGATAACTTCAAACTCAATCTATTAGCACATTCAAGCGAGATAAAAGGATGAGTAGAACCAGTATCAATAATAGTAACCAACTCTATATTATTAATAAAACAAGTACCTCGGATCAGGTTGTCCTTCTCTGGAACTTCTGCACCACTTAAAGCAAACACTCTGCCACTGGTCTGAGCAGCAGTCGTGGTCTTCTTCGACTTCTGACATTGAGTACTGATATGAACTTTTTCACCACAATTGAAATAGGTCGGACCTTCATCCTTGCAGTCAGTAGCCCTATGCTCTTTCTTACCACATCGATAACACCTCACCACATTATTGGTGCATGCATCAGCATGGTGACCTTGCCCACCACACTTATGACACTTTCCAGAAGCGGGAGCCGCTCCCCCACTTATCTTTTTCCCATCTGAAGCCTTCTGCTTCTCTTTGTTAGCTGAAGTCGTATAAGGCTTACCCATATACTGCCCCTTCTTCTCACTCAACTGCTTGTAGTGAGCAGATCGAGCCCGGCTGTCCTCATCGTAGATTTTGCTCTTGTCAACTAACTCAGCATACCTGCGGATCTGCTGATACCCAATACCCTGCTTAATCTCTGGTCTCAGCCCATTCTCGAACTTGAGACACTTAGACATCTCAGCATCAGCACGATTGTAGTGCGGACAAAACTTCACTAGCTTCTCGAACTTCGCGGCATACTCCGCCATAGTCATATCTCCTTGCTTCAGCTCAAGGAATTCCACTTCCCTCTTGCCACGAGCATCCTCGTGAAAATACTTGCCTAGAAACTCTTGCCTAAACATAGTCCAAGTTATCACAGTGCCAAGATCTGCAAGTCTCTCACGGGTGTTATCCCACCAGTCCTCAGCCTCTTTTTCCAGCATATGCGTTCCGAACTGAACCTGTTGCTCATCAGAACACCCCATTACTCGGAAGATCTTCTCGATCGCCTTTAGCCACTTGTGTGCACTTGCTGGACATGCGTGCCCACAAAAGTCGATGATTATTCCTTTGAAATTTCCTCAATGCACGAAACTTATTAGGAGCTCCACCATTCGGATTCAGTTGCGCCACCACATTGGCAACCGATTCCAACGCATCAGCAATTGTACGATCATTTCTTCCAGCCATCCTGCACACCACCAACAAGGTTAGAAGAACTAAAACATCGATATTGTACACACACTTGTCGGCTGACAGGGACAGACATCAAGTAAAAACCTGGCCGGACGGACCGACCTGCTCTGATACCACTAATGTAACACCCTTCTAACCCAACATAAATATACGCAATAGTACACTTAAAATAAATCAGAGTACATCACATAAGGTGTCACATTTCTTCATAAAACATCCAATTAAACATCCTGCTCTGTAACACGGGTTCAACACGTAGAAAATAACAACTTATTTTTAATTAACATCTCCTTTAAAACAAAACATTGCAGTGGATTTATCATCATAAAAAGAACAGCTCATCACATTATCTTTTCATCAAAGTTTAGAGTTTAAAACAACTTAACATCCTCGAAATTCTCAATAAAACAAGTTAGTCAAAATAACACAATACTTCAAAAACAGAAACGTTCCCAACCCTGATGTTACATAACCAGAGCAAGACACACCCTCTACTCTACAAAACGGAAGGACAATGACTCCAAGATAACTCTTCACGCACTACGAACTAGTCTTGGTTATCTACACGTTACCCATGTAGAGGTAACATTCAAACAGGAAGGGTGAGTAATCACAATTCAATATAATTCATATAAGGAAAAGATAATTAACAAGTTAACATTAATCTCAAACAACATCATGGCGACTCACCCAAAACGTCATATAAATCACCAAGTCATTAACATCATAAACATGCAATCATGTAATGCCACCAAGAATGAAATGCAACTTCCTAACATGCATGTGGTACCAATTTGTCATAATAATGGACACCAGACCATCAACCCTCCACGAGGGGGCACATCACAAAATACCTCAATCCCCACAATGGGATTAAGGCCACCACTGGACCGAAGTCCTAACATCGTCACTGGACCGAAGTCCTAAATGCTATGAATACATGATGCACAACGTCAAATTCATTAATATAAAAAAAAGTAATAAAGTGCATCATCATTCACCAGAACATCATATAGATCATGTCATCATTAATTCATCAACGTAATGTAAATCATATCCCCAGAACTATCACATATGCGTCAACAACAACAATTATCTCATCTCAAATCATCAAATCCCATTATCCCTAACCTCCAATTCCCACATTTTCCCCCTAAAACCCCAATCACCCATCAACAATCAAATCCATATATCAAGAATATTGTAAAGTAATACTCCCCATACCTTAAAATATCGTCTCTTTCGACTTCTCTTGAAATTTCTCCGGAATTCTCTTATGCCCTAGCCTCCTTCTCACTTGTTCCTCAGAGCACTTTTGCCTTTTCCTCCAAATAGTAGAATAATGAATTCCTTTTCACTATTCCCTCTTAAATACCCCTAATTGTGCTCTTACCATTATATCCTGGCTTATTCTTCCTAAAAGACCAATATACCCTCAATATTCCTACTTCTCTTATTTTAAATAATAAATAATAATTTGAATAATATAATATGATTATTCTTACTATTATTATTACTAAAATAATTTCCACCCAAAAATGTCCATGCAACACAACATCATGTCATCAAATTGCCTTATATTCACAAATAATCAATAAATAATTAAAACATGAATTTGGGGCGTTACATTGGGCATTATACAAAGACCCCTATCTACACCAGAGTCTATCACTTCTTGAGAGACTTGGACAGTCTCAGCCTCCTCTTGGGCTTCATTCAAGTAGACTTGGAAAGTCTCACTCTCATAGTCTCCTTTTGGACCTCACACAGAGACCTTCAGGCCTCCTAAAAATTATAGGACATACCCTGATCATTTTACCAGTACATCAGTCTCCAGCAGAGTTAAAAACTTCTAAGGTTTTTTAAACTAAACTTTTAAACTTCCCTGACCTCCAACAAGGCTTAACTTTCACCTTGAAAATCCCCAGCCAGAGTCAATTGACCATCACCAAATCCCCAATGAAATCAGAGCCTCATGGCATCTGGTAATCCAACTCTTCCTTGATTACCAACAAGAGTAAATCCCTTTGGATTCCCCAATATAATTTGGACCTGCTCCTGGATTTCCATAAATCCTCAGCTAGAGATAGCCTCCTCTTAGGCTTCATGTAAGAATTTTCCCCAGTCATCCTCAATCTTGGGCTTTGTACAAGACAGATAAAACCCTCTAAGAGGAGTCAGTTTTCTTCAGCTTCAACCTTGGGCTTTGATCAAGGCACACAAAAGTCAACATCCCCTCAGATGAGACCATGAGTCCTTTCTGCAGGAAGGTATATCCCCTGTACATCACATATCAAAACAAATAATCAAAACCTTTTTCCAGATAATTGCTATAAGTGACACACTTGTTGATTCAAAATCCAAGTTGAAGTCCTTCCTTTATCCTGGCTAAAATTTATCTTTCATCTAACTGCTGTATGTGGCAAGCCTCTGGATTCTATACATCCAAGCTAATGTCCCTCTCTTAGCATGAAAGATTCATAAATAAAAAGTGGCATTGCTCTACACTGAGTTAAAGTTTCTTCTTTCATGACATCTCTCTTATAAAGAAAATTATGGCATTGATGGATTCAACATATTCCAGTTAAAGTAATTTCCCTTATAATTAATTCCTCAACATCTGTGATGAATAGGTGAGATATCTCCCTTTAGAGATGAAAAATTCTCTCTTAGTCACCCTTTTAGCTTCAATCTTGGGCTTTGAATAAGACACAAATACCCAGCTAGCTTCAATCTTGGGCTTTAAACAAGACATCAAAATATTTTTCCTCCCATAGAAATAGGAGGAACTATGATTGCTCTGATTTCCCAAATCTCTTTACGGGAATACGTAGGCATAAGATTGCGAAATCTTAGCGAGCACACAAATAAAAAAGTTTAGGTCCAAAAACAACAGAAAACCCGAAAACAACAAAAACATTTTCTCAATACTCCAAAAGGAGAAACTTTTCCAATCCACAACAGATAAACACAAGAAAGCATTTCAAATTAACAGAAATACATGCAAAAGAAGGTTGTTATGGATTACCATAGATACACTGGGTGTTAATAGCTCCCCTTTGCATAACCCGACCCCGATCCCCGATCTCTTAGCATTTGTTAAAGATAATATTTGCGTGCATGGTTGGTTTAAGATATCTTCCCCTTCCTTTCTAGCTTTATAGGATAAATACAAAAATTAGAAAGTAGCACCAATTATGCGGTAAGGTGGTCGCGTCACCAGGAAAAACCCGACGGCTACAACTATCACCTTATGAATCACTTTCTTTAATCTATTTGCAAGCAACTTAGCCAAAACTTTATACATACTCCCAATTCGTGAGATTGGCCTATATTCCGTTAACTTGACAGGATTATCATGTTTCAAAACTAAGGTGATGAATGAGCTGTTAACTCCTTTGACCAATTTTCCATTCATGTGAAATTCAGTAATGAATCTAGCAAAATCTCCTTTGAGCACCTCCCAAAAACTCTTTTACAAAATCCATATTAACCCCGTCTAGACCAGGGCTCTTCGTACTATCGCAATCCCACACCGTTCCCTTAATTTCTTCTTCTAAAAATTGCGCCGTAAGCATCCCGCTGTCTTCTACGCCAATCCTCCTGAATTCACACTCTATAAGCCTAGGTCTAAAAACCTTTCTTCACTTATACACATCAGTGAAGTGTGCCACTACTTCTTGTTTAATCGCTTGAACTTCATACAGTTTCTGACCATGTTTCTCAATGCACACAATTTCGTTGAGTTTACTTCTGTTAGATATGCACCTATGAAATAATTTAGAATTGGCGTCACCTTTCTTCAACCAGAGAATCCTCGACTTCTGCCACTGAATGCTTATCTTCAATTTTGTAAGTAGGCAGCCTTGCAATGACCCTTTTCACACACATCTTTTTCTATTGCAACTACTGTCAAAACGTCTCACTATATTTACGTGTTCTGTTTACTAGTGCTAACAATATGTATATTCTTAGCCGAATACATTAAATAAAACCACAGGAAGTTTAAACCTACTTAACATTAGGCTTAATTAAAGCACAAGAAGGGTCAAATTTCAATACTCAAATGGGGAAAACAATGAAAAGTAATATCATATTTATTAAACATGAAATATTAAGGACTACCCATATTTTCTTAGGCATAGGCACAACAATTTTTCCTCACTTAAAGCACAAACAAAATCAAACTTCACTACTCACATGATGAAAAACCATGATTAAGTAATGATCACCCATTTATTTCTAAACATGTAATATACTCTCTCCGATTCTTTTTATAAGGAAAATTTCACCTTTTTAGATTCATTAAATAATTAATGTATCTGGTCTGTATTATAGTCAGATACATTAATTATTTAATGAATCTAAAAAGGTGAAGTGTCTCTTATAAAAAGGACTGAAGGGAGTATTTCCTTAGGCACAACATTGAAGCATGCTATCATATTATTTTTCTCTCCCACTCTACATCTAAAGGGAAAGGCACATTAGACATATTAATAGTTAACATTCCATTAGTATGAACTGGATCATATGGAGAACCTTCCCCAAATTCAACTGTTCCCGTATAGACTTGGTTCCCACTCTACTTCTTTGATCACCTTCAATATTTGTTTTCTTTGACACTATTTTTCGCTCAGGTGAGAAATGAACTCCATCACTAACAAATAATGAAATCCCATTTCTCACGATAAGGATTGCTCTTACATCCTACTGAAAGATCAAAATTACTCTTGGAACTAGATTGAGATTTACGCGATACGTGAGACTCTTGGAACTAGATTGAGATTCAAGCGATACGCTACACAGAGATGAGTTTTTTAAGTAGTATTATAAAATATAAATTTTGATTTTGTTTATTACAAAAAATTTACATGTGTCGTGATGATGTGGCACAAATGAATTTAAAAAGTTTGCATATGTCGTGATATAATCCGCCACTTTAGATTTAATATATTATGTAGATAATAAATTTTTTTTTATAATTATTTTTTATGATTTTAAAGAAAATAAAATTTCAGTTTTAGTGTTTGTATTCACAAATATTTTTGTCTTTGTGAGGAGTTGAACTTGTGACTTCCAATATAGAATAAATATTGCATTTTTTTGTCTTTGCAAGGAGTTAAACTCGTGACCTTTAATTGAGAATAATTATTGCATTTGACTTTTTGAAAATGAGTTTAGGGAGGTGCCACATAGGATGATGAGATGATGTGGCAGAAATGAATCAGAAAAGTTTGCATGTGTCGTGATATAATCTGCATCTTTAGATTTAATATATTATGTAGATTCGTATATATACTTTCAGATGCATCTCATTCATACAAAATCCATTAGTTATTGTACCAAACCCTAATTCAATGATAAAATTTAATCCAAAAATGCCTTTCCGTATACCTCACAGAAGTGTATTTCTGGAATCCACTGAACCAGAAACAGATGCAAAAATGAAACAGATGCTGAAACAGAGATAAATTAACATAGATAATTGTTATGACATACATAAAAAATGAAACATTACATTGATAATCATTAACGTAAATCGAACATTACATTTCATCATTAAGTATGACGTTTCAATATCTTCAGAATATCTTTGGTCGATCTCGCAATCTTCACATCCAACTCGATCAGACATTTTGTTTCGTAATAGAATGTACTCTCTATAGCCCTTAAATATTCATCTTCAACTTAAACTTATTGACTTGAATCTTTCTTTCGTTTTCAATCGAGAGGGTGAACGGTACTCGAGTTTCACCACTCTTTGATTATTTGAGTATTATAAGAGATTCTCCAGTATGCATTTCAGATCAACAATAGAGGTGTACTCTGTGATCCTAAATTCAAGTGCGACATTCACGTCGTTGAAGTAGACAAATTCGACATGCCAATATATGCTCATTTTGGTGTGATGTCATTTTGTTAAAAATATGATACAAGAGACCCTGTCCACTACTGAAGCTGAATTCACAATTACAACTCATTCTGTGTGTGTGTCAAGTAGACATGACAACATAACCTGTACTCGTGGATACTTTTATGAACCCACCTTAAATTTGATGGAAAAATCCGTTTTGACTGTGTTTGAGTTTGAGTTTGGATTTTTCCGGATAACAAAATATGGGAACTAGTCGGGTAATAGGGACACTAACACTCACCCCGAACACGTACCCGAACCTACCACGTTTATTTTATTATGTACTTTATTATTTAGTTTTGATAATTTAAAATATTAAATATATGATTAATGCTTTGATATTTTGATTTGTACTTTATTATTTAAAATATTTGAAATGTATGTATAAAACTTTTTGAGATTATTTTATTTTATTATTTGTAATGTAATTTGATATCGGACAAAAGAAATATTTTTATTTAAAAAATTGATTATACTACATGCATGATGGCGGAGCGGGAATATCCAAATCTAACCCGAACCCTTTTGAGAAGAGTTTTCGTTTTCGTTTTTCATTCCCGTTAAAAATCGGGGCGGGGAATAGAAACAATTTTATTTAAAAAGTTGATTATACTACATGCATGATGGCGGAGCGGGAATATCCAAATCTATCCCGAACCCTTTTGAGAAGAGTTTTTGTTTTCATTTTTCATTCCCGTTAAAAATCGGGGCGGGGAATAGAAATAGTTCGAAAATTCGAGTTTGAGTATGGGGGAGATAAAAGCCGTCTTCGTCCCGCTCCGTTGGCATTCTTAGTGTAAGGACACATGATTGCACAAAATTCTATATTTAAAAAATGCTATACATAAAATGTTAGGATTCTAATAATTTGAAGAAGAAATAATACCTTCCGAGAATACAAGTGAGAAAGAGTAGTTCCCCAACCCTCATAGTAACTGAAGGGGATTTCTTATCCCATTTTATAAGGTTAAAAAAAACTTTATGAAAAATCCAAAAGGCCTCTCAGATTTTGAATATGCATCTCTGGACGCACCCTTATCTTAAGTCAAAACGTTACAACTGATTCGAAAATGCATCTTCGAAATATTTCAAAACACATCTCATGCATCGCACTGAGCCACACCAACATATTTTGTAAACATGACACCGAATATGCATCTTCGAAATATTTCAAAACACACCCCATGCATCCATCTTTGAAAGGCTCGTTTAAAATATTTATTAATCTAGAGATGCATCTCCGTTTAGGGTTTACGGAGATGCATACCTGTAACCAGTCAAAACAGAGCAAATTAAGTTAGTTTTATGGTTACTGAGATGACAATGACTATTTATAAATGTTAAGACCCCTCTTATGTGATTAGCATTAAGCCATACAACCGATATGCAAAAAATGACATATGTAAATCTTGAGTCAAAATAAGTTATCGTGACATACACAATAAAGTCTAAATATACAATGAAGTCGAAATAAGTAAAAATAAAACACAATCGAACATAAATTCAAACTATGGATACTATCAACTATTGCATATGCCGGACTCGAGCTCCTCAGCCTCCTTTACCCCCTGTGCTTTAACGCTGTCTCCGGTACATCAGTGTCTATCGTGTCTCCGTCATAATGTATCAACTATCAAACATGCATAAACTATGTATTTCAATAACTAATCATCGATTTCTACAAATTTATACAAAAAATAAAAAAAGTTTACACTAATACAAAATTTACAAGTGAGAATTGTTTTGAAATTGATGTAGTTGAATTAGCTCTTTGATGCAGTTAGTGTTGATTGAATTAACTTTGATGTTGCTTAATTGATTTTGAGACAATGTAATTTTGAGATAGTTTTAGAGAAAAAATTGTTTTTTTAACAAGTAAGGAAGAAGAAGGGTTCTAGTGCGTTATGTACAAGCAACGTTTGAAGATGTATCTCCATAGGTTTTTCACATTAAATCAGACTTTTATTAACTTAGGATGCGTTCGAAGATGTATCTCCAATTTTTATAAATATTTTTGTATTTTCACATAATATCACAATAATACATAGGATACATTAAAAAATTTCCTAATTAGATTGGACAATTGAAGAACCAAACATAATAAAATGAAGTCTCATTACTCCTAACAAGCCGTGACAATGAGGACAAAGACTTGTACAAGTATAATAAATATTTTGTATGTAAAACATGTTTATAAAAAGTTAAGTATATTATTTTTAATTTTTATTATAGTCTATATCTATAGGGTGGGTGAGTAGTGAGTTGTCAAGCAATACAAAAATGTGCAACTTGTCGTAGAGGTAGTGAACATTTAAAAAAATGTCAAAACAAAAAACAAAAAAGAAAGTAAATTTTAACTCAATAATTTTATATAAAAATATAAAATAGAGAATCTATTGGTCTTCAAGAGCCAAACAAGCATAGATTAACAATGTCAACTGCACTTGTTTATTCTAAGTTCGAATCCAGTCCTGAGTGAGCACACAACAATCTCGATTTTATTGCATCGATTAACAATCTCTATTCAAATTATGAAGAAAAAATAAGGACTAGTGGAAAATTTTGATCCAAATCCATAAAACTTTCACTAAAGACATAAAATCACGAAATCTTATGAACAATTTACACAATCAATATAGTCGGAGAGGTCTTACAACTCACATGGTGAAAAACCTGGGATAGGAACTAAGAACACAAATTTTCTTTAATTAGGCAGAGTTCTAAATTCCTGTTATTTGTGGTTGTTGCCTAATGATTCAATGATCTGCAGCATGTCTTTAGCTCCAAATGGACATCAGTCATACTCCTCGGTTTCCAGGAAGGTCAAGCTGGCAACATTAATAGTTTTTTCATCAGGGCCAAGTGGATCATAAGGTGAATCTTCTCCAAATTCATTTGGCAGTGACTTCCAATGCAAGCAAGGTTCCCAATCCGCTTCTTTGAGTGTATTAAGTATCTCTTTTACCACTATCTTGCTACCCTCATGTGTCAAATGAATTCCATCTCTATCAAACAACATTCAAGAAAACGAATGAATGATAAGCACATCCGAAATAATCAATCATAGTTGTTACTAAAAAGTTCTAACAAAGGATGATTTGTGATTAAAGGGTCACATGAGAGCAAACTTACGTGAAGCAATCATCTCGCCAGCTATCCCTCTTTTGGATTGCCGACCACAGATCAATGGCCTTGATATTCATCTCGCGACATAGCTCCAAACATGCTTCTGAATATATTCGACACGATTCATTATTCCTTGGTGGTCTCTGTATACAACTGGTTGACGTCCAAAAAAAAGTCACGCAATAAGAATATCAAAAGGGCTTGAATAGTACATATCATTCTCTAAATTTATCCTATGCTAGTGAAGTTAAATCATATAACTTAGTATATTCTCCAAATCTATAGTTTATGTGTTCTATATGTCATAGTTTTCTGGCACTGTAAATAGGCTTATGTGAGACTAGGCTCTCTATATTTTCCATACTGAAAAATCATACTTATAACAATCAAATAGCAAAAGAATTACAGTCAAAACCTGTTTCCATAGATTTGCACTTCATTGCAAGGCGGAGCAGTGAGAAATATAAGGCGAGTCTTCTTTGACAGGCTCTGGAAATCATTAGGAAGTGTCAAACTTTGTATCAAAAAATATAACAGTAAAAATGATGCAGATTATGCAAGCATTTCAAGAAATTTTTACTTGAATAATAAACTATTTTATATATATTGATAAACTAAGACAGAAAGTGTTACTCAGAGTGAAATTTTACCTTGATATGATTAGCAATCTTCTTCGTATTTTCAATGTATTCTTGGAGAGGTACATGTTGACCAAGGCCACTAGGATGTGAAAGAACAGAATCATTACCGCCAAAGTACACAATTATCAACGACGGTTGCTCGGTCGCATTCTATGTTATAGAAGAACAACAGAACAAAAGGGTGACTCTTTATGGTAAAATTCAAAATATTCTTGCAGAAATTGAGTGTATCATTTGCATTACCTTGGGGAAAATGGTATCTAGAACCTGCACAGCGCGCCTTGTATTCCAACCACAGTATCCTCGCAGAACTATATCAGCCTATGTAATGACAGGGTCAGATAAACATTACAGATTCACAAGAATCAGTATGTATGGACTTGTGGAAAAAGAAAGTGAATTGTGAATTATTTTATATAAATGAATAAACATTAAAGATTCACAAGAATGAGTAGAAAAGTACCTTGCGAGAATACAAGTGAGAAAGAATAGCACCCCAACCTTCTTTGAGAAAACTGAGCTGAACAATGGAAGAACCAAACAGAACAATCTGAGGCCTCGATGGTCCTACCATTTTTCTGTCTCTCTCACACTGAGAGTGAGAGAGAGAGATAAATATAGAGTGATGATGTGTGAGTGACTCAGTGGAAAATAATTAAATTATATATTAATAATACTTACAAAATCAATTTTTATTATTATATTAAAAATGACAACAACAAAAAAAGAACACATAATTAGTTAGAACCTTAGAGATTTAAGAGGGAATTTAAAAAAAAAAATCCTCTTAGTAGACTAATCTCGACGAACAAATCTTTATTAAACCATTAATCACAAAACAATTATCAAATAAAAAAAAATTTAGAAATACCTTTTGATGTGTGTTTAACTTTGATCATAAACGTGAAAAATACCGTCATTTCTATAAAGTTCATGTGAATACAAAGTGGAACGCGTTGTTAACCGTTTTCTAAGAATGACAATTAAGATTTTAGTGTAAGTATAGAGTGCAACCTAAGAGGAGAAAGGATGTGGGTGTGTTTGAGTTTGAATTAGGTTTTATGAATATTTTTTGTTATTTTTAAGGTATTTTGATTCTATAATTTTTTCCCAGAAGAATTATGATGAATGTATGAATAAACGAGCATAAAAAAATGCAGAAAGAACAAAGAACACAAATATATACTGGTTCTCGTTAATTTAGTCCCCTCACACCCCGTGAAAGATTTCATTATGTTAGTCTTTGTACAAGCCTCACCCCAAAACTATCCTACAATCTTATAACACAACACACCAAATCTATGGTGGACTTTGAATCTCTCCCGATTCAAAGAACCTTTTCCAACAAACAGAAAGAACATCACTTCCTATTTGTAAACACATGTAGAAAGTACAATCACTTTCCTTACATACAAAATCACCACACACTTGGTGAATAAATTACAACAAATAGATAAAAATGAGTACAAATAGATTTGTATGCTTTTCCAATATTCTGAAAAATATAATCTTCTCTTTTTAAATGAACAATTCAAGAATATATAAACATTTAAGTGCTCAATGGTTTATGATTTTTTTTTCTAAAATGAATAAAATTTATGCAATAAAAATTTCTATGACATTTTGTATGAACACATGAAAAAAAAAACTAAGAATTGTTTGAAAAAATATGATTGAAAGAGATTATTTGAAATATTAAAAATTCTGTTTTTTATAAGTCACAAGATACCTCTAGAAATTAGTTACAATGTTTGAGAAAATGATCATGAGAATTTGTAATGTTTTAGAAAGTGAATTTTTGTTCCTCAAGGGACAGATTTCGAACTCAATGCTTCAATAAACAGTTCGACAAGATACACCAGAACCATTACAATAACAAGTACTAGATGATGGATAAAAAAAGCAAAAAAACACAATCATTTGTTTACCCAGTTCGGTCAAACTACACCTATGTATGGGGGGCCGAGCCTACAACCCAAGAAAGGAAATTCACTATTATTAGCTTAGCACAATTAGACTTACGAGCAACAATAAATCTTATGTTATTCAATGCCTCTTCCTAACACTACCTAGTGACTTTCTGTTTAGATCATCCCTCTAAACATGAGAACCTACTCACTTTCTTCTCTGTCACACAACCGGTGACAGGGGCACACAATCGCTAAATCATAGTTATTAACTTCATTCTTAACAAGATAAAATAATGTTGAATATTACAACTCCACTAAACAAACCTTCTATGCCAAGTTACTAAAACATAGAGGTGTACATAACAATGTTGAGTTTACAACTCAATTAGACAAACCTTCTATGCTAAGTTACTGAAATATAGAGGTGTACATAAAAATAACAAGGACTCTTGTAAACATTTTCACTCTAAAATTTTCAACGTGAATGCTTTCTTTCCAATGTAGGTTTGAGCTCCTTATATAGAAAAATAACTCTGGACTTTTTCTTTGTGGATCTGCAGTTATTTTCGTCCAGAATCTTTGCACAATCTGTTGGATATTTGATTTGCTCCTTGAATATCACCAACAAAAAGATATGATTTGGTTTGTTAAAAATTCAAATTTAATTCTCTTTTAAATCTGATTTGATCTTCACAGCTGTCCAACAAATCATATAATCATATTGCTAAACCAATAGCAATAAAACATAACTGAATATTCTCAAAAGATTTTGTTAAAACGCAATAATTTGGCACCTGTTGCATAAGCCCCATATGTCGTGCGAACATGTTGGAGCATCGCGCCCAACATGTGTCCCTTTTTCAGTTCCATACAAATTTAGAAAGCTTGACCAATCTTGAACACGTGGATACTTATCCAAGTTGTTATTTTGCTAAAATATATGCAATGTAATAGAAAAAACAATCTCCCTTTTGGAAAATTGTGGCAAAACAACTCTTTAAGATACAAAACATTTCTTCCATCAAAACAAGTGACAACCAGTAGGACTACTGGATCTTCAGAGCATTTAAGCAGTAACAACTTTCATGTATTAGAGTTAATCACCAGCAGCAACATAAGTCAGAAGCATCAACATTCAGATGCTTACTTATAATCCATTCAGTTGGTCCAAATCAAACAGACAATCATGCAATCATTCGCAGACTTAGGCATGCATGAATCTAGTATCACATAGTTAGTAGCAAACAATCATACTAACTAACATATATAAGTATGCAATCATTCACATACTTAGTCATGTACACATAATCAGTTAGTAGTTGATATCATAATATGCAATGAATACTACTAGCACAAATATATATGTTTTTACAGATACAAGGGTTAGGACCAGATGTCCTGCCTGATGCTCCAGCATGGAACACAACATTAGCACTTACCAAAGATAGTTAGTACCAAAACAAATGTGTTACTTCAGTACTTAGCAACACTATATTAATCCCCCTTTTTCCATAATTTGGCAAAGGAATGAAAAGAATAGCTATCTTCAGAGATCAAAATAGCATCCAATCCTAGAGCAACACAAAATAGTAGCATAAAGCCAAAAGACACAGATTGCTACCCAAGAGGAATACCATCATCCTTAACCTTAATCTCCTACAAGCTCCAGCACTATCTTAAAAAACTAATCCTCATTATGAAGCTTCTTAAGCCCATTATACACCAGTGCCCAAAAAAATACACTTCAACCTTATTTGCAAATTCTCCTTCTTCCATAGTTCCCTTTCTCATACTTTTATCAATAGAGGGAACCTTGATTCTGTCCAATCAATTGAAAGTTAATGATGAAATTTTCACAAACTTTCTTCTATCAAACACTTTCCTCAGCTCCTTGACTAGTTTATCATATCTAGGACTATCATTAGTAATAATTTTCATTAGCTCATCAGCTTTCATGAATCCTTTGCAATCAAGAGATTATTCTCCTAGCTATTTTCCACTGGTAGTCAATCTTTAATGAACATACTTCCATTTTTTAACATTTGTTTTAGAATGGGAACATGCATTACCCATGTGAGTAAAGGAGACATCCACATGAAGCCTTTTTTCTCCAACCTTTCTTTTTAAGGTAGACACGTTGTTCTGGATTGTGTTAAGTGCCAAATTGTGCATATTTTAGATAGTATTTTGTGGCCCTTTTCAATTGGTTCTTTGGTGTTTTAGTAGTAAATACATATGTTTTAGTGTAAATACGCAAGTTTCCATTTTTGTATGTAAATATTGTGAATTATGATCATTTTGATGCTTTTTGATAGGTTTTCTTGCTGGATAGAATGCTTGGAACCTATGGATGGTAAAAGGGAGCTTGGAAGATCATTTTTCGCAACTTTCTATTGGTTACTCGCGTTTAGCGCACTTTTTAGCGCGTTTTTGATGAAAAGGCAGCAACTAAGGATCCTTGACCGTGCTTAGCGTAGGCAGGACCATAGTCAGCGTGCTTTAAGACGGTTTAAGTGTATTTTAAGTGAGATCGCGCTTAAGCACGCTCTGTGACCGCTTAGCGCGGTTTTAATAAATTCAATTCTTTGTTAATTTGTTTGTCTCATTTTTGTAGGTATTTAAGTCGTGATTTTTATTCATTTTCATATAGATCATTGAATAAGCTTTCCAACGCTTCCGACAACGCCTTAAACGGAGTTACGGTTCGAAAGTTATGACGAAAACAAGATGCTGGATTTCTCTGATGGCGCTAAGCGCCCTCAGAGTGCGCTAAGCGCGTTCGCGACATTCCAGCCCCCTATTTAAGTCACTTTTCAGCATTTTTTAGGTTATGTTTTAGGGGGAACCTTCTCCCAACTTCATCAAACATATTTTAGGAGTAGATAGGCTTAGAAAACAACATTAGATGACGCATCTTGATGATCCGGAGTAGGATTTGCTCCAATCGACTCTGACACGCCGTGAGAAATTTATTCTTCTCCTTTCTTCTCTTTGTATCCTCTTTTGTTGGGGTTTTTATTGTAATCTCTTGTTACCTTATGTATTTCATCTAATCTATGTATTGTGAATATGCTTTGATTCAATATTGTTGTTATCTTTAATTTCTTGTTTTTGGGTATGACAAAACCCTTTACAAACCCTAGACCTAAGATGTATGTATATTGGCTGTGGAAAGCGGTCTAATACTCACATGTGTGTTGGATCTTAATGCTTCGTGTTGTTGAGTTGCGTGAGACATCACCTTCGAGAGAATGCGGTTGATCTCTCAACGTTTGCGTTAGACATAACCTCTTGTTGTGAGCGATACGTGGGGATTTTGACGAGTGATTTAGGTTGCGTGCATTTGATCCATATATTTTTTAGTGCTTGATGGGTAGATTGAAATACAACTCCTGACGAGTTTTCTCGTGTCTTAAGAATGTATTTATTTTCATGTTTTATGTTTTTTCCTTTTGCACTTTTATCCCAAACCATTTAAACCCAAGCTTTGAGACGTAGAGATTGTCGAACGACATTCTTTCCCTCGAACCGATCCCTGTGGATACGACAACCCTCAGGAATTGTTTCAAACATAAACATTTGCTTGCCACTTTACCGTAATCAACAGATTATTGCGTCAACATTTGTCCCAGAATCCCTCGTTTAAACAAGCTTTCTATCCACTTAAGTCTTAATAAGGGCAACTTATTCATCCTTCCTCTGAGTTTGAAACTCAACCATCAACATGTCGTCTGCTACATCCTGGTTGACATCTTCATTACCCTTTTTGATGACATCATCGATCATTTGGTTGTTACACAACTATTGAGTGCAACTTCTATCAGCATAAATACCTTGAGAACCACATGCATAGTTCTTCACTTGAAAATCAGGAAAACAACTTACATCTTCTACCATGCTCAACTCCAACTTAGACTGCAATTGAAGAACAACATGCTCCATCATGTTGTCTGACAAGTCCTTAATACACATTAGAGCTCTCTCAAGATTCTCATTGTCTTTCATAATGACTTCCTCTAGCATCTGAGCATCCTTTTCAAATGCCAAAGCCTCTTTTGACAACATTCTTTTAGGGGCTAAGTACTTCCACTTCAACACAATATCCTCATAAAGGAGAGACACGTTACGAAGATCAACATCCTTATTAACACATTCATTGACTATTTCAGACCCATCACAAACTTCCTTGTTCATATGGGCAGAACTGGCATAATCATTGACAACATCATCAATGTTGTCATTCCCTTTATGATCCTTTTCATGAGTAGTCTTGTCACGAGACTTGGTCAAAATCTTATTCAACATGTTGACAAAAGGAAAGTGTTCAACTTTCACATTCAAGTTCCTTTTGAGGAAGGTACTTTGTTCATCCATCTGGATAGGTGTGAGCTTCAGGATACATGACAGACTAGATCTCAAACTGATGGTTCCAAATGTATGAGCATCACAAACACTCCTATTTTCTTTAGGAGGTAGTAAAATGTTTCTTAGAAAGATGGTAACAACTTTCTCTATAACAAGACCACTGAGATTACAAACTTCATCCTTATAGATTGTGTGCCCTTGGTTAACAATCCATACACCTTGCTATCTATAGCACAAATACACGTAAACTTTCATCCTCATTTGTCACATCTTCACACAATGTCTCCACATGATCATGGATATTAACACCATCACCATTGCTCTTATGAGAATCAACCTCCATATCATCATGGATATGATCATTATTCTCCTAAAGCTTTTGAGACTCTGTTAACATGTCTGGCACATTTTTATCATCTTGATTTCTCAGATTGGATTCCTGTGATTCTTCACTGAAAGACATGTGAATGAGATGATGATTTCTCATCACAATTCCTCCAGTAACTAGATCAGTCTCATCATCATGTGGAAAGTTATGAAGAGAAATATTTGGAAGAAATTTCTTGTCAAATAGCATGTGGTTGGACTTCAAGATAAAAAAAGTAACACCAATCCCTGTTTTTACCAAACACAGAAACATGTTTTTGGTTAAACAAAGCTCCAGAAATATGAGAAGGAATGCCATACTTCCTATTCTTCTTCAACTCTTTCTTGTGAATCACTACTGGGTTCAATGTTGGGAGGACCTCTAGCCTGACCATCAACCTTCCATTCAATGATAACTCCTTGCATGAGTAAGATGTTGGAACATCTTGAATGACATCTTGGTTTGCTTCTCATTTTGAAACACATCATGTATTTTACCTTCTTCAATCTTGAATTTTGGAAACCCCTTGACATCATCTTTAGATATGATCTCCTTCATGCTCTTAACCTTGGATAAAGGTTGAGAAATCCACATATAACAGTTGTCTTTGGATCTTGAACCCTTCATCAACACAACTTGATCTTTCCTAGAGATAATACATTCTGACTTGTTGTAGCTAACATTCATACCTTGATCACATAATTGACTTATGATGATCAAGTTAGCAGTTAATCCTTCTACTAGCAGCACATCATCAATACATGGTAAATCTAGTCTCACCAACTTGCCTATCCCCTTGATTCTTCCTCTAGTTCCATCACCAAATATGACATAACTATTAGAATAGAGCTTTAACTTTTTAATATAGCTCCTTTCACCAGTCATATGCTGTGAACATCCACTATCAAAATACCAATCCTTTATAAAAGCAATTCTAAGAGCAACATGAGCGAAGAGACATTTGACAATTTCCTTGGGTTTCCACTTTCTTAGCTTGAGTTTTCTTCTATTTCTTTCCTTTATATTTTGACTGACTATAATACTGAGGATATCCATATAGTTTATAGCAAAAGGGTCTTATATGACCACATCTACCACAGTGGTGACATCTCTATGCAGAGTTCTTGTAACCCCTGTGTTGAAGGTACACATGCCGAGCACGATGCTGAGACATGTTGTCCACCATCTGAAACTCAGTCTTCATCTTAGGTGGGACTTTGATCTTTTTATTCATGAAACTATAGTCAAACCCAACAACCTTCATATTCCCTTCAAATACATCATTCAACATATCTAAACAGTTGTTCTTCAAATGTACAAATTCTGGCATATTTTCAAGTTTGGACTTTAACAATGTGATTTCTTCTTTCAGACATGTAATGGTTGAGCCAAGCTTCTCTTTTTTAATGAGTATAGCCCTTATGGTCTTCTTTAGTTTGTCTTCTCTCAAGCAAGACTCCTTTCATTCTATGAGTAGGTCTCTATAACTTTCAGCAAGTTCTTCTATTGACATCTTTTCATCATATCCTCACTACAAGATTCATATTGCCCAGTAAAGGTCATCACTTTATTAGCTATTTCTTCTTTACTTTTATCATCAGATTTAGACCAAGTAATAGATAATCTCTTTTTATGTTTCTTTAGAAGAGCAGGACATCCAATTTTAATGTGGCCGAAACCTTCACATTCGGAACATTGAGCTTTTTTGCCTTTATTATCTTTGAAATCATCTTTGCTCTTGTTTAAGGAAATGATGTCTGACCTTTTGTCTGGGGAATTTGTCCTTCAGTTTCTGTCCAGCTTTTTTAAATATCTATTAAAATTTCTCCAATCAAGGGCTATAGCGTCTAAAAAACTTTCTCCAGTATCCTTATCACCTTGATTTTCCTTCACTTGAGTATTGGATACAAAAGCTACACCTTTGCTATTGTTTTATAATCTTTCATTTATAGAAACTTCAAAGGTTTGAAGGGAACCAATAAGTTCATCAACCTTCAAGGTACTTAAGTCTTGAGCCTCTTCAATAGTTGTGACCTTCATATCAAACTTTTAAGGTAAAGATATGAGAATCTTTCTAACCAGCTTTTCTTCTGACATCTTTTCTACCAAAGCAAAATAATTGTTAGCCATGTCACACTGATGAATGTTAAAATCAGATATGGATTCATCTTCCATCTTTCTCATATTTTCAAACTTGGTTGTAAGGAGCTGCAACCTTGACATCCTAACCTTAGACGTGCTTTCATGAGCAGTCTTGAGAATCTCCCATGTTTTTTTGCTTCAGTACAAATGTTGATTAGTATGAACATATTCTTGTTAACACCATTGAATATAACATTCAAGGCTCCATCATTATCAATAGTTTCATCATCTTCAACTTTGGACCAATCAGCTTCTAGTTTTAGGCTAGTTGTACCATCTTCAGAGATAATCATTGGATGTTTCCATTCCTTGATTGCAGCTTTCCATGCTTTGTTTCCCAAGGATTTGAGAAAAGCCACCATCATCATCTTCCAATAATCATAATTTGTGTCATCTAAAACATGTGGTTTGTTGACTGATCCTCCATCTTTAATTATCTGCATTTGAGCAAAATTTATCTTCCATGGAGCTCACCCAACAAGCTAGGGTGCTTGCTCTAATGCCAATTGAAATTCTATTCCTCGGGGGACATATGTCGAACTCGATGCTTCAACAACTGGTTTGACAAGATACACCAGAACTACTACAATAGCAAGTACTAGATGATGGAGCATACAGTAATAAAGAACATAATCAATTGTTTACCCAGTTCAAAGAAAGTATACCGACGTCTGGGGGGTTGAGTCCACAATCCAAAAAAGGAAATTCACTATTAGTAGCTTAGTACAATTAGACTTACAAGAAACAACAAACCGTATGTTGTTCAATGCCTTTTCCTAACACTACCCAATGACTGTCTATTTAGAGCCTCCCCCTAAACATGAGAACCTACTCACTTTCTTCTCTGTCACACAACCCGTGATAGGGGCAAACAATCATTAAACCCTACTGATAAACTTCAATCTTAACAAGATGAAAGCATGTTGAATATTACCACTCCACTAGACAAGCCTTCTATGCCAAGTTACTGAAACATAAAGGTGTACTTAAAAATATCTAGGACTCTTGTAAACCCTAGTACTCTAAAATTTTCAATGTAAATGCTTGCTTTCCAATGTAGGGTTTTACTCCATATATGGAAAAATAACAATGGACTTTTTCTTTGTGGATCTACGGTTATTTTTGTCCTGAATCTTTGCATAATCTGTTGGATATTTGATTTTCTCCTTGAATATCTCCAACAAAATGATATAATTTGGTTTGATACAAATTCAAATTTAAATCTCTTATAAACCTGATTTGATCTTCACAGCTGTCCAACAAATCATATAACCATATTTCTAAACCAATAGCAATAAAACATAATTGAATCTTCTCAAAAGATTATGTTAAAATGCAACAATCTGACGCCTATTGAAAAAGGCCAAGATGTCGCAACAACATAATGGAACATTGTGCCTAACATGTGTCCCTTTCTCAGTTCCATACAACTTTAGCAAGCTAGACCAATCTTGAACACTTGGACACTTCTCCAAGTTTTTGTTTTGCTAAAGTGCAGCCAGTTCAAAGGGTCAATCCAATAGGAACTACAGAAAAGTATCATGATCATATGCAATAAATAGGTATGACATTGATTCAGAATTTTTCACCATGTTACAAAGGTCAATAGTTTTAACTATGATGTCAATATATTAACCTATCCTCAACATTAAAAAAACTTGAGAAAAAGAACTAGGTCAATCGTTTGAATGAAACTGTCAATTGATTATCATAGGCAAAAACTAGAATGGTCAATCAATTGAATCAATAGGTAAATCGATTGATGCCTATTTGAATTGAAAAAAATTGTTTGACAGAGATGATATCAATTGATTGACTGCCAGGGGTAAATCGATTGACCTCCCTAAAATCTTGAAAATTTTCTTAAGTTAAAAATGCAACTTTAAAATAATGCATGAATCAATGTTAAAGGTTATTTTTTGAGCACCTAAGGCTTACATACATATGAATTTCCATTATAACTTAATCTTCACGAATCAATCCTTTGATTTCCAAAGCTTATCCAATTTGGTACTTGATTTTGTTGGGTGAGAATATGAAAGTAGAAAAACGGTCTAGAGAGAGAGGGGGAGGTGATCCATAGACCCAAATAAAAATGCAACTGCCATTTTCAAAACTGAGTTGCGAGCATAATGTTTGAAGTGAAAATGAAAATTATACAATCAATTATGATCAAGCAAACACACAAATCATTTCACAGATATCCAAGATTATAAACAATGAAACACTTGGTATAAATTGATTCAAGTTGTGTAGTCACAAGAAGTGTACACAATTGATTCAATGTGGAATCCTAAATTCAATTTGTTTTTAGATTTATCAATCACAATACCAGCTTGTCTAGTTGTCCGATACCAACAAAACCTAAGCTTTATGTAATTAATCGCTATAGAGAACAAAATGATATAATACGATGGAATTGAAAAACCTAGCATGCAATCACTACGAATATAAATACAAGAGTAAAGTTAGAGAGATGACACCGAGATTTATAGTGCTTCAGCCTTCGTCCTCGCTTGGCCTACGTGCACTCTTCAATGGTTACCCATTGGAACCTGCATAGTTCCTTGTTATTTGACAAATATTTCCAAGAGTTCATACAATCACCAATCCATAATTTACAACTAAGAAAATAAATATCCTAGATTGGATATTGACTTGTATCTAGCAAACTTGCCAAACTCTTCTACGTAATCTTCACTTGAATATGTTTCTTAAGCCTTCAAATATTATCAATTATGCTCCAAGCCTTTGAGTGTATCTATCAACCTATTGATCCTACCGATTCCTTAAGCGGTGATATTGTCCAAAGATCTGAGAAGAACTCCGCCTTATCTAAAGCCTTCCACATACACTACAAGAAAATTGGCAAATTACGACGGTTAATTTTGGAAGATTACGGCGGTTACAACCGACGTAAATTGCAAATAACGACGGTTTCTCTTCCGTCGTAGAAACATGTGTCGCAAGGCTGTTTTACGACGGTTTGTAAAACTGTCGCTCCAACTGCCTTAACTTTCTACGAGAGTTTTGAAATAGCCTCTAATATATTATTACGACGGTTATAACCGCCACAATTATATAATATATATTTCAATGAAAATAACGACGGTTGTAACCGCCATAACTATATAATATATTTCATTTAAAATAGTGACGGTTTAGAACTGCGGTAATTTTATTTTATTTAAAAAAAATTAAAAATTGTAATTTTATTACAATATTCAATTCAAACAATTAAAATTATCATGATGCAATATTAAAGGCTACTAGAACAAAGATCAATATAGGTGTTGTCAACTCACAACTAATTATAAATAATGGTTCCACCAAACTCAACGTCAATCCAAACAAGCAGTATGAAAGTAAACACAATGATCACCAACGAAGTACTATTTATTCATACAAAAGCATTAGCCTAGTGTCACTACCTAGGACTGTTACTTATTATTTATTCGTAGCCTCATTTGTAGCTGCAGATAGTTCAGCTTGAAGAGTAGGGAAACGTCTCAATTCTTGTTCATAGAAAAAATTTGTGTTTTATCAACTATTCTAATACTTTTCAAACGGGGTTGCTACAAAATGAATCCACGAACTTTACCTCAGTTTCACCTATTGATTTTCTCACAAGTTCTTTTAAGACAAAGTGAACCTACATCCAAATCATAGAGATACAACTTAATATTTTCATTCATTTTAGATTTAACACAGAAAAAAACAAATAAGACTGCTTACTGCATCAACCGAAGTAACTGAGAGCCCTCTCAATTAGTCGACGGTTACCTTGCTCTGGGGCAATTAAATGAGGTTGGTAACCATCCGCCTCTGACACCACTCTCTTCATATTCTGTAGAGAAAGATGTTTGTCAATCGGAAGCTTTCGTAAAGTAGCAGAAAATTGATTATCAAAGACATTGTATATCCTATCTCCTCCTGGCCGCCTGTGACAATTAAAAAGAGAGATAATTGTGTAACCAAAGAGACGTATGAACTTGTCCATCGGATGACAAGCTGATTTCACAACAATTATTCCAAATTGCTTAAATATACAGTTGGTATATCAAATCTATTGCATAGCAGTATGCTGTAGTTTTTTTCTCAAAAAGAACCAAAAGTTAAAACAAAACAAAGAATAACTCAAAACAAATAGAGCACTATCAAACTGAGACAACTAACACAAAGAATAACTCAACAAATATAGCACTGTTAAGTTGAGACATATAATTTAACCCATGTCTGATATTATGAATTGAGAAGAAAAATCCAAACTTAAGTTATGAAGAAAAGTTCTAGAATCAAGGGTTCTCTTACAGTATGCCACTGTAAGAGAACTAATTTCAGCATTAATTTAAGATAATTATTAATGCATTAATTTACAATCTCTAAACTATAGGTATTTCTTATTTAATATATTTATGAAAACTAATTTAATTAGACCAATCAGAGATTCTACAATTTCCAACACTCAATAACATTATATCATAAACTACGCTTCCAGATATAATTACCCGATTACGGTATACTCCATACTAGCGTATCCCTTACTTCTTGACTTTAACTGGTCAAAGAAATCACCAACCATCTGCAAGTTTGATATCAAAGGAGATTCATATGCATGGAAGCCCAACTTAGTCAAACAAAGGTGTATAATTAAAGGGTAAACCAACAAGAACTAATGCAAACAATTACCTCAGCTAGTGGTAATTCGTAGGTGAGTGATGCCCTAATTTCAGTTATAAATTTCATTTCTTTGAACTGCCCTCTTCTTTCTTGAGCCAGTTCCATAAGAGGACCAATATAGTCCTTTGGCGTAAGCATCTCAATCTGTATACAAGAATTGCATGTATAAGTGTGTGCACACACAATACTTATAAATTAATATGTTTAGCCTGAATTGTTTCAATTTTTGAAAAAATGAACAATAAACACTACAATTGCAAGAAATAACCTTAACAACTAGCTCCTCAATTGATTTTCTTTTACCAGGCTCGGGAAGTAAAGATGGATTTGAGCATTCAACCTTCAAGCATTATGTGATTTGGACAAAATGACCATGTCAATATTTCACAATTGAAAAATATAAAGGAGACTCAATTTTAATGAACCACTAATCATGACTTTCAACCTTATCTCTAAGAACTAAGCAATATAAGAACATTCAAGCATTTCCTATGAAAGCCAAAGAGTAGATACTTCATACTTCAATAAAATCAAACCTGAACAATTTCCATGTGGAGAAGTCCCAGAAACCCGCATCTAAAACCAAATCCCATAGCACTTGAGGTCTCAGGTTCAAACTGAAAACCAAAAAAGAAAATATACTCTTCAAAATTGAGATAGATAAAATTTAGTGCATCAGAATAATTTACTTAATAACAAGTCAAACAACATAAAGAAAGGTTGAATTGATGGTTAAATCTATTCTAGCTAAAACAAGAACTATAATGATAAAGAGAAAGCTACAACTGAAAGATGACAATATATATAGAAAAATGCCAATTATGTTCCCTTTCCGATGGCCTAAAACAAAAGATGCACTATTTTCCAGTATATCAGTATATTAGGCCACCTTTAGTGCATCATCATTGAGTTGAAGCTTCTCAAGAGCATCTCATAGATCGGGAAATCTGGTAACAGAACAAAAAGAATTGTTATTAACTCCAGCCATAGGAATGAGTAACAATACAACTCTCTGGTTCAACAAATAAAAACAAATGCAAATAAGAAATCAATACTGGTCAGCATCAACGGGAAACAGGCCACAGAACACCATAGGAGTGGCTTTCTCATATCCAGGTGCAGCGAGCGATTTTGGACGTGGTTCTTAAGCACTGTCGCTCTGGGGTTACTACAGGTCGATTCATTTGTTTATCCTATTGAGCTGAATAAGGAAGGGAAATAGATGTCTCCAATTAACCCTGCTTGCATACTGAGTTTAAACAACGGTCTGTTAGGTTACGGATGCTGTATGGTAATGGGGCCTTTTTCTTCTTACTTTGTTTAGAACGAAACACCGGGAATGTTCATGGGGAGTTTTGTTAGGATGCTAGGACTGATGCTTTTCATTTGATATGTGAAGGTACGGGATTTGGGGCTTTGGACTAGTGTGCTCGCTAAGATTTTTCTTTCAATCTTATGCCTACGTATTCTCATTTACCGAAACAGGGAAATCAGAGCGATCGTAGTTCTTCCTATTCTATGGGAGGAAATGGTGTTTTGGTGTCTTGTTCAAAGCCCAAGACGTGAAGCTGAAAAGGTGGTTTATATCTTGTTCAAAGCCCAAGATGTGAAGCTGAAAAGGTGTTGTCTTCAGAGAGAATTTGTCATCTCTAAAGGGGGGCTGTTTGTCACAACTGTTGGGTGACTGACTATAAAGGAGGATTACTTTAACCGGGATATGTGAATCCTAGCAATGCCATAATTTCCTTTATAGTGGGTTTTAACCTGAAGGAGAAGACTTTAACTCAGTGTAGAGCAATGCTATCTTTCCTTAGGAATTTCTCATGCTAAAAGAGGGATAATGGCGTGGATGTAAATAATCCAGAGGCTTGCCGCTTACAGCGGTTAGATGAAAGGATTTGTTGATGTTTGTATCTTGTGAACGAGGCACAGTTTTGATGCTAAAAGGTTGATTGACTCAACCGGGGTTTTTCTTATGCAAAGCCTAAAAGGATGCTATTGACCCAACAGGAGGATGCTTTTGTGTCTCGTACGAAGCCCGAGAGGGAGGCTAAAAGGAGTTGACTCAACAAGAAAGTGCTTTTAGATGTGTCTTGTACGAAGCCCAAGACGGAAGCTAAAGGTTGACTCAACAAGAGAGTCTTTTATACTTAACAAGAGAGTGTTTTTGTATCTCGTATGAAGCCCGAGATAGAGGCTAAAGGGGAGATTGACTCAACAAGAGAGTCTTTTTGTATCTCGTACGAAGCCCGAGATAGAGGCTAGAAGGGAGATTGACTCAACAAGAGAGTCTTTTTGTATCTCGTACGAGGCCCGAGATAGAGGCTAAAAGGATTGCTATTTCAGTTGAGTGACAGGTTCACTAGGTTGGTTAAAAGAGAAAATCAGTTCTTATAAAGAGACTGATTAAAGGTAAGGCTATGCTTTGGGATTGATCAAAGGATCAGGGTTATTTCCTGTTCTTTAAGGAAATGGGGAATCCAAAGGGTATTGGAGACTATCCGAGTCTACTGGTGTTTTTCCCTACTTAAGAATGCCATCGGGACTCAAGGAGATTAGACTGTCTAAGTCTAGAGTTTTATCTTTAGTACTATGCTTCAAGAAACAGTAGTAGTACGTTCGCGGAAGAAAGATCTAGACTCTTTGAAAGACTGTTCTATTAAGATGACTAATTTCTGTTCCTATACCTCTAGGAGGTCTTCAGGACAATTTGTACGAAGCCCAAGAGGAGGCTATAAACTTTTAAGAAGCCGAGGGACAATTTATACGAAGCCCAAGAGGAGGCTCTCTTCCCGAAGGAAGAATCCTTATACGAAGCCTAAGAGGAGGCTGTGAATACTTCTAAGAAATCGTAGGGTCCTTGTACAACGCCCAAGAGGAGGCGGAGATGCTTTTAGGAAGCCTGTGGGTCCCCAAACCCTGATAAATTCAAGACATGCTATTCACAGAGAATAGATCAAGCCAGGAAAGTTCGAGAATTTGGAAGAAACTCAAGAGATGCCATTCACGGAGAAAAGATCATCTCTGGGGAGTAGAGTTTCTTTGACGATTTCTAAGGGTGACAGTCTGAGAAAGGGTTCACCGAGAATGCTGCCTTTCACAACTCCATATTGTTTAACCCCAAGAGGAGGGAAGACTGTATCTGGTAATCCTATGGGGATCTAGTTTTGACTGTATTTAAGAGTGACCAACAGGGCTTAGTGCTAGACGTAGTTGCCGGGGAAACTCTAAATATTTATAATAGTATTACACAGTTGATATGAGTTTATGAAAGAAGACTTACAGTGAAACAGCCCCACAATATAGTTTATATGTATATGAAAGCGGATAAAGAAAGCATATAAACATTTACTCGGTTGTAGAGCTTCCATGCTATTTGGTTAGTTGTTCAACAAAGAAAGATTGAAAACAACAGTATATTCAAAATTAAAAGGAGAAAGTATTTTGAAAAGATGTTGGGGCTTACAGCTCATGGAGAGGCCCAAGGTTTATCAGTGATCGCACTATCGTTTTGTACAGAGGGACTTATACAAGTGACTGAGGCCCAAGAAAGGTTTTCTGTACAAGGGGATGAGTCTTACACTCTCTCAAGAGGACCAAGTGTTAAAGAAAAAAGAATGGGGCTTACAACACGAGGGTAGGCCCAGATGATTGGTTTTTTTTATTGGCGATCGCGCAGAGGTTTTCTTTTAACGCAGGGGGACTTATCTCAAGGAGAGGCCCAGGGTCATTTGTTTGAAAATGGCGATCGCGCCGAGATTTTCGAAAACGCGGTGGGTCTTATACAATGAATTGAGGCCCAAAATGGTTTGGTTTTCAAAGGGGGTTGGGTCTTACACTCTAATAGAGGCCCAATGATTTTGAATGGGTCTTATAGCTCGAGGAGAGGCCCAAGGTTTGTTTTTCAACGAATGATGATCGCGTCGAACTTTTTGAAATACAACGGGACTTATACAATAAGTGAGGCCCAAAAATAGGTTTGTATTTACAAAGGATTGGGTCATACACTCTATTAGAGGCCCATGAGTGTTTGAATTTGTTTGATGAGGGTGAAAATCAAAGAAACCCTAATTTGTTATTCTTTAAAAGTAAATATTTAAAGAAAATCAAATAAAATACCAAATAAGTTTGAATAAACCATTTGTGATTTTTGTTTAAGGTTTGAGAAATGAGGGATTAATCACAAGGTGAATTAAAACTCACTTGGTTTTGATTTTCAAAGTAAATATTCACTTTTAAAATGTTTAAAAAAAATTAAAAAGGAATTTATTCACAAAATACTAATTATATTAAATAAATAATATAAACTTATTTTTTTTGTGGAATAAAATATTTCAACATTTTTGTGACTTTTTGCAAAAAGAACCAATAAAAAATAATTAAAATTGAAGGAGTTATTAATTTTCCAATTAATTAATAAAACATGAAAATATTGGAAAAAATAGCAAAAATGTGAGAAAAGACAAAATGGCATGGGTGGGGTTTGAACCCACGACCTCAAGGTTATAGGGCGCACGCCTTACCACTGGGATGGTGATACATCCATTGCTTGAAGTGAAACCACAAATATACAAGGCATGCCTTGTTTTCTAGGCCTGGCCAAGGCAAGTTTTGCCAAGAAACGGGAAGGTCCATAACTTTCTCATTTCTCAATGGTTGGGGACAAAATTTATATGCGTCTGCCCTAGAATTTCACAAGGAATCCAATGGTAGTGGTATTTTTTTCAGATCATACTCCCTCCGCAAAACCCGATAGTGGTTTTGAAAAAGGCCTATAATTGCATTTTCTATGCTACACTTTGATATAGGCATGAATTACATGATGAATTAGTTCAAACACAACATATATAACATGTATGAGGTGTGTATAATTAGTGGACTTCAAAGCAATGCATATTTTGGAAAGTTCAAGTCATGATGCTTACCTCTTTTTGAGCTTTTGGAGTTTTCTGTGCAATCTGCCAAACTTCTTGTTCCAGAAATGGTTTTATGCTTTGGACACTCTCAAATGATCCCTTAGAAGCTTTTAGGATGGTTGGAATCAGCTGAAACCTGCAAAAACACAAACTAGCCCTTTCTTACAAAAGGGTTTAAAATGACCAAAATAGCAACTCTCTCAAATGGTGTTCCAGATAGGGGGAACCATTTGGGACAGTTCAAGGATGTTATGTTGAGTGTGTTTGAGGTTTTATCTGGTTTGGAAAGTGACTGAATCAAGACATGGCTTGAAAAATGCACAAAAGGCCTATTTTGAGGTTTTGAGAGGTGACTTTGTCATTTTAGTGTTACAGGTCACTTTTGATAGTTTGGATCACCTACATATGATGTTTATGAGGTGTTAGGATCATGAGTTGTGATGGAAATCTAACTCAAAAACTCAGAGTTACCTTGCTAAAGAAGGCATTTTGGCATAAAGAGAGGGATTTTGAGGAAAGCATCTGTTTGATGGCTTTGGTGTACTCAAACTGAGCATAAATGAGCTCTATTTATAGTAGAGCAAGTTTGTTTTGGGATCAATAGTGAATGGCAATTGCAGTAGAGGTTTGGCCAATGGTTGCACTTTGGAATCCAAGTCTCCTCTAGCCATTGACTAGAGGTTAGGGCACAAGGCTGTGGTTCCCTTGGTCCTGGATAAGTCTTGACTTAATTCAGTTGCAAATGGCTCAGTCCATGCCACCTTGGTGTATGCATTGAATGCTCCAATCCAAAATTGGAGTCTTGTCCCTCTTTTAGGCATATCTAGGTTTGACATGCTACTTCTTGTTCCAAGGAATTTGGAGGCTTGGCTCAGTGTTTGTACCCTTTAGATTTGATCCTCAGATGTGTCCAAAGTGATGACAAGACTTGGAATTATCTGATTTTGCCAAATCGAGCAAAAATGCAAAATTCTGCCTAGCCTTGGCAGTTTTCAGCAAGGCATACTGCCATTGTCATATCTTATGGCCCAAGTGGAATTTGGTGATGTTCTTGGCCATTTTGGAAAGCCCTCATATGATACAACAACTGTTTGATCATATTTGGTTTTGATACTTTTTGGATCCAAGTGAAAAATGCCCCTACATTTGGAAAAAAGTGAAGGTAGATTCTGACTTAGTGAAAATTTCACTAAGTGTTGGAAAAAAGTGACATTTTCACTTTTTGTGATTTTGATAATTCCATAACTCAAAATCCATGATGAATTTGGAAGGAGGTCAGTTCTAAGCTTTTGTAAAGGGTAATGAGAGCTACAAATCTAGCTTTGGATGGGGAAAAATGGCCTTGTGGTTTAGGAGTTATGATCCTCCAAAGTTGGTACCCTTGCCACTTTGTTCATAACTTAGAAAATTTTCTAAGTTTTTATGGTTACCCCTTTTACAAGCTATCCCACTTTTCTTGATTTTTCTTGATGAATGATGATTCAAATCATACATTAACATCATTTTAGGGTTAAAAAACCATTTTTTGTGAAAAATCTCAAAAAGCCAAAGTTGACTTTTGTGCACAATTGACTTTTTGTCAGATGAATTCCAAACTGTGCGATCCTTTAGGAAATCATGTCCTTGACCTAAATCAAACTTGATGGACATGTTCCACGGGTGTTATAGGGTATATTGAATCATGTCCTAGGGTTTGGGAGCATGTCCTGGTCAAAAGTCAAAGCTACAGTTGACTTTTTCCTCAAAACCCTAACTGTGGTAATGATGAAATTGAGACTTGCTGCTCAAGCTTCCTGGACCAATCCATTGTTACAAATGGATCAATGTGGTATGTTGGAGACCCTCAAATCCTCTCTTAAGGTCTTGGCTCATGATTTGTCCCAAAAGTCAACTTAGGGGTGAATTAGGTCAAGAAACCCTAATTCCTGATTTTTGATGTATGCATCCCCTGAGGTCAAATTGACTTGATGCTTGGGCCCATGAGGTTCCATGGTGTATTTTAGGATATGCTTTGAAGCATTGGCTCATGCCCAGAGGAAAATTTTCATATGGAGGCCCTGGTCGACCAAACCCTAATTTGGTGACACTGGCGATCTTGACAATGGACGCTATTCGCAGCGATTTTCCTCAAACTTCTCGCCGAATTTTCCTGGAGAGATGCCATTTGATAGAAAAAGTTTTGATGTCAGAGTTGCTGGGGAACCTAGTCGTCTGAGTTGTAGAGGTGTACAAACTTCTCTGTTTGGGGACGCCATTTCCCGACTCTACTGGGGAAAACGAGTCTCTTGAGAGACTGCTTTCACGCTTGGGGATATTACATCATACTTTTCTCGGGATATTCCTGGAGAAACACCATATGATGTGATCCAATTTTGAGGTGCTGATGACCTTTTCATCAGCGGTTTTTTTTTTCGGAAAAAAACTGCTGTATTGCCGAATCTCTGCTTAAGAGGCTTCCTCTAGAGATTTTCCTTAATCCGGGAAAGCGAAAATATCATCTTCAATGGCGAAGAGTGACATCGGTTGAAGGTTCTCTGGTCTTTCAGAGGTTCAAGTTATCAAAGTGGTCAAGGATCAATTCTGATCCAGAAATAAACTAGAGGAGAGAGATTGTTCAGACGCAACCTTTCCTGACGAGGAAAGAACTTGACAACTCGATTGAGAAGACTGTCACCACTATGGGACAAGACCGACGAGAGTGATAGTGATGCAATATGAATGTGAATGTAAATCAATAATGCATGATATATGTATGTATATGCTGACAAAATTGACGCGCCATACAGACTAATACATGAACATGACTGGATACTCGGCCATCACGGGGCGAAGAAGTACCGCTGGTTCAAGATAGCAATTCTGCCTTGCTTAGGAGAAACGGTCCCTGTTGGGAGCGACGTTAGTCGGGCTTAGGAGATGGGAACTCGGCCGAAGAGGTCAGGTGGAGCATTCACATCTGACATAGCTGATCCTTCATTCAGGCATACTGGTTTAGAAGGAGTACTTTGATTCTGCACTTTGAAGCTCGCTTACTTATGGAGAAGCGATCGATGTTCTTTCGATGTTCAACCGTCAAAAGAAATTGTCGTCTTTATGTTTAAAAGCAGAATAATTTTAACAAGTAAATTCATTTTTTTCGTTTCAAGAATCGCTGATCATGTTAAAATGTCATTCTGTAAATCCAAAACAAATAAGAATTGCAAACAAAAGCACAAGGGCTCAAATTTTATTGATGGGATGGAAATCAGCCAAACGCGTGATTCCATAGAGCATTTACAAAGTTTGAAAATGGCAATTTAAGGGAAAAGGGCTACATTGAAACATAACAACCACTATCCTTCTACCAACTTTGAATTTGGGACATCATGAGCTTCTGTCGATGATGACCTTAACTGGAGTTTTCCTGACGGATAATGTAACTGCTGCCGAGGGACTTGCCCCTTTGTCGAAAGTAGTTACTTGCCATTATCCCAAATTTTTGCCTGGATTGTACTTTGAGATTTCCAATCCACCGGGATGCTTTTTGATCATGTCTCTAATTTTTTCCTGGACCGCCCTTTCGGGTTTTCAATCCACCGAGACGTTTTTTTAGGCGAAGTATTTCTTGACTACATCAACATTTGTGGGGTAGGCAAATTCCTCTCCGTCCATGGTTGCAAGTCTCAAGGCACCGCCTGAGAAAGCTTTCTTGACCACGTAGAGGCCGTCATAATTCGGATCCCATTTGCCCCGAGAATCAGTGAGAAATGATTGTATCTTCTTGAGCACAAGGTCTCCTTTCCTGAAGACACGAGGTCGAACCTTTTTGTCAAACGCCCTCTTCATTTTTTGTTGATACAATTGACCGTGGCATAGAGCCGTTATTCTCTTTTCTTCGATCAGATTCAGTTCGTTGTGTCAACTTTGACACCATTCAGCTTCTGCAAGCTTAGCTTCCATCAATACCCGGATTGATGGGATCTCTACTTCTATGGGGAGCACTGCTTCCATGCCACACACTAGGGAGAAAGGGGTTGCCCCTGTTGAAGTGCAGACAGATGTCCGATAACCGTGAAGAGCAAAGGGTAGCATCTCGTGCCATTCTTTGTAGGTTACAACCATCTTCTGAACAATCTTCTTGATGTTCTTGTTAGCCGCTTCTACAGCTCCGTTCATCTTTGATCGGTAGGGAGATGAGTTATGGTGTTCGATCTTGAACTCTGCGCACAACTATTTCATCATCTTATTATTCAAGTTAGATCCATTATCAGTAATGATCTGGCTCGGAACACCATAACGGCAGATGATATTGTTTTTGATAAATCGGACCACGACTTGTCGGGTTATATTAGCGTACGATGCTGCTTCGACCCACTTAGTGAAGTAATCAATGGCTACCAGGATGAACCGATGTCCGTTTGTAGCTTTGGGCTCAATCAAGCCAATCATGTCGATTCCCCATATGGAAAAAGGCCATGGGGAAGAAAGAACTTTGAGATGCGTTGGCGGTACATGAATTTTGTCGGAGTATATCTGACACTTGTGACACTTCCTCATGTACTTGTAGTAGTCAGATTCCATTCAACTAATAGTACCCTGCTCTTAGAATTTTTCTCGCCATTGTATGTCCGTTGGCATGAGTGCCAAAGGATCCTTCGTGAATTTCTTTCATCAGCATGTCTGCTTCTGGTCTGTCTACGCATCAGAGCAAGACCATGTCAAAGTTTCTCTTATAAAGTGTATCACCGCTCAGGAAGAAACTGCCTGCCAGCCTTCTGAGGGTTTTCCTGTCCTTCCTTAGTGCCCCAGGTGGGTACTCTTGTTTCTGAATGAAGCATTTGATATCGTGATACCAAGGTTTGTCGTCTATGACTACTTTAATCGTGAAGATATAAGCGGGTTGTTCAAGGCGCATTATGTCGATCTTAGGTATGTCATTCCATTGACCTACACTGATCATGGAAGGGAGAGTGGCTAATGCATCAGCCAGGTGATTCTCCTCACGAGGGATGTGATGAAACTCAACTCTGTTAAAGAAGGGTAGCAACCTTCTCGCGTAGTCTTTGTAAGGAATCAATCCTGATTGGTATGTGTTCCAATCTCCTTTGATCTGATTGATAACCAGGGCTTAATCGTCATATACGTCCAAGTTTTTGATCCTCAAATCAATCGCTTCCTCGAGACCCATAATACAAGCTTCGTATTCGGCCTCGTTGTTTGTGCACTTGAATGTCAGTCTGGCGGTGAAAGGAATGCGGGTACCCTGAGGTGTTATAATGATTGCCCCAATTCTGTTTCCGTAATGATTGACAGCTCCGTCAAAGATAAGCCCCCATTGGGAACCTGGTTCTGACCCTTCACTGGGTAGCGGTTCATCGCAATCTTTCATTTTCAAATGCATGACATCTTCGTCCGGGAAGTCAAACCCGATTGATTCCTAATCGTCAATCGGTTGATGAGCCAAATGATCAGCTAAAACACTTCCTTTAACGGGTTTTTGAGCGTGGTATTCGATGTCGTATTCTGACAGCAACATCTGCCAACGGGCAATCCTTCCCGTGAGAGCAGGTTTTTCAAAGACATACTTGATTGGATCCATCTCAGAAATCAACCAAGTAGTGTGACGAATCATGTACTGGCGCAGACGTTTGGCTGCCCAAGCTAAAGTGTAGCAAGTTTTCTCAAGCATAGTGTACCGAGTCTTGTAGTCGGTGAATTTCTTGCTCAAATAGTAGATGGCAAACTCCTTCCTTTTGGTTTCGTCTTGTTAGCCAAGTACACATCCCATTGAGTCCTCTAAGACTGTGAGGTAGATAATCAGTGGTCTTCCTTCCACTGGGGGTGATAAAATTGGAGGGTTCAACAGGTATTCCTTAATACTATCGAAGGCGGTTTGGCAGTCTTCTGTCCAAATGCAGTCCTGATTCTTTTTGAGTAATTTGAAAATCGGCGCACATGTCGCGGTCATGAGGAATATAAATTTGGAAATGTAATTCAAACGTCCCAGGAATCCTCTGACTTGTTTTTCATTTTTCAGAGAAGGCATTTCTTGAATGGCCTTGACCTTGTCAGGATCAACCTCAATTCCTTTCTGGCTGACGATGAACCCTAAGAGTTTCCCTGAACGGACACAAAGGTGCATTTGTTGGGATTCAAGCAGAGTTTATACTTTCTCAACCGCTCGAATAACTTTGACAGATGGGTCACATGCTCCTCTTCTGTCTTAGATTTAGCAATCATATCATCGACATATACCTCGATTTCTTTGTGTATCATGTCATGAAAAAGAGTAGTCATGGCCCTTTGATAGGTTTCCCCGACGTTCTTCAAACCGAACAACATCACCTTGTAACAAAAGGTACCCCAGGGGGTAATGAACGAATTTTTCTCCATGTCTTTCGGCGCAATTTTGATCTGGTTATAGCCCGAGAATCCATCAATGAAGGAGAAAATTTTGAACTTTACTGTATTGTCTACCAGCATGTCGATGTGTGGCAAAGGAAAGTCGTCCTTTGGACTTGCCTTGTTCAGATCTCGGTAATCCACACACATTCTGACTTTTCCGTCCTTTTTTGGAACGGGTACGATGTTGGCTAACCATTGAGGATATTCTGATGTGGCGAGGAAACCCGCGTCAACCTGTTTCTGTACCTCCTCTTTGATTTTGATGGCCATGTCCGGGTGAGTCCGTCTCAACCTCGGTTTTACTGGCGGACATTCTGATCTCAACGGTAAATGATGTTCCACGATGCTGGTATCCAACCCTGGCATATCCTGATAGGACCAAGCAAATACATCGGGGAATTCTTTGAGAAGCTTTACCAAACCCTCTCTGGCAGTTAGACTGAGCAGTGCCCCAATCCTGATTTCTTTTCTCTCTTTTTCCAAACCTAAGTTTATCGTTTCCAACGGCTCTTTATGAGGTTCAATGGACCTTTCCTCCTGTCTGAGTAATCGGGAGATCTCTTCTGGAATTTCGTCGTCATTCTCTTCTTCAGCCCCAAATACCGGGAACTCAAAGTTGGGAGAAGGCATCGGATCGTATGTTTTAACGGGGTTTAAAACAAGCAATCTGCATGACGGTATGATTTATGTTTAGAAGAGATAGAGAGAATGCAAGTGTGTGCAGTGTATTTTTCTTTGAAAACTACTTGTTTTTATTATTGATTTGTTTTTTAGGATTACCATTTTCTGAGAAAAGCAAAAAGAGAAAACAACAATTAATGCGGAAATTACAGAACGACGTTATTTTATTAATGAACAAGTCGATTCTTGATACTACAGTCCTATAAAACAAAGCTCTGTCGCTTTGGGCAAAGTGAAGAGGGAAATTTACAGAAAGTGAGCCCTATCAAAACATCTGTTTCACCTGGGCAGGGTGAAAGGTTAAAAGATGGCAATTACTTTGACTTATGAACGATCTTCGGAACATCGACAGCAACCCATTGGCGGCGAACTCCTCGGTGAATCACAAAGTCTGGCACCTTCCTTGATTTGTCTTCAGAAATAACGCTGATTTCTAGTGGAGTAGGATCATTGGAATCTGTCTCCCAGGCAGAATTGTCGTAGGAGGATTCCTATGTTGCCTTTTGCATAGCATTTGTGCTCTCAAGTAGATCTCCCCATCCAGTTGGTTGGATGTCTTCGAGCCTGATACAAGAGCTTTCGGGAGCAGTGTACTTGACCTTATAGTCGTATTTCCCACTTGGTTGTCCCAGGGTGTCCCACACTTCTTCGGAACTGGATGAGTCATCCCTCTCGATGACGTTGACCTCTAGAAAAGCATAGTTGATGAATTCAAGTCCTGCAAACATTGCAAATTCATCATCGTACTGGACGTTTTCTGAATGACCTGGTTGTTGATCCCATGACATGGTGGGGACGCAGGTATTCTTTTCAATGATGCTCAGCTGATTTTCATTGTTCGGCTGATTTCCTTGCCCCAAGTCTCCTGGATACGGCTACCACATTGGCAGGCCATCCATCGGGCCATAATAGTTCTAGTCAAAGTTGTCCTTCATCAGAGGGTCCTCCTCTAATGAGTTTGGTGGAGCACGACATCCTTCCGGATCACAATCTCCGTATATCATTTCGACGTCTGACCTGGGTATAAATCTCGGACTCTGTGTAGGAAAGCAAAAGGGAGTATGTGTTTTATCCTGAGACATATAACTGTCCTTGTTAAGATACGACTCCCATTCTTCCTCCATATCAGAGGAATCATCTTTATTGATGGTATGCACTTCTTGAGGCACTGGGTCACTACAAGAAAAAAGGAGATTTACGACACTTGAGTTGCGACAGTTATCACAAAACCGTCCTTATTCCTGAATTGTGACGGTTGTCACGACAGTTAGGGTCAACTGTCGCAAATTTTTTGCGACAGTTATGACAAAACCGTCCTTATTTCTGAACTGCGACTGTTATCACGACAATTAGGGACTGGACTGCGACGGTTGTCATGACAGTTATCACAAAATCCTCTTTATTATGTTTTTTACTTTAACTTTTTATTTTATAAAATAATTTTTTTATTTAGAACTAGATGAAAAGGGAAAATTTGTTCCCCTAATTCATAACACTATTTTTTAATTTACTTAAGTGTAAGATTACTCCCTAAAAAAAAATTCAATTTTTTCACCTAAACAAAAACCCTATTTTTCTAAAAAAAAAAAGCCTAAACTCAATCATCCCAGAATCTCTCTTCTCTTGAAGGAGGCTCAACAACTCAAACTCGTTCTTATAAAGTACAAAGAGAACGACTCTTATTAGTGAATGATTAGACCTGTTCTCATATAATTTTTAATTATTTTAATAATATATTAATTATTTACCAGTTCTTATATGTATTACTAAAACAAGTTTTTTTATGAAAAATAATTAGTATTTTTTTTTTACATTGAGCGCTTAATTTTTGCAATCCTTTTCTGAATTTCACTGTTCCTCCCAAACCAAAACGTTAATTTATCACTAAGACAGAAGAAAGCATGAATTTTTCCCGGTTCCCTCCCAAATCGATTCTGAAGTGATTGTTGCACAGAGAGAGAAGAAAGTGTTTATTCCAAATCGGATTTTTGATTGGGTTACCTAACCATTTCTTCTCCATCCCAAATCTAACCCTAACCATTACTTCTTCATCCAAAATATAACCTTAACCATTTCTTCATCGTAGTCGCTTCTTCCAAATGACAACAATAGAACAACCTAATTTTGAATTTGATCATTCATTGACTTTGTTAGAAAGATGCCAATAGTAGAAAAGCTTCTAGTGGAGATGGGGTGCTCCAATATAAGTCACCTTTCTCTAATGAAGAACAAGAGGAGAATAAAATGTCTGACGGATCTGATTTAGCTTCAAGTGTCACATCTGTTGCTCATATCCGGGTATTATTTTCTTTACGACCATCTTTGTTAGGCTCCTATGTGGAAATGGGGGCTGACATTTTATCTGAGCTCTTAGCATCCACACCAGCTTGTATATTATACATAATTTTCCAATTTTCACTTCTTAAATATATGTAATTTAGACTTCTTTTCTAGCACATTAAGGAGTAATTTCTTGGTTATTTTTATGCAGTCTCTTGTTCTTGGGATTTTTCAATTTTGGTTCGACAATATTGGTAATGATTACTTTGTTAACAGGGTGTGAATAGTAGAAAACCCTCCCGTGGAAATTTTGTGCTCCAATATAAGTTACCCTTCTCTAATGAAGAACAAGAGGAGAGAAGAATGTTTGAATGGTCAAATTTGGTTTCAAGTGTCACATCTACTGCTGATATCTAGGTATTACTTTCTTCAGGGTCATCTTTGTTAGGCTCTTATGCAAGAAAGGGGATAAACATGTTATATAAGCACTTAATATCCACGTCTGCTTGGATATGATATGAAAATTTTCAAATTTCACTTCTTAAATATATGCAATTTAGGTTTTTTTGTCTCTGTAAGCTATAATTTCTTGGTTATCTTTATGCAGTTAGTCTGTTCTTGTTCTTGGGCTTTTCTATTTTTGGTTGAATGATGATGATGATGATTACTCTACTTAAGTACATTAGAAATTAGATTATTTGTTATCATTAAATACTATCGTTGACGTGTTTTCTATTATGCTTAGTTAAAGAACTTGGCTATAGAACAAGATATGTATAATCTTAAGAGGGTCTGTGAAGAGAAGGATACGACAATAAATGTGCTAACCACTATGCTGAACACTTTTGAGATTGCTAACAAAAAGGTAATATATGTATTTTATCCTTTTTAAGTTGGAAATGGCAACTTGTTTTTCCCCTTTTCTAATATCATATTTGCTAATACTTTAAAACAGAGGGTTGTTGAGTTAGAAGACATTATAGATAGAAAGAACACAAAATTTTCAAATCTAAAAAAGGATATGGTTGTTCTATAACAAGAGGTACTATACATGTAGATATCCAAATATTGAGTGACCAATTTCGGGTTCGGTCACGTACCTGAAATTTGGATTGTTATGAAAGTACATTACAATATCACATTACTTTTAGCTTTCAAAGCAACCAAAACAAGAAGATTTTCTTATCCATAAATTTGAAATGCTTCTATATTAATGCCTTTTTTAAAAATTTTCAAGGCTTCATTGACCATCATTCTCTGCAATTATTTCAAAAAAAAAATTGAATTGCCACAAATGAGAGATAAACTCATTTTTTATATGGACAGTAGTACTAGCTCTCCATTTTCTAATTCTGATGGTTCTCCTGTCAACAATACATAATCTTCGTGTTGATTCCTCTGTGCCGAACCAGAATTCTAATTCTACAATTAATTAGACGCCTACACCAGTAAAAAAATTAGTTCATCAGGGACACTCATTAAACGACGCATACAATCTCGATATGCAAGTCCTCTACAATAAGTTCCAACTTATCATAAATCTAATACAGCTTATTCGAGCCAAAAGCAATTGTCACCTCGTAACGACTTAAAAAAAAGTAGAAGACAATCTCTCACTGGAGCTAAGACCACGAGTGCACATAAGAGATGGGTTTAATAATGAGTAGCCAATATTCTCCAGGTTTATAGTGATACCTTCTAAATAATTGTGGTAAATTATTCTTTAAATTGATAAATTATAGATAATAGCACCAGGGACTATTTAAGTTTTAACCATAAAACGTGGTTTGATAAATTTTAGCCAGGTATTGCTGTCTATGGGATAATCTCTTATTTTGATTGGTATCCTTCTCCTGTGTAGGATTCGTCGCCCCATCAGGAGCTCCCTTCAACTACGAACTCTCATTCAAATTGTATATGTGTGTAAATTCTCTCCTTCAACTTTCTCTTTTCTCTGCATACAGAAATAACTGTTTCTTTTTCGTAGGTCTCAAATTATGTACATGATACTTACAATGTGCGGGTTTTTGATTCATCCTGGTAAAAAAGTGATACTATATTCTGAACATAACTCAAAATTGTTTGTATTAGCTGTTACAAGTATTTTATTTTAAGATTAGTGATATGAACTTACTTGATAAATGTGTTCTTTGTGTTCTTTGTATAACATCTTTTGATTATCTCTTTGTCCTTGATCTAATTGAACTCAAAATTATTGTCTACTCTCTGTTATAGTCTACTTCCTGTCTTCTTGACTTCAATGGATACTAGTGTACAAGTTGGTTGAACAATTATCATGACTTTTTGTGCTTTGTAAGTCTTCAATTTCTTTCTAGTTGTGCGAATTTGTTGAACAGGTAAATCATTGTAAAAAAGTGCAAATTTGTTGTATCAGACGTTGTATACAAGGGCTGGCTCTAGATAGGCACTGTCTAGAGAATAATATGACCATTAATGCTTCAAACATCAGCTCATATGCAGCAAAGTCTGATAAGTGGAATAATGCTAGTAATCAAATATATCAGAGCACTCTCATAATGCCATTTTAAGACATGCATCAACTGTTACTGTAGAAGATTATAGTCTTTGAAACTGTAAGTTATAAAAACTACTCCTTAATTTATATATATTTTTTCAATTATTGTGAGTTCTTTTCTTCTGGAATTTATTGCACAAATCTTGCTCATGTAAAAACTACTTGAATAAATCTATAAATGAAGATAAAGTCTTCAAAGCTTGCAAAATTGTGTTTAAAGTTATAAGAAGTTCTGATTCTACACCTTAAATAAATTAAAACTTGATCCTATATTAATGACAGTCTTCTTGTAGGATGACCCCTGACAAAAATGGATGCAACTGAAATAAATCAAACTGCTTGAAGACATATTGTGAATGTTGTAAGGTTTTCTCCACTATTATATATAATGTTATATAATAAACATTGTTTGATATATATAGTGTCATATCTACTGTTATATATAATGTTATATAAGAAACATTGTTTGATATATATAATGTCATAACCACTGTTATATAAGAAGCATTGTTTGATATGTAGATTTTTGTTTTATGAAATGATATATTTAATGTGACAAAACCTATGGAATCATGTACTGAATTGTTTGGAAGGCACAATAAGAGCCTGTGGAATCACAAGCTATTGGATTAATACATGTTCCATCCTATAGTTCCTCTTAAAAGAAGTTCTATTTTATTTTATGATATAACGTTAATTATTTTATCTTAGTTTCACCTAAAAATTAATATTGGTGTGTCATTTTAAAATATGAATTCACATGTAAATACACTTTTTGGCACGTCTTTCAAATTTGTCTTTGATATTGTATGTTTATGATGACTTGGAAATTTTTAATATTGTATGTTTACGCTCCTATTATGATTTTTCATAGTATTTTTTATTGTTTCAATTGAATATTGTAATAAAATTATGATTTTTAAATTTTTTTTTAAAAAATTAATAAAATTACGGCAGTTCTAAACCGTCACTATTTTAAATGAAATATATATTATAAAATTATGGCGGTTACAACCGTCGTTATTTTCAATGAAATATATATATTATAAAATTATGGCGGTTACAACCGTCGTAATAATACTGTCGCGGCATGTTACGGCAGTTGGAGCGACAGTATTACAAACCGTCGTAAAACAGCCTCGCGACACATGTTTCTACGACAGAGGAGGAACCGTCGTGACTTGTAATCTGCGTCGGTTGTAACCGCCGTAATCTCCCAAAATTAACCGTCGTAATTTGCCATTTTTCTTGTAGTGGGTGAAGGAAACCTCCACTATGGAAGAAGTCTTAAATGGGATGAAGACTTTCATTGCTGGTAGTAGCTGTCTGGGTACAGGTTGCAGAAAAACCAAGACCCTTCCTTGTTTTATTGTCAGTAGGAATGACTAGTTGTCCCACTCCGTTTGTATTGGTACTCTTGATCGCTTTGATATCATCTTTGTATGAGGAAATGGAAGTTCCCTCTCCGGATTGATTGTCCTTGCTCACCGACAGTGCTTGGAACTGAGTTCCAATAACCTCCTCGGGTTCTATACCAGTAGATGATGATAAGTTACTCATGAGAAAGGCTTGTTCTCCACAGACCGTGACGAGCTGGTTGTTCTGGAAGAACTTTAACTTTTGATGGAGGGTCGAGGTGACTGCCCCAGCCTGATGTATCCAAGGTCTTCCTAATAAACAACTGTACGTTTCCCGGATGTCCATGACCTGGAAAACGACTTGGAAAGTGTGAGGACCAATAGTTATGGGAAGGTCGACTTCGCCGATAACCGTTTTTCTGGACCTGTCAAATGCTTTGACGACGACCTCACTGGTTCTCATCGGGGGTCCTTTGAAGGATAATTGCATCAAAGTGGACTTTGGTATAACATTTAGGGCTGACCCTATGTCAACCAGTACGCTGGCTAAAGTATCGCCCTGGCAGCTGACCGTGATATTGAGCGCCATGTTATGACGGCGACCCTCTTCAGGTAATTCCTCATCACTAAATCCCAAGTTATTGCAGGAAGTGATGTTAGAGACAATGCTATCGAACTATCTGATTGTTACATCCTGTTCTACAAAGGCTTGCTCCAAGACTTTCTGTAGAGCCTCCCTGTGCGCTTCTGAACTGAGTAAAAGTGACAACACAGAGATCTTTGAAGGAGTTTGTAATAGTTGATCAACAATGTTGTATTCACTCCTTTGGATAAGCTTTAGCATATCATCATCGCTTTTCGAAAGGTCGGGATTACTGGATTGACCGACCGGGGGATTGAGAACTTCTGTCTGAGGTTCCTTTTCTTTATTAAGTTCTCCAACTCCTCGGTTGAAGATTCGACCGCTTCGTGTTACTCGACTGATGTCTGCAATCTTCACGACGGAGGGTAATGAAATTTCCTTTCCATTCTCGACTGTTGTTGCACCGTATTTGTAAGGGATAGCCTTAGTTGATTCATACGGTAATGGTCCTGGTAGATAGATGACTATGGGAGCCTTCTGATTTTTCCGACCATCGTAAGCAATTTCGATCCGTTCCTGGTTGGGAACTCTCGATTCGTCAAGTAGAGGGATGTTGGTACAAACATCACTAGCCTTCTGTTGATCAGAGATTACGACAACGTCCTCAATTTGATCAGCGAGGTAGTCCGACACCCAGTTGATTGGTCCGGAACCCGGATATGGGCGAATCTCTCTACTATCCACCTGACCCTGAAGAGCTGCTCGCACAAGGTAACATCCTTGGTTACTTTCCGAACAGACTCTACAACATTCATAGTTGTGTGGTGGCACCTGGCCACGCCCGCTTTGAATACAATGTAACCTCACTAGGTCAGTTTCCACAGATCGAACGTCCCGACTTTGATGCCGAGTAGGGTTCCTGTTGGTAATACTAATTTGCTGGGTGTCTTCATCCATATAGATGGGAAGCCACCAGTGGTTCAACAAGTGCGGAAGGGTTTCCTGGACAAGGGAACAACCTTGATCGTTTTCGCAACCCGCCCTACAGCTCTGATAATCATGTGATACCAGGAACCCGAGTCGGACCTGTTTAGCATGTAACTCCACCAGGCTGGTATTCATCAAACGAATATCGAAGATTTGAATCATGTTGATCTGATAGGGATTCCTATCATGGTAGTCCTGGATCCATCTAAGATCTATCTGACGCTGGAGGGCCTCTTGTATAAAAGAGCATCCCTGTTTGTTTACCGAGCAAGTCAGACAGGAACTGTAATCGTGCCGCGCCTTGCCTGGAGTGCATCGCCACCAAGTTGACATTCATTGTACGGACGTCGTGGTTCTGAATGATGTTAGAATTCGTGTAAACCATGTTAACTCCATGAAATTGGTGTTCTTGGATCCATCCAAGATCCATCTATTCCTGTAGAGCTGATTGTACCACAGAACATCCTCGATTGCTTTTAGAGCAGATATCACACTGGTGATAGTTATGAGGTGGCACATGGCCATATCCACTCTGTCTGCAATGCATCTTGACCAGATTGGTCCTTAACAAGAGTACATCATAAATTTGATAGACGTTGTTAGTCTCTCCCTCTATCAAATTGACTGTAGCTTTCTCGTTTTGAGGCAGCGGGTTTGTGAGAACATTAGGATTTGTATCCTTGAAAGATAAGACCCCGCTCCTAACAAGCTTTTGTACGTCGGATTTGAAATTGAGACAGTTCTCTACATTATGCCCTGGTCCTCCTTGATAGTAAGGGCAAGTCTGATCCACCTTAAACCAAAAAGGCGGATTTTTTGGTACTGTAAGAGGGGACTTAGTCTGGACATGCCCCTTAGCCAGTAGTAACGGAAATAGTTCTGCGTACAATACGGGTATAGGATCAAATCCTGGTGGCCGCGTTGTACGGTTGTTATTGTATGGAGGACGAGCCTCTTGAAGAGGCTGTTGAGTCCTTTGCTGATTAGGTTGGCTCTGCACAACCTGAGGTTGATACGTAGAAATAGGCGCAGGATTGATAACAGGAGTCACAACCGCTACTGGCTGATAACGTCGCCTTTGCTTTCCGAGAGAGATATTCCCAATATCTTGCTCTTTTTTCTTAGGGAGAGCACTACTGTATCGCTTTGTACTACTTGATGATCCAGTGTCTTTGACTAGACGTCCTTCTCGGATGGCTTCCTCAAGACGAACTCCCATACCGACCATCTCGGTGAAGTCACTGGGCGCACTGGCAACCATTCTGTCATAATAAAATGAGCTTAAGGTCTTTAAGAAGATCTTTGTCATCTCTTTTTCCTCAAGAGGTGGACAAATTTGAGCGGCAATTTCACGCCATCTATGAGCGTATTCCTTAAAGGTTTCTTTATCCTTTTGTGACATTGATCTGAGTTGATCTCTGTCGGTGCCATGTCCAGATTGTATTTATATTGTTGGACGAAGGCAGTGCCAAGATCTCTGAAAGTGCTAATCGTAGCACGGTTTAAACCCATGTACCATTTTAGTGTGGCACCGGTTAAACTATCCTGAAAGTAGTGAATCAGTAAATCCTGATTCTCTGTCTGAGCTGACATTCGCCGAGTGTACATCACCGAGTGACTCTGAGGGAAAGAGTTACCCTTGTACTTTTCAAAGTCGGGCACCTGGAATTTGTGCGGGACTTTCACATTATTGACCAAACAGAGGTCCACGGCGTCCTTTCCAAATAAATCCTGACCGCGAAGGGCCTGCAGTTCTTTCTGCATTCCCAGGAACTGTTCCTGGAACTCATTCATTCTTTCGAACATGTTGTCGTTTCCACCAAAAGGTATCTATGGAATCTGTCCTTCCGGGATAGTGTGTACCACGGGCGGTGGTATAGTCATTATGGCCGAGACTCTCGGTGCCTCCCGAAGTTTGTAACCTTCGGGAGTTGCTGTCATGCCCCTGGCATCATCGCTTTCCCGAAGTTTGTAACCTTCAGGCCCAGCGGTTCCTGCTGCGGTTCCCTGATCCTCATTGATCGGCGGAACATATCCTTCCGGGATATAGTTAAGTGGCATGCCCAGGGACGATCTTTTGGCATTTTGTACCTAGGATCAGACTTCTCCACTATGGGCGTTAAGGTGATCTCCGAGATCACAGTCCTTTGTAGCTGAGCTTCTACCATGGCTTGCATGTCGTTATGAAGCTTTCTCATATTCTCTCTCAGAGTGTCAATCTCTTCTCTCAACTCTCTGTTCTCTTCCTCGAGATCATTCATCTTTTTCTGACGATTGGCCCGAGTATTATACGAATGAGACAGTTTGACTCTAGAATCGAGACACAAACGTGAGATTCGTAGGTAAGAAGAATATGTGACGTGAGAATGATGAATGCAATGATTATATTAATTGTTGTTTTTTTTTTGGTTTAATCAAAATAAACTTCGACAATTAGATTGCAAATACCAAACAGTGGGGAAACCCCGTTTTATTGAATTCAAAGGATTGCGAAAATAGAAATACAGTAGATTACAAGGTACGGAAACAGAAACCTAAGCTAAGGGGTCCCGAGTCCTCTCTGGGGGGAAACCTGGTGCTGATTCTGGTACTTTCCTTTTCTTGGGCCGGGGCTCTTGGGACGTTGCCGGGTTGTCATTCCTTTGCCAAGTGAAAGGAACGGGCAAATTCCTTTGGTCATCCTGATTATCCACAACATGTTGCTCTAAAATCTCAATCAGAGCATCCTTATCTTTTAGCAGTTGCTGTATTTTGGTACACTCTACATTGAGAATGAGGTACTTGTTCTTCCAAGACCTCCTCTCCTGTTGAACTTTGTTGAGAGTAACCTGAAGTTTTTCTATTTTAGTCATGAAGTACATGACAAATTCCCTCGGCGGAAGAACTCTGTGACAAGGATAAGGCATCTTTAGCTTGAGAGCTCTAGTTTGTACACAGTGGAGATAAGGCTCCACCGAGACACAGTCCGGTTTTCCTAGAGACTCTTGTCCTTTCTTATGAACATGTTTCCAAGCGTGCACTATTTTCGTCTTTAGTGCCCTGTCATTTTCTCCTTCCTTGAAGAAAAGGGCCTCCAGATGAGCATTACGCGGGACATGCCTCATCGGGTATCCAAATTGACGACGAACCAATACTGAATGGTAGTTGATTCCTCCCTTAGTTCCAATGAGGGGTACGTTGGGGAAGTTTCCACAACGGTCAATGATCCTGATCCCGTCATGAATCCTATTGCACCAATCTATATCAGAGTTGGTGAGGGACATGATTTTCTGCGACCAACGTAAGGCACTCTTATGATCCCAAAAAGCAGCAGACTTAGGCAAATGGGAGATAAACCATTTATATAACAGGGGTACACAGCACGTGATCATCCCTCCGTTGTACAAATTCCCTAAGTGTACAGAATGATACGCATCTGCGAGTAAGGTTGGCACAGGGTTTCCAATGAGAAAAACCTTAATGGCGTTGATATCGACGAAGCTATTAATGTTGGGAAACAGAAATAACCCGTAAGTGAGTAAGACAAAGATGCTTTCAAAAGTAGTCATGTTCCCTATACTAGCAAAGTACAGAGCCTTCTTTGTCAGGAACTAGGCTGGCAAACCTGGGTGCCCACCCTTGGTGGTCATGTGAGTCTTGATTTCTGACTCATCCAAATAGATTTCTCTTGTAATGGTCTGATCTTTTGGAATTTCTTCCAGTCCAGAAAATGCAGCTCGATCAGTAATGTGTAGATGGGTTAGGTGAGAATACTCCTCCAGCGTTGGTGCGAGCTGGTAATCCGGGAATGTGAAACAGTGATAGACCGGATCGTAAAACTGAATGAGTGCCTCCATGATTCCTTCAATCACATGGACTCTTAACAGAGGTAGCAGACATCCGTACTTGGCTCTGAAAGCTTCAGGGTTAGTGATCATCCTCGCTAATCCTCTTAAATCTTCTAACTTTGGAACCCTGAAGGTGTACTTATGAGTTCTCCTTCTACCGAAGTCCATGAGCGCAATCTTTTTCTCTGACATTTGCAACCATTGTCTTAGTTTAATTTGAAAAGGAGAGACTAGAAGAGAAGTTTTTCTTTGATGTAATGTTTTTTTAGATGAATGCATGAATGTAGCACACAAAAACATAGAAAAAACATGGGGTCAAAAGGTCGGTGTCATGAAATCAAGGCTCTATCCCCCCCCCCCCCCCCCCCGCACCCTAAAGGTTTATACTAGTGATTTTTGTACATGTCTCTCAAAATCATCAGTTCTTGTCGAGAAAACACCAGCGGCCCGGGAACCGTGCTAGGTGATGTTTTTCGAAGAACCATCAGAAGAGGGTAGTATCGCGTGACAACCATTTCCAATAGTTTCCGCACTACTAAAAGAGGTTTTTCCTAGGTGTATACTCAATCTTTCCACATGCGGCATCACACGTATTCCCATTAGCAGAAAAATAAACACAGATATCAATTAGGAAAAGCAGTATATATATTTGTCCTAAAGTCCTAGACTTTAAAGGGCTATGAATCCTATGTTCCTAACAAAAATTGCTCCCCGGTGGAGTCGCCATTCCGTGGTACCTTCCCAACTTAAAGGTTTTGACCTAAGATCCTAGTGAAGTAAAAAAAGTCCTATCCCAGTGAAATCCCCAAAGAAAGAAAGAAAAGAAAAGGCCCCACGGTGGGCGCCACTTTTCTATAGCGAGCGATTTTGGACGTGGTTCTTAAGCACTGGGTTACTACAGGTCGATTCATTTTTTATCCTATTGAGCTGAATAAGGAAGGGAAATAGATGTCTCCAATTAAGCCTGCTTGCATACTGAGTTTAAATAGCGGTCTGTTAGGTTACGGATGTTGTATGGTAATGAGGCCTTTTTCTTCTTACTTTGTTTAGAACGAAACACCGGGAATGTTCATGGGGAGTTTAATTAGGATGCTAGGACTGATGCTTTTCATTTGATATGTGAAGGTACGGGATTTGGGGATTTGGATTAGTGTGCTCGCTAAGATTTTTCTTTCAATCTTATGCCTACGTATTCCCGTTTACAAAAATAGGGAAATCAGAGCGATCGTAGTTCCTCCTATTCTATGGGAGGAAATGGTGTTTTGGTGTCTTGTTCAAAGCCCAAGACGTGAAGCTGAAAAGGTGGTTTATATCTTGTTCAAAGCCCAAGATGTGAAGCTGAAAAGGTGTTGTCTTCATAGAGAATTTGTCATCTCTAAAGGGGGGTTGTTTGTCACAACTGTTGGGTGACTGACTATAAAGGAGCATTACTTTAACCGGGATATGTGAATCCTAGCAATGCCATAATTTCCTTTATAGTGGGTTTTAACCTGAAGGAGAAGACTTTCACTCAGTGTAGAGAAATGCTATCTTTCCTTAGGAATTTCTCATGCTAAAAGAGGGACAGTGGAGTGGATGTAAATAATCCAGAGGCTTGCCGCTTACAGCGATTAGATGAAAGGAGTTGTTGATGTTTGTATCCATTGAACGAGGTACGGTTTTGATGCTAAAAAGTTGATTGACTCAACCGGGGTTTTTCTTATGCAAAGCCCAAGAGGAGTCTATTGACCCAACAAGAGGATGCTTTTGTGTCTCGTACGAAGCCCGAGAGGGAGGCTAAAAGGAGTTGACTCAACAAGAGAGTGCTTTTAGATGTGTCTTGTACGAAGCCCAAGACGGAGGCTAAAGGTTGACTCAACAAGAGAGTCTTTTATACTCAACAAGAGAGTGTTTTTGTATCTCGTATGAAGCCCGAGATAGAGGCTAAAGGGGAGATTGACTCAACAAGAGAGTCTTTTTGTATCTCGTACGAAGCCCGAGATAGAGGCTAGAAGGGAGATTGACTCAACAAGAGAGTCTTTTTGTATCTCGTACGAAGCCTGAGATAGAGGCTAAAAGGATTGTTGTTTCAGTTGAGTGACAGGTCCAGTAGGTTAGTTAAAAGAGAAAATCAGTTCTTATAAAAAGACTGATTAAAGGTAAGGATATGCTTTGGGATTGATCAGAGGATCAGGGTTATTTCCTGTTCTTTAAGGAAATGGGGAATCCAGAGGGTATTGGAGACTGTCCGAGTCTACTGGTGTTTTTCCCTACTTGAGAATGCCTTCGGGACTCAAGGAGATTAGACTATCCAAGTCTAGAGTTTTATCTTTTGTACTATGCTTCAAGAAATAGTAGTAGTACATTCGCGGAAGAAAGATCTAGACTCTTTGAAAGTCTGTTCTATTAAGATGACTAATTTCTGTTCCTATACCTCTAGGAGGTCGTCGGGACAATTTGTACGAAGCCCAAGAGGAGGATGGAAACTTTTAAGAAGCCGAGGAACAATTTGTACGAAGCCCAAGAGGAGGCTCTCTTCCCGAAGGAAGAATCCTTATACGAAGCCTAAGAGGAGGTTGTGAATACTTCTAAGAAGCCGTAGGGTCTTTGTACAACTCCCAAGAGGAGGCGGGGATGCTTTTAGGAAGCCTGTGGGTCCCCAAACCCCGAGAAATTCAAGACGGGCTATTCACAGAGAATAGATCAAGCCAGGAAAGTCTGAGAATTTGGAAGAAACTTAAGAGATGCCATTCACGGAGAAAAGATCATCTCAGGGGAGTAGAGTTTCTTTGAAGATTTCTAAGGGTGACAGTCTGAGAAAGGGTTCACCGAGAATGCTGCCTTTCACGTCTCCATATTATTTAACCCCAAGAGGAGGGAAGACTGTATCTGGTAATCCTATAGGGATCTAGTTTTGACTGTATTTAAGAGTGACCAACAGGGCTTAGTGCTAGACGTAGTTACCGGGGAAACTCTAAATATCTATACTAGTATTACACAGTTGATATGAGTTTATGAAAGAAGACTTACAGTGAAACAGCCCCACAATACAGTTTATATGTATATGAAAGCGGATAAAGAAAGCATATAAACACTTACTCGGTTGTAGAGCTTCCATGCTGTTTGGTTAGTTGTTCAACAAAGAAAGATTGAAAATAACAGTATATTCAAAATTAAAAGGAGAAAGTATTTTGAAAAGATGTTGGGGCTTACAGCTCAAGGAGAGGCCCAAGGTTTATCAGTGATCGCATTGTCGTTTTGTACAGAGGGACTTATACAAGTGATTGAGACCCAAGAAAGGTTTTCTGTACAAGGGGATGGGTCTTACACTCTCTCAAGAGGCCCAAGTGTTAAAGAAAAAATAATGGGGCTTACAACACGAGGGTAGGCCTAGATGATTGGTTTTTTTATTGGCGATCGCGCCGAGGTTTTCTTTTAACGCATGGGGACTTATACAATGTCTGAGGCCCAAAAACTTTTGGTTAAAAGGGGATTGTGTCTTACACTCTAATAGAGGCCCAAAAGATTTATTTTTGTACAAGTGGTGGGGCTTACAGCTCAAGGAGAGGCCCAGGGTCATTTGTTTGAAAATGGCGATCGCCCCGAGATTTTTGAAAACGCGGTGGGTCTTATACAATGCATTGAGGCCCAAAATGGTTTGGTTTTCAAAGGGGGTTGGGTCTTATACTCTAATAGAGGCCCAATGATTTTGAATGGGTCTTATAGCTCGAGGAGAGGCCCAAGGTTTGTTTTTCAATGGATGATGATCGCGTCGAACTTTTTGAAATACAACGGGACTTATACAATAAGTGAGGCCCAAAAATAGGTTCATATTTACAAAGGATTGGGTCTTACACTCTATTAGAGGCCCATGAGTGTTTGAATTTGTTTGATGAGGGTGAAAATCAAAGAAACCCTAATTTGTTAATCTTTAAAAGTAAATATTTAAAGAAAATCAAATAAAATACCAACTAAGTTTGAATAAACCATTTGTGATTTTTGTTTAAGGTTTGAGAAATGAGGGATTAATCACAAGGTGAATTAAAACTCACTTGGTTTTGATTTTCAAAGTAAATATTCACTTTTAAAATGTTTAAAAAACATTAAAAAGGAATTTATTCAAAAAAATACTAAATATATTAAAAAATAATATAAACTTAATTTTTTTGTGGAATGAAATATTTCAACATTTTTGTGATTTTTTGCAAAAAGAACTAATAAAAAATAATTAAAATTGAAGGAGTTATTAATTTTCCAATTAATTAATAAAACATGAAAATATTGGAAAAAATAGCAAAAATGTGAGAAAACACAAAATGACATGGGTGGGGTTTGAACCCACGACCTCAAGGTTATAGGGCGCGCGCCTTACCACTGGGGTGGTGATACATCCATTGCTTGAAGTGAAACCACAAATATACAAGGCATGCCTTGTTTTATAGGCCTGGCCAAGGCAAGGCAAGACAAGTTTTTCCAAGAAATAGGAAGGTCCATAACTTTCTCATTTCTCAATGGTTGGGGACAAAATTTATATGCATATGGCCTAGAATTTCACAAGGAATCCAATGGTGGTGGTATTTTTTTCAGATCATACTCCCTTCTCAAAACCCGATAGTGGTTTTGAAAAAGGTCTATAATTGAATTTTCTATGCTAAACTTTGATACAGGCATGAATTACATGATGAATTGGTTCAAACACAACATATATAACATGTATGAGGTGTGTATGATCAGTGGACTTCAAAGCAATGCATATTTTGGAAAGTTCAAGTCATGATGCTTACCTCTTTTTGAGCTTTTGGAGTTTTCTGTGCAATCTGCCAAACTTCTTGTTCCAGAAATGGTTTGATGCTTTGGACACTCTCAAATGATCCCTTAGAAGCTTTTAGGATGGTTGGAATCAGCTGGAACATGCAAAAACACAAACTGGCCCTTTCTTGCAAAAGGGGTTAAAATGACCAAAATAACAACTCTCTCAAATGGTGTTCCAGATGGGGGGAACCATTTGGGACAGTTCAAGGATGTTATTTGGAGTGTTTTTGAGGTTTTATCTAGTTTGGAAAGTGACTGAATCAAGACATGGCTTAAAAAATGTACAAAAGGCCTATTTTGAGGTTTTGAGAGGTGACTTTGTGATTTTGGTGTTACAGGTCACTTTTGATAGTTTGGATCACCTACATATGATGTTTATGAGGTGTTAGGATCATGAGTAGTGATGGAAATGCTCTCTAACTCAAAAACTCAGAGTTACCTTGCTAAAGAAGGCATTTTGGTCTAAAGAGAGAGATTTTGAGGAAAACATCTGTTTGATTGCTTTGGTGTACTCAAACTGAGCACAAATGAGCTCTATTTATAGTAGAGCAAGTTTGTTTTGGGATCAATAGTGAATGGCAACTGCAACAGAGGTTTGACCAATGGTTGCACTTTGGAATCCAAGTCTCCTCTAGCCATTGACTAGAGGTTAGGGCACAAGGCTATGGTTCCCTTGGTCTTGGATAAGTCTTGACTGAATTCAGTTGCAAATGGCTCAGTCCATGCCACCTTGGTGTATGCATTGAATGCTCCATTCCAAAATTGGAGTCTTGTCCCTCTTTTAGGCAATTCTAGGTTTGGCATGCTACTTCTTGTTCCAAGGACTTTGGAGGCTTGGCTCAATGTTTGTCCCCTTTAGATTTGATCCTCAGATGTGTCCAAAGTGATGGCAAGGCTTGGAATTATCTTATTTTACCAAATCGAGCAAAAATGCAAAATTCTGCCTAGCCTTGGAAGTTTTCAGCAAGGCATATTGCCATTGTCATATCTTATGGCCCAAGTGGAATTTGGTGATGTTCTTGGCCATTTTGGAAAGCCCTTATATGATACAACAACTGTTTGATCATATTTGGTTTTGATACTTTTTGGATCCAAGTGAAAAATTCCCCTAAATTTGGAAAAAAGTGAAGGCAGATTCTGACTTAGTGAAAATTTCACTAAGTGTTGGAAAAAAGTGACATTTTCATTTTTTGTGATTTTGATCATTCCATAACTCAAAATCCATGATGAATTTGGAAGGAGGTCAGTTCTAAGCTTTTGTAGAGGGTAATGAGAGCTACAAATCTAGCTTTGGATGGGGAAAAATGGCCTTGTGGTTTAGGAGTTATGATCCTCCAAAGTTGGTACCCTTGCCACTTTGTTCATAACTTAGAAAATTTTCTAAGTTTTTATGGTTACCCCCTTTTACAAGCTATCCCACTTTTCTTGATTTTTATTGATGAATGATGATTCAAATCATACATTAACATCATTTTAGGGTTAAAAAACCACTTTTGTGAAAAATCTCAAAAAGTCAAAGTTGACTTTTGTGCACAGTTGACTTTTTGTCAGATGAATTCTAAACTGTGCGATCCTTTAGGAAATTATGTCCTTGACCTAAATCATACTTGATGGACATGTTCCATGGGTGTTATAGGGTATATTGAATCATGTCCTAGGGTTTGAGAGCATGTCATGGTCAAAAGTCAAAGCTACAGTTGACTTTTTCCTCAAAACCCTAACTGTGGTACTAATGAAATTGAGACTTGCTGCTCAAGCTTCCTGGACCAATCCATTGTTACAAATGGATCAATGTGGTATGTTGGAGACCCTTAAATCCTCTCTTGAGGTCTTGGCTCATGATTTGTCCCAAAAGTCAACTTAGGGGTGAATTAGGTCAAGAAACCCTAATTCCTGATTTTTGATGTATGCATCCCCTGAGGTCAAATTGACTTGATGCTTGGGACCATTAGGTTCCATGGAGTATTTTAGGATATGCTTTGAAGCATTGGCTCATGCCCAGAGGAAAATTTTCATCTGGAGGCCCTGGTCGACCAAACCCAAATTTGCTGACACTAGCGATCTTGAGGCTTGATTCACCTAGAAGGGAGCAGCCTTGTGCTTAATCCTTGAAGTGGGAGTCCTCTTGATCCCTTGTAGATGTTTGGGAGGTTAGAAAAGTTGAAGATCATGTCATTTCTTGATTGATCCTTTGTCTAAGAATTCTGAGAGGGCTTGAAACCCTAAATTTGATTGTAGCGGATGCTCACCCATCTTTGGGGAGAATAATGAGGTATGATGGTTCCTCCATATTGTGATGATGATTTACACAATGATGGGAATCTTAGTGGTTAAAATTTGGGGTATGACACCATGTAGTGAACTGTCTGCCTTTTTAAAATGATGAGTAATTGTGTCACCCACTCTGGAATCAGCTGCTGTTCTTATTGATGCTGATAGATAGCCCACCTATTATATCAAAAAACAATATATAAATACTCAGAATGAATTAAAATTGCATCTTTTATATCTCGATACAAAATTAACCGCAACAAAAAAGTCATTTAAACATTGAACAAAATTGTGAAGCCATAAAACATGCATAGACAAACACAAACATATTCAGGAGAAACAATACAATCAGTGTCACATATCATCTCTCATAATAGTATTTGTTATGTCATTTAAAAAGTTGTTTATCTGTTATCTGTTTCCATGCCTCACATGGCACAAGCAATGGAAGAGGAGGAGGAGGAGATAGTTGAAACAAAAGTACTATACAATAACAACAACAGCCACTAGTTTTATTTTTCCACAAGGTGAGTGACTTCGTGGATCAATCGATGCCACAAAGTCTTGTCATGATTAGATCCAAAGGGCCATGGTAGACATTAACTACTAAATCTCTCTTGGTGATTTGGCATATTGTTTTCTTCATCTCAGCAGTTGCACTATCCTCCACTGACTAACCCTTGTCATTGTTGCAACTATAGGTCTTTACACACATACTACCACCTAATATGATGCTCTACTAGACTACCACATTTTCTATAATTGCCACTACTTGCTTTTCTCTCTAATGATTGCATTTTAGCTATTGTCTTATCTTTTGTAACTACTACTCATCCATTAGCCACCTATGCCGTTGAAAATATGTGCTTTTGATTTAATATATCATAATAGAATAAATGTAGAGTGACATGTATGAAACTGTAGTCCGGGTGAAAAATAATGATCAAAGTTTTTTGAAACAAAAACCGAATACGGCATAGGTGGCTAGCTAAATATAATGTTCGGTTAAATGTAATACCACTGCAAATGTTCCTAATAAAGTAAGATCTAAGTAAATTTAACAATCTTAAACCCAAAACATTCAATGCAATCCTTGATGTATGAATCACACTCTTGCTGCTAATACCATTCAACTTCAAACTCCAGATAGAATAGGAACAGCTCCCCGAGGCAACACAGGAGGTTCCAACCTATGAAAGAGGGGTTAACTTAAGTCATGAAATGACAAAATAATAATCAAAGAAAAGAGGTAGAGGCCTATTGGGGTATGATGCAAGTTAAGCAAATGGCCCTACCATGAAAATGCAATTCTATAACTTTACATAAACATAGATTATATTATATTCTAACCTTTGTTGGACCTCGATCATTCTGGTGCCTATATGAATTGGTTTACCCATGATTATGCAATCACTCACTTCATCAATTGGGTCACCCTTCCCACGCAAGGCTGCGTCAAAAAGATAGTCCGTTGAACTCTCAAATGATGCAAGCATAAGTGCACTTCTGCCCATCTTCTGAATTCCATGTCTTGTCATTCCGAGAACTTGACCCTAGTTTGATAAATCACATAAATTAGTATAAACCTACATATTTATCACAAACACATGGGATGTTTTGTTTAAACTTTTTTGCTTAGTAATAATTTCCAAATAACTCACCCTGATAGTCATCATATCTGCTAGAAGCATAATATGGCGTACGTCTATACTCATTCCATGATTTTTCATCGTATAATGTATATGTTCTATGATGCAATATCTGGAAGCTTCAATTCCCAGAATGTTCATCATTTCAATGATATTATTACTAACAATTCTATGTCCATTAACCCCTTCAATTCCCATAACCTCTTTAAGGCCCTTGCTGATAGGAAAAATTTAATACATGCGGGTTAGAAAACGATGTTTAATGCTGCCGCCAATTATCAAGCAGCAACACAAAGGAATACTGTGAAAGTAAAATACTACTTTAGAGCAACAACAGTTTACTTTATGTTTTCATTGCTATTCAATGATAGCGTACACAGAAAACTACGTAAAAATCAAAAGTCTTCCTGGTTTTCACTAACCCCGATCCACCTTACTTTTACAACATCAGACTGTCCCCTGTGTCATACCCCAAATTTTTACCACTAAGATTTCCCATCACTTTGAAAATCATCATCACAATATGGATGTACCTTCATGCCTCATCAATCTCCTCACAGATGGGTGAGCATCAACTACAGCTAAGAATTAGGGTTTCAAGCCCTCTCAGAGCTCTTAGACAAAGGATTAATCAAGAAATGACATGATATTCAACTTGTATTAACCCCTCAAACATCCACAATGGATCAAGAGGACTCCCACATCAAGAATCAAGCACAAGGCTCCAACATTCCAAGTGAATTAAGCCTTAAGATCGCCAGTGTCACCAAATTAGGGTTTTGGTCGACCAGGGCTTCCAGATGGAATTTTCCTCTAGGCATGAGCCAATGCTTCAAAACATAACCCAAAATACTCTAAGGGACATCATAAACCCAATTATCAAGTCAATTTGGCCTCAGGGGATGCATTCATAAAAAATCAGGAATTAGGGTTTCTTGACTTAAATCACCCCTAAGTTGACTTTTGGGACAAAACATGAGACAAGACCTCAAGAGATGATTTGAGGGTCTCTAAAAAACCAAATTGATCCATTTGCAACAATGTATTGATCCAAGAAGCTTGATTCACAAGTTTCAAGTTCATCAGAACCACAATTAGGGTTTCGCGGAAAAAGTCAATTGTGACTTTGACTTTTGACCAGGACATGCTCCCAAACCTTGGGACATGATTCAATACACCATATAACACTTATGAAATTTATACATAAAGTTTTATTTAGGTCAAGGACTTGATTTCATAGAGGATCGCACAGTTTGGAATTCATCTGATAAAAAGTCAACTGTGCCCAAAAGTCAAAGTTTGACTTTTTTATTTTTTGATTAATTATGGTTCCCTAACCCTAAAATGATGTTAATGTGTGGTTGGAATCATCATTCATCAAGAAAAGTGGGATAACTTGTAAAAGGGGTAACCATAAAAACTTAGAAATTTTCTAAGTTATGGAACAAAGTGGCTATGGTACCAACATCCAAGGATCATAACTTGTGATCCAAGCAACCATTTTGGTTGATCCAAAGATGGATTTGTATCTCTCATGGCATACTTTAAAAGTGTCAACTACACCTCACTCTAATTCTTCATGGATTTTTAGTTATGGAGTGACCAAAATGACAAAAACATGAAAATGCCACTTTTTCCAACACTTAGTGAAATTTTCACTAAGTCAGAATCTGTTTCACTTTTTTCAAAATGTAGGGGCATTTTTCACTTGGATCTAAAAAGTGTCAAGACAAGCTATGATCACACATATGTTGTATCATATGAGAGCTTTCCAAAATGGCCAAGAACTCCATCAAATCCCATTTGAGCTAAGAGTTATGACAGTGGAAATATGCCTTGCTGCAACTATCATGGCAAGGCAGATTTGTGCATTTTGCTCGATTTGATCTAATTGTGCAAATGATAAACAAGTTTATCCATCTGAACACCTCAGGGGGAGACCAAGGAGGGATTAACACTGATCCATAAGCCTCCCAAGTCTTTGGAACTAAAAGTAGCATGCCAAACCTAAAAATGCCTAAAAGGGGGACACGACTCCAATTTTGTTTTGGAGCATTCAATGGATGCACCAAGGTGGCATGAACCGAGCATTTTCCAACTGAATGAGTCAAGGATGATCTCTGAACTAGGGAACCAAAGACTTGTGCTCTAACCTCTAGTCAATGGCTAGAGGAGACTTAAGATTCCAAAGTGATGCAATTGGACAATGATCTACTGCAGTTGCCATTCACTATTGCTTGCAAAACAAACTTGCTCTACTATAAATAGAGCTCATTTATGCTTATTTTAAGTACACCAAAGCCATCAAACTGATGCTTTCCTCAAAATCTCTTCTTTCACTCCAAAATTTCCTTTCAAAGCAAGTCACTATCGGGTTTTGAGTTTGAGATCCATTCCAACCAAATCAATCACACACACACACACACACACCTCATAAACATCATATAGAAGTGATCCAAGCACTTAAACTACATCTGGAACACCAATTTCATAAAATCACCACCAATTGCTCAAGGTTTTAACCAAGTTGCAGTTGAGGTACCATAACTTGTTTCAGTCCATTTCCAATCACTCCAAGCATTCAAACACATTCCATATGGTGTAGGGAAGCTGTTCAGATCATCACAACTCATCTGTAACACCTCCAACTCAAAAATACATTGCTCTTGCTGTCACGACCTTCAAGTAAGCCTTAACTTGGTCATCTCTTAATCTATGCATATTTCCTCGCACAATACTTTTACCAAATATTCATAATCACGCATAGAATGTTTCCCCTCAATTAATTGCTTTGTTTGAATCGTGCATCAAAATTCCCAGCCTTCATGCAAATTTTAGGGTTCTTGAGGTTTTGTCTTGATTTCTTATTCCATGCTTAAAATAAATGAAATTAAAGACCATAGACATGATCGTGAGGTGAAAACGAGTAGATTGATATGTGGATTGTGTGATTTCATCAAGTATTCAGTGAGATTGGTGAGAAAATGCAAATCTGCAGAAACTAGGGGGTGGTGCGTGTTCTTCGCGCCATTTTTTGAATATTTGAATATTTGAATTTTGTGATTTTATTTAATTGATTCAAAAATTATTTTCTCTCTGAGTTTTAATGATTTTGAGTTGATTATTTTTTTTAATAATTCACTAAAATGTTAAAATATTTTATTTTGCCAAAAATTCCCAAAAATATTATTTATTTCATATACTTGATATTTTTGCAAAGAATTACTCTTTTATTTGTTTTCAACATTTAAAATATTTTTTCCTCTTGATTTTCCAAATTTAGTTGGTTTCCAATCATTTTGTGGATAAAAACATGATTTTTCAAACATTAATCCAAGATCACAACTTGTTTTTCATATATGTTTGATAGTTTTTCATTTTTTATTGAATTTTTATTTAATTAAAATACATTTTGAAACTAATTTAGGGTTTTGATTTTAATCACCCTAACAAATCTTTTTCAGACACTCATGGACCTCTATTAGAGTGTAAGACCCAACCCCCCTTTTAACCAAAGCAATTTTGGGCCTCAGATATTGTATAAGTCCCTCTGCGCTAAAAGAAAAATCTCGGCGCGATCGCCATTTCAAAACAAAAGTCATTTGGGCCTACCCTCGTGTTATAAGCCCCATTTCTTTTCTTTAAGTTTCTTTGGGCCTCTAATAGAGTGTAAGACCCATCCCCTTGTACATAAAAACTTTTTGGGCCTCACATATTGTATAAGTCCCTCTGTATAGTTTTCAAGACAACGGTGCGATCGTCGTTAAAACTTGGACCTCTCCTTGGGCTGTAAGCCCCAACAATCTTTTCAAAACACTTTCTCCTTTTATTTTGAATTCAAATATATGTTGTTATCAAAACTTTCTTTAATTTCTTTGTTGAACAACTAACAAAACAACATGGAAGCTTTACAACGGGTAAGTGTTTATCCGCTTTCATTTACCACTTTCATATGTATATAACTGTATTGTGGGGCTGCTTCACTGTAAGTCTTCTTTCACATCCTTTTATATACTTGTCACATATCCACTGTGTAATACTAGTATAGTTATTTAGAGTTTTCCCCGGAAACTACGTCTAGAACTAGGTAAAGCCTGTTGGTCACTCTCGAATACAAACAAAACTAGATCCCCATAGGATGTCCAGATATAGTCTTCCCTTCTCTTGGAGTTAAACAATATGGAACAAAGAGAAAGGCAGTATTCTCGGTGAACCTTTTCTCAGACTGTCACCCTTAGAAATTGTCAAATAAACTCTAACTCCCTAGATATGATCTTTTCTCCGTGAATGGCATCTCTTGAGTTTCTTCCAAAGTCTCAAACTTTCCTGGAATGATCTCTTCTCTGTGAATTGCATTTCTTGAACTTCTCTTGGTTTGGGGACCCACAGGCTTCCTAAAAGCATCCCCTCCTCCTCTTGGGCGTTGTACAAGGACCCTTCGGCTTCTTAGAAGTTCTCATGCCTTCTCTTGGGCTTAATACAAGGACCCTGACGACCTCTTAAAGGTATAAGACAGAACCTCGCCATCCTTTGCTAGAGCAGTCTTTCCCGCGTCAAAGCTCTGACCATTGTATGGTTGATACTCATCCCTTAATGCTTGCGCCTCCTCTTGGGCATTGTACAAAAGATAAAACTCTAGAGTTGGACAGTCTAAACTCTTGAGTCTCAAAGACATTCTCAAGTTCCTTTCAAACATAGGAAAAAACACCGATCACTCTGGATCAATCTCCAGCAGAAACCCGGTCTCTCTCATGAGAGTTCCCCACACTTGGACCCACTTCAGGATCTCAATAATCCTCAGCAGTAAGACAACCTCCTCTTGGGCTTTGTACAAATGATTCTCCCCAGCGGAGCTAACCTTTTCAGACTCTCTTGTTGAGTCAACCACTTTTAGCCTCCGTCTTGGGCTTTGTACAAGACATATAAAAACACTCTCTTGTTGAGTATAAAGGACTCTCTTGTTGAGTCAATCTCCTTTTAGCCTCAATCTCGGGCTTCGTACGAGACATCAAAACACTCTCTTATTGAGTATAAAAGAATCTCCTGTTGAGTCAATCTCCTTTTAGCCTCAACCTCGGGCTTCGTACGAGACAGCAAATCACTCTCTTGTTGAGTATAAAAGACTCTCTTGTTGAGTCAATCAACCTTCAGACTCTCTTGTTGAGTCAATCACCTATTCAAGACTCTCTTGTTGAGTCAACCTTTTTTAGCTTCCGTCTTGGGCTTACATGACATATAAAAGTACTCTCTTTATGAGTAAAACCATTTCAACCTCTATCTTGGGCTTTATACAAGATACATTCTCCCCAACGAAGTCAAAATCCCTTTTATCCTCAATCTTGGGCTTTGTACAAGACAGAAATAACATTTTCCCCAGAAAAGTCCAACCTCTAGCCTCCTCTTAGGCTTTGAATAAAGAAATCCACGGTTGAGTCAATCAACCTTTTAGCATCAAATTTGTGCTTTGCTCACAGCATACGAACATCAACAATTCCTCTTTAGAGATGACAAGTTCTCTCTCAGTCAAACCTTTAGCTTCACATCTTGGGCTTTGAACAAGATACAAATCACCTTTAGCTTCATGTCTTGGGCTTTGAACAAGACACCAAAATATCATTTTCCTCCCATAGAATAGGAGGAACTACGATCGCTCTGATTTCCCTGTTTTGTTTAAACGAGAATACGTAGGCATAAGATTGCAAAATCTTAGCGAGCATACTAATAAAAAACTCAAAGTCCAGTACCTCCATACATCAATCAAAAAGCATCAGACCTAGTACCTTACCAAAATCCTCATGTACAGTCACGACACTCCGTTCTTAAACGAAATAACCTAAGACAACCCCCTTTTTGATAGCATATGTAAACCAACAGTTTTGACTGTTTAACCTCAGTATGTAAGTGGGGTTAATTGGAGACATCTATTTCCCTTCCTTAATTAGCTCAACGGGATAAAAATGAATCGAACTATAGTACCAAAGCGATAGTGATTCGAAACCACAAAAACCGCGCTACACCCTGTGATGCTTTTCTTTGGGTCTAGCAGGATATTCTCTATGATCATATGGTGATTTTCTTACTTCTGCTGGTGACCCATCACTTTATATTATGAATGAAAATGAAGTTCATCATACACATCTAATGAAAGCTAAAACAAAAACAGTGATGAAGCAGCAATAATATTCCCAGTCAATATTATTCTGCATATTAATCACACTTTTGTATCCCTTACGTGCAACGCATAGACCCCTATTCGCGCCAGTGATTTGGAAAGGTTTAAAGAGAAGAAATTATGGTGAATCTCAAGAAGGGTGATTTAGCAACCCAATACACACACGATTTGTCAGCTATCGACTATCTTGGCGAATGATAGTTAACTAATAGTGGACACTAGACACCCACACACAGAGGAATCAAACTCATGATCCTCTTTTGGCAGATTCTATTAACATCTAATTATTATGAATAAAAAGCTCATGATACAGTTCTGTTTCTATCTTTTATCTAATTTCTCAAATTAATCAACAATGAAATTAAGAAGTCATCCATGGAAATGGAAGATAAATAACAGAGCACAAGCACATAAAGAGTGAAACAAAAGTACAAAAAGAATAACGTTGCGCAAGTACCTCATCCTACCAGTTCTAGTAGTCTTTCTACAGATTGCTTTAATAGTCCATTTATCTAAAATGATAAACCGAATCAGATATTCATTAACCAAATATAAACCCTAATTTGAAATCAAATTGAGAATGAATAAACTAATTACATCACCTTTAATTCTAAGTTTCAATCTCTTCTTTGTTGATTCTTGTTCTTGCTTCAGCCAACCATAGTTATTGCTGCATGCATCAAGTAAACAATTAGGGTTTCCGAATGATTCTAGGTTAAAATGAGGGTTGTCGATGGATTCTAGGTTATAATGAGGGTTCGATGGATACTTACATTCAATGGAGATTGAAACAGAAAAGGGATTCAAACAACGATTCAACAACGAGAAACGAAAACAGATTCAGCAATGAGAAACGAAACGCGACTCATGATTTTATTGAATTACAAATAAGAAGATACGACGGCCATGAAGAAACTGAAATGAAACGCGATTCTGGCCATGAAGAAGAGATTCTATCAGAGAAATTAGAGAAAAAGAGGGGAAGTGAAAAGGGGAAAAGAGGTAAAGTTAAAAGAAAATAGGGAAAGTGTGAAATTAGAAAGAGAAACGAGGGAAAGTGAAAAGAGGGAGTAGGGGTGATAAAAAATTGAAATTTTATTAATATATATTATGTTTAACAAAATAAATTAACGTGATTTGTTTGGTATAGTGTAAAATTTTAATTTTTCAAAAATATGCAAATTAAATAGAGTTGGCGAAACCGACTCTAAAATTAAATAAATTTTTTACACAATAAAATATTAATTAACAGCGTCGGATAAACCGACTCTAATTAATTAAAAAATTTATAGTTGCAAAATTTAATTTTTCAAAAATATGCAAATTAAATAGAGTTGGCGAAATATTAGAGGGTTTTCGCATTTTTTTAGAGCGAAAAGGTTGGAAAATAAAAATGAAAGAAAAAAGTGGGAAATTCAAGGAATAAAAAAATAGTGATTATGATTGGCTAAAGTAATTGCGATAGTTCGCCCTAACTGTCGTGAGTGTGGAAAGAGGGCGGTTCTTTGGTAACTGTCACAATTATTTTACACAACATGCCTAAAAAATCTGTGACGGTTGGCCCAAACCGTCGTGACAACTGTCGTAGTCCAGGAATAAGGACGGTTTTGTGATACCTGTCGAAAAAAATCTGCGACAGTTGACCCTAACCGTCGTGACAACCGTCGCAATCCAGGAATAAGGACGATTTTGTGATAACCGTCGCAACTCAAGTGTCGTAAATCTCCTTTTTTCTTGTAGTGATAGTTACCACTAAGGCAATGCTGGAGACCCTACTTATTTTCAATGGAATTTGTCACCACCATTGACAATTCCCCTTTCTTGCTAACAACCAGAAAACTCAACAAGATCTCTAAGAATAGTTAGTTTCAAGTACGCGCCTCATTCAATTAATCTCAGAACTCTCGTTATCAAGATCTGAACTCAATTGAAGTTTAAGATGTTAGAAATTCGTAGCAAGAATTTGAACACTCAAAACAGAGGAATTTGATTTTCACGCAAAATCACACTGAAAAATCTTAACAGAATGATAAATGTTATTTTTGAATGATGACAGAAAATGATTTATATGTGCTTAAGATGAAGCATACAAAATGGTTGCAAAAAGGTAGTTAGATTTGAATTAAGAAAAATATGATTTGAATAAAATGAGCAAAAATGAGGTGAAATGAAAGAAACACCTAATTTTTGAAAAATATGTCAGTTGATTCGAATAAGAGAAAACATGATTCGAATCACAAGCCTTCTGATTCAAATCAAGAACAAAATGTGATTCGAATCAAGTGGCCCAGAACTGACAAGATTTTTAGGCAAAACAAATTGATTCGAATCATGTTGAAAGTTTGATTTGAATCAAATCAGACAGAAACAAACATGATTTGTGAAAAATGATATTGATTCAAATCATGTACAAATTATGATTCGAATCAAATCATACAAAATCTATTCCCAGAAAAATGATTAGGATCAAGTAAAATATCTGGTCAGGATCAATTTGCTGAGTTGAGCTACTGTCCAATTTGATTAGGATAACAAATTAAGAGTAAAATTGTCTGATTCGAATCAATCTTGTAAAATCTCAAAATTTAAAAATTTTAAAAGCTTTTGAGATTTTACTTTGAATCAAATTTTGTCCAAAAACATAAGGTAATTTCATTTCATTATCATATGCTATTGATCAAAGAGCATTTAGATCAAGATCAAATTTAACCAAAGTTTTATGCATGCTAAACATGAGAAATGCAATCATGAAGGATACTCAACAAATCGAAATAAAAACACATATGAAGGCGATAAGACAAGCAACAAAATAATCGGATAGTAGAGACATGCAACTACAATCTCCGCTTTTTTATACTTAGAAGACTTTCACTTGGAATTGAGTCGACCTATGAGTACACATGTAACTCCCCCTGAAACATTGCACACAAACAACTCACAGCATAAAAAAATGCATAAAACAATTCTAGACTCATTACAACTTCTCCCCCCTTTGACAACATAAAAAAGATATAGTTCGAAATGAGTCTAAAAAACCAAGGAAAACCAACCACAAACATATAATTCTAAAGAACATATGAGCTAAACAGCTAAAAAGCATATACAATAACCATGATCACATATTACAACAAAGATAAGCATGTCACAAACAACATAATGCAAATAGACGTGCAACACAAATATTCAACGACTAACAATTAAGTGATCAAACTTGTAAATCAAGGTATGCATTAACAATCATAAAAATAATGCATGAACAAGTAACCAAGCGTTCTAATGTACATAATTAGTAATACATATTTAAAAGACTTAAATGCAAGTAAGAAAAATTAAAGACATAACCTAGAGATGAATTAGTGATATATATTGGAAATACGCAAACCAATGCATACACTACTACGGAAAACATATACAACAACGGTTGAAAAATGGATGACATCACGCGTGACCTGTCGTTGTTATGTAGAGCGTGGTTGTATATGCACAACTTACAATCACGGTCTTACGATCGTTGTAGAAAACCTGAAGGCGCGCTATATATAATTATGGTTTCTTTAATTAACCGTGGTGGTATATACCTTTAGGAAAATAATATTTTATAACGATTATTATAAATAACCGTTGTTGAAAGTACCTAGGGTTTATTATATAATATGTAGATTGCTTGTTTTTCAATAAACCTCACAACTACATACATCCATTCAAATTGATGAAGAAGTATATAATCTGAAAATGAAACTATTCTTGAAAACCAACTTACACAAACCATTATTTTCCAAATTGCATGTGTCTCATCATTCATTTTCCGCTCTTTAACATAAAGAATGTGGTTCAATGGTCTAATTCCTTCATCACATCAATTCCTTCCATTCTAGTTTAATTTGAATAATATCAATAAATTGATGTTATTCAAATTAAACTATAAGAGAAGATATGAATGTGTTGAAGGAATCAGGTCATTGAACCAGATCCTATATGTTAAAGAACGGGAGATGAATGATGAGACGAATGCAATTCGGAAAACATTGATTAATATAAGTTTGTTTTCAAATACAACTTAATTTTCAGATTATAAGTTTCTATGTCAATTTAAATGAAATGAATTTTAAGTGAAAGGTTAGTGAAACAAACAATCTACATAACATATAATAAACTCAACTTCATACAACATCATACAACAACACAAGATATTATGTAATGTTTTGAGAATTTTATAAAGAACAAAACATTGCTAAGTCACAAGAAGCTTCTTTCTTGTGACTTAACAATGTTTTGTTCTTTAAATTCTTAAAACATTAATCAACAACAACAACATACAACAACATTTATCAATAACACAACAACATACAACAAAATAAGGTTCAAGGACAAAAATAGAAACATACAACAACAACAACAACAACATACAACAACATAAGATATTATGTAATGTTTAAAGAATACACCTTTTTTAAACTAATCGTGAATCTGGAACAAATTATGATTTTCATCTAGTTTATAAAGCTATGAAGAAGAAGTACAAGGTGAATGAAGTTAACACAATAACTTCATACTTCTTGTATTTTTCTTCATAGCTACACAAACCATATGTATCATAGCCAAATTATACGCTTTGTTAACAAGAAATGTAAACGAAATCGAAGCATAAGTTTAATGAACGAACCTGAAATATGATAAAATAGTATCATAAAGATTGGTGAAGACGAATCTGAAGGTTTAAGAAGTTTAAAGAGTGAAATTGATGTTAGGGTTATGGTATGAGAGAGAAGAGTGAAATATGTTAGGGTTTTCATTTGAGAGAAACGATTATTATGTACTGAAAGATAGATACTTTCGCTTATATAGTAAAAAATATTACATTTTATCACGGTTAGAAATAAAAACCGTGATATAATATATCACTTTTCATCACAGTTAGAAAGAAAAATCGTGATATAATATATCACTTTTCATCACGGTTAGAAAGAAAAATTGTGATATAATTTTAAACTTTTACAGCGGTTCTTTACTAAAACCGTGGGTAAATCTCTCACAATTTATTTATTTATTTATTTATGAACCCAATTATTAGAGAGGTATTAATTATTGTTATAGTTATTTTTCATTACTGTTGCGATTGTTGTTTTTATTTTTGTTCGCTTGTAATATTATTTTTTTATAAAACAATAATATATAGTGATATAAATGAAAGAGTATATATAACAATAATAAAAATTTTCATTAAGAGGGCCAAGAGGGTGGAGTACATAAATTATTTGATTACATATTGTCAATGTCGGAACAATAACCTCTAGCAGCAAAGAAATCTTCATAATCTATGATTCTATCCTCACTACCCTTGTCAGAATCATAGTAACAAAACTTCCTGGGCACCTTTTTCTTTTTCTTCTCTAGCTTTTTCTTTTTCTTCTTCTTGGCCTTCCTAACCCTAAGTGTATCCCTGACAGCAGTCGATCCAGATGGCGGGACCTCCTCAGTTGACTGTTGATCATGGTGTTGTACTGTGTTGACTTCAGTTGAGATATTTCTATTAGCATTTTCAGATGGGGAACTCATGTTGCTATATGTAGTTAAGAAGAATAATTGTGAAGAAGTGAAAATTTATTATATGAAATTGTGCCTTTATAGAGGAGGTTGAAGATGAAAGATCTGATGATTTAATGCTTGAAATGATTACTTCCAATGGTTGATATTCTTGAATGACATTGTGACCGTCTTGAAAACTGAAGAAAATTTTCAATCATCATAATAGTTGGGAAGAGCATTTCTCTCTTTAGGGAAGGTCAAAGGTTGTACAGATGATATTACAACGGTTAATTATTAAATATATGATTAAATAATCTTCAATTTTTTATTTATTTATGAATTTAAGTGACACGCGCTTTTTGTAATAAGAAAAAATGGAAAAAATGTAAATGCCAGGATTCGAACCGTGTACCACTCACTCTATCACAACGGTTGTGTCTATCAACCGTGATAAAATGACTTTCGAAAAAATAAGGCGCATCCAGTTTCATATATTACAACGGTGGATGGAATGACTATGGTAATATAATGTTATCGAATGTGTATTTTGTAGTAGTGATAGATCTAGCATAAAACACATAGAATAATACAAAGGTTAGAGACATACCATTGTATATTGGTAGAAGCTACGTTTTTCTATAAGAAAGAGTTAGTGTAATCAAAATATATAGCAAATGAAACTAAAAACCAAAACCTTATTCTACTTAAGGCAAGACGAGTCTAAGACTCCCAAGTCCCTATAGATTCTGTGGAAGGATTTTAAAGAGAACAGTTTTGTAAAAATGTTAGCAAGCTAAATTTTAGTGTCAACGTACTAAAAATAATGTCTCCTTTCTCCACATGATCTCTTAGAAAATGGTGTTGGATTTCAATGTGTTTAGTCTGTGAGTACTAGATTCTTAGTAAGACTTATAGCACTAGTATTATCGCACTTAATTTTAAAGAAACCAAGTTTTAAATTATAGTGCAATAGTTGTTTATTAAGCCATAAGACTTGTGCACAATAACTACCGGTAGCTACATATTCCGCCTCAGCCGTAGAAAGAGCAACACTATGTTATTTCTTATTATGCCAAGAAACTAAGCAGCTTCCAAACAAGTGACAAGTACTACTAGTACTCTTCCTATCCGACTCACACCCCACGAAATCGAAATTAGAATATCCTACTAAGCTACAAGCACTTTCCTTTGGATACCAAAGACCATGATTGGGAGTTCCATTAAGATACCTCAAAATACGTTTAACGATCTTAAAGTGGGAATCCTTAGGTGATGCTTGATATCTAGCACAGACGCACACACTAAACATGATATTAGGCTTACTTGTGATTAAATAGAGTAAGGATCCGATTATACCTCGTTACCTAGTTATGTCGAAATCCACTCCTCTTTCATCTTTGTCTATGAGCACATTTGAAGCCATTGGAGTTGAGACAGTCTTTGAATCTTTCATCTCAAACTTCTTGAGAAGATATAGACAATAATTTGTTTAACTTATGAATGTCCCTTCTTCACCTTGCTTGATTTAGAATCCTAAGAAGTATGTTAACTCTCCCATAAGTGACATCTCAAACTCCCCCTGCATTAAACTAGGAAATTCTCGACAAAGAGATTCATTAGTAGACCAAATATAATATCATCTACATAAATTTGTACTAAAATAATATGCTTTCCTTATGTCTTATAAATAAAGTTGCGTCGACTTTTCCAGTTTGAATCCTTGTTTGATCCAAAAATATACTAAATTTCTCATACAAAGCTCTAGGAGCTTGTTTGAGACCATATAAGGCTCTTTTCAACTTAAAAACATGATTGGAATTATTGTGATCCTAAAAACCTGGAGGTTGTGAGACATACACCTCTTCATTTATATGGCCATTTAGAAAAGCATACTTAACGTCCATCTGGTAAAGCTTAAAGTCCAGACAGCGAATGCCAAAAGAAGTCTAATGGCTTCTATGAGAGCTAAAAAAGCATAAGTCTCCTTATAGTCCATCCCATCAGCTTGATTATATCCTTTTTCCACTAACCTAGTTTTATTTCTCATAATTACTCCATTTCATCCATCTTGTTCCTAAATACCCATCTTGTGCCTATCACAGTTTTATCAACCGGGTGTGGAACAAGGTCCCAAACGTCATATCTTTTAAATTGGATTAGTATTGCTTGCATAGAAAGTAATCATCCCTTATCAAGTAAGGCATCAAGTATCGATTTAAGTTCAATCTGAGAAATGAACGTAGAGTCCTTATATAAATTGTTAACATGTGACCTAATACTTACTCCCCTTTTAATGTCTCTAAGGATTTGATCAAACGAATGATCCTTTGTGATTGTCCAATCTTGAGGTAGATGGTTCGAGGTCTCTTGTTTGTCATCCTCATGTAATATTTCCTCCTTATATTGTATAGTCTTTATCCTTTATTTTTGGATCGATATCCTCTTTTGAGCTTTCATTGTCGATCAATCTTTCTGTTATAATACTTGTAACATCAGAACAAATATCCTTCCCCGATTTTGGGGCGAGGACTCATTCAAAGTAACATGAGTTGACTCTTTTAATGATTTTTTTATAATGTGAATAAGATAAATGAAGTGCAACTACATGAAGATAAAGGAGAATGAAACGATCATACCAATTACGATGATCACTAAATTTTCTGCACAAGCAATATTAGCAAGTAATAACACAAATACAGTAAAAAAAATACAATACGATAAAAAATATGATTGGATACATCTTCTTTTACTTGTCGTGAGAATCTATTAAGATTCCTAAACACTTCTAAACAAAACAACAATATATACAACTAGGTACCCAATTTTAGTTGGGTCCTTTGGGGTTAGTTGAGTTACATTTAGGAATCCATGTCATTTTACCATTGGGATCTTGAATATTCCTAAAATGACAAAAAGGCCTAATGTGATCCTTATCTCCACAATAATGGCAAATAGCTTTAGATGAAACATTCCTTCTATTTCTTCTTGTGACATGAAGGTTTTTCTTAAAAATCTTCCCTCTTTCACTTGAAGAACTAGAATAAGTAATAGATAGTCTGGCTGCATGTGTAAAATGTCCTTTAAGAGTTTCAATTTCAGTTTTTAAAATTAGACAATTAACACATTCCACAACTTCTATCTTTTCAACTAAAGTATCTGAAACAATACAACGCTCTTCCACAAGAGATGTATGAACTTCCTTTAAACACTTTAAAGCACGATTAAGATTGTTTATTTCTTGGTATAAAAAAAGATTTTTTATTTCCTATTCAAGTGTATCAATAATTTCTTTTTGGAGATCAATTTTCCTAAACGCTTTAATAGAACCTGTATACACGTCATTAAACACACTAGAAAATTCACCATAAGTATACTCATTTTTCAGAATCAGAATTATATACCTTTGAAGTTTCACTTTTCTTTTGTGCCATCCAACAAAAGTTGACACACTCATCATCTGAACTCGTGCAGGAATCGGAGGAGGAGCTCTCTATCTCTTTTTCCCACATGATGTAGGCTCTACGACTTTTGGAAGATTTTCCCTTCGTCTTGTAGAAAGCGTTGTCTTTGCTTTTATGATGTTATGTGAGATTTGGACATAAAGTTCTATAATTTCCAAATTTACCACATTCATAGCATGCGATCTCATCATTTTCTTCTGGTCATTCTTTGGTGGATGAGTATTTTTAAAATTCCCTAGACCTTTGTTGATATGCTTGAGCTTGTTTATCTTAAGATATCTATTGTATCGTCTGACGAATAAACCCATTTCTTTATTTTTGGAAACTTCTTTGTTAGAATCGTCACTTTTTTCCGTTGACTTCTTCACTTTTGAGGATGAAGCTTTCAAAGAAATATCTTGTTTCTCTTCTTTCCTTTTCTCTTTCTTTTTTGACTTTAATTCGCTATTGGCGAGTCATTTAAGCTCATTCTCATGCTCGACTAACTTTTCAAACAGTTTGGTAATATCCAAAGTACGTAGATCATTTGCTTCTTTTATTGTATTGAATTTTGGTTGCCACTCCCTTCACATTGATCTCAATATTTTGTTATTACAATCTTTGTTGGAAAATGTTTTACCTAAGTCTCGCATTTTGTTGATCGAATGGAGGAATCTAGTTTGCATGGAATCCACATATTCTTCGGGTTCCATATGAAATAGCTCAAACTCATCTATAAACATATTGATTTAGAATCCTTAATGTCCTCCATTCCCTCATAGAGAGTTTAGAAAGCATCCCACATATCTTTAGCACTTGTATGATGTGAAATCAAATACAACACTTTAGCACTTAGTGATGAAATGATTATGTTCTTCGCTTTCAAATCATATGAAGCCTTTTTGGTTTCATCATCAGTCCAATCTTTAGGATGTTTAACAACGTCATTATCGCCCTTGGGAATATATGGTCCCTCGGTGACGGCACACCACAATTTTTTGTTAATGATGACAGAAAATGATTTATACGTGCTTGAGATGAAGCATACAAAATGGTTGAAAAAGAGTAGTTAAATTCAAATCGATAAAAATATGATTTAAATAAAATGCCAGTTGATTCAGATTAAATAAAACACAATTCAAATCACAAGCCTTTTAATTCGAATCAAATGGCCCAAAACTGACAAATTTTTTAGGCAAAACAATTTGATATAGACCATGTTAAAAGTTTGGTTCCAATCAAATCAAACAGAAACAAACATGATTTGTGAAAAATGAAATTAATTCAAATCATGTACAAATTCTAATTCAAATCAAATCATACAAAATCTATTCCCAGGAAAATGATCAGGATCAAGTGAAAAATATGATTATGATCAAATTGCTGAGTTGAGCTATTGTGGAATTTGATTAGGATAAAAAATTTAGCGTAAAATTGTTTGATTAATCTTGTAAAATTTTCAAATTTTCAAATTTTCAAATTTTCAAAAGTTTTTTGAGATTTTACCTTGAATCAAATTTTGTCCAAAAACACAAGGTTATTTCATTTCATTATCATATGCTATTGATCAAAGAGCATTCAGATCAAGATCAAATCTAAACAAAGTTTTATGCATGCTAAACATGAGAAATGCAATCATGAATGAGACTCAACAAATCGAAATAAAAACATAGATAAAAGCGATAAGACAACTAAAAAAATAACTGGATTGTAAAGACATGCAACTATATATTTCAATCTTTTTCTTCTTTGATCTTTCTTCTATGATAAGCTTTTGTGTTCATCAAAACTAAGTTAATATATATGAAGAACATCTTTTATAAATTTAGGAGAAAGAGCTTCACTATTTAAAGAGAGGGCTACTAAAGCCCTAATGGTCTTATTTTGAACTTTTCCAAAATAAGCTCAATCTTATTTATATTTAACTAAACTCTTTTAATAAAAATAAAATAATATGTTAATTAAATTAAATAAGATTTAATTTAAAGATTTGTTAATTCTTATTTATTTAATTAAATCATATTTAATTAAATAAATTATACATATATATTAATAAATTAAACAATTAAAATAAAATTAACACATAATCAAATTTAATTTAATCTAATTTAATCATTCATTCCACTCTCTGTACTTTATACGTGTGACCCTATAGATTCTTGTATAGTTTGCAATAATATTAAGTCACCTATTTAATATTATAAATAGTGATTAGTATCCAACAATACATCATTGCTATCCAAGTGATGAAAATGTTGTGTGATATGACATGACCTTTTTATGATAATGATCATGTGTTTAATTATCTTTTTACCCTTATATCTATATTGAACAAAATGCATAGAATGTGCCACCATCGTATTGTCCAATATTATATTCCTTGATATTCGAATACACTCGAGAACAACAAATAAGGATAATATCCCATATCGACATATTTGAGTACATCCTTGTATTTTAGAGTCATACTTTATCAATGGGCTTATAGATATTAGTCTGTATATGTATGAGGGGAAATTTTCATATAGGTCACTCATGTCCTTCAACATGATTTGTTGAGTATCCATCAACCATTTTTATGGTCATCCTGTCACAGATAACATTTGAAAGACAACAAAGTATTTAACTTCACATCTAGGATCGATAGTTGTTTCAGGTTGAAGTGTGGTATACACCACTATTATTATGAGGATAACTTATGACACTTACATAACAAACTATGTAGTATTCTCAGGGTGGTTCAATCTAGTATTAATATTACTGCTAATATTTTACTTATGTGAAGACATGATATCTCATGTTCATGACCCGCGAGATACAGTCATTAGTCTACTCACATAATAGTCTTTATGCCTTATTGTTGTCCTATTTGACAGTAAAAATTGACTATAGATACTTCGAGAATAAAGTCCTTATTTTTAATGAGGTCTCATGATTAAGTCACACTTAATGTATCATTAGATAGACTAATTATTCTAAGGACTTTATTATATAATACACAAATAACACAATAAATATAATGCATAATATATATATATATATATATATATATATATATATATATATATATATATATATATGTTCTTGCTAAACATTATTTAGAGAAACCTCCCTGAAGCTAACCAAGTGAGGTCACAATTGTCTTATCTGACATAAGGTATGTTAGAAAGAGTTCATGGCCACCATTGCTGGTGGTCCAAGGTTTTCACGTGTTTCCACTCTTTTTTATTTTACTCATCGGTCGACCCCCCTCTTTGTTTAGTATTGAGGGTATCTTTTTATATCATAAATCTTGCCCCTTCCCTAGATCTGAAGAGGCGTGGTTAATGGTTTTTAGTAACCTTTAACCATTTGTAACTACTCATCAATAACCGTTCCATAACAGATTTGTCGATTTGGAATGCTATAATGGCTTCGACTTGGACGATCCCTTCAAAGCCTGGTCAATTCCATCCGGGATGAGTATGGAACTTGATGCTCTATATCATAATAATTCCTCAACCTCTTAAAATTATCGGGATGTTCATAAGCCCCCAAAGCCCAAGGCATGTAAGGGTGAAGTGTTTTGAGTTTATCCCGGGTCACATAAACGTGTCATAATCGTTTTAAAGACTGCGTTTCATGGTCTTGAGGATAAATCAATTCCTGTTGCATGTCAGAAATATTTATAACTTCAAAGGAGTTGGAGAACCCTGATGGACTTGCGATGTAGAACAATCAGAAAGTCCATGTAGGATTTTGATCATAGAGCCTGGTGGATTATAGGTATAGTGAAGTCGGAGAGCCCTAGTGGAATCTCGACATATTGACGCTGTAAAACTCGGTAGGTTCTAGAAAAAGAGGTTCAGAGAGCCCCAGCGGGATCTCGACATATTGGCATCGTAGAACTCAATAGGTTCTAGACATAGAGAAGTTGGAGAACCCCAGTGGAATCTTGACCTATTGGCATTGTAGAACTCGGTAGGTTCTAGACATAGAGAAGTTGGAGAGACCTAGTGGGATCTCGACCTATTGTAGTTCCTTTTAACTATGCTAATGCCCGACTTTGTTGCCAGGATTGTGATAGCCCATGTGTGTTTTTTCTCTTTAATAGTAACTGATTTGTTCGAATGGAAATCAGATAAAATGGCTGACTCCAAGCGAGTCATCTTATCTTTTAGTTGAAGTTTGTACCGTATAAGTTTAAAGCCCATGCGTGCCGAGCTTTAATGTTTTGAGGGGTCTCGTTAATCTTGAACACAGATTGGCTTAACCCCGAATAGATCATGTCAGATATTTGGCCAGTGATAAGTTAATCAAACCTCTTAAGGTCAGAGGTTTCAGTTAACATAACACAGCCAGAGGTTCTTATTTACTTGGACTTTTGATTCGGTTAGAGGCTTTATTTAACTGATCAGATGTTTTTATTTACTTGACCAATTTGTCAGAGGTTTTTATTTACTTGGACTTTTGATTCAGTCAGAGGTTTTATTTAACATAAGCTGGTTAGAGGTTTATATTTATTTGACAGATTTTCAAGAGATTTTTATTTACTTTGACTTTTTATTTGGTTAGAGGTGTCAGAGGTTTATATTTACTTGACCGATTTGCCATAGGTTTTTATTTACTTGGTCTTTTAATTTGGTCAGAAGTTTTATAACCCGGTCAGGGGTTTATATTCACTTGACCGATTTGCCCCCTATGGAGGTCTTGGGTTGGATACTCTCAGTGGAGGTCTTCGTCGTTCTCGGCCCCTACTTTTATTAGAGGGTAAGTCTCTGTTCGGACTTTGTACCTGATGAATTTCATAAAACTTATTAAAAACACAAACAATTCATAATACTTAGAGGGTGATGTCGAATTTTGCATCAGATTGTTATCCTGACGAGATGAACTGACTTCTCTTCTTCAACTTCTGATTTGTTTACTTCATGTGACATCTTGGTTTCTTTTTTTATCATAGTATCAAATCTCTTCTTATTGAAAATTTGATTTCTTTGATAAGATATAGTTTCTTCCGACAACTGTAACACCCCAATTCCCATCGCGAATAAATAATACGTAATTAAATCACAGTAAATAAAAATTTATTTTTCTGACAGAAACAAGGATGCCACAATTAAGGAAAGAAAACACAATCCCTGCTCAAATATTTGATACATAACAGAAAATGGAATAAACGTAAAAGGGCAACTTTTTCCACATAAAAGGAAAGTTCAATTATGGAATAAAGCGGAAAGATCCATAACTGACTTGTTTTACAAAATAAATTGTTTTATAACGTCAAAATGTATATACAAACGTAATACAAAATATATTCAACAAATGTATACATATATAACAAAAACATTCCCCGACTCCCGTGTTACGTATCAGAGCAGACAGACCGACAATGGACAGAGGACTAATCTTCACAAAAGCCTCCAAGACTACTAATCTGCAATTGCCTCATAGAGCAACAAACCACATCAGAAGGGTGAGAAACACAATTATAATATAATTGCATACAATTATATAATAACACAAAATACACATATAAAACATTCTCACCACAACTTACACCATAATTCAAATGCAAAACAACACAATTCATATCTCATACACCCATCACAAAGGCATATCAATCATGCATAATACATTTATCACCAATATATATATATATATATATATATATATATATATATATATATATATATATATATATATATATATATATATATATATATATATATATATATATCAACTCATCAATTCCATTCACAATTCCACACTTAATCAATCCTGTCATGATTTTCCACACATATTCAATCCATTCATGATTTATACAAATGCAAAGAGACTGACACAACGACTCTATGCAAATGTGGTACCATCCATCCATCATTCTCATCATTAGTTCACTCAGGAACTATTGGAATCATTGCTTGTTACTTAGTGTAACTCCCCATCGGGCAAACAATGTTCCCCGTCGCTTTAGGTCCTCTTTGTATAAGGCACACGACGTTTATGGATCGCTTTAGGTCCTCTTTGTATAAGGCACACGATCGTCTATAATCATCGCTTTAGGTCCTCTTTATATAAGGCACACGATGTTATAACGGATTCCCTCTGGAACCGTTTCGTCGCTCACACCCCACAAGGGAACACGACATCACAAGATGCATATCATAATGCTTGGCATACAATGACTCATGACAATCCAATGCATACATATATACAACCATGTGAACCATCTCAACATCAATAATCATGCATATACGATCAACCACAATCACAATGCATTTGCTTGCCCGTAGGCCATAAAACATCATCACAACATTTAATCACATGCATTCACATCATATAACATCACCCAAGTTATACGATATATATCAAAAGCATATTGCATGATAACACATCAAATACACACCATTAAAGCGGCAAAAGTCGACAAAACGACACATTTCCAAATTCCCGACATAATTTAATCGGCCAACAATCTCAAAACCATTTTTATAAGAAAGAAAATTTTATTAGCTTTCGAACGATACCAAGGATGTTCAAAACGGATAATCGGAACACAAGTTATGGAATTAAAAAGAAAGGGAATCGCGAAATGGCAAAATTCTGCACCCTCGCTGGCCATACGCGTATTGCCCTGAGCCATACGCGTAATGCCCAGCCCCATACGCGTACCATTACGCATTTCAGCAGATGGCCGAGAAAAATGGAGTTCCATACGCGTATTGCCTCAATTTACATCTGCCATACGCGTATTGCCCAACCCAATACGCGTATAGCCATGCCTGATACGCGTAACGACAACGACAACCCAGAATTTTCCTGCAGAATTTCCTGTTACGAATTCACCCAATTCTACTCCCAAATCTCACCTAAACACCAGAAAATTACCAATTGAATGCACAACAACATCTATCTAACATGTCTCAGCAATTAGGAACATTAAAACATGATTTCAGACACAATTTGAATCAAATTCTAACAATCTCAACATATCATGGTTTTAGTTCTCTACTCAATTTCAACCAAATATTACACAAATACATGCATGCATAATCATACACAAGTATAAGATAATCGAGTTTCACACCCCTACCCGATTAATTGTGTTTTGGAATGTCGGTTGATTTGATTCCTAAACTTTCAAGTTTTTCCTCTTTTTCCGCTTTTCTTTCTCTTCTCCTTCTTCTCTTTTCCTTCTCCATGAAAAACAAACATAATATCTACCCAACCAAAAGACCAAAATACCCCTACATTCAAATATCTCGCAAACGCTCCCAAAACGCGATAAAACACAATAACGATGAAAAATAATATATTGCCAAATAAAAGTCAAGAATAAAATAATATAAAAATAAAAATAATTAAATCGACTCGATTAAATAAATAAGACAAAATGGGGCGTTACAACTCTCCCCCACTTAGACATTTTCGTCCTCGAAAATATAACCGATACGAACAACTCCGGATACGACTCTCGCATCCAACTAACCAACCAACATGCCCACCAAAGGCACACCACGAATAACACAAACTGAAAAACCACCTTGCTAACAGCAACCACAACAACGACACGACAACGACGATAAATACGACGACAAGATGCAAAGCCCATACAATGCACTTGACGACCAACTCACAACTCAAAGAATACCCAAGTTACGAACACACATGTTCACTCTTGAACCGAAACATAACAAGATCGTTACCATCACCGTAGGTAACACTCCTCTAATTCACCACAAGGAATTAGCTACTCACACTCGACCTAACACGATAGGAACGAGGCAACAACACAAACAAAACCCAAGTTCCACGACCCAACATCGTTTCAACAACCTGTTGCACCCCAAATTTTTACCATCATTTTTCTGCTAGTTGTTGTTTTATTATCTTTCTCTATATTTTAATTTAAATATTATCTTAATTTTTATTTGTTTTTATTTTAGTTTAATTTCAATATGGCTTATTTTTATTTCATTTATATTTAAGTTGTTTAAATTAATCTTAATTTTATTTAATTTTAATAATTAGTTTTAATTAATTAGATTAATTATTCATTTTAGTTTATTTTTTTTCTAACTAGTTTTAATTTAGAATATTAGTTAGTTTATTAATGTTATTATCATATTATTAATTCCTCATTTTAATCCATCACAATTTTCCTTGTCACAAAACATATTATTACAACCAAAGCCCATTTCTTAGGCCCACTTGTATAGTTCTTTTTGTTCCCAAATGGAAATTGATGCTTCAAGGAAAGTACTGATATGCATAAGCCAATTCAAAAAGAAATTTGTTTGTCTTTAAAGCCAATACTTTGAGTGCCAGCTATCACTACAACTCCCAAACTGTGACCTGCTACACGTACGCCAGCCTGCACTCCATGCCAGCTTCTGCACAACTTCTCCAACGTAAATCTGCACTTGAAAACAACAATACAACAACGGCCAAATTCAAATTTGAAATTGAAGGAAACAGATCTTTTTTTCTCCTTGTTAAATAGCAGAGAAAGAAAAGATGAAGAGGAGGACTCTGAACAGAAAATAAACCGTTTAAACCACCTCCATCACTCTTTACTCCGATCTGCAACCACACTAAAACCCAACAACCTTCGTTACCACCCTTCACCATTTTTTTCAGCTCAATAAGCACGCTCCTTCTTCCCTTCAAAATCCCTCCACATCACAATCGTTTCACAATAACACGACAATAACTCGAGTAACGCAACAATAACTCAGTTTTAGTGGCGGCATTTCGATCCGGTCTCACAATTTATTTCTATGAGGTTGTTGTTGTGATTTCATTGCAGGGACATTATTGTGCATACCATTGTTCGGAGTCGGATTCAAACCTGGTCAGATTGGATCTCGTGTTTAGATTTCGTAACAACAACCACAAATTCAAGAAGCAAGTTCTGTTGTGAGGAGTATATAATAGAGCAGTAGCAATGTGCGTAAGGAGGGGGGAAAGAGATTTAAACTACAAAAAACCAGTACAGACATTCAAACCACAACCCCACTTCTAAACACCAGAAACCGAACCACAATCATCCAAAACAATCCTCCAACCACAACAATCAAAACCGGAACCCTTTTCTCCTCTTCGAACCCGGCTTCTCCGCCTTCAATAATCCACCATGCCAACAAGTCAAAAACAAACCAGTATCATAAAAATGTATCCTCTTCAAGAAATCACTCCTCTCCATAAAAATTTCTTCTTACAGACCTTCATTATCTCCATTCTTCCTTTCTTAAACTCAACAACGCCACTAAACTCCAACCATCATTCATACCTCGCCACAGCCCTCATTCGTACCTCGTTCCCCTTGTTTCTCGCCAACAACATTGACCCCAAAATCTCCCTAAAACATTCCTTCAAACTCTCCATTACCAAACCGAAACCCACTCAAAATCAACAACACCCCAAGACGGTTTCGATCACAGAACCAGAAATAGGGATGAAAAGAGTGAAACCTCAAACCATACTCAAACCGAAATCTACTCAAAATCAACAATCACCACCCATACAAATCAGAACCAAACAAACCCATAACTCAGAAATAAAAACCAGAAGAAGAGGAAGAGTGAGGAATTGAAAGCAAGATCGAAGGAGGAGGTGTACGTCGCCGGTGATTTACAAAGAACGAGAGGGTGTTGAGGTGTGTTGTAGCATGACGAGGATTGGAACAGACGTGTTGTCCACACGATGAGGCGAGACGGAAAGGAGACGTGTTGAGAAGGATTCGATGGAGGAAGTTTAATTTGAGGGATTTGTTTCCGGAGAAGAAAGAATGGGATGGAGGGAGGAGATGGACAAAGGTCACAGCGCAGGGGGAGGCGGAAGAGGTTTGAGAACAGGGGAGTATGCGTGAGGCCTTACTGATAGTATATTAGGTTTTTTTCCTTTCATGGTATTACGAACTGGGCCTTAGACCCGTTTCCTTTCATTTTCACACCACCGAACACAAATATGCACTCCCCTTGGCTTCCTCTTGATGAGTGATGGGCCTGAATACGTAGAGCCCACGCGCCTACCTTCTGTTCACACCATCCTACTTTTTTACACACACATCCGTTCTATTCTTCGCACCACCCTTATTTCTTCATGTACCGTTTTGTCTTTGGGTGGATGATGGGCTAAGGCCCAAGTGATTCCACCATATATTATATCCTCTTCAAGATTTTGCACCCCTGCAATTTGTTAATTTTTCTAAAAAATTTGTTTTAAAAAAGGTTTTTTTTTAGTTCTTTTTTCAATTTTATTAAAAAAAAAAAGCTTTTTAGAAATAATTAATCTTTGGTTCTTCTTTTGATTCCGATTTTATTTCTCTTTTCGTTTCACTTTCATTTTCGATTCTATTACTTTATTTGGGCCAATGACATAAAATCTTAACTTTGTTGGTTATTTTAAATCAATAAGTTTTGATTAATGTGAGGCCATTTTTATTTTTGGTCGATGAAGTTAGAAATCTAAGATTATCGATTTATCGATTAAATCTTGATTTAAACGAGACCAATTTGGTTTTTATTTTATTTTGGTCGATGAAGTTAGAAATCTAAGATTATCGATTTATCGATTAAATCTTGATTTAAACGAGACCAATTTGGTTTTTTATTTTATTTTGGTCGATGAAGTTAGAAATCTAAGATTATCGATTTATCGATTAAATCTTGATTTAAACGAGACCAATTTGGTTTTTATTTTATTTTGGTCGATGAAAGTTAAAAATCTAAGATTATCGATTTATCGATTAAATCTTGATTTAAACGAGACCAACCTTTTTTATTCCGATCCTTTTTGGTCGATGAAAGTTAAAAATCTAAGATTATCGATTTATCGATTAAATCTTGATTTAGACGAGACTAGTGTCATTTTCATTCCGATTCTATTTTGATCGATGAAAGTCAAATGTCAAGATTATCGATTTACCGATTTAAATTTTGATTAAGACGAGATCAACCTTATGTTTATGTCATTTCTTTGTTTAGGCCAATGACATACAAAATCGTGACTTGTAGATTTATTCTAAATCAATAAAGTCTTAATAAATGGGAGGCTACCGTTTGTTTATTTTTGTTGGTCAATGAAAGTCAAATATTAAGATTATCGATTTCTCGATTAAATCTTGATTTAGATGAGGCCGACTTTTATTTTGGTCGATGACATAACAAACTTCTTGGTTTGGTTGATTTCATTGAGTTGACAAAAACTTGGATCAACAAGAGACCACTTTCTTTTATTTCAGTTTCCTTACTATTTAGTCGATGAAAGTCAAGAATCATTGATTATCGATTTCTCGATTAAATCATGATTAAAACGAGACTATTTCTATTTTATTTCATCTTATATTTAATCATTGTCTAACATGTTTAATTCTCACTTTGCATTGATATCATCTTATCTTATTCATGTATTATTGTATCATTGTATTTGCACTAATCTCTTTATCTTAGTAACTTATAACTGTTATCTTTCCGCCACTCCAAAGGAAGGTTAAACATGTTGACTCATAAGTCATGACCTCCCTCCTTAACCTAAGTAACCTCTTAGGAGAAGCTTTATTTCTTGGCCTCATTAGAGCCATATAAATTACAACTAGCTTTAAGAAAGAGTTCCTAAACTCTTAGTGATATTCATCCTAATGAATTTATCACTTTCCCCTACTGACTAAACTTCAACTTAGGTCCATTTCAACTAGATCTAGAGAGTTCTTAAACTCTATAATGAGCTTGTACTCATTTCCCCTCTGAATATTGACCACAATCAATCATTCAGTAGAACCAGAACTACGCATGCTCTGATTCTATTCCCGAGGATACGTAGGCGTAAAGTGCGATGCTTTATCAAGTATATTTAGAAACTAACCCCTAGGGTTTCAACCTTTAGCAAACATAAGATAACATTTAACAAGAGGCTCCCGTAGAGTACTACGGACGTTTAGGGTGTTAATACCTTCCCTAAGCGTAACCAACCCCCGAACCTTAGATCTTTCCCTTTAGGTTTTTCTAACGATCTTGAACCTTTCCTTTGGATAAATCAAAGTCGGTTGTAAAAGAAAATGATGCAAATTAATTAATAATTTGTTATCCGATTTTCACCGCAACACAACCTCTACCTAACCACAATACCAACGTCCTTGTCACACAACAATATCGCAACAATGCTATGATTCCCCAATCGAACATGTAACCAAAACATCCATCTACATAGTAGCCCATGAATAATATTTAAACCTTTCGCCTAACACTTCCATTCTGAAACGTCCAATGGTCTCATCATTCCTACATGTTTCCAATGTTTAACCTATAAACTCTAACAAGTCACACACACAAATACAAAATGTGCCACATCACACTTCCGCTGCGCACTCTGATTACTCGAAACCATCAAGTCTACCAATCTCACGCCTAAAGCCTAACTCTTTCTCATACTCACCAAAAATCACTGTTCACTTTAATATCCCCAACCTCACACTCTCCTGTGTTATCTCACACACCAGACACAAGTCTCTGAACTGCTCAAATAATTTTAATTCTCTGACTATCAAAACAGACATGCATAACAACTTTCGACTTAACTTTTCAGGCACAACCTTAGCTTTTCCCGAAGGATAATCCAAGCCAAATTCATAACTCGTCACGAATTCCAACCCTCCTCGTTGTCTCGTACTCTATTCCTTCAAACCAAACAGTACTCTAAACTCTGGTGATTACTAAACACTTCGAACCTAGAATCGTAAAGATGATACCTCCAAATATTCCAACACAATATAACCGCAACCAATTCCAAATCCATAATAGTATAGATCCTTTTATGAATCATCAATTGTCGTAAAGCATAAGCCACGACTTTACCCTCTTGCATTAACACACTGCCTAACTCATCAAAGACGCATCCCAATACCTCACAAATGGTTTATTAGGATCACACAGAATCAAAACTGGAGCCATAGACAAATTCTACTTCAGCTCACCAAAACTTACTCACACCGAACATCCAAAACAAACGACTCACCCTTTGCAAGTCAACTGAGATACCAGAAGTACGAACTTGGCAAAGTCTTCCATAGCCTGCAGTAACAACCAACTAAGCCCAAAAATTTCTAATCTTCTTAACAAACTTCAGAGTCTCTCATTGTAGAACTGCATCTACTCCCGAGGGATCCATTAACCATACTCTCATTCGAAATAACATATCCAAGAAAACTAACCTTTTTCAACAAAAATTCTCACTCGAATAACTTAGCATAAAACTTCGTCTCTTTTCAACACTTGTAATTCAAATCTCAAACACTCTATCTGTTCTTCCTCTGAGTTTATAACAGATCTGAATATCCTCAATCAAAGCCATTATGAACTTATCCAAATAAATATGGAAGATACGATTCCTCTACTCCACAAACATTACAGACGCATTACTAACACCAAATAACATCACTGTACGTTGTAATGCCCAACCAAATTCCAAAAGATATAAATTCTTAAAGCTTTTGCAAAACTTTCACTGGGTAAATGGTTACTCACATACAAGCTTAACCGAGTAAATAACAACCTATCCCTATGATAACAAACATAACCAGTCAAATTAAATCGATCAAAGCCTCAACTCACACAATTCAATAGTCTTATCAAACATTCCAAACAATTACAATTTCACTCAAACTCAACCAAACCATTCCAGTCATCTGTTCATGAAAGTGGACACTTGTTCTTAATCGTTACCTTATTCAACTGTTAGTAATCCATACACAATTTCTTCTCTTGACCGTCCAATTCCACAAATTCAAACATGTATCAACAACCAACCAAAAAGAACTCTTAATATCAATATTACATCCACACATAAGGGTTTTCTTAAGATTTCCATTAATGCTCTAAACTCCAAAGACTCCAAACCTCACCAGAACTCTAAGTTTGTTTTCCATAGTCTCAATACCATCATACCCATCATGCTTGTTATTCCGTTCAATCATCCATCCTTTTTGTTACTAACACAGCTGGAGCACTCTAAGACGACACACTTGATCTCACAAATCCCTTTTTCCAGTAAATCTTCCAACCGCTCTTTCAATCTGAGTTTCACTTCCTAAAAGTTCTTCTACTTACTTGGCAGATCCAAACCTCAAATCTTCCCCTTCGTGAAATTTGAGTTCACACTCTACTCTCTGAGAACAACCTTTAACGATACCCAATCGTTCTCTCTTAATGACTTCCCAAATGGACCAACATAACAAAACCTCTAATCCGCCTCATCTTCCGATATAAGAATCTTCATCGACTCATCAAAACCATCTGTAATCATTTTCTTAATTCCAAACAATTCATTGCACACACTATCAAAGCTGGAAAGACACGTCTATTCCATCCAACATAATTCCCGTCTACTATCAACAAGAGATTAAGGGTGATCAGTTCCTCAATTTGTCAATAGACAGTCGACAATCATGATGGGGCATAAATCGTCTTTACCAAAATATAATAGCATTCCTAGCATCTTGTGCACAAAACTACCGAAGGCACAAATCCTTAGTTGACGTAAACCTTACCTCCACCCTCCCTCCAGAATCTGGAACAACACTGTCCAAACAACACTTACACTTTTGCAACCAACAGCACACTGAGCCAATGCTCCACACCTGAAGCAACTTGGAGAAGCACCAGCTTCTCCCCCACTATCTCATTCTCACACCTGAAGACAAAGGATTAGAAAAACCAGAAAGTACTGACAGTGTTTCACACACATATCACGTACTAAGGGACAAACAACATCGACAGTATTCAACTGTCACACCAACTGACTCAACAACTTGGCCGGACGGACCGACCTGCTCTGACACCACTATTGTAACACCCTAATTCCCGTCGCGAATAAATAATACGTAATTAAATCAGAGTAAATAAAAATTTATTTTTTCGACAGAAACAAGGATGCCACAATTAAGGAAAGAAAACACAATCCCTGCTCAAATATTTGATACATAACACAAAATGGAATAAACGTAAAAGGGCAACTTTTTCCATATAAAAGGAAAGTTCAATTATGGAATAAAGCGGAAAGATCCATAACTGACTTGTTTTATAAAATAAATTGTTTTATAACGTAAAAATGTATATACAAACGTAATACAAAATATATTCAACAAATGTATACATATATAACAAAAACGTTCCCCGACTCCCGTGTTACGTATCAGAGCAGACAGACCGACAATGGACGGAGGACTAATCTTCACAAAAGCCTCCAAGACCACTAATCTGCAATTGCCTCATAGAGCAACAAACCACAACAGAAGGGTGAGAAACACAATTATAATATAATTGCATACAATTATATAATAACACAAAATACACATATAAAACATTCTCACCATAACTTACACCATAATTCAAATGCAAAACAACACAATTCATATCTCATACATCCATCACAAAGGCATATCAATCATGCATAATACATTTATCACCAATATATATATATATATATATATATATATATATATATATATATATATATATATATATATATATATATATATATATATCTTAACTCATCATTTCCATTCACAATTCCACACTTAATCAATCCAGTCATGATTTTCCACACATAATCAATCCATTCATGATTTATGCAAATGCAAAGAGACCAACAGAACGACTCTATGCAAATGTGATACCTTTCATCCATCATTCTTATCATTAGTTCACTCAGGAACTATTTGAATCATCGCTTGTTACTTAGTGTAACTCCCCGTCGGGCAAACGATGTTCCTCGTCGCTTTAGGTCCTCTTTGTATAAGGCACACGATGTTTATGGATTGCTTTAGGTCCTCTTTGTATAAGGCACACGATCCGGTCGCTTTAGGTCCTCTTTGTATAAGGCACACGATCGTCTATAATCATCGCTTTAGGTCCTCTTTGTATAAGGCACACGATGTTATAGCGGATTCCCTCTGGAACCGTTTCGTCGCTCACACCCCACAAGGGCACACGACATCACAAGATGCATATCATGATGCTTGGCATACAATGACTCATGACAATCCAATGCATACATATATACAACCATGTGAACCATCTCAACATCAATAATCATGCATATACGATTAACCACAATCACAATGCATTTGCTTTCCCGTAGGCCACAAACCATTATCACAATATTTAATCACATGCATTTACATCATATAACATCACCCAAGTCATACGATATATATCAAAAGCATATTGCATGATAACACATCAAATACACACCATTAAAGCGGTAAAAGTCGACAAAATGACACATTTCCAAATTCCCGACATAATTTAATCGGCCAATAATCTCAAAACCATTTTTATAAGAAAGAACATTTTATTAGCTTTCCAACGATACCAAGGATGTTCAAAACGGATAATCGGAACACAAGTTATGGAATTAAAAAGAAAGGGAATCACGAAATGGAAAAATTCAGCACCCTCGCTGGCCATACGCGTATTGCCCTGAGCCATTCGCGTAATGCCCAACCCCATTTGCGCACCCTTACGCATTTCAGCAGATGGCCGAGAAAAATGGAGTTCCATACGCGTATTGCCTCAATTTACACCTGCCATACGCGTATTGCCCAACCCAATATGCGTATGGCCATGCCTGATACGCGTAACGGCAGCAACAACCCAGAATTTTCCTACAGAATTTCCTGTTACGAATTCACCCAATTCCACTCCCAAATCTCACCTAAACACCGGAAAATTACCAATTAAATGCACAACAACATCTATCTAACATGTCTCAGCAATTAGGAACATTAAAACATGATTTCAGACACAATTTGAATCAAATTCTAACAATCTCAACATATTATGGTTTTAGTTCTCTACTCAATTTCAACCAAATATTACACAAATACACGCATACATAATCATACACAAGTATAAGATAATTGAGTTTCACACCCTTACCCGATTAATCGTGTTTTGGAATGTCGGTTGATTCGATTCCTAAACTTTCAAGTTTTTCCTCTTTTTCCTCTTTTCTTTCTCTTCTCCTTCTTCTCTTTTCCTTCTCCTCTTTCTTTTCTCTCTATTTCCCTCTTATGAAAAACAAACATAATATCTACCCAACCAAAAGACCAAAATACCCCTACATTCAAATATCTCGCAAACGCTCCCAAAACGCGATAAAACACAATAACGATGAAAAAAAATATATTGCCAAATAAAAGTCAAGAATAAAATAATATAAAAATAAAAATAATTAAATCAACTCGATTAAATAAATAAGACAAAATGGGGCGTTACAACAACCACCATGCATAATTTTAAGTGTTCAAGAAAGAGGAGGTGCCTCCCGCTTTCGCAGGAGAAAGGAGCGACACCCATTACCTAAAGTAAATTCTAAATAGGTCATTAGTTACAAATGACATAGAAATTAGCTCGTCTTATCCAACACTAGAAATATTTAATTAAAGCATACAATTTAGTCTATGTTTCTTCTTGTCTTGTCGGTGCTCATCAGTTGCATGTTGTTACTCCTTACGTAATTTGCCACATCTCACCTATTCGTAGGCGAATTGTTATCCTTATACTTTTTACCTAATAGGTAAGTTATTTTTTAACTTGTATTATGACTTATTTTAATATACTTGTTATTTGTAAAAATAGTTTGTATCAATACTTCAACATCTCAAAAATCTCAACCTAAAAAACTTTAAGATTTTTCTTTAGCATTTGCATTCTCCCATGCGACAACATCACATTGTATCAATGCCAATAGAAAACAACTATGACCAAATCTTAATCCACTATTCAGATTAATATTCTAACTTGCTAAAATATATATGATGTATCTCTAATTAATATGGAGAAGATGCAAACTACAATGATATCAACTATCTACCCACTACTATAAGGTTGACCAAACTGCCGGAATTTCCCTTCCACTTCAAATAATTTACACTTTAATTTGGACAAAATGGTAACTAACAAATAATGCTTGCAAATTTCTACTTTTTCTCTTCATTGCACCACATGTCAAGCCTTTATTTGTCCAAATTGAAAAAAAAATTTCCCACCACCTCAGTTACTTGTCTCTATTTTTTTTCTCTCTCTCTCTTTCAGACATTTTCTTTCCCTCTCTCTCACGTCTTCTCTCTTTTCTTCTCTCTTTTACGCCAAACCCTAGCGCCTCCGCCGTTCTTTCTCCGCCTTATTCACGACCATCAACACTTCCAATAGAAAACCCAAATCCATATTCGTACTCTTCATCTCACAATCTTCCTAATGAACCGAATCGAGCAATGTTTCGAACAATTTTGTCGTCGACCACTGTTTTGTAAATGGAAAGTTTCGGGTAACAAAAAAATTAGAAGATTTTGTTTTTCTATTTCGATTCATAGATCTGTGTTTTTTCTTCGAATGTTTTAGTTTCACAACAATGTCCAAAAGAATTTTTCTTTAGTATGATATTATGTATCTATGTTGATTAGATTTGTTTTGCAGGTTCACAGTCTAGAAAAGAATATGTGTTGATGGTTTCACAATTTTTGTGTTTGTGTTTTTGGAAAATGGGTTCAAGGGGAGGTTGAGAGATGAAATCTGAAGCCTATTGAAGTCATGTACATTTTACAGAATCATGAAAAGTACAAGTTCACTCAAGAGCCACTGCAACAGCCAATAAGTAACATCTCCAGTGGCAGTAATGTGTTCCCTTCCTTTTTCTCATTAAAAATTATTCAATGCCCTAGATTTTCAAATTATTTCTTGCAGTGTGATTGTCACAGGAGATAATCCTTATCTGTAACATCTCTGTTCTCTTTATCCAGTTGATGAGGAATGAACTAATACAATAGAGTTTTCTGTTATTCCATTTCATGTTCAATTTCGTATCATAAGATTGCTTTTATATCTTAAGAATGACTATAATTGCTTCTGCATGTTAACATTATCAATCTGCCATGGCCAGCAAATTTTAGCTGTTTTTGGTGTTTTCAAGGTATTATTATTGAAAAATCATTATTGATACCATTTTTTGTTGTTGGTCTGACCATGTTCTTATTATTTTTCTTCTGATTAGACTTTATGACCATGCTTCATTATTTTTCTTTATATTAAATTAGCAGATGTGAGTTGTTTGTTTCAATTGATGTAATCACCGAAAAATTAGGTGCAGAGACGACTGATTAGATGGTGGCAAAGTCGAGGCAACAATCACCAAAACTAGGATTCTTGACTGTCACCTACTGCTACAAGATCAAAGGAGTGGGATGGTCCATCTAGATGGGCAGAATATCTAGGAACAAATTCTGCTTCTCCACTATCTTTTACCAATTTCAAGAATTTCGGTCATGACGGGCAGTCTCAGGGATCTACGCCATATCAGAAATTTTGCTTTATTGTTTGTTATTATTAAGGCTGTTTTGCCTTAGCCACTACATTTTTTAATGACTCTGCTATTGCTATATATGATGTGAGCATTTGCAGGCCTATGGAAGAGAAGGACAACATGCTTAAATATTCTTCTATTTCTAAGCTTTCTCCAATAGAAGTTGATGATGGTACCACTTTGCTGAATAATATAAAAAGTGAAGTATCTGATAAAAACCAGCAACATCAATTTGTTTATATTCACGATCCTTCTGGTACAGGTCAGGTTCCAAAATCATCATACTACCCAATTTATGCATCACAATCATACCAACAACTTCATAAATACCCAGCTAGCTAATACTTTTTGTATTCTGTATCATTTGTAGGCTGAAGAAATAGCTGAGAAGCTATGTGAATCAGTGGCAGCAAGTCTTGAAGGCAAAAAAACTGGCTTCATTTACAAGGATATCTTCGACAGTGCATGTTTGTTTCTATCTTCTTCCCTATTGACATTTGAAGTTGTTTTTTTCTTCTTTATATACAATTTCATATCACTTGCACTTATTCTATGTTTCTGAAATGAAAATTATTGATGACTCTGACCATTAGCTGTTTGATTTGTATTTCTACATATTACTAATTACCTGAAAGAAGCCAAGCTTTTGTGGAAACAGAGATTAGAATGTTTGTGTGGATATTTTTGTGTAGGTGCGTGAAAATAAGTGTGTAGATTCTGCATTCATCACTTGGAATGTCCTGGGGACTTATGGTCCAAGATAGTCTAAAACTCAAGTGGAGAAATACAAATCCACTGTTGATTCTCTAATCTTTAGAAATTCTGGATTCGACTTGGGGACAAGGGGCAGTGTATTTTTCATCCATGATTATAGTATGCCCCGCAGAGCTCTTTCTACAAAGTTCTGTACGCAATGAACTCCCTTATTTTTCTGTCGCTGTCATCCTAGCGAATGTAGCCTTTGTGCATATGTTGGACTATCCCAACTTTTATTTCTACTTCTACTTATTAAGCATGTTATTCAAATGGTTTGTGATGTTCTTAAAATATGCCAGGTTCTTAAAAAACCAAAGCATAATAAGGTTCACGAGGTAGAGCGTGAAGAGGATATGGAGTTGAAAGTGGAATATGATATGGGGTTGGATGCTATAAAGAATGTAGAGGAGCCACAAGAAGAAGCGGGGTTGAAAATTTCAAAAGATGAAGAGTTGAACCCAGCAAAGGATGTAGAGGAATTAAAGCCACAAATAAAAAAAGAGGTAGAAGTGTCCAAAGATCTGGATTCAATCACAGTAAATAATACAGAGGAACTAAAACTTGGAAAAGAAGCAGGGATGAAGGAGTCAAAAGATCTGGGTCCAATCAGAGTAAAGAATGCAGAAGAACTGAAACCAGGAAAAGAACCGGAGTTTAAGGTGTCAAAAGATCATTTGACCACAGTAAATAATGCAGAGGCAGTGAAGCCAAGAAAAGAAAGAGAGTTAGAAGTGTCAATGGATACAGTGATTAAGACTATAAAGAATGTTGGGGAACTAAAGCCAGAAAAATAAGCAGAGTTAAGAGTCTCAAAGGGCATAGAGCAGTTGAAACTGCTTGAAGCCATTGAAGAGATGAAGTTAAAAGTAGACAGACTTGAGTCAAAGCTAAATGAGGTCAGGCATTCCACCATTCTACTTTTATTCTATTTTATCTGCTTGCAGTTGCATATGTGACACATTTCCTATATATCTGAGTATTATTAGCTGGATTGACGTTCTCTCTAACAATTTTGACTTTTTTGAACCCAGATCTTCACGTGTTGAAAGAATAAATTCAATATTTTTATACATTCAACAGTATCTTCAACAATACAAGATTTTTCGGCATTTACGCAAGCACGGTAAGAAAAACCTTTTGCAAATCTGGGAATCACCAAAAAGCATCGACTTAATACTCAGGAATAAATGTTGTTGTCACTCTCAAGTTGTACTGGCGCCATATATATATACTTACTTATTAGTATTACTAATGCATAGACTATATTATTATATTTGATTAACAACAAAGTTAAAATGAGTAACCCATGGATGTTCATCATTGGCTTAATAAATAATAATACTAATAATAATACACTGCTTCATCTCATTCACATATGGGTTTACTTTATGTTGTTATATTGTCATTACTCTCATTAATCCATATTGATATACAGTACCCCTTTAAACTATAGTAGCTCATAATTTATTTTTATGCAATATTATCAAATTTTAGTTTGTTTTATAAACTTTCGGATTTGTTCTCCACTTACATTGTGTGAATTAGCAACGTGTATCTCATTGATGTATTTAGTTTTGTAATGTGTAGGTATGTGTCTTTTATAGTATATTAGTTGACAATGTTTTCTTGACATTTTGTGTCAAGATCAGTCATGTGGAATAATCAGTCATGAGTCATAAGTTAACTATCGATTCAACACGTTAATTTTATTGTGTACACCATTTTGGTTAACATAGCAGGGACTGGGAGAGCCATTCTGTTTTGCAGCATTTGGTCCTTTTCCACTACTGCTTTTTATTTAGTACAGGGCAGTGCAAACTTACATATTTGATCCATTCTATGAATATAATTACCTACTCTTAATTTTTGTTAAGTGATTTTACTTTAGAAGAGGCAACAATATCATGTTAGCAGAAATAGAGTTTAACTTGCATGGCTCACTTTTTGGCTATATATACAGTGAGCAATGTTAATTTATATCCAACTTGAATGGTTTTCTAAGGATAACAAATAGAATTTAATAATAACACATATTCGATGTGAAAAAAGTTTTTGTTCTAAGATGTACTTTACAAAATTATGTGATGTTCTGTTTCACAATGATAAAGACTTAGCACAAGTTTTTCTTTAATTCCTCTTCATGATATATTCATAATCTTAATATTTTGGATCAATTTGTAGGGATCAGGTAGCTGACAACTTTCTTTTTCTTGATGGTTGGACCCAATGGTCATACTTTTGGTATGGACAATATTCTAATCCCTTAGCTTCCAAGCTTCTTGATTTATCTTCTTGTAGTTATCAGCCATCAAAGATATTCATTTGATCTTTTTTTCTCTCTTATATATGTGCTAATTTTATTATTGAGCTAATTAAATTAATTTTGTTGTGATAAATCTATGTTTCTACGTAAATTACTATGAGAATTGGATGAACAGACAGATGTCTGCATTATGCTTTTAATTATGCGTGGGATTATTTATCCTTTTCCACCTCTTCATTGGCCAAATAACAGTATACACATGCTAAATACTAATTATCCATATCAATTATTAAACACAATTTCAAACAAACAAGCACTTGATAATTCACCATGGTCATCATAACTAGTGTTATTGATTATTATGCCTTCTTTAGGTTCTATTGGATTATTGAATAACACAGTCTGCACTGCTAGGTACATTTGACAGTGAGTTCATGCATTATGTAAGTCTAATTCCTTCTCCTTATATACATATACATTTCATTCACATCAATTTATCCATTGGGATGCTTAAATAAGTTTTCCAATAAAGTTAACTGCATATGGATGATTGTTAAACTGCTGAAGAAATTGTTCAATTATGGTTGCTGAAATAATGTTGATTTTTAGTAAGTGGAATAATGTTTATTTTTAGTAACTGTTTTTATTATAAAATGATATTTTACATTTTTAAGAGGACAACAAACTACCACCGGGTATAAAACTTTTTCCTTTTGTTCATAGTATCTTTATGCAATGCTGTTTGTAGTCTATTTTAGAGTTAACCTGTATGTCATGTAGTATCTTTGTGAAATGGTCTTGCATTCATGCTTGAGCATACTTTCTGCAGGCCCATCAACATGTATTTCGGCAACTGGTTGATTTTATAGGCATTACTTCCATCATGGAGGTAAACATCTATCTACCAATACCTATGGCTTAATGAGATCTTGCCTATGTGCTAGAATGGGTTCTGAAATAAGTTATTTGTTCAGGTTTTGGTTCGACTTGTCGGTACTGATGATCATGCATATCCCAATTTTATAGATGTGATGCAATGGTTGGCTGAGAGCAACCTGCTAGAGATGATTGTTGATAAATTAAGTCCATCGGTAAGTGAAACATTTATATTTGGGTTTCTATATGTTTATGCGTACATAGTTGTATACCAAACATCGTAGTGTTGATCACATTTTGTGGAAGGTTATTTTATTCATTTAATGGTAAATGATACTCGGGATGGTTGATAAAATATGACTGCACTGCTGTTCATTTACCTTACACAAAGCCATACATTCTTTAAATGAAAAAATATGGAGAAAAAAATAATCCTTTGAGATACTGGAAGATTGAGTGTTTGATGGGGAAACACAAGCAATGTTTCTACGACATGAAGGCTTTCTGGGAGCTTTAGGTGCATTTATGAGTTATGAAGAGCATGGATTGGATGACCTCATGGTGCATCAGTTAGTTGAAAGGTTTCCAATGGGTGCTCCATATACTGGAGGCAAGATACATGGCCCGCCACTTGGAGATTTGAATGAGAAGGCAAGTGATAGGAATTTGAAATAGCTCAATTGTGCTGGTCACCTACTCAAGACAATTGGGTGTTTTGAAGTTAGTGTATTTAGTTTAGCTTAGTTTTTCCACAAAAAGTTAGTCCTAACAACCATAACTTCGATGTTAATCAAGAACGTCCCATTTTCTCTCTCAGTGGTTTCTTTGAAATGCACATGGAAAAGAAAATGGAACCAAGAAAAAGGGGCATATTTTATTATTTATTTATTGTTAATAAATGTAAAGATGTATTAAGACAATAATACGAATATCTTAATTTTTTATTTTTATTTTAATAAAATAACATTTCAACTACCTACTAATTACTGAAACATGCATCCAAACACCCTAAACTACCATTTACTAATTTATTTTTACACTTAGTAGTGCTCTTAAAGGTAATTTATTAAATAAAGAATAAGAGACCAATAGAATTGTACTATTATGCCAAGTGACTCATCAAATAAATCAATTCAATTCTATAGTACAAAATAATTTCTATTCAGTGCATGTATTTGTAAAAAGTTTGAATATTCTAAAAGATATATTCAAATCTTCACGGGTCACTACCATAACAATACATATTCATTTTTAAGTATTTCTTTTCAAATATACATATTCATTTAAATATATTTTATATTATATTAGATAGAATTATTCATGCGGTTGCACATGTATGCTGGATCAATACCTACTCTTGATAATTTTTAATTCAAACTTTATCAAATATTGTTAATGCATGTAAAGATGTATTTAAAAAGAGACACAAACATTTGGATTTTTTTATCGAATAATTTAAATTAATATGTGAGACAAAATCCTTTCAAATGTTTTTAATGATTCATATATTATAATTTTATTTTCTAAAATAACTTTTTAATCCTTTACAATTTTTTTTAATTCTATTTCAATCACTTTTCTGATTTCTAATTTATTTACAACATCTTGATTATTTACTATTATTAATTTTTACATGTTTCAATATTTATTATTTTAAACTAAACAACAATTACCCGTGCGTGACGCACGAGTTTCTTACTAGTTTCTAACAAAAAGAATTATCATTGTTGCATAATAATATATCTCAATCATAAAGCACTTACTAGTTTCTAACAAAAAGAATTATCATTGTTGCATAATAATATATCTCAATCATAAAGCACGTAATTAGCAGTACACATACTTTCTAGAGTTTATAGGTAGCAGGAATTCTATCACTAGCTCCTAATTAGATAAAAAGTACTTCAAAACTATCTACCTGAAAAACTATTCCCTTGTAATAAAATCAAATATGATATAATCTAGTCAATCTAAGTTTATCAAGTATATCATAGTTAGCATTAGGGTACTAAGTAGTAAGAATAGCCAACACATGAATTACCAAACCACATTTAGCACCTACACAAAAGATTATGAAAGCTGATGAACCCTGTATTACAAGTTTTTGCATGAATATTGAGTTGTTCACTTCAGTTAGCTTTGATATGTTAACTAAAGCAACTTTAGTTAGCAGTCCAGTCCTATATAAGGAATACTACCCTCCCGATCACGTAACAGAAAATGAAATTCTGTTAGGTCGTCAAAACTCAAGATTTACATAGAAACATATCAGAGCGCAAGATGTGTGTATGAAACAAATTTCTATTTTGGCATATTGCATTCAAAATGCCAAGCAAAGTTTTCCACAGATACAGAAGGAAACCGGCTGCATGCTTAAAGCATCAAATTTCAATATTTCCACTTAACTTACAGATAGATTGCTTGCTTGTGATATTGTAATATCCTAAACTAGCTGCATCTTAAAAGTTTTTTGACCTCAAAAATTACCTAAAGTAACAATTCACCATAATACTCTATTCTCTGGTGGTCACGCTAACTTCAACGGATCATTTCCCAGGGGTTTCAATCTCCCTTCTGCTAGCTAACAGTTAGAGGAATGAGTCTCGACAGTGTTTCACACACATGTCATACATAAGGGTACAAACAAGTTAACAAAACCTAGGCCAAATGAACTGACCTACTTTGATACCAACTATGTAACACTCTAAACCCCTAATATAATTTATAAAATAGTGCAGAAAATATGAAAATTTCAACTAGGGTGTCACATTAACAACTTCCATTTTATCAGCAAAAGACGGAAATTCAAAAACATAACTTTAACAACTTAATTTTCAAATAACTTAAAGTAATAAGACATAATAAGGTAGTTTATTCAACACAACTTAAAAATTTAGCAAAACCCAACCAAATGTTACAATATCAAAGCGACACCGGATACAAAACTAAACAGGCAACAAAGGTACGACGAACATAAACAAAACAAACTAGCGAAGAGGCCAACTACGCTATCCTCGATAACTGATAGCTAATCACTCCTCATCCTCAATATCCGAATCACCTATATCAAATGCAACAATAGGGAACATAGAAACAAGAAAATGGTGAGAATACATTCATATATGATAACGGTGCATAAAACCACAAGGATAGTTCGCATATCAAACATATTCCGCCAACACAATATACAATATATAAATCATTATGCAATGTGTATTTCCTCTATTTTCATGCATGTGGTACCATCCTACAACCTTGGACCGAAGTCGTACATTGCTGAATATTAGAGTTATGTTACTGAGAGATCTTCAACATTTGACCAAAGTTCTACAACACTGGACCGAAGTCATAAGCTATTCTCCGATATACATTACGCATGATGCTACAAATAAATCCAAAAACTCCCCATCCGAACCTCCTACTCCCATTATTAATTATCAATCACAACACTGAACCGAATTCCTACAACACTGAACCGGAGTCCTACAACACTGGTTTCTCTCTAAACCTAAAACTCAACATAGCTAAACATTTTTCATCATAACTAAGAATAATAATCAAAACTAGATTAGTACCCGCGCGATGCGCGGGTGTGCATTATTTTTGTTTTTTGTACTGAAATTTTAATTGTACCTAATATAAGAACTTTACTTGGTGGAATAATCTCCACTCAAATGTAATTAGTGATTATTCAAGGAACCTTCAAGGGTTTCTTAGTTTTTGAGTTTCTTAGTTTTTGAGGGTTTGGCCTAGTCCCCTCATTTTTGTCCTTCTTCCATTTTAATACATCTTTTGGACTTCACCTGTTTTTTGAAAATAATAATAATAATAATAAAATAATAATATTATTAATAATAATAATAATATCCATAGTTGGTAATTTATTTGTGACAAAAAAAATATTTTATTTTGATAACTATGATTTGTCAACTTATTTTTGTAATATTTTATTTCATTTTTTATCCGCATAGTTTCAAATACATTTTGTTTCTATGTGAATTTATATAATATTATTAAGATAATTTATTAGAATTTTTTTGAGGATATATACATAGGTTTATAAGAAAATTATGCACAGTCCAATAACATGAAATATATATAATAATTATTTATATGATTTGAGAGTACACATGTTAAAATAATATATATGACATGATATTAAATAAAGAACGTAATTCTTAAATTTCATAATTATAGTTGATAATATAAGGTTATGGTATGAAACTAAATAAAGAATGAGACGAAATAGTTTTAAATTTTATGATTATTATTAAGTGAAGATGAGCAATTGTAAAAATTTGTTTATTATATTTAATTCTAAGAGTGACACATAGGATTTTAATTGACGTGATAAAAACAAATTATATGACATATATTATATTATAGGGATACTTCTATGTAATTAGGAATAAATCTATGTAATTAGATATAAATCATTTTAATTCAATTGTATTATTTTTTTAATTAAACTGATTAGTTAGTTAATGTATTTTTTTTAATCTAAAACACATTTGTTATTTATATGTTTTAGAGAAAGTGCAAATAAATAAGATATAAGTATAGTATTTTATGTTTGTCCATTGAAATAACCTCTTATAATTTGAGATAATCTATTCTTTTTTTTCTTATTATTAATTAGTAATGTTTGATTAATTTAAAATATTTGTTACTGTTAGTATTAAATTTTATAAGAGTTTTATATATTTTTAATATAATTTTCTTGTGAGTCATTAATTAATTATTTTAGTTTATTTTTTAATCGTCAATTTATTTTTGTGCTAAGTATTTTTTGATATATATCAAAATAGTGTTATGTTGTTTAGATATTAGACTCTATAAAAAAACAAATAAATGATATGAAACAAAGTATAGAGGGAAGGTGAGAAGTTTAAATAAAAAAATTTGAGAGAATAAAAATAATTATAAAAAATAAATTAGGAATTTAAGGCTTGTGATAATTGTGTTTAATTATTAGTAACTCTAGTGGAGAGATGATAAGGTTGTTGTAACATACAAATTTGTTGTTAGATTCAATCTTAAGTGTGACACGTAGGATTTTAATTGATGTGGCAATATCTAGCTACATGGCATATGAGGTGTCGTAATATAATCTGCCGCTTTAGATTTAATATATTATAATAGATAATAGATAATAGATAATAGATATATAATTTTCTCATCAATACTCATCATACAACATATTTGAATAATGATTCAAAATATCAAACGAAGTCAAAATAAGGCAAATGAATATGTTCCCCAAATCTTAGAGAGTCTATTTTAATAATATGATTTTTATTTCAGGACTTAAAACACCAATAAGTTCATTTTAATCAAACCACAAGAACATGTACTCGCATCGGGCAGAATGTTTCTCCTGATTTCAAAATGGCGCCAAAAATTACATACTTATGAGAAAATTATGAAAATTTCAATTTGAAAATACCATCAAATCCACTTTCCAACGAACATAACAATACCTCAAAAGGTGTTACGAAACTCTAGTTCTATTTGTTTCAGTTTAGCGGTATCACAAATATTTTTTTGCATAAACTCAAAAACAGAATACATGACTTCAAAATAGCACGAAAAAATTAGATACCCATGAAAAAATTATGAAACTCTTCAGTTTGAAAGATCAATAAGTTATCTTTCTAACTCAACTGACGGCATCCCAAAAGAACTTACGAAACTCAAGTTATGCCTGAAATAAGACGATCATTCCCCTTCTATGTTTCCTGCGATTTTTAGCATTTTTCTCCCCATTAAACAGATTCGAAAGTCATCTGTTACGCCTATTTGAGTTCTCACCGCCCGAAAAACATATGGATAAACATTATTTTGTGTCACGCTTGAATCTCAACTCATCACTACTCAATCCTACCTAATCACAAGGCGGTTGATAACTCAACTAAGAAAATTCGATAACTCTTAAAATACATTAGAGTCATCAAAACTCAAATCTAAGGTCATATATCTTCAACTCCAACTCTAAATCTATCAAAGAACTCTAAACAAATAAAAACATGACTCTAAACTCAACTCATTAATAACTTTAGATTCAATTTAAAACATGATAACAACTCTAAACATATTAATTAATTCAAGGTTCACATGTGAAAACTCTACTAAGGTATTTCCCTACAGATGGAAAGGATTCATATAACCCTCGCCTTAACTCTAAAATTACCTCACTGTAGTCGGTAATGGTTTTCTCCAAAACCCTTTCTTTAACTCTAATATAATGACTCAACTTAATGACTCTATAAACTCATCACCCAAAATTCACACAATAATAAACACATCAATTGCACACAATTGGACATTTATTCCACCAATTATCACCAAAACAACATTAGGTTCATCAAGCCAAGGCTTATAATCGTGGACATCAAAAATCAACATTATTCATATAAATTAATATTAATATCAACAATCAACCAAACATAAAAACATCATTCTATCACCACGATCTAGAGAGGCTTGCACAACCATCTCAAGATCCAAAATCTTCATCAAAGGAAGAAACAAGAAAAAAGAAAAAAGAAAAATGATAAGGAATCCTTCTTTCTCGTCATGCTTAAACACCTATAGTATGAACAACTCCCCCTACCTTGAATTCGCATAAAGTTTAAAACTACGGTAATGGACTTCCTTTTCGCCTTCAAAAGCTCTTCAAAGGTTGCCTTTTTCTCTTCTTAGCCTTTTTCCCACAAAAACACGTACTGACAACTCTATCACTCTTTTTCTCTTAAATAAAACCTAATTCATTTTTATTTTAATTAACTCTACAAACTCTCACTAATTCTACCCACCTCCCTAATTTAATTAAAAATCTATTTTAATGGCCTAAACTCGATTTCTCATATTTCTCTATTTTTTAAATTATTAAAAATAAAATAAAATTTTAATTTAATATCAAACTATTTTTCCTCGCTTCTACACTAATTTAAATATTTCTACCCACACTCATATATAAAATTCAATTAAATAAATCAATCAAAACACTCCCAAAACTCAATTAAAGATAAAATAATCAAAATTAGTGTGTTACAACTCTCCTTCACTTAAAGGATTTTTGCCTTCGAAACTTACCTAAAGGTAACAACAGTACTACAAAACGCCAAAACAACAACGCCAGATTTACAACGACATCCTATACACCGTTCTTATAGTACGTACTGGATGCGCGCGCATTATTTTAATTAGAAATCTCAAGAGTATAATAATGGTTGTTATGAAAACCGTGGTGATACAATCTAGCTATCATGGGTTCGAACCTCATCGCCCTCAAATAGTTTATCCATTTGACGTAAATGCTCCCTTTTTAAGTTTTATTAATATTTAACTAAAAAATAATAAGGATATCACAACGGATTTTTCTTAAAACCGTTGTTACAAACTGAAGCTTCTTTTTATGTATTTTAAACACCAAATATATATCAATTTATCCATTGAAAAAATAAACAAGACGAAACAACCCTAACACCAACGTCGTCACCATTGTCGGGAAGAAGACAACAACAACAAGAAAGTGTTTTACTTTAAGGTGTTGCAATGTCACATTTGAAGACAAAATCATCCAAAGGTGTTTCTACGTCTTATTCTAGTGTAAAATATCGATCTGGAAATTTTTGTGGTTGTGATGGTTGTATGGTTTCGTATCAATGCAAGAAGGGACAAAATAAAGGAAGGCTTTTTTGGAGATGTCAATTTTGGAGGAGCGATGAAACATGTAATTTGTTCATATGGGATGAAGACGTGGGAGAAAGAGATGGAAATGACGATGAGAGCATTATGAAGTCAGAGTTGGAAGCTGTGGGCTATCTGAAGGTTATGTATGAGGATTTAAAGAAAAAGAACAAGAATTTGAAGAACAAACTGAAATCAGAGATATTTTCTGGAAATATCAAGATGTTATGTTTTCTTGTCTCCTTTATGTTTAATGTTTACTTTGTTATGAAATGTAATAGTTGAATAAGGGTTTGAATTACATTGTTGATGTTTAAACTACAGATCCATTGTGAATTACATTGTTGATGTTTAAACTGCAGATGCATTAAGTGAGAAGTTAAGGTGCACCTTTTCTTTTTTATTTAATTTAAAATTCACAAATAAAATGGTTATCACTACGGTTCTCCTGGTCAACTGTAGTGATATATTTATAATAAATAAATACTTATCTATAGGGTTTTTATTTATTTTAAAATTCACAGATAAAAGTGTTATCACTACGGTTATTCTAGTTAACCGTAGTGATATATTTATAATAAATAAATACCTATCTATACTGTTGTTATTGCTAACGGTTGTGAAATATTTTACCCATATATAAGTAAAATAACTTTCACTTAATTGACAGTAACGCCGTTGCCTTCAAAGTGAAACCCTAGAACCCATTTTTTCTCTTCGTTTTCACCATTAGCTGTGAATCATACATTAAGGTATTCTTCTTCTTCCATCTATTGTTAGATATTTCCCATTATCTCGTTTGTGGATTGTTGTTTTTGTTGATTGTTCTCATTTTTTCAGATTCGTTTTCACTACCTTAACAAAGACCATGCTTTGGAAACTTCATAATGTTTGCATAGCTATGGAAAAAAGTACAAGAAGAATGAAGCTATGATAGAAACTTCATCCACGTTGTACTTTTTCTTCATAGCTTCACGAACAAGATGTTAGTAAATGAAGAATCAACACTGTAAGCAAACTTTATCTAGTTTTAGAAACAATGAAAAGAAGTATAAGAAGTATGAAGCTTTTGTGTAAGCTTCTTCCTCCTTATGTTTATTTTTCATTGCTTCCCAAACTAGTTCAACATCATAATTAATTCCTATTCCGCGATTAGTTTCATTAAAAGGTGCATTATTCCTGTTCCTCTCTTTACTCTTCACTGGATTATGGTTTTAGGGTTTGTTTTCAACTGAGGATGCTCATTGTTGAAGTTTACTTTGTTTCCTTTCAGGTTAAGGGGATGATACAGGGTGATGATGCTGGTGGAAGCAAGCGTATTATATCAGTTTATAATTTCTGGATCTGGTATAGAATGTTGTTTGAGTTTATTATATTCTATTTATATTGTTTGTTTAACTAACCCTCACTTAAAGTTTGCTGGTGGTAGCAAGCGTATTATATGAGTTTATTATATTCTATGTAGATTATTTGTTTCACTAACCCTCACTTAAAATACATTCAGTTAATTTGACATAGATACTTATAATCTGCAAATTAAGTTGTATTTGAAAACCAACTTAAACAAACCACTGTTGTTTTCTGATTGCATGCCTCTCATCATTTATCTCACGTTCTTTTATATATAGATTATGGTATAATGATCTGGCTCCTTAGATGCATCGCCATCTTCCATTATAGTTAAATTAAAGATGAGGCAGATCATCCAATGTCTTGTTGATCTTATGGAAATTTAACTATAATCGAATATAGCGATATATCGAAGGAGTCAGATCAATAAAACACAATATATGTAAAAGAGCGTGAAATGCACGATGAGACGAATGCAATCAGAAAAAAACATTGGTTTGTTTAAGTTGGTTTTCAAGAACAGTTTAATTTGCAGATTATAGACATCTTCATCAAATTGAATCCATGTATATTTATTTAGTGAGGTGTTTGGAAAATAAGCAATCTACATTTAATATAATAAACTTAGGGTACTTGCAACAACGGTTATCTATTGTAACCGATATCATAAGTAATTTATGTTTTATATAATTTCGCTGCTGATGGGTTTCGAACCCAGAACCTAAGTGTATGTATCACAACGGTTTATTATCATAACCGTTGTGATACATGGCTCGCGCCCTACCTTTCAATAACGGTTTCCAGCCCGTTGTAGAAACAGCTAACTTACAACGACAATCTACATAACAACGCCTTCGCCCGCGTCATTATATGTCATTTCCAACCGTTGTTAAATCGGTTTTTCGTAGTAGTGCAATTCACCACAATACTCTATCCTCTGGTTCTCTAACTTCTCTGTCACGCTAACCTCAACGGATCCTCCCCACTTGTTTCAATCTCACTACTGCTGGCTATCAGTTAGAGAAATGAGTGTTGATAGTGTTTCAAACACATGTCGTACACTACGGTACAAAAAAGTTAACAAAACCTAAGCCGAATGAACCGACCTGCTCTAATACCAACTATGTAACATTCTAAACCTCCAATTATGATTATAAAATAGTGTTGGAAATATGAAGATTTCAACTAGGGTGTCATATTAATAACTTCCATTTTATCCGTAAAAAACGGATATTCAAAAACATAGCATTAACAACTTAATTTTCAAATAACTTAAAGTAATAAGACATAAAAATGTAGTTTATTCAACACAATTTTAAAATGTAGCAAAAACCAACCCGATGTTACAATATCAGAGCGACATCGGATACAAAACTAAACAACCGACAAAGATATGACGAACATAAAAAAAAACTAGCGAAGAGGCCAACTGTACCATTCTCGATAACCGATAACTAATAATTCATCATCCTCAATATGGAAATCACCTGTATCAAATGCAATAGTAGGGAACATAGCAACAAGAAAGGGGTGAGAATACATTAATATATGATAACGATGCATAAAACAACAAGGATAGTTCACATATTAAACATATTATGTCAACAATATACAACATATAACTCATTATACAATGTGTATTTCCTCTACTTTCATGCATGTGGTACCATCCTACAACCCTGGACCGAAGTCCAACAACGCTAGATATAAGAGTTATGTTACTAAGAGATCTTTAACATTTGGCCGAAGTCCTATAACAAGGGACCGAAGTCCTAAGCTATTCTCTGATATGCATGATGCATGATGCTACAAATAAATGCAAACAATCACCATCCAAACCTTTTACTCCCATTATCAATTATCAATCATAACACCGAACTGAAGTTCTTCAACACTGAACTGAAATCCTACAACACTGAACCAGAGTCCCACAACACTGTTTCCTCTATGAACCTAAAACTCAGTATAACCCAACACTTTTCATCATAACTCAGCATAATAATCAAAATATATTATTTTCTCATTAATGCTCATCAACAACATCAAAACCGCATCAAAAAATATGTTTTTCTACTAATCATACATCAAATTTGAATAATTATTTAAAATATCAATATGGTCCGGAAAGCTTAGAGAGTCTATTTTAAGAATATTATTTTTATTTTAGGACTTAATACACCAATTGGTTCAGTTTAATCAAACCAGAAGAACAGTTACTCGCATCGGGCATAATATTTTTCCTGATTTCAAAATGGCGCAAAAAATTATAGAATTATGATAAAATTATGAAAAATTCCAGTTGAATATATCATCAAACCCTCTTTCTAACTCACTTAACCGTATCTCAAAAGGAGTTACAAAACTTTAGTTCCATTTGTTTTAGTTTAACCTTATCACAAATCTTTCTTGCATAAACTTTAAAACAGAACGTCTGACTCCAAAATAGCCAAAATATTATATGATCATGATAAAATTATGAAACCCTTTAGTTTGGAATACAATTAAATTATCTTTCTAACGCAATTGACGACATCCCTAAAAGACATAGGAAACTCAAGTTATGTTTGAAATAAGACGATCAACCCCCTTCAATGGTTTCCTGCGATTTTCAGTGTTTTTCTCCCCATTAAACAGATTCGAAAGTCATCTGTTTCGCATATTTGAGTTCTCACTGCCCCAAAAACATTCGAATAAATATTGGTTTGTATCACACTTGAATCTCAACTCATCACCACTCAATCATACCTAATCATAAGGCGAGTGATAACTCAACTAAGCTAATTCTCCTAACTCTAAAAATACAGAGTCATCAAAACTCAAACCTTAGGTCAGATACATTCAACTCTAACTCAAAATCTGTCAAAGAAATCTAAACAAATAAAAACATAACTCTAAATTCAACTCACTAACAACTTTAGGGTCAATTCAAAACATATTAACAACTCTAAACATATTAATTAACTCAGGGTTCACATGTGATAAGTCTACTAAGTTATTTCCCTACATATGGCAAGGGTTCTCTTAACCCCCGCCTTAACACTAAAATTAACTCATTGTAGCTGGAAATGGTTTTCTCCAAAACCCTCGCTTTAACTCTAATATAATGACTCGAGACTCCACAAACTCATCACCCAAAATTCACACAATAATAAACACATCAATTGCACACAATTGGACATTTATTCAACCAATTATCACCAAATCAACATTAGGTTCATCAAGCCAAGGCTTATAATCGAGGACATCAAAAATCCACAGTATACATATAAATTAATAAGAAAGTCAACGTTCAACTAAACACAAAAATAACATTTTATCACCACAATCTAGAGAGGCTTGCAAAACCATCTCAAGATCCAAAATCTTCATCAATGGAAAAACCAAGAAAAAAGGAAAAAGAAAGAGGATAAGGAATCCTCTACACCCTCCATGCTTAAACACACATAGTATGAACAGTTCCCCTACCTCTAATTCGCAAAAAGGTTGAAACTATGATAATGTGTTTCCTTTTCCCCTTCAAAACTCTTCTAGAGTTGGCTTTTTCTCTCCTTAGCCTTTTTCCCACAAAAACACGTTTTGACAATTCTCTCACTCTTTTTCTCTTAAATAAAACCTAATCTTTTTATTTTAATAAACTCTACAAACTCTCCTCAACTCTCACTAATTCTACCCACCTCCCTAATTTAATTAAAAATCTATTTTAATGACCTAAACTCATATTCTCATATTTCTCTATTATTTAAATTATTAAAAATATCATAAAATTCTAATCTAATATTAAACTATTTTTCCTCGCTTCTACACTAATTTAAATAATTCTTTCCACACTCATATATTAAATTAAATTAAATAAATAAACCGAAACACTCCCAAAACTCAATTAAATGTAAAATAATGAAAATTACACTACTACAAAATATGCAAACAATAACGCCAGGTTTATAATGGATTTATTTACACCGTTGTAATAGGTTATATTGTTCGCGCAACGTTCGCGCATCAGGGAGTAGCAGGATTTATTACTGCGGTTGTCTAATAAAACCGTAGTAATATATGATTTGTAGCAAGTTTCGATTCCCAGCAAATGCAGGTTTTCAATTTTTTAGACTACATTAAGTATGTGTCACGTAAGTCCATTATTTAAAAATTAAATTGTAAATGATTTTACAACGATTAATAAACCAACCGTTGTAAAATTTAAAAATTACATGACAATTGTAATTTCTAACCGTGATGAAAAGTGATATTTTTTTGTATATAAGAGAGCGTATCTATCGTTCACTACATAGCATCTGTTTCTCTCAAAACAAAACCCTAACATATTTCACTCTTCCCTCTCATAACATAACTCTAAACATACTTCAACCTTTAGATACGTCTTCAGATTCGTTTACTAATCCCTAACTTCAGGTTCGTTCATTACACTTATGCTTCGATTTTGTTTACTTGTCTTGTTAAAAAATGTTCTAATTTTTTTTCTTGAATGTTCTCATTTTTTCAGATCCATCATCACCACCTTAACAAATACAAGAAGTATACTTTCGCTATGTTACGTATGGTTTGTGTAGTTATGAAGAAAGATACAAGAAGTATGAAGCTATTGTGTTAACTTCATTCACCTTGTACTTTTTTTTCATAGCTTTATAAACTAGATGAAATAGGAAAGTGTCTCAGTAAATCCTTCCATAAAGTTTCACCGTATACTTTTTTCATTCTTTTCCATAAAGTTTCCATCAAATCTTTCCATTAAAATGTCTCAGCAGTTCGGCTGTAGCCATGGAAGCAAGTCCTCAAATCGTTCAAGGTACATATGTGTTAAAAAGTATTTCGTGGGTGTTTTATCGTATCCACAGGGATTGAACGTATATTTCCGCCGTTCGATAGTCAAAAGCGTTTCAAACTTAATAGTAACAAAGAGTTTGGTTTTTCGTATCGTTTGTATAAAATTTAGAAATCAACGCTAAAAAGATTTGTTTTAGGGTTTGGTAAAAACATGCCAAGACTAGTGTTCGATAATCCGTTTCGTACGTATCTGTCATACCCCAAATTTTGACCACTAAGATTTCCCATCATTGTGCAAATCATCATCACAATATGGGGGAACCATCTTATTTCACCAGTCTCCCCAAACATGGGTGAGCATCCACTACAATCAAAATTAGGGTTTCAAGCCCTCTCAGAGCCTTAGACAAAGGGTCAATCAAGGAATGACATGATCTTCAACTTGTCTAAACCTCTCAAACATACACAAAGGATCAAAAAGGACTCCCACTCCAAGGATTAAGCACAAAGCTGCTCCCTTTTAGGTGGATCAAGCCTCAAGATCGACAGTGTCACCAAATTAGGGTTTTGGCCGACCAGGGCCTCCAGATGAAATTTTTTCATCTGGGCACAAGCCAATGATCCAAAACACAACCTAATATACTCCATGGAACCTTATGGACCCAATCATCAAGTCAATTTTGCCTTAGGGGTTGCATTCATCAAAAATCAGGAATTAGGGTTTCTTGACCTAATTCACCCCTAAGTTGACTTTTAGGACAAATCATGAGCCAAGACCTCAAGAAAGGGTTTGAGGGTCTCTAATGAACTATATTGATCCATTTTGAACAATGGATTAATCCAAGAAGCTTGAGCAACAAGTCTCAATTTCATCTGCACCACAATTAGGGTTTTAAGGAAAAAGTCAACTGTAACTTTGACTTTTGACCAAGACATGCTCCCAAACCCTAGTACATACCTCAATATACCCATTGACACCCATGGAACATGTCCATCAAGTTTGATTTAGGTCAAGGACACGATTTCCTGAAGAATTGCACAGTTTGGAATTCATCTGATAAAAAGTCAACTGTGCACAAAAGTCAACTTTGACTTTTTGAGATTTTTCACCAAAATGGATTTTTAACCCTAAAATGATGTTAATGTGTGATTTGAGTCATCATTCATCAAGAAAAATCAAGAAAAGTTGGATAACTTGTAAAAGGGGTAACCATAAAAACTTATAAAATTTTCTAAGTTAAAAATAAAGTGGCTAGGGTACCAACTTTGGAGGATCATAACTCATAAACCACAAAGCCATTTTTCCTCATACAAAGATGGATTTGTAGCCCTCATTACCCTCTACAAAAACTTCAACTAGACCTAAGTCCTATTCATTAAGGATTTTGAGTTATGGAGTGATCAAAATGGCTGAAAAATGAAAATCTCACTTTTTCCAAATGTAGGGGGATTTTTCACTTGGATTCAAAAGAGATCAAAACCAAACATGTTCAAACAGTTGTTGTATCATGTAAAGGCTTTCCAAAATGGCCAACAACATTGCCAAATTCCATTTGGGCTATGAGTTATGACATTGTCAAGTTGCCTTGTTGAAATCTGTCAAGACAAGGCATAATTTGCATTTTTGCTCGATTTGCCAAAATTGTGCAAATCCAAACGCTCCTATCCACTTGGACACATCTGAGGATTAAATCTCAAGGGGACAATAACTGAGCCAAGCCCCCAAAGTCTTTGGAACAAGAAATAACATGTTGAACCTAGAATTGCCAAAATAGGGACAAGACTCCAAATTTGGATTGGAGCATTCAATGGAAGCATCAAGGTGGCGTGGACTGAGCCATTTTCATTTGAATTCAGTCAAGACTTATCCAAGACCAAGGGAACCAGCAGCCTGTGCCCTAACCTCTAGTCAATGGCTAGAGGAGACTTGAACTTCCATTGGCCAACATTGAACAAACCTAATCAGCAGTTGCCATTCACTATTCCTTGCAAAACAAACTTGCTCTACTATAAATAAAGCTCAATTGTGATTAGTTTAAGTACATCAAAGGCCTACAACACTTGCCTTTCTTAAAATCTCTTTCTCTTGGCAAAAATGCCTTTCTTAGCAAGGTAGCTATCGGGTTTTAAGCTAGAGGGCAATTCCACTCAAACCAATCACTCACACACCTCACATACATCACATATGAGCTGATCAAACACTTAAACAACAACTGGAACACTGATTTCTCAGAATCACCAGTCAATTGCTCAAGGTTTTAACCAAAGTGCAGTTGAGATGCCATGAAGTGATCCAGCCAATTTCCATCAAGTCCAAGCATTCAAACACACTCCATAGGGTGTAGGGAAGCTGTTCAGATCATCACAACTCATATATAACACCTCCAACTCAGAAATCAATTTGCTCTTGCTGTCACGGCCTAGAGGTAAGCATATACTTGGTCATCTCTCAATCTATGCATATTTCCTCGCACAATAATTTGGCCATATGTTCATAATCATGCATAGAATGTTTCCCCTCAATTAATTGCATTGTTTGAATTGTGTATCAAAAATCCTAGCCTTCATGCAGAAATTAGGGTTCTTGAGGATTTTTCGTGATTTCTTGTTATATGTTTAATTTAAATGAAATTAAATGCCATAGACATGATCGTGAGGTTGAAATGAGTTGATTGGTATGTGGATTGCATGATATAATCAAGTATTCAGTGAGATTGGATAGAAAATGCAAATCTGGCCAAACCCAGAACACGCGCGTGTTCTTGGTGTGTTCTTGGCGCCATTTCTTTCAAATTCAAATATTTGAATTTTGTGATTTTATTTAATTGATTCAAAAATTAATTTCTCTCTGAGTTTTAATGATTTTGAGTTGATTCTTTTTTTAATAATTCACAAAAATGTTAAAATATTTTATTTTCCCAAAAAATCCCAAAAATATTATTTATTTTATATAATTGATATTTTTGCAAAGAATTAATGTTTTAATTGTTTTTAACATTTAAAATATTTTTTCCACCTTGATTTTGCAACTTTTAATGCTTTCTAATTATTTTGTAGGTCAATACTTAATTTTTGAAGCATTAATCCAAGATCACAATTTGTTTTTCATATGTTAAACAATTTTGATCATTTTAATTGAATTTTTATTCAATTAAATACATTTTTGAAAACAAATTAGGGTTTTTGGATTAATTCAACCCTCATAAATCATTTTCAAAACACTTTGGGCCTCTAATAGAGTGTAAGACCCAATCCTTTTTTTTACCAAATCATTTTTGGGCCTCAGTGTATTGTGTAAGTCCCGACACCGTAAAAAACAAACGGCACAATCGTCGCCTTTTGAAAAATAACCTGGGCCTCTCCTTGAGCTATAAGACCCATTCAAAACTCTTGGGCCTCTAATAGAGTGTAAGACCCAATCCCCTTTTAACCAAAACATTTTGGGCCTCAGATATTGTATAAGCCCCTTCGCGTTAAAAGAAAATCTCGGCGCGATCGCCATTTCAAATCAAATCAACTGGGCCTACCCTCGAGTAGTAAGACCTATTTCCTTTCTTAAAACTTTTTGGGCCTCTTGAGAGAGTGTAAGACCCATCCCCTTGTACAGAAAACTTTTTTGGGCCTCAGTCACTTGTATAAGTCCCTCTGTACAAATTCAAACAGTGCGCTCACTGATAAAACCCTGGGCCTCTCCTTGAGCTGTAAGCCCCAAATCTTTCTTTTTCAAAGCACTTTCTCATTTGATTTTGAATATACTGTTGTTTTCAATCTTTCTTTGTTGAACAACTAAACAAACAGCATGGAAGCTCTACAACTGAGTCAGTGGTTATTACTTTCATTTACCGCTTTCATATACATATAACTGTATTGTGGGGCTGTTTCACTGTAAGTCTTCTTTCATAAACTCATATCAACTGTGTAATAATAGTATAGATATTTAGAGTTTCCCCGGCAACTACGTCTAGCATTAAGCCCGTTGATCACTCTTAGAAATAGTCAATACTAGATCCCCATAGGATTACCAGACACAGTTTTCCCTCCTCTTGGGGTTAAACAATATGGAGATATGAAAGGCAGCATTCTCGGTGAACCCTTTCATAGACTGTCACTCGTAGAAGTTGTCAAAGAAACTCTATTCCCCAGAGATGATCTTTTCTCTATGAATGGCATCTCTTGAGTTTCTTCCAAATTCTCGGACTTTCCTGGCTTGATCTATTCTCGGTGAATGGCATGTCTTGAATTTCTCGGGGTTTGGGGACCCACAGGCTTCTTAAAAGCACTTGTCAAAGAAACTCTATTCCCCAGAGATGATCTTTTCTCCGTGAATGGCATCTTTTGAGTTTCTTCCAAATTCTCGAACTTTCCTGACTTGATCTATTCCTTGTGAATAGCTTCCCTTGAATTTCTGGGGGTGTGGGGACCCATTGGCTTCTTAAAAGCATCTGCCTCCTCTTGGGCATCATACAAGGACCCACAGGCTTCCTAAAAGCAACCCCGCCTCCTCTTGGGCTTAGTACAAGGACCCGCCGGCTTCTTAGAAGTATTCACACCCTCCTCTTAGGTTTCGTATAATGATCTCTTCCTCCGGGAATGATAGCCTCCTCTTGGGCTTCGTACAAGGACCCGTCGGCTTCAAAAATAGGAAAAAAACCCGTAGACTCGGACAGTCTCAATACCCTTCGGATTTCCCGCTTCCTTAAAGAACAGGAATAACCCGGATCCTTGAATCAAATCCTTGAGTACAGTGTTGCTTATATAAGAACTGATTTTCTCTTTAAAATCAGTATACTGGACTTTTCACTTAACTGAAACAACGTTTAGCCTCTCTCTCGGGCTTTGTACGAGACACATAAGAGACTCCCTCGTTGAGTCAATCACCCTTTCGCCTCCATCTCGGGCTTCGTACGAGATACAAAAAACTCTCTTGTTGAGTCAATTAGCCTCTCTCTCGGGCTTTATACGAGACACATATTAGCCTCCTCTTAGGCTTTGTATAAGAAAACCATTGGTTAATCCAATTAACCTTTTAGCATCAAAACTGTGCCTCGTTCACAGTACACAAACATCAACAACTCTTTCCCCTTCATCTAATCGCTGTAAGCGGCAAGCCTCTGGATCATCTACATCCATGCCACTGTCCCTCTTTTAGCATGAGAAATTCCTAAGGAAAGATGGCATTGCTCTACACTGAGTTAAAGTCTTCTCCTCCAGGTTGAAAATCCCCTATAAAGGAAATTATGGCATTTCCGGATTCACAAATCCCGGTTAAAGTAATTCTCCTTTATAAACAGTTGTGACATACAAACCCCCTTTAGAGATGACAAATTCTCTCTAAAGTCAAACCTTTAGCTTCACATCTTGGGCTTTAAACAAGATACATATCACCTTTCGCTTCACGTCTTGGGCTTTGAACAAGACACCAAAAACACCCATTTCCTCCTATTCTCTCCCATAGAATATGAGGAACTACGAACGCTCTGATTTCCCTGTTTCGGTAAACGGGAATACGTAGGCATAAGATTGAAAGAAAAATCTTAGCGAGCACACTAAACAAAAACCCAAAATCCCATACTCTCATGTATCTATCAAAAAGCATCAGTCCTAACATCCTAATCCTTGTTCCCCGCCAGAAAGTCCTAGAAAGAAAGAAAACTGTATTGGCGAAAATACAAATAACCAGTACAAAGGCCCCCCCACATTGATAGCATTCGTAACCTAACAGACCGCTGTTTAAACTCAGTATGCAAAGCAGAGTTAATTGGAGACATCTATTTCCCTTCCTTCATCAGCTCACAATAGGATAAAAAATGAATCGACCTGTAGTAAACTCAACCGCAGAGAGAGCGACCAACGCTTAAGAACCACGTCCAAAATCGCTCGCTACAGAAAAATGGCGCCCACCGTGGGGCCTGTTCGTCTCTGTTTTTCTTTTTCCTTCTCTTCACTTGTGAGAAAACCACAGATTGGGGCTTCCGCCGGGGAACCCATTTTCTGTCAGGAACTTAGGATTCATAACTTTAAAGGTCTAGGATGTTTAGGACAAATATATATACTGCTTTTCCTAATTGCTATACATGTTTATTTTTCTGCTAATGGGAATGCGTGTGATGCCGCATGTGGAAAGATTGAGTTAACACTTAAGATAAGTGATACCGACAAGGTCGACCATCAACCTCAGTGGAGGCTGACCAATGCAACCCATTCTCTCATCTAGACAATAGGCCGATTGTGATGTCTGAGAAGCTGAGGAGCCAAACCCTTTTGTAGTGCAGAAACTATCGGGAATAGTTGTTACGCGATACTACCCTCATTTGAGGCTGGTGATCTATTCTCAATGAATGGCACTTACTCTAAGATTGCTCTACAACTCGCTGGCGATCCGCTTGTTGTTTTACTTTCCTGGGAGGAGCTGATGATAATGAGTACAGGTACAAAAATCACCCTAGTATAAACCTTTGGGGATGGGTAGAGCCTTGACTTCATGACAACGACCCTTTGACCCCATGTTTTTTCTATGTTTTTGTGTGTTGCATTCATGCATTCATTTAAAAAACATTAAAACATTCAAAAAAATTCTCTTCTAGTCTCTCTGTTTTTCAAATTAAACTAAGACTGTGATTGCAAATATCAGAGAAAAGAATTACGCTAATGGATTTCGGTAGAAGGAGAACCCATAGGTATACCTTCAAGGTTCCAAAATTAGAGGATTTGAGAAGGTTAGCAAAGATGATCACTAACCCTGAGGCTTTCAGAGCCAAGCACGGAGGTTTGCTACCACTGTTAAGAGTCCATGTGATTGAGGGAATCATGGATGCGCGCATTCAGTTTTACGATCCGGTTTATCACTGTTTCACATTCCCGGATTACCAGCTCGCACCAACGCTGGACGAGTACTCTCATCTGACTGATTTACATATTACTGATCGAGCTCCATTTTCTGGACTAGAAGAAATTCCAAAGAATCAGACCATTGCAAGAGCAATTCATTTGGACGAGTCTGAGGTCAAGACTCACCTAACCACTAAGGGTGGCATCCAAGATTTGCCAGCCCATGTCTTGACAAAGAAAGCCCTGTATTTTGCCAGTATAGGGAATATGACTGCTTTTGAAAGCATCTTTGTCTTGCTTACCTACGGGTTATTTTTGTTTCCCAACATCAATAACTTCGTCGATATTAACTCCATTAAGGTTTTTCTCATTGGAAACTCTGTGCCGACTTTGCTCGCAGATGCGTATCATTCTGTACACTTGGGAAATTTATACAGCGGAGGGGAGATCACATGTTGTATACCTCTGCTCTATAAATGGTTTATCTCCCACTTGCCCAAGTCTGCTGCTTTCTGGGATTTCAAGAGTGCCTTACGTTGGTCGCAGAAAATCATGTCCCTCACCAACTCTGATATAGATTGGTGTAATAGGATCTATGATGGAATCAGAATCATTGATCGTTGTGGAAACTTCCCCAACGTACCCCTCATAGGAACTAAAGGAGGAATCAACTATCATCCGATATTGGTTCACCGTCAGTTTGGATACCCAATGAGACACGTCCCACGGGTGTTCATCTGGAAGATCTTTTCTTCAAGGAAATAGTGCATGCTTGGAAACAGGTTCATAAGAGAGGACGGGAGTCTCTAGGAAAACCAGACTGTGTCTCGGTGGAGCCTTATCTCCATTGGGTACAAACTAGATCTCTCAAGCTAAAGATGCCTTATCCTCGTTACGGAATTCTTCCGCCGAGGGAATCTGTCATGTACTTCATGACGGAAACTGAAAAGCTTCAGATTACTCTCAACAAAGTTCAAAAGGAGAGAAGGTCTTGGAAGAACAAGTACCGCACCCTCGACGTAGAGTGCATCAAAATACAGCAATTACTAAAAGAGAAAGATGCTCTGATTGAAATTTTGGAACAACATGTTGTAGAGAATCAAGATGACCAAAGGAATTTGCTCACTCCTTTCACCTGGCAAAGGAATGACAACCCGACAACGGCCCAAGAGCCCCGGTCAAAGAAAAGAAAAATACCAGAGTCAGCACCTGATTTCTCTTCCGAAAGGACTCGGGACCCATTAGCTTAGGTTTCTGTTTCTGCACCTTGTAATCTACTGTATTTCCATTTCTGCAATCCTTTGAAATTCAATAAAAAGGGGTTTCCCCACTGTTTGATATTTGCAATCTAATTGTCGAAGTTTATTTTGATTAAACCAAAAAAATAATTAATATAATCATTGCATTCATCATTCTCACATCACGTATTCTTCTTCCCTACGAATCTCACGTTTGTGTCTCGATTCTAGAGTCAAACTGTCTCATTCGTACAATACTCGGGCCAATCGTCAGAAAAGGATGGATGATCTTGATGAAGAAAACAGAGAGTTGAAAGAAGAGATCGACGCTCTGAGAGAGGATATGAGAAAGCTTCGTAACGACATGCAAGCCATGGCAGAAGCTCAGCTACAAAGAACTGTGATCTCAGAGATCACCTCAACGCCCACCGTGGAGAAGTATGATCCTAGGTATCAAATGCCGAAAGATCGTCCTTGGGGCATGCCTGTTAACTATATCCCGGAAGGATATGTTCCGCCGATCGCTGAAGATCAAGGAATCACAACAGAAGCCGCTGGGCCTGAAGGTTACAAACTTCAGGAAAGCGAAGATGCCAGGGGCATACTGAAGACTCCTGAAGGTTACAAACTTCGGGAAACGCCAAGATTCACTGTCGTAATCACGGTACAACCCCCTGTGGTGCACACTGTCCCGAAAGGACAGATTCCACCAATACCTTCTGGTAAAAAGGAAACTATGTTTGACCGAATGGATGAGTTCCAGGAGCAATTCCTGGAAATGCAGAGGGAGCTGCAAGCCATCCGCGGTCAGGATTTATTTGGAAATGACGTCGCAGACCTCTGCTTGGTCCCCAATGTGAAAGTCCCGCACAAGTTCCAAGTGCCCGACTTTGAAAAGTACAAGGGTAACTCTTGCCCTCAAAGCCATCTGGTGATGTACGCTCGGCGAATGTCAGCTCAGACGGAGAATCAGGACCTACTGATTCACTACTTCCAGGATAGTTTAACTGGTACCGAATTAAAATGGTACATGGGTTTAAACCGTACTACGATCAGCACATTCAGAGATCTTGGTACTGCCTTCGTCCAACAATACAAATACAATTTGGACATGGCACCCGACAGAGATCAACTTAGATCAATGTCGCAAAAGGACAAGGAAACCTTTAAGGAGTATGCCCAAAGGTGGCGTGAAATCGCCGCTCAAATTTTTCCACCTCTTGAGGAAAAAGAGATGACAAAAATCTTCTTAAAGACCTTAAGCTCATTTTACTATGACCGAATGGTTGCCAGTGCACCCAGTGACTTCACCTAGATGGTAGGCATGGGTGTACGTCTTGAGGAAGCCGTCCGAGAAGGACGTTTGGTAAAAGACACTAGATCGACGAGCGGTACTAAAAAATACGATAGTGCTCTCCCTAAGAAAAAAGAGCAAGATATTGGGAATATCTCTCTCGGAAAGCAAAGGCGACGTTATCAACCGGTAGCAGTTGTGAGTCCTGCTATCAGCCCTACGCCTATTCCTGCATATCAACCTCAGGTTGCACAGAGCCAACCTAATCAGCAAAGGACACAACATCCTCTTCAACAGGCTCGTCCTCCATACAACAACAATCGTACAACACGACCATAAGGGTTTGATCCTATACCCATGTTGTACGCAGAACTATTTCCGTTACTACTAGCCAAGGGGCACATTCAGACTAGATCTCCTCTTACAGTACTGGAAAATCTGCCTTTTTGGTTCAAAGCGGATCAAACATGCCTTTATCATCAAGGAGGATCAGGGCATAACATTGAGACCTGTCTCAATTTCAAATCTGACGTGCAAAAGCTTGTTAGGAGCGGGCTCTTATCTTTCAAAGATATGAATCCCAATGTTCTCACGAACCCGCTGCCTCAACACGAGAAAGCTACAGTCAATCTGATTAAGAGAGAATCTAACAACGTCTATCAAATTCATGATGTACTCTTGTTGAAAACCAATCTGGTCAAGATGCATTGTAGACAGAGTGGATATGGCCATGTGCCGCCTCATAACTATCATCAGTGTGATATCTGCTCTAAAGACAATCAAGGATGTTCTGTAGTGCAAGCAGCTCTACAGGAACAGATGGATCTCGGATGAATCCAAGAGCACCGAGTTCGTGGAGTTAACATGGTCTACACGAATTTTAACGTCATTCAGAACCACGACATCCGTGCGATGAATGTCAACTTGGTGGCAATGCACTCAAGGCAAAGCCAGTATCATAATCTGCCGCAGCACGATTACAATTCCTGTCTGACTTGCTCGGTAAACAAACAGGGTTGCTCTTTTGTACAAGAAGCCCTCCAGCGTCAGATGGTTCAGATCTTTGATATTCGCTTGATGAATACCAACTTGGTAGAGTTACATGCTGAGCAGGTCCGACTCGGATTCCTGGTATCACATAATTATCACAGCTGTAAGGCGGGTTGCGAAAACGATCGAGGTTGTACCCTTGTCCAGGAGGCACTTCAGCACTTGTTAAATCATTGGTGGATGCCAATCTACATGGATGAAGATACTCAGCAAATTAGTATCAGTAACAGGAATCCTACTCGGCATCAGAGTCAGGATGTCCGATCAGTGGAAGCTAACCTAGTGAGGTTACATTGTATTCAAAGTGGGCGTGGCCAGGTGCCACCAGACAATTACGACCGTTGTAGCGTCTGTTCGGAAAGTAACCAAGGGTGTTACCTTATGAGAGCAGCTCTTCAGGGTCAGGTGGATCGTGGAGAGATTCGTCCATATCCAGGTCCTGGACCTATCAACTGGATGCCAAACTACCTTGCCGATCAAATTGAGGATGTTGTCACAATCTCTGGTCATCATAGGACCAGGGACGTTTGTGCCATTATCCCTCTATTGGATGAATCTAAGGTTCCCAACCGAGAACGGATCGAAATTACTTATGATGGTCAGAAAAATCAGAAGGTTCCCATAGTCATCTATCTGCCGGGACCATTACCGTATGAATCAGCTAAGGCAATTCCTTACAAATACGGTGCAACAACAATTGAGAATGGAAAGGAAAATCCATTACCCTCCGTCGTAAATATTGCAGACATCAGTCGTGTAACACGGAGTGGCCGAATCTTCAACCGAGGGTTTGGGGAACATAACAAAGAAAAGGAACTTCAGACGGAAGCTCCCGATCTACCAGTCGGTCAATCTAGTAATCCCGACCTTTCAAAAAACAATGATGAGATGCTGAAGCTCATCCAAAGGAGTGAATATAACATTGTCGATCAACTGTTACAAACTCCTTCAAATATCTCGGTATTATCACTGTTACTCAGTTCAAAAGCCCACAGGGAGGCTCTACAGAAAGTCTTGGAGCAAGCCTTTGTGGAACAGGATGTAACAATCAGACAGTTCGATAGCATTATCTCTAACATCACTTCCTGCAACAATTTGGGATTTAGTGATGAGGAATTACCTGAAGAGGGTCGTCGTCATAACATGGCGCTCAATATCACAGTTAACTGCCAGGATGATGCTTTAGCCAGCGTACTGGTAGACACAGGGTCAGCCCTGAATGTTATGCTGAAGTCCACTTTGATGCAATTATCATTCAAAGGCCCTCCGATGAGAATCAGCGAGGTCTTCGTCAAAGCGTTCGACGGATCCAGAAAAACAGTTATCGGCGAAGTTGATCTTCCTATAACTATTGGTCCTCACACTTTCCAAGTCACTTTCCAGGTCATGGACATCCGGGCAACATACAGTTGTTTATTAGGAAGACCTTGGATACATCAAGCTGGAGCGGTTACTTCAACCCTCCACCAAAAGGTAAAGTTCGTCAAGAACGATCAACTTGTCACAGTCTGTGGAGAACAAGCCTTGCTTGTGAGTAACTTATCATCATCTACTAGTATAGAACCCGAGGAGGTTATTGGAACTCAGTTCCAAGCACTGTCGGTAAGCAAGAATAATCAATTCAAAGAAGGAACTTCCATTTCTTCATACAATGATGCTATCAAATCGGTCGAAAGTACCGATACAATCGGACGGGGACATCTTGTCATTCCTATTGACAATAAAACAAAGAAGGATCTTGGTTTTTCTGCAACCTGTACCCCGACAGCTGCCAACAATGAAAGTCTTCATCCCCTTCAAAACTTCTTCCACAGTGGAGGTTTTCTTCACCCAGTGTCTCAAGCAGTACATGTTATCAATGAGGAAGATCCCTCTGACACAGATGAAGAATGGAAGTCCTATCTTAACAAGGACGGTTATATGTCTCAGGAAGAGGTGCCTACGCCATTTTGCTATCTCGCACAGAGTCTGAGATTTATACCACGGTCAAATGTCAAAATGATATATGGAGATTGTGATCCGGAAGGATGCCGTGCTCCGCCAAATTCATTAGAGGAGGACACTCTGATGAAAGACAACTTTGACCACAACTACTATGGCCCGATGGATGGTCTGCCAATGTGGCAACCTTATCCAGGAAACTTGGGGCCGGAAAGTCAGCCGAGTAATGGAACTCAGCTGAGCATCATTGAACAGAATACATGTGTCCCCACCATGTCATGGGATCAACACTTAGGTCATTCAGAAGCTACTCAACATGAAGATGAATTCGCAATGTTTGCAGGACTTGAATTCATCAACTATGCTTTTCCCGAGGTCAACGTCATCGAGAGGGATGACTCCTCCACTTCGAAAGAAGTGTGGGACACCTTGGGACAACCGAGTGGAAAATACGACTATTTGGTCAAGTACACTGCTCCCGAAAGCTCTCGTATCAGGTTCGAAGACATCCAGCCAACTGGATGGGGAGATACAGCTGAGAGCACAAATGTGATGCAAAATACAACAGAGGAATCCTCCTACGACAACTCTGCCTGGGAGACAGATTCCAATGATCCCGCTCCACCAGAAATCAGCGTCATTTCTAAAGACAAATCAAGGAAGGTGCCAGACTTTGTGATTCACCGAAGAGTTTGCCGCCAATGGGTTGCCGTCGAGGTTCTGAAGGTCGTTCGCCAGTCAAAGTAATTGCCATCTTTTAACCTTTCACCCTACCCAGGTGAAACAGATGTTTTGATAGGGCTCACTTTCTGTAAATTTCCCTCTTCGCTTAGCCCAAAGCGACAGAGTTTTGTTTTATAGGGCTGTAGTTTCAAGCATCGACTTGTTCATTAATAAAATAACGTCGTTCTGTAATTTCCGCATTAATTGTTGTTTTCTCTTTTCGTTTTTCAGAAAATGGTAATCCTAAAAAACAATTCAATAATAAAAACAAGCAGTAAAATAATACACTGCACACACTCTTGCATTTTCTCTATCTCTTCTAAACACGAATCATCACGTCATGCAGATTGCTTGTTTTAAACCCCGTTGAAACATACGATCCGATGCCTTCTCCCAACTTTGAGTTCCCGGTATTCGAGGCTGAAGAAGAAAATGACGACAAAATTCCAGAAGAGATCTCCCGACTACTCAGACAAGAGGAAAGGTCCATTGAACCTCACAAAGAACCGTTGGAAACGGTAAACTTGGGTTCAGAACAAGAGAGAAAAGAAATCAGGATTGGGGCACTACTCAGTCCAACTGCCAGAGAGGGTTTGATAAAGCTTCAAAGAGAATTTCCCGATGTATTCGCTTGGTCCTATCAGGATATGCCAGGGTTGGATACCAGCATCGTCGAACATCATTTACCATTGAGATTGGAATGTCCGCTAGTAAAGCAAAGGTTGAGACGCACTCACCCGGACATGGCCATCAAAATCAAAGAGGAGGTACAGAAACAGATTGACGCAGGTTTCCTCGCCACATCAGAGTATCCTCAATGGTTAGCCAACATTGTACCCGTTCCCAAAAAGGACGGAAAAGTCAGAATTTGTGTTGATTACAGAGATCTGAACAAGGCTAGTCCAAAGGACGACTTTCCTTTACCACACATTGACATGCTGGTAGACAGCACGGCAAAGTTCAAAATTTTCTCCTTCATGGATGGATTCTCGGGCTATAATCAGATCAAAATGGCGCCGAAAGACATGGAGAAAACTTCGTTCATCACCCCATGGGGCACCTTTTGTTACAAGGTAATGCCGTTCGGTTTGAAGAACGCCGGGGCAACCTATCAAAGGGCCATGACTACTCTGTTTCATGAAATGATACATAAGGAAATCGAGGTATATGTCGATGATATGATTGCAAAATCAAAAACAGAGAGTGAGCACGTTGAACATTTGTCAAAATTGTTCGAACGTTTAAGAAAGTTCAAGCTCCGCTTGAATCCCAACAAGTGCACCTTCGGTGTCCGTTCAGGGAAACTACTAGGGTTCATCGTCAGCCAGAAAGGAATTGAGGTTGATCCTGACAAGGTCAAGGCCATTCAAGAAATGCCTTCTCCGAAAACTGAAAAACAAGTCAGAGGATTCCTGGGACATTTGAACTACATCTCTAGATTCATATTCCTCATGACCGCGACATGCGCGCCGATCTTTAAATTACTCAAAAAGAACCAGGATTGCATTTGGTCAGAGGACTGCCAAATCGCCTTCAACAGTATTAAGGAATATCTGTTGAATCCTCCGATTCTATCACCTCCAGTGGAAGGAAGACCACTGATCATTTACCTCACAGTTCTAGAGGACTCAATGGGATGTGTACTTGGCCAACAAGACGAAACTAAACAGAAAGAGTCTGCCATCTACAATTTGAGCAAGAAATTCACCGACTGCGAAACTCGGTACACGATGCTCGAGAAAACTTGTTGTGCTTTGGCTTGGGCAACCAAACATCTTCGCCAATACATGATTCGTCATACTACTTGGTTAATCTCAGAAATGGATCCAATCAAGTATGTCTTCGAAAAACCTGCTCTCACGGGAAGGATTGCCCGTTGGCAGATGTTGTTATCAGAATATGACATAGAGTATCACGCTCAAAAAGCTGTTAAAGGAAGTATTTTAGCTGATCATTTGGCTCATCAACCGATTGACGATCAAGAATAAATCGGGTTTGACTTCCCAGACGAAGATGTCATGTATCTAAAGATGAAAGACTGCGATGAACCGCTACCCAGTGAAGGGCCAGAACCAGGTTCCCAGTGGGGACTTATCTTTGACGGAGCAGTCAATCATTACGGAAACGGAATTGGGGAAATCATTGTTACCCCTCAGGGTACCCACATTCCTTTCACTGCCAGACTTACGTTCAAATGTACGAACAACGAGGCCGAATACGAAGCTTGTATCATGGGTCTCGAAGAAGCGATTGATTTAAGGATCAAAAACTTGGACGTCTATGGCGACTCAGCCCTGGTTATCAATCAGATAAAAGGAGATTGGAACACATACCAATCAGGGTTGATTCCTTACAAAGACTACGCAAGAAGGTTGCTACCTTTCTTCAACAGAGTCGAGTTTCACCATATCCCTCGTGATGAGAATCACATGGCTGATGCATTGGCCACTCTCTCTTCCATGATTAGTGTAGGTCAATGGAACGACCTACCTAAGATCGACATAATGCGCCTTGAATGGCCCGCTTACATCTTCACGATTGAAGCAGTCATAGACGACAGACCTTGGTATCACGATATCAAATGCTTCCTTCAGAAACAAGAGTACCCACCTGGGGCATCCAGGAAAGATAGAAAAACCCTCAGAAGATTGGCTGGAAACTTCTTCCTGAGCGGTGACACTCTCTATAAGAGAAATTTTGACATGGTCTTGCTCCGATGCGTCGACAGACCAGAAGCAGACATGCTAATGAAAGAAATTCATGAAGGATCCTTTGGCACTCATGCCAACGGACACACAATGGAATCCAATTGCTACAAGTATATGAGGAGGTGTCACAAGTGTCAGATATGCTCCAAAAAAATCCATGTACCGCCAACGCATCTCAAAGTTCTCTCTTCCCCATGGCCATTCTCCATATGGGGAATCGACATGATTGGCATGATTAAGCCCAAGGCTTCAAACGGACATCGGTTCATCCTAGTAGCCATTGACTACTTCACCAAGTGGGTCGAAGCAGCTTCGTACGCTAATGTAACCCGACAAGTGGTGGTCCGATTTATCAAAAATAATATCATCTGCCGTTATGGTGTTCCAAGCGAGATCATTACTGATAATGGATCTAACTTGAACAACAAGATGATGAAAGAGTTGTGCGTAGAGTTCAAGATCGAACATCATAACTCATCTCCCTACCGACCCAAGATGAACGGAGCGGTAGAAGTGGCCAATAAGAACATCAAGAAGATCGTTCAAAAGATGGTTGTAACCTACAAAGACTGGCACGAGATGCTACCCTTTGCTCTTCACGGTTATCGCACATCTGTCCGCACTTCAACAGGGGCAACCCCTTTCTCTCTAGTGTATGGCATGGAAGCCGTGCTCCCCATAGAAGTAGAGATCCCGTCAATCCGAGTATTGATGGAAGCTAAGCTCACCGAAGCTGAATGGTGTCAAAATCGACACCACGAACTGAATCTGATCGAAGAGAAACGAATCACGGCACTATGCCATGGTCATTTGTATCAACAGAGAATGAAGAGGGCGTTCGACAAAAAGATTCGACCTCGCATCTTCAGGAAAGGAGACCTCGTGCTCAAGAAGATACAATCTTTTCTCACTAATTCTCGGGGAAAATGGACCCCGAATTATGACGACCCCTATGTGGTCACGAAAGCTTTCTCAGGCGGCGCCTTGAGACTTGCAACCATGGACGGAGAGGAATTTTCCTACCCCACGAATGTTGATGTAGTCAAGAAATACTTCTCCTAAACTAAAAAAAAAAACGTCTCGGTGGATTGAAAACCCGAAAGGGCGGTCCAGGCAAAAATTAGAGACATGAAAAAAATCATCTCGGTGGATTGGAAACATCATAGTACAATCCAGGCAAAACTTAGGGATAATGGAAAGTAACTATGTTCAATAGAGGCAGGTCCCTCAGCAGCAGCAGTTACATCATCTGGCAGAAAACTCCAGTCAAGGTCATCTTAGACAAAAGCTCAGGATGCCCAGAATTCGAAGTTGGTAGAAGGATAGCGGTCGTTATGTTTCAACGTAGCCCTTTTCCCTGTAAATTACCATTTTCTAACTTTGTATATACTCTTTGGAATCACGCGTTTGGCTGATCTCCATCTTATCAATAAAATTTGAGCCCTTGTGCTTTTGTTTGTAATTCTTGTTTGTTTTAGCTTTACAGAACGACATTGTTAACATGATCAACGATTCTTGAAATAAAACAAAAAAATGAATTTACTTGTAAAACTTTTTCTGCTTTTAAAATAAAGTCGGCAATTTCTTTTGACTGTTAAACATCAAAAGAACATCAACCACTTCTCCAGAAGTAAGCGAACTTCAAAGTGCAAAATCAAAGTACTCCTTCTACGCCAGTACGCCTGACAGAAGGAATCAACTGTGTCAGAGACCTTGTTTCGTCTGACACACCTCGGCAGAGTTCTTACCTCCTAAGCCCGACCAACAGTAGCTCCCCAACAGGGACTATCTCTCCTAAGCAAGGTGGAATTGCTATCTTGAAACAACGATATTTCTACACGCCCCGCGATGGCCGAGTATCCAGTCATGTTTATCTTTTAGTTTGTATGTCGCGTCAGTTTTGTCAGCATATACATACATACATCATGCATTATTTGATTTGCATTCACATTTCATATTGCATCACTATCACTCTAGTCGGTCTTGTCCCCTAGTGATAGAAGTTCTCTCAATCGAGTTGTCAGTTCTAGCCTCGTCAGGAAACACTGTGTCTGAACAGCCTCGCCCCCAGTCTATTTCTGGATGGAAGTTGGCCCTCGACCACTTTGATAACTTGAACCTCTGAAAAACCAGAGGAACCCTCAGTCAACATCACTCTTCACCATTGAAGATGATATCCTTGCTTTCCCGGATTAAGGAAAATCCACAGAGAAAGCCTCGTAATCAGAGATTCGGCAGCATGCCAGTTTCGTTCCAAAAAGATCGCTGATGAAAAGGTCATCGGCACCTCAAAATTGGACTCCATCATATGGCATTTCTCCGGGAAGATCCCGAGAAAAGTATGATGTAAGATCCCAAGCGACAGCAGTCTCCCAAGAGACCTGCTTTCCCCCAGTAGAAACAAATGGCGTCTCCAACAGAGAAGTTTGTGTAACTCTACAACTCAGACGAATGGGTTCCCCAGCAAGTCGTTTTTCTATCAAATGGCATCTCCCCAGGAAAATTCGGCGAGAAGTTTGAGGAAAACCGCTACACATAGCCTCCCTTGTCAATAAAGTTTATTGACAAAAGAAACTAAGACCAGTTCCTGGGTAGGAAACCAGGATCGAGGGGAAGTTTACATCAGAAACTAAGACCAGTTCCTTGGTAGGAAACCAGGATCGAGGGGAAGTTGACAAAAGAAACTGAGACCAGTTCCATGGCTGAAGACCAGGATCGAGGGGAAGTTTACCTTTTCTAAGCATCATTGCTTAGCTAAAGAAGATGAATGCGTAAGCTACCATTCATAACCACCATCAAAATTTCGGGTATTCCGATATTTAATCCTCTTGCACCCCGAATGCTCGAATACCTTCGTCATTCACACCTTTGGGTCCAAGAAGATTAAATAGGGGCATCTGTCATACCCCAAATTTTGACCACTAAGATTTCCCATCATTGTGCAAATCATCATCACAATATGGGGGAACCATCTTATTTCACCAGTCTCCCCAAAGATGGGTGAGCATCCACTACAATCAAAATTAGGGTTTCAAGCCCTCTTAGAGCCTTAGGCAAAGGGTCAATCAAGGAATGACATGATCTTCAACTTGTCTAAACCTCTCAAACATACACAAAGGATCAAAAAGGACTCCCACTCCAAGGATTAAGCACAAAGCTGCTCCCTTCTAGGTGGATCAAGCCTCAAGATCGACAGTGTCACCAAATTAGGGTTTTGGCCGACCAGGGCCTCCAGATGAAAAATTTTCATCTGGGCACAAGCCAATGATCCAAAACACAACCTAATATACTCCATGGAACCTCATGGACCCAATCATCAAGTCAATTTTGCCTTAGGGGTTGCATTCATCAAAAATCAGGAATTAGGGTTTCTTGACCTAATTCACCCCTAAGTTGACTTTTAGGGAAAATCATGAGCCAAGACCTCAAGAGAGGATTTGAGGGTCTCTAATGAACTATATTGATCCATTTGGAACAATGGATTAATCCAAGAAGCTTGAGCAACAAGTCTCAATTTCATCTGCACCACAATTAGGGTTTTAAGGAAAAAGTCAACTGTAACTTTGACTTTTGACCAAGACCTGCTCCCAAACCCTAGGACATACCTCAATATACCCTATGACACCCATGGAACATGTCCATCAAGTTTGATTTAGGTCAAGGACACGATTTCCTGAAGAATTGCACAGTTTGGAATTCATCTGATAAAAAGTCAACTGTGCACAAAAGTCAACTTTGACTTTTTGAGATTTTTCACCAAAATGGATTTTTAACCCTAAAATGATGTTAATGTGTGATTTGAATCATCATTCATCAAGAAAAATCAAGAAAAGTTGGATAACTTGTAAAAGGGGTAACCATAAAAACTTAGAAAATTTTCTAAGTTAAAAATAAAGTGGCTAGGGTACCAACTTTGGAGGATCATAACTCCTAAACCGCTGTCGCTCCCGGGATTTTCATCCTAGTACAAACGCGAAAGTGGCACCGAAACAGAGTCGCCAGCAATGTGTATTTATCCCAAGAGAGGGAAAGGAAACACCGCATAAACCTGAAGGAAGGAAAGAACATGGTCTTGCGACCAAAAGAACTGAGTTCGGGAGTCGGTTACGCGAGAGGAAGGTATTAGCACCCCCTCGCGTCCATCGTACCCGATGGGATCCACACTTGCTGTTTCGATCAAAGGGTGTAAAGAAAGGATACTGGAAAAGGAACTGAAAGAAAGAAAGGAGAAAGAAAAGAAAAGGAACGGGAAACAAATGTAGGGAAAATAAAAGAAGTGCTCGCATGGGCCCTACCCCACTGCCTACGTATCTCATCGGGAGCATGAGAATCAGAGCGACGTAGTTCCCCTCACTAGGGATGAATTGTTTGTGTTTTTTAGAGAACGGCTTACGTTCTAGCTCAGGTGTTGCAGGCTCGCTGGTCCGAGTGCGTTACCATCTTGCAAGAGAACGAGTAGAAGCGCGTTCGTGCGTTGAGAATGAATGAGATGAGAAAAGAATTCCCGAAGGAAAGACATTATTGTTTGTTTTTGTCTTTTAGAAGGAAGTGTTTTGGATTTGTTTGCATATGATAGTGTATTTAAATCTTAGTCATTGGAATGTGTACATTCTCACATTCCAAGATGGAATGGGTAAGAAAGCACACTAAGAGTGAAGAAGACCTCCACACTTAGCTCCAATTGTCAAGGTTCAAACACACTAGCATACTTGTGTTTATTAAGTGTTTTTGTTAATTAAGAAATGAAGAAGTGTTTTTTATTTGTACCTTCAACAAGTATTGCATTTAAGTCCCTCATACAAGATCAAATGTTTAACACATTGACCCAAGATGGGCTATATGCTATACATTTTAAGATTATAAGAGAAGACCCCTTATAATCTTTTCTTTATATGAAAGGCCTAAATGCAATAAGTGCCTACCTTTATTAGATATTTTGAATTTTCTTTGAGATGAGAAAAGAGACTCAAGAGAGAAGAAAAGGTAAAACCTATGTGGACTAAGACTCAATCCTATTGAAGATTAAAGGGAGTGATCCTAATGGTTTATGAGGTTTGAACCTAAAGTCTAAAGAAAGAAAGAATTAAACAATTCACTTCTAAAGTAGAAGATGAATTATAATTCAAAAAGGGAAAGTAATGAGTTATTAAAAGAAAGCACATAAGTGCTTAACAAAACATAACATGGAATTGTAAAAGAGAAAGGATAGAAGTTGAATGTGGATTCCTTATCCACACTCAATTGAAACTTACCAAAGCCCCTACATGGTTAGTAAACATGTATAAGAAGTATAAGAAGTAAAAGAACATGTAATGCATCATAAAACTCAAAAGAATTAAATGAGAAACCAAATCCTAGAGCCACAACCAGAATGTACATCATATGGAAACAAATGGTTATTATCAATCAAACTCAAGTGGATAGGCAACAAACATCCTCCATGACATTAGAACATGATATCATAAGAAAAGGAAGAATGAAAGATGAAAGAGAAAAGAAGAAATGTGCATAAATGGAACATGTGATCCATGGATCAGAATTGAAATGAAATGAAAAATGATTCACAAAACTCTCACAAGTATTCATGAAGCACATCAAGGCATTTAAGAAATGATAGAAGAAGTAGAATTGAAATGGAAGTTCCCAACAAAGGAAAGTGCAAACACAACATGTTAAAGGTGCACAAGGTTCAAATGATAATCAACAAGCAAAGATGACATATAATATGTATCAATGTCCTATAATGTCAAGAGTGTAGCTCACCAACTAGGCCAATGATCATGCAAGTATACACAAAAGAAAACATGTAAACATGCACAAAAGATTACAATGATATGACATGTTATAATGCTTTAAATGAAATGCATCAAACAAAAATCAAATGGCCTCATGAAAATTATGAAAACATGGTATTGAAGTTCACTAATCAGAGATTAATCACATATCAAAGTAGCATGCAAGGAACCAAGGCAAAATGATGTCAAACAATGCACTTAGGTCAAATAGACATATCATACAAAGTAGCACAAGAGTGAACACCAAACATGCCATAAAATGACCTAAAAAATCAAATAAAAATCACTTAACATACCTCAAGATGCTAATGACTCAATGCAAAAAGAAGAGCATCAAAACAATTTTTAATGATCAAGAACAAAATTAAACAAGATCATGTATCACATTAAGAATACACACCAAAGAAATTCAAAGAAAATTATAGAACAGGGGAAAAAAGGTCATAAAATCAAGAAATAAAATCATGAAAAATTTTCTAAATGTTTTATTGATGCTCATGAATTTTTGTGGAATTTTATGCTGCTATTTAGTATTTTTAAAAATTAAAAAGCAAACGTGTAGAAAAATGGAAAAATAAAATGCAATGCAAAAAGGAATGGGGGTGCGTGACTAGTAATTAATCAGTTCAAATTACATTGGGCCTTAAACAAGGGAGGTGCGAATATCAAATTGGTCTAAGTCCAAGTCTGCGCAATCCACACTAATTACCATGTACACTCAGTCAACAAGAGTCAAACAAAAGATCACCATTGGATCAGGTCAAGTCAACCAACAAGTCAAAGTATTTGGATCCAACGCACTCACATGAATGTCCACTCACACTACCATGCACTGCACCACACGTTGATTAATTGAATTCAGAAATAAGGCACGTGAGGTGCATGTGCATTTTAATGTGTTGGCACGCTCCTCACCACACGATTAGAACACATCAACGGCCATGATTTAAACTGCAAACAAAACCCTAACCAAAAACCACCGGCCGGAGAGGGACCTCCGGTCACCTTCTCCGGTCACACGCCACCGTCTGCAACTTCAATTTTCCCAGAATCTTACAAACAGCATACCAAAATGAAGAGGAAGTAATGTAGAGCATGAATCCAGTGACAACACATACAAAAAGTTCATGAAATGGGAGAATCGAGCATATGAAGATTTGCCCTAACATTTCAACTATGCCTCTAAAGGCCTATCAACTAGCCAGACAAGTTCTTGAGCTTATATGAAGCATCAAGAACCTGATAACATCTTCACATTAGGTCTATAAGGGAAGAAATTCGTACCTGAAGATTTATGATCTTGATGTGTTCTTCAGAAAAACCAGAGATGTTGCTTCTTCTTTGAGTTTCTTTTGGCCAAATAAAGGCTTAGATGCAGAGAATGAATGATGCTTCAGTGGAGGAGAGTTGATATCCAAGCTTCAAAACAGTTGCAATGTGATGACAATGGAGATAGAATCAGAGAGATTCTGAGATGAAGATGAGGAAGATGAATGAAATGGAGTTTGAAAATCAGTTGCAATGTGGAGGAATTGAGAGAGAATCGAGAGAATTTCTGAGTTGAATGTGAGAAAATGAAGTTCGGAATGAAATTTGAGAGTGAAGTTTTTATTTATAGTATGAGCTAACCATAGTTAAACTGAGTGAGTCAGCTGAGTCATGGTGGTTTGGGTGAGTCATCCCTAACTAACTGAGTCAAGTTAGTTAGGGAGAGCAATGATATGGTGATGGCAACTCATGATATGCTATGGTGGAGGTGAAAAGAAAATGAAGGCACGGCTGGTTGTAACAGAAACTTGCTCAGCAAGTTTGTTTCTTTCCATTCTCATGTATGCCAAGGCAAGTGTGCAAGGTGTAAGTCATGTGTGTTTGGTTTAATGTGGAAAGCTGATGTGATGAAGTGTTTGGGGTGTGCGTGAACCAAAATTGTGCACCAGTCTGTCAATGCATCAGTATCAACATGAGGTGGTTTGAGTAAATTTTTCTCTCTACTCAATGAATGAATTGGTGTGTTTTAGGAGTTATTGGAAAGAGGAGATGTAATGCTACATGTTTGGTACGAAAAATGAAATGAAATGATGCTTGGAAGAGGTTGAAAAATGACCTATAACACATAGGTTTGGAACTGGTATGAGGGCGTGGCCAAGGTTGGTTGACAAGGTAACATGGCCCCTAGGTTTTCAGCGTGATCAAAGCACATTGGACTCAACATAACTTCTTGACCTTTGATCAAATGAAAAAAACATGAACACCAATCTTAAAGATCTCACATAGAGGAACAACTTTCATGTTGAAAGATTTTTCATTTGAGGCCTTTAACCATGAGAAAAATGAGTGGACATTTGGCCCACCACATGTTTGTTAAAATGACTGCGCGCGTGCCCTGAAAATCTTGGTCATGACCTAGTTTTGAACCTACTTTGCTCAAACTTTGATCAATCATATCTCACTCAATTTTTATCCAATGGAGATGTTCTACACATGGATTTGGAGCTTAAAACAAGATCTTTTGTTGTGGCCGAGTGGAATTTTCATTTGGTGCTTCAATTTTAAATGGCCTTGGTTCAAACTCTGATGCAAAATGGCCAAAACTTGCTATTTTTAGTAACCCTTCCTCTTCCAAAAATGGCAACTTTCCACCTCTTGATTTTTTCATGATTCCTTTGGAGTTTCTTGACCAAATTTTGTACATTGGACATATGTAACATGAATTTTATGAACTTGGCCTCAAAAAGTCAAGAGTTGACTTTTTCCTCTGACTATTTGACTTGGCCCCCAATTTTCCTGATTTCTGATCTTTCTTCCAATTGAACCACTTTTAAAACCAATTGAGAGGCAATTTTCCATACACATACACTTAAGAACATGTAGGAAACCATGACATCAAGTTTTGTCCAAGAAATCAAAGATTCCCTGATTTAATGGGAAACCCTAGTTTTGGTGCCTACCTCCTAAGAGAAAAATGTGCAGTCTTCAATTTCCAATTCCTCAGAGTATGTTAAGATCCTCTTAAAGGATGATGATATATGCCATTTGAGGATGATTTTGGATCAATGAACTATCTCTTTTGAGGGTTTTCCTTCAGTTTTTTGAACCTCTTGCATAGTGAAAGATGTAATGCTTCAATCTCCCATTGTATCTCTCATCCTTGAAGTTGTGGATGATCAATTGAGATGGTATGAGACATGAAAGACCTCTTGGCTTGCCTTGAGGGCACTTGATTGACCTTTTTGTGCTTTGAATGATCCCTTGACTGTCCACCTTCCACCTGATCACTTGCCCTGATGGTAAGAAGGATGCCATGCTTCATTTTTCTATGTTAAATGCAATGCAATGCTAATGAGATGGATATGATATGATAAATGATAATGCCATGCTATGATGACAAAGAGGGAGAGCAAATTTTGGGGTATTACAACCACAAAGCCATTTTTCCTCATCCAAAGATGGATTTGTAGCCCTCATTACCCTCTACAAAAACTTAAACTATACCTAAGTCCAATTCATTAAGGATTTTGAGTTATGGAGTGATCAAAATGGCTGAAAAAATGAAAATGTCACTTTTTCCAACACTTAGTGAAATTTTCACTAAGTCCAAATCTGTCTTCACTTTTTTCGAAATGTAGGGGGATTTTTCACTTGGATTCAAAATAGATCAAAACCAAACATGTTCAAATAGTTGTTGTATCATGTAAAGGCTTTCCAAAATGGCCAAGAACATTGCCAAATTCCATTTGGGCTATGAGTTATGACATTGTCAAGTTGCCTTGTTGAAATCTGTCAAGACAAGGCAGAATTTGCATTTTTGCTCGATTTGCCAAAATTGTGCAAATCCAAACACTCCTATCCACTTGGACACATTTGAGGATTGAATCTCAAGGGGACAATCACTGAGCCAAGCCCCCAAAGTCTTTGGAACAAGAAATAGCATGTTGAACCTAGAATTGCCAAAATAGAGACAAGACTCCAAATTTGGATTGGAGCATTCAATGGAAGCATCAAGGTGGCATGGACTGAGCCATTTTCATTTGAATTCAGTCAAGACTTAACCAAGACCAAGGGAACCAGTAGCATGTGCCCTAACCTCTAGTCAATGGCTAGAGGAGACTTGAACTTCCATTGGCCAACATAGAACAAACCTACTCAGCAGTTGCCATTTACTATTCCTTGCAAAACAAACTTGCTCTACTATAAATAGAGCTCAATTGTGATCAGTTTAAGTACACCAAAGGCCTACAACACTTGCCTATCTCAAAATCTCTTTCTCTTGGCAAAAATGCCTTTCTTAGCAAGGTAGCTATCGGGTTTTGAGCTAGAGGGAAATTCCACTCAAACCAATCACTCACACACCTCACATACATCACATATGAGCTGATCAGACACTTAAACAACAACTGGAACACTGATTTCTCAGAATCACCAGTCAATTGCTCAAGGTTTTAACCAAAGTGCAGTTGAGATGCCATGAAGTGATCCAACTAATTTCCATCAAGTCCAAGCATTCAAACACACTCCATAGGGTGTAGGGAAGCTGTTCGGATCATCACAACTCATCTGTAACACCTCCAACTCAGAAATCAATATGCTCTTGCTGTCACGGCCTAGAGGTAAGCATATACTTGGTCATCTCTCAATCTATGCATATTTCCTCGCACAATAATTTGGCCATATGTTCATAATCATGCATAGAATGTTTCCCCTCAATTAATTGCATTGTTTGAATCGTGTATCAAAAATCCTAGCCTTCATGCAGAAATTAGGGCTCTTGAGGATTTTTCGTGATTTCTTGTTATATGTTTAATTTAAATGAAATTAAATGTCATAGACATGATCGTGAGGTTGAAACGAGTTGATTGGTATGTGGATTGCATGATATAATCAAGTATTCAGTGAGATTGGATAGAAAATGCAAATCTGGCCAAACCCAGAACACGCGCGTGTTCTTGGTGTGTTCTTGGCGCCATTTCTTTCAAATTCAAATATTTGAATTTTGTGATTTTATTTAATTGATTCAAAAATTAATTTCTCTCTGAGTTTTAATGATTTTGAGTTGATTCTTTTTTTAATAATTCACAAAAATGTTAAAATATTTTATTTTCCCAAAAAATGCCAAAAATATTATTTATTTTATATAATTGATATTTTTGCAAAGAATTAATGTTTTAATTGTTTTTAACATTTAAAATATATTTTTTCCACCTTGATTTTGCAACTTTTAATGCTTTCTAATTATTTTATAGGTCAATACTTAATTTTTGAAGCATTAATCCAAGATCACAATTTGTTTTTCATGTGTTAAACAATTTTGATCATTTTAATTGAATTTTTATTCAATTAAATACATTTTTGAAAACAAATTAGGGTTTTTGGATTAATTCAACCCTCATAAATCATTTTCAAAACACTTTGGGCCTCTAATAGAGTGTAAGACCTAATCCTTTTTTTGACCAAATCATTTTTGGGCCTCAGTGTATTGTATAAGTCCTGACACCGTCAAAAACAAACGGCGCAATCGTCGCCTTTTGAAAAATAACCTGGGCCTCTCCTTGAGCTATAAGACCCATTCAAAACTCTTGGGCCTCTAATAGAGTGTAAGACCCAATCCCCTTTTAACCAAAACATTTTGGGCCTCAGATATTGTATAAGCCCCTTCGCGTTAAAAGAAAATCTCGGCGCGATCGCCATTTCAAATCAAATCAACTGGGCCTACCCTCGAGTAGTAAGACCCATTTCCTTTCTTAAAACTTTTTGGGCCTCTTGAGAGAGTGTAAGACCCATCCCCTTGTACAGAAAACTTTTTTGGGCCTCAGTCACTTGTATAAGTCCCTCTGTACAAATTCAAACAGTGTGCTCACTGATAAAACTCTGGGCCTCTCCTTGAGCTGTAAGCCCCAAATCTTTCTTTTTCAAAGCACTTTCTCCTTTGATTTTGAATATACTGTTGTTTTCAATCTTTCTTTGTTGAACAACTAACCAAACAGCATGAAAGCTCTACAACCGAGTAAGTGGTTATTGCTTTCATTTACCGCTTTCATATACATATAACTGTATTGTGGGGCTGTTTCACTGTAAGTCTTCTTTCATAAACTCATATCAACTGTGTAATAATAGTATAGATATTTAGAGTTTTCCAGCAACTACGTCTAGCATTAAGCCCGTTCATCACTCTTAGAAATAGTCAATACTAAATCCCCATAGGATTACCAGACACAGTCTTCCCTCCTCTTGGGGTAAACAATATGGAGACATGAAAGGCAGCATTCTCTGTGAACCCTTTCATAGATTGTCACTCGTAGAAGTTGTCAAAGAAACTCTATTCCCCAGAGATGATCTTTTCTCCGTGAATGGCATCTCTTGAGTTTCTTCCAAATTCTCGGACTTTCCTGGCTTTATCTATTCTCGGTGAATGGGATGTCTTGAATTTCTCGAGGTTTGGGGACCCACAGGCTTCTTAAAAGCACTTGTCAAAGAAACTCTATTCCCCAGAGATGATCTTTTCTCCGTGAATGGCATCTTTTGAGTTTCTTCCAAATTCTCGAACTTTCCTGACTTGATCTATTCCTTGTGAATAGCTTGCCTTGAATTTCTCGGGGTTTGGGGACCCATCGGCTTCTTAAAAGCATCGGTCTCCTCTTGGGCATCATACAAGGACCCACAGGCTTCCTAAAAGCAACCCCGCCTCCTCTTGGGCTTAGTACAAGGACCCGCCGGCTTCTTAGAAGTATTCATAGCCTCCTCTTAGGCTTCGTATAATGATCTCTTCCTCTGGGAATGATAGCCTCCTCTTGGGCTTCGTACAAGGACCCGTCGGCTTCTTAAAAAGTTTCCCGCCTCCTCTTGGGCTTCGTACAAATTGTCCCGACGGCCTCCAAGAGGTATAGGAACAGAACTTAGTCATCTTCATAGAACAGTCCTTTCAAAGAGTCTACTACTGTTTCTCAAAGCATAGTACAAAAGATGAAACTCCAGACTTGGACAGTCTAACTTCCTTGAGTCTCAAAGACATTCTCAAGCACCCCTTCAAAAATAGGAAGAAAACCCGTAGACTCGGACAGTCTCAATACCCTTCGGATTTCCCGCTTCCTTAAAGAACAGGAATAACCCGGATCCTTGAATCAAATCCTTGAGTACAGTGTTGCTCATATAAGAACTGATTTTCTCTTTAAAATCAGTATACTGGACCTGTCACTTAACTAAAACAACGTTTAGCCTCTCTCTCGGGCTTTGTACGAGACACATAAGAGACTCCCTCGTTGAGTCAATCACCCTTTCGCCTCCATCTCGGGCTTCGTACGAGATACAAAAAACTCTCTTATTGAGTCAATTAGCCTCTCTCTCGGGCTTTGTACGAGACACATATTAGCCTCCTCTTAGGCTTTGTATTAGAAAACCACTGGTTAATCCAATTAACCTTTTAGCATCAAAACTGTGCCTCGTTCACAGTACACAAACATCAACAACTCTTTCCCCTTCATCTAATCGCTGTAAGCGGCAAGCCTCTGGATCATCTACATCCATGCCACTGTCCCTCTTTTAGCATGAGAAATTCCTAAGGAAAGATGGCATTGCTCTACACTGAGTTAAAGTCTTCTCCTCCAGGTTGAAAATCCCCTATAAAGGAAATTATGGCATTGCCAGATTCACAAATCCCGGTTAAAGTAATTCTCCTTTATAAACAGTTGTGACATACAAACCCCCCTTTAGAGATGACAAATTCTCTCTAAAGTCAAACCTTTAGCTTCACATCTTGGGCTTTAAACAAGATACATATCACCTTTCGCTTCACGTCTTGGGCTTTGAATAAGACACCAAAAACACCCATTTCCTCCCATAGAATAGGAGGAACTACGAACGCTCTGATTTCCCTGTTTCGGTAAACGGGAATACGTAGGCATAAGATTAAAAGAAAAATATTAGCGAGCACACTAAACAAAAACCCAAAATCCCATACTCACATGTATCTATCAAAAAGCATCAGTCCTAACATCCTAATCCTTGTTCCCCGCCAGAAAGTCCTAGAAAGAAAGAAAACCGTATTGGCGAAAATACAAATAACCAGTACAAAGGCCCCCCCACATTGATAGCATTTGTAACCTAACAGACCGCTGTTTAAACTCAGTATACAAAGCAGCGTTAATTGGAGACATCTATTTCCCTTCCTTCATCAGCTCACAATAGGATAAAAAATGAATCGATCTGTAGTAAACTCAACCGCAGAGAGAGCGACCAGCGCTTAAGAACCGCGTCCAAAATCGCTTGCTACAGTATCAACTCGACAAAGCGTGTGAACTCATTAACAATAAATATAACCACATATCCTCTCAACAAGTTTCTCTCGAACACTTGTTATGAGATTTATCATATTGATCCTTTGATGATCTCTCACTCAAACTACCAATATGATAACTTTCAAGTTCAATATTTATGAACATCAACTTTCAAAACTATCTCTAGCCTTATGATTATTGATGGATTGAAACTTAGGCCAAGTTTTAATACATATCTTTCGATCATGAACTAAAACAAAATATAAACCATGTACACAAAGTTTTTCTTCTATATTTATCATCAACAAAGTTCACAAACTTACAATCAAGATCAATACATACAAAATGATGGATTACCTACCACTAATCTTGACACAAGGATGTGTTTAGCTACACATAGTCATGGTAGCTTGCTTCACAAGTTTAGTGAGGAGATGAAAAAGCATCCGCGTTGAAGAATCGAGATCGGATGCAAATCCAGCTTCTCTATGTGAAAAATCTATCTTAGATGAAGAAAACTCAGAAAAATATGTTTTGGTGTGAAAAGGTGAAGTTATGATCCCAAAAAAATGTAAAAAAAACTATTTATAATACACTTGGAATCTAATGCATTCGCACTGCGAATGATTTACTCGCCTAGCGAATGAAGAAAATGGCACCTGAAGTTCCTTCTGATAACTAAACCGCCATTGTTTATCTGCATAAGTTCACAATGCGAACATTTCATTCGCAACGCAAACTATTCGCCGAAACATTCGCAAAGCGAATTTTGGGTGCTTTTGGAACTGCCTCAGCCAAGGGTTCTTCGCCAGGTCCTTCGCAAAGCGAGTGAAGTAGCGAACATTCGTTGGGAGTTCGCAAAGCGAACTTTAGTCCATTTTCCTATTGTCCAATTCTGGAGCTATTCGCTGGAGACCTCGCCAGTGTTCGCAAAGCGAATGTTCGCTTGCAAGTTTGCAAAGCGAACTTGCTGATGTTTTCCTCTATTCTTTGGCAGCTTGCATCAATTCTTTGTGTCTTCTTACTTTTATCAATTAGTGTACTTTCCTGCATAATAGCATACACATTACAAGCACCAAAGGTATATATACAATTTTTGAAGAATAACAACAATTCACTACTAAAGTCCATAATTAAAACATGAAAGTGTTGAAAAATGCCAAGTATCAAATACAAATATATAGCATGTTTGACATCTAACAAACTCTCCCCAACTAACTCTTTGTTTGTCCTCAAGCAAAGTATGCCTCTCATTGAAACAAGAGGATTTGCTCGAGCATTTGATTCAGCAAAGACAAGATAAATAGCTCAAATAAACAACAATTGTAACAAAGCAACAATTACACAATCCTAGAATCGACAATGCAAAATAACTTGATTCTTAAACAAATCTCAACAATGTTTCAAGAGACAACTAAACCATCATGCTCATGTCACTCTAACACTCCTCTTCGAAAAAGGATTGAAGGAAATTAACGCGTTTGCAACCGCGGGGCAATTTCACTCAAATGACAAATGATGCAAATACAAAGCAATTCATACAATATCTAATCGATCACATAAGAAATCATGGAAGCAAGAGATCACTAAGGGCTTTTAAGATTGTAGCTTGGTCAGGTTAACAACAAAGGGATATTTCTAAAGGCCATTGAATCGAAGTTTCCGATGCAAAAGAACATTCACTATACAAGGTATTCACACACATCTCAACTTCATTCACCAAATTTACACCTTTATCACAAACCTTCTCAAACTTCTTCATGCACAATTATTGGTTTCTATTTTTCTCATTCAAGCATGCATCCTTTTATATTTTTTTCACATTCATATTCACATTCTCTTTTTCTTTTCATGCTTGCTTGAAATTTTTCAAAAATTTGAGCAATTTACCAATCTTCTTTTTCATTCTCCCCAACTTATTTTCAACTAAACCTTAAGTGAATGCTCCTTACTTTTTAAGGCAAGGAAATCAATAAAACAAAGTTCCAAGGTTCAAGAAGAAAAAATTGTTAGAAACTCTCAAAAATTCAATGATGAACTTAATTTTCAAATTATGTAGAACACAAAGTTCATCACTAAACGAGATCTAAACTATTTAGGCTCAACGGGGGTTAACGAATACTCACTACTCACGGGTAAATCACTATTTGGAAATGGTTGTGCTCAATATCAACAATTGCCTTGATCATGTCTAATGCTTCCACAATATCACACAAATCACAAGATAAAGCATGAATTAAAAGTATAAAGTAAAATTCATCATCAATCCAAAGCATTTAGTATAACATGGAGGTTTCTCACTTTTGTAGTTTTTGGACCTAAATGACACAAGCAATCAATAAAGTTGTAACAAGAAACAACATTTCATTTGTACAAAGACAAAAAGTTCTAACACATTCTAAATTCTAGAACTAGGTAACTATGTACCTTGCCAACAATATCATGCTTAAAATTACTATCATAGCTATCCAACTTGGAAGAATATTCTTTGATGCACAACAACACCAACCTATAAGTTCTTTCAAGTCAACACCAAAAGATGGAAATATTAAACTTCCACAAGCATACCAACATAAAATGATAAAAAAACATACCAATAATTTAAGAGTTGAACATTCGTAAACTGGAGAATTTAACTCTTAATAACAACAATGAAAAACGAAATATTAGTAAAATTGAAAACAGAATAATTTACTGAAAAACAAAATATTACTAATAATATCATAATAATGTAATGGCGTGAAAACACCTACAAAGTCATAAGTACCTCATACGGGTACAAGTACATCAAAAATCTCAAAATAATCCAACAAGTGGATAAAGTACAGTACTACAAATTGAAACAAAAAGCATAATACATAAAACATAAGAAAACTTCACTTTGACGCACAAAGGAAGTACAAAATCATAACAGCAAAATAGTCCTCCTCGGACTCTGAACCGGACACCTCAAGCAACTCTTCATCCTCTGAACCAGATACAGAACCAGAAACCTCACCATCATCACCATCGCCCTCCTCCTCATCAGCATCATCAGGACCAGTCGCATCTGCCCCCCTCCGAAAACTGGCCTGGCCTCAGGCCAACCAGCATGAGCAAGGAATTGCTCCCTTGTCATCAAAGTATGATCAATGGCGAGTTCACGGATTTGCAGCTGAAGTACCTGCATGGAGTCATGTAAATCCATCATGGCGCGCTAAGAAGCTGTCATCCAATCCTAGTTATACTGGAAAATATCCTGCTGATAAGGATAAAAACCTTGCGACCCAGAACTAGAACCATCGCCACCCCTTGTGCTGCCATCAGCACCAGCACCAGCACCACACGTCTCACCCTTCGCCCCCTTAGGCTTACAAAACTTATCCACACATCGGTCATCGATCGCAGAAGGGATAGTAACCTGATGGTGTGCGGGTATATCAACCCCATCACTCGCACACAAAGTCATGATGAGGCAAGGAAAAGCAAGAGGGGTGTTCTTCCGAGAAGCGGAACCAAGACCACTCTCAATAATAGCCCTTATCTCATCCACAATAATCCGGGCTACATCTATTTGTACATTGCTCAAAATACTGTGGACAAGGTGGGCAAGTGGAATAGGGATAGTCGATGTATGCGACTTCGGCTTAATGTTGGTTACCACCAAAAGCAAAATAAGTTGTGCCAAAGGTCACATGTCTTCACGACGGTATCTAATGGCAACCCCAGATGGGTTGAGCTCAATAGTTTTACCCTCTCGTAAAAGGTCTCTAGTCATTTCCACAATGTTTCTGTGGAGGTGCAAGTCTCTATGGTAGTCATCTATCTGGCTTGCTCTCAAAGGCAAAGGATTTCCAACAACGGTATTAATTGTTCCACGATCAAATCGCACCACTTTTCCCCTAACAAAAGTGGTCCACCCAAATTGGTCTCCATCATCAGGAAGGGCATTAGCATAAAACCCGTGGACAATCTCAACATTGTAGCTATCCACAGGAGTTATCAGTCGCCCCTAATTTTTCTCTTCTAGGAGTGCAGCCACCGACCGGTAACTCCCATGTTCACTCAGGTTAAATCTCTTTTCAGGTAAAATGGATCTCTTCTCCAAGGTTAGATACCTTGCTTCCTGCTTGGCTCCTCTAAATCGATCACTATCAAACTAAATCGGTACTTGTCGCGAGGTGCTGGCCTTTCTTTTCTTAGCCGGATTAATCTTAGGAGCCATATGCACAAATCAACAAATAAAACAACAACAAGCAGCAACACAGTCCATTAAAATGGGAGCCAAAACAAAATCACAAACTGAGACATAAAAAAATTTCAGAATTCTAATATGTTCGCAGCAAAGTTTGCAAAGCGAAGGCTGGCGAACATTCGCCCCAGATTTGCAAAGTGAGGCCTGGAGAATGCTCGCCTAAGTTCGCAAAGCAAACTGGACAGCGAACCAGCGATTTTTTCTCAAAAAGTAACAGCATCCAACACTTCCAACATTAGAGTTCCTCAATACCTTCTCTCTTCTAAAGTTTACATAAAAAATTCAACATGCAACAGCAAAGAAACCTTAAAACAGAGTTGAAAACCTAGAATCAAATATGTCTCTAATGTTCAATCCACAACCCTAACCATAATGTCTAATCAGAAATTAACAGAAAGAAAGAAAGATTAAAACCTGAACTTGTTAGTGATTTGGGGAAAACTTGGTGAAAATTGAGTGGAACAGAGAGCACGTGAGAGATTCATGTTCTTGTGAGAGTGTTTGTTTCTGAAAGTGAAAGAGGCAAGAGTGAGAGTGTCCAAGGGAATAGGGTTCCCTTCAAAATTTCAGAAAAGGGTGGGTCATGGGCCCAAATGTCTGGCCCACACCAAAAATTCCCTTTTTAATGAGGTGGCAGCAGAAAAACATACGCCTGTCTCGCTGAGTTTGCAATACGAGCAGGCCAGCGAATGCTCGCCCCAGGTTCGCAAAGCGAACCAGCCAGCGAATGACAGAACTTTCAAAAAAATTTCAGCATCAGCTGCTACCACACTACATTATTTCTAAACACTTAAAATCATTAAACCAGCAAAGAAAACATAAATACTTACAATGTTGGGGTGCCTCCCAACAAGCGCTTGTTTAACGTCGGTTAAGCTCGACGGTCCAAGATGATTCAAAGATCATCAAGAAACACACTGCCATTCTCTCGGTCAAATTCTCCTCCAAGATATAATTTCAACCGTTGGCCATTTACTGTCCAACTTTATTTCTTTTTCAAGTCCTCAATGACTATTGCACCATAGTGCTTGACATCCTTGACAAAAAATGGTCCAGGCCATTTGGACTTTAATTTTCCCGGAAATAATTTCAGACGGGAATTGAATAAAAGTACAATCTGGCCAACCTGGAATTCCTTCTGCGAAACCTTTTTATCATGATATCCTTTCACTTTCTCCTTATAGATCTTACTTAAGTGGTACGCGTTATTGCGCATTTCTTCCAATTCATGCAACTGAACTTTCCTTTTTTCACCGACCAAACTCGGATCAAAATTTAACATTTTCAAAGCCCAAAGAGCCTTATGCTCCAATTTAACGGGTAAATGGCATGACTTGCCGTAAACCATTTAAAAAGGAGTTAGACCAATTGGCGCTTTGTAAGCGGTGCGATACGCCCACAAAGCCTCATCTAATTTTTGTGACCAATCTTTCCGCGAGCTCGACACGGTTTTCTCTAAAATTCTTTTGACCTCTCTATTAGACACTTCTGCCTGACCATTTGTCTGCGGGTGGTATGGAGTTGCCACTTTGTGCTTTTCACCGTAATGCTCTAAGACCTTTTCGAGCGGTGCATTGCAAAAATGCGAACCTCCGTCACTGATTAACACACGAGGGGTGCCAAAACGGGATAATATGTTTTTCTTTAAAAAATTTATCACCGTCTTGCCATCGGCCCTCGGTGACGCAATTGCTTCCACCCACTTGGAAACATAGTCAACCGCAACTAAAATATACTCGTTTGAAAAAGATGGTGGGAATGGTCCGACAAAATCAATACCCCAACAATCGAACACCTCAACTTCCAAAATTGTGTGCAAGGGCATTTCATTTCTTTTTCGAATCCCGCCAATTCTTTGGCATGTATCACAACTTCTTGCATGGAGGTTGGCATCTTTAAACAATGTTGGCCAATAAAAGCCCGATTGTAGGACTTTAGTTGTCGTTCTTAAACCATTGTAATGCCCTCCATAAGGCGAGTTGTGACAATGCCAAAGGATACTTTTGGCTTCATCAAGAGTGACACACCTCCTTAACAAATTGTCGCCTCCTAACTTAAACAAGTATGGCTCATCCCAAACATAGAAATTAGCATCCGAGAGGAATTTCCGTCTTTGATTCCAAGTTAGGTCCTCCGGTATAAAACCGGTTGCTTTGCGGTTAGGAAAATCTGCAAACCACGGCCTAACTTGTACTCGAAAAATTTTTTCATCCGGAAATTCTTCACGGACCTCATTCTCACAGTGAGTTACCTCTACATTGACCAACCTAGACAAATGATCTGCTACCAAGTTTTCTGACCCTTTCTTGTCACGAATTTCCAAATCAAACTCTTGTAACAAAACAATCCACCGGATTAACCTTTGTTTTGAATCCGGCTTGGTAAGCAGATATTTAATGGCCGAGTGGTCAGTGTAGACTACCACCTTTGAACCAATCAGATAAGACCGAAATTTCTCAAGAGCGTATACAATAGCGAGTAATTATTTTTCTGTGGTGGCATAGTTAACTTGTGCCTCATTAAGAACTTTACTCGCATAATGTATAGCATGAAATATTTTGTCCTTTCTTTGCCCAATCATCGCACCAACAGCATAATCGCTAGCATCACACATCAATTCAAAATTTAAAGTCCAATTTGGAGCAACGATTATGAGTGCGGTGATGAGTTTCTCTTTTAAAATTTTAAAGGCATTTAAACATTCATCATTAAAGGAGAAGGACTTATCTTTGTTGAGTATATTACTCAATGGCCTTGTAACTTTGGAGAAGTCTTTGATAAACCGCCTATAAAAGACAACATGGCCAAGAAAACTCCGGATGGCTTTGACGTTAGTTGGAGGAGGCAACTTCTCGATCACTTTAATTTTTGCTTGATCCACTTCAAGGCCTTTAGAGGAGACTTTGTGGCCAAGCACAATTCCCTCTGTTACCATGAAGTTGCACTTCTCCTAGTTCAATACCAAGTTTGTTTCAACACACTGTTCAAGAACGACCTCCAAATTTCTCAAACAAAGATCAAAAGACGCTTCAAAAATGGAGAAGTCATCCATGAATCCCTCCATAGTTTTTTCAATAAGGTCGGAGAAAATTGCTTGCACACATCGTTGAAATGTTGCTGGTGCGTTGCACAAGCCAAACGACATTTTTCGGTAAGCAAAAATTCCAAAGGGACATGTGAATGCCGTCTTCTCATGGTCTTTCGGGTCAACCGAAATTTGGTTATAACCGGAATAGCCATCTAAGAAGAAATAGAATTCTTGTCCCGACAATCTCTCAAGCATTTGATCCATAAATGGGAGTGGAAAATGGTATTTTCTAGTAGTGGTGTTTAGCCTCCTATAATCTATACACATTCTCCAACCAGTCACAGTTCTTGTCGGGATCAATTCATTTTTCTCATTTTGTATAACGGTCATTCCTCCCTTCTTAGGTACAACTTGAACAGGACTCACCCACGGACTATCGAATATCGGGTAAATCATACCGGCATCTAATAGCTTAACAACCTCTTTTCTCACCACTTCATAGTTGGATTCAAACGGTGTTGTGGTTGGGCTACCGCTTTGAAGTCCTCTTCCATCAATATTTTGTGCATGCAATAGGCCGGACTAATTCCCTTTAAATCGGAAAGAGCCTAACCTAAAGCTTCTTGATTCTTCTTCAAAACTTGAATCAAATGGTCCTCCTCTTTGTCGGTCAAGATATTGCTAATGATAACCGGTTTGTTACAACCGTCATCAAGGTACACATATTTTAAGTTAGAATGCAACACCTTCAATTCAAGTTGAGACTTCTCATCACTCACCTCTTTCTTTAACACTTCCTCTTCACATTCCCATGGTTGTAACTCCTTCAAAGATTCAAGTTCCTTCAAACACTCTTCAAGTGCCCTTTCTTCTTCATCGAAAAATATTTCAAAAGAGTCATCAAGAGCTCTTTCCAAGGGAGATACTATATGAACTTGCTTTGAAACTTCCACTATGGCTTCTTCCGTTGCATCAACACGGAAACTATCATATTTATCTTGAGAATGCTTCATTGCTTCAAAGAGATTAAAAGTCACTTCTTCATTTTGAACTCTTACTTTCATAAGACCGTCGTCAACATCGATCATCATTCTTGTGGTCTCTATAAAAGGGCGTCCAAGTATTAATGGAGCATCCTCGTCTTCCTCCATATTAATAACAACAAAGTCAACCAGAAAGAAAAACTTATTAACTTTAACCAAGACATCTTGAGCCATTCTATGAGGATGAGTTGTGGATTTGTCAGCCAATTGTAACGTCATCTGAATTGCCTTCATTTAAATGTTCCCAAGCCTCTTCACAATGGACAATGGAATTAGATTAATGCTTGAGCCCTAATCGATTAAGCCTTTGCCAACATAGACATCACCAATTGTTACCGGCAAAATAACACACCCCGGATCGACTTCTTTCCTTGGTAGAGTTCTTTGGATTATAGCACTACAACTTGCATCAAGGACAATTGTTTCCGGCTCCGAATATCTTCGCTTCTTTGTAAGAATATGTTTCATGAACTTAGCATATTTCGGTATTTTTTCAAGAGCTTCGGCAAACGGAATGTTGATTTGCAATTGTTTGAAAATGTCCATGAAACAAGCGTAATGCCTTTCATTGTCTTTCTTTGTGGGCACATGAGGGTAAGGTAAGTTTTGGATCGGAATTGGATTCACTATCTCCTTCCTTTTTTTCACTCTTCTTTTCTTTTCTTTTATCTTTTCTTTTTCAAGGTTATCTTTTTCAACTAACTTCTCGTTTTCTTTTTCAACTTCTTCCTTATCATTATTTTCAACTACAACATCATCAACTTTCTCTTCCTCCACAACCTTCTCAATTATTACATCATCATTTTTCTCATTTTTTTCTCCTTCTCCCAACTCTCTCCCACTTCTAGTAATAATAGCTTTACAATGCTCCTTTGGGTTGTTTTGAGTATTGGCGAAAAAAGAAGGTCACGCTTGTTGCTCGGCCACTTGTTTTGCAAGTTGCCCAACTTGATTCTCGAGATTTTTGATGGATGCTTCATTTGTCTTTTGATTTGCCATGGACATTTTAATGAATTGCTTAAGAGTTTCTTCAAGCTTGGAACTCCCACCTTGAGGTTGATAAGGATTTTGTCGATTTTGTTGATATCCTTGTTGATTTTGATAATTTCCTCTTGGTTGTTAATTTTGATACCCTTGTTGATAAGGTTGTTGTTGCCTTTGATAACCTTGTTGTTGATTTGGATTATTCATGTAATTCACTTCTTCTTCAACCGGAGGACAAGGAGGACAATAGCCGGTTGGGTGATCACCTTTACATAACTCATAAACCGCTACTTGCACCTTTTTGTTAGGAAGTTCATGCATCTCTTTAATCTATTAAGGTAGCTTGGACATTTGTTGCATTAGCAACTCAACCTGTTGAGATAGAAATTTGTTTTGAGCAAGTATTGCATCATTTGTCCCCAACTCTAGTACTCCAGCTTTTTTTTAGAAGAGCCACGGTTATGGTTCCCTTGATGGTCATTTAGAGCCATACTGTCAATGATAGAAATAGCATCCTCGGCGCTTTTAACCATTAAAGATCCAGCCGCGATGGCATCCAACAATGCTTTATGAACCAATTGAAGACCATTTCTAAAAATATGAACTTGAGTAAGCTCATCAAAACCGTGCCCTTTACACTTTCTCAACATGGACTTGAATCTCTCCCAAGCTTCGTTGAGAGACTCATTTCCACCTTGAGTGAAAACTGCAATTGCAGTTTTAGCCTCCATGAAACGATTATGTGGAAAAAATCGTTCCAAAAACTTTTCCTCTAGCATGTTCCAGTCTGTCATGATAGCCGTAGATTGGTCAAGATACCATTCCTTATCCTTCCCAATGAGGGAATGCGGGAATAGTCTCTTAAACAAAGACTCTTCTTCAGCTTCGGGTGCACCAGTCGCGCTCGCAATCTCATAGAACTTAGTCAAGTGTGTAAAGGGGTCCTCGTGATCCATACCAGTGAATGGATTCTGGTATAGAAGAGAGAGGATGCCTGTTTTCATTTCTGAATGCCGACCATTCGGAGCATTACGTGTGAATTGTGCAGTATGTCTCGAACTATTAGTACAAGGAACTGAAGCAGGTGATGTGGTGGTGGAGCAGCCATGGTTGGCGGTAACTGTGGTATTGGTGTCGAAGTTGAACTTTCATCTCGTTCTTGTCTTTCCTTAGCAAGTTGCCTCTTCCGCCTTGTTTTGCTATTTAACTTACACGCAGTTCTTTCGATTTCAGGATCAAAAAGAAGTTGGTCTGCGGGTAACTTCCCTCGAATAAAACAGAGTCTGGACACTTAACCAAACAAATCAACAAGCACAAGAAAAAGTTAAACAAGTTTAAAACTCAATAACTATTGCAATGCTCGCAATATAACAACAATCCCCGGCAACGACGCCATTTTGTTGAAAAGTATTTCGGGGGTGTTTTATCGTATCCACAGGCATTGAACGTATATTGCCGTCGTTCGATAGTGAAAAGCGTTTCAAACTTTAATAGTAACAAAGAGTTTTGTTTTTCGTATCGTTTGCATAAAATTTAGAAATGAACGGTAAAAAGATTGGTTTTAGGGTTTGGTAAAAACATGCCAAGACTAGTGTTCGATAATCCGTTTCGTACGTATCAACTTGAAAAAGCATGTGAACTCATTAACAGTAAATATAACCACATATCCTCTCAACAAGTTTCTCTCGAACACTTGTTGTGAGATTTATCATATTGATCCTTTGATGATCTCTCATTCAAACTACCAATATGATAACTTTCAAGTTCAATATTTATGAACATCAACTTTCAAAACTATCTCTAGCCTTATGATTATTGATGGATTGAAACTTAGGTCAAGTTTTAATACATATCTCTCGATCATGAACTAAAACAAAATATACACCATGTAAACTGTCATACGCCAAATTTTGACCACTAAGATTTCCCATCATTGGGCAAATCAACATCATAATATGGATGGACCATTGTACCTCATCAGTTTCCCCAAAGATGGGTGAGCATCCACTACAATCAAATTAGGATTTCTAGCCCTCTCAGAGCTTTTAGACAAAGGATCAATCAAGGAATGACATGATCTTCAACGTGTCTAACCTCTCAAACATCCACAAAGGATCAAAAGGACTCCCACTTCAAGGATTAAGCATAAGGCTGCTCCCTTCTAGGTGGATCAAGCCTCAAGATCGCTAGTGTCACCAAATTAGGGTTTTGGTCGACCAGGGCCTCCAGATGGGAATTTTCCTCTGGGCATGAGCCAATGCTTCAAAGAATATCCTAATATGCTCCATGGAACCTCATGGACCTAACCATCAAGTTAATTTAGCCTCAGGGGATGCATTCACTAAAAATCAGGAATTAGGGTTTCTTGACCTAATTCACCCCTAAGTTGACTTTTGGGACAAAACATGAGCCAAGACCTCAAGAGAGGATTTGAGGGTCTCTAACATACTACATTGATCCATTTGCAACAATGGATTGATCCAAGAAGCTTGATCAACAAGTCTCAATTTCATCAGAACCACAGTTAGGGTTTCGCGGAAAAAGTCAACTGTACCTTTGACTTTTGACTAGGATATGCTTCCAAACCCTAGGACATGATTCAATACACCCTATATCACCTATGAAATCAATCCATCAAGTTTGATTTAGGTCAAGGACTTGATTTCATAGAGGATTGTACAGTTTGGAATTCATCTGACAAAAAGTCAACTGTGCACAAAAGTCAACTTTGACTTTTTGAGATTTTTCACAAAAATGGTTTTTTAACCCTAAAATGATGTTAATATATGATTTGAATCATCATTAATCAAGAAAAATCAAAGAAAGTGGGATAACTTGTAAAAGGGGTAACCATAAAAACTTAGAAAATTTTCGAAGTTATGAACAAAGTGGCAAGGGTACCAACTTTGGAGGATCATAACTCCTAAACCACAAAGCCATTTTTCCTCATCCAAAGCTTGATTTGTAGCTCTCATAGCCCTCTAAAAAAGCTTTAAACTGAACTCATTCCAATTCATTATGGATTTTGAGTTATGGAATGATCAAAATCACAAAAAGTGAAAATGTCACTTTTTTCTAACATAGTGAAATTTTCACTAAGTCAGAATCTGCCTTCACTTTTTTCCAAATGTAGGGGGATTTTTCACTTGGATTCAAAAGGTATCAAAACCAATTATGATCAAACAATTGTTGTATCATATGAGGGCTTTCCAAAAGGACCAAGAACATCACCAAATTCAACTTGAGCCATGAGATATGACAATGGCAATATGCCTTGCTGAAAACTGCCAAGGCTAGGCAGAATTTTGCATTTTTGCTCGATTTGGAAAAATCAGATAATTCCAAGCCTTGTCATCGCTTTGGACACCTCTGAGGATCAAATCTAAAGGGGACAATCATTGAGCCAAGCCTCCAAAGTCTTTGGAACAAGAAGTAGCATGCCAAACCTAGAAATGCCTAAAAGAGGGACAAGACTCCAAATTTGGATTGGAGCATTTAATGCATACACCAAGGTGGCATGGACTGAGCCATTCCCAACTGAATTCAGTCAAGACTTATCCAAGACCAAGGGAACCAGCAGCCTGTGCCCTAACCTCTAGTCAATGGCTAGAGGAGACTTGGATTCTCATTGATCAACATTGGCCAAACCTCTGCTGTAGTTGCCATTCACTATTGATCCCAAAACAAACTTGATCTATTATAAATAGAGCTCATTTGTGCTCAGTTTGAGTACACCAAAGCCATCAAACAGATGCTTTCCTCAAAATCCCTCTCTTTAGGCCAAAGTGCCTTCTTTAGCAAGGTAACTCTGAGTTTTTGAGTTTAAGAGCTATTCCAATCAAACCAATCACACACACACCTCATAAACATCATATGTAGATGATCCAAACTCACACAAGTGACCTGTAATCCCTAAAACACAAAGTCACCTCTCAAAACCTCAAAATAGGCATTTTATGCATTTTTCAAGCCATGTCTTGAATCAGTCACTTTCCAAACCAGATAAAACCTCAAACACACTCCAAATAACATCCTTGAACTGTCCCAAATGGTTCCCCCCATCTGGAACACCATTTGAGAGAGTTGTTATTTTGGTCATTTTAACCCTTTTTGCAAGAAAGGGCCAGTTTGTGTTTTTGCAGGTTCCAGCTGATTCCACTCATCCTAAAAGCTTCTAAGGGATCATTTGAGAGTTTCCAAAGCATCAAACCTTTTCTGGAACCAAGAACTTGACAGATTGCACAAAAACTCCAAAAGCTCAAAAGAGAGGTAAGCATCATGACTTGAACTTTCCAAAATATGCATTGCTTTGAAGTCCACTGATCATGTACACCTCATACATGTTATATATGTTGTGTTTGAACCAATTCATCATGTAATTCATGCCTGTATCAAAGAGTAGCATAGAAAATGCAATTATATGCCTATTTCAAAACTACTATCGGATTTTGAGGAGGGAGTATGATCTGAAAAAAATACCACCACCATTGGATTCCTTGTGAAATTCTAGACCAGATGCATATAAATTTTGTCTCAAACCATGGAGAAATGAGAAAGTTATGACCTTCACGTTTTTGACCCAAAACTTGCCTTGCCTTGCCTTGGGCCAGGCCAAGAATAAGGCAAGCCTTGTATATTTGTGGTTTCACTTCAAGTAATGGATGTATCACCACCCCAGTGGTAAGGCGCGCGCCCTATAACCTTGAGGTCGTGGGTTCAAACCCCACCCATGTCATTTTGTGTTTTTTCACATTTTTGCTATTTTTCCAATATTTTCATGTTTTGTTAATTAATTGGAAAATTAATAACTCCTTCAATTTTAATTATTTTTTATTGGTTCTTTTTGCAAAAAATCACAAAAATATTGAAATATTTTATTCCACAGAAAAATTAAATTTATATTGTTTATTTAATATAATTAGTATTTTTGTGAATAAATTCCTTTTTATTATTTTTAAACATTTTAAAAATAATATTTACTTTGAAAAAATCAAAACCAAATGAGTTTTAATATCTCTTGTGATTAAAACCTCATTTTTCAAACCTTAAACAAAAATCACAAGTGGTTTATTCAAACCTATTTGGTATTTTTATCATTTTTATTTGATTTTCTTTAAATATTTACTTTTAAAAGAAAACAAATTAGGGTTTCTTTGATTTTCACCCTCACAAATCATTTTCAAACACTCACTTGGGCCTCTATTAGAGTTTAAGACTCAATCCTTTGGAAACCAAAACCTTTTTGGTCCTCAGATGTTGTATAAGACCCACTGTGTTTTCAAGAACCTCGGCGCGATCGCCAATTCAAACAAAAATCATCTGGGCCTACCCTCGAGTAGTAAGACCCATTTCTTTTCTTAAAACTCACTTGGGCCTCTATTAGAGTGTAAGACCCAACCCTCATTTTAACCAAAACAATCTTGGGCCTCAGATATTGTATAAGTCCCTCTGCGTTAAAAGAAACCTCAGCGCGATCGCCAGTTCAAAAGTCAAATCATCTGGGCCTACCCTCGAGTTATAAGCCCCATTCTTTTTCTTTTTCTTTAAAACCTTTGGGCCTCTTGAGAGAGTGTAAGACCCATCTCCTTGTACACAAAACCTTTATTTGACCTCAGTCACTTGTATAAGTCCCTCTGTACAAATTCAATAGTGCGATCACTGGTAAAACCCTGGGCCTCTCCTCGAGCTATAAGCCCCAGCAATCTGTTCAAAATAATTTCTCCTTTGATCTTGAATATACAGTTGTTTTCAATTTCTCTTTGTTGAATAACTAACCAAACAACATGGAAGCTCTACAACCGAGTAAGTGTTTATACGCTTTCATTTACCGCTTTCATATACATACAACTGTATTGTGGGGCTGTCTCACTGTAAGTCTCCTTTCATAAACTCATATCGATTGTGTAATAATAGTATAGATATTTAGAGTTTCCCCGGCAAAATGCGTCTAGGACTAGACAGAACCTCACATCAATTTTAGATAACTAGATCTAAGAAATTCCCCCCTTAGAACAGTTCATATACAGAAGGTCATTGTTCCATGTGAAACCCCTTCTGGAACTGTTTATTAGCCTCCTCTTGGGCTTAGTGCAAGGACCCAAAGGCTTCCTAAAAGCATCCCCGCCTCCTCTTGGGCGTTGTACAAGAACCCGACAGCTTCTTAGAAGTTTTCACAGCCTCCTCTTAGGCTTCGTATAATGATTCTTCCTCTGGGAAGATAGCCTCCTCTTGGGCTTAGTACAAATTGTCCCTCGGCTTCTTAAAAGTTTCCAGCCTCCTCTTGGGCTTCGTACAAATTGTCCCGACGATCTCCTAGAGGTATAGGAATAGAAATTAGTCATCTTAATAGAACAGTCTTTCAAAGAGTCTAGATCCTACTACTGTTCCTTAAGCATAGTACAAAAGATAAAACTCTAGACTAGGACAGTCTAAATCTCCTTGAGTCTCGAATGCATTCTCAAGTTCCTTTCAAAACTAGGAAAAGACACCCACGGACTTGGACAGTCTCAATACCCTTTGGATTTCCCGCTTCCTTAAAGAATAGGAAATAACCCTGATCTTCTGATCCATCCCAAAGCACAGCTTTACCTTTAATCAGTCTCTTTATAAGAACTGATTTTCTCTTTTAATCCACATACTGGACCTGTCACTCAACTGAAAAAGCTTTTAGCCTCTATCTCGGGTTTCGTACGAGATACAAATACTCTCTTGTTGAGTCAAATAGCCTTCATCTCGGGCTTCGTACGAGATACAAAACACTCTCTTGTTGAGTATAAAAGACTCTCTTGTTGAGTCACACCTTTCAGTCTCTATCTCGGGCTTCGTACGAGATACAAAATCATTCTCTTGTTGAGTATAAAAGGCTCTCTTGTTGAGTCAATCCTCTTTTAGCCTCCATCTCGGGCTTCGTACGAGATACAAAAACACTCTCTTGTTGAGTATAAAAGGCTCTCTTGTTGAGTCACACCTTTTAGCCTCTCTCTCGGGCTTTGTACGAGACAGCTAAAAAAATACCCTCTTGTTGGGCCAATAGCCTCCTCTTAGGCTTTGTATAAGGAAACCCCGGTTGAGTCAATTAACCTTTTAGCAACAAAGTTGTGCCTCGTTCACAGTATACAAACATCAACAACTCCTTTTCCCCCATCTAATTGCTGTAAGCGGCAAGCCTCTGGATTATTTATATCCACGCCACTGTCCCTCTTTTAGCATGAGAAATTCCTAAGGAAAGATAGCATTGCTCTACACTGAGTTAAAGTCTTCTCCTCTAGGTTGAAAAGCCCCTATAAAGTAAATTATGGCATTGCCGGATTCACATATCCCGGTTAAAGTAATTCTCCTTTATAAACAGTTGTGACAAACAGACCCCCTTTAGAGATGACAAGTTCTCTCTAAAGTCAAACACCCCTTTAGCTTCATATCTTGGGCTTTGAACAAGATACAAATAGACCCTTCAGCTTCACATCTTGGGCTTTGAACAAGATACAAACCACCTTTAGCTTCACGTCTTGGGCTTTGAACAAGACACCAAAACACCATTTCCTCCCATAGAATAGGAGGAACTACGATCGCTCTGATTTCCCTATTTCGGTAAACGGGAATACGTAGGCATAAGATTGAAAGAAAAATCTTAGTGAGCACACTAATCAAAAACCTAAAATCCCCCTACCTTCACCCAATCTGGCGCAGTATCCTAACAAATTCCCAATGAATAAACCCATCATTTCATTCTTAAGAGTAATCAAAGAAAGACCCCATTACCATATAGCATCCGTAACCTAACAGACCGCTGTTTAAACTTAGTATGCAAACAGGGTTAATTGGAGATATCTATTTCACTTCCTTCATCAGCTTCAATAGGATAAAAAATGAATCGACCTGTAGTAACCCCCCAAAGAGCGACAGCGCCTAAGAACCGCGTCCAAAATCGCTCGCTACATAAACAAATTTTTTCTTCTATATTTATCATCAACAAAGTTCACAAACTTACAATCAAGATCAATACATACAAAATGATGGATTACCTATCACTAATATTGACACAAGGATGTGTTTAGCTACACATAGTCATGGTAGCTTGCTTCACAAGTTTAGTGAGGAGATGAAAAATCAATCGCGTCGAAGAATGGAGATCGAATGCAAATCTAGCTTCTTTATTTGAAAAATCTCTCTTAGATGAAGAAAACTCAGAAAAATATGTTTTGGTGTGAAAAGGTGAAGTTATGATCCCAAAAAAAAATGTAAAAATCTATTTATAATACACTTGGAATCTGATGCATTCGCACTGCGAATGATCTATTCGCCTAGCGAATGAAAAAAATGGCACCTGAAGTGCCTTCTGATAACTAAACCGCCCCTGTTTGTCTGCATAAGTTTGCAATGCGAACATTTCATTCGCAAAGCGAACTATTCGCCAAAACATTCGCAAAGCGAATTTTGGGTCTTTTTGCCTCAACCAAGGGTTCTTCGCCAGGTCCTTCGCAAAGCGAGTGAAGCAGCAAACATTCACTGGGAGTTCGCAAAGCGAACTTTAGTCCCTTTTCCTACTGTCCAATTCTGGAGCTATTCGCTGGAGACCTCGCCAGTGTTCGCAAAGCGAACGTTCGCTGGCAAGTTCGCAAAGTGAACTTGCTGATGTTTTCCTCTATTCTTTAGCAGCTTGTATTAATTCTTTGTGTCTTCTTTCTTTGATCAATTAGTGCACTTTCTTGCACAATAACACACACATTACAAGCACCAAAGGTATATATACAATGTTTGAAGAACAACAACAATTCACTACTAAAATCCACAATTAAAACATGAAAGTGTTGAAAAATGCCAAGTATCAAATACAAATATATAACATGTTTGACATCTAACAGTATGCAAGTGTGGTCTCAACGCTCCGTTGATGACGACATGAACCGAATCGAACCCAGACCGCCGTTTCTATGGTTGTGGGATGTATAAGATTCAAGGATACAAACAATGCTCTCACTTTGCTTTGTTGGATGACGAGATGGATCCTAGAACAAAACAAATAATTTCTTCACTAGTAAAGAACTTGAATGAGGAGAAGGGAATGATTAATACCTACAAAGCCAAGGAGGTCGAATTGATGTTGAAGGTGAAGATCTTAAAGAAACAGTTGAAGATTACATGGATTTTTTTTATTTTTAATGTTCATTGCATTTGTTGTTATGATGAATTAGGTTATAGTTGATTAGGTTTGTATGTTTACTGATGGTGTAATGGTTGATGTATTTGTTACATAAGATTCATGTGATGATGTTATGGTGTATCATGAATATAATACAATTAATATTATTATAACTTTATCATAAATCTGTGTTGTATTTTCTGCTGAGATATAGTGAACAGTTATATAGGTTAAAAATTGGTATAAATTATAAAAGCAGGATGAAAATGTAAATTCTGCAGAAAATTTACAACGGTTATTTTTCATAACTATTATAATAACTTGCGCGCTGTCCAGTAAAAAATTAAAAACAAAACTGCGGAGCTGGGAATCGAACCTAGGACCATCACTTTACCACAACAGTTTTTAGGATAAATCGTTCTGATAGGGCGCGCACTTTCCAGTTTATTACAACGGTTACAGGGCTGTAATTGTAAGTATCATATATACAACCACACTCTACATAACAACGCCAGGTCCTACGTGGTTATATATCTTTCCCAACCGCTGTTAAAGGTATGTTCTGTAGAAATGTTAGGGTGTTAGAACTCTCCCAAATTAAAGGAATTTCGCTCTCGAAAAGTACCTAAAGGTAAGAACTCACCATAATACTCTATCCTCTAGTTCTCTAACCTCTCTGTCATGCTAACCTCAACGGATCCTCCCCCACTTGCTTTAATGTCACTCATGTTGACTAACAGTTAGAAAATGAGTGTCGACAGTGTTTCACACACATATCGTACACAAGGGTACAAACAAGTTAACAAAACCTAGGCCGAATGAACCGACTTGCTCTGATACCAACTATGTAACACTCTATACCCCCAAATATGATTTATAAAATAGTGTGGGAAATATGAAGATTTTAACTAGGGTATCACATTAACAACTTCCATTTTATCAGCAAAAGGCGGAAATTCAAAAAATAACATTAACAACTTAATTTTCAAATAACTTAAAGTAATAAGACATAGCAATCTATTTTGTTCAACACAACTTAAAAATGTAGCAAAACCCAACCCGATGTTACAATATCAGAGTGACACCAGATACAAAACTAAACCGCCGACAAAGGTACGACGAACATACAAAAACAAACTAACGAAGATGTCAAATACACCATCCTTGATAACCAATAGCTAATCACTCTTCATCCTCAATATGGGAATCACCTGTATCAAATGCAACAGTAGGGAATATAGAAACAAGAAAGGGGTGGGAATACATTCGTATATGATAACGGGGCATAAAACAACAAGAATAGTTCACATATCAAACATATTCCGTCAACAAAATATACACATATAAATCATTATGCAATATGTATTTCCTCAACTTCCATGCATGTGGTATCATCCTACAACCCTGGACTGAAGTCCTACAACACTGAATATCAGAGTTGTTACTAAGAGATCTTCAACATTTGACCGAAGTCCTACAATACTGGACCGAAGTCCTAAGCTATTCTCCGATATACATGATGCACGATGCTACAAAAAATTGCAAACAATTACCATCCGAACCTTCTACTCCCATTATCAATTATCAATCACAACACTGGAACGAAGTCATTCAACACTAGATAGAAGTCCTACAAGATTCAAGATAGATTATGAACTTCTAGATGATGATGAAACTCATAGAATTATAATATTTATGTGAAAGAACATCTTGAGGTGTTATGCCATTCTTACAATGCTTGTTATTGAAAAATGTACTTTGCTTAATCTTTCTGACCAGGGTCTCAGAATTGGCGGCATACAATACAACCATAGCTATATCCCTACACAAATACATCATACAATAACCCAAAATGGCATCTAATCAATTAACAATAGATTTGAGCATCATTATTTAATAACCGCGACATTGAGAATCACTTATCTTTTATTTGTCGCTTTATGTACTATGATCCCCTTTTCGTTTCGATTTGGGCGAGCATGTCGGCAATTGCAAATCTTGTTGGCCCTCTAGATGATAAGTTTTGTCGGCGACCTCGATCCATAACTTGCCGTAAATATTTACCTTGCCATTTTGATGTACCTTTTATCCTCTCAATGCACATCATGCTGCATATCTGGTTCGCTCGAGAATCAGCAGCGCTATGCACATGATGACACTGTTGTTGGGCCAGAGAACGTGTGACCAACGTGAATCCCCAACATAGCGACGTGTATATCAAAACTCTTTTCCGTCTCAACATAATCGCCACAGTGGTTGGTTGCTCTTTTCGTGTGTGTTGCAGCTGCCACAATGACCCTGAGATTTATACGACACAATACATGTCGTCATCGTCAAGGAGGCTGCAAATCATCTGATAAGGAACTCTTGCAAGTCCCATGCCGAGTCAAAAATTCAGTGTGGCAATGGTGAAACATACACCGACTACAACCAACTTCCCCTTTGTTCTCTTATCTTGAGTATTTGTCAGACCTTCTTAATTCCACTCTTTTATAAGTTATTCACCGATCAGCCCCTCTCTTTGTTTGGTATTGAGGGTCTTTTTTAATATCATAAACCTTGCCCCTTACCTGGTTCTGAAGTGGTGTGGTTTGTGGTTTTTAGTAACCACTATAACCATATGTAACTGCTCATCAATAAGCGTTTCATAACGGATTCGTCCATTTTGAATGCCATAACGGCTCTGACTTGGACGGTCCCTTCAAAGTCCAGTAAATTGCATCCGAGATGATTATGGAACATGATGTCCAACTTCATAATAATTTCCCGGCCTTTTAAAATTCCCGGAATGTACAAAATATATATATATATATATATATATATATATATATATATATATATATATAGAGAGAGAGAGAGAGAGAGAGTGTTTTAATACATCCTATAAGTTTCTTAGACACCGCGCGAAATTCCACTTATGCCCCCTGATTCCGAATGTGCAAATCAGGGCATGTGATTTGAGAACCTCTTGTTTTGTCCTTAAGAACAAAAATGGCTGAAACTTTGGAGTCTCAGTTGGCTTTCTTGCACAGATGACTTCACACTAATTCCAAACAACTGGTGAATCCCTGGTGATGGAGATATGGAGCCAAGCATAGTCTTAGAAGACCTTAAAACACATGAGAACTTGGTTTATTGCTCTTGTCCTCTTTCTTGTGTTAATCCTGATTTTCACAAAAAAAAAAAAACAAACTCTTTTGGATATGGGTTAGTTAAGAATGCATAGATGATTGAAGCCTAAATGCAAGTGAAAGATGTTATGTCATCTAAGGGGTAAAATTTGGGGTATAACAAAGTCCAAGTGCAGAAGGTTTCAATTGATGACAGTGCTGCTGATATGATCACCAAGACGTTGCGTGGTTGCAAGTTTTTCCACTATATGCAGTTGATAAAGCTGCATGATGAAAGCTAGTTTATTCCTTGTTATTTGTAGAGTTAGATCCAAGGTGGATATTTGTGAGATTTTGGGTCGAACTCTAACTCTATCGAGGAATAACTTTCATGTGTTTCGACAGGAGACAAGCATGAAGTCGAAACTAGGTCACATGCTGATGTTGAAGGGTTACATACTGCAGTCGAAGCTAGTTCTAGTATGTAATATCGAAATATAATGTTGATTTATTATGTCGAATTGGACCTTGTGTTCTGAATCCAATTGTTTAGTTAGCTTGTGATGTAAGTTAGCTAGTTAGTTTATAAATAGGTTAGATTACTCAAGTTGTTGAGTGAGGCCAATTGTTATTCATTTGTAATCATTTGTAAACCATACATGAGAAAGTGATTAGCATATACAACAATTACTGATTAGCTATTTGGACTTACTCCAAAAAAAACTCTAGGTTTAAATAATCTTTTGGTCCCTGTAAGTTAGCGTGTTTTTTATTTTCGTCCCTATTTTTTTTTTTTTTGGAAATAATCCCTGAATGTTAAAATCTTTTTTATTTTAGTCCTTTAAGTTAAAATCTATAGAAAAATTTGTAGGAAATCTGCGAATTTTCCTATTAATTTTAACATTAAGGACTTAAATCAAATGGAATTCAACATTTAAAAACTTTATTTTAAAAAAAAAAGATACATAGACAAAAAACAAAAACACGTTAACTTAAAAGAATCAGAAGAAGCCTTATCTTTATAATATTTAAACTATTTTTTGTGAGTATTGACCAATAAGATGGGATATTATATCTAATATTTATACAACAAGTTATGCATATATTCTCTCATTCATTTTCATTATGAAAGAGATTACACATGTAATATTTAAAAATATGTTTTAATGCAAAAGATCATATTAAAATAATTAAAATAAAGGAAGCATATATTCGGGCTAGCCTCGAAAGTAGTGAATAACCAAAGGAAACGGTCCTCAAAGTATCAACATCATTTTCCACTTAATGTACCACAAAACTAGAGAATTATCACCACTCTCACGAAGGCTATGAAATAAACCAACCCGATTATCAAGAGAAATTTAATGAATAGGACATGAAGGAAACCATAACACAAATCAGACTCAGAACTCAGAAGGAAGTTTACAAGGTCCCAAGTATTTCAAAGATTGTGGTCCCTAAAGTAAAGAAGTACCAATCTAAGGAGAGTCTATAATAGTCTACTTTTGAGTCATATATTTTCTGATAGAATAAGAATTTCACCCTGGTGTCAAGAAGTGTACTTGTACTTTTTAAAAAATAATTTCTAAAATAGCTTCTAATTTAAAATATTTTTATAAATAATTTGGCATTTTTTGATATAATAATTTTTGAATTATTTAATCAATTAAAATAATATTAACTTTATACATGTGATAAGACTTTATGAACTCAAAATTTGTCATTATATTTAAGCATATTCAAAGTATCTCGTCTATTAGGCATGTCAATATACATAATCAAAGTTATTTGTATTATATCAATCATAACTAAACCCTTCAATAATCACTAATAATGACACAACCAAATGACATATATCCATCATGAAATGTGCAACATGAAAATCAGATGAAGTTGGTCTGTATATGTCGATTTTTAATTGGTCCTAATTTACTTTAGTGAGATCATTCAATAACTTTATTGTACAAAATGTAAACTACTGAATAATAAACTTTATTAATTAGAAAATATCCAAAATCATAGTATGCATACATAATATCAAACACAAAACAGAAAATTCATAATCGACTAACTCCCACTAAACCAAAGACTCCTCTAACGGTAAAACACCCATGAGCAGTGTGCGCATGAAAGACCTTGTGTTGAAGACTTTTTGTAAGAGGATCTGCTATCATAGAGTTTGTCCCCAAGTGTTCTATAGAAATCTCTCCACTTTGTACCATTTCCTTAACAATTAGGAACTTGATGTCAATATGTTTTGACTTGGTCGAGCTCTTATTATTGTTGGAATGCAAGACGACTGATTTGTTATCACAGTATAAGTTAAGTGGCCTTTTAATTCCTCCCACAATTCGCAGCTAAGTGACAAGATTCCTCAGTCAAATCCCATGGTTTGATGCCTCATAACATGCTATAAACTCTGCTACCATGGTGGATGATTCCGTAAGAGTTTGCTTGCCACTGCACCAAGAAACTGCACCACCAGCCAACTTGTAGATATAGCTTGAAGTGGATCTTTTATTGTCTTAGCATCCAGAAAAATCTGAGTCAGAGTATCCAGTTATCTCTAACTGGTCTAACCTCCTATATGTGAGCATATAGTCTTTTGTTCTCTTTAAATACCTCATAACCTTTTTTATTGCTTTCCAATGATCTATTCCGGAATTTCTCAAATATCTTAATAACATCCCAACTATGAATGCAATATCCGGACGCGTACATACTTGGACATACATCAAACTCCTCACTGTTGATGCATAAGGAATCTTTTGCATTTCTTGAATTTCCAAGTTTCCTTTTAGGCACTTATTAAGACAAAAATTTTCTCCCTTAGCGATTAGAGTATCCTCTGGTTTACATTCCTGCATGCTAAACATTTTAAGCACCTTTTCGATATAGCTCATTTGTGATATTCCTATAATACCACGAGATCGGTCTCGATGTATCTGAATTCCTAATACAAAGAGGTGTCGCCAAGATCTTTCATTTCAAAATTTCTTGATAGAAATTTTTTAGTTTTGTGCATCGTGCATATATCATTTGTGGTAAGTAGTATGTCATCTATATATAAGACCAGGAAAATGTATCCCACTAAATTTGTGATACACACAATCTTTAACAACATTCACCTCAAAACCAAATGAGAGAATTACTTCTTGAAACATGTGCTACCACTGACGAGACGCTGACTGTAACGCCCTGTATAATATTTATCTAGAATAATACCATACAAGTGTTTTCATTCGGTACTGACACAATCATAAGTGCCTAATGGCATAATTCACATACTTGACCATTTCTAATACATAAATACAACCTTTGGTACAAGGCATGGAAATTAGCCAAAATAAGAAAATCTAAGAATAAGGTACAATATTCCTCATTGTACAAGAAAATAATACACAGCAGAATAAGCTTAACTAAGCTTCTCTTGAAACATCCAAGCATAGCTCCACTTGTAAAACAAACCTGCAAATAACACCTGAAAAATAACAACAATATTGGGGTGAGATAATAATCTCAGTGAGTTCCCCTATCTTATGGGTTCCCTCGATTCTACAGGGTACATGCAATCAAACGGATCCACCGTGGATCCGGGGTTTACTCACGGTCTGGGGCAAATACACAACAATGGGTAATATCCTCATTGGTAGTCCCTTGACTCACCAATGGAATAACAACAAGTACACAAACCTCAATAACCAGATCAACCAACCAAACATGCAGACCCGTACTCACGTACGAGGAATCCAGAAGTAGTATCAACCTGTCTACATAGGCCACAATATATCACACCCTCGATGAGTAACCAAGTGCCTACGTCAAGAGACTAGCACAAGCACATAGCACGATGAGTCAGATGAGTCCGAAATGATACACGCCTAAGTGGCCGCGGAAGCCCATCCGTCAATCATCTATACGCCTGTGAGTAACGCCGAGTGCAAAGACGCCTACATGACTGCACAAGCCCACCGGGAGAAAGCCTAGTGGTTTGCCTACATGACACCACTAGAGGTGAGTAACAGAGTGATATTGCCTACATGGCATCACAACTCCACCATACCGATCACGCCGATGTGTAACGCCGAATGGGTAAACGCCCTATAAGACCCCCACAAGCACATCGCAACGGTAGCTCAGGTGTATACCGAGCACGCATATGAGTAACGCCGAGTGGGAAATACGCCCTAGTGGACCCTCACAAGCTCATCGCAACGGTATTCTTCGGAACAAGTCCGGTATCCATCGGACCAAGTCCGGAACTCAGGTGAAACACCACCTAGTAGCTTAGGCCTACTCCGATTCAAGCATACAACACAATCACATCATATCACATAACATCACATCACATCACATCCGAACGTTCAACCGGAACGAACGGGAACAAGCACGACAATGATCACATCACAGCATTTATCAGCATAATGCATTATATTCACACATATACAAGGGAGACATAACAAGTGATCACATCACGCCATTAGCCAAGCCACAATCAATATATAAGCAGAGTATGTTAAACATAATCAATAAAGTAGTTCACTCACTTTTTAAGGCATACTACTAACACCCTCTACCAAGCATCCTTGGTTAACTCATGGTCTAACACACCATTCACTATCCTATGGGATTATCTTTCCAATGGCTTTGGACTCGTATCCATCGGATTCCCGATCCTTAAGTTTTGGTGGAAACAAAAGTACATACACTACATTTCTATATTTATCTTACAATCTATAGCATATAGCCATGTTTCTACCTCACCATCACAAAGAGCATTGAAATAGCTTTCCAACGCCTCCGACCGTGCCCCGATCCGAGTTACGGATCAAAAGTTATGAAGGAAACAAAATGGGAAAAGCTGTCACATTCGCTAGGCGAACCAGCCAGCGAACATTTGCCTTCACCTTCGCTAGGGTTCGCTAGGCGAACCTGCGAAACCCAGAATTCGCAGCAGCGTCAAAACAGGTCATTGGGGTCCAAAATCTCTCATTTCTTCACCCAAAACACTCCCAATTCATACAATATCAACCCCAAACGTGTAACAACAATCAAGGCAAGTATTATCATCATAAAAACACATTTAGACATGTTATTTCACATAAAACCCAAAACCCCAAACATGAATTTCTTCCCCCAAACTTCCTACCCAAGTTTTATCTAATGGAACTCACCTTTGATTCAAGAAGAGGATGAATTAATGATGAAGATGATGAATCCAAGTTTCCTCTTCCTCTCCTTCTTTCTCTCCTTCCACGTTTTTTCCTTTTCTTCTTTCTGTTTCTTTTTCTTCTCCTTACCCACTTCTTCTTCTTATAAATATATATAATACATATATTATATAATATAAATCCAATAGGGTAACTATCTCCAATTGATATTTTATCTTCTAACGCCAATTGATCAATTATTAGAGTTACCTTAAAATACTTTCTTGAACTTATAAATATTAATCCGTCTCTTTAATAAAATAATTGATCTCTTCAGAGTTCTCAAGTTGCTCTATTGATCCCAATTGACAACACTTAGAGCACATAGGATACTCCATTATTCCAATTAATCAGAGATAAAACATATAGATATTTATCTGATCTCATCTGATATCCAATTGAGCATTTAGAAAATACGGGGTATTACACTCTCCCCCCCTTAAATTGAAATTCGCCCCCGAATTTCCTCTACTCGACAAAACTATAACTTGCATCATTGTCTTAGATCCATACTTAATCTTTACTTCTGTTCAAAATCTGACGCAATCCAATTCTAACTTGACTCCACAGACCAAAATCCTTATGTTCACGAGTTATCAAACTTCGTTTCCTTAGTTATACTCTTATTCCAATATTGGGTTAATTTCGAACTTTGCATTTTCTATAACTCATCTGTTGTTCCATACAAAACACCTTGTCGCATCTTACTTCGGAAAGAATGTACCATTCTACATTCCTCTACTGAGTCACAACAAAACCGTAATACCTTATCTTGATTCAGGATAACAACCACTCATCAAATTCTCATGAAGCAATTTGGTGAATCCTTTCCTTTATGTAATTACCGACACTATCCTTTATAAATCCTTCAACGTTTCAAACCACTTCATGAACAGTCGAACGACTTCTTACCAGTCTCACTTGTACTCATTACACCAAGATAACATGCTTAGGACAAGTTCTTCTTATTTCCATACGTATAAGTAACAATCTCCCAAATTCCCATTATTCTGATTTAACTCTTTCATCGGTCACTTCCACTGCACAACTCCAATTCTAATAATGGAATACCACCAATTCTGAAGCGTTACAAAGTAGCCAACAGTCCACGGAGAAACACACTTACCCACTGGGATCCTTACTAACCAACGACATCAGAAATTTACTGACGTCCTATGGTAGAACTATTCCCTCGCCAACACACAATATCTTAACATCTGTCCAACACTCTCTAGACGATAAAGGTGCAGGAGTTACATTGTTACTACCACAACATAAACCACTCCAAATTTATTCCAAACTTGAACCAATATAACTAAAATAGTTTAACAACCTCCGGTTCTGGTTACCACATTCCAAATCGATTATTCTTATGGTCTTCTGACTTACTCAAGGTTTCTGTCGCCACAAAATCTCAACTAATGACAATGTAGCACCATTACGGAACTTCAAACATTCGCGAGTCACCATTATAAAACTTAAACCATCCAAAACGTAATTGCGAGTTTCCATACCATTCACCAATTCACAAGATTACTTCTCCAAAAGTCAAACACTTTCGTCGTTTGAATAAATGGTCCACTATGTAACACCCTTCCCGAACTTCCAATTTCAAAACACAAATCCGTCTGAGGTTAATCGGTTAACTCCATTACGTTAGTCGGTTAACACTGCTGCAGAAGCTGAAAACCAATTCCTTATAATTCAAAAGTCATCACACTCATACTTGATTCGTCCATAAGCAAAAATGCAACACACAACCATTATACGGTACCACAAAGCGATGGACATCTCATATCAAACATATAACCTTGTTCTCTCGCTTGAATTCCTTGGTGAGAATCAAAACAACAACGTTCTTAGTCCAACCAAGGGTAGATTCCGAATATTCCGATTATTCACAAATACAGAAGTTTCTCTATACTTGAAAGTAGATCAGGGTAATGCATCCTCTTGTAGAACCTTTCCATCACTTCATACACATAAACTGGGAATTCCTTACCCTTCACTATCCATTGAACATCCCACTGGCACCACATTACCTAACGCAAGATTCGCAATCAACAATTCTCATCAACTATCTACAAAACTATTCTGGGATAAATCGTTCCATGATCTACACTTAGTCCATAATAATTCCTAATTCGCTTCTCGTTAGTTTACCGTAATCCTACTTTTTAGGATACAATACTCACTGTTCCACAAAGTATGTCTCAAGGGTAAGAATCCACCATATACTCTTGTGACCAAGGTGCCACCACTACGCTCGTTCTTAATACCAAGGTGTAACTTCTCATAACATATTGTTAATACCGTTCATTCCACATAATCGAATAAAATCCGCCTCATAAACAATATTTTCATTTTCCACAGCATAGAACATTTTCATACCTTCACGTTGATATAAAGAACGCTTAAATCGGACACCCGAGTCAAAAGGTATGGAGAAAACAAAAACGGAAAACCTGCCATGTTCGCTAGGCGAATCCCCCAACGAATGTTCGCTTCGCGAACACCAGGAGAACATTCGCCTTCCCCTTCGCTAGGCGAACGTGCCAGCGAACACCTTGGCAGAAAGTTCCCAGACTTAAAACACACTAAGTTCGCTAGGCGAATGCCCGCAGCGAACCTTCGCTAGCCTTCGCTTAGCGAACCTCTAGGCGAAACCAGACAGCGCCAAAAGGGCACAAAGTTCGCTTCGCGAACACCTGGCGAACCTTCGCCTTGCCCTTCGCTGTGGTTCGCTTAGCGAACACGCGAAAACCCATAATTTCTCAGCAATGTAACAGCAGGTCCTTAAGGCCAAAAATCTCATCCAAACATAACCACACACAAAACCCAGTACCAACGGATGATTCCACACATGTATTGACCATACCACTCAATTATAACACATGTCAATTGTTAGGTTCTTTGATTTGCAAAATTACCCATTCTTCGTCCGGCACGTACTTGTTTCACTTGAAGCATGTAAACACATCCTTGTGTTCCTCCACACACTTCTCTACCACTTTAGGTTCCCATAAAAGTCAAATTTCTTTAACTCTCAACTTTAAACCAATTGGAAGATATGGTTCCGAACACATTCCTTAGGGTACTCTCGTCCGTCCAAGATACCATAGCAACCTTAGAAACTGAAGCACCAATCCTTATCTCACTTCCGGACCTTACGTCACACATTCCACAAAACAACTTTTCTGTTCCTCGAAATGAGATTACTTGAAACCCTTATCTATACCAGTAGTCAATCCGGCTCTACGAGCGACTTTACATTTTCCTCAATACTTAAACCAATCGTCCGCTAGAGATTCTTAACTTTAAGACTCCATAAATTCCAAAAGGATTTCTTGAACACCACAACACTCTTAAATTCCATGCTACCCAAAGCACGACTTCTACTAAGACCTCAACTGAACTGACCAAAACTCCACACTACTAACTCTTGGCTTGAGCCTATCCTCAAAGCACAAGTTCCAATAACACTTCGGAGTCCTCGTGGTCGCTCAACCATGATTCTACCTATCACATACATAGTATTAGGTTGATCAGGCCCAACACTACATAGTATGATATTAAGGTTCATGATGGCAAGACACACTTAAGAGGCAGGAATAGATTTACTTATGATGTTTCAAGGCTAGGTCGAGGACACGACCTGCTCTGATACCAACTGTAACGCCCTGTATAATATTTATCTAGAATAATACCATACAAGTGTTTTCATTCGGTACTGACACAATCATAAGTGCCTAATGGCATAATTCACATACTTGACCATTTCTAATACATAAATACAACCTTTGGTACAAGGCATGGAAATTAGCCAAAATAAGAAAATCTAAGAATAAGGTACAATATTCCTCATTGTACAAGAAAATAATACACAGCAGAATAAGCTTAACTAAGCTTCTCTTGAAACATCCAAGCATAGCTCCACTTGTAAAACAAACCTGCAAATAACACCTGAAAAATAACAACAATATTGGGGTGAGATAATAATCTCAGTGAGTTCCCCTATCTTATGGGTTCCCTCGGTTCTACAGGGTACATGCAATCAAACGGATCCACCGTGGATCCGGGGTTTACTCACGGTCTGGGGCAAATACACAACAATGGGTAATATCCTCATTGGTAGTCCCTTGACTCACCAATGGAATAACAACAAGTACACAAACCTCAATAACCAGATCAACCAACCAAACATGCAGACCCGTACTCACGTACGAGGAATCCAGAAGTAGTATCAACCTGTCTACATAGGCCACAATATATCACACCCTCGATGAGTAACCAAGTGCCTACGTCAAGAGACTAGCACAAGCACACAGCACGATGAGTCAGATGAGTCCGAAATGATACACGCCTAAGTGGCCGCGGAAGCCCATCCGTCAATCATCTATACGCCTGTGAGTAACGCCGAGTGCAAAGACGCCTACATGACTGCACAAGCCCACCGGGAGAAAGCCTAGTGGTATTGCCTACATGACACCACTAGAGGTGAGTAACAGAGTGATATTGCCTACATGGCATCACAACTCCACCATACCGATCACGCCGATGTGTAACGCCGAATGGGTAAACGCCCTATAAGACCCCCACAAGCACATCACAACGGTAGCTCAGGTGTATACCGAGCACGCATATGAGTAACGCCGAGTGGGAAATACGCCCTAGTGGACCCTCACAAGCTCATCGCAACGGTATTCTTCTGAACAAGTCCGGTATCCATCGGACCAAGTCCGGAACTCAGGTGAAACACCACCTAGTAGCTTAGGCCTACTCCGATTCAAGCATACAACACAATCACATCATATCACATAACATCACATCACATCACATCCGAACGTTCAACCGGAACGAACGGGAACAAGCACGACAATGATCACATCACATCATTTATCAGCATAATGCATTATATTCACACATATACAAGGGATACATAACAAGTGATCACATCACGCCATTAGCCAAGCCACAATCAATATATAAGCAGAGTATGTTAAACATAATCAATAAAGTAGTTCACTCACTTTTTAAGGCATACTACTAACACCCTCTACCAAGCATCCTTGGTTAACTCATGGTCTAACACACCATTCACTATCCTATGGGATTATCTTTCCAATGGCTTTGGACTCGTATCCATCGGATTCCCGATCCTTAAGTTTTGGTGGAAACAAAAGTACATACACTACATTTCTATATTTATCTTATCAATCCATAGCATATAGCCATGTTTCTACCTCACCATCACAAAGAGCATTGAAATAGCTTTCCAACGCCTCCGACTGTGCCTCGATCCGAGTTACGGATCAAAAGTTATGAAGGAAACAAAATGGGAAAAGCTGTCACGTTCGCTAGGCGAACCAGCCAGCGAACATTCGCCTTCACCTTCGCTAGGGTTTGCTAGGCGAACCTGCGAAACCCAGAATTCGCAGCAGCGTCAAAACAGGTCATTGGGGTCCAAAATCTCTCATTTCTTCACCCAAAACACTCCCAATTCATACAATATCAACCCCAAACGTGTAACAACAATCAAGGCAAGTATTATCATCATAAAAACACATTTAGACATGTTATTTCACATAAAACCCAAAACCCCAAACATGAATTTCTTCCCCCAAACTTCCTACCCAAGTTCTATCTAATGGAACTCACCTTTGATTCAAGAAGAGGATGAATTAATGATGAAGATGATGAATCCAAGTTTCCTCTTCCTCTCCTTCTTTCTCTCCTTCCACGTTTTTTCCTTTTCTTCTTTCTGTTTCTTTTTCTTCTCCTTACCCACTTCTTCTTCTTATAAATATATATAATACATATATTATATAATATAAATCCAATAGGGTAACTATCTCCAATTGATATTTTATCTTCTAACGCCAATTGATCAATTATTAGAGTTACCTTAAAATACTTTCTTGAACTTATAAATATTAATCCGTCTCTTTAATAAAATAATTGATCTCTTCAGAGTTCTCAAGTTGCTCTATTGATCCCAATTGACAACACTTAGAGCACATAGGATACTCCATTATTCCAATTAATCAGAGATAAAAACACATAGATATTTATCTGATCTCATCTGATATCCAATTGAGCATTTAGAAAATACGGGGTATTACACTGACTTTAGTACATAAATGGATTTTTTCAATTTGCAAATCATATTCTTTGAGACTTCTGACACAAAGTTTTTTGGTTGCATCATATAGATTATTTCATCAACGTTGCTATTGAGAAAAGTCGTCTTGACATCCATTTGATGGAGTTCTAAATGATAATGTGCAACAAGAGCCATGATTGTCATAAAATATTATTTCGATGAAATCAGAGAGAAAGTATCTTTAAAGTTAATTCCTTCCTTTTGAGTATAACCCTTATCCATAAGACGAGCTTTATACCTCTTCACATTACCGTTAGAACCCCGTTTGGTCTTAAAAATCCATTTGCAACCAATGGGTTTCACTCCTTTTGTCAATGGGATAAGTTCCCAAACTTTATTGTCTTGCATGGACTTATACTCCTCTTTAATTTCTTCAATCCACTTTTCCGAGTTGGAATCCTGCATGGATTGATGGAAGTTTATTGGGTCATCTTCCATCGTATCATTATTTTCCACATGTTCTTTGAGAAAGACAATGAAATCATTTGGAATATCATTTATCCTTTCTCTAGTGGATCTCCGCAGAGGTATTGGTTCTTATAACATCTGTTCTTGAGGATATTGAGTTTGTTCTTCATTAATTACCAAATCATCTTGAGTTGGAGGAATTTCAACAATGTTTTGTGGAGGTTCCGTACTTGCTTGATCAAAAGCAACTATATGAATCGGTTCTAGAATTGTTACCGATTCTTCCTCTAAGATAAAGTATCTAACTTTATTCTGCCCCCCTCCCCCCCCCCCCCCCCCTTTAAAAATCAATATCCTCAAAGAATGTGGTTGCTCCCGTCTCAAAAATTGAATTTAATTTGGGATCATAGAATTTGTAGTCCCTAGATCTTTCAGAATAGCCAATAAAGTAGCTACTCACTATTCGGGAGTCCAATTTATTTTCATTTGGCCTATAAGTCCTTCCCTCAGCTGGACATCTCTACATATGAAAATGTTTGAGATTAGGCTTTCGCCCATTCCAAAGTTCATAAGGTGTTTTGGCAGCTGCTTTTGTTAGTACTCTGTTCAGAATATAAGTTACAGTCATTAGTGTCTCTCCCTAGAGTGATTATGACAAGGTAGAATGATAAATCATACTCCTTACCATATTCTTAAGAGTCTTGTTTCGTTTTTCAGCAACACCGTTCATGCTAGGAGATCCTGGCATGGTGTACTGATGACAGTCTGTCATTGCATCTAATTATTGTTGCTTTTTTCTTGTTTCTGTAATTTATTGTTGCTTTTTTCTTGTTTCTGTAATCTATTACACTGCTTTGGTTTGGTGGTTTGTACTGATTGACATTCCTTATGCCTTATCTTATTGAATATAATTTGTTTGATGTTTTAAAAAAAATTAATAATTTTATTATTATATTTAAAAAAATACATAATTAGTCAGAACTTTCCTATAAGGTTTGAACAATTTTCGAGAGTATGACAAAAAAGTGATGTATTTACTGTTTTAGACATACCTTTTTTTAGTCATATCTCACACAACAAATTATACATATCTCTTCTCGGGCAGAGTTTGAGTGCCTTTAAGGCACCAAAGGCACCCCGCCTTTGTATCTTTCTCTCACTTTAATTTTTCTCTTTCAGTATTTTATTTATTTATTTTTATTTTTACTTTTATAAAAACAATGACTAATTTAAGCTAAAGGCACGGTACCTTTGCCGCCATAAAGGTCAACCCAACTCTTTATCTCATTCTAGTTTAGGCATACTTTTTTTATTTATTTCTTTTAATGACATTGATTACATTGTTGACTTTTTTTCTTAAATTATTATTTTTATTAAATGTCACGTGGCTTTCATTTATTCTTTATTTATCCTTTATTAAGGCTATGAGTTGTTAAAAGCCTACAAATCATAAAAAGTTGGAGTCAATAGAACTTGAACTTAGTGCCTCTAATTAAAATGTCAAATGTATCACCCTAACCACTAGGCCACGTTGTTTACTTTAAATTTATTACCAACTTAAATATGAGTCCATGATATTTAATACATACCGTAATTATTTGTAAAAATATTTATTTAGTATTTAATAATATTAATTAAATAATAATATATGATATGTTTTATACTACCTGAATTATATAATAAATTAATATTATTTAATATGGAATTTATATACTAAATATATAAACATACTTTATATTTCATATTTAATAATATTAATTTATTATATAAATATTAATTATAATATGAATTTTTTTATATTTGAAATTTATTTATTATTTAACAAGATATAAATAAATAAATATTTATTTATTTATAATAATACATAAATAACTATTTAGAAATAAGATATGAATAATTTTTATGATTAATTATATGAGTTTAAAGGTATTGCACTGTCGATGTAAAAAAGTATTACACAGACATTCCAATCAGAATATTTTAAACCGCCAAATCATATAAGTATTTTAAAAATAAAAATGTGATGTGGTGGGATACACGTTTTTCATTGGTTGATAGTGTAAAAATATTTTACATTGTTTGTGTATATTCCTTTTTCTCTAATTATATTGAAGATTTACATTTTATTAATTTGATTAATTACATGTGTCCATGTTTTAAAAAATAGAACTATTACATTAATTATATTTAAGATTTAAATTTTATTAATTTAATTTAATTATTATTTAATAAATAAATGTAAATCTTAAATTATTTAATATTTATTAATTATTAATTATTAATTAATTAATTATTAAAAACTAATCAAATTATATTAAAAAATGTAAATCTTAAATATAATTAATGTAATAATTCTACTTTTTTTCAAATGTGGTCAAATGTGATTAATCAAATAGAAATCAAATTCATAAAACGTAAATCTTAAATATAATTAATCATAAAAATGATTTATATATTATTTTTGAATACTTAGTTATTATTAAAAATAAGTAAATATTTATTTATATCTTATTAAATATTGAATAGATTTCAAATTTAATGAATTTCAGATATAATAAATTTTAGGGTTAATAGTCATTTTGCCCCCTGCCATATAAGCGTTTTCCGAAAAACTCCTGTGGAAAAAAATTTGCAAGAATTCCCCTAACATTTGAAGATTCTCTCAATTTTGACCTTCAACACATCCAGTCACCAAAAAACGCTGATGTGACAGTTTTTTTTTTAAAAAAAATTCTTATGTGAATGACGAGGTGACATTTTATATTTATTTTTGAATTATTTTTATTGCCACGTTGGCATTTCGTTTTTTATTTATTTTTGGTTTATGTTATTAAACAAATAAACATTCAAAAATTTTGTTTGAGGTGGGTGTTGAACCAATAACCTCACCTGCACATACAAATGTCTTTACCAATATGCCACTTGTGTTTTTATGATATGTATTGCTTTTCAAATGTATATATTTAGTATGTAGTATTTATTTCTCTTTTATTTAATATTTAGTATTTAAGAACTTTTATTTAGTATATAATTTAGTATTGTTCTGGACTGGGCCGGAGCCTGCCCTTCAGACGGGCAGGCCTAACCACACAACCTGGGACGGCCCAACAAGGCCCGTATGTAACACCTGCGTCAAGCACGTGCCAGCCTTCAGCTGTGTCGGGCACGTGCAACAGAGACCGCCGAACAGAGACGTCAAGCCTCGTAGGGAACCTCTCTCCCCGACGCACAAGGGCTCCTCCCCGTGAGGACATGTTCTCTTCTAATCTCCCACCTCCGAAGGATTCGGTCTGCCCACCTTCTGGAGATCTCGGGACCGTTACCCCAGGGCGAAGACCACGCGCTGGTCTTCACTACGCCACGTAAGCCCTAACAGTTACTTGGATTGGGCCCTGCAATCCAACCCAATGCAAGTAACCGTTGGCCCCGCGCTAGGGGCTCTATATAAATATCTTCTCTCTTGAGAGGGTCAGGTTACTTCATATTCTAAACTCACCTACTTTTTGTACTTGCTTTTCTCTGACCTTTCCTGACTTGAGCGTCGGAGTACCTTGCAGGTACACCCCCCCTGCCGTCTCACCATCACTGGAGCTGAAGGTTTCACGACGCTGTTGGACACTATCTAACTGTCTGATCCAAGTACGATCAGTGGCGCCGTCTGTGGGAACCACTGCTTCCCCGTTTTTCCTTTAACGATAAACCAAAGTAATTTCTCCATTCATCACCAGCATGGCCAACAACCCGTCTGCGAACAAAGCTCTGGACACCGTCCTCGCGCAACTCGAGAACGGAAACCACTGTGGGGATAATGCTGCCCTCAACGTCGAAGAAGGCGACGTAAGAGACGGGCATACCGCCTCCCAAGACTCCTAAGACGCGGCATACGACGCCGCCCAGCAGGACGACCAGCAAGTCGCCTTTCAGCCAGTTGCTCCTCCTCCTAATACAGATCCGAGCACCGTGGCCCTATTCGCCTTGGTCAACCAGACCAACCAGCTGATCATGCACCAGAATCTCAGAATTAAAGCGCTCGAGCGAGGGTGAGCACGACGATCTTCCCCGCAAAGACATCGTCGTCCACCTTCACCTCGTCGTTCTCCTTCCCCGCAAAGGACTCCCCCGGAAGAATCTCGGACCCCCTCACCGAAGTGTGAGGGCCGCCGGTCGCGCCTGGAGCGCACCCAGCAAGAAACCTCTCAGAAGCGCCATCGTTCCCCGCCTCGGAAGGAACCCAGGCACTCCTCAACTACCAAGAGGAGCAAGACCGCCGAAGAGAGGCCGAGGAACCGTTCCAGGAACTCCCCTCCACGACAGGGACCTGGTCGGCACCACCGATCCCCATCAGGGTCCCCAGCCGGAAGCAACGATGACGACCAGAGGAGCCCCTGTCATGGGAGATCATGGACGCCCCAATCCCTGCGGGCATGGAGAAACCCCTGCCACTAGGGACCTACGACGGCCTGGCCGACCCGACGATCACGTCGAAAGTTTTGAAGCCATGCTCAACTTCAGAAACGTCAGGGGAGCCATTAAGTGTAGGCTTTTCCCCACCACTCTGCGGAAGAGCGCCATGACCTGGTACAAGAGTCTAGCGCTCGGGTCGATCACGTCCTGGAAGCAACTAAGAGAACGCTTTACCAAACACTTCACGGCATCTCGCCGACACCCGAAGACAAAGGCCGCGCTAGAGAGCATCTTCCAGGGGAAGAACGAGTCTCTCAGGAACTACATTGAGAGGTTCACAAGGGAGGCTGTCGAGGTCCATATGACCGACGACATGAAGAAGTTTCTAATCATTCGGGGACTGCAACTTGGATCCGATTTCGCCAAGTCTGTGGGCCTCCGCAGACCTCGCCATTTGGAGGACCTCCTCCAACGAGCTCAGTCATACATTGAGTTCGAAGAGTCGGAGGCAGCATAGATCACCCTCGACTCGAGGCGGAAGGAAGGCCCCCACGGCCACAGAGAAGGAGACTCTCCTCCCCGACGTGGAGGAGAAAGAAAGAAGGAAGGCCGCCCCTGGGACTCTCGCAAACCGAGAGGACCAGCTGGCCGGTTCACGAAATACACGCCGCTCAACGCTCCCCGCGCGCGAATCCTCTCCAAGTGCTCCAACTCGAAATTTCTGAAAGGAGGCGTCCGCTTTCCGAAGCCAACGACCCCCAAATCTAACACGGACAAGTCCAAGTACTGTAGGTTCCACCGGAGCCACGGACATGTCACGGAGGACTGCATCCATCTCAAAGATGCAATTGAGATCCTGATCAAGGAAGGGCACCTAAAGAAGTATGCCCAGAAGAACGACACCCCTCTTCCTAGTGGTCGGGAAGCCCAAAGCATCGAAGAGACGACACCTCCTCCCGACGAGAGTCAGCTCCAGGTCACCCTCAGCGTCACTCGACCCGAGGACTTTTTTGTCCCCGAAGGCATCGTGGGCCAAGAGGCAGTTTGCAGCATGTGGGCAAACTTCCCCTACGAAGACCCCGTTATTGCTCGCAGCACGTGGGAAGGCTTCCCCAAGACGATGGTCATATCTGGAGGTGGTTACGAAAAGGTGTATGTCGGGTCGATCAAGCGGAAATTTGACAAGCTGGAGTCCGCAACCTCGGCGAAGACCACCACTCTCGAGAAGGTGCAGGGGAAATCAAACCCTATCACCTTCTATCTTGAAGAGCTGCCAGGCGGAGGGCCTAACGCCACCATCCCCCTCTTGGTCAGGGCACAGATGGCGAACTTTGACGTTCGCAGGATCCTGGTCGACCAGGGAAGTTCAGTCGACATCATGTACGCTCACCTGTTCGGGACCCTCCAGTTCGACGAGAGGCATCTGGCCCTGTACGTCGGTTCAGATCTGCAGGGGTTCAACGGAACCACCACTAGACCATGGGGCTACATTAAATTGATGGTCACATTTGGGGCCGAAGACATTGCCTGTCAAGTCAAGACCCGCTTCCTAGTGGTCGAATGTTCGTCCCTCTACAACTGCATCCTCGGGAGGACCACCCTGGTCGAAATCACAACAGTGCCATCAACGGTCCATCTCAAGATGAAATACTACACGGCCAGGGGCCGGGTCATTACGATGCACGGGGACATAGACGCGGCCAGGAGGTGTTCCGATGCTGCAGTCAAAGGCACGAGTTCCATCAACACCAGGCCCAAGACCGGAGCAAAGTCATCCCCGGACGTTGTGCAAAAGCCACTCCCGCGCGTCAATGCGGTCAACCTCGACAGCAGGTTCCTGGGCGAGCATGAAGAGGGCGGAGCAGCGGACCTCGACCTCCAGGCAGAAAACAACGGGCAGCCTCTCCACCCAACCCACCCCATCCCAGACGGAGACTTCGAGCTCGTCTCTCTCGGGGATGATCCAGACCGGAACATGAAGATTGGCACCAGACTTCCCAACCTGGCGAAGAAACACCTGAAGACGTGTCTCTGAGAGAACGCTGATCTGTTCGCATGGAGCGCCTCCGAGATGCCTGGCCTTGACCCCTAGTTGGCTTGCCATCAGCTCGCAGTAGATCCGGCCGCTAGGGCCATAGCTCAACGTAGGCGTAGGCAGTCTCCCGAAAAAGCGGAGGCTGCTGAAAAAGCTGTAAAAGACCTCCTAGAGGCAAATTTTATTTTGGAGGCCAGGTACACAACCTGGCTGTCCAACGTTGTACTTGTCAAAAAGAATAATGGAAAATGGAGGATGTGTGTTGACTATACCGATCTTAACCGGGCATGCCCGAAAGACTGTTATCCTTTGCCTAACATCGACCAGCTGATCGACAATTCTGCAGGTTACAAGCTATTATCCTTCATGGACGCTTACTCGGGGTATAACCAAATCCCCATGGATAGGGCCGACAAACAACACACAGCCTTCATGACCGAGTCGGGCAATTACTACTACAACGTAATGCCCTTCGGCTTGAAGAACGCCAGCGCGACCTACCAACGGATGATGAATAAAGTCTTCCGAGGAGAGATCGGTGATATGCTCGGAGTCTATATGGACGACATGATCATCAAATCCGCAGAGGAAGTTAACCACGCTGCCCATCTCAAGAAGGTGTTCGACACGGTGAGGAGATGCCGCGTGAGGTTCAATCCCGGCAAATGCACCTTCAGCGTTCGGGCGGGTAAGTTCCTCGGCTTCTACCTCACAGAGCGAGGAATCGAGGCCAACCCCGACAAGTGTAGGGTTTTCTTCGAGATCCCAACTCCGAACTCGAAGAAGTCAATACAATCACTGAACGGGATACTGACCGCCCTCTCCCGCTTCGTCGCCAAATCCGCACAATACGCACTCCCGTTTTTCAAGCTTCTTCGACAAAAAGCCACGTTTGAATGGAGCGAGGAATGTGAGCAGGCGTTACTCCATCTCAAACGAGTCCTGTCACAGCCCCCGGTCCTCTCACGGCCAGAGAACGGGGAGACATTCTTCTTGTATCTCGCCATCACGAGCGAAGCGGTCAACGCCGTCCTCATACGGGAAACCCCCGACGGGCAAAAACCGATTTACTTCACGAGCAAAGCCCTCCAAGGTCCCGAGCTCAGGTATCAGCAGATCGAGAAAGTCACCCTGACCCTCGTCACCACAGCCAGGAGGCTGCGCCATTACTTCCTAGCCCACACGGTGGTCGTAAGAACCGAATAGGCTATAAGGCAGCTCCTTGGACGACCAAATATGGCGGGAAGGATGCTCAGATGGTCGCTCGAACTAGTCGAGTTCAACATCCAATACGAGGGAAGGAAAGCCCTGAAGGCTCAGGTATTGACTTACTTTGTGGCGGAGATGACCGTCCCGGAACCTTCGACCAAAGGATCCCAAAAGTGGACGATCTATGTCGACGGAGCATCCAGTACGAAGGAGAGCAGGGCGGGAATTATCCTTGCCGGGCTTCGGTTGGCCGAGGACCTCGGCGCCAAGGAGGTCAAAATCTTCACTGACTCCCAGCTCGTAGCCTCTCAAGTTCGAGGAGAGTATCAGGCCAAGAACGACTGCCTCATCGAATACCTGACCTTGGTAAAGGAAAAGATGAAGAATTTCACCTCCGCGGAAGTGACCCACTGTTGCGGTGAGAATTGGATACCATAGTTATGAATGAACTAGGATCACATTTCTTTAAATATTCACCACCGACTTTGATTTATCCAAAGGAAAGGTTCAAAAGCGAAAAAACCTAAAGATCTAAGGTTCGGGGGTTGGTTACGCCTAGGGAAGGTATTAGCATCCTAAACGTCCGTAGTACTCTACGGGAACCTCTCGTTAGTATTTATGTTATCTCTCATTCGCTTGCTAAAGGTGTTATGCTAAAGGTTGAACCCTAGGGGTTAGTATCTAAGTATACTCGATAAGGTATCGCACCTTACGCCTACGTATCCTCGGGTGTAGAATCAGAGTACGCGTAGTTCTGCAAAGAGGAACTTCTTGACGGGGTCAAGGTTCCAAGGGGAAGTAAAGTCTTGGGCAAGACCTTACATAGAGTGCGGCGACTCTAAAGTTGTAGGTTGGTTTAAGAGGGGTAGGATTGTAAATGTTCGCGGCGGAGCATTTACTTGGAGTGCGGCGACTCCGATCCTAAGGCTAAGATTCTAAGTGTCTACGGCGAGACGTGGAGTACGGCGACTCCGAATCCTATGGCCAAGGGTTCTAAGAATCAGTCCTATGACGGTTTAGTCAATATTAATAACCTTTCCTTTGGAATGTCGAGGGGACAATTTAGATTATTTGTGCATACTAGCAAAGTGTGAACTAGCAAAAGTGTATTGTGACCGATAAGGTTGAATGCGAGGCCCAAAGGCACTCGACTTACATGGGTAAAAAAGTGGCTCGACGTTGGATCGAGAATTTTTGTTGTATTTTGAAAAGGGTTTGAACAGAGTAAACATAATGCATATAGATATAAGCATATAGCAAGCAAAAATATCAATCATAAAATAACACACACATGCGTTTCACTCACGTTGGGGATCTAACGAGTTGATTTAATTCAAAGGTTTATTATGAAAAGGTTGATTTTTTGACTTTCAAGAAACGTTGATTAAAATTAGGGAAATTAGCGAGATTTATTATTGTTATGAGAATTATGCTAAAGTTATTTAAAAGTTAAAGTATTTGTGTTCAAAAGGTTTTTTTAATTATTTTGAAAAGTTTTAATGTTAAAATTATAACATCTCTTATTAATTAGAAAAGATTTTTTTTAATATTTCTTAGTAAAGTTATAAAGGTTTACTAATTAAAAAAACTTATTAAAAGGATAAAATAAAATAAAATTTTATTGTTATATTTTTTTAAAAAAAGAAAGTGATATTTTAAAAGAAAGCTAACATTATTAAAAAACGTTTTACATATATTTTAAAAAATTATGTTGAAAGCGAAACGAATAGTTGTTAAGGGTTACCAAAAGTCATTTTCCGGATTCCTCCCTCACACTCTCATCTCTCTCGGAAATTAGGGTTTGGAAACCCCGTTTGCGCCGCCGCGCCCTCTTCCTCTCTTCTCTCTCGATTAAACTCTCGGCTTCTCACACGCCGCTCTCTCCGTGAAATTCTCGCCTCTCGTATCATCTCTCACTCTGGTCTTCTCTCTCGATTGAACACCAAACAAAGGAAACCCCACCCCACGATTTCTCCCAGCCCCATTTCATTATGCCATAGTTGATTACATTTACAATGATGTTGAAATGAAATGCGAAAACGTAAGAAAGAAAAAAAAGCCGTCGGTTGCGGATGGTGGGGCGAAGCGATCAAGACCTCGAGCAAAAACTCCGTCACAGGTAAGTCGTCTTTCTCGTATAACTTTGATTGCGAGGTGCCTGTCTTGTTGTTGGTTTTGCTTCGTATTACGCCTTATGTACTCTTGTTGATGTGTGTGTGATGCGTGGTTTGCGAATTCCTCTGTTGAAATTCTGGTATGATGGTTTTAAGGGTTTTGCTTAAACATCAGATGGACTGGTTTTGTGTAAGGATTTGGAGTGGTTGGTGTATGATTATTTTCTGGTTGTATGTGGTTTGTGATTTTTGTTTTCTTGTTGAACTTGTTTGGTTAGATTTCTGGTAAATGATTATTTTGGGTGAATAATGTGGGCTGGTATAATATTGTTGATGGTTTTTTGGATTTCAAATTTTTCTCCTCCTCCCCCTTCTGCGTTTGGTGTGGTGTATATATAGGCTTTGTGGAATTGAAATGGGATTATAATTGTGTTGAACACTGTCTTGATGAGCTTTCCATCTCAACCAGAATATGTCTTATTGCGTTTCAATCCCTTTCCTTTTTCCATTCAGCATGCTTGAGTTGTTATGGAAAGAAAATAACAGAAATCATGATTTCCTTTATTCTTGCGTGATATTTTTCCTTCTATAGGCTCAGAATTTTTGCTCTTTTAATGCCAACTTTGAATGCAAGAATATACTGCTCATTATTGTGAAAACTTGACATGTCTTGGATGCTGTCTTGGAAAGAGATTTAAATTAATATGGAACACGTTGTTGTCTTGAATAACGACATTCCTTTTCAATGCAAACATGTCTGATATAGTTTTGGAAATGTTTTGAATTTTGATGATGTTTTATCTCTGTCTTGTAGGGGCTGCCGAATTTACTCTGAATCCTCATATGGATAGGTTTGGATTGTGTTTAGATTGTTTAGGAAAGAAATTTGAAATGTCTGGACTTTCATGAATAGAATTTAATCTTTGTTTGATTAATATCCTGATTTCCATTGTTTTCTTTGACAACAGTGTTGGATTATGCCCTCAGAGCAATCATGGTACGAAATTGCGTTTGGGCAGCCAAGCAGAAGGTTTAAATCACCTTGGGGATTTCAGGTCCTAGTTGGGGCGATAAGAGCCGTTGGATGAAATGAATTAGAGGGTACCAAAACTGACTGACAACTGCAAAACCAAACACTGCAGTAATCTGATCACGCTTTGTTTCAAGAAAGTCTTACGGTCACATCTTTTCCACGGTAGTAGGCCTAGGATACTCAAAAAGTGGCAGTTTTGGTTGACCTTTGGCACTTGTTTCACTGTGGCCAGATTTTCATATCTTAGCAAACACAATAAGTTAGATTACTGTAAGAATGAAAAGCCTTAAGTTAATAGATCCTTTTTACGTTATTATTTGGAATACGCCTTGTATCTTATGGAATTTGTAATGAACACCTAAGAATCAATTTGGAGACTTTGAAAAAATGTGTGAAATTTCAATTTTGTCCAAGGAATCCATATGGATATTTATAACGAACCATGGGTCTTTGGTGTTAGGATAGGGAAAGGATTTGAACATGATTGTAATGAACTTATGGGTTTCAAATTGATTCAATCTGGCATTTCCTCAATGTTAACATAATGTGCTCCATGAGAATCGAATTGAATTCACTGAGATGAGGTATAATTGAATTCACGTGCCACATGTTCTAATAATCCTATTTCTTTTTATGCTTATGAATTTCCATACTCTTGCCACAATCCTCATCATGTCTCTTGCGGCATAACAATAAAAGGTTCCAGCATTCCATCTAAGTGAATTAAAATACAAACTTTGAATATACCCCTTTTCTTTTAGGCCTTGCGTCGAGGACGACCTTGAACTGGAATGAATCTTGATCATGCTGTGATTTCGAATTTCTCAAATCTTAGCATGGTGAAGGACTAATGTTTAACTTGAAATCTTATAGCTTTGTACTTATAAATTCATAAAAGAAAATGAACTCAATTGAAGCCTTGTGCGCTTTGAACTTTCTTTTAAACTTAGAATTTAATCCTTGGTGATAAATTCCAAACAAAGGTCTTAAAACTTTCTTGATCATGAAACCAATGAAAAAACTTGTCCATTTTAAAATGAACATATGCATCCCACAATCTTTATAAAATAAAATATGATGCCTATCGTGCTTTGCATCTTGAATAATCTTGGCCATTTGTATTTGAAATTTTGGATCTTGAATTGGAACTTCAACTTCAGGAAATGGGCTTTAATCAAGTCTTATGGATTTGTGAGGATTTCAACTTCTACAAGTGGTCGAGGTATCTTGAACATCTTGAATTCCAAACGATCTTCAAACTTACTTGAAGAATACTTGACAGCTTTAAAAATATAAATAGTCTTCTTAAAACGGAGATCATGAGCTTCGTACTGGAACCATGTGTGAATTAGAACACAAGCATGATATAGGAACTTCAAATTTGATCTTGTAAACTTGTGACAACGATGGACTTGAATTTGCATTTGGCAATCAACTTTCTACTGCCTCCTAATTTAACCTTTCATTACTTAAGAATATAGCATCACAGAGCAAACACGTCCCTCAGATCTTGAGGAGTTGACAGGGGGAGACGCCATCTTGTGATATAACATGCCACACAACCAGTAACCAGTCTTTAAGGGGCCAAATTCCATATCAGAGAGTATAATGACTTAAATCTTTGCGGGAGGAAAACTAAGGAGTCTCGAGGGGGAAAAGGCTTGGTGATGGCTTAGGGACCAGAAAGTGGAAGGACACAATCTCACGGGAATCCACACACATCCTGCAAAGATCAGAGAGCCTCCACAAACACACACACATCACAGTTTTCGAGACTTTGAGCCTTCTGCAACAGTATCTGTGTTCACAAATGAAACAAACAAGCAAAAACTAGATAAAGCGGTTAGTTATGCACGAATGATTGACCTAAGATGATATGCAGACAAATCAGTGAATCTAAGGGAAAAATTTGGGGTACAACAGTTGCCCCTATTTAAATATCTTCACCGGATGACAGGGCGATGAAGATCGTCACTAGGTCATGGTGAAAGATATTTAAATACAGATAACCGAAGATTTTGCCCTTAGATGCACTGATCATGCAATGCTATGGACAAAACTAGACCTAATGCTGACATGCCATGAACTCTAACATGATGAAAATGATGGGATGATAAAATGCAAGAGACAGACGAAACGAAAGCGAACACAGAGCGGAAGACGAACTCAATGAGTAACAAACTCATTGGGACGACCAGACGCACCGGGGAAAAGAAAACGACACCGGGGACTTCGAAGACGACGACCCAGCAGGTTCAAGCGTGACCAGTTGATATCTAAGGTGCAAGAAGAAAGGATAGGATCCACACGGTGGTAGGATCATGCAAACAAAAACAAATAAAACTTGGGAATTCCTTCAAATGAAGAGATCAAAGGGATCTTCAGGAACCACCAAGGAAAAGAACAGGGCTATTAAAAAATCTCTTGTATGCCAAGTAAATGGACTTCGTAGGGAAAATGCCCTGTGACTTATCTTTGCACAGGACTTACACACCACTAAGAAAAACAACACGGAGCGCGGCGGCTCGAAACCAGAAAAGAAAGAAACAAGGAGCACGGCGGCTCGAAACAAAAAAGCAAAACAAGGAGCGCGGCGGCTCGAAACAAAAAAAGCAAAACAAGGAGCGCGGCGGCTCGAAACCAAAAAAGAAAAACAAGGAGCGCGGCGGCTCGAAACAAAAAAAGCAAAATAAGGAGCACGGCGGCTCGAAACCAAAAAAGAAAAACAAGGAGCGCGGCGGCTCGAAACCAAAAAGAAAAAACAAGGAGCACGGCGGCTCGACACCAAAAGAAAAACAAGGAGCACGGCGGCTCGACGCCAAAAAGAAAAACAAGGAGCAAGGCGGCTCGACACCAAAAAGAAAAACAAGGAGCACGGCGGCTCGACACCAAAAGAAAAACAAGGAGCACGGCGGCCCGACGCCCAAAAGAAAAACAAGGAGCACGGTGGCTCGACGCCAAAAAGAAAAACAAGGAGCACGGCGGCTCGACACCAAAAAGAAAAACTAGGAGCGCGGCGGCTCGACACCAAAAGAAAAAACAAGGAGCGCGGCGGCTCGACACCAAAAAGAAAAACAAGGAGCGCGGCGGCTCGACACCAAAAGAAAAAACAAGGAGCACGGCGGCTCGACGCCAAAAAGAAAAACAAGGAGCGCGGCGGCTCGACACCAAAAGAAAAAACAAGGAGCGCGGCGGCTCGACACTAAAAAGAAAAACAAGGAGCGCGGCGGCTCGACACCAAAAGAAAAAACAAGGAGCGCAGCGGCTCGACACCAAAAGGAAAACAAGGAGCACGGCGGCTCGACGCCAAAAAGAAAAACAAGGAGCACGGCGGCTCGACACCAAAAAGAAAACAAGGAGCGCGGCGGCTCGACACCAAAAGAAAAAACAAGGAGCACGGCGGCTCGACGCCAAAAAGAAAAACAAGGAGCACGGCGGCTCGACACCAAAAAGAAAACAAGGAGCGCGGCGGCTCGACACCAAAAGAAAAAACAAGGAGCGCGGCGGCTCGAAACAGAAAAAGCAAAACAAGGAGCGCGGCGGCTCGCAACAAAAACAAGGTGAGGCGAAAATAAAATATAGAGCACAACGACTCAAAGTGTACAAAGCATAGGTGCACGCTTAAACTTTGCTAGGCGCCTGGAAGGCAAGTTGTCAAAGACCAAAGTTCAATCTAGGATCAAACTAGAATGAAACGGTCAAACAAGACCTGTCATTGAGAAATGAACTCGAACGACGATTTTATCTTATCCAAGCAAGGCAAAATATAACTGAAATAACCATCATCCACGAGGGTTGAACTCTGTGGGGAAACTTGGAAATGATTAGCATTTTCTGCCTAAGGTTGACGACCTACTTGGAGAGATCGGACTAACTCCGAAAACTGGCGTAAACACAAACAAAGACCAAGATAAAGCGACAAGATACAAACAACAAACACGCACGGAGGCGAATGCAGAAGATGCCATGTGATGCTTATGCTCATGCTGACAAAACAGACAAAAGAAAACAGGGGGAAAAACAAACGAGGAAGCCTGTCCATCCTCTGCACGAGAGATACATCTGTCAATCTTGTAGTAATCCGAAGATGCACCAACGGTTCCAACTTCTCTGGGGAAATAGCAGTCCACTTGGGAATATAATATCATGACTTCACTTAGAAGACCGTCAAGATGAATCTGATTATTTGGATGAGAAAGATCCACTGGGAACGGATCACACTCGTATTCATAGAGACTTCGATGGGGATAAAATAAATATCCGCTATAACTGAGATAATCCAAAGTGAGAATGTAGTAGTGGATGCCACGGGGATAAAATAAATATCCACTGCTTTGCTGGGGAAGCTTGAACCAATACTGTTGTTGTAGATGTCAGAGTAAACTTCAGTGGGGATGAAATAAACATCCACTGTCGGGGAAAATTGAAATCCGAGAAAAAAAATTGCGGAGTGAAATAAACACTCGCTTCATCGGGGAAGGTTGATGCTAAGGAGATTGACTGGGGATCCTTTGGGTAAACCAGATGCTGAAATTCTTGTACTGATCCTGTCATAATTGCTTGAAATAATGATTCACTGGGGAATCGTCATGACTTCCTGCGGTAGAAACTTGCTGGGGGAATATCATGCTATAGAAATTCTTCGAGAATTTAGGTGGAGAAATGCTATGAAGTCAGTGAGGTTATGACTTGCATGGTAGTCGCTATTTTCAAGTAATCAAATGTTGAGAAAGAAGCTTCAATTCTTATATGTCCTGGATTGCATGATTCTGAAGAGAAGTCCTCTCAAAAGGATTTTACAGAAGATCCGGCGTTCAAAAATAATCCAGTGTCTTCCAACTCTTGAGAGATTTGTAGAATCTCGACGTAACTGGCTCGGATTAACGGTATTCGGTATACTGAATCTTCAGAATTGCCCCTTGGGTAAGCTAGTTTGTGAAGATTACGAACTGAAGAAAACATCTTGCCCCCGCTCAAATGGGTCTTCACGTAACATGCCCCAGATTTGGTTATCCTTAACAATGAAGTAACCATCTTCAACAAAGCTCCAATCAGGAATTGAATCTCTCATAGCTGTTTGCACACGGGTTTCTACGATGTTAAGCAATGTTCACATGCAGAAAGTGTAAATTCTGAAATTGCTAGTGCAACGTCCTGTTTGTTTTGAAGTTTTGAAAAGCATATCGCAAAATTGTGACTGAATCCCTAGTTAGGATATGATATTAGTTTTCCTTTTTATAAAGCCAATGCGAACTTTGAGCGCGGCTCATAGGAGTCAGGAAACACTATCTCATCGAGTATGCTTTTGAAATGAACTCTACTTCAATAAGGTCTTTGAGAGTCGTAAGTAGTGATTTGGTTTAAGAAGCAAAAAAGGTATAGAGGTCAAAGTTGTTTGTACCCATCCCCTTTTTGTGAAGTTATTTTGAAAGTTTGAGGGTCAAAATCCATTTGTACCCACTCACATTTTGATAGTTTGGAAGCTCGGCCGCTTGGATTGGAAGCTACCCTGCCCCAGGTTGAAAATGAGGTTTTGATTTCGAGGTTCAAAAGGGTTAACGAGAGGTTATCTCTGGTGTCGGAACAATGCCTTATATCCTTAGCAGGGTTTTCGCTCAAAAGCATACAACAGAAGAGATTGCGTTTTAGTTCATCATCCTCCATTCAATATTGGCATTATAAAACATTAAACAGTTTTTTTAAAAATGAGCGAAGCGAATGGATTTCTTCGAAACAAACATTAAATTGCCTTAACGTTCGGAATAACAAGTTCTTACATGTAAACATGCTTTAATAATCAAAGAAAGCGATAAATGCAAATAAATAAACAACTGATGCTTCTGGGAATGACTTCCTCTTTACTTGCTATTTGAGCTAACCATATTCAAAATCGACTTTCGAGATCGGTCTGGGGATCATTCTCATACCCACTCTCGGTGAATTCTTCCATAATCGGGACTGATGAACCCGCGTGATTGGGTGAAGGAATATTAAGTTGAATTCCATGAGGCGTGAATGAGATCATTTTGGAGTCAAGCAGATTCTGAACCTTACTCGGAAGTACTTTACAGTCGTCAGTTGAATGCCCCGGTGCCCCAGCATGATAGTCACATCGGGCATTGGCGTCAAAGCCTGGTGGGTATGGAAAAGGTACTGGCTTCAATTCCTTCGGACCCTATAAGTCCACTTTTGATTAAATCTGGCAAGAATTGACTGTATGGAAATGGCAGTGGAGTGAAATGCCTCTGCTTTTTCAGTCTTTGTCTATCATGTTGACGCGGCTGACGGTGGTATGATGGTCGATACCGAGGAGGTATTCGATTTGGAGAAGAATATTGCCCCTGAAGAGATAATGGTGTCTGACGCAGAGACCCAAAAGACTGCTCACTCCGGATACCTGAGTTGCGTGAGTGCCGAGACTGATATATTGGATACTCCTCAATGGAATCATTTTCTTCCCTCTGTTCTTCCTGAGAACTGACAATTGGTTTACCCTCAATGGCTCGGATGTTTGAGATACCTCGGATTTTTCCTTTCTTAAGACCAATCTCGATGCGCTCTCCGGCTATTACCACATCAGATAAATTTCTTGTCACAATGCTAAACAACTTTTCTCGATATGGGCCTTGCAAAGTATCCAAGAAAAAGTCAACCAATTCCTTATCCAGGAGCGGCGGCTGAACGCGAGAAGCTACTTCTCTCCACCTCTGAGCATACTTTCTGAAGGATTCATTGTCTTTCTTAGATAGGTCTAGCAAATGCAGACGACTAGGAGCCAAGTCCAGATTGTAATCATATTGCTTCACGAAAGCCTCGGAAAGGTCTAACCATGATCGGATGTCGCTACTCTTTAGCTGCATATACCAATTTAGTGATGCCCCACTTAAACTGTCTTGGAAACAGTGGATCATAAGCGGTTCATTACGGACATGTGGAGTCATTTTTCTGCAAAACATTACCAAATGCTGTTTTGGACAGCTGTCCCCTTTGTACTTCTCAAATTTTGGTGTCTTGAACTTTGGAGGCATTACAAGGTCGGGTACCAAGCACATATTCAAGGCACTCAGATCACCAGCGTCACGACCCTTAATGGCGTCAAGTCTTCTTTCCAAAGCACGAAACTTTTCTAAAAGCTCAACATTTCGTGGATTTTCAGTTTTCACCTCAGGAATCACCTCTTGGGAATCTGACTCTGAGAATGCAAGGCTACGAGATTCCATAGCATCAACAGAATAAGGTCTATCCTGGATGGTAGTGTGCTCTTGTATAACTTGGTTCTCAACAGGAATCTGCACAGATTGATCTTGGGTGACGTTGTTCGCAACAGTTCTCTGAGTATTAACGTCCCTTCTTGCCAAGACTGTCATAGCTTCCACAAGTTGACTGAACTCAAGATCTGCTACGGTCGCAAACTGACTCTGCTCCTCTGAATCCATGATCTTTCAAAACTCTCCCCAGGTCCAGAGATTACTGTCGAGAAATCCACAGACGGGTTACAAGCAGAGGATGGACGGGAACACAGGAACAAACAGAAGAAAAGGCAACAGAGCAAAGAAAGCAAAAATGACATGAGATGCAGATGCAAGAATGATGCAACTATCAAGGAACTCAATCATCGTGTTTGCAATCATTGCAGATATTAGAACATTTTATTAAAATTTCGAGAGCTGGTACACCTCTAGAGTTTTATTACATAGGCAATATAACACAAAAGGAACTAGGAGTCTAATCCACTGGATGATGCCCCTTGTTTTCCACGGAGTTCTTCCATTAACATGTCAATCTGATGTTGCATTCTTGGTTTATCCAGGGTAAGCTTCTCTATTTCAGCCTTCAACTTTGAAACTTCATCTGATTGGACAACGGGAGGTTTGGGATGGGGATAAGGCATCCTTAAGGTCAGAGCCCTTTCGCGTGCCCATACTAGACATTCTTCAGTAATTGAGCAATCAGGATTTATTGTCACTGTCATTCCTTGTCGATTGATGCGACGCCAAGCAAACACGATTCCGGTTTTCAGATTCAGGTCCTCTCCTTGATAGAGTAAAAGTCTTGTCAGGCTTTTAGGATCAGGTACTTCTTCCATTGGGTGCCCCAGTTGACGACGGGCGAGCACAGGATTATAGCTGACACATCCCTTTGTACCAAGAAGAGGTACATTGGGAAAGCCTCCACAGCTATGAATCATGGGGATTCCTCCATACATAGGGTCATGCCAAACAATATCTGAATGAGTAAGAGCCATGAGTTTCACGGGCCATTCTGAATCATCTTTCACGTCCCAAAAATCAGTAGACCTCGGTAGGTGCGAAATAAACCACCTATAGAGGATAGCGGTGCAACAGGTAATCCTACCTTCTCCCTTCAGAGCTTTCGAGTGAATAGAGTGGTAGGCATCAGCTAACAATGTAGGAACTGGATTTTTGAGCATAAAAATCCTTATGGCATGGACGTCGACAAAATCTTCAACATTCGGAAACAAGAACAAACCGTAGGCCAGCAGTGCAAAGATGTGCTCGAACGCTCCAGTGTTCCCTACTCTAGCAAAATGGCGAGCTTTCTCGAATAAGAATTGGGCCGGTAAACCATCGATTCCTCCTCTGACCGTCATATGAGTTTGGATCTCCAACAACTTTATGTGGGTCGCTCTTGCGATGTCTTCCTGGCTGGGCCTTCCTTCTCCACCGGAGAATGGAGGTGAGTCTTTGACAGGAATACCCATAAGGGCAGAGTATTCCTCCAATGTAGGCATCAACTGGAAATCTTGGAAGATGAAGCAATGGTAGATCAAGCTGTAAAGTTGAACCAACGTTTCCAATAAACCAGCGGCTACTCGAGTCTGCAACAACGGGAGGATATTTCCATACTTCTCAGCGAACGCCGCAGGATCCTTGATCTGATCTCCTAGTTCCCTTAGTTGTTCAACATCCGAAATTTCAAAGGTGTACGGCACAACTCCCTTCTTTCCGTAATCCATCGTACAATGCCTGCAATACAAGATTTAAAGTTCCTTGATAGAGAGAGAAATGCAAGATGCAAATGCTATGCAACAAGATTCATGGAAACTCAGCTATTTATAATCATCATGGAATATTAAAAGGCTCGTTTTAAGAATCATAAAAAAGTCGGTTACAATTATTAGTACTGGAATACTAAAGATTGGTTTATTACAAAATTAATTATATAACGCGTCTGTACGCTTTACAACAGTCATAACGTAATAGCTAAATAAAAGCTAATAATGATGGACCTAAGGAGACTCTTCCAACGGTTTTCTTGAATCCTCTGACTTCTTTCTTCCATTCGAGCTTCTTCTAGAATAATGTTGACTGATGACTAGAATGGGATAAGACGTATTGAGCTTCCTATTTCTTGCAATAAGTAGTTTGTTTTTTTTTTATTTATAATAAATCCTCCTTTTAGTTAGCTTGCATACTGACCGAAGTTGAGAAATGGATATTTGTCTTGAGTTATTAACTCCATCAGTTGAGAATAGTCCTCGAGTTTAGGTACCAATTGATAATCAGAAATAATGATAGGCCATAATGAATGGAAATGATATCTTCCCAGATCTTGATTTGAACCTTTCTATATTTGTCAGCAAAGTCTCTAGTCTCTTTAGATCGTCCAGGTTATGACTTTTGTAAAGGTACTTAAACGTTTTTTTTTTTAATTTTTAGAGTCTGTGATATCCTTATGAGGTTTATAAACAAAGACTAAGTTCCATGAATCTTTATGATATGATGCTTATGAATGCGAGGATGCAAACACACAAAGCACAAAGCACGGATAAACAGACATAATCAAATAGACAAACAAAAGTCCTAGGTTTGAGAGGTCACAACATGGAGCCAAGGTCTACCCTCCCATAAGGTATGTATTATAGTTTCAAAATGTACCTGCCGAACGGGTTCTAAAAGTTCCCAGAGTCTACAATCCATCTTTCGGATATTATCGATTTTCCAGATCACTTGGTAGTCAATAATATTCTCAAGAGAATCTCGTCTGAGTGTAGTATCGCGTAGCGACTATTGCAGAAATAGACTCCCGCATAGTCCCCGCACTACATCCTCATAGGCCAAGTTGGGTTAAAGGTAACTACGGTCCCCAGTCTCGATGGCCTTTAGTTCGAAATAATAGCGTCTTCACGAATAGACTCGTTGGACAAAATTGAATTCGAGAGGGCCTAGACTGAGTGGTGAAGTCTCAATTCAACTTTTTCAGGAATCGACTCCCTCAAAGTATCCTTGAATTCTCACCGTTCCTATCATAATTTTCACTCTAGTCCGGGTGTAGGACTTTGTCTCACCACACAAAAATAGTAACCCAGAAAAGAACCAGCACAACAAATATAAGAAGATAAAGCAAGTAAATAAAGGAAGATAACATAAGCAAAAAAACAAGATAGGGGAAACCCTCGACACTCCCCAGTGAAGTCGCCATTTCTGTTGCGGTGAGAATTGGATACCATAGTTATGAATGAACTAGGATCACATTTCTTTAAATATTCACCACCGACTTTGATTTATCCAAAGGAAAGGTTCAAAAGCGAAAAAACCTAAAGATCTAAGGTTCGGGGGTTGGTTACGCCTAGGGAAGGTATTAGCATCCTAAACGTCCGTAGTACTCTACGGGAACCTCTCGTTAGTATTTATGTTATCTCTCATTCGCTTGCTAAAGGTGTTATGCTAAAGGTTGAACCCTAGGGGTTAGTATCTAAGTATACTCGATAAGGTATCGCACCTTACGCCTACGTATCCTCGGGTGTAGAATCAGAGTACGCGTAGTTCTGCAAAGAGGAACTTCTTGACGGGGTCAAGGTTCCAAGGGGAAGTAAAGTCTTGGGCAAGACCTTACATAGAGTGCGGCGACTCTAAAGTTGTAGGTTGGTTTAAGAGGGGTAGGATTGTAAATGTTCGCGGCGGAGCATTTACTTGGAGTGCGGCGACTCCGATCCTAAGGCTAAGATTCTAAGTGTCTACGGCGAGACGTGGAGTACGGCGACTCCGAATCCTATGGCCAAGGGTTCTAAGAATCAGTCCTATGACGGTTTAGTCAATATTAATAACCTTTCCTTTGGAATGTCGAGGGGACAATTTAGATTATTTGTGCATACTAGCAAAGTGTGAACTAGCAAAAGTGTATTGTGACCGATAAGGTTGAATGCGAGGCCCAAAGGCACTCGACTTACATGGGTAAAAAAGTGGCTCGACGTTGGATCGAGAATTTTTGTTGTATTTTAAAAAGGGTTTGAACAGAGTAAACATAATGCATATAGATATAAGCATATAGCAAGCAAAAATATCAATCATAAAATAACACACACATGCGTTTCACTCACGTTGGGGATCTAACGAGTTGATTTAATTCAAAGGTTTATTATGAAAAGGTTGATTTTTTGACTTTCAAGAAACGTTGATTAAAATTAGGGAAATTAGCGAGATTTATTATTGTTATGAGAATTATGCTAAAGTTATTTAAAAGTTAAAGTATTTGTGTTCAAAAGGTTTTTTTAATTATTTTGAAAAGTTTTAATGTTAAAATTATAACATCTCTTATTAATTAGAAAAGATTTTTTTTAATATTTCTTAGTAAAGTTATAAAGGTTTACTAATTAAAAAAACTTATTAAAAGGATAAAATAAAATAAAATTTTATTGTTATATTTTTTTAAAAAAAGAAAGTGATATTTTAAAAGAAAGCTAACATTATTAAAAAACGTTTTACATATATTTTAAAAAATTATGTTGAAAGCGAAACGAATAGTTGTTAAGGGTTACCAAAAGTCATTTTCCGGATTCCTCCCTCACACTCTCATCTCTCTCGGAAATTAGGGTTTGGAAACCCCGTTTGCGCCGCCGCGCCCTCTTCCTCTCTTCTCTCTCGATTAAACTCTCGGCTTCTCACACGCCACTCTCTCCGTGAAATTCTCGCCTCTCGTATCATCTCTCACTCTGGTCTTCTCTCTCGATTGAACACCAAACAAAGGAAACCCCACCCCACGATTTCTCCCAGCCCCATTTCATTATGCCATAGTTGATTACATTTACAATGATGTTGAAATGAAATGCGAAAACGTAAGAAAGAAAAAAAAGCCGTCGGTTGCGGATGGTGGGGCGAAGCGATCAAGACCTCGAGCAAAAACTCCGTCACAGGTAAGTCGTCTTTCTCGTATAACTTTGATTGCGAGGTGCCTGTCTTGTTGTTGGTTTTGCTTCGTATTACGCCTTATGTACTCTTGTTGATGTGTGTGTGATGCGTGGTTTGCGAATTCCTCTGTTGAAATTCTGGTATGATGGTTTTAAGGGTTTTGCTTAAACATCAGATGGACTGGTTTTGTGTAAGGATTTGGAGTGGTTGGTGTATGATTATTTTCTGGTTGTATGTGGTTTGTGATTTTTGTTTTCTTGTTGAACTTGTTTGGTTAGATTTCTGGTAAATGATTATTTTGGGTGAATAATGTGGGCTGGTATAAGATTGTTGATGGTTTTTTGGATTTCAAATTTTTCTCCTCCTCCCCCTTCTGCGTTTGGTGTGGTGTATATATAGGCTTTGTGGAATTGAAATGGGATTATAATTGTGTTGAACACTGTCTTGATGAGCTTTCCATCTCAACCAGAATATGTCTTATTGCGTTTCAATCCCTTTCCTTTTTCCATTCAGCATGCTTGAGTTGTTATGGAAAGAAAATAACAGAAATCATGATTTCCTTTATTCTTGCGTGATATTTTTCCTTCTATAGGCTCAGAATTTTTGCTCTTTTAATGCCAACTTTGAATGCAAGAATATACTGCTCATTATTGTGAAAACTTGACATGTCTTGGATGCTGTCTTGGAAAGAGATTTAAATTAATATGGAACACGTTGTTGTCTTGAATAACGACATTCCTTTTCAATGCAAACATGTCTGATATGGTTTTGGAAATGTTTTGAATTTTGATGATGTTTTATCTCTGTCTTGTAGGGGCTGCCGAATTTACTCTGAATCCTCATATGGATAGGTTTGGATTGTGTTTAGATTGTTTAGGAAAGAAATTTGAAATGTCTGGACTTTCATGAATAGAATTTAATCTTTGTTTGATTAATATCCTGATTTCCATTGTTTTCTTTGACAACAGTGTTGGATTATGCCCTCAGAGCAATCATGGTACGAAATTGCGTTTGGGCAGCCAAGCAGAAGGTTTAAATCACCTTGGGGATTTCAGGTCCTAGTTGGGGCGATAAGAGCCGTTGGATGAAATGAATTAGAGGGTACCAAAACTGACTGACAACTGCAAAACCAAACACTGCAGTAATCTGATCACGCTTTGTTTCAAGAAAGTCTTACGGTCACATCTTTTCCACGGTAGTAGGCCTAGGATACTCAAAAAGTGGCAGTTTTGGTTGACCTTTGGCACTTGTTTCACTGTGGCCAGATTTTCATATCTTAGCAAACACAATAAGTTAGATTACTGTAAGAATGAAAAGCCTTAAGTTAATAGATCCTTTTTACGTTATTATTTGGAATACGCCTTGTATCTTATGGAATTTGTAATGAACACCTAAGAATCAATTTGGAGACTTTGAAAAAATGTGTGAAATTTCAATTTTGTCCAAGGAATCCATATGGATATTTGTAACGAACCATGGGTCTTTGGTGTTAGGATAGGGAAAGGATTTGAACATGATTGTAATGAACTTATGGGTTTCAAATTGATTCAATCTGGCATTTCCTCAATGTTAACATAATGTGCTCCATGAGAATCGAATTGAATTCACTGAGATGAGGTATAATTGAATTCACGTGCCACATGTTCTAATAATCCTATTTCTTTTTATGCTTATGAATTTCCATACTCTTGCCACAATCCTCATCATGTCTCTTGCGGCATAACAATAAAAGGTTCCAGCATTCCATCTAAGTGAATTAAAATACAAACTTTGAATATACCCCTTTTCTTTTAGGCCTTGCGTCGAGGACGACCTTGAACTGGAATGAATCTTGATCATGCTGTGATTTCGAATTTCTCAAATCTTAGCATGGTGAAGGACTAATGTTTAACTTGAAATCTTATAGCTTTGTACTTATAAATTCATAAAAGAAAATGAACTCAATTGAAGCCTTGTGCGCTTTGAACTTTCTTTTAAACTTAGAATTTAATCCTTGGTGATAAATTCCAAACAAAGGTCTTAAAACTTTCTTGATCATGAAACCAATGAAAAAACTTGTCCATTTTAAAATGAACATATGCATCCCACAATCTTTATAAAATAAAATATGATGCCTATCGTGCTTTGCATCTTGAATAATCTTGGCCATTTGTATTTGAAATTTTGGATCTTGAATTGGAACTTCAACTTCAGGAAATGGGCTTTAATCAAGTCTTATGGATTTGTGAGGATTTCAACTTCTACAAGTGGTCGAGGTATCTTGAACATCTTGAATTCCAAACGATCTTCAAACTTACTTGAAGAATACTTGACAGCTTTAAAAATATAAATAGTCTTCTTAAAACGGAGATCATGAGCTTCGTACTGGAACCATGTGTGAATTAGAACACAAGCATGATATAGGAACTTCAAATTTGATCTTGTAAACTTGTGACAACGATGGACTTGAATTTGCATTTGGCAATCAACTTTCTACTGCCTCCTAATTTAACCTTTCATTACTTAAGAATATAGCATCACAGAGCAAACACGTCCCTCAGATCTTGAGGAGTTGACAGGGGGAGACGCCATCTTGTGATATAACATGCCACACAACCAGTAACCAGTCTTTAAGGGGCCAAATTCCATATCAGAGAGTATAATGACTTAAATCTTTGCGGGAGGAAAACTAAGGAGTCTCGAGGGGGAAAAGGCTTGGTGATGGCTTAGGGACCAGAAAGTGGAAGGACACAATCTCACGGGAATCCACACACATCCTGCAAAGATCAGAGAGCCTCCACAAACACACACACATCACAGTTTTCGAGACTTTGAGCCTTCTGCAACAGTATCTGTGTTCACAAATGAAACAAACAAGCAAAAACTAGATAAAGCGGTTAGTTATGCACGAATGATTGACCTAAGATGATATGCAGACAAATCAGTGAATCTAAGGGAAAAATTTGGGGTACAACACCCACATAGCAGACATTTTGTCCAAATTGGCGAACACGAAGAAGAAAGGCGGGAACAATTCCGTCATTCAGGAAGTACTTTGCCACCCGAGCATCGACAAACCCGCCCCGACGACGGACGTGAACGCCATCGGGGACAACAATTGTTGGATGACCCCGGTATACGAATACCTCACGACGGGCAAACTGCCCAAAGATCCCAAGGAAGCGGGGATGGTCAAGTGGCGAGCATGCTCGTACACAATAGTCGACGACAAGCTATACCGCCGTGGGTTTTCTATCCCCCTCCTCAGATGCGTCGAAGAAACCAGGGTCCCCGGTATACTCCAAGAAATCCACAAGGGGATCAATGCCCAACACCTCGGGGGGCGATCTTTAGCCCGCAAGGCACTTCGGGTAGGGTATTACTGGCCCACCATGCAACAGGACGCTAAAGAGCACGTCAAGAAGTGCGATAGATGCCAGCGGCACGGGGACATGCACCTCGCTCCCCCTAATGAGCTCAAAACACTGTCATCCCCGTGGCCGTTTGCGTGGTGGGGAATGGATATCCTCGGGCCCTTCGTCGTGGGGTCATACCAAAACAAATACCTCATCGTCGGCGTAGATTATTTCACGAAGTGGATCGAGGTGGAAGCCCTGGCCAAAATCACGACCTTCAACATACTCCGCTTCTACAAAAGAAACATCCTCGCCCGGTTTGGCGTGCCCCAAGCGATCGTCACCGACAACGGGACACAGTTCACTGACAAGAACTTCCAAGACTTCGTCACTAAACTGGGCACAAAGCAGCACTTCACGTCGGCCGAGCATCCTCAAACGAACGGGCAGGCCAAAGCAGTGAACAGAGTGATCCTCCGAGGATTGAAACGTCGACTAGGAGATGCCAAACAACGGTGGGTCGAGGAGCTACACATCGTCCTCTGGGCCTACTGAACAACCCCACATTCCACGACCGGGGAGACCCCCTTTCGTCTGACCTACGGAACAAAAGCGGTGATCCCCGTGGAGATTAGGGAACCCTCGAGGAGATAAGGACGGACGCATGCCTCCGGGAAGCCTCACTTAAACAGAAAATAACTTTACGTTATAACAATAAAGTTATCAAACGTGATTTTCAGGTAGGCACCCTCGTCCTACGAAGGAACCAGAAAGATTCGCGAGAAGACAAACTCGCCGCGAACTGGGAGGGCCCGTACCGCGTCCGCTCGAAAATGGGGACATGAGCCTACTTCCTCGAAAATTTGTACGGGGAAGAACTTGCTCGACCATGGAACGCTGAGAAGCTTAAACAGTAGTATAGTTAAGCACTGCTCGCGACACACTAGCGTCGCGGTTATGGGGACGCACTAGGGTACAAGCGCGATACCCCTATACAAAACACGATGATCAAGGGCCGCGTTGTGTGTGCCAAGGACTTTTGATCTGATGAGGACACCTCGATCGAGCTCCGTCGTCGCTGTACCAATTAGGCAGAACACCCAACTCGCGATGGGAAGTTCACGCCACGAAGCTAAGACCTCGACCGAGCTCTTAGCCTCATTGAGGGTCGGAATACACCTCCGACCACTCGGCCAGCTCTCCACACAGTCGAGGATCATCAAAGTTGAGCAAATTCCCAAAATCACCAAATTACTTAGGCAAAAATAAGTAAAGTATAGAAAATACACAAGCATCACACACATAGATAAGCAAACAGAAAAGTATTAAAACCGGGCAAAAGCCCATTGTACAAATGTTACAAACATGTCAAAAAGCCCCTGGCACGTAGGCCGGGCACAAGTCATTACAAAAAAAAAAAAAAAATGGCGTGCAGGCCAAACAAACCGAGATCAAAAGAAAGTGGCTCACAGGCCAAGTATAACGAACAGGTAAACACCTAACCGACCACATCCTCCTCTTGCTGCTCGTTTTCTGCAGCCCCTCCGTCGACCTCCGCTTCCTGCATTGGTTGCACGATCTGACCCTCAACCACTTCCTAGTCAGGGTCAACCCCTTTAGTAATGAGACCAGGGTTGAGGACCCACAGCTGCTGCACGGCGTTGTTGAAACCAATGTCGGCTGCCATGAGGCTATTCTGCTCGGCTTGCTTGAGCTTCGCTATCAGAGATGCCCGAGAGGTCAACAACTTGTCTTCCTCAGTTTCCTCCTCGGCTGGGCGAACAACTTCCTCCAGCTCGGCGTTCCTCGCCAAGAGACCCTTCCTCTCCTCCACAGCTTTCTTCAACCTCTCCTCCAACCTCCCTTGAAGCTCGACCTGGGCCTTGTTCTGGTTTTTGCAGTCAGTCAGCTCCTTGCCCACCTTCTCTATCTCAGCTGAGATAGACTTGAAGCTCTCTTGCAACCTGTTCAGCTCGCCAGCCGGGCATGTCTCGTCGTTCAAGACCAAGGCAGCCACGCAAACCCGCATCACCCCAGACACATCCTCCACCAACTCCCTTCACCGGGAAGCCCAGTCGACACCCAAGATGGTCTGAACTTCGGGTGCACCAATGCATAAGGAGTTGTTCCCCGTAAAGAAATTCGGCCTCGAGTGACAAGGCGGGAGCACAAACTTCACCGTGGGAGGGCTCTCGTTCTCAGTGAGACCGACATCCACATGCTCGGCGAGTCGTTGTCTCTTCGGTGACCCCTGACTGTCAGGAGACTGACTACCCTGGGGAGTGCTGGAGGAACCCCCGGGTGTTGGGGCGGGGCCGGGGTGCTGTGTACGGAGTTGCTAGACACGACTTTTCCCACTTTTCTTCAAAGTACGGGCAGCCGCCAGTTTTTTGATGCGCTTCTCCGCACTCGACATCTTACCTGCAAAAGAGAAAGAAATGTGTCAGTAAATCGATCCCAGAACGAGTAGAAAGAGTAAGTCGAGGAAGATTCCACCACCTAATAGCTCCATGGCTTCCTCATCGGAAAAGGTCTTGAGGAGGACCCTCGTATTGATCAACCGGGGTTTCATTAGGTCCTGCCCATCATCGCCCCGGACAAATTTCCCGTCTGGTGTCACGAGCTTGGCTTTGTTAAATCCAGAGACGAACTTGACTATCTCCTTGTACGCCAGACGGCCCCCTTCGCAAAGTCGGCCAGAGCTAATAATGTAGCTATCCGTGCCCCTCTTAAAATGCTCCCCCGTCCAGAATAAGGGGAACCTTGGTTTGAGGGTTTCCTCCTGCTGCCCGTCTACATCTCGGAAGACCCGACGATACACTGAATTCACGAATTCACGGCCTCGAGCGAAACCGGCCTCACGATGTAGTACCGGTACTTAAAGTTGCGAACAGAGTCCATATAGGTCTGGAACAGTCTGCTCACTTGTTTAAAAAACACCCAGCCGTGTCTGCCATCAGTTGCCTGCCATTGTAGGTGGAAAATGCGGAAGAAGAGGGGCACAGTTGCCCCGATCTTGAGATATTTACAAACGAGCTCAAAGGCACGGATAAAGGCGAAGGAGTTTGGATGGAGCTGCGAGGGCGCCAGCCACAGCCAAATAAACATCGATTGCTGAAAATCAGTGAAGGGCAGGCGCCACCCCACCTCGTTGAACATAAATTCGTACAGGGGAAACCGCATCCCTCGGTACATCGAGCAAATATGGAGGTGCGCTTGAGACCGGAACACCTTCCATGTCTTCGAGGAGCCCACCAAACGATGCTCGACGGTGCAGAAGATGTCGTCCTCGTCCCCGTCGACGAACTGGGAAATCATATTTTGAGGCTCGTCGCTGACCCACTCCTCGAGCGGCCGTTCCTCGATAGTGTGGATCAGCGCCATCAAAGTGTCCGGTTGGTTGTCAACGTCTAGAGATCCCACGACCACGACCAAGGCTTCCATTTACCTAAAAAGCAGAAGGGAACGGTGAATTCGATGATCCATATCAAATTCACCCCTCCACTGCTGATCTAGTGAAAGGGCGAAGAAGGAGCGTCCCCGGGACCATCCTCAGGTCGCCGGTACGCCACCCCAGGGAAAATTTGTCCCACAGCTCGGAATATTGGTGAGAGCCTCGAGTTATTCATCTCGGGACATTCTTCTTGTCCCCGGGGAATTCATCCCATCTCCCCGCGAGGCTCAACAAAAACATAGAGAAATTCCGCCGTTTTTGCTGGAAATTTCATGGTTTCCCCGAGAACTTCATCAGTTCACCGTAGGAACACCATATAAAACACTAGGGGTGACAAAATGGGACGGGGCCCGCCACCCGCCAAAAAATGGCGGGCTGGGCATGGATTTTGGGCCCGCCTACCCATTTCGTCCGCCCCGTCAAAACAAAAAACCCCGCGGGCGGAATACATAATGGGGCAGGGTTGGCCCTCCAACCCATTAAAAAAAATAAAATACAATTACATAGATTAGAAAATGTCCATGACCCATTTTGAAAGAAAAAAATATATATGGCCCAATAATTTATTTGACCTTGTTTTCTCTCACTCTTATTTTTAGTATGAATATAGTTATCTAATTTTTTTTTAATATATTGTTTAGTCACCATTGAATTTATTTCATTGTTTTGTAATGTAGATGGAAATAATGATGATAATGAAGATGAAAAAGAGGGTCCAACTTGTTCTAAGAGTGCATCTAATATTCTTGCTTGACCTTGATGATTAGGATTTAAATTTTAGAATGCTTCACTCTTGTTTTGTTAGGCAATATTAATATTATTATGGTTTTGGTTGGTTTAACTTAAACTTTGATGTTGTACTTAATACTTATTATGATTTTGGTTGGTTGAACTTAAACTTTGGTTGCTTGATGGTAAAGTTCATGGTTTCTTGAAGGTTGAACTTGATATTTATTTTGGTTGGTTGAAAGTTAAAATTTATTGATGGTTGTATTGTATTTGTACTTGTATATCTAAATGTTGGTTTGATATCTAAATGTTTCTTGATGTTTTCTTATTGAAATGTAAAAAAACAAAGCATTTTAATTTATTTAAAAAAATGGGAAAAAAAATTATAAAAAAAAGAAGGCGGGCCGGCCCGCCGCCCGCCAACCCGCCACCTTGGCGGGGCGGGCTTGAATTTCATGCCCATTTCACCTGGCGGGCATGCCCGCCCCCTTTTTTTTTTTGGCGGGGAGGGGCGGGCGGCCCATTTTGACACCCCTATAAAACACCTTAAAGAGGGAAAAAGATCAAGAAACTTACTTGAAAAATGGCTGACGAAGTTCTGGCGCGGCGGTAGGTGGCGGAGAATGGCGGTGAAGACATAGAAGGAAAAGAGAGAGAATCTGAGCAAGGGAGAGCGAAAAGTGAAAATGAGACGGGCTGGCCACTATTTATAAAGCCCCTTACGGGACTCGAGGAGTTCCTAAGCACTCGATTACGCTACCCTAGACTAGCCGCCCTAAGTAATGATGACGTGTGACACGTGGCACATGCTTCCCCACGTGCGCCCTTTCGTTCTCCCACACGCGTCCTTTCACTATATCTGGTGCTCGACTCCACTGTGAGAACAAGATTTGGTTCTGCAATATTATCTCTAAGTTTTGATGATAACAGATGAATATTTGTATGAACAATTTTGTGCAACTAATATTGTTATTTGTAAGAACCTAGCAAATAGGTTATGCTTCTGTGAATTGGCGCAATGCTTAATGAAAAATGCTTCGAAGAGCTGAACTCAATTCGAAGATAAGACAAGATTCACATATCTCTGATACGAAAGGAAAAGAGAATGAGTTCTGGAGATCAAAGACAAAAGTTCTGATGGAACGAAGTCCAGATGCTGAAGCCTCATGCTCTCTGATCAAGGTTCTGAAGACCTACCCAAAGTCGACTCTCATGCTTCAATCAAATATTATCAGAAGCCTCTGAAGATATAAAGAAAGTAAATTATAGAACAAGGTTCTGAAGGCAAGTTCTGAAGATTCTGGAAGCGCAGAGCTGATGATTCAAAGACTTGATAATCTCAAGAACCGAGCATTGTTTTCCCTTTTTACTCATGTTCACAAAAAGCACCTGTAGTTGAAAAGCCAAGAAAACGTGCCATACTGCACAGCTGTACCACATTACAATGTTAAAATTCTTGAAGACTGTGCGAAGTACAAACTGACACAGACAGGACGCGCAGCATGCAGAAGATTTTGTACCTGTCCTCACGCTTCTAGCCGTAAGCCTACTTAGCTATCATGATTTCATCCCAACGGCTCTTTTCACTCGGCTATAAAAGAAGTTCAAAGACTTGAAAAAGGAAATACATGCGAACAACGACAATACTTTCTAACTCTGTTTTTTCTTAAGTCATTCCTGGTCTAAAAACTTGTTTACATTATCAGCTTGATAAGAAGCATTTCTCTGTAAACCCATTGTATTTGAACTAAAAGTTGTATTCCTTAAGAGAGTCTTAGTGATCAGATCTCTTGAGAAGTCTAGGACGTGTGTCTTAGAGGTTGTGCCTTAAGTAAGACCTGTGTGGTTGGATTACTTGAGAAGTATAGAACGTGTGAGTTCTAGAGGTTGTTGTTAGTCACCAGCTGTGTAGCTTGTGCAGTGTACTATTTTGTTGAATAGTGGATTAAGACCTCGTGGAGAGAGGCGAAATCACCTTGGCGGGTGAACTAGATTAACTTGAGAGATTCTCAAGTGAACTAGTATAAACATAATGTGTTTATATTTCTGTGTTTAACTAAGCTGTTGTTTTTAGAAAAGGGTAAAAGTTTTATTAAAAAATTTATTTAAAAGAAACGATTATTTTGAAAAACCAATTCAAACCCCCTTTCTTGCGTTTTTCACACCTTCATCCACAACTTCTCGTCTCCCCGCGGATTCGCCCAGAAACGGATTGTCAGACCCAAGCAGACGTCAAGGTTTCTGCCCCATTTGATGTTCCTCGCTCGTAGCATGAGCCCCTCAAAACCGAAGAGGTCCCCGCGACTGTCGTCGTCCCGGTCTCACGATCGAATCTGATACGTCCTCGATACGATTGCTGACCCTTAAGTCATTACTCCAACACCTCGGAGCAACGACTTGGGGGGCTCCTGTTTTGGACTGGTCCGGAGCCAGCCCTTCAGACGGGCAGGCCCAACCCACACGACCTGGGACGACCCAACAAGGCCCGTATGCAACACCTGCGTCGAGCACGTACTAGCCTTCAGCTGTGTCGGGCACGTGCAGCAGAGACCGTCGAACAGAGACGTCAAGCCTCGCAGGGCACATCTCTCCCCGACGCCTCCTCCTCGCGAGGACATGTTCTCTTGTAACCTCTCACCTCCGAAGGATTCGGTCTGCCCACCTTCCGAAGATCTCGGGACCGTTACCCCAGGGCGAAGCCCACGTGCTTGTCTTCACTACGCCACGTAAGCCCTGACAGTTACTTGGATTAGGCCCTGCAATCCAGCCCAGTGCAAGTAACTATTGGCCCCGCGCTGGGGGCTCTCTATAAATACCTTCTCTCTTGAGAGGGTCAGGTTACTTCATATTCTAAACTCACCTACTTTCTGTACTTGCTTTTCTCTGACCTTTTATTACTAAATTAAATTATCAACGTTTTTATTACTATAACTTTTATAATTTATTATAACTATTTAAATAATATTTACAGTAAATAATTAGTATAAATTAATAAATTAAATTATTAACATTATTAATAAATTAAATTATTATGTTTTAATATATACGTTTTAATTATTATGTTATTAATAAATTATTAATAAATTAAATTAATAAATTAAATTACAATAATATTTACGTATTAATATAAATTAAATTAAACTAAATTAAAAATTATTAATATAAATTAATAAACTGGAATTATTAATAGCATTTATAGAATAATATAAAATTAGTAAACTAATATTAATATAAAATTGGTAAACTAAATAAAACTTGTTTTAATAAACTATTTTGAAAAGTTCATAATTACTAAAATTACTAAACTAAATAAACAAAAATAAAACTAAAACTAAACTAAAAGAGGTGTTCTCATTGATCTTAAACTTTCGTCCGGGTGTCGCGTTGGAGAAGGAGACATTTGCGACATATCAGATGATGTTTATTTGTGACATTTACAACATTTTCTGTTTGTATGAAATAAAAAACAAGAGCCTAATTTATAGAAGTTGTAGACAAATGTGGACCTAAAAAACTCTATCATGTATCAGTGTTAATTTCAGAGATACATTTTCGATACCACCCTATTATCTGATTCCATAGATACATCTTTGAAACCTCTCCTGAACCAGGCAGAAAATAGAACCTGTGTGTTTTGTTTGGAAAATGAACAATTTTTTTGGCAAACGTTAATATGTATTCAAATATTTTAAATTGTATATATTACACTTCATTAATATTAATACACAATTACATACACTTTATTGATGATGAAAAACTAAAACGAATCGAAAGATTTGTCGTTGGCTAAATTTATAAGTATGGGTGGCACCCCATTTGGATTTTGTACATTTGATTCTCTTTCAATGTTTCTCAATTTGACGAACTCTTACATCCTTTCAACAAATTGGTCCGGCTAAGTCTCGGATCTTGTTGTTGAATGAGTCTTCCAATCCATTAATGTAAGTGGTATAGGGCATCCCAGTTTCAAATAAACTTAAACAAAGTGCCATGATTTTGAAAGCCACTCAATACACATAATACAATCATTTGAATTTTGAGGTGGGGTGGTGCGCAGTGGGAAAAAGGTTTCCCAAAAACCGTATCTTGTAAGACTAATACACACTCTATCATACACACTTGCTATGAGATGACCCATTTCCTTTGGTGTCGGTTCACTAATGCAAGGAACAAGAGACTCATAAATTGCATCAAAGTTTTCTTTCTTTCCGTAAAGTAGTGTGTATGATTCTTTATGGGTCCTGAACTCATGGATAAGTTGATGGCAGACAAGTGTGTGATTATATTATCCTTTACCGAGTAAAGCCAAAATAGCTCGATAACCGTAATTACCGTCACCCTCAACATCGACGATTCGTTCAATGTATTTGTGCATAAAAACTGACATCTCGTCAATGAATTGAATTTTTGGTGGAGGTGGTGAAGGAGGTGGTTTTCTAATGCAAACTCCTTTAAAAACACTTTTTTTTTAGATTTTGGAGTTGGTGAGTCAGGAAAAAATTTGTCAACATTTTCAAAATATGAAGGAGACTGCACCGTTGAATTGTCACTCGATGTAGGCTTGACCTTATTCAAAGCACCTTTTATTTTTACTGGTTGAGATGGTGGTTTCAAGTCAATGGTTTATAGATGAGCAATCTTCCTCAATTTTTCTTTGATGTGGAGATTCATATTGTCCTCGACTTTCAAAAATCTCTCTTTTATCACTTTCCATTCGAGCAAGATAGAGATATTCGATCTATCATCTTTCATGACACCATCATTATCAAACCTAAGCCTTTTCTAGTGACTATAAACTTCATCCATTCTTAACGGGCTACCAAGTTTCACCTTCTTTGCTATAAGACAAGCACATTGGAGACCATAGGTTTTCACAATTCTGCAACCATATTTTGCGTTATCGAAGCCTGCATTATCAGCTCATTTAGCTTCGTGAAAAATGTAATTCAAACTTGCTCGAGATATGTTGCTGACTAACTGAGAATAAAGATTGTTGTCTTCAAATCTGTGTTCCAAAATTGTGATGCTCCGACCAAATGATGTTTGTATCTCATTATGTTGGTTCTGTGAAATGCTTCTTTCTTCTTGGATCTCTTTCTTTATTTTCCTTGTATTTGATTCCAGATTGAATCTTCAGCTACTTATATAGCAGTTACAAAATGATAGTCGTTGGAAGAGATAACATGTACAAGTGTCTTTATTACTATATAGTACAAGAGACGTTGAAGATAGATACACTAAAAGATCTTTATCCATTATGGACCTCTTTTAACCATATTGTCTTCCTTGTGATCTTGTACTATAGATCCATTGAGAGTAGATATCCGTAAAGCATGTCAACTCTTCTTGAGCCATGTGAACACAGACTCTAGCTGACAAACTGATTTGACATTGTAGCTTGCTTTCTATAGTACAGACAACTCAACTTTGTCACTGGTTCTAAATGATCACCAGAAGCTGATACATTCAATAAGTATAGTTATAATATAATGCTCTTCTGATGCTGATACCTTCAGCTTCAGAATCTATGCAAACCTATATTATCAGACTTCACTTAAAGAATGTTCTTCAGTTCTAAACCACCAGAAGCCAATAACTCAACTTCTCTCAAATGCGACCTTATATCAGATTCATAATAGATTCTTCTTAAGCTTTGGAAACTGCATACTTAGAACACATTAGATAACACCATTGTTCTTTCAATACTTTTTTTATCATCAAAACCTTAAGGAATACTTGTCATGAACAAATATTGTTCTAACAATGTTCATTACACTGGATGATGTTGAAGGGAAATATTGATATAAAACACAGCGGAAACCAAAATTTCCCTTAAGGCTATCCTTATGAATGATGCATGATTAGTGATAGAAACAGTTACCTTTTGTGGCGATTAACACTTTTGATGTAGTATTGGATGAACGATCACAAGCGATGAACAAAGAGCAAAGTCTCAACACAAACCACACGAACATAGTACCTTCAATCTCATTATTAACTACTACAAATGAATACTAGGAGAGAGAGAGAGAGAGAGAGAGAGAGAGAGAGAGAGAAAGAAAATATAACTAGGTTTCAAACCCAAACTTTATCAAGTATGTAAACTTCTGCACAAAGGGATTTATAGAACTATTTGTGTGGGCTGCAAGCTGAAAAAGCCCACTTAAGTGCATTGTATCTTACGGTGTACCGTATTTCACTTAAGTGAACTGTACCTTACCGTGTTCCATATCCATTTAAGTATATTGTACCTTACAGTGTTCTACAATATACTTAAGTGCATCGTAGTTTATAATGTTTCATAATTCTCTTAAGTACATTGTACCATACGGTGTTTCTTGTTTCACTTATTTATTCTATCTGTCATCAATATGTTCTTATGTGTGTGACCTTGTAGGTTCTCGTGACTTTGATAATTATACTAAATATAATAAAAAATGAGTGATATCTAATACCCAAGTTACAAAAATATCACGTAGTCTGACAAAACCTTTATGTGATAATGATTGTGTGTACAATTACCTTTTTTTTCCCTTAATGTTATCTTATTTCACAATAAATCTTGACTATGGATACTTTAAGAAAAATGTCCTTATGTTTAATGGGGTCTCATGATTAAGTCACACTTAATGTTTCATTAAAGGGACTAGCGATTCTAGCGACTTTATTATTTTAGAAAAACAAACATAACAAATAAATGTCTTTTATTATTAATAAATAATTCAATACAAGTACCAAAACTATCAGCCTCTAGGGCTTACACCAATAAATGTGTCATCTCTGCTACATCTTCCGGTCAAGGGAAAAATATTAAACCACTCCAGAATGACCAAACTTGATGCACTGGATATGATGGTGACCTATTTGGACGATGATCCACGTGATGCCAAAAGGAAATGGATAACACCACATGCATCATACTAGATTTTAATTTCTGAAGAAGTTGTATATAAACCACATGGTTGCAGTAGTGGAGGCTAATTGTGACGATGAACATGTTTTGCATCATAGAGCGTGTGCATTGAGGTCATACCTCATGTATTTAGTTGGCACACCCATATTTGTGGACAAAAGTGCTTACTACGTTTATGTGGTCTACCTTAGATACTTCATTGACCTCGAGCAGATTCACGAGTACAACTGGGGGGGTGCTTGTTTGGTTTACATGTACTCAAAGTTAGATAAAGGTTTTCTTTGGAAGACCAGGAAAATGATAGTAAGTTTCATGTTGTTTACGATAATATATTCGCACATCTATTGTTACTAACATTTCATAACACTCGTGCAACTCCATTACTAATATTTAATCTATACCATTTCCAGGCATGAATCCTTCAACACTTTCCAAGCATCTCCAATTGGTCATATGTTGATGACTACTATGAGGATCAACCACGTGCTTGCACATTCGTTCTGCTCAGAGGGAATCAAGTGACCGAGCCCTTCAGAGTGTTTCTTGACTGCACTATAGTAGATGATATATGCTACACGCCGTACGACGATCACCATCAGACACGTCTCTTGGATGACATAACCGCTTACTCCGAATGTTTATCTTGGGGGTCATGCATGATGTATCCACGTTTTCCTGAGCAAGTCATGTGCCAATTCAGGTTTTTACAAGTTATTCCAAGAGACCACTTTGTGTCTGCTCCTCCTGTTGTGGTTCAGATAGATGTTGATGTGATGTTTGATGATTTCTATAAGCATCTGGTACCAGAGGAAGCACAAAGTATGCAAGCTCTTCAACCATGAATTAGTTCATTTCAACCACATCCAATGGTATTTCAGAGTGTGATATTCTTACATGACACCAAATGCTCACGGAGATCCACATAGGCCAACTCATCAAGAGATGTTATAGAAGGAGCAAGCTAGGGCATATCGTGTCGTTGGTGTTTTACATGTATGTCGTCGTATTATGGATATTGTGCGAGCAAGTATATAGATAGAAGACTTTACGGAAGGCCCTCTTGAAGGAGAACTGTAGAAGTTGTTCTATTCGAGAAACAAACGACATTGCAGTACAAGAGATAAAGAAGGAATAAGGGGGTCAAATATACCTAGTAGTATTTGATAGTATTTGTATTATGGATTTTTGATAGTATTATGGTTTGTAATTTTGTAATTTTGATTGTATTATGCATTATGGACTGATTCTAATATATGACACTTTAATCTTATTACATCACTATTTAATCTTACTACATCACTATATGATTTAATTGACAATAAATTTATTATGATAGTATACTTATTATAAACGATATATGAAATAAATATACTTATGAGTGTCTTTCTTAAAAATTGTCAAACCTTACTGTCTAAGAGTTATTACAAAAGTATACCTCCATAAATTTTACGGAGATGTGTCTCTATACTAACTTAAGGCAAATTGAAGATGTTGAACACATACAAAAGTATACTTCTAAATTTGTGAATGGTAATTTTAAATTTTTAAAGAGAGATTCTTTACCACTATGAATGGGAAAAGCAACCCCCAATTTAAAAAACCATGTGACAGGGTATATCACTTAATTTAGTAATTGAATTTGCGGAAGGATTAAAAGCATAAAGTCTGTCTTTTTAAATGAAAGTTAAAAAAATGGAAAAAAAAAGTATTAACTCTTTAAATTTTTTTCTTTAGTCATTTTTAAATTTAGGATAGGTAGTATTTTTATTTGGAGAAAACTAACCTACCTTTCCTTAGGTGTGATTTATACTAATTATGACAAATGTAGAAGTGAAAATAGGAGAAAATTGCATATGTGGAGTAGGTAATTATACACTTGTCATATTTTTATTAGAAAATAGTATAAATCAGACCTAAAAAAGTGTATCTAAATTTTCTTCTTATTTTTTCCTTAATTGCTTTTGATCCCCTATAATGTTTTTGATAACTTTTTAATCTCCATTTAAAAAAAAATCAACTTTTTAGTCTATTTTTATCACATTTCTTATTTTTTTCGGTGGTCTTCCTATACATGGCAAACTCATTTGTAGATGCGACATCTAATTTATGACTTGACAAATTTTTAATGTTGCTATATCATTAAAATCTAAATTTTAAAAAAATATGATTTACATAAAATAATATTGTAAATGATTAAAAATTAAAAAAAGACTCAAAATTAATTTTATAACCTTTTTAAGTAAATAAAAGGAATTCATTAATTATTACTATACTTAAATGTTATTAATTTTTGTACAATTATATTTAAAAATCATTAAAATTAAATTCTCTTTAATTTTTTATAGATTTAATTGATTTCTTAAATTCTCTTCGATTCTAAAGTTTTCATGTCATTATAATTTTTATTAATTATTTTTTACCTTCATGACATGACAATATTAAAAATGTATCAAATCATAAGTTGAGATGCCACGTATACGAATGCGTTTATCATCTAAAGAGAATCATTAAAAAAACATAAAATGTGATAAAGAGATTAAAAAACTGTTTTTTTTAAATAGAGACTAAAATTTTATCGAAATAAATATAAGGGATAAATATGTTTTTAGTCTCTATAAAGTTTGAAATTTTATTTTTAGTTCCTTCTGAGTTTTGGCAACGGTTTTAGCTGGTTTTGACAACGGTTTTTTTGTAAAAACCGTTGCCAAAAGGTAGGGTAGGACTAAAAATGAAATTTTAAACTTTATAGAGACTAAAAACATATTTAACCCTAAATATAAAGGATCAAAAACTACATTTTAAACCTTTTATTTTAAATATACTCTTTGGGGATTTGTCGTTTTTTTTAATACGTTAGTGAAGTTTCCTATGTACTAGACTACTAGTTCTTTTCCAATCAGTCACTCACACATCACTATATATTTGTATCACTCTTTGTGTGTGTGAGATAAAAAGATAGACAGAAAAATGGTAGGACCATCGAGGCCTCAGATTGTTCTGTTTGGTTCTTCCATTGTTCAGCTCAGTTTTCTCAAAGAAGGCTGGGGTGCTATTCTTTCTCACTTGTATTCTCGCAAGGTACTTTTCTTTCTTACCACTTCACTTTATTTTTCCAGAAATTCATATATACTGATTCTTCTGAATTCGTAATGTTTATTCATTTATATCAAATAATTGACGATTAATACCCTTAGGATATGATTCATGTCGTCGCAGATTGAATGGATCATATGAAATATACTAATTCACTCTGTTTTCTTACGGAAGAAATCATCAAATGAAAAATAAACCTGATTTTATGACGATTATCCTTAATTGCATTTACAACGAGAAATTTGCACATTATTAGTAGTTGTGGTGTATTAATAACATAAGTACATGAGTTATTGGTTGTTAGGTTGGGTTAAGTTTGTTGCTGTTGTTGAAGGGTTTGAATTTGTTGGAAAAACTCAGGAAACTCTGTCATTGTTCTGTAATTAGGGGCATTTTCTAGTAATTGCACTCAAATAATTGATGAGCTTTGGTTTTGGGAGAACTCAACCAGGAACAATTCTTGATCAGACTTTACTTTTTGCCGACTTCTTGATCATCAAAGCCTCTTTCCTTTGGTAATTGAAAGGTTATAACAACAACAACCAAGTCTTATCCCATTAAGTGACGTCAGCTACATGGATTAACTTTTGCCATAATATTCTATTCTGAACCATGCTTCTATCCAAACGTTAATTTTGAGATCTTTCTTAATAATTTCTCTTATAGTTTTTTCAGGTCTTCCTTAATCTCTAGTTGTCTGACTTCTCTCCATCTGATCTAGTTTCCTTACCACATAATTCATAGGTCTTCTCTCTACATGCACAAACCACTTAAGTCTATTTTCCACAATCTTTTCAATTATAGGTGCTACCCCAACACTCACTCTAATATTGTCATTTCTACTCTTATCCTGTTTAGTCTTACCACACATCCAACAAAACATTCTTATCTCTCATCTCTGCTACACTTACTTTATCAACCGAGTACCCAACAAGCTTCCTCCTTCTTTTCAATTTATAGACGGTTACAACTCTGCCAACAGTCTTTCGAAAGAGTAGTCTAGTGATATGAGTTGGGAGGCTGAAGAAATATTATGGAAGAGGTTCATTGTTCGCTCTCTCGTTCTAGCAAACTCTCCCTCCCTATAACAAATTAACCACTCATTTGCCTAAAAACACCATATTCATGACTTATTGAAGAAGTGATGGTCCTATTATGTCATCTCCATCAATGCTTCTTTCTTCCAATAAAAGAATGAAGTTATATCTTTTTATTTGATTTGTCTTTGTGTGTTGCATTATGATATCGTTAATGAGTTTAGTTTATCTGACGATGTCATTACATAGGCGGATATAGTTCTGCGAGGATACTCTGGTTGGAATTCAAGGCGCGCTGTGCAGGTTTTGGATACAATTTTTCCCAAGGTATTGAGAATTTTTTAGTGGTAAATGTTTTAAAATGGTTGTTCTATTTGTGTTCATTGAGTGATAAATGGTACCTTGTAAAAGAGTTTAAAATTTGCTATAGAGTGCTTTATTTTATATTCAGGTTTGCACATTGGTTCTTGGTATAAATTACAAAGAGTCACCTTTTTGTACTGTTGTCTTCTAAAACTTAGAATGCCACGGAGCAACCGTCGTTGATAGTTGTATACTTTGGCGGCAATGATTCTGTTCTTTCTCATCCAAGTGGCTTTGGTCCACATGTACCTCTCCAAGAATACATTGATAATATGAAGAAGATTGCTAACCATCTCAAGGTAATAATTTCTTGGGAAATGCTTGCATAATCGGCATCATTTTTTACTATTTATATTTGTTGCTACAAAATTTGACACATCCTATTAATTTCCAGAGCCTGTCAAAGAAGACTCGCCTTATATTTCTCAGTGCTCCACCTTGCAATGAAGTACAAATTTATGGAAACAGGTTTTGATTGCAATTTATTTGGTATTTGATTATTGTAATTTATGATACTTCAGAATGGAAAAGATCAAAAGCCTATTGTTTCCTGCATTCATGTTGATACTATGACTATAATATAGTCTCAAATATGAGAAATTTAGAGAATGATATGTTATTATTCAATCCCTTTTAACATTCTTATTCCCTGTTTTTTTCTGGACTACAATCAGTTGTATACAGAGACCACCAAGGAATAACGAATCGTGTCGAATATATTCAGAAGCATGTTTGGAGCTATGCCGGGAGATGAATATCAAAGCCATTGATCTGTGGTCTGCAATCCAAAAGAGGGATAGCTGGCGCGATGATTGTTTCACGTAAGTTTGCTCTCATACGACCCTTAATTGAGAAGAGATTAATTTTAACGCAGAGCGAGTGTAAGACTTTTTACACCGCAACCAATCATAAATCATCGTTTGTATTACTTTTTACTAACAATTATGATTGATTGGCATTGTAAAAAATAATTACACTATCGGTGCATTTCAAATGAGATTGATTAATATCTTTCATTTGTTTTCTTGAATGCTGTTTGATAGAGATGGAATTCATTTGACACATGAGGGTAGCAAGATAGTGGCAAAAGAGATACTTAATACACTCAAAGAAGCAGATTGGGAACCTTGCTTGCATTGGAAGTCACTGCCAAATGAATTTGGAGAAGATTCACCTTATGATCCACTTGGCCCAGATGAAAAAACTATTAATGTTGCCAGCTTGACATTCCTGGAAACTGAGGAGTATGACTGATGTCCATTTAGAGCTAGAGACATGCCACAGACCATTGAATCATTAGGCAACAACCACAAATAACAGGAATTCAGAACTCTGCCTAACTAAAGAAAAACTGTGTTCTTAGTTCCTATCCCAGGTTTTTCACCATGTGAGTTGTAAGACCTCTCCGACTATATTGATTTGTGTTCTTAGTTCCTATCTCAGGTTTTGATTGTTTAAATTGTTTAAAAGATTTCGCAATTTTATGGTTTTAATGTCTTTAGCAAAGGTTTTACTGATTTGGATCAATTTTTTCATGACCATTTGTCCATTTTTTCCTTCATAAATTTCAATAAAGATTGATAAAGTACTTCCTCCGTTTTTTATTATAAGTTGTTTTTTACTTTTTACACGTATTAAAAAAATGTAATAATTATGGTATAAAAAATATAAATTATGAAAAGTTGTACAAAATTATCATTCATTAATGGTATTGGAAAGATACATTTACATAATTGAAATGAGAGAGAATAATAAATATTTAAGGGTATAATAGAAAAAATAACATTAGTTATTCATTGATATTATAAAACGACTTATATTGTGGTACAATTTTTTTTCCAAAACGACTTATAGAAAAAGACGGAGGTAGTATCATCTAAGTTTTTGTACAGTTTTGTACCATTATATTTTATACTTGCCAATTGACCTTGTTAATCAATGTTTGGCCATGATTCCAAGCTCGGGCATTGGAAGAGAACCCATCTCTCCTTTGTCAGTAGAGTCACCCTTGCAAAGGCAGTTATTGAGGCGATTCCTACCTACACTATGATGGCGATGCCCATTCCCTAAATTTGTATCAAGAAAATTCAAAAGTGCTAAAGGGACTTCATTTGGGGAGGTATTGTGGATAAGAAACACTTGCACTCTATTCGTTAGTCCACTCTTACCAAAGACAAACAAATGAGAGGGCTGGGGTTGAGAAATATGTCCATCATGAATAAGGTCTGCCTTGCTAAGCTTGGATGGAAGTTCAAGACTGATCACAATTCTCTTTGGAGTAGGCTCTTGAAAAGTAAATATGCTTCTCGTTATAAATCTCTGCACAAAATTATTGCTAAACCTTCGAATTCTTGCATTTGGAAATTGCTGGTTGAGCTTAGGCCAAAGTTGGACTTAATGGCGTATTGGGATGTCGGCAACAGGCTCAACATAAGTGTTTCGGACTGGGCCAGAGGCTGCCCCACTGTCGGGCACGGCCCAACCCAGCTCCCTGCCGGGGAGGGCCCAATGAAGGCCCAGCTCACTAAATCACACGAGGAGCGCTCATGCGTTTCCTCCACGGTCTTCACGTGCCCCTCACGCGGGGACACATCATCAACCAACTACCCACGAGCGAAAGAACAGGTCTTCCACCTTTCAAAATTTGCGGGACAGTTAACTCAGGACGAAGACCAAGTGCTGATCTTCCCTACGCCACGTAGATCCTGACAGTTATTCGTATTGGGCCTAATGATCCAGCCCAATGCAAATAACCGTTGGCTCAGCGCTGTGGGCACATTATAAATACCCTCTTTTACTAGAGGGCCGTGTATTCTAATTCTAACACTTTTCTGTACTTACCTTTACTCTCTCGCTGAAACTTACTTTGGCATCAGAGTGCCTTACAGGTACACCCCCTCCCCTTCTCCACCACCGACGAACTAGGAGCTCACGACGTGTTGCTGGCTGCTGATCACTTTCTAGTCCGGTAAGATCAGTGCTGCCGTCTGTGGGAACCTCTTGCTTCCACGTTCTTTTTTCTTCAGAAATCTAAGAACCAAAGCAAACATCAACTTCCGTCGATCATGGCCAACCCATGCACTGACGACAACGTCCATGAGACCGCTTTCATGATCTTCACCAACGACGACGATCACGATCCCAACATGACTCTTCTCGTCGAGGAGGGTGACTCCAGGGACGGGCGTACCACCTCTCCTTCACCCGACGTTGCGACCTTCAACGTCGCCCATTGCTTCGACAGCCCGGCTGTCTTCCAGCCAATCCCTGTGCCACCCAACGCCGACCCGACCATGGTGGCCCTGTTCGCGGAAATCAACCAGACGAACCTGATGATTTTCTAGCAGAACAAGCAGATCGGGATGCTGGAAAAAGAATGACAATCAAACTCTCCCCCGCGGAGACATCGTCGTCCAGTTTCTCGCAGCCCGTCCCCGCGACGACGAGAAACCCATCCTTCCTCTCCCCCGCGGAGACTGCAACACGATGAGTCTCAGAGTCCCTCTCTGCGACAACCTGGACGTCGTCCGCAACTGGAAATGCCTTATCCCGTGGCCTCCCAGAAGTGTGACCTCTCTCCTCCCTGGAAAGAGCGACGCTCCTTGGCTTCTAAGAGAAACAAAGCTGACGGGTACGCACAGAAACCGAAGAGTCGACCAAGGAGTTCTCCCCACCATGACAGAAGTCCTCGGTACGTCCTGTCCCCGTCGTAGTCACCCATCAGGAGCGACGAGGATGACCCCCGCGGTCCATTGTCCAAGGCCATCATGGAAACTTGCCTGCCCGTCGGGATGGAGAAACCCCCGTGCCTGGCTACCTACGATGGCACGACCGACCCAGACGGCCACATTGAGAGCATCGATACGATGCTCGACTACTGAAACGTCAGGGGAGCCATAAAGTGTAAGCTTTCCTCACGACCCTGAGGAAGGGCGCGATGGCATGGTATAAGAGCCTCGAGCCCGAATCCATCACCTCCTGGAAAGAGCTGAAGAGACAATTCTCCAAGCACTTCACCACTTCTCGGCGACACCCGAAGACAAAGGTGTCCCTGGAAGCCATCATTCAGAGGAAGGAAGAATCTCTCTGGGACTACATAGAGAGATTCAATAGAGAGGCTGTCCAAGTGTCTACGTCGGACAACATGAAGAGATATCTGATCGAACGAGTACTGCGACCTCGCAGTGATTTTGCCATGGCGGTTGGTATCGAAAGGACTAACATGCTGGACGAACTCCCCCACAAGGCCTAGGCCTACATCCAATACGAGGAGAAGGAGGCTGCCAACAGTGTCTGCGACTCGCAGAACCAGGAGAGTGCCAAAAGCTCTAGGCACGAAGACTCCGTTGCTCCCCGACGAGGCGGGGAGAAAAGAATAGAAGATCGGCCCCGAGACTCCCGAGAGCATAGGGGGCCAGCAAGCCGCTTCACCAAGTACACACTACTCACACCTCCCCGCGAGCGCATTCTGGCCGAGTGCATCAACTCAGAGTTCCAGAGAGGTGGCGTCCCGCTTCCCAAAGCCGACACCCCCAAGCCCAACGTCGACAAGTCCAAGTACTGCCGGTTCCATAGGAGGTATGGACACGTCACAGAAGATTGCATCCATCTCAAGGATGTCATCAAAATCCTAATCAAGGAAGGGCACCTGAAGCAATATACCAGGAGGAACGAAGCTCCTCGATAGGAAGCCCGCGAGGTGAAGAAGGTCGAAGAGGTAACACCGCCCTCCGACGACACTGGGATGCAGGTCGCTCTGTGCGTCTCCTGACCAGAGGACTTCTACCTCCCCCCTACGAAGCCGACATGCCCGTGTCCGCTCGTAGACCATGGGAGAGCTTCCTCGCCGCTATGGTCATATCCGACGGAGTGTTCAACAAGCTCTCCGCGGGGTCGGTGAAGCAGAAGTTTGACGAGCTGATCGAGACAAGCTCAGCGTAGAATGCCACCTTCGACAAAGTCCAAGGGAGATCAAACCCCATTACTTTCTACCTCGAGGAGCTACCGGGTGGCGCCCCCAATTCTAGCATCCCTCTCCTGATCAGGGCCCAGATGGCGAACTTCGACGTCCGTCATATCCTTGTCAACCAGGGAAGCTCAGTGGATATAATGTATGCCCACCTCTTCACCACCCTCCAACTTGACGAGACGCATTTGACCCCGTACGTTGGCTCCGACTTGCAGGGCTTCAACGGAACCACCACAAACTCATGGGGCTACGTCGAGCTACTTGTCGCCTTCGGGAATGAGGAGACTGCCAGGCAGGTCAAGGTTCGCTTCTTGGTGATAAAGTGCCTCTCTCTATACCAGTGCATTCTGGGAAGGCCAATCATGGCCGAGCTAACAACGGTACCATCTACAGTCCACCTGAAGATGAAGTACTACACGGCCAGATGTCGCGTCGGCACCCTCCACGAAGACATTGTAGCTGCCAGAAGATGCTTAGAGGCGGCCACCAAGTGGCTGAACTCGAGTAACATCAAGCCCAAGACCGCCGGCAAGCCAGCCCGGGCCGAGGAGTGGAAGCCACTACCGCGTGTCAACTCGGTCGACCTCGACATCCGCTTTCCCAACAAGCAAGAGCAGAACGAAGCAGCGGCCGACGCACCTCTAGTAAATGGTGGCGACAGGCAGCTCCTCCATCCCGTGCGCCCCATTCCAGATGGTGACTTCGAGCTCATCACTCTCGGTGACGACCCAGACAGGAGCGTGAAGATTGGCACAGGACTCCCCGACTGGGCGAGGAAGCACCTGAAAGCCTGCCTCAGAGAGAATGCTGACCTGTTTGCATGGAGTGTTGCAAAGATGCCCGGGCTCGACCCCGACGTGGCCTGCCACCAGCTCACCATAGATCCAGCCGCTAGGGCCATAGTACAACGTAGGCGTAGGCAATCTCCCGAGAAATAGGAGGCAACTGAAAAAGCTGTAAAAAACCTCTTAGAGGAAAATTTTATTTTGGAAGCCCAATACACAACCTGGCTGTCCAACGGTGTATTAGTTAAAAAATCTAATGAAAAATGGAGAATGTGTGTTGACTATACCGATCTCAATAAGGCATGCCCCAAAGATGCATATCCACTGCCTAATATCGACAAACTAGTTGACGATTCTGCAGGTTTTAAACTATTGTCGTTCAGGGACGCATACTCGGGATACAACCAAATCCCCATGGTGAAGGCCGACAAGCAATACACTGCTTTTATGACCGAGTCGGGCAATTATTACTACAACATAATCCCATCCGGTCTGAAAAATGCCGGTGCGACCTACCAACAGATGGTGAACAAAGTCTTCCGGGGTGAAATCGGAGACATGCTCGAGGCCTACATGGACGACAAGATCGTGAAATCACGAGAAGAAATTGACCACACCTCTCATCACAGAAGAGTCTTCGATACGGCGAGGAGATGCAAAATGAGATTCAACCTGGAGAAGTGCACCTTCGGTGTCCGAGCAGGAAAATTCCCCGACTTCTATTTGACGGAGCGAGGAATCGAGTCAAACCCCGACAAGTGCAGAGCATTCTCCGAGTTCCCAACTCCGAACTCAAAGAAACCAATCCATTCCCTAAACAGGATGCTCGCCTCGCTGTCCTGGTTCGTGGCCAAGTCTGCCCAACACGCGCTTCCGTTTTTCAAGCTTTTGCGCAAGGAGGCTAAGTTCGAGTGGACCAAGGAGTGCGAGCAAGCCCTCCTCCATCTTAAACAAGTCCTCTCGCAACCCCTGATACTCTCACAACCTCAAAGCATGGAGACTTTATATTTGTACCTCGCCATCGCAAGTGAGGTCTTCAGCGCGACTCTCATTCGCGAAAACCCCGAGTGACAGAAACCAATCTACTTCACCAGCAAAGCCCTCTAGGGCCCCGAGCTCAGGTACCAGCAGATCGAGAAGGTCGCTCTGGCCCTTATCAATGCGGCCAGAAGGCTGCGACACTATTTCCTGGCCCACATGATCGTGGTTAGGACGGACCAATCCGTGAAGCAGCTGCTCGGCCGTCCCGACATGGCGGGTAGGATGCTCTAATGGTCGCTCGAGCTCTAAGAGTTCGATGTCCAGCTCGTCGCCTCTCAGGTGTAGTGAAAGTACCATGCCAAAAACGACAACCTCGTTGAGTACTTAGCCCTGGTGAAAGAGAGGATGAAAAAATTCGATTCTGCAGAAGTGAAGCACGTTCCCCGCGAACATAATACCAGGGCAGACATCCTGTCGAAACTCGCAAGTACGAAGTAGAAGGGCGGAGACAAGTCCGTCATCCAGGAGGTACTTTCTCGACCATGCATCGAGAAACCCGCCTCGACCGTCGACGTTAACCCCATCGGGGACAGCAACTGCTGGATGACCCCGGTATACACGTACCTCACCACGGGGGAGTTTCCCGACGACTCCAAGAAGGCTAGCGTTGTCAGATGCCGAGCTTGCTCATACGTCTTGATCGAGGACAGGCTGTACAGGCGGAGATTCTATATCCCCCTCCTCAAGTGTGTCGAGAAGTCTAAGATCCCTCACATACTCCAAGAGATCCACGGAGGAATCAACGTCCACTACCTCGGTGGACGATCCCTCGCCCGTAAGGCTCTACGGGCAGGGTACTATTGGCCCACCATGCAACAAGATGCCAAGTAGCATGTCAAGAAGTGCGACAAGTGCCAACGACACAGGGAGATGCACCTGGCCCCGCCCAACGAGCTCAAAATGCTCTAGTCCCCATGGCCTTTTGCCTGGTGGGGGATGGACATCCTCAGACCCTTCACCATAGGGTTGTACCAGAACAAATACTTGATAGTCGACGTCGACTACTTCACAAAGTGGATAGAAGCCGAAGCTCTCGCCAAAATCACGACACATAACATACTCCGCTTCTACAAACGGAACATACGTGTCCAGTTCCACGTATCCCAGGCAATCGTCACCGACAACGGACACAATTCACCGACAATAACTTCCAGGACTTCATTACCAATATGGATACCGCGAGCAGAGTGATCTTGCGAGGCCTGAAGCGAAGACTGGACAGTTAGCGGCAAATATCATGAGTGTAAGCTATTGATTAACTTGATTCATAAAGCAAGAGTCGCCACCGCACTTTTATTTTATCCAAAAGGAAAGGGAAAAGAGCGAACAAAACCTAAACAAGTTCTAAACAAGAACAAGTAAATAGAGACTGGGTAAGGGGGTTGGTTACGCTAAGGGATAGTGTTAGCACTCAAAACGTCTATAGTACTCTATAGGATCCCTTTGAAATATCTACGCTTTTGGTTTGAAAAGGTTTGTTTGAAAAGAGATTAAGGAGGTGAGAATAGAAGTATTTTTTAGAGATTTTTGTGTTTGGAGATACTTGTCGCCTCATGCCTACGTACCCACAAAGTACAATATAGGATCAAAACCTCGAAGTTCGTGGTACAAATAACAAAATTGGTTTGTTTTGGTTCATTTTAAATGTAAAGACAAGTTGTCATTTTAAGGAGAAAACTACGACTAGTCGCCCATAAGTATAAGACAACATTTGCATCATCTTAAGATGGAGAATTTCGCTTGGATTAAGATCAACAAGTCTATCGCTCAACATCTAAGTGGAAAATATCAACATCTTAAATACTATGGGGAATAGGAGACTTATATCTCAACTATGAAAATGATTCATGTCTAAACTTTTGAAAAGTTTTAAATGAAAAAGTGCATAAGGCACAAAAAGAGTTTGAATGAATTTGAGTGTTTTTTAAAGTCTTTTGAAATGGTCAAGGTATGTGATCCGGAGTATTCGAACGGGTCCACGTAAGCTGGTCGTTAGATGGCAAGGTGCGCGGACGTATGCTGGTCGTCAGATGGGCGAGGTGTTCGGAATGTTGATGAGGAGAGGAGGGGGTGTACCTGCAAGGCACTCCGACGCTTAAGTAAGAAAGGGTCAGAGAAAAGGGGCAAGTACAAAGCGTATTCTTAGGGTGAAAAAATGATACCTGACCCTCTCAAGTGAGAGGGTTTATATAGAGCCCCCAGCGCGTGGCCAACGGTCCTATTTTCAGGGCGAAATAACCGTTTCCCCAAAAGAATAGGTAACTGCCCAAACTAGCCGTTATGTCGGGCAGGGTGCCAGAAACTAGCCGTTATGTCGGGCATAAACGCAGTTCTGGGCACCTGTCCTTTGCTGTTCGGGCAGCGAGGAAGCCGTGCGTAACGGGCATAAAAGCCGGGGAGGAACGTTGCGTTCCTTGCCTGGTTGGAGGGGAAGAAATGTCATTTTTGCCCCCTCTGTGGATTGGGCTTAGGCAATTTGGGCCGCTCTGGAGCAGAGGCGGATTGGGCCAATTCTAGCCATTGGTCCAGTCCAGAACAGGAGCCCCCCAAGTCGTTGCTCCCGAGCATGGGAGTGATGACTTAAGGACTGCTCGTCGCTCCGGGGAGCTAGCGCGGAGTCGTCATTTGGAGACGAGGATGATTGTCTCGAGGTGCTTGTGGCTCTCTGTGTCCGTGATATTCGTGGTCGAGACTCTATTGCCCGGTATTCGGGGAGATAAAGCGCCAGACAGAATGGGAAACGTTGGGTTGCCACGTGTGCTTCGAGCCCTGGGTAGCAGTTAATAGGTAATGATGGCTAGTGGGCAGTCATTATTGCCTACGGGCGCGTGTGTGCACGTGCCCCTCAGTATAAAAGGGGGGAGATTATCCCATTTTGCACTTTTTCTCTCTGATTTCTCTTCGCCTCTTCTGCGTTCTTGCCCGTCGCCGTCTTCAGAGCATCCGACCACCGTGCCAAGCTTCGAGCAGTCTCTTTCTTCTACTCAAATCAAGTAAGTTTTCTGATTTCCAGCTTGTTTTACTTTCTTTTGTTGTTAGTGGTAGATTGCATGCGGCTAGGGTTAGCTTTAGGTGACAAAATAGGTAGATTCCCGGCGAGTGTTGGTGGTGGACGGTGGTTCTGCCCTTTTGCTGCTTCTAGCATCTCACCGGAGTAGGTAGTGCGTTCAGTGAGTGTGGTGGTCCACGTCGTGGTTGCGAGTCGTGACCACCGTGTCTGATTATCTTCTGATGGAACGGTGAATTTTCCGGTAGAACGTTTCCAGATTCCGGTGGAGCCTTGCGGTTTCCGGTGGAGCTTCAAACGGAATCTGGGCACGAGTGCGGGGAGGTTCTTCGTAGGAAGATGGTATATCTCGGGCATCTCCTCGCGAGGAGGTTTTTCGTTTGATGTTAGGGCTTAGGCCGGGGACGTTGTCCTTAGCCTTCTGCGTACCCTTTCACTTGACTTGGCAGTGGAAGGGTGGATTTGATTTCCTGTCGAATTCACTGTCTTTCTCTGCTTTTTCAGGTGATCGTAATGGCGACGGGGCCAGAGAGAGAAGTTATTCTAGACACGTCCGAGGAGGAAACTGTTTCCGAGGAGAATAACAGCTCGATGGCTTCGAGTTCTGCGTCTTCGAGCTCGGCGGCATCGAGCTCCTCGAGCAAAGTTGAGGAGGACGAAGAATTGGATGTCATGGAGGAAGATGTTGAAGGGTTCTGTCCGGAGGAGTGGGAGGTGGCCGAGCCTTCCGAACATATTTCTACGTTCGCAAGGTTTGTGGCAGACGCCTTTACAGAGGTGGGCCCAGAGGGGGATTGGAAAGTGCATTTTCCCACCTTGGACGAGCGGGTCTGCTCAGATTTCGGGGACCGCTTCACGATGTACGAGTACACTTTCAAAGAGTTGGGGCTGAGGTTGCCTTTCACTGATTTCCAGCGGTCGGTATTCGAGCATCTGAAGCTGGTGCCCTCTCAACTCCACCCCAATTCGTTGGCCTTCATACGGGCTTTTGAGTTAGTGTGCGAGCATCTCGTTCTGGGGACTACTCTCCCTCTGTTTTTTGCGGTTTTCCATCTTCAACGGCAGCTGGCGGGGAAAAAGTACGGATGGGTTTCCTTGAAGCAGCCCAAAAAGTTATTTAAGCCGTTCTCGGAGTCAATCCGAAATTTCAAGGGACGGTACTTCATCGTCGAGCCAGTGTCTGAAGCTGCCCAGGATAACACGTATGTCTGGGAGATAGAGGTTGATGAGGACGGAGAGGAGCTACTCAACGAGGAGGGGAAGTATATCGGGGAGAGGTTGTATAAGTTCCCGATCCGCTGGGCACCTGACCATTTCTCCAAGAAGCCCGACGCTAATGTCTTCGAGCCGAGCGAGCTACGCGGGCAGGACGCCATGTCTTACGAGAAGCTGGTGAACTGGGTCAACTCCTTCAGTCTTGCCAGCTGCTGGATGAGCAAGGGCAACCCTATCTTTGAGGAGGATGGGAGCCAGAGGGTTGAGCGCAGATTCATTAATGTTAGGGCACTGCTGAAGTGCAAGACTCCTGCGGATGCCGAGAAGCTGCTTGGTAGTCTTGGTTATTTAGACTTTGTTTGTGTTCTTTCTTTTCCTCGTAACTAACGTGTTTGTTTTCATTTGTACAGGTGAGATGCCTCAAGCTCGTGATCGCGTGGTGAGGAGTGCCATGGCGAGGAATTAGGTGGAGTGGCTCCTCCCAAGACCCGTCCTGTTGGTGCTCGTGCTCCTCCTCTTGTCCAAGCTGCCGTGGGGACCTCTTCTTCTCCCTCTCCTGCTCCATGGGGATCTCCACTGCCTTTGACCGGGCAGGCGAAGCGGCTACGGACGTTAGATGCTGTGGACCTGACCCGGGCACCTGAGAAGGGGAAGTTTGAGCTCCCCCCGTGCATCCTTGATAGGAGATATTTTGAGGGCAACACCCTGATCGTTCCTCGGGCAGAATCTCTTAGCTTGGAGAGCATGGACCGACCGAGCAAGAGGGCGCTGGTAGCCCAGGATGCTTCTGCCCTTGTGAGGATGCTGGAGATGGCGGCCGTTTATGCAGAAGGGGACTCTGCGCTTGAGGCTGAACTTACCGCTGCCCAGGCTTCTGAGGTGGCCCTGAAGGAGGAAGTCAAGAGTGCCCGTGAAGCTCAGAAAAAGGCCGAATAGGAGGCGGCTAGGTTGAAAGAGGAAGTCACCAAACTGGCGGCGGAGAAAAAGGCTGCCGAGGAGCTGAACAAAGAGTTGATGGCGGCCAGTGCCCCGGGTGCCGACGATCCAGATGAGATAAAAGCGTTGAAGACTAGGGCTGAGCTGGTTGCCGGCATCCTGCAGGCCGAGGATGACGGTATCGCCGTGGCAGTGGAGTCTTTTGAAAGTGCCGTGGCTCAGTTGCGGGTGGTGAACCATGGGCTTGAGATTTCGACCGAGGGCACTCACTATCTTGCGCGCGTGGAGGATGGTCGCATCGTCTTGCCCGCAGGCCTTGTTCTAGATACCCTTGAGGTTCAGCCCGAGGACCAGCCCGAGGAGGGGCAGAGACCTGAGCCGGCGTCAACCGAGCATGCGGATGAGTGAGGAGTTTTGTTATTTTGATGTTGTTGTATCTTGTCCGGCCTGCGCGCCGTTGAATTATTTGTAACTTTATTTTTGGGGGCATGGCCCCGTTCTATGTAATAACGCACAATCGTGGCCCTTGTGGTCATCTGTTATGTTAATTATATTTCTGTCTTCTTCGCGTGCATGATTTTACTTGCGTTTATTTTTGCTAAGTGTTGTATGTATGCTCGCTGTGAATGTATGTCTGCCCGTCGGAGGGTTTGTCTGTTAACGGAGCTTTCTTTTGAAAGATAGCTTGTTGTGTGTGAATTCGCCAGTGCGGAGAACTGGTCGAATAGCCGGGGAAGGTCCTGGCGAGGTTGCGGATCTCAGGTTGCGATCGAGGCCTGAGGTCGCGGCGTGAACGTCCCATCGCGAGCTGGGGTTCTGCCAATCATGGTACTTGGGCGAAGGCGGTGCTCGGTCGAGGACCGCCGACGAGCAGAGTTCCGACTCATTTACTTGAGCGGGATTCTACTTTGTACGTATGCGTCGTTTGTACCTGAACTAGCATGATGACCGTTAAGTGGTCCTTGGATGTGGGGAAGTCTATAGCTTCTTTAGCTGTAGTATTGCTTAAGTTTTTCGGCGTTCCATGGCCGAGGGATTGCATCCCCGTTAAGGTTCTCGAGGAAGTATTCCCCATTCCCCGTTCTGGCACGGACTCTGTATGGCCCTTCCCAGTTGGCTGCTAGTTTTCCTTCGCGAGAGTCCTTGTGGTTTCTTCGCAGGACAAGGCTGCCCACATCGAACTCTCGTCGTAAGACTTTGGCGTTGTGCCTGATTGCTATTTTTTGCTTAAGAGATGCTTCGCGGAGGGCTGCTCCTATTCGGATTTCCTCGACAAGGTCGAGCTCCTATCTTATTGCTTCGTCATTCATTTCCTCGTCTAGAGGTGATTCGGTCCTCCTGGACGGTACGTGGATTTCAATGGGTAAGACAGCCTCCGTGCCATATGCTAAGCGGAAAGGTGTTTCCCCGGTGGTGGACTGAGGAGTGGTGCGGTATGCCCATAAGACGCTGTGGAGCTCCTCGACCCAGGCTTTCTTCGTTTCATCCAGTCTTCGCTTGAGGCCACGAAGAATGACGCGATTGGCCGTTTCTGCCTGTCCGTTGGTCTGGGGATGTTCTACAGAAGCGAAATGTTGTTTTGTTCCGAGATGGGCGACAAAGTCTTGGAACTTCTTATCCGTGAATTGCGTTCCGTTGTCCGTGAGAATTGCTTGGGGAATCCCAAAACGGGCAAGGATATTCCGCTTGTAAAAGCGCAGAATGTTAAGTGTTGTTATCTTTGCTAAGGCTTCTGCTTCTATCCATTTTGTGAAATAGTCTACGCCCACTATCAGGTATTTGTTTTGGATGGACCTCGTCACAAAGGGTCCTAGGATGTCTAGGCCCCACCAGGCGAATGGCCACGGGGAGGTCATGCTCTTCAGTTCGTTAGGTGGAGCTAGGTGCATATCCCCGTGCCGTTGGCATTTGTCGCATTTCTTCACATGCTCCTTGCCATCGTGCTGCATGGTTGGCCAATAATACCCTGCCCGGAGGGCCTTGCGGGCAAGGGACCTTCCTCCTAGGTGCTGGGCGTTAATGCCTTCGTGATTTTCTCGTAATACGTGGGGGACAACTTCCTCCTCTATGCATTTGAGCAGTGGGATGGAGAAGCCTCGTCGATAGAGTTTGTTTTCGAGGATGACGTACGAGCAAGCTCTTCGTCTGATGGTGTTGGCTTCCTTGGGGTCACCCGGAAGTTCGTCCCTGGTGAGGTAGTTGTACACGGGCGTCATCCAGCAGTCGCTGTCTCCAATCGCGTGCACGTGTAGGGTCGAGGGTCCCTTATCGATGCTGGACCGGGGAAGTATTTCTTGGATGACTGACCTGTTTCCACCTTTCCTCTTAGTGCTCGCTAGTTTAGACAGGACGTCTGCTCGCACATTATGTTCGCGTGGAACATGTCTTACTTCTACCGCTCTGAACTTCGACATTTTTTTCTTGACTAGGGTTAGGTATTCGGAGAGACTGTCATTTTTGGTCTGGTACTCCCCTGATATCTGGTGGGCTACGAGCTGGGAGTCCGTGCAGATGATGATTTCTTCAGCCCCTAGGTCTTCGGCTAGGTGCAAACCGGCGAGGAAGGCTTCATACTCGGCCTGGTTGTTCGACGTGGAAAAGGACAATGTGAGAGAAGCCTCGACTATGGTCCCTTCGTCGTTCTCCAAAATGACTCCTGCCCCGCTGCCGATCGAGCTGGATGCTCCGTCTACATAGACGGTCCATCTGTTTGCTATGTGGAACGGGGAGTCTGAGAACGTTACTTCCGCTACGAAATCGGCCAGGGTTTGGGCCTTAAGAGCTTTCCTGCTTTCATACTAGACGTCGAACTCGGACAGTTCCAATGACCATTTGAGCATTCGGCCTGCCAGTCTGGTCGTCCCAGTAATTGCTTTATGGGCTGATCCATTCTTACCACGATCGTGTGGGCCAAGAAATAGTGTCTCAGTCGTCTGGCAGCGTTGACGAGGGCCAATGCTACTTTCTCTATCTGTTGATATCGCAACTCTGCGTCCTGCAACGCTTTGCTCGTGAAGTATACTGGCTTTTGCCCGCCAGGATTCTCGCGAATGAGAACGGCGCTAACGGCCTCAGCAGTGACGGCGAGGTACAGGAACAAGACTTCCCCGGTATCTGGTCGTGATAATACGGACGGTTTCGACAGGGCCCGCTTCAAGTGAAGGAGGGATGTTTCACATTCCTCGGTCCATTCGAACGCTGCTTCTTTCCGCAAGATCTTGAAGAAAGGAAGGGCGTGTTGGGCAGATTTTGCCACGAAGCGGGATAACGAAGTAAGCACCCCGTTGAGGGATTGGATGTTCTTCTTAGACGTGGGCGTTGGGAACTCAGAGAATGCCCGACACTTGTCGGGGTTAGCTTCGATTCCTCGTTCTGTTAGGTAGAAGCCAAGGAGTTTACCTGCCCGTACGCCGAACGTGCACTTCTCTGGGTTAAAACGCATTCGATATTTTCTTGCTTGCTCGAAGATTTTGCGAAGATAGGCGACATGATCTAGTTCCTCGTGGGACTTGACGATCATATCGTCCATGTATACTTCGAGCATGTCGCCTATTTGTCCTTGGAAGACTCTGTTCATCATTTGTTGGTACGTAGCGCCGACGTTCTTGAGCCCGAAGGGCATTACGTTGTAGTAATAGTTGCCCGATTCGGTCATGCAGGCCGTGTAAGTTTTATCGCTCGCGGCCATTGGGATTTGATTGTAGCCCGAGTATGCGTCGAGGAAAGATAAAAGTTTAAAACCTGCTGAGTTATCTACGAGCTTATCGATATTGGGGAGGGGGTAGGCGTCCTTCGGACAGGCCTTATTAACATCGGTATAATCAACACACATCCTCCATTTGCCATTATTTTTTCTTACAAGTACAACGTTTGAGATCCATGTAGTGTATTTGGCCTCAAAAATAAACCTAGCTTCTAGAAGGTCTTTGACAGCTTTCTCCGCGGCTTCCATCTTTTCCGGGGACTGTTTCCTTCTGCGCTGGGCAACGGCTTTGACGGCCGGATCAATTGTAAGCTGGTGGCAAGCGACAGATGGGTCCAATCCTGGCATTTTAGCAGCGCTCCATGCGAACAAGTCTGCGTTCTCCCGGAGGCACGCTTTTAGTTGTCTTCTGGCCAGGTCGGGGAGGTCTGCTCCGATCTTTACTCCTCGTTGGGGGTCTTCTCCGAACGGAACGATCTTGAAGTTGCCATCTGGGACAGGGCGTAGGAGATGGCTGCTCGGAGTCGTTGGCTCCTTGGCATGGTCGTCCTTGCTGAAACGGCTGTCTAGGTCGATATATTCGACCCGGGGGAGCGGTTTTGGCTGCTCGGAGCTGCTGGGCAGAGGGGGACGACCAGAAGTCCTTGGTCCTGCTGAGATGCTGCTTAGTCCTTTTGATGCTGCTTAAAAGCACCGACGGGCAGCTTCGATGTCGCCGTGGAGGGTGGCGACCATCCCTTCAGAAGTGTAGTACTTCATCTTGAGATGTACGGTGGAAGGTACTGTAATCAGCTCTGCCAGGGTTGGCCTTCCAAAAATGCACTGGTATAGTGACAGGCATTCAATTACCAGAAATTGTGCTTTAATTGCTCGGGTTGTCTTTCCGGAGCCGAAGGTTACGATGAGCTCTACGTAACCTCGGGGCTTTGTCACTGCTCCGTTGAATCCCTGCAGGTCAGATCCCATGTACGGAGTAAGGTGAGAATCATTCAGCTGCAACGTTTCGAACAGGTGGTTGTACATTATATCAACCGAACTGCCCTGGTCCACGAGTATTCTGCGAACGTCGAAGTTTGCCATCTTTGGCCGGATAAGCAGTGGAATGCTTGAGTTCGGTGCCCCGCCGAGGAGCTCTTCCTTGTAGAAGGAAATATGAACGGATCCTTTGTGAGTGGTGTCCAACGTGGTGACTTCATTGGAGCTTTTGCTGATCAGTTGATCGAATCTCCTCTTGACTGAGCCGACCATGATTTTGTTGAATCCGCCACCAGAAATGACCATGGCTGATGGGAAGGCCTCCCACGGGCTGTGAGCAGCGAGGTACGTGGAGACGGGCAGACCATCGGGAATGTGGAAGTCCTCTGGCCGAGTTACGGATATAGCGACCTGTACATCGGTGTCATCAGAGGGCGGAGTCTCTTCTGCAACCTTTTTGCTCTTCCGGGTTTCTTTCCGGGGAGCATCTTTCTTTTTCGCGAACTGCTTCAAGTGGCCGTCGCGAATAAGGATCTCTATTGCATCTCTGAGGTGGATTCAATCTTCCGTCGTATGACCGTGACTCTTGTGGAAGCGGTAATACTTGGATTTGTCTACACCTGACCTGGCCGACAACTGTTTGGGGAACGGAATCCCGCCTGCTTGAATTCCGAGTTGGCACACTCGGACAAGATCTTCTCCCTCGAGGTAGTGAGGGGGTATAGTCATGGAACAACCCAGAAGGTCCCTTCTGTTCGCGTGCATCGCGAGGCCAATCGCCGCGTCTTTTATCTCCTCGGCGGGATGTCGAGGGTTCTTCAGCTCTGGATGAGCGGACACCTTCTTGGTGTCGAGAGGCCCGGACAGAGTGTGCAGCAACCTTCTCCTCGTACTGTATATGCGACTGGGCTTGGAGGAGAAGGGCGTTAAGGTTCCTCGGTGGATCGAGGCCGATGGTTTTCGCGAAGTCTGAGCCAGGACGTAATCTCTGCTCGAGCAGGAATTTCTTCATGTCGTCGGTCGTTGGCACTTGGACGGCCTCCTTGTTGAACCGTTCAATGTAAGCCCGAAGAGGCTCATCTCTTCCTTGTACGACAGCTCCGAGGGACGCCTCGGTCTTTGGATGGCGTCGCGATGCAGTATAGTGACGGGAGAAAATCCTCCCCAGCTGCCTCCAGGATGTAATGGATTCTTTTGACAGCTGCTTGTACCATGTCATTGCTCCCTTCCGGAGCGTGGTCGGGAACAGGCGGCATTTGATGGCTCCTCGTACCCCTCTGTAGTCCAAAAGAGCATCTATGTTTTCTATGTGCTCGTCTGGGTCAGTGGTTCCATCATAAGTCCCTAGAGACGGAGGCTTCTCTAATCCTTTAGGGAGGCGAGTAGCCAAGATCCTGCGGGACAACGGGCCGCGAGGCTCGTCGTCGCTGTCTGAACTTGGAGTCGATGGTGACCGTTGTCTGCGCTCGCGGCATCGGTCTCTGCGGAGTGATGGTGAACGTAGCCGGTCACGAGGTCTGACCGGTGGAGAAGGCCTATCGTGCCTTGTTCTCTTGTGTCTTGGTGATGATCGATCTCGCGGGGAGACCTGGTCGCCCTTGCGAATGTGTTGTGGTTCAGGCTCAAGCCAGGATCTATGGTCTTCCCCACGCCACGGTGGCGGGCTTCTTGATTTTCGGTGCTTATTCTTTGGGGGAGAGGATCTTGGAAGAGATGCTTCATCGAGAGCTCCTATTCTCTCTCCTTGCTGCAGGATAAGGAGGTTCGTGCGGTTGACAGATTCCAAAAGAGCTGCAACAGCCAGGTCGGCGCTGGGAGGACCAGGAATTGGTCGTTCACCTGGCGGTAGCTGCTGGCCTCCTTGCTCGGTGGGAGGAGGAGTTGGAGACGCAGTAGCCCCGTCTCGAAGGAAACGGGGATCAGAAAGTAGCGGAGATCTGCCATCAACGTCCATCTTGTTGACGGGAACGAGAACCGAAACGTCAGCACCTTTTGCGGGGTTCTGAGCGGCCATATGTGGGCGGATCAAAGAAAGTATGTTTTGATCTTTAGTTTCCGAGGAGGAAAGAAAGAAGGGGAGAACAAGGCGTTCCCACAGACGGCGCCACTGATCCGGAGTATTCGAACGGATCCACGTAAGCTGGTCGTCAGATGGCAAGGTGCGCGGACGTATGCTGGTCGTCAGATGGGCGAGGTGTTCGGAATGTTGATGAGGAGAGGAGGGGGTGTACCTGCAAGGCACTCCGACGCTCAAGTAAGAAAGGGTCAGAGAAAAGGGGCAAGTACAAAGCGTATTCTTAGGGTGAAAAAATGATACCTGACCCTCTCAAGCGAGACGGTTTATATAGAGCCCCCAGCGCATGGCCAACGGTCCTATTTTCGGGGCAAAATAACCGTTTTCCCCAAAGAATAGGTAACTGCCCAAACTAGCCGTTATGTCGGGCAGGGTGCCAGAAACTAGCCGTTATGTCGGGCATAAACGCAGTTCTGGGCACCTGTCCTTTGCTGTTCGGGCAGCGAGGAAGCCGTGCGTAACGGGCATAAAAACCGGGGAGGAACGTTGCGTTCCTTGCCCGGTTGGAGGGGCAGAAATGTCATTTTTCCCCCTCTGTGGATTGGGCTTAGGCAATTTGGGCCGCTCTGGAGCAGAGGCGGATTGGGTCAATTCTAGCCATTGTTCCAGTCCAGAACAGTATGATTAACATTGATTGACATTTATTAAAGAAAATGAAGTTTGAAAATCACTTGACAAAAGTCAAGGTTTTTTATGAAAGAGGTTTATGTTTTGAAAAAAAACAAGAAGGTTTTGAAAAAGGGAGAAGATTTTGAAAATTGAAGAAATGGTGGAGAAGAAGTGACTATTCTAAAGCATAATAAAAGTTAGAGGTAAAAAATATCAAACCGAATTGTAGCACACTTCATAGCAAGCAAAATAAGAATTCCATCCGTCTTGAAGCATAAGCAAATGAGCAAGCCAAATAAAGGCAAAGATCCATAATACTCCAAGCATAGGTAAATAGTCCTAATTCTAAGTCCAAGGATCTAAGAATAATCCAAGAGGTCCAAGGTCTAAGTCCATACATAACCAAAACCACCAAATTAAGAGCACCCAGTTTTTTAGAGGTTTAATCCTTTATTAGTGTTTTGAACAAGATATGGTCCAAGTGGACAAAAGAAAAAGAGAGCGGAAGTATAAACATGTGTCCAACGGACAAAGGAAAAATAGTGGAACCATAAGCAATAATGTGATATGAGATGATAATGATGGAGCATAAAAATAAAAGAGATATAGGGAGCAAGAAGGAAACATAAACAAAATTAGTACAATAATATTGTGAGTGAGTTAGTGATTAGTTGTTAAAACAAATGATCAACGATGGTTAAATAATGAACTTAGGCCAAAGTTAATGAAGACTCATTAGAGGATTGATAAAATCAAAGCCTCATAACAACAAGTTTCATAAGTAATGGACCCAAGACAAATAATCAACCATACTTGGACTTTCAAACATAAGTTTGAGCCACGAATGATCATTTTCCGATACGGGACACATGTAGCGCTATGTTAAGCAATCGTAGCAAAATCTATGAGGAAGATCATACTATGGAAGGTCGGTCAATAACAATATTAGTGTTAACACATGTTAGAGAAGTGATATGTAAATCACTATCCTAAAACATGCCACACAAAAAGAAAAAGGGAACGATCTAATCATAATTGAGATTTCACATCAACTTATCAAAGGAAATCTATGACGATTCCAAAGTATGGAGAATGATCCAAATGATCATTCACCCATAAATTTGAAATAATGAAGATTAAACATCTTTGAAAATCAACAATCATCGATTTGGAGATCTGATCGACTAAAAGAAAAAAGATGAAGAAGAAAGAGAACCAAAATGAATCTCAATTTGATTAAATCGTCATTAATATCAATCATCTCTCTTGGCGGATTCAGAATTTCTCCTATCGACGCCTATGGTCCATTGAGATAACAAGACCAAGCTCAAAATTTAAGACCCAACCAACAACCAACAATTAGTCAACAATATAAGAACTCACAAGAAAATAAAAATCAAGAACTAAGATATTTTTAATGATTTTTTTCAAGAAATGTTTTAAAACAAAATTTCAAAATGCAAAGGTCAACAACAAATTAAAATCTATTTTCAAAAAGTCAATAAAAGAAGAAATTAGTGAAAAAAAAGTTGAATTAATAAATTTAAAAAAAAAAGTAAAAAAAAAGTGTGAAGGAGAATGAAGGCAAAGAAGATGGTGCAGGTAGCAAATCCAACACAATACTAAACCCGACCTAATGCATCATAAGTGAAACATTTTTTAAAGAGAAAAAAAAGAAAATCAGAATTTAAAACTTCTTCTTCCTTCTTCAGTAGCTCGTGAGAAAAAAGAATGGCAAGCTAGCATCTTCTCCGCCGCGTCGGAGCTCAATGCGACAGCGGTGGAGCTCGAAAGTTAAACGAAATAGATCCAAATCGAAAGCTCAACGCAACAATATAATTAAATTCAAGAATCATCAAGAACGGATGCGAGACGAAAAATGAGAACAAGCTTCGATCTACCTTCAATTTTTAGGTAACAACGAAATTCAAACTTCTTCTTGCTTCTCTACTCTTTCTGGTTGGAATTTAGTTTGAAATTGAGATGGATTTGAAGAAAAGTAGAAGATGAGTGAAGGTTATGAAACGATTTCGAAGTGTGAATTTTAGAGAAAAATTGTCAGAATTTATTTGGCTTTGAAGCTTTTTTTTTAATGAAATAGGATTGAGCCTCTATTTATAGAATTTGAGGAGTGAATTGATTTGAATATTGTTGATGTCATTTTGAATTGTTTGTTGTTGGATTTTGCAAGGTATTACGCATGACTTGCTGCTGCGTTTGGCTTCATTTTGAACTGGCTTGGCTCACTTGCAGGGCTTGCGTAACGGTTGGTTACTGTGACTCGTTTTTGGCTTCAAGAATTGGTTCGCAGCTTGGTTTATTGAAGTCTTCATGAGTTTGCGTTTGGAGTATTCTGCAGCTTGGAAGCGTTGCTTGTGTATGGATGATATGTATCAGCTTGTTGTGTTTGTAATGTCTTGAGCTGAAGTGGCTTTATGTTACAGTGTTGTAGCATGCACCGTGTTCGTGCTTGTAGCTTGAAGTCTCATTTTGGTTGTTCATGTAGCTGGCCTTAGTTTATGTAAATGGGCCATGTATTTTTTGTGATATTTTTTGGTATATGGTTTATGGCAAGTTTGGATAGAATAAATGGATTTATTTGGACTTTTGGATAATGAATAAACTTATTTAGAAAAATGGATGAAATGGATATAAAAAATGGATAATGGATAATGAAAGGAATTTTGAAATATGGATAGATTTAGATAATAATTGAAAATGGATATAGAAAAATGGTTTATGGTAAATAGATATTTGGATAATGGTTTGTGGATTTGAATAAAATGGATATTGAATGGATTTGATAAAAAAATGTGATTGATTGTTGAATGGATTGGATATTAAAAGTGGATAAGGAATAATGGATAATGATATTTGGAAATTAGAAATAGTTGGTTAGAAGAATGGATAGTTGGAAAATGGGTATGAATTGATAATGGATATTAAGAGAAAAAAAATGGATTTTACGAATAATGGATAGGTGAATTGGATATGATTATGGAAATTTGGAGAAATGGTTTCACATGAGAATTTGGACAAAAATGGATAAGAAAATGGTTTAGCAAATGGATATGCACCTTCACCAATATTTTCCACACATGACCATTAAATTTTGATATTTAACTTCAAAACCTTGAATGCTGAACATGAGCCCATCATCAAAAGCCACTGATACACACCTTGACTGAAAATCCACCAAACTTGACTTGTTCAGACAAATCACTGAATCTCTGATAAAAATGACATAAGTTCTGAATCACTTTGAATTTGTTTGAAAATGATCTTTAGGAAAATAAATCCATCGATGAACTACTAATGGACTGATGGAATCTTGATTATGATAACTTGGACCAAACTTCTCATAAATCACTTCTTGATAACATGATGAATTTCAACACAAGACAATTTGACCTTGGATACACATTGCCTGAGAAATAGACCACTGGCACAACCAATTTGTGATTCAAGCAATCCTTTGATAGTTTGACCAAGATTAGGTCAAACTTCCACCTGATCTTGACCATAACTGAATAACCACACTTGACTCCAAACCATGCCTCTGCTATCAATCTCCTTGCAAAACCCTAAACACACCGAGAAGAAGAAACAAGCAAAATTGCAAAATATTTTTGGTATTTTGGTTAGAGGTTAGTAACAAGAAGCAAACATAAAGCAAGTAGGAATAAAAGGATAGATGCTCGGTGATCTCCCCCAAAAGCAAACCCAGAGATGAGAGGGCAGTGGAATCAATGAGTGATCTTGTTTGTAGTATGAGATGCAAATGATAATGTGGGATCTTAGGAGTAAAAATTAGGGTATTACATGGGTGAAGCTAAAAAGAGGTGGGTCGAGGAGCTGCACTGCGTGCTCTAGGCCTACAAGACGACCCCACACTCGACCACAAGGGAGATCCCGTTCCGACTGACCTACGGAACCGAGGCAGTAATTTCGATAGAGATAAGGGAGCCTTCTTGGAGGATCGAATCTCCCCTCGACGAGGAAACAAACGACGAGGCCCTAAGGGATGAGCTCGACCTGGTTGAAGAAATCCGACCGGGGGCATCCCTCCGCGAAGCCTCACTCAAACAAAAGATAACTTTGTAACATGACAACAAAGTCATTAAACACGAGTTCCAGGTAGGCATCCTAGTCATACGAAGGAACCAGAAAGACTCGCGCGAGGGCAAACTCACTGCGAACTTGAAAGGCCCCTATCGCGTCCGCACAAAAACAAAAAATTGGGCCTACTACCTCGAGAACCTGCACGGGGAGGAACTTGCTCGACCATGGAACGCTGAAAAGCTTAAACAATATTACAATTAAACACTGCCCTCAGAGTACTTGGTCTGACCGTGACGAAGTACATCCCGACCACAGGGACACGCTAGGCTACAAGCTCGACTCCTAAATTTGAAACAACAAGACAAGGGCCCGCTCTTGTTTGTGCGAGCAAACTCTTGATCCGGAGGGGACACCTCAACCGAGCTCTGCCGTTGTCATACCTATTATGCAGAACACTCAGCTCGCGATGGGAAGTTCACGCCACGGAGCAAAGACCTCCACTGAGCTCTTAGCTTCGTCAGCGGTCGGAACCAAACTTTGGCCACTCGACTAGTTATTTGCACTGTCGAGGATCAACTACGTCGAGCAAAATCCCTAAATACTTAATAAAAACAGGCAAGCATAGTATTGCATATTTATGAGGAAAATAAGTACTCGACATACAATGGCACACACACAGCAGGAAAGACTAATAAAAGAAATAATGCATTAGGGCGGGCAAAGCCCATTGTTCAAACATTACAAACCGTGTTATGCAGGCTAGGTAAAATCAGATTACAAATTACGACACGCAGTCCGAGAAAAGTCAACAATTAAAAAGTGGCATGCAAGCCAAGCAAAAGAAAAACTAAACATCCACCTCCTCCTCCGGCTGGGTCTCCCCCCGTCTTAGTCGTCACTTTCACCTTCCACTGCCGGAGCAACCACCTGACCATCGACCACCTGAAAGAAAGGACCGATCCCCTCAGTGACGAGTTGAACCTCAGGATTCACAATGCGCAGCTGATCCAAAGCGTTGTTGAACCCTACCTCGAGAGCCCCCAAGCAGTCCTGATCGAGCTCCCAGATCCGGGCGCCCAGGTCACCGTGAGTCACAAGGGCTCTCTCCTCGCCGGTTTCGTCCTCAGTAGGGCGTGAAATGGCCTCCAAGTCAACAACCTTGGCCCGGATTTGGTCCCTCTCCCCCTCAACCTTCGTCAGTGTTTCCCGCTTCGCGTTCATGTCTTTGAGAAGGAGCACCTAGGACTCATACTTTGATTGATAGTTAAGAAGGTCATTCTCCACTTTGTTCTTCTCCATCCAAAGAAGCCTATTTTTATCCCACAATGCCTTCAGCTCAGAGTTGGGGTTGGTCTCATCGTTGAGGACCAAAGTCCTCTCGAAAACCCTCATCATGGCGGCCATATCCTCAGAAAAAGCTTTCCTCTGGGTCGCCTAGTCGATGCTCATGATCGCCTTACACTCTACCACGGGCACGATTAGGGAGTTGTCCCCATAAAAGAGCCCCCGATGGAGATGGCAGGGAGGAAAGACAAACCTCTCCTCGACAGTGCCCTCCAGAAGGTGAACGGGATCGGACTCCTCGAGGTGTTGTTTCTTGGTCAAAGGATCCTGGGAGATGGGAGACTGACTCCCCTGAGAAGAGGAAGAGCCCCCGGGCTGCTGGTCAGCCTGAGCCATCTGCTGGACTTGGGTAACGTGGACCTTGGTGGCCTTCTTGGCGCCTTTGGTCACCGAGAGTTTCATCACGCATTCTTGGAGGCTCGACATCTGGCCTGCAACAAAGAAAAGAACAAGTCAATATAGCGAAGAAAAAAAAGCGGACACGCGAGTGAAGAAAACACCCACAACCTAAGAACCTCAATGCTTCCTCGTCAGACCTGCATTCGAGGAGGGCCTTGGTATTTATTAACCGAGACTCGCGGAGAACCTCCCTAAACTCTTCACAAATAAAACTCCCATCCTTATTGACACACTTGGAAGGAGTGAAATTGGAGACGAACTCGACTATCTTCCCATAAGCGAGCCGATCCTCGGCGTTTAGATCGTTGGGCTTGGTGATATAGCTGTCCATACCCTTGTCGAAGTGGCCCTCCTGCCACTCAAAGGGGAACTTCGCTTCAAAATCCTCCACTTATCGCCCGTTCTTGTGCTTGATCACGCAATCATACAGGGAATCAACGACCGAATACGACACAGGCTTTACAACAAAGTATCTATCCTTAAATGTACGGATAAAATCTAGGTACGCCCTGAATAACTTCCTCGGCTGCTTTAGAGATACCCAACCATGTCGGCCCTAGAAGGTTTGTCGCTGAAGGTGAAAGGTGCGGAAGAACAAGGGGGGCGTGGCACCAACGCAGAGATGTTGACACACGAGCTCGAACGCCCGCACAAACGCGCTCGCGTTGGGATAAAGCTTTGAAGGCGCCAAAGTCAACCACTGGAACACCCCCTTTTGGAAATCGCTGAAGGGCAGAAGAAGCCCTACTTCCCGAAACGCAAACTTGTACATCGGAAACCGCATCCCTTTGAACGACGAGCATATCCGATGCGCCTCTATGGGTTTGTAGACCATCCAATTCGCAGAGGCCCCCTCGACGAGATTCTCGATGGTCGCGAAGCGTCCGAGTCGTAGAGAGCAAAATGTGAGGCGATGCTGAGAGGTTCCTGCTCTGCCTAATCGAACAGCGTGTGGGTTTGTGTGACCTCGACTTCCTCGTCGGCCAAATCGGGTTCGACTTCCTCATCGATCATGATGACACCCTCGGGCTTTGTGGCCATTTTACCTGAAAAGCATAGGAAAATGGTGAATTTGACATCTAAGATCAAATCCACCCTTCCACCGCAAATCAAGTGAAAGGGCGAAGAAAGGGGGCAAGGAATTGCTCGACGAACTTCCTCAACCGAAACCTTCGCCGAAAAGCTTGTACCCGAGAGGAGATTTTCCTCGATGCAGAACACTAAACCTCCCTCCTCAAGAGAAAGGTTCCTCAGCGCTTAAATTCCCTCCAGTCAAACATGGAAAGTCTCCTCGACTAGAGACTTCCTCGCGATGCTCACGCGTCCGTGGGGAGAAAGGTTCCCCGACATCGAACCCACCAAGGGCGCTAAAAGCCTTAGACGTCCTCGAGACCTTCATCGTTGGTCCCCGAGGCCTTCATTGGAAACCCCATGAAGTTTCCTAGAATCATAAACTCCCCGGCGTCATCATCGGAAACTTCATGAGTTCGCCGAAAACATCATGAGTTCGCCGAAAACCTCATAGACTCACTCGAAAAGTCACCAGAAAATGCATAACCCGTCGGAAAAGACATAAATTTTGGGAAGGGACAGAAGACTTACTTGTTCAAGGATTCTGGAGCTGGACGGCGGATCAAAAAGCTGACAGCTTCGGCGGCGGACGAAGTTTGGGAGAGCAGAGAGAGCTTTGAGAGACTTGGAGAATTTCTTGAATTAGAATGAGGGGAGCGAGCAAATGAAGCGGACTTCTCTCCTATTTATAAGCCCTAGCACGGGAAGCGAGGCATCACATAGGCACTCAGGCACCCCTACTCATAGTCGTCATATGCATTTATTTCCCCTGACACGTGGCCTAAGAAGACACCACGCGTGTCCCTTTAAATCCTTCACATGCTCGAGGAAATGATGTGCCCGCTCCCTTCCGCTCGCATTGCATCGTCGAGCACAATGTCCAACCATTAGACGGTCGGGGACGTTTCCCCGAGAGAAGCTGAAAAAGAGCTATGACTGCGTGTGACGGGCATGCCATCCCCCGTGATGAATGCCTGATCGATCCTGTCGTCGAACCCGCTGTCGTGCGCATCTAATAGCTCCCACGCCAGTCCGAGCATTTCCCGCGAGCTCAGCGCCACGAGCACGCACGACACTCCTCTGGACAAGTTCCTACGCCTCTCCTTAACACTAGAATTTACTCTTAAGTCATTACTCCTCTGCTTAGGAGCAACGACTTGGGGGGCTCGTGTTTAGGACTAAGCCAGAGGCTGCCCCACTGTCGAGCACGACCCAACCCAGCTCCCTGTCGGGGAGGGCCCAATGAAGGCCCAACTTACTAAATCACACGAGGAGTGCTCAAACGTCTCCCCCACGGCCTCCACGTGCCCCTCACGTGGGGACACGTCATCAGCCAACAACCCACGAGCAAAAGAACAGGTCTTCCACCTTCCGAAGTTCGTGGGGCAGTTAATCCAGGACGAAGACCACGTGCTGGTCTTCCCTACGTTACATAGATCCTCGGAGTTATTCGTATTGGGCCTAATGATCCAGCCCAATGTAAATAACCGTTGGCCCAGTGATGGAGGGTCAGATATTCTAATTCTAACACTTTCTTGTACTTGCCTTTGCTCTCTTGTTAAAACTTACTTTAGCATCAGAGTGCCTTGCAGGTACACCCTCTTCTCTTCTTCACCACCGGCGAACTAGGTGCTCACGACGTGTTGTTGGATGCTGATCACTTTCTGGTCTGGTAAGATCAATAAGAATTTGGGAGGATGCTTGGGTCGGCCCTGAGATTTTTCTCAAATATTTTGACACTCCTCAACTGGGATTTTTCGCTTGTTTACCGTGTGTTACTAGTTTATTGAATGATGCAGGTACTTGGAATTGGACTTTAATTGATAGTTTATTTCCAGCTCGCATTTCCAACAAAATTAGAGTTATTCCTCCTCCTTCTGTGAATAACAATCTGGATGACAACTGTGTTTGGAGTGGTTCTAGAACTGGGAATATTTCGATTTCCAGTATGTATAGGCTGCTGTATCATTGTTCAGATGATGCTAATTATCCCATTTGTAAAGTAGATTGGAATCTGCAAGTTCCTGAGCGAACCCGCAATTTTGTTTGGTAAATGTGGCATAAGGGTATCATTACTAATTCTTATCTTAATCGCTTCTCTCATTGGAATTATTCGTGTGATTTATGTGGATCGACTCCGGATACCATTCTTCATGCGTTGCGGGACGGTAACTTTACCAATAGCTTCTGGTCTCAGCTTGTAATTCATCAAAATTAAGCTCATTTCTTCTCCTCTTCTTTGATAGATTGGATCACTTCCAACATTCTTTCTCCTACTTTGGCAATCCTGATGACTGGGCCGATCTTTGTGTTTTTGTTTGTCACCAGCTGTGGGAGAGGCGGAACAAGAAAATTCACGATCCTTTGTTCATTATGCCTCACAATTCTTGTCTAGAGGTTCGAAATCTTGTTATTCTTTACCGTGAAAGTAATAATTTAGCTCATAAAGTCCAGACTACCGTTCGTACTCCTACCTTCATTACTTGGAGGCCCCCTCCTACAGGTTGTGTCTGTTTAAATACTGATGGGACCGTTAAGGTGGATTCTACTACTGCTTGTGGTGGTATTTTCTGAGATAATCGTGGAGATTGGCTGGGCGGTTTCTACTGTTGTATGGGAGAATCCAGTCACTTAACTACAGAGTTTTGGGGTGTGCTATTGGGTTTGAAATTAGCTTGGCAGCAAGGATTTACAAAAGTCATTGTGCAATCTGATAACATGACCATGGTGGATTCTATACACATGATCTCTTGGTGTGGTAATCAAGTTTCAAATTTGTTAAATCACATTTCCTGTCTTCTCCCTCTTTTTGAAGGGGTACAATTTCAGCATATTTTTCGAGAAGCTAATCTTTGTGTTGACTCCCTTGCAAAGCTGGGCCTTTCTAGCTCTTTTGAGGTCTCTTGGTTAGTTGAGTTCCCTCTAGGTTTGAGGTGTTTAGTTAGTATGGATCGGTCTAGGGTGTCCCTACGTCTTGTTACCTAGTTTCTTCCTTGTTTGGGCCTAGCGTCGTCCTTTTGTACAAAAAAAAAAAACAAAATTAAATTAGTTGTCATAAAAGTTAACATAAATGATATAATGACACCATGTTTGACATTTACATAATTTTTTCATTTTTTTAATTATATTTAAGTGCATTGGGATTTGTTCATTGGAATATGGTGTGAAATTCAGGTATCAGACGTGTGATGTTAAGTTGTGATGTTACAACAACACACTCTTCAATAATGGACAGAATAAGCAACAGGAAAACACAAGGAATTGTTCACCCAGTTCGGTCTAACTACCTACGTCTGGGGGCTACCAAGCCAGGGATGAAATTCACTACTTGTAGATATAATTTACAGACTCAACACACCAGTTGACAATCTCCTAAACTTATACTCTACTAGTGACTTTCTACCTAAGAAACCACTTAGATATGAGAACACTACTCAATCCCCTAAAACACTCAAAGAACAACCTCTTTGAGATCCCTTGATCTTGCTTCCTAGCTTTGATCAATCAACAACTCTCTATTGCTTCACAGCTTCTAGAGAGGACAGAAAATTCAACACCTATTCAAACCTAGAATAGTGTGATTACAAGTACTCTAAACAAACCCTAGACTCTAAGCCTCCAGCTCTTGATCTTCAATCTGTTTTCTGTACCTTCTTCCTTGGTCTTGTGCGCTTTATATAGCTCCTTGAATTTGGATTGGATTTGTCACAATATTTGATCAGATTTGTTAATTAAAAACTGAATCTTTTAAAACAGATTTTATCCCCAAAATCTTTTTAAATCTTCCACCTTTTAATTCTCCAACAAACCTGCAATCAAATCTCCCATGTAACAGAAAATATCTAGCCCAAGATATTCTCATCCAACGAGTCAACACTCTCCACAATTCCAGCTAATACGCGACCCTAATAACAACAAGCCCATGCTGTCATTAGCTTCAGTTCTGCAGGTCTGATGTTACAACATCACCTATGTGACATCAGACATCCACTTCAGCAACTAGCAACCTTAACACAGCCCAGTGTTAAGTGCAATGTTATGACATCAAGCCCATGACATCAAACATAGTTAACCTTCACAACTTAGTACAGCCCAGTACTAAGACTCAATGCTGCAACATCAACACCATGACATCAGCATTGAACACCTTGTTGTTTTACCAAAATTCCAGCCAATCCAGGAACTTACAATCTCCCCCTTTGGCTAATTTTGGCTAAAACAATCTCTGCATCTTCAGAGACTTCAGCAGCGGAATATCTTCAATATTTTGAAACATTAACTTGCAGCAGTTTGACAATCTTCATATAGTCTTCATTACTTGATCTGCTGCAGCACCATCTTCATTATTGACAACAGCCAATTGGTGCTCCCCCTCAAAAACTTGAACCAGCATCACAGCTGTTCAGTAGCTCACAATGTGCAGCACATTTCCCCCTTGATGCCTGCTTTGTTGCACTCTGCACTCTTTAATGCTACGAATACTTCACTAGCAGCTCCACAACTATGCTGTCTATACTCCCCCTCCACAGCTGCATCATTACTTTTCAACTAAACACCTTTTATTTTTATTCTTTTAGCAGCAACTACTCTTTTCATGGCAATTTTTAACTCTCCCCCTTTTTAGCCATAATTAGACAAATTATGCCAATCTCCAAGCCCTACTGTCAGTAGCAACAAGATCTATGCAATCTCCAAACACAATGTTCTGACATTATTAAAGACATGGTCAAAACCACATTCCAACACTTTTGACTAGACTGGCGATACAAACAATGCTTTAGAAAAACCATTATAAAACCACTCTTTCTCCTTTGCTCAGCACAACACTCCAATAAAGCATGAGTCAATCAAGCTCCAAAGTATCAACCAAGAAACTCAAGCATGAGGATAAAAATCCATAACCTCTGATGAAGAAGGTCAAATCTCAAACGACATCAGGTCCTTCTTCAGGAGCAACAAAAACTGGCAGGACTTCAGTGACAACTATGAAGCCTGGTAAGAACCATACTGCTCAAAAACAACCTTCAGAAGATGAATGGGATGCAGATTGGAAGGCATTTCTGGATGCAGGTGATTGGCATGAGGATGTAGTTTAACCTTGTATCTTCAAATATCTAATAAAACTCCAATCATATTTTAGATTTTTCTGTAACTCTACAAAATTCTTTACAGTACTTTTCTATTACTTTGCTGATAATTGTACTGCCTTAATATGAACCAACAGCCTAATGTCATAGCATGCTATCTGACATTATATCCTCATAAGATTCAACCAATCTCCATAATCTTGATCAGCATGCAATCTTCACAATATATGTACCTTTGCTGCAAAATCCATAGACAAATACTTCCCCTGTCAAGATTAACAAATGCTCTAGATGGAGATGAACATTTGAGCACATTTACATGCATTTTGGTACCACTGTCCCTTTCACCAAGGGCTATCATACAATTCATCTTCACCATCCAAGGCAAACCTTCTACTTCATCATTCTCCCGTATGACTATGTAGATGCTCCTTAGATATAATGTAAGCACTAAGCTTCAGATCCAGAACAAAGACATCCTTCACCAAGGATACTCTTGACACTCTTGACACCAGTGTATTACATATGCTTCACTACTGGATTTACTATCAGCAAAATAATCCAAACTCAACACTGTGTCACAAACTCCACAAATTCTCAGCTTACTTATAAGCTTTACTGAGATCCAGTCTCTTCAAGAGATCACACTTCCTCTTTCCTTACATCCACCAGTAGTTGTTGAAATTGGTGATGTCTTCAAAGACAGTAGTCATGCTTAAACACATGACCATAATCTCCACTTCTTCTGACCAAAATGCTAGAGCATTCAACTCCACATGTCCAATCTTAATCATCTAACCACCAGCAAATATGGATCTACTTCCAGACATGTGTTTGGAACACCCACTGTCAAAATACCATGTTCCTTCTTCAAACTCTTTGTCAGCCAAGTGATGTTATAACATCTTTTGGGACATCAGCTTCTCATCACCATTCAAAGGACTCATTGCACAGAGAAGTCCTTCAAGAAGCTCCCAAAAAAAACACAGTCAGAGCAACTTATTCATACACACCTGAATACCATAAGTTCCCACACCCTCTCTGAACCATATCCTAGCAAACTCAACCATATCCAGAGTATTTATACCAAATTCATTTTCCAGAACATACTTCCACCATTTTATGAAAAGCACAGGAATGTTATCTAGTATGCCCTTTTGAATTTTCTCAGAAGTTCTAACAACAACGACTTCCTTCATTTGAGATATATCCTGGACATTATCCTCAGACTTATCTCTGATCTTCCTAGAGATGAACACTTTACTCCTGGATTTTGTAGTACCATCTACATAGATTTTCTGCTTAGCAGTTCTCATCTTTGGAGGTGACTCAATAACTTTCCCCTTTCTTGATTTCAGTCGTTTAGCAACCCCAGGAACCACTTTTGCAATTAGTTCATCATCAGCTCTAACATCTGCATCTTCCAACCTAAGGATTGTCAACTTGTGGAATTTTTCTTCTGAACTATAGGAGTCATTAGTCAGGTTGTCATCTTTCTTGGCCTTGCAAGTATTCAGCTCCCAACACTTCTTAAGGTCACAGCTTTTGATCCTTCCATCAGCATTGTTGACTCCTTCATCTTGCTCACATAACTGACTACTCACATCATCCAACTTAGGAGTAACAACACCATAAGTCATTAACCCAGATTGACTTTTCACCATACTTTCACACTTGATGTCATCATCTGATGTTACAACATCATCACTAGATAAGCTGTCCACTTGAGGTATCCACTGATAGCAATTATCTTTGGATCTTACTCCCTTCATCACTACCTCATTCTGCTCATCAGCTACCACACATTCATCTTTGGTGTAGCTTACGTTGTAACCTTCATCACAAAGTTGACTTATGCTAATTAAATTAGCACTCAACCCTTGAACAAGGAGCACATTATCAAGAGTAAGGCCATCATGATTCTTCACTCTTCCAACTCCTTCTACTACTCCTTTTTCACCATTGCCAAAAATAACACCATTTGCATGGCAAGGATTGAACTCTACCAAATGCTTCTTGGATCCAGTCATGTGCTTTGAACATCCACTGTCAAAGTACCATGCATCCATAGCAAAATGTTCATCTGATGTGTGAGCCAATAGACACTTCCCCTTCTCCTTAGGTACCCATTGTTTAACAACTTTGGGCCTATACTCTCTCCATCTGTTTTGAGGCTGAGGGTATCCATGCAGCTTGTAGCAAGAGTACTGCATATGTCCAAACCTTCCACAATAAAAGCATCTCACCCTTTCATCTCTGAATCTTCTGCCATGATGAGATTGCTTAGGTTGCCATCCATAATGTGGTCTCCTCCTGGTCTGCCTTCTATTATGCTGGTATCTTCTTCCATAAGGAGGCTGAGAATGTTGTTTCCTGGATTGTCTCCCATGATGGTGTGGCTTTCTTCTTCCATAGATATGAGGAACAACATTGGTGTAACCATACCCCTGATGTTGAGACACCTGATAAGGCATGTGCTTTTTGAACTGAGCAGCTTGCATGCTCTTGTGGTGTTGTGGGGGCATATACTGACTAGCTCCTTGTGGCTGCTTTCTCTTCTGATTAGGACCAGTCTTCTTCTCAATCTTCTTAGGTTGTGAAACATCAGCTTTCTTAGGTGTAGGATCCTGCTTCTTTGGCTGATGTTGAGACAAAGGTTGTGACACTTCCTTCTTTGAACCTGAAGTGCTTGCTTCTGAAGTTCCCTTATCCTCAGCCACATAACCTATCCCAGCTTTGTCTCCAGCAGCTTTTTTTGACTGTAGTATCTTGTCAAGAGTGGTTGTCCCACTGTTCAACATTCTAACAGATTTAGTCATATGATTAAGATGAGCTTTGACACATAAGACTTCTTTTTCCAATTCAGCTTTGTCATTTTCTAGCTGAGCAATCTGTTTCTTCTGTTGATTCCTCTCCTGACATAGTTCAACACTCTTTAAGTACAGCTCTTTGTAGGTTGAAGCTAGCTCATCATAAGTGACTTCTCCATCACTATCATCATCAGGTTCAACAATTCCTGTCAAAGCTGTAACATGCTTTGCTGACTCAATTTCACTTTCACTATCAGAGTCAGACCAGGAAACTGTCATGCCCTTCTTCTGCTTCTTCAAGAATGTGGGACACTCTTTCTTGACATGTCCATACCCTTCAGATTCAAAGCACTGAACTCCTTTATCTTGTGCAATCTTCTCTTCATCTTTCTCTTTTGACTTGCTGATGTCAAAAGAGATGTTCTTGACACTAGGTCTATAGTTCATCTTCTTGAACACTTTATTGAACTGTCTTCCTAACATAACTATAGCCTGAGGCAGATCCTCCTGGGACTCATCATCTTTAGCTGCTGCAGAAGTGGAGACTAAGGCTATACTCTTGGGCTTCTTTTCTGGTTCTTCCTCATTCAGCCCAAGTTCAAATGTTTGAAGAGATCCAATAAGCTCATCAACTCTCATCTTGCTGATGTCTTGAGATTCTTCAATGGCTGTTACCTTCATCTTATACTTCTTAGGGAGGGACCAAAGAATCTTTCTTACCAGCTTCTCTTCTGTCATCTTCTCACCAAGAGCACTGGATGCATTTGACAGCTCAAGAACACTCATGTGGAAGTCATGAATAGTTTCCTCTTCCTTCATCTTCAAGCTTTCAAACTTAGATGTTAAAAGCTGAAGTCTTGACATCTTCACTCTAGATGTACCTTCATGAGTAGCCTTCAAAATATCCCAAGCAGCCTTAGCAGTTTCACATGAGTTGATCAACCTGAATATGTTCTTGTCAACCCCATTGAAGATAGCATTTGGGCTTTTGAATTCCCAAGGGCAAGCTCATCTTCTTCCTTGGACCATTCTTCTTCAGGCTTTCGCTTAGAGGTGCCTTCTTTATCCTTGCCAGCATCATCTTTTTCACACACAACATGAGCTTCCCACTCTTTAATGACAGCCTTCCAAGCTCTGTTGTCTAATGACTTTAAAAAGGTAGTCATTCTAGGCTTCCAATACTCATAGTTTGAGCCATCCAATATAGGGGGTCTGTTGACAAATCCTCCAACCTCTTTGTCCATCTTTCACCAGAATGTACTTCCCTAGATCTCACCCAGAGGCAGACAGGATGCCTGCTCTGATACCAATTGAAATTCTGGTATCAGACGTGTGATGTTAAGGTGCGATGTTACAATAACACACTCTGCAATAATGGACAGAATAAGCAACAGGAAAACACAAGGAATTGTTCACCCAGTTCGGTCTAACTACCTACGTCTGGGGGCTACCAAGCCAGGGATGAAATTCACTACTTGTAGATATAATTTACAGACTCAACACACCAGTTGACAATCTCCTAAACTTATACTCTACTAGTGAATTTCTACCTAAGAAACCACTTAGATATGAGAACACTACTCAATCCCCTAAAACACTCAAAGAACAACCTCTTTGAGATCCCTTGATCTTGCTTCCTAGCTTCGATCAATCAACAACTCTCTATTGCTTCACAACTTCTAGAGAGGACAGAAAATTCAACACCTATTCAAACCTAGAATAGTGTGATTACAAGTACTCTAAACAAACCCTAGACTCTAAGCCTCCAGCTCTTGATCTTCAATCTGTTTTCTGTACCTTCTTCCTTGGTCTTGTGCGCTTTATATAGCTCCTTGAATTTGTATTGGATTTGTCACAATATTTGATCAGATTTGTTAATTAAAAACTGAATCTTTTAAAACAGATTTTATCCCCAAAATCTTTTTAAATCTTCCACCTTTTAATTCTCCAAAAAACCTGCAATCAAATCTCCCATGTAACAGAAAATATCTAGCCCAAGATATTCTCATCCAACGAGTCAACACTCTCCACAATTCCAGCTAATACGCGACCCTAATAACAACAAGCCCATGCTGTCATTAGCTTCAGTTCTGCAGGTCTGATGTTACAACATCACCTATGTGACATCAGACATCCACTTCAGCAACTAGCAACCTTAACACAACCCAGTGTTAAGTGCAATGTTATGACATCAAGCCCATGACATCAAACATAGTTAACCTTCACAACTTAGTATAGCCCAGTACTAAGACTCAATGCTGCAACATCAACACCATGACATCAGCATTGAACACCTTGTTGTTTTACCAAAATTCCAGCCAATCCAGGACACATCTGGACACATCTGAGGATCAAATCTAAAGGGAACAAACACTGATCAAAGCCTCCAAAGTCTTTGGAACAAGAAGTAGCATGCCAAACCTAGAATAGCCTAAAAGAGGGACAAGACTCCAATTTTGGATTGGAGCATTCAATGCATACACCAAGGTGGCATGGACTGAGCCATTGCCAACTGAATTCAGTCAAGACTTATCCAAGACCATTGGAACCAATAGCCTGTGCCCTAACCTCTAGTCAATGGCTAGAGGAGACTTGGATTCTCATTGCTCAACATTGGCCAAACCTATGCAGCACTTGCCATTCACTATTCCTTTCAAAACAAACTTGCTCTACTATAAATAGAGCTCATTTGTGATCAGTTTGAGTACACCAAAGCCATCAAACATATGCTTTCCTCAAAATCTCCTTCTTCACTCCAATTTTGCCTTCCAAAGCAAGTCACTATCGGGTTTTGATTTTGAGAGCAATTCCAATCAAACCAATCACACACACACACATCATAAACATCATATATAAGTGATCCAAACACTCACATAACATCTGGAACACCAAAATCACAAAATCACCAGCCAACTGCTCAAGCCTTTGACAGATTTGCAGTTGAGGTGCCAAATCAAGTTCCAGCTCAAATCAATCCACTCCAAGCATCCAGACACACTCCATAGCACCTAGGGAAGCTGTCCATAACCTTGGAACCAAGCTGTAACACCTCTAACACAAAACACTTTCACTAGCTGCAAGTGGTAAGCATGAGCTCTTCTAACTCTATGATCCATGCAATTTTTGCTGCACAATAATTTGGCCATATGTTCATAATCATGCATGGAGTGTTTTCCCTTAATCAATTGCATTGTTTGAATCGTGTATGGAATTTCTGAACCTTCATGCAAATTTTAGGGTTCTTGAGGTTTCTCTTTGATTTCTTATTCCATGTTTAAAATAAATGAAATTAAAGACCATAGACATGATCGTGAGGTTGAAACGAGTAGATTGATATGTAGATTGCATGATACAATCAAGTATTCAGTGAGATTGGATAGAAAATACAAATCTGCAGAAACAGAGGAAGGGCGTGTGTTCTTGCCATGTTCTTGGCGCCCTTTTTCAAATATTTGAATATTTGAATTTTGTGATTTTATTTAATTGATTCAAAAATTAATTTCTCTCTGAGTTTTAATGATTTTGAGTTGATTCTTTTTTTAATAATTCACAAAAATGTTAAAATATTTTATTTTACCAAAAAATCCCAAAAATATTATTTATTTCATATAATTGATATTTTTGCAAAGAATTAATATTTTAATTGTTTTTGACATTTAAAATATTTTTTCCTTCTTGATTTTGCAAATTTTAATGACTTCTAATCATTTTTTAGGTCAAAACTTGATTTTTGAAACATTAATCCAAGATCACAATTTGTTTTCCACATGTTTAACAATTTTGATCATTTTAATTAAATTTTTATTCAATTAAAATACATTTTGGAAACAAATTAGGGTTTTTGATTAATTCAACCCTCATAAAACTTTTTCAAACCCTTTGGGCCTCTAATAGAGTGTAAGACCCAACCCCTCTTGAAAACCAAAATAATTTGGGCCTCAGTGTATTGTATAAGTCCCGATACCGTAAAAAAAAATCGACGCGGTTGTCGCCTTTCTAACAAATCAAACCCTTGGGCCTACCCTCGTGTTATAAGCCCCATTCTTTTTCTTTAAAAACCTTTGGGCCTCTAGTAGAGTGTAAGACCCAAACCCTTTTAACCAAAACTATTTTGGGCCTCAGATATTGTATAAGTCCCTCTGCGTTAAAAGAAAATCTCGACGCGATCGCTAGTTCAAAAACCTTTTTTTTTGGCCTCTCCTTGAGCTGTAAGCCCCACCACTTGTACAAAAATAAACCTTTGGGCCTCTTGAGATAGTGTAAGACCCATCCCTTTGTACAGAAAACCTTTTGGGCCGTAGTCACTTGTATAAGTCCCTGTACAGTGTACAAAACAACAATGCAATCACTGATAAAACTTTGGGCCTCTCCTTGAGCTGTAAGCCCCAACAATCTTTTCAAAGCACTTTCTCCTTTGATTTTGAATATAATATTGTTATCAAAGCTTTCTTTGTTGAACAACTAACAAAACAGCATGGAAGCTCTACAACCGAGTAAGTGTTTACCCGCTTTCTTTATCTGCTTTCATATATATATATATATATATAAAACTGTATTGTGTGGCTGCTCACTGTAAGTCTTCTTTCACAAACTTTTATATACTTGTCAAATATCAACTGTGTAATACTAGTATAGTTATTTAGAGTGTTCCCCGGCAACTACGTCTAGCACTAGGTAAAGCCCCGTTGATTGCTCTTAGATACAGTCAAAACTAGATCCCCATAGGATTACCAGACACAGTCTTCCCTCCTCTTGGGGTTAAAAAATATGGAGACGTGAAAGGAAACATTCTCGGTGAACCCTTTCTCAGACTGTCACCCTTAGAAGTTGTCAAAGAAATTCTACTCCCCAGAGATGATCTTTTCTCTGTGAATGACATCTCTTGAGTTTCTTCCAAATTCTCGGACTTTCCTGGCTTGATCTATTCTCGGTGAATGGCATGTCTTGAACTTCTCAGGGTTTGGGGACCCACAGGCTTCTTAAAAGCACCCTTAAAAATTGTCAAAGAAACTCCAACTCCCCAAAGATGATCTTTTCTCCGTGAATGGCATCTCTTGAGTTTATTCCAAATTCTCGGACTTTCCTGGCTTGATCTATTCTCTGTGAATGGAATGTCTTGAACTTCTCGGGGTTTGGGGACCCACAGGCTTCTTAAAAGTATCCCCGCCTCCTCTTGGGCGTCGTACAAGGACCCTTCGGCTTCTTAGAAGTTCTCATGCCTTCTCTTGGGCTTAATACAAGGACCCTGACAACCTCTTAAAGGTATAAAACAAAACTTAATCATCCTTTGCTAGAGCAGTCTTTCCAGCGTGAAAACTCCGGCCATTTAAGGGTTGATACTCATCCCTTAAAGCCCGTGCCTCCTCTTGGGCATTGTACAAAAGATGAAACTCTAGACTTGGACAGTCTAAAAACCCCTTGAGTCTCAAAGGCATTCTCAAGTTCCTTTCACAAATTGAAAAAATATTGATCGCTCCAAAAGCCGGCCTCTCTCATGAGAGTTCCTCACCCTTTGGCCTGACTATGGATGTAATCGTCAGTAGTAACCCAGCCTTCTCTTGGGCATTATACAAAGATCATTCACTATCTGAGAATCGATTTCTCCAAAACACCAGTAGACTTGGACAGTCTCAATACCCTTTGGATTTCCCATTTCCTTAAAGAACAGGAAATAACCTCGATCTTCTGATCAGTACCAAAGTACAACCTCACCTGGAATCAGTCTCTTTATAAGAACTGATTTTCTCTTTTATACAACATACTGGACCTGTCACTAAACTGAAATAGTCACCAGCATAGATAGCCTCCTCTTGGGCTTTGTACAATGATTCTACCCAGCGTAGCTAACCTTTTTAGCCTCTATCCCGGGCTTCGTTCGAGATACAAATCACTCTCTTGGTGAGTATAAAAGACTCTCTTGTTGAGTCAAACATTCTTAGCCTTCATCTCGGGCTTCGTACGAGATACCAAAACACTATCTTGTTGAGTATAAGAAGACTCTCTTGTTGAGTCGATCCTCCTTTAGCCTCTATCCCGGGCTTTGTACGAGATACAAATCACTCTCTTGGTGAGTATAAAAGACTCTCTTGTTGAGTCAAACCCTTTTAGCCTCCGTCTTGGGCTTCGTACAAGACATATATAAAAGCACTCTCTTGTTGAGTCAACCCTTTTAGCCTCTATCTCGGGCTTCGTACGAGACACAAAAGCATCCTCTTGTTGGGTCAATAGCCTCCTCTTAGGCTTTGTATAAAGAAATCTCTGTTTGATTCAATCAACCTTTTAGCATCAAATCATGCTTTGGTCACAGCATACAAACATCAACAACTCCTTTTCCCTCGTCTAATTGCTGTAAGCGGCAAGCCTCTGGATTATTTACATCCACGCCACTGTCCCTCTTTTAGCATGAGAAATTCCTAAGGAAAGATGGCATTGCTCTAAACTGAGTTAAAGTCTTCTCCTTCAAGTTAAAAATCCCCTATAAAGGAAATTATGGCATTGCTAGATTCGCATATCCCAGTTAAAGTAATTCTCCTTTATAATCAGTCACCCAACAGTTGTGCCAAACAGACCAAATATTCCCCTTTAGAGATGACAAACTCTCTCTACAGTCAACACCCTTTTAGCTTCACATCTTGGGCTTCGAACAAGATACAAATAGACCCTTCAACTTCACATCTTGGGCTTTGAACAAGATACAAACCACCTTTAGCTTCATGTCTTGGGCTTTGAACAAGACACCAAAACACCATTTCCTCCCATAGAATAGGAGGAACTACGATCGCTCTGATTTCCCTGTTTCATTAAACAGGAATACGTAGGCATAAGATTAAAAAATCTTAGCGAGCGCACTAATCAAAAACCCAAAATCCCGTACCTTCATACATCAATCGGAAAACATCAGTCCTAACATCCTACCAATAGTCTAAACCCTGTGTTCATAACAAAATAACCTAAGAGAGACCCACAATCTTTGTAGCATAGGTAAACCAACAGTTATCTATTTAAACACAGTTTGCAAGCAGGGTTAATTGGAGACATCTATTTCCCTTCCTTCATCAGCTTCAATAGGATAAAAAATGAATCGAGTTGTAGTACCCAAAAGCGATAGTGCTTCGCAACCACACATAAAACTCGCGCTACAGAAAAATGGCGACTCTGCTGGGGAGTGCCTTGTCCTTATCAGATGCTCCCATCTCTTAGGCAGAGACCTTGAGTTCACATTCATGTCACAGAAATGACAGCTCTGCTGGGGTGTCATTGTCTGTATAGGATCATAAGACTAGAGGTCTAGGATGATTAAGACAAATATATATACTGCTTTTCCTAATTGATATCTGTGTTTATTTTTTTGCTAATGGGAATGCGTGTGATGTCGCATGTGGAAAGATTGAGTAAACACCTAAGATAGGTGATGGCAATGCGGGTAATCTTACTGGTAGTGAATTTCAGTTAAGAACCCCCGATCGACCATCAAACTCAGTGGAGACTCCCTTTGCAGATACATTGCCTATACGACTTCGGTTGTTGAAAGTAGTGTGGTCGACTGGGTTATCTGAGAAGTTGAGGTTTTTAGCAGACGTAAGCCATTTTGTAGTGCGGAAGCTATCAGAAATAGTTGTCACGCGATACTACCCTTATTTGAGATCACTCCAAGATACATCAGCTCGCTGGCGATCCGCTTGCTGTTGTTATCCCAGAGGGGTCAATGATTTTGCGGACATGTACAAAAAATCACCAGTATAAACCTTTGGGGGGGGGGGGGGTAGAGCCTTGACTTCATGACACCGACCCTTTGACCCCACGTTTATTCTATGTTTTTGTGTGTTGCATTCATACATTCATCTAAAAAACATTAAAATAAAGAACATCTTCTCTTCTAGTCTCTCTTTTTCAAATTAAACTAAGACAATGATTGCAAATATCAGAGAAAGGAGATTGCACTAATGGATTTCGGTAAAAGGAAAACTCATAAGTACACCTTCAAGGTTCCAAAGTTAGAGGATTTGAGAGGTTTGGTGAGAATGATCACCAACCACGAGACTTTCAGAGCCAAGTATGGAGGACTGCTATCCTTGTTAAGGGTCCACGTAATTGAAGGAATCCTGTCCACGTTAATCCAGTTTTACGATCCGGTCTATCACTGTTTCACATTCCCGGATTATCAACTAGCACCAACACTGGAGGAGTACTCTCACTTGACTGATTTACATATCAATGATCAAGCTCCATTTTCTGGACTGGAAGAAATTCCAAAGGATCAGACTATTGCACGAGCAATTTATTTGGACGAGTCGGAAGTCAGGACTCACATGACCACTAAGGGTGGCATCCAAGGTTTGCCAGCCCAGTTATTGACAAAGAAAGCCCTGTACTTTTCCAGTATAGGGAACGTGGCCGCTTTCGAGAGCATCTTTGTTTTGCTCACCTACGGGTTATTTTTGTTTCCCAACATCGATAACTTTGTAGATATCAACGCCATTAAGATTTTCCCTGATTGGAAACCCCGTACCGACCTTACTCGCAGATGTGTATCATTTGGTACACTTAAGGAATTTATACAGCAGAGGGATGATCACGTGTTATGTACCCCTGCTATACAAATGGTTCACTTCCCATTTGCCCAAATCTGCTGCATTTTGGGATCAAAAGAATACTTTACGTTGGTCGCAGAGAGTCATGTCTCTTACCAACTTAGACATCGATTGGTACAATCGAATCTACGACAGGATCAGAATCATTGACCGTTGTGAAAATTTCCCAAATGTACCCCTTATAGGAACTAAGGGGGGAATCAACTATCATCCGATGTTAGTTCGCCGTCAATTTGGATACCCGATGAGGCATGTCCCCGCAGTGGTCATCTGGAAGGTCTTTTCTTCAAGGAAGGAGAAAATGACAGGGCACTAAAGACAGAAATAATGCATGCTTGGAAACAGGTTCATAGGAAAGGACGAGAGTCTCTAGGAAAACTAGACTATGTCTCGATGGAGCCTTATCTCCATTGGGTACAAACTAGAGCTCTCAAGCTGAGGATGCCTTACCCTCGCCAGGAAGTTCTTCCATTAAGGGACTCTGCCCTTTATTTCATGTCTGAGACGGAAAAACTTCAAGTTACTCTCAACAAAGTTCAGCAGGAGAAGAGGTCTTGGAGGAACAAGTACCGTATTCTCAATGTGGAATGTAAGAAAATATAGCAGCTATTAAGATAAAAGGATGCTCTGATTGAGATTTTAGAGCAACATGCTGTAGAAAATTAGGATGACCAAAGGAATTTGCTCGCTCCTTTCACTTGGCAAAGTAATGACAACCCGACAACGGCCCAAGAGCCCCGGTCAAAGAAAAGGAAAGCACCCGAACTGGCACCTGAGCTCTCTTCAGAGAGGACTCAGGATCCATTAGTTTAGATTTCCTTTTCCAGCACTTTGTAATATACTGTATTTCCTTTTCTATAATCCTTTGAATTCAATAAAACGGGGTTCTCCCCAATTGTTTGATATTTGCAATCCAATTGTCAAAGTTTACTTTGAATAAACAAAAATAATTAATAATCATTGCATTCATCATAAACGTATTCTTCCTACCTACGAATCTCACGTTTGCGTCTCGATTCTAGAGTCAAATTGTCTCATTCGTACAATACTCGGGCCAATCGTCAGAAAAAGATGGATGATCTCGAGGAAGAGAACAGAGAGTTGAGACAAGAGATTGACACTCTGAAAGAGGATCTGAGAAAGCTTCATAACGACATGCAAGCTCTAGTAGAAGCTCAGATGCAACAACAAAGGACTGTGATCTCGAAGATCACATCAATGCCCATAGTGGAGAAGTGTGATCCTATGTACAAGATGCCGAAAGATCACCCCTGGGGCATGCCACTTAACTATATCCCGGAAGGATATGTTCCGCTGATCAATGAGGATCAAGGAACTGCAGCAGGAGCCGCTGGGCCTGAAGGTTACAAACTTCGGGAAAGCGAAGATGCCAGGGGCATGGTAGCAACTCCTGAAGGTTACAAACTTCGGGAGGCACTGAGAGTCTCGGCCATAATGACTATACCACCACCTGTGGTACATACTGTCCCGGAAGAACAGATTCCACAGATACCTTCTGGTGGAAACGACAGCATGATGGATAGAATGAATGAATTCCAGGAACAATTCCTGGAGATGCAGAAAGAACTGCAAGCCCTTCGCGGTCAGGATTTATTTGGAAAGGACACCGCAGACCTTTGTTTGGTCCCCAATGTGAAAGTCCCACATAAGTTCCAAGTGCCCGACTTTGAAAAATACAAGGGTAATTCTTGCCCTCAGAGTCATCAGGTGATGTACGCTCGGCGAATGTCCGCTCAAACAGAGAACCAGGAGCTACTAATTTACTACTTTCAGGATAGTTTAACCGGTGCCGCATTAAAATGGTACATGGGTTTAAACCACGCTACGATCGGTACATTCAGAGACCATGGCGTTGCCTTCGTTCAGCAGTATAAATACAATTTGGACATGGCACCGGACAGAGATCAACTCAGATCAATGTCACAAAAGGACAAGGAAACCTTTAAAGAATACGCTCAGAGATGGCGTGAAATTTCCGCTCAGATTTCTCCACCTCTTGAGGAAAAGGAGATGACAAAGATCTTCTTAAAGACCTTGAGCTCATTTTACTACGACAGAATGGTCGCCAGTGCGCCCAGTGACTTCACCGAGATGGTGGGCATGGGAGTTCGTCTTGAGGAGGCCGTCCGAGAAGGACGTTTAGTTAAAGACGCTGGATCATCGGGTAGTACAAAACGATACGGTAGTGCTCTCCCTAAGAAAAAAGAGCAGGATATTGGGAATATCTCTCTCGGAAAGCAAAGGCGACGTTATCAACCAGTGGCAGCTGTAACTCTTGCTATTAACCCTGCGCCTGTTCCTACGTATCAACCTCAGGTTGCTCAGAGCCAACCGAATCAACAATAATTTCAGCAAATGATACAACAACCTCTTCAGCAGGCTCATCCTCCATATAGCAACAACCGTGCACCACGACCATCAGGGTTTGATCTTATACCCATGTTGTACGCATAACTGTTTTCGTTACTACTGGTCAAGGGGCATGTCCAAACCAGGTCTCCTCTTACAGTACCGGAAAATCCACCTTTTTGGTTCAAAACGGATCAGACTTGTCCTTACCATTAAGGAGGACCATGGCATAACATAGAAAACTGTCTCAGTTTCAAATCCGACATACAAAAGCTTCTTAGGAGCGGGGTTTTATCTTTCAAAGATACGAATCCGAATGTTCTCACGAACCTGCTGCCTCAACACGAGAAAGCTGCAGTCAATTTGATAGAGGGAGAGTCTAGCGACAACTATCAAATTCATGATGTATTCTTGTTAAGGGCCAATTTGGTCAAGATGCATTGTAGACAGAGTAGATATGGCCATGTGCCACCTCATAATTATCACCAGTGTGATATCTGCTCTAAAGACAATCAGGGATGTTTTATGGTGCAATCAGCTCTACAGGAACCATTGGATCTCGGGTGGATCCACGAGCATCGAGTTCGTGGAGTCGACATGACCTATACGAATTTCAACATCATTCAGAACCACGACGTCCGTGCAATGAATGTCAACTTAGTGGCAATGCACTCAAGGCAAAGCCAATATCATAATCTGTCGCGTCACGATTATAGTTCCTGTCTGACTTGCTCGGTAAACAAACAGGGATGCTCTTTTGTACAAGAAGCCCTCCAGCATCAGATGGATCTAGGATGGATCCATGACTACCATGATAGGAATCCCTATCAGATCAACATGATTCAAATATTTGATATTCGTCTGATGAATACCAGCTTGGTGGAATTACATGCCAGGCAGGTCCAACTCGGTTTTCTCATTTCACATAATTATCAGACTGTAAAGGATGTTGTGAGGGTAACCAAGGGTGCGCTCTCGTTCAAAGAACTTTACAACACTTGTTAAACCACTGGTGGCTTCCAATCTATATGGATGAAGACACGCAACAAATCAGTGTGGTTGACGGGAACCCTACTCGGCATCAAAGTCAGGATGTCCGATCTACGGAAACATATCTAGTGAGGTTACATTGTATTCAAAGCGGGCATGGCCAGGTGCCACCACACAACTATGAACATTGTAGAGTCTGCTCGGAGAATAACCAAGGATGCTACCTCGTGCGAGCAGCTATCCAAGGTCAGTTAGATCGTAAAGAGATTCACCCAAACCTAGCTTCAGGGTCCGTTGACTGGACGTCGGACTACTTCGCTAATCAGATCAGAGACGTGGTTGTAATCTCTGACCCTGAGAGGAACAAGGATGTTTGTACCATCATCCCTCTACTGGACGAATCAAAAGTTCTTAGCAAGGAACTGATTGAGGTTAATTACGACAGTCATAAAAATCAGAAGGCTCATGTAGTTATCAATCTGCCAGTACCATTACCGTATGAATCAGCTAAGCCGATCCCTTACAAATACGGTGCAACGATAATTGAAAACGGAAAGGAAATTCCATTACCCTCCGTCGTGAATATTGCAGACATCAGTCGAGTAACACGGAGTGGTCGAATCTTCAACCGAGGAGTTGGAGAACCTAACAAAGAAAAGGAACTTCAGACAGAAGCTCCCGATCCACCAGTCGGTCAATCCAGTAATCCCGACCTTTCAAAAAACAATGATGAGATGCTGAAGCTCATCCAAAGGAGTGAATACAACATTGTTGACCAACTATTACAAACTCCTTCAAAGATCTCGGTGCTATCACTTTTACTCAGTTCCTAAGCCCACAGAGAAGCTCTACAGAAAGTCTTAGAGCAGGCCTTTGTGGAACAGGATGTGTCAATACGACAGTTCGACATCAACATCTCTAACATCACTTCCTGCAACAACTTAGGATTCAGTGGTGAGGATTTTCCAGAGGGGGGCAAAAGCCACAACATGGCGCTCAATATCACAGTTAACTGCCAGGACGATGCTTTAGCCAGCGTACTGGTAGACACAGGATCGACCATCAATGTTATGCCGAAGTCCACTTTAATGCGACTATCATTCAAAGGATCCCCGATGAGGGGCAGTGAGGTTATCGTCAAAGCATTTGACGGGCCTCGGAAAGCAGTTATCGGTGAAGTCGACCTTCCTATAACTATTGGTCCTCACATTTTCCTAATCACTTTCCAGGTCATGAACATCCGGGCAGCGTACAGTTGTTTATTAGGAAGACCTTGGATACACCAGGCTGGGGCAGTCACTTCGACGCTGCACCAGAAACTGAAGTTCGTCAAAAACGATCAACTCGTCACGGTCTGTGGAGAACAAGCCTTGCTCGTGAGTAACTTATCATTATCTACTTGTGTAGAACCCGAGGAGGTTGTTGGGACTCAGTTCCAAGCACTTTCGGTGAGCAATGAGAATCAATCAGAGAAAGGAACCTCTATTTCCTCATACAGAGATGCTCTCGAAGTGATCGAGAATAACAATGCAAAAGGATGGGAACAACTTGTCATTCCTACTGATAATAAAACAAAGAAGGGTCTTGGTTTTTCTGCAACCTGCACCCAAACAGCTGCTAACGATGAAAGCCTTCATCCCATTCAGGACTTCTTCCATAGTGGAGGTTTCCTTCACCCAGTGCCTCAAACAATCCATACTATCAACGAGGAGGATCCCTCCGATACAGATGAGGAATGGAAGTCCTATCTCAACGAGGACGGTTATATGTCTCAGGAAGAGGTGCCTACGCCATTTTGCTATCCCGCACAGAGTCCGAGATTTATACCCAAGTCAGACGTCGAAATGATATATGGAGATTGTGATCCAGAAGGATACCGTGCTACACCAAACTCATTAGAGGAAGACACTCTGATGAAGGACAACTTTGACCATGACTATTATGGCCCGATGGATGACCTGCCTATCTGGCAGCCGTACCCAGGAAACTCAGGGCAAGAAAATCAGCCGAACAATAAAAATCAGCTGAGCATCATTGAACAGAATACCTGTGTCCCTACCATGTCATGGGATCAACACTCAGGTCATTCAAAAAATATCTCGTACGACGATGAATTGGCAAAGCTTGCCGGACTAGAATTCACCAACTATGCTTTTCCCGAGGTCAACGTCATCGAGAGGGATGACTCCTCCAGTTCCAAAGAAGTGTGGGACACCTTGGGACAACCGAGTGGCAAATACTGAAAGCTCTCATATCAGGCTCGAAGACATCCAACCAACTGGGTGGGGAGATCCACCTGAGAGCACAAATACTATGCAAAATACAACAGAGGAATCCTCCTACGACAACTCTGCCTGGGAGACAGATTCCAATGATCCTGCTCTCCCAGAAATCAGTGTCATTTCTGAAGACAAATCACTGAAGGTACCAGACTTTGTGATTCACCGAGGAGTTCACCGCCAATGGGTTGCTGTCGATGTTCCGAAGATTGTTCATAAGTTAAAGCAATTGTCGTCTTTAACCTTTCGCCCTGCCCAGGTGAAACAGATGTTTTGATAGGGCTCACTTTCTGTAAATTTCCCTCTTCGCTTCGCCCAAAGCGACAGAGTTTTCTTTTATAGGGCTGTAGTTTTAAGAATCGACTTGTTCATTAATAAAATAACGTCGTTCTGTAATTTCAGCATTAATTGCTGTTTTCTCTTTTCGTTTTTCAGAAAATGGTAATCCTAAAAAACAACTCAATAATAAAAACAAGCAGTAAAAGAAATACACTTCACACACTTGCATTTTCTCTACCTCTTCTAAACACAAATCATCACGTCATGCAGATTGCTTGTTTTAAACCTCGTTGAAACATACGATCTGATGCCTTCTCCCGACTTTGAGTTCCCGGTATTTGGGGCCGAAGAAGAAGTTGACGACGAAATTCCTAAAGAGATCTCCCGATTACTCCGACAAGAGGAAAGGCCCATTGAACCTCACAAAGAGCCGCTGGAAACAGTCAACTTGGGTTCAGAAGAAGAGAGAAAAGAAGTCAAGATTGGGGCACTACTCAGTCCGACTATCAAAGAAAGTTTGACAAAGCTTCTCAGAGAATTTCCCGATGTGGTTACTTGGTCCTATCAGGACATGCAAGGGTTGGATACCAGCATCGTGGAACATCATCTACCGTTAAGATCGGAATATCCTCCAGTAAAACAGAGGTTGAGATGGACTCACCCGGACATGGCCATCAAAATCAAAGATGAGGTACAGAAACAGATTGACGCGGTTTTCCTCGCTACATCAGAATATCCTCAATGGTTAGCCAACATCGTACTAGTTCCGAAAAAGGACGGAAAGGTCAGAATGTGTGTGGATTACAGAGATCTAAACAAGGCTAGTCCAAAGGACGACTTTCCCTTACCACACATTGACATGCTGGTAGACAGTACAACAAAGTTCAAAGTTTTCTCCTTCATGGATGGATTCTTGGGCTATAACCAGATCAAAATGGCGCCGAAAGGCATGGAGAAAACTTCGTTCATTACCCCTGGGGTACCTTCTGTTACAAGGTAATGTCGTTCGATTTGAAGAACGCCGGGGCAACCAATCAGAGGGCCATGACTACTCTGTTTCATGACATGATACATAAAGAAATCGAAGTGTATGTCGATGATATGACTGCAAAATCTAAAACAAAGGAGGAGCATGTGACACACCTATCAAAACTATTCGAGCGGTTGAGAAAGTACAAACTCCACTTGAATCCCAACAAGTGCACCTTCGGTGTCCATTCAGGGAAACTCTTAGGGTTCATCGTCAGCCAGAAAGGAATTGAGGTTGATCCCGACAAGGTCAAGGCCATTCAAGAAATGCTTTCTCCGAAAACTGAAAAACAAGTCAGAGGATTCCTGGGACGTTTGAACTACATCTCCAGATTCATATTCCTCATGACCGCGACATGTGCGCCGATTTTCAAATTACTCAAAAAGAACCAGGACTGCATTTGGACAGAAGACTGTCAAACCGCTTTCAACAGTATTAAGGAATATCTGTTGAACCCACCGATTATATCACCTCCAGTGGAAGAAAGACCACTGATCATCTACCTCACAGTCCTAGAGGACTCCATGGGTTATGTACTTGGCCAACAAGACGAAACCAAAAGGAAAGAGTCTGCCATCTACTATTTGAGCAAGAAATTCACCGACTGCGAGACTCGGTACACTATGCTTGAGAAAACTTGTTGCGCTTTGGCTTGGGAAGCCAAATGTCTTCACCAGTACATGATTTGTCACACTACATGGTTGGTCTCCGAAATGGATCCAATCAAGTATGTATTTGAAAAACCTGCTCTCACGGGAAGGATTGCCCGTTGGCAGATGTTGCTGTCAGAATACGACATCGAATACCACGCTCAAAAAGCCGTTAAAGACAGTATTTTAGCCGATCATTTGGCTCATCAACCGATTGATGACTAGGAATCAATCGGGTTTGACTTCCCGGACGAAGATGTCATCTATTTGAAAATGAAAGATTGAGATGAACCGCTACCCAGTGAAGGGCCAGAACCAGGTTCCCAATGGGGACTAATTTTCAACGGAGCTGTCAATCATTACAGAAACGGAATTGGGGAAATCACCATAACACCTCAGGGTACCCACATTCCTTTCACTGCCAGACTTACATTCAAGTGCACAAACAACGAGGCCGAATACAAAGCTTGTATTATGGGTCTCGAGGAAGCAATTGATTTGAGGATCAAGAACTTGGATGTATATGGCGACTCAGCTTTGGTCGTCAATCAGATCAAAGGATATTAGAACACATACCAATCAGGATTGATTCCTTACAAAGACTATGCAAGAAGGTTGTTACCCTTCTTCAACAGAATCGAGTTTCATCACATCCCTCGTGATGAGAATCACATGGCTGATGCATTAGCCACCCTCTCTTCCATGATTAGTGTAGGTCAATGGAATGACCTACCTAAGATCGACATAATGCGCCTTGAAAGGCCCGCTTACATCTGCACGATTGAAGCAGTCATAGACGACAAACCTTGGTATCACGATATCAAATGCTTCCTTCAGAAACATGAGTACCCACCTGCGGCACTAAGGAAAGACAAAAAAACCCTCAGTAGACTGGCAGACAGCTTCTTCCTGAGCGGTGATACACTCTATAAGAGGAACTTTGACATAGTCTTGCTTCGATGTGTAGACAGACCAGAGGCAGACATGCTGATAAAGGAAATTCATGAAGGATCCTTTGGCACTCATGCCAACGGACACACAATGGCCAGAAAAATTCTTAGGTCCTGGTACTAATGGTTGACCATGGAATCCGACTGCTACAAGTACATGAGGAGGTGTCACAAGTGTCAGATATACTCCGACAAAATCCATGTACCGCCAACGCATCTCAAAGTTCTTTCTTCCCCATGGCCTTTTCCCATATGGGGAATCGACATGATTGGCGTGATTGAGCCCAAAGCTTTAAACGGACATCGATTCATCCTGGTAGCCATTGATTACTTCACCAAGTGGGTCGAAGCAGCGTCATACGCCAATGTAACCCGACAAGTGGTGGTCTGATTTATAAAAAACAATATCATTTGCCGTTATGGTGTTCCGAGCCAGATCATTACGGATAATGGATCTAACTTGAACAATAAGATGATGAGAGAGTTGTGTGCTGAATTCAAAATCGAACACCATAACTCATCTCCCTACCGACCCAAGATGAACAGAGCGGTAGAAGCAGCTAACAAGAACATCAAAAGGATCGTTCAAAAGATGGTTGTAACCTACAAAGATTGGCACGAGATGCTGCCCTTTGCTCTTCACGGTTATCGCACATTTGTCCGCACTTCAACAGGGGCAACCCCTTTCTCTCTAGTTTATAGCATGGAGGCAGTTCTCCCCATAGAGGTAGAGATCCCATCAATCTGGGTATTGATGGAAGCTAAGCTTACAGAAGCTGAATGGTGTCAAAGTCGACACGACGAACTAAATCTAATTGAGGAAAAGCGAATCACAACACTATGCCATGGTCAGTTGTATCAGCAAAGAATGAAGAAGGCGTTCGACAAAAAGGTCCGACCTCGCGTCTTCAGGAAAAGAGACCTTGTGCTAAAAAAGATACAATCATTTCTCATTGATTCTCGGGGCAAATGGACTCCAAACTATGACGGCCCCTATATGGTCAAGAAAGCTTTCTCAGGCGGCGCCTTGAGACTTGCAACCCTGGACAGAGAGGAATTTTCCTACCCCCCACAAATGTTGATGTAGTCAAGAAATACTTCGCCTAAACTAAAAAAAAACGTCTTGGTGGATTGAAAACCCGAAAGGGCGGTCCAGGCAAAAATTAGAGACATAATCAAAAATCATCCCGGTGGATTGGAAACATCACAGTACAATCCAGGCAAAAATTAGGGATAATGGCAAGTAACTACGTCCAACAGGGGCAAATTCCCTAGCGGCAGTCCTGCCATCCATAAAAAAACTCCAGTCACAGTCATCTTCGACGGAAGCTCAGGATGTCTAGAATTCAAAGTTGGTAGAAGGATAACAATCATTATGTTTCAATGTAGCCCTTTTCCCTTAAATTACCATTTTCAAACTTTGTAAATACTCTATGGAATCACGCGTTTGGATGGTTTCTATCCTATCAATAAAATTTGAGCCCTTGTGCTTTTGTTTGCAATTCTTATTTGTTTTAGCTTTACAGAACGACATTTTAACATGATCAACGATTCTTAAAACGAAACAAAATTAATTTACTTGTTAAAATTTTTCTGCTTTAAAATGAAGATGGCAATTTCTTTTGACTATTGAACATCGAAAGAACACTGATCGCTTCGCCAGAAGTAAGTGAGCTTCAAAGTGCAGAATCAAAGTACTCCTTCTAAACCAGTACGCCTGAAGGAAGGATCGACTATGTCAGATGCGAATACTCCATCTGACATCCTCGACAGAGTTCTTACCTCCTAATCCCGATCAACGGTTGTTCCCCACAGGGACTACTTTTCTTAAGCAAGGCAGAATTGCTATCTTGAACCAGCGATACTTTTTGTCCTCTGCAGTGGCCGAGTATCCAGTCATGTTCATCCACTAGCCTGTATGTCGTGTCAGTTTTGTTAGCATACACATACATACATCATACATTATTGATTTACATTCGCATTCATATTGCATCACTATCACTCTAGTCGGTCTTGTCCCCTAGGGATAAAAATCTTCACAATCGAATTGTCGATTCTTTCCTCGTCAGGAAATGTTGCGTCTGCACTACCTCTCTCCTCCAGTTTATTTCTGGGATGAAGTCGGCCCTTGACCACTTTGATAACTTGAACCTCTGAAAAACCATAGAACCCTCAGCCAGCATCATTCTTCGCCATTGAAGATGATGTCTTCGCTTTCCCGGATTAAGGAAAATCCCCAGAGAAAGCCTCACAACTAAAGACTTTCAACAACACATTGATTTTGCTCTCCGGAGAGTCGATGTTAATGAAGTCATCAGCACCTCAAAATTGGATCGCATCATATGGCATTTCTCCGAGAAGATCTCGAAGAAAAGTATGATGTAATATCCCTAAGCGACAGCAGTCTCTCAAGAGACCTGCTTTCCCCAGTCGAGTCGACAAATGGCGTCTCCAACAGAGAAGTTTGTACACCTATACAATTTAGACAGATGGGTTTCCCCAGCAAGTCTAACATTGAAACTTTTTCCATCAAATGGCATCTCCCCAGGAAAATTCGGCGAGAAGTTTGAGGAAAACCGCTACGGATAGCGTCCCTTGTCAAGAAGTTTATTGACAAAAGAAATTGAGACCAGTTCCTTGGCTGAAAACCAGGATCGAGGGGAAGTTTATTTCAGAAACTAAGACCAGTTCCTTGGTAGGAAACCAGGATCGAGGGGAAGTTTATTCCAGAAACTTAGACCAGTTCCTTGGTAGGAAACCAGGATCGAGGGGAAGTTTATTGACAAAAGAAACTAAGACCAGTTCCTTGGCTGAAAACTAGGATCGAGGGGAAGTTTACCTTTTCTAAGCATCATTGCTTAGCAAAAGAAGAAGGATGGGCAAACTGCCATTCTTAATCACCATTAAAATTTTGGGTATTCCGATATTTAATCCTCTTGCGCCCCGAATGCCCGAATACCTTCGCCATTCACACCTTCGGGTCCAAGAAGATTAAATAGGGGCATCTGTCATACCCCAAATTTTGACCACTAAGATTTCCCATCATTGTGAAAATCATCATCACAATATGGATGAACCATTAGTCTCCCCAAAGATGGGTGAGCATCCACTACAATCAGACTTAGGGTTTCAAGCCCTCTCAGAGCTCTTAGACAAAGGATAAATCAAGGAATGACTTGATCTTCAAATTTTCTAGCCTCTCAAACATCCACAATGGATCAAGAGGACTCCCACATCAAGGATTAAGCACAAGGCTGCAACATTCCAAGTGGATTAAGCCTCAAGATCGCCAGTGTCACCAAATTAGGGTTTGGTCAACCAGGGCCTCCAGATTGAAATTTTCCTCTGGGCATGAGCCAATGCTTCAAAGCATAACCTATGATGCTCCAAGGGACATCATGGACCCAATCATCAAGTCAATTTAACCTCAGGGGATGCATTCACAAAATATCAGGAATTAGGGTTTCTTGACCTAATTCACCCCTAAGTTGACTTTTGGGACAAAACATGAGCCAAGACCTCAAGACATGATTTCAGGGTCTCTAATACACCATATTGATCCATTTGCAACAATGAATTGATCAAAGAATCTTGAGCAACAAGTTTCAATTTCATCTGAACCACAGTTAGGGTTTCACGAGAAAAGTCAACTGTATCTTTGACTTTTGACCAGGACATGCTCCCAAACCCTAGGACATGATTCAATATACCCTATAACACCTATGAAATCAATCCATCAAGTTTGATTTAGGTCAAGGACTTGATTTCATAGAGGATCGCACAGTTTGGAATTCATCTGATAAAAAGTCAATTGTGCACAAAAGTCAAACTTTGACTTTTTGAGATTTTTCACAATTATGGTTTTTTAACCCTAAAATGATGTTAATGTGTGATTGGAATCAACATTCATCAAGAAAAATCAAGAAAAGTGGGATAACTTGTAAAAGGGGTAACCATAAAAACTTAGAAAATTTTCTAAGTTATGGAACAAAGTGGCAAGGGTACCAACTTTGGAGGATCATAACTCCTAAACCACAAGGCCATTTTTTCCCATCCAAAACTGGATTTGTAGCTCTCATTACCCTCTACAAAAGCTTCAACTGCCACTCATTCCAATTCCCCATGGATTTTAAGTTATGGAATGATCAAAATCAAGAAAAGTGAAAATGTCACTTTTTTCCAACACTTAGTGAAATTTTCACTAAGTCAGAATCTGCCTTCACTTTTTTCCAAATGTAGGGGCATTTTTCACTTGGATCCAAAAAGTATCAAAACCAATTATGATCAAACAGTTATTGTATCATATGAGAGCTTTCCAAAATGGCCAAGAACTCCATCAAATTCCACTCGAGCCATGAGATATGACAATGGCAATATGCCTTGCTGAAAACTGCCAAGGCTAGGCAGAATTTTGCACTTTTGCTCGATTTGGAAAAATCAGATAATTCCAAGCCTTGTCATCACTTTAGACACATCTGAGGATCAAATCTAAAGGGAACAAACACTGATCCAAGCCTCCAAAGTCTTTGGAACAAGAAGTAGCATGCCAAACCTAGAATTGCCTAAAAGAGGGACAAGACTCCAATTTTGGATTGGAGCATTCAATGCATACACCAAGGTAGCATGGACTGAGCCATTGCCAACTGAATTCAGTCAAGACTTATCCAAGACCAAGGGAACCAGCAGCCTGTGCCCTAACCTCTAGTCAATGGCTAGAGGAGACTTGGATTCTCATTGCTCAACATTGGCCAAACCTATGCAGCTGTTGCCATTCACTATTCCTTGCAAAACAAACTTACTCTACTATAAATAGAGCTCATTTGTGATCAGTTTGAGTACACCAAAGCCATCAAACAGATGCTTTCCTCAAAATCTCCTTCTTCACTCCAATTTTGCCTTCCAAAGCAAGTCACTCTCGGGTTTTGAGTTTGAGAGCAATTCCAATCAAACCAATCACACACACACACCTCATAAACATCATATAGAAGTGATCCAAACACTCACATAACATCTGGAACACCAAAATCACAAAATCACCAGCCAACTGCTCAAGCCTTTGACAGATTTGTAGTTGAGGTGCCAAATCAAGTTCCAGCTCAAATCAATCCACTCCAAGCATCCAGACACACTCCATAGCACCTAGGGAAGTTGTCCATAACCTTGGAACCAAGCTGTAACACCTCTAACACAAAACACGATCACCAGCTGCAAGTGATAAGCATGAGCTCGTCTAACTCTATGATTCATCCAATTTTTGCTGCACAATAATTTGGCCATATGTTCATAATCATGCATGGAGTGTTTTCCCTCAATCAATTGCATTATTTGAATCGTGTATGGAATTTTTGAACCTTCATGCAAATTTTATGGTTCTTGAGGTTTCTCTTTGATTTCTTATTCCATGTTTAAAATAAATGAAATTAAAGACCATAGACATGATCGTGAGGTTGAAACAAGTAGATTGATATGTAGATTGCATGATACAATCAAGTATTCAGTGAGATTGGATAGAAAAAGCAAATCTGCAGAAACAGAGGAAGGGCGTGTGTTCTTGCCATGTTCTTGGCACCCTTTTTCAAATATTTGAATATTTGAATTTTGTGATTTTATTTAATTGATTCAAAAATTAATTTCTCTCTGAGTTTTAATGATTTTGAGTTGATTCTTTTTTTAATAATTCACAAAAATGTTAAAATATTTTATTTTACCAAAATATCCCAAAAATATTATTTATTTCATATAATTGATATTTTTTTCAAAGAATTAATATTTTAATTGTTTTTGACATTTAAAATATTTTTTCCTTCTTGATTTTGCGAATTTTAATTACTTCTAATCATTTTGTAGGTCAACAATTGATTTTTGAAACATTAATCCAAGATCACAATTTGTTTTCCACATGTTTAACAATTTTGATCATTTTAATTGAATTTTTATTCAATTAAAATACATTTTGGAAACAAATTAGGGTTTTTGATTAATTCAAGTCTCATCAAACTTTTTCAAACCCTTTGGGCCTCTAATAGAGTGTAAGATCCAACCCCTCTTAAAAACCAAAATAATTTGGGCCTCAGTGTATTGTATAAGTCCCGATACCGTCAAAAAAATTCGGCGCGGTCGTCGCCTTTCTAACAAATCAAACCCTTGGGCCTACCCTCGTGTTTTATGTAACACCCGAGGTTGAAGAGTGTAGAGAGTGGTTACATGTAACACCCGAGGGCGAGGGAGTGGTTGTTGGTGCATGAGGCATGACAATGAGACACTCCTAGCAGCTTCTAGGAAAAAACCGAATTCACATCGGAATGAGAGGGAACCTGAGGTTGTGCAGATATGAGACTGCATGGTTGAAGGAAGGCTTATAAGGATTAATTGGTACTACCTATACCAACAAGATGCATCTTCTTTTCGATAGCCCGTTCTGTAAGAACTCCATAGTTAAGCATGCTTGACTTGGAGCAATTCTGGGATGAGTGACCTTCTGGGAATTTTCTTGGAAAGCGTGTCAGTGAGGACAAAACATGCTGAAAAGACCCGTGTTGGGTTGTGGGGTCAGTCGATAATCCTGAAGCTAGTCTGGGGCGTTACAAATGGTATCAGAGTCAGACCTCTCCCAGTACGATGTGGTTCGGGGACGAACCAAGCGGAAACTGGTGGACATGTAACACCCGAGGTTGAAGAGTGTAGAGAGTGGTCACATGTAACACCCGAGGGCGGGGGAGTGGTTGTTGGTGCGTGAGGCATGACAATGAGATACTCCTAGCAGCTTCTAGGAAAAAATTGAATTGACATCGGAATAAGAGGGAACCTGAGGTTGTACAGATATGAGACTGCATGGTTGAAGGAAGGCTTATAAGGATTAATTGGTACTACCTATACCAACAAGATGCATATTCTTTTCAGTAGCCCGTTCTGTAAGAACTCCATAGTTAAACGTGCTTGACTTGGAGCAATTCTAGGATGGGTGACCTTCTGGGAAGTTTCTTGGAAAGCGTGTCAGTGAGGACAAAACATGTTGAAAAGACCCGTGTTGGTTTGTGGGGTCAGTCGATAATCCTGAAGCTAGTCTGGGGCGTTGCATTATAAGCCGCATTCTTTTTCTTTAAAAACCTTTGGGCCTCTAGTAGAGTGTAAGACCCAAAACCTTTTAACCAAAACTATTTTGGGCCTCAGATATTGTATAAGTCCCTCTGCGTTAAAAGAAAATCTCGGCGCGATCGCCAGTTCAAAAACCATTTTTTAGGGCATCTCCTTGAGCTGTAAGCCCCACCACTTGTACAAAAATAAACCTTTGGGCCTCTTGAGAGAGTGTAAGACCCATCCCTTTGTACAAAAAACCTTTTGGGCCTTAGTCACTTGTATAAGTCCCTGTACAATGTATAAAACAACAGTGCAATCACTGATAAAACTTTGGGCCTCTCCTTGAGCTGTAAGCCCCAACAATCTTTCAAAGCACTTTCTCCTTTGATTTTGAATATAATATTATTATCAAAGCTTTCTTTGTTGAACAACTAACAAAACAGCATGGAAGCTCTACAACCGAGTAAGTGTTTACTCGCTTTCTTTATCCGCTTTCATATATATATAACTGTATTGTGGGGCTGCTCACTGTAAGTTTTCTTTCACAAATTTTTATATACTTGTCAAATATCAACTGTGTAATACTAGTATAGTTATTTAGAGTGTTCCCCGACAACTACGTCTAGCACTAGGTAAAGCCCCGTTGATCGCTCTTAGATACAGTCAAAACTAGATCCCCATAGGATTACCAGTCACAGTCTTCCCTCCTCTTGGGGTTAAACAATATGGAGACGTGAAAGGCAGCATTCTCGGTGAACCCTTTCTCAGACTGTCGCCCTTAGAAGTTGTCAAAGAAATTCTACTCCCCAGAGATGATCTTTTCTCCGTGAATGACATCTCTTGAGTTTCTTCCAAATTCTCGGACTTTCCTGGCTTGATCTATTCTCGGTGAATGGCATGTCTTGAACTTCTCGGGGTTTGGGGACCCACGGGCTTCTTAAAAGCACCCTTAAAAATTGTCAAAGAAACTCTAACTCCCCAGAGATGATATTTTCTCCGTGAATGGCATCTCTTGAGTTTCTTCCAAATTCTCGGACTTTCCTGGCTTGATCTATTCTCTATGAATGACATGTCTTGAACTTCTCGGGGTTTGGCGACCCACAGGCTTCTTAAAAGTATCCCCGCCTCCTCTTGGGCGTCGTACAAGGACCCTTCGGCTTCTTAGAAGTTCTCATGCCTTCTCTTGGGCTTAATACAAGGACCCTGACAACTTCTTAAAGGTATAAGACAGAACTTAATCATCCTTTGCTAGAGCAGTCTTTCCAGCGTCAAAACTCCGGCCATTTATGGGTTGATACTCATTCCTTAAAGCGCTTGCCTCCTCTTGGGCATTGTACAAAATAAGAAACTCTAGACTTGGACAGTCTAAAAACCCCTTGAGTCTCAAAGGCATTCTCAAGTTCCTTTCACAAATCGAAAAAACACTGATCGCTCCAAAAGCTGGCCTCTCTCATGAGAGTTCCTCACCCATTGGCTTAACTATGGATGTAATCCTCAGCAGTAACCCAGCCTTCTCTTGGGCATTATACAAAGATCATTCACTATCTGAGAATCGATTTCTCCAAAACACCAGTAGACTTGGACAGTCTCAATACCCTTTGGAATTCCTATTTCCTTAAAGAACATGAAATAACTCTGATCTTCTGATCAGTACCAAAGTACAACCTCACCTGGAATCAGTCTCTTTATAAGAACTGATTTTCTCTTTTATACAACATACTGGACCTGTCACTAAACTGAAACAATCACCAACATTGATAGCCTCCTCTTGGGCTTTGTACAATGATTCTCCCCAGCGGAGCTAACCTTTTTAGCCTCTATCTCGGGCTTCGTACGAGATACAAATCACTCTCTTGGTGAGTATAAAAGACTCTCTTTTTGAGTCAAACATTCTTAGCCTTCATCTCGGGCTTCGTACGAGATACCAAAACACTCTCTTGTTGAGTATAAGAAGACTCTCTTGTTGAGTCGATCCTCCTTTAGCCTCTATCTCGGGCTTCGTACGAGATACAAATCACTCTCTTGGTGAGTATAAAAGACTCTCTTGTTGAGTCAAACCCTTTTAGCCTCCGTCTTGGGCTTCGTACAAGACACATATAAAAACACTCTCTTGTTGAGTCAACCCTTTTAGCCTCTATCTCGGGCTTCGTACGAGACACAAAAGCATCCTCTTGTTGGGTCAATAGCCTCCTCTTAGGCTTTGTATAAAGAAATCCCCGTTTGATTCAATCAACCTTTTAGCATCAAATCATGCTTTGGTACAACATACAAACATCAACAACTCCTTTTCCCTCGTCTAATTGGTGTAAGCGGCAAGCCTCTGGATTATTTACATCCACACCACTGTCCCTCTTTTAGCATGAGAAATTCCTAAGGAAAGATGACATTGCTCTAAACTGAGTTAAAGTCTTCTCCTTCAGGTTAAAAATCCCCTATAAAGGAAATTATGGCATTGCTGGATTCGCATATCCCAGTTAAAGTAATTCTCCTTTATAATCAGTCACCCAACAGTTGTGCCAAACAGACCAAATATTCCCCTTTAGAGATGACAATCTCTCTCTAAAGTCAAAACCCTTTTAGCTTCACATCTTGGGCTTCGAACAAGATACAAATAGACCCTTCAGCTTCACATCTTGGGCTTTGAACAAGATACAAACCACCTTTAGCTTCATGTCTTGGGCTTTGAACAAGACACCAAAACACCATTTCCTCCTATTCTAACTACGATCGCTCTGATTTCCCTGTTTCGTTAAACGGGAGTACGTAGGCATAAGATTAAAAAATCTTAGCGAGCGCACTAATCAAAAACCCCAAATCCCGTACCTTCATGCATCAATCGGAAAGCATCAGTCCTAACATCCTACCAATAGTCTAAACCCCGTGTTCTTAACAAAATAACCTAAGAGAGACCCACAATCTTTGTAGCATCTGTAAACCAACAGTTATCTGTTTAAACTCAGTTTGCAAGCAGGGTTAATTAGAGACATCTATTTCCCTTCCTTCACCAGCTTCAATAGAATAAAAAATGAATCGAGCTGTAGTACCCAAAAGCGATAGTACTTCGCAACCACACATAAAACTCGCGCTACACGAGCGTCTGTTGTTCGTGAAATTATGTTTATGTTGCTGTGTTGTTTTGATGTTTTAATGCTCTGATTTTTATGATGTTTTACCATGATGTTAGTGACATTAATGATGATTATGACGTGATGATTTTGTGATGTTTTGACGAGTAATTGATGATATAAATTTCATGAGAATATTGATGATTATGAACTGTGTATATTTAATGTATGATGATTAATTGACGATATGAATTACTATGACGTAAGTTGATGATCATGAGTTGTTTATGTATGATGTATGATGATAAGACAATGATGCATGATGTTTTGATGAATAAATGACGACATGACGAACATGATGTTTTGATGAATGATGATGCACATAATGATGTTTTGATGATGATGATGATGATTATTGACGTTTATGTATCATGCATTCATATGCATACTCTGTGACGACGCTTCATTCCCATTGTGCGGATATGAGGTAATTATGACGTGCTCCGGTTCCTAAGCGGAATCGATCCTATTGATGGGGATCTTTGAGGACCTTGAAGTTATTTTGCTTTGGTTGATTTATAGGGTCTTGCTCTGATAGTGTAACATCGGGTTGGGGTCTTTGAGTCGAACCATGTTGGATTCTTATTTTTGTGGTTATTTGATTATTACGAAGTTTTGTTGAAAACCTTTTATTTGAAAATTTTGAGTTCCGCTGCCATGTGAAGGCGTTTGTGAAGCTTTGAGGAAAACCCTTTGTTTACAGGGCAAGTGTATTATTTTGATTTTAAATGAGAAATGTGCACCCTTTGAGGTGATTTTTATGACTTTGATATTTGAGTTGTTTCTGCTGCAACATTTATGGGGGTAGAAAAGGGTGTTACATTAGTGTTATCAGAGCAGGTCGGTCCGTCCGGCCAGGTTGTCTAATGTTGCCTATTCCCTAGTGTGCGACTTGTGTGTGAAAACACTATCGATGCTTGTTTTGTTTTTCATTTGCAGGTTGGGAATGAAACAAGTGGGGGAGAAGATGGTGCTTCCCCAAGATGCTTCAAGGGTGGAGCAATGGCTAAGTGTGATGTTGGATGCTACAATAGTTTGGTAAGATAGTTTATACCGCCTCATGATAGACGCCTGTTATTGAAAAATTGGGGAACTGATCACCCTTAATCTCTTGTTGATAATAGACGGGGTCATGTTGGATGGGATAGACGTGTCTTGCGAGCTTGAGTAGTGTGCGCAGTGAATTGTTGAGGTTAAGCCGAGTGCTTACAGATTGTTTTGATGAGTCGATGCAGACTAATAGACTTGAAGATAAGGAGAATTAGAGTTTCTTGCCTGTCGGTCAAGTTGGAATATCTTGAGGAGAACAATCAGGTATTGTTGATGTCTGCTTTTGAGGGATAGAGAACAGGGTGGTGGCTAGTGATATGCCGGTGGTGTGTAATTCCTGACGATCACCTGAATCTAATTTCGACGAAGGTGGAGAGTTGTTTATTCTGTGAAGCAAGTGGGGAGTCTGTGAAAGATGGTGCAAAGGTGTTATGATGTTGGATTATTGGAAGGCATAAGGGATGCGATGGTGTGTGACTATTTGGAGGTGTTCCCATGAGATATCAGTGATTTACCACTGTAGTGTGGAGTGTAACTTGCTATCGATCTGGTACGCGAATGCAAGCTCAATGTCGGTGTTTGCATACAGAATGTATGTTTCTGAATAAGTGAATTGAAGGAATAGCTGGAAGAATTGTTTGAGAGGAAGTTGTTCGACCAAGTGTTTCCCTGTGAGGTGCCCCTGTGATGTAGGTGAAGAAGAAAGATGGAAGTATGAGGTTGTGTGTTGATTATCGGCAGTTGAATAAAGTGACGATCTAGAATAAGTGTCTGCTTCCGACGATTGAGGGTTTGATGGATCAGTTAGTAGGTGCCCGTGTGTTTACCTAGATTGATTTGAGGACTGGTTATCATTAGATTCGTGTTAAGTCTTATGGTGTTCCGAAGACGCCTTTCGGGATGAGGCATGGTGACTATGAGTATACTGTGATTTCGTTTGGTGTGTCTAACGCACTTGGTATTCAGGGAGTATATGAATCGGAATTTTCTTGAATATTTGGATAAGTTTGTAGTGGGTTTTATTGGCGATCTTCTGATAGACTCTAAATCTGAAGAAGAGCATGCTGAGCATTTGAGGACTGTGTTGTAGGTGTTGAAAGAGAAGAAGTTGTAGGTGAAGCTGTCGAAGTGTGAGTTCTGGTTGAAGGAAGTGAGTTTTCTCGGCCATGTGATTTCAAGTGGTGGAATTGATGTTGATCCTTCTAAGATTGATGCGGTGTTGCAGTGGGAGCCGCCGAGGTCTGCTACTGAAATACGAAGTTTCTGAGATTGGCGGGTTACTACCGCAAGTTTATGAGAGTTTTTCTAAGTTAGCATTATCTTTGACTCAGTAGACTTGAAAGGGTCAAGCTTTTGTGTGGGATGTAGCTTGTGGAGAGAGTTTTGTAGGATTGAAGAAGAGATTGATGACCGCTCCGGTGTTGATTTTGACTAATCTGAGTAAATCTTTTGTGGTGTACAGTGATGCGTCGAAGATGGGTCTTGGTGGAGTATTGATACAGAATGGACAAGTTTTTGCCTATGCTTTGAGAAAATTGTGAGTTCATGATAGAAATTATCCTACACATGACTTGGAATTGGCCGCGGTGGTGTTTGTGTTGAAAATTTGGAGACATTATCTGTTTGGCTCTAAATTTTAGGTGTTCAGTGATCATAAAAGTATGAAGTACTATTTGATCAGAAAGAATTGAACATGAGGCAGAGGAGGTGGTTAGAGCTGTCGAAGGATTTCAACTTTGATTTGAGTTATCATCCGGGAAAAACAAATGTAGTGGCCGATGCATTGAGCAGAAAGTCATTGCATATGTCGATGCTTATGGTGAAAGAATTGGAGTTGCTTGAGCAATTCAGAGATTTGAGATTAGTATGTAAGAAGACCTCTGACAATGTGAAGTTGGGAATGTTGAAGTTGACGAGTGGTATTCTGGAAGAAATCGGAGTGGGACAACAATCTGATTTAAAGTTGGTTGACCAATTGACTTTGATTAACCAAGGTAACGGAGGTGACTTCCGGATTGACAAAAATGGCGTGATGATGTTCAGAGACAGGGTGTGTGTCCCAGATGTTCTCGATATTAAGAGGAACATTCTAGAAGAAGTACATCGAAGTAGGTTGAGCATTCATCCCGGTGCTATGAAGATGTATCAGGATTTGAAGAAGTTGTTTGGGTGGTCGGGTATGAAGAAGGATATTGCAGAGTTTGTCTATGCGTGTTTGACTTGCCAGAAGTTGAAAGTTGAGCATCAGAAGCCTTAGGTATGATGCAACCGTTGAATATTCCAGAATGGAAACGAGATAGTTTGTCTGTGGAATTTTTGTGTCGGGATTGCCGAAGACTGAGAAAGGGAGTGATTCTTTTTGGGGTGATAGTGGAGGAATTAACTAAATAGGCTCATTCTTACAAATGAAGATTGATCACTCCTTGCGGAAGCTAGATGAGATGGGTATTGAGGGATTGTGAAGTTGCATAAGATACCTTTGAGTATTGTGTCGGATAAAAATCCGAGATTTTGTCGAGGTTTTGGAAGAGTTGCAAGATGCTTTGAGTACTAAGTTGAGAATGAGTTCTGCCTATCATCCGCAGACAAATGGACAGACATAAAGGGTTACCCAGTCTTTAGAGGAATTTCCGAGGGCGTGTGTGTTGGGCCAAGGGGGATCGTGGGATGATCATTTGCAGTTTTCATGCTAGTGTTGGAATGATGTTGTATGAAGTTTCGTGCGGAAGGAGGTGTAGGACTCCATTGTGTTGGTATGGGTCGGGCGAGAGTGTTGTACTCGTACCTGAAATTTTGTAAAAGGACCTAAGAAAGAGGAAAGTTGGAATTGAGGTGTAGAGATCAGACGAGGGAGTCGTATCCGACTCTGTTTCCTTGAGGTAATTTTCGAGGGTGAAAATTCTTTAAGTGGGGAAGAGTTGTAACACCCCAAATTTTGTAAGAATATTTATTTAATTTATTTATGTTAGTTCTTGGATTGGCTAGAATTTTGGTAAAACAAAGTTGTTCAATATTGATGTCACATGGGTGATGTCTTAACATTGAGTCTTAACATTGGATAATGTTAAGTGTTTAAGTTGTTGAAGTTTTGAAGTCTGATGTCACATGCAATGTCATGACATCAGATATGCAGATCATTAAAACATCAGGTTTGAAATATTTTTAGGGTTAAGCGTATTAGCTGGATTTTGGGAGAGCTGTTAGAGTTATTGGATGCGAATATCTTGGAGAAGATATTTTCTGTTGCAAACAGATTTGATGCAGATTTGTAGGAGTGTTTAAAGGCTGAAGATTTAAAAAGATTTGGAGATAAAATCTGTTTTGAAGATTCTGTTTTAAATAACAAATCAAGTCAGATATTGTAGCAGGTCAAAGCCCAAATCAAATAGCTATATAAAGCGCATCAATCCTGAAGGAAAAGTAACGAAGAAAGAGAGCTAAAGACTGAGAGTCGTTTGTGTCTTCATGTATGTGTTGTAAACCATTATAGTGTGAATTGGTGTTGTTTTGAGTTGTTCTTGATCAAAGCTGTGAAGCAGAATCAAGTTGTGTTTTTCAAAGTGTGTGATCTTTGAATTATATCACTGAAGTGATTTAGGGATTGAGTAGTGTTCTCATACCTAAGTGGTCTCTTAGGTAGAAGGTTCATTAAGTAGTGATTAAGTTTAGGAGATGTCAACTGGGTTGTTGAGTCTGTAAATTAATTCTACTAATAGTGAAATTCATCCCTGGCTTGGTAGCCCCCAGAGTAGGTTGTTAGACCGAACTGGGTGAACAATTCTTTGTGTAATCTTCTGTTGTTTTATATTGTCCATTGCAGAGTGTGTTGTTGTAACATCACACGTAACATCACATATCTGGCACCAGAATTTCAATTGGTATCAGAGCAGGCATCCTGCTCTGCATCTGGGTGAGATCTAGGGCTGATACTTTCTAGTAAGATGGACAAGGATGTTGGTGGATTTGTGAATAGACCCCCTATTTTGGATGGCTCTAATTATGATTATTGGAAACCAATGATGATTACCTTTTTGAAATCCTTGGATAGCAGGGCTTGGAAGGCTATCATAAAAGAATGGAAAACACATGTTGTTGTTAAGAAAGATGATGCTGGGAAAGAAAAAGAAGGCAGCTCAAAACTGAAACCTGAAGAAGAATGGACCAAGGAAGAAGATGAGCTTGCCCTTGGAAATTCCAAAGCTTTAAATACTATTTTCAATGGAGTTGATAAGAACATATTTAGGTTGATCAATACCTGTGAAGTTGCTAAGGAAGCTTGGGACATCTTGAAGACTACTCATGAAGGAACTTCAAAGGTTAAGATGTCAAGACTTCAACTTCTGACATCAAAGTTTGAAAGTCTAAAGATGAAGGAAGATGAAACTATTCATGACTTTCATATGAGTATTCTTGAGCTATCTAATGCCTCTAGTGCTCTTGGAGAGAAGATGACTGAAGAAAAGTTGGTGAGGAAAATCCTTAGATCCCTTCCCAAGAGGTATAAGATGAATGTGACTGCAATTGAAGAACCTCAAGACATCAGCAAAATGAGGGTTGATGAGCTTATTGGATCTCTTCAAACATTTGAGCTAGGGTTAAGTGAAGAGGAGCCTGAAAAGAAGTCCAAGAGTATAGCTTTGGTTTCCAGTTCTGAAGAAGCCAAGAAAGGGAAAGAGGATGATTCTCAGGAGGAGCTGTCTCAGGCTATTCCTTTACTAGGAAAATAGTTCAACAAAGTTATGAAGAGGATAAATAGGAGTTATAATCCCAATGTCAAGAACATTACTTCTGACATCAATAGATCAGGAGAACAAGGGAAGAAGTCTAAAGATGAAGAAAAGTCCAGAAATGACAAAGGGATACAATGCTATGAGTGTGAAGGGTATGGACATGTCAAGAAGTAATGTCCTACTTTTCTAAAGAAGCAGAAAGGGTTATCAGCTTCTTGGTCTGACAATGAGAGTGAATCTGAAGAAAATTCAGCTAAACTTATTAGAGCTATGGTTAGGGTTTATGAGTCAGATGATGATTCTTGTGATGATGAGGTTACTTATGATGAACTTGCTGTCACTTATAAAGATCTTTTCATAAGAAGTGAACAAGTGTGTCTTGAAGGAGAACAGCTGAAGAAAATCATAGTACAGTTAAAAGCTGAAAAGACTGAATTTGAATCTGAAGTCAGTATGCTTAACTATAAACTGGACTCTATGACTAAAACTATCAGAATGTTGAACAATAGTACTGATGCTCTAGACAACATTCTTAGTATTGGGAAGATGGCTGCAGACAAATGTGGTTTGGGATTCACCAATGATGCAGGTTCTAATGATGTTATCACCTCCAAACCAGTGATGTTAAAACAGATGTTAAAACATCATGACAGAACTCCATCTAAGAAGAAATACAGGCACTGGAGATGTCACCATTGTGGATGTTTTGGACACATTAAGGCTTATTGTTATAAGCTACATGGATATCCATAGAAGGCTCATCAGGTTGTTCCCAGACAGAACTGTCACAGAGGAAGGCAGGTTACCAAGCCTAAGAAGCAATGGGTCCCTAAAGTTAAGGTTACCAGCTTGATAGCTCACACTTCTTTAAGGGTTTCTACCAAAGAAGATTGGTACTTTGACAATGGGTGTTCAAGGCACATGACTGGAGTTAAGAATCTGTTGGTAGATGTGAAGCTTCATTCTTCAGGCCATGTTACATTTGGTGATGGGGTCAAAGGAGAGATCAAGGGGATTGGTAAACTGAACTGTGCTGGTGCTCCCAGTCTGGATGATGTTCTTCTTGTTAAAGGACTGACATCAAATTTGATTAGCATTAGTCAACTTTGTGATCAAGGATTCAAAGTAGACTTTACAAAGTCTGATTGCATTGTCAAAGATGATAAAGGAGAAGTCATTATGAAGGGAGTCAGGTCTAAGGACAATTGTTATCTTTGGGTGCCACAAGACTCAAATTCTTCCACTTGTGTTTTTGCTAAAGAAGATGATGTCAAAATCTGGCATCAGAAGTTGGGACATCTTCACCTAAAGGGAATGAAGAAAATCATCTCCTCAGAAGCAGTAAGAGGAATTCCCAAACTTAATATTGAGGAAGGAAAAGTTTGTGGAGACTGTAAAAAAGGGAAGCAGACAAAGATGTCTCATCCGAAGCTTCAACATGACACCACCTCCAAGGTCTTGGAACTACTTCATATGGACTTGATGAGACCTATGCAGGTTGAAAGTCTGGGTGGAAATAAATATGCGTATGTAGTTGTGGATGACTATTCAAGGTACACCTGGGTGAGCTTCATCAAAGACAAATCATAGGTGTTTGATGTTTTTAAAGATCTTTGTCAAAGACTCCAAAGATAAAAGGAGAGTAATGTTATCAGAATAAGGAGTGACCATGGAAGAGAGTTTGAGAATAGCAAGTTTGTAGAATTTTGCTCTGCTGAAGGTATAAGTCATGAGTTTTCATCTCCTATTACTCCTCAGCAAAATGGAGTAGTTAAGAGGAAGAACAAAACTATCCAAGAGTCTGCTAGAGCTATGATCCATGCCAAGAAACTTCCCTATCATTTCTGGGCTAAAGCCATGAATACTGCCTGCTACATTCACAACAGGGTTACCCTAAGAAGAGGCACTTCATCCACTCTGTATGAACTATGGAAGGGAAGAAAACCTAATGTTAAATCCTTTCATGTTTTTGGAAGTAGATGTTATATTCTGGCTGATAGAGAACAGAGAAGAAAATTGGATTCCAAAAGTGATGAAGGAATATTTTTGGGATACTCTACCAACAGTAGAGCGTATAGGGTTTTCAACTCTAGAACCAAGGTGATGATGGAGTCCATCAATGTGGTGATTGATGACAATGATAAGCAGGAAGATGATGATGTCCTAGATGATGTTGGAACATCAGTTGGTGAAGTTGCACCAGAAGCTGAAGACAGAAGTCCAACTCCTGGTGTTGCTGCTGCTGAGCCTAAATCTGAGCAACCTCATAAAGATCCTTCTATCAGAGTGCAGAAGGACCACCCAAAGGAGCTTATTATAGGTGATCCAAATTCTGGAGTGAGGACTAGGTCAAGAGAAGTTGTAGCAAGTTCTTGCTTTGTTTCTAAAATTGAGCCCAAGAATGTCAAAGAAGCCTTGACTGATGAGTTTTGGATTAATGCCATGCATGAAGAGCTGGAACAATTCAAAAGGAATGAAGTGTGGGATCTTGTACCAAGGCCTGATGGAGTTAATGTGATTGGCACCAAGTGGATTTACAAGAATAAATCTGATGAACAAGGAGTGGTCACCAGAAACAAGGCCAGGTTAGTTGCTCAGGGATACACTCAAGTTGAAGGAATTGATTATGATGAAACCTTTGCTCCTGTGGCAAGACTGGAATCTATCAGATTGCTCTTAGGGGTGGCTTGTAATTTCAAATTCAAGCTTTTTTAGATGGATGTTAAGAGTGCCTTCTTGAGTGGTTACTTAAATGAAGAGGTGTATGTTGATCAACTAAAAGGATTTATTGATCCAACATTTCCTGACCATGTGTACAAACTAAGGAAAGCTCTATATGGGTTGAAGCAAGCACCAAGAGCTTGGTATGAAAGGCTTACTGAATTTCTGGTTATGAATGGCTACAGAAAAGGAGGGATTGACAAGACTTTGTTTGTTAAAGAGGAAGGAGGAAAACTGATGATAGCTCAAATCTATGTTGATGACATAGTATTTGGTGGGATGTCAGATGCAATGGTGAAACATTTTGTGGAACAGATACAGTCTGAGTTTGAAATGAGTCTTGTTGGTGAGCTAAACTATTTTCTTGGTCTACAAGTTAGACAAATGGAGGACTCCATATTCATTTCTCAGAGCAAGTATGTAAAGAACATAGTGAAGAAGTTTGGTCTAGAGAATGCTAATCACAAGAGGACACCTGCTCCTACTCATTTAAAGTTGTCCAAGGATGAACATGGTGTTAGTGTGGATCAAAGTGTATACGGAAGCATGATTGGAAGTCTATTGTATCTCACAGCTAGCAGACCTGATATTTCTTTTGCTGTTGGAGTTTGTGCCAGATATCAAGCTGAGCCTAAAGTTATTCACTTGAATCAAGTGAAGAGGATTCTGAAATATGTTAATGGCACTAGTGACTATGGGATGCTGTATAGTCATGGATCTGGGACTGAGTTAAGGGGATATTGTGATGCTGACTGGGCTGGGAGTGCTGATGATAGGAAAAGCACTTTAGGAGGTTATTTCTTCTTAGGGAATAATCTAATATCTTGGTTTAGTAAAAAGCAGAACTGTGTGTCTCTTTCTACTGCTGAAACTGAGTACATAGCAGCAGGGAGTAGTTGTTCTCAACTTGTTTGGATAAAGCAGATGTTAACAAAATACAATGTCAAGCAAGATGTCATGACATTGTACTGTGATAATTTGAGTGCTATCAATATCTCTAAGAATCCTATTCAACATAGCAGAACTAAGCATATTGATATAAGGCATCATTTTATAAGAGATTTGGTAGAGGATAAAGTAGTTGCCTTGGAACATGTTGCTACAGATAAACAGTTAGTTGATATCTTCACTAAAGCATTAGATGCAAACCAATTTGAAAGTTTGAGAAGTAAATTGGAAATTTGCACTTATGAAGATTAAATGTGCTAGAGAGTGTATTAAGCAGTTGTATTTTTTATTAGATATTGATTTTATTCAACCACTGAAGGCATACATGTTTGAAGTACATCAGTAGTTACAGATTATCCCAACCCCCTGCATCTAGAAAAGCTTTCCACTATTCATCCCAATCATCATCAGAAGCATGTTGTTACACAAGAAGTTTCTTGCTGGGTTTCATGGTTGTCTCTGAGGTTCTGCCTGTCTTTGTGGTTCCTAAAGAAGTTCCAGCTGTTGTCTGGGTTTTGCTCTTCTTCTTCAGTGGATCTGATTTCTTGTCCTCCTGCTTGAGGTTCTTTGCTGCATCTTTGGTGTTTGACTGGCTCATTCTTGGTTATTGTGTGGTGCTGCTAGAAGGAAGAAGGCTTGTTTTTATAATGCAAACAAGGACCATTGTTTGTATCGCCTGACTAGTCAAGGTGTTGGAACTTGTTTTTTTTTTGGGAAAGCTTGGTGTTTGACTATGTCATTTATTATGTCAGGACATTGTGTTTGGTGATTGTCCAATTGTGGCTAAAAAGGGGGAGAGTTAGCCTAGCCTTTGTGTGTAGAGTGTGACCTATCTCAGTTCTGGTGTGGTGCAGATGTTGAGGGGGAGTTTGCCCTTTGTTGATAGGTGGTGTGCATCATTTTGAAGTGGGAGCTGTTTGTTTTAAAATTTTTATCCGCTGCTGAAGTCTCTGATGTTGCAGAGATTATTTTAGCCAAAATTAGCCAAAGGGGGAGATTGTTAGTTCTTGGATTGGCTAGAATTTTGGTAAAACAAAGTTGTTCAATATTGATGTCACATGGGTGATGTCTTAACATTGAGTCTTAACATTGGATAATGTTAAGTGTTTAAGTTGTTGAAGTTTTGAAGTCTGATGTCACATGCAATGTCATGACATCAGATATGCAGATCATTAAAACATCAGGTTTGAGATGTTTTTAGGGTTAAGCGTATTAGCTGGATTTTGGGAGAGCTGTTAGAGTTATTGGATGCGAATATCTTGGAGAAGATATTTTCTGTTGCAAACAGATTTGATGCAGATTTGTAGGAGTGTTTAAAGGCTGAAGATTTAAAAAGATTTGGAGATAAAATATGTTTTTAAGATTCAGTTTTAAATAACAAATCAGGTCAGATATTGTAGCAGGTCAAAGCCCAAATCAAATAGCTATATAAAGCGCATCAATCTTGAAGGAAAAGTAACGAAGAAAGAGAGCTAAAGACTGAGAGTCGTTTGTGTCTTCGTGTATGTGTTGTAAACCATTCTAGTGTGAATTGGTGCTGTTTTGAGTTGTTCTTGATCAAAGCTGTGAAGCAGAATCAAGTTGTGTTTTTCAAAGTGTGTGATCTTTGAATTATATCACTAAAGTGATTTAGGGATTGAGTAGTGTTCTCATACCTAAGTGGTCTCTTAGGTAGAAGGTTCATTAATTAGTGATTAAGTTTAGGAGATGTCAACTGGGTTGTTGAGTCTGTAAATTAATTCTACTAATAGTGAAATTCATCCCTGGCTTGGTAGCCCCCAGAGTAGGTTGTTAGACCGAACTGGGTGAACAATTCTTTGTGTACTCTTCTGTTGTTTTATATTGTCCATTGCAGAGTGTGTTGTTGTGACATCACACGTAACATCACATATCTGGTACCAGAATTTCAATTTAAATATTATATTCGTGAATTTTGGTGAATTTTGGTGACTCGGGTTGATGTCAGTGATTTTGTGAAGTTTTGGTTATTTAATTAAATAATAGTATATATTATGAGATATAATGTATTATTATTTATTTTAAATAATATTAAAGGAATTAAGGGTAAGACGGACTTTTGATGAGGATTAGTGAGGGTATTATGGAGAAAGCCCAATTTAGAAGCCCAAGGGTTAGAGTGAATATAAAAGGAGGATTTTGAGAATAGGGTTCATTTTTTGTTAACCGTAAAAAGAAGGAAAGAAGGGAGATCTCTGAGGAAAAAAGGAAAAGGCGAGGAATTCGTGAAGGTTTCCGTAGGATCGATAGAGAAAGCTCAGATTCGACAATCTAAGGTATGGGGAGTATTGCCTTTCATTGTTTTCAATATGGGAAGTGATGTGTTTAAAGTGGATTTTGGAGATTTTGGGGTTTTGAAGGGTTTATTAGTTATTGATGATTTAGGGGTATTTTTGAGGATCGATGATGGATTATTAAGGGTTTAATCGATTCGGGTAAAAATAAGTCTTCGAGGAAAAGATTTTTTGATGATATGTGGGATCTTGTATGAGAAAGGGATTTATGGGGTTTATAGGAAGCTTGAGAGTTTTGAAGGTTTAGGGGATCTAAGGGTTCCCGTAGTGTTCCGAACTGACCTAATAGTCGTAGGCATTATGCCTTTGATTTCCGTGATGCATTAGGACTGTTGTAGGGATGTTTTTGGGTCATTTGGTGTTGTAATCGCAAGTACCTTTGAGGCTGTGGAACCACTGGTGCGTAGCAGCGATTTACTGTAATTGCAGGTTCGCTAAGCGAACCATTGCTTCGCTAGGCGAATGTTCGCAAAGCGAACAGCGCAGCGAGTGCACGATAACATGAGTGTAGGTACTGAGATGATTCTGGAGAGGAAGTAGGGATTCACTGGAAGTCTCGCTAAGCGAATGAATCGGCGAGTAGCTTCGCCCAGCGAATAAACCAGCGACTATGACAGAGGGTGTTTTTATGGTGTCTGGGTGTGGTGGTGTGGTGTCTGTGGGATTCGCTGGCCGCTTCGCTAAGCGAAGGTTTTGGCGAACGGGTTCGCCTAGTGAACCCTGGAGCGAACATCTGCTGTTCGTGAAATTCTGTTTATGTTGTTGTGTTGTTTTGATGTTTTGATGCTCTGATTTTTATTATGTTTTACCATGATGTTAGTGACTTTAATGATGATTATGACGTGATGATTTTGTGATGTTTTGACAAGTAATTGATGATATGAATTTCATGAGAATATTGATGATTATGAGCTGTGTATATTTCATGTATGATGATTACTTGACGATATGAATTACTATGACGTAAGTTGATGATCATGAGTTGTTTATGTATGATGTATGATGATAAGACAATGACGCATGATGTTTTGATGAATAAATGACGACATGACGAACATGATGTTTTGATGAATGATGATGCACATAATGATGTTTTGATGAGGATGATTATTGACGTTTGTGTATCATGCATTCATATGCATACTCTGTGACGACGCTTCATTCCCATTGTGTGGATATGAGGTAATTATGACGTGCTCCGGTTCCTAAGCGGAATCGATCCTATTGACGGGAATCTTTGGAGGGGTGATGGCCTAGTGTCCATCGATTATGACGATTGGTACCACATGCATGAGTCTTGTTGTGCATTGCATTTTATGTGACATTGATGTGATTTGTGATATAGCGATTCCTGATGTTTTTCTTATGATGCCCTGTTGATGTTGAATATGATGATGACGCCATTTTATGCATATCTTATTTTATATTGATTATAATGAATTGTGTTACTCACCCTGCTTGTTTGAATGTTGCCTCCACGTGGGTAACGTGCAGGTGATTGGGTTTAGTAGTGGATGCCTTCGAGGACCTTGAAGTTATTTTGCTTTGGTTGATTTAGAGGGTCTTGCTCTGATAGTATAACATCGGGTTGGGGTCTTTGAGTCGAACCATGTTGGATTCTTATTTTTGTGGTTATTTGATTATTACGATGTTTTGTTGAAAACCTTTTATTTGAAAATTTTGAGTTCCGCTGCCATGTGAAGGCTTTTGTGAAGCTTTGAGGAAAACCCTTTGTTTACAGGGCAAGTGTATTATTTTGATTTTAAATGAGAAATGTGCACCCTTTATGGTGATTTTTATGATTTACTCTAATATTTGAGTTGTTTCTGCTGCAACATTTATGGGGGTAGAAAAGGGTGTTACACACTCCATTTTCACCATTTCAACTACACCACCATTACAACCACGTAACACCACCTTATCATCATCATCATCAAACAACATCTTCATCAAATCCATTTTATAAAGTAGGTGAGAGAAAAGATTGAAACAAAATTACTTTGATGTTGTGTTGTTGTTGCTCTTGACTTTATGAAGGGGGAATGTTTCTTTTTGGCGTTTTTTTGTTGGTCATTCATGGATGAGCAGCAGAGAGCGCCGTCGCACCACCACCGACTGACTGACCACCCCCCTCCATTTTGGACGTGCGCAGGTTTTTTGGGAGAGGGATTGATTTTCTCTGTTTTGTTTGTTTGCCCCTTTTTATTTCTATAACATTGTTGCTTTGTTATTTATTTATTTATTAAGAAACCTTACCGCATGTCATTGAACTGTTGACTCGTGCTATAAAAAAGGAAAGCAAAATGTGAGAACATGGAGCACACACAGCAAGACCATTGGTCCTCTTCTTCACTCTTACTTAGTTTGATTTTCTTTTCTTTTTTTCTTTTTTCTTTTATATTTATTATTATTATTAACTCTTGTATATTTTATTATTATTATTATTATTATTATTATTATTATTATTATTATTATATACTGTATTATAATTATTATTTTATTATTATTATTATTATTATTATTATTATTATTATTATTATTATTGTTGTTGTTGTTGTTAATCATCATTTATTGAATATTATTTTTGTTAATATTTATTATTGAATATTATTGTCACTACTAATTATTATTATTGTTAATTTTATTACTGATTATTCTTTTATTTTTATTATTATTATTATTGATTTATTATTGTCATCTATAATTATTATTTTTTTATTATTTATTATTGTTTCTATTATTATAATTATTGTTAGTTGCTTACTATTATTGTTATATTTATTTATTGGTTAAATTATTTATTTTAAATTGTTAAAAAGAAAATTTGATTTTTGATCCTACGGGTTTTCGGGTGCGTTGTAGTTTCAAAGTTAAAATTCAATTTAACTTTTGAAACTATTCAAACACAAAGAGTTTTGTTGGCCGACCTCAGATAGAGTGATTTTTACATGAATTGCTCTACAATTGCTTAACATAGCGCTAAATTCATTAGTTTGTTTGTCATTTTATTTACCTTTAAAAAGTATCTTTTAAAATCATCGAGTTGTTGGATTTTCAGATACGTTGCAATTTCAGAGTTAACAATTCAATTTAACTTCAAAAACTGCTTAAACACAGAGTTTTGTTAACCGACCTCAAATAGAGTGATTCCTACATGAGTTACTCTACGATTGCTTAACATAGCGCTAAATTCATTAGTTTAACTCCAATTTATTTCTTCTTGGAAAATTTACTAAAATTTTTAGCATTGTTTTTAGGCTCATACCCCCAGGGCAACTTTAATATAAGTTTCCTTTTGATTATCTTGAATGAGATTAAATATATCCATCTCTTTGGTTAACATATAAAGTGTGTTATGCAAATCATCAATTTTATTTTGTAAAAGTGTAATACCCCAAATTTTACCCCTAGATTCCATCATCATTTGCTTAACATTCTAGGTCAATCATTCATGCATAGCTAACCAATTATCAAGATATGGTTTTGCTTTGTTTCATCTGTGAATTAGGGTTTGCCTTAAGAGGCTCAAGGAAGCGATCAGTCAAGGTTTTGGATGGATCATCAATCAATCAAGTTCTCATACACTCAAGAGATCTTCCTTTATCAAACATCAAGTGCAATATGGCTTCATTACAAGTTCTTAAAGATTCAAATTCAACTGGCTATGAATTAAGGTTTTTCAACCAAAGTCAACTGCATCTTTAATTTTTTATCAAGGCATGATCTCAAACCTTGGGACATGATTCAAAACATTCAAATACACCCTTGTAGTCTATCCATGGTGTTCAAATATCCCAAGAGATTGAATTCATTGAAAATCAAGAAGTGAAGATTCATCTGATACACAAGCTATTCACTACAAAGTTAAAAATTTGACTTTAGGGTTTTTGATCAAATATGAACTTCTCAAGTCAAATTTCATTAGAAATATGTTTGATGATTGAGTTTGATCAAGAAAAATCAAGAGAATTGGGGTCACTTGCAAAAAAGGCAACAAAAGAGAAAGTGAAAATTTTCTAAGTGGATGCACAATGTTTTTTGTCCAACTTGCCAAGGCCATAACTTTCAATCCAAGCATCCATCTTCTTTGCTCCAAGGACCAATTTGAAGAGCTTATTCCATACTACAACTTTGTCCTTGAGGATATGTCACACCCTAATTTTTTACCCTAAGATTCTATTCGTTTTCGTTTTGCATCGTCTGCATAGCATGTCACGTATTTCATCTTGCATAATACCCAACTTATAAGCCAGAATAAATTTATTGGAATTTACAGCCGATTCAGTCAAATTAAAAGTCAACAGTGCGAAAATCAGTGGACGGAGAATTTTATAATCGAGCCTGCAGATGTTAGTAATATTAATCTAAGTTTCACGTAGTTTAATATGGCGTGCTCATTTAAATTTTTTGACTACTTTTCAGCCGCAATTTTGGACAGTTTAAGCGGTTTCAGCGGGTAAAATTTATTTCAAAATTTGACAAAACGCGGAACTTTTTCCGTAAGTATATTTTGCGCTGATCATTTTGGTATATTCATTTTATTTTTCTGAGCACTCCGATCCCGGTCCGATTGTTCGTTTTTATCGCTTTTATTCTCTTTTTTAATAATATTTATTAATAAATCTTTTTGTTTAATTTTTATTTTACAATAGTTTACCTTATTTATTTATTTTTTAATCTTTTATTTCTTATTATTAATAATCATTTTTAATTAATCTTTTATTTAGATTTATTTAAATAATTAATTTTATTTTTAAATTATTTATCAGATTTTGTTTTTAAAATAATATCAAAACCGATCTCTTTCTCCATTTGGTAACACTTACCACTAAGTGTTGGAAAGTGGTTTCATTATTTTCTTCCTAAAAACTCTCTATACACTCTCCCTCACATTACTGTGTACAGACCATAAGCACCATATTCCTCTCCTCTTCTTCAACACGTTTCACCCTTTATTTTTCTTCCATTTCAAAACCACCCTCATATCATAACCATAAAAAATCACCACCATCATGATAATTTTTTTTATGACCAATTTATACCCAGCAGAATTCGAACCTGAGACTTTGAGAGGAGCACACTCTCAAGACCCAAGCATTTCCCCACTAGACCACACACACGCATATCCACCATCATGATACTTGCTTTCCTTCTCCATCCATCATGCTAACAATACAACACACACGCATACATACCATTGACAGATGAAAAACTAAAACTGGTTTTCTTCTTGTTGCAACACACTACCGCCACCCCCATTTTCCATTTCTCATGCTCTGCTCTATATACCACATTCCTCCCACACAAAAAAACTTCAAACCTCACACAAACTTCTTTGACTCATCTTCACACCCTTTATCTCCCACCTTAGACATCCAACAAAAGGACAATACTACACCACCCAACTCACCACTTCAACAAAAATCTTCGACCTCCACATTTGGACCGAAACAAAACCGCAGGCCCTCTATCTCATACTTCCATTGGACCCTTCAAGACTTCCACAAAACAAACCTTTATCCTATTGCTGTACAAGGTGAATAATGGATGAAAAATGGTAGAATATATTATAATAGAATGACGGCTACAAAAGGATGAAAATAACTAACTACCACTAGTCTATTTATAAGCTAAAACTAGGGCTACAAAAGGCAACAAAAAAAATACTAAAATACCCTCTAACAAACTTAATGACTAAGTTTGGGAATATAAATTATTATTTCTAATACCATCCCTTAATTTATATTTCCTCAAAACTAACAACACCAATTCCATCCCTTAAGCGAAGAAATTGATCAGTCTTGATAGCCTTCGTCAGAACATCTGCCAACTGTTTCTGGGTGCTACAGTGCTCAACTTCTAACACTCCATTCTGAACCTGATTTCTCAGAAAATGATACTTGGTCTTAATATGCTTGCTTCTCCCATGCAACACTGGGTTTTTGGAAAGATTGATTGCAGACTTGCTATCAATCATCATCTTTAGAGGCTTGTTTACCTTGATCTTCAGATCCTGCAGCAAGTTCAGAATCCACATAGCTTGGCATGCAATAACAACACCTGCAATATATTCAGCTTCACAGGTTGACAACGCAACAACAGGTTGCTTCTTGGAACACCAAGAAATAGGGCCTCCCAGGAACTTGAACAAGTACCCATAAGTACTTCTTCTATCAACTCTGTCTCCACACCAATCAGAATATGAATAACTTAGAAGTTCTGATTCAATCTTTCTTCCAGAAGGAAATAACACTCCATACTTCAGAGTTCCCTTGATATACCTCAGAATCCTGACAACAGCTTGGTAATGGGACCACTTGGGTTTACTCATGAATCTGTTAACCATTCCAACTGCATAGCAAATATCAGGTATGGTATTACACAAATACCTCAGAGAACCAACCAACTGTTTGAAGGTTGTAGCATCCACATCCTCACTGTCAAAATCAGAATCCAGTTTCTGATTTGTATCTGCAGGTGTGACAGCAGCCTTACAATTCTGCAGCTTAAATCTCTTCAGAATCTCACGTTCATACTTCAGCTGATGCAAAATGATACCTTTCTCAGAATATCTGAACTCCATCCCTAGAAAGTATGTCATTTTCCCGAGATCAGTCATTTCAAACTCATTCATCAGCACCTTCTTGAACATAGCTAGTTCTTGTTCAAAACTTCCTGTCAGCAGTATATCATCAACGTACAAACACACCAGAATCATATTGCCTTCAGAGATATGCTAAACATAAACACCGTATTCCATCTCACATTTCTGAAAACCCTGCTTCTTGAAAAATGAATCAATCTTCTGATTCCAGGCTCTGGGCGCTTGCTTCAATCCATACAAAGCTTTATGTAATCTGTACACCATCCCTTCCTGATTTTTTTCACAAATCCAGGAGGTTGTGACACGTAAACTTCTTCTTGTAATGGACCATTCAGAAATACAGATTTCACATCTAAATGCATCAGAGGCCAATTCCTATTAGCAGCTATGGCAATCACGAGTCTGATTGTTTCATGTCTCACTACAGGGGCAAACACTTCAGAATAATCCAGCCCAGGTTTCTGCAGAAATCCTCTTGCTACTAACCTCGCTTTATGTTTGCCAATTGATCCATCTGGCTTTAGCTTTTGCTTGAAAACCCATCTGACGCTGATGGCTTTCTTGTCCTTTGGAAGTTCTGTCAGCTTCCAGGTCTTGTTTCTCTCTATGGCATCAAGTTCTTCTTTCATGGCCTTCAACCAGACTTTCTGCTGAAGAGCCTCTTCTGTACTCACGGGTTCAGAGTCTACTAGCATGGCACACTGAATAATTTCTCCTTCAGAATCTACTTCAGTGTCTTGTAACATGTCAAACTCTTCGAATCTTCTCGGAATGTTTCTGATTCTCTGTGGCCTCTGACCTTGGTCAGAATCTCGTTCGGATGCTTGAACCCCAAAAGTTTCTCCTTTAGAAGTTTCTCCTTCAGAAGCTCTTGCTTCAGAAGGTTGACTTCCTCCAGAACCTTGACCATCTTCAGAGTCTGGTATATTCCCAGAGTCTGAATCACCACCAGAATCTGGATCATCATCAGAATCTGGATCATCAAAGTCACCTTCATCTTCTGAGTCTCCTTCAGAATCAGAATCACCATCATTTTCAGAAACTCTTAGTTCTGACCTTTCTTCAGAAGTTCTCACATCAGAGTCAGATTGAGACTTATTCCAATTCCAAAATTCTGATTCCTTCACAATAACGTCTCTGCTAAATTCAACTTTATTAGTTTCTGGACAATAAAGCTTGTACACACCTGTACTGTGGTACCCCACCAGTAACATTACTTTGCTTCTATCATCCAGCTTCTGTCTTCTGGCTTCTAGAACATGTTTGTAACACACAGAACCAAAAACCTTCAGATGACTAACACTTTGCTTTTCTCCAATCCAATTCTGAAAAGGAACTATTTCCTTCAACTTCTTCGTTGGACATTTGTTGAGCACATATGCTGCGGTGGCAACAGCTTCTCCCCCACAAGTTGTGAGGAAGCTTCTTCTCCTTCAGCATGCTTCTTGTCATATCAAGCAAAGTATGATTTCTTCTTTCAGCAAGACCATTGTGTTGAGGAGTATAAGGAGCAGTAACCTCATGCTCAATTCCATTCTCCTCACATAACTTCTGAAACTCTTTGGAGTTATACTCACCCCCACTATCGGTTCTGAGAATCTTCAGAGTCTGACCACTCTGATTCTCAGCCTTCATTCTGAACTTCTTGAATTCAGCAAACACCTCGTGTTTAAACTTAATAAGGGATACCCATGTCATTCTCGTGAATTCATCAACAAATGACATGAAGTATTTATTCCCTCCGATTGATGCTATTGGAAATGGACCACACACATCAAAATGCACTACTCCCAAGGCATGTTTTGCTCTTGGAGCTACTTCTGACGCAAATGGAAATCTTGGTTGCTTTCCTTCCATGCACACTTTGCATGACTTCTCAGGCTTCTTAATTGCAGGAATTCCATGTACCAGCTTCTTCGAATTTAGATGCCCTAAGCTTCTGAAATTTAGATGACCAAATCTTCTGTGCCACAACTCACTTTCCTCCACAACACTTGTTGCACTGAGGCATTCAAAGTCTGCAGTTCTGACATTCACCTTGAATGTTCTATTCCTTCCCTGTTCTGACTCCATAATCAACTTCTGATTACAGTCATACAGCTTCAGAAGATTGTCATTCATGGTAACTGAAAAACCTTTCTCAATTAATTGTCCCACGCTCATCAAATTGCTTTTTTATGCTAGGTACATACCACACTTTCTGAATCAATGTTGTTTTCCCATTGTTCAGAATAACTCTAACATTTCCCATACCTTCAGCGTTAAGATATTTGTCATCAGTACATCTGATCTTTGTCCTCTTTTTAGAGTCAAAATCAACCAGCCATTTCTTATTTCCAGTAAGATGATTTGAGCAGCCAGTGTCCATATAACACCAGTCTGTCAAATTCGTATCATCAGATTCAGAAGCCATCAATAGCACAGATTCATCATCAGAACTTCTGGCTATATTTGCTTCTTCTGACTTCCTTTCTTTGTTTGACCAATAATCTCTAGCAAAGTGACCAAACTTCTTGCAACAGTAACATTGGATCTTCTTCTTGTCATACTTCTCTTTTCCCTTCTGAGCATTCTTTTGCCTATCAGAAGTTGAGGTTTCTGACTTCTGACCACCATCAGATCTTCTCCTGGCTTCTAACCAAGACTGCTTATGATGCTTCTTATCAGAAACTGTTTTCAGAGCCTGCTGCTCTACTTCCCTTTCAGAAGTTCTCTCAGTCAGACGCAACTCTTGCGCCTCTAGACTGCTTTGCAGCTCTTCAATTCTCATGGTGCTCAGATCCTTAGAATGTTCTATTGCTACCACAATGTAATCAAACTGAGGGGTAAGGGATCTCAATACCTTCTCAATGATTACTTGTTCAGAAAGAGTTTCTCCACACGCCTTCATCTCATTAGTGATCAGAATCACTCTGGAGATGTACTCAGAAACTTTCTCATTGTTCTTCATGTTGAGATTCTCATACTGCTTAAGTAGAGACTAAAGCTTCACCTTCTTCACTCATACATCACCACCGTAACATCTGACCAGTGTGTCCCACGCAGCCTTTGCCGTCGTTGAATCAGCGATTTTCTCAAACACATTTGTATCCACACACTGATGGATGTCAAACAATGCTTTTTGATCTTTCTTCCTTGTATCCTTCTGCGCGTTCTTCTGTTCCTCCGTTGCATCTACTGCTACTGGAACATAACCTTCAGTGACAAGATCCAGAACATCTTGAGCACCGAACAGTACACGCATCTGAATCATCCAACGAGTCCAGTTTTTGCCATCAAATACTGGAAGTTTGGTGTTCATACCGCCGTTTCCGTTCATCTTCAACCTTGTACAGTCACTCAGATCTCACCAAACACAGTGTTTTCCAATCCCACGGAATCAGAAAATGTGATTCTGATCAGATTTTTGTTCAAGATTCAACACGAATTCAAGAACCAAAAATCAATCACACGATGCCTCATGTTTCACTCGTGGTTCTCGTGTTTCCCCGTGGATCCGAACCGGAGCTCTAGATACCAATTGTTGGTGTACAAGGTGAATAATGGATGAAAAAGGGTAGAATATATTATAATAGAATGACGGCTACAAAAGAATGAAAATCACTAACTACCACTAGCCTATTTATAAGCTAAAACTAAGGCTACAAAAGGCAACAAACAAAATACTAAAATACCCTCTAACAAACTTAATGACTAAGTTTGGGAATATAAATTATTATTTCTAATATATCCCTCCAACACACTCACTGTTTCTCCATAGAATGAACACACCATTTCAACACACATCCACCCTTCATGTTTGATGGCTGCGCCAAAAGAAAATAGAAACCAAAATACATTTTCTTCACCAACATCACCATTAACTCTCACCTCCTTCTGTCAACATAAAACTCTCTCCCTCTCTGCATTTTTTTCGAACAAAAAAAGGGTGAATAAGAAAATACCTCATATATCACTTTCATCTTCCTTAAACAGAAGACTGAAGAGCAACTTAAGCATGAAATGTGGTTAAGTTTCTCCAATGTTTCCAACCGTTGGAAAGAAAAGAGGGTGTGGTTTCGAGAATCCAGAGCCTTCTTCACCGAAAGTAACTCACATTGGACAGGTTAGAGTGAAGACTAAGAAACGAGGGAAGAATATATCGATATTGGCATTTGAAGTAGCTAATACGATAACCAAAGGTTCCATTTTATTTCACTTACTGTATGAAGAAAACCTTCAGTTCCTCAAGAAGGAGGTTTTACAATCCGAAAAGCACCACCAAACCATGATCTCTCCGTTTGAATCACATCACCAAACCAGCAGCAAAGTCAGTTCACCCCAGTCACGGCGTCGGAGTTCCTAAACCTCCTTCTCATTACAGAAACCTCCACTACCACTGATCAACGAGCTTCCCTTCGTTTCGACCAACACCACGACAATAAGCTCAGCTCCTTTTGTTCAGATTTGCGACAACACCGTGCGACATTGGAAGGAAAGCCATCCTACAATCAGCCACAACCAGGCGCTGCCACAGGCTTTTTGATCAGCTACAACAGCAACCCATCCACGTCACCGAAACCAACACTCGATCTGCAACAACCTTTGAACAACTCACAGACACAAAATCAAAATAGAGGAGAAACGTGGAAAGGAGTTGAAAGCCATAGATGAAGCTGAGGCGACTCGCGAGAGAATACAGGAAAAAAAAGCAACATATTGATTGAAGGAACATAGAGCGAGAGAGAACTCGGAGATCGAAAATGGCGAAGAAGGTGAAGGGTGAAAGAAAACGTGTGTTGCCAGAAGAAGAAGGTGAGAATGAAGCGTGATGCTGAGCTGTTGGTTTTTCTCATCTCTTTTATGAGAAAAACATGCGTAGGAACGAACTTAAATTCTGAGAGTTACAAACAGTCAATAAGAAAGAGAGAAAATATTAAATTTTTTTAAAATTTAATTTATTTTTAATTTGGATTCATGGGTGGTTGTGATTATGGAGGAGAGAGAATATTATTTTTTTATTTTTTAATTAATTAAAATAATATAATTGGTTGTTTCTAAAACCAAGTGTTAGGTTTGTGTCTACCTAAGTTTTTTTCCCTCTTTTATGGCTTATTATTATTATTTTTTTGGTTAAAAAGAATTAATTGCTCTTCATGACTTTGGTTGGGCTCAGCCCACGATTTGTTGATTTTACCCCCCAATCATAGATTTTTTTTTATATTTTATTTTGTTATTTATTTCTTTTTTCTTCTCTTATTATTTTATTTACATTTTCATGATTAAAACCTAAAAAATATTATTTTGTTATCTTTGATTGTTTATCTTATTTCAAAAAAATATTTTATTTTTCTTGTAAATATTTGTTTTAACATTTGGTATTTCATATTAAAAAGAAACTTAAAAGGATGGTTGCTTTTGTTGTTATTTGTATATATGCTTGATTCCGACAATTAAGTTTTTGTTGTTTGCTCATTACCATGATGCTTATTCTGTCTAATGTCCATCTGTGGCTTTTTGGATCTTCTTGATTGCCTGTTTAAGTCCAAGGGAAGGACTTATGGTTAACTTTTCAGTCATGTGCATTGTATTTTTCATTTTGTATCATTTACCTCTGTGTTTGATCCCTGTTTCCCCTATAAGTTGATTACCTTAGGATGTACATACTTAGACTATTCATTCCCTTAGGATAGTTTCCCTTAGGATGTTCAACTTAGACAACTTACATTTAATCTCCCTTTCTCCCATGAGAGAATTAGACATGAGTCATCTCTAGTTGGGATGTAATTCTCCTACCCCGTGACATAGTTGAGAAAGATGTAGATTCTTTTCCGCTTGAGAGAGGTATGTGGCATACTCGTCGATCTGATATCCGAGTCAGAGCCCTTCTCTTAATGCGAAGCAAAGATCCATCTTCCGAATGTTTGTGGTGGTTCAGTTGAGTATTCTACTTAAGATGACAACTTGTCTCTTCTCTTGACACCAATCAATAAACATTGTCTTTATCCGTAGTAGTCCGAACTACGGACGCTCTGATTTCTCAAAGTTTCCTTTGAGAATACGTAGGCACAAGGTCAATCCTTGGCGAGCAACCTTTTCTTTTTACCCTGTTTACCCTTTTTTAGGGGAACTACGAATGCTCTGATTCCATTCTCGTCAGGAAACGTAGGCACGAGATACGATGTCTTGGCGAGCATACTTAGTGTATATACCCCTAGGTCTTTTCTTTTCACCCTTAGCAAACAGATAATAAATAACACACTAAAACAAGAGGTTCCTGTAGAGTACTACAGATATCTAGGATGCTAACACCTTCCCTAGGTATAACCAACCCCGAACCTTAGATTCTCTTTTGCTTTGCATTGCATTTCATACTCATGGGTTATTCGTTCTTTTTCCATTCCTTAGATAAATTAAAGATCGGTGGTGAATTAAGATTTGCGATTCAAGTTAATTAATAGCTTGATATCCGATTCTCACCGCGACAGGTTGAATTTCCAAAAAATGCATAGATTTCAAGTTATGAGGCCATGAAGTTGATGTTTCATTCAAATGTGAAGTCAACACTTAGAAAAATTTCCAGCAAAATCTGCCTTGTTAAAGTAACCAACTTTAGGGCTATTTTTCACCATAATCCATTTTGATTCAAGGAAAAATCAAAACATGAAAGTTGTATAGCATGTTTCAAGCTTTCCAAAGAGCCAATGAACTTATTTTTTCCATGCTTGAGCTAGGAGATTCGAAGAGATGAAGTTGGCTCCTCCATACTGAATTTCAAGTCATATCCATGCCAAATCCTTGTTGCAAATCCATTCCAAGCTGCCTAATCTCACTTTGCAGATCATGTAACCTATAAATCTCCCCATAATCAGAGTATTACATAAGCCCTTGGTGCATTACACAAGAGATTCAAGCATTGTTCAAAATTCATGCCATTTGTGGGAGTTTTCCATAAAGCATTATGTCTATTTTGATAAAGTTTGCTTTTTCCAACCACTTGAGCCTCCAAGCTACTGCATCATATAAAAAACAATCTTTTATGATCAGAAGCAATCTCTAGACATCAGTAAAACAGGCCTATGCTACATGTTTCACTTCACCTTTTCCACAAGTTGGTTTCCAAACAAACCATTAAGCCTCAAGTTGCAATTCGGCAGAACTCAATTCTTCATCTCTTGCCCTATAAATAAAGGGTCTCTACTCATTCAAAAATAACAAAAAAAAACACAACAACAAACACATAAGAAATACACCTTAAAGCCTTGCAAACTCCTCTGCACCAAAATCACCCTTTCTCTCACTTTTTCAACCTCCATTGAAGTGAAAATTGTGATTAATCAAACCAGAAGTTTTCCACTTCTTTTAACCATTAAAATACCTCATATTCATCACATATAATCCATCCAGACACTCAAATCATTTTTGTACCATCCACACCATCATATTCCATCTTCACTTTCATATTTTACAAAAGGAATCGTGTGAAAAACCACTAAGAAGAGGCATTGTACCTTGCTCCAATAGGTAAATGTTCTTACACTTTGAAACTCTTGAATCATACATCATTTGTGATTATTTATTGAAGCAAAAATGTAGACATGATTGTGTTTAATGTTTTCTTCCATTGTTGGCAATATATCATGTTCATATGTGAAGTTTGTAAAGGTTGAAACCTAGGGTTTTGTTAATGTATTTTCCCTTCTTGTGTGTTATACATTGAGTTTTAGGTTATGAAAATAGAACCATTGGATTCCTTATGAAATTTCAAGAAACTTTCATTTGTATATCTTTGCATTTCGTCGAGTTTTGAGAAAGTTAGCGAGTTCAAAAGATTGAAATTGGCGTTTTTTTACAATCTGCCATGTTCGAGCCGACACACATACATGTTCGAGTCGATGCATATTGATTGAAATTGGTGTTTTTAACATTCTACCATGTTCGAGTCGACACATATACATGTTCGAATCGACGCACAAACTCCTTTTTTTGTGTGCATATTTTTGCATTCTGCCTTGCATAGGTCGACTCATAGCTAGTTTAGTTCGACCTCTCATGCATATTCAATTGTTTCCAAATATTTTCTTCACAAAATTCACATTGTCATCATGATTTCTTGTCTTGTATGTGTCCACATGATGTTAGGTATATCTTTTGACTTTCTTCAAACATGTTTGATGATTAAATTGTATCTATGTTTAAGTATTGTTATGACTTATCCATGTTTAATTGTTCTTGGAATTGTTCCCATGTTTAAGTATTGTTATGACTTATCCATGCTAGTTTGAACCTTTCCCATGTTTAAGTATTGTTATGACTTATCCATGCTTGTTTGAACCTTACCCATGTTTAAGTGTTGTTATGACTTATCCATGTTTTGTTGAACTTTTAAATGGTATCCATGTTTAAGTATTATTATGACTTATCCATGTTTGTCTTGTATTCTAGATTAAGTGGTGTTACATTGTGTGATTCTTTAATTAACATCATGTTTGAATGTTACCTTTGTCACTTGTAATTGATATCATGTTTGAATATCATCTTTGTTCATCTCATCCATATTTACTCATATTGCTCATGCTTAATTTAACTTTGTCAAGTTATCCCTAAGTGATGTTAGCTTGTTAGTCTTCATCCTTTTTTGTTATCTTTTATTTCCAATTCCAAAGGAAAGGTCTTTTGTTGACTTTATGTCATAGGTTAGATTCATTAGCCTTACCTCAATTTCCCTCTTGACATTGTTAGATTCATTAACCTTTTCAACTTAGATTTAGGTTAGAGTTTGTAAACTCTATGTAAGTGTTATTGTTATAAACACTTACCTTTCCCTTTGAACCTTAATCACATATCAAGTATTCTTCACCCTTATTAAGGTGAATTACGATTGCTCTGATTCCATCCTTGTTAAGATACGTAGGCACAAGACCGCGAAGTTTTGGCGAGCATACTTAGTAAAACTTCTAGGTTTTTCCCCATAGAATATTTCCAATCAATAGCAAACAAGCAATAACATAACACAAATACAACAAGAGGTTCCTGTAGAGTACTATAGATACTTAGGGTGCTAATACCTTCCTTTAGTATAACCAACCCCCGAACCTTTAGATCTCTTTGCATTGTTATTACATTGCACAATTAGGATTTTATTCGATCTTTTCCCTTTCCTTTGGATAAATTAAAGTTCAGTGGCGAACATTCAATGTTTTGTGATTCAAGTTAATACAATAGATTGATATCTGATTCTCACTGCAGCAGAAATGACTACTTCACTGGGGATTATCCTCTAAGAGGGTTAAGCCTATCTTGTTTATTTGTGTTATTTGTATGTTTGTATATATTCGTTTGCTTGTTATGCTTGGGTTTTCTGTTTGGCAGGGTGGATACCTTTGTGTGGTGAGATAAGTCAAACCTAGACTTGAGAGAACAAATAAGATAGGAAGGGTAGTATAATCAAGGATAGTTTGAGGGAGTAATCCCGAAGAAGTTGACTTGAGATCCCCCGCTCAATGGAGGCCCTCTTGAGGGTAGTGGTTGTTGAGCAAGTAATCATGAACACATTACTACTTTCGACCTAGGTGCCTATGAAACTGAGGACCTTAGTTACCTCTTACCCCACTTGGCCTTGTAAAGATTGTAGTGCGATGGTTATGAAGGTGTAAACCTGAAATAGTTGATACGCAATACTACGCTCAGATGAGATTCTCTTGAGAATATTATTGATTTCCGAGTAATCGGTGTGCTAATAATATCCGAAAGATGGATCAATGACTCTGAGAACTTTGTAGAACCCGTTGTACAGGTACAAATAAACCCATAGTACATACCTTTATGGGAGGGTTGAACCTTTGACCTCATGCACAAGATGTTAAACCATAAGCCTTGTGTGTTGCATTCATACATTCATGCATTCATAGACATCATTTTTAAACAAAGTCTTCAACAAACTTAGGGATATTAGTTGCAAACATCACAAAATTACTGAAAAAATTATACTTCCAGTTTTTTATTCAGAAAAGGATCTCCTTAATCAATTTTATTTTTCATGTCAATCTGTCATCGAGCATGTCAATAAGACTCATTTATGTTTCTTTGTAATAGTTGTTGACAAAGCAGAATGAACCACCTTGAACGAGAGAACCAAGAGCTTAAATGAGAAGTGATTGCTTTGGGAGACCGTTTGGAGAAGCTCTCCACTATGATGAAAACTTCGGTGGATGACCACGAGCTAGAGAAATCTGACCTCCATGAAAAGATGACTAGGTTGAAAGTTTCTAAGGGGCGTCTAATGGACGTGATTATTTCTCAACAACAACGTCATGTTCAGCAAAATAGCCAGCAAACCCGTAATCAAAAGAAGAGTGATGACGTCCCAGTGTACTATGCTAAGTTGTTTCCTATCCTCATGGAGAAAAGGTTGATCAAGACAGAAGCGCCACCCGCTGTTCCTAAGACTCATGAAAGTTATCTCAAGGCTGATTATTTCTGTGCATTCCATAAAGGTGCATTAGGGCATGGCATTGAAGATTGTTTTGTCTTTGAGCAAAAGGTGTGAAAGATAATGCAAGAGGGTGTCATATCCTTCAAGGTTTTGGAGCCTGAAGTCCAAATAAATTTGTTGCTAGATCGCGTAGCGAATGCCTCAATGCTCATGGTCGATTGAGGTTCCGAGGTCTACATCATCTATGTTCCAATTCCCTAAAGCTGACAACCCATTGTTTGTTTCAGCATTTCTTTTTGTATTTTGTAGTTGCTTATAAGCATTGTTGACTTTTGGATATGTAATATTAGCGAATTAAGTTTTATGTTGAATTTACTCTTGATGTTCGCAATTATCCTTAAAGCTCTTTGAGACTTTTAAAAATTTCATTTTGCATCCATGTGCATGTTGTCACATTTGCATTTCTAAGACATAAAACTCATCCATCCTCTTCCAATAATTCTGCAAGGTGATTCCTAACACGTGTTTGGAACGTATGACAATGATGAGCGAACTAATGACGAGTCAAAAAGCATTGAAGGAGGAAATCAGGGTTCTGAAGAACCATATGAGTTGGGTCTTGGAAACCCTGCAAGCCTTGATGAAGAGGGAAGGGCACCATGTGACAATCAAGGAAGTCATCACTTCACATTCATCCAATGTTCCCCCACACCAAGGGAATTTCCACGTGGAAACTCCTCATCTACCAGCGTTTGGTTCTCCCTTAAGATGTCATCCTCATCGTTTGGCTGCCAAGAGAGCACATCAACATCCTTTGGTTTTTTCTCCTCAAAGTCGTCAAAATCAGAGTCGGAACAAGAGGAAGAATCATAACAAGAGGAACAAAGCTCTCTTTAAGCCAATTCATGTGCCACTTAGTAAGCTCTACCAACTGCTAATTCAAAATTTATTGGTGACTCCTCGACCTCTCACTCCTGTTCTGGGGCCATGGTACAATGAAAATGTAACATGTGAATTCCATAAAGGGGCTGAAGGACATGATCTAGATACTTACTTGGCGTTGGAAGCTTTGGTGCAAGAGTTGATCCATGATAAGAGCTTGATCTTGGAGGAAGACCATCCAGAGGTTGAATGTAGATACCTTACTGAAACAACTAGTAATTGACCCGTGCGATACGTTTGTGGGTCGGGATATGGTTTTGCCGCGCATTTATTTGTAGACTGTCATAAAAATTAAAAGTTGAAGAAAGAAAAAAAAATAAGAATAATAGTAAATTAAGTTGAAATAGTAATAAATGTAGAAGATGAAAGTTAAACAATAATATCAATAATAATATGATTAAAAAAACTATTGAAACTTGTATTAGATAAATTAATCGTTTAAGCTTTTTTAACAAATAAGACAATTATGTTATAAGAGATAATACAATGGTCGATAAAGTTCAATTATTCAATATTTGAATCAGTAATAAAGTTGATTCCATTTATAACAATAGTATTTGTTTCCGTATATAAAAATATTTTAATCAACAATATATATTTTTTCCGTATATAAATATTATTTTTGTTTTGATATTATTTATAAATATATTTAAATCAATAGTAAAGTTGTTCCCGTTTTTAAAAGTATTTAAATCAAAATATTATTTTTGTTTTGATATTATTTATAAATATATTTGAATCAATAGTAAATTTGTTCCAGTTTATAACAATACTATTTTCTCCCATATAAGAAAAATATTTTAATCAACAATGTCTTTTTTCCCGTATATAAATGTTAATTTTAATATGACACTATTTATAAAAATATTTGAATCAATAGTGAAGTTGTTCCTGTTTATAACAATAATTGAATCAATGATTTCATATGTCATGTTTCAAATAATTTCCACGATATGAGAAAACAACTTTACTTCTAACGTGAAAATTCATTTACATCTTAAATCATTTGTTTAAACGTTATTAGATAAATGAGTCCTTTTACTGTTTTACAAATAAAGTAATTATTTTATAAGAGATAATACAATATAAAATATCAACTAAATATTTTTTAATAGACTCCCTTAATTTTTCACATATGAAAATTAAAGATTTTTCCCTTATACACACAAACAAACAAATATTAGTTTTGCTTATTTTCATAAATATTCATTTAAAATAAAATCAGTATATCCTCATAAATATATTTATCATATATTCTCATTTAAAATAAAATTTTCATTTTCATAAATATTTAGTTAAAAATTTATTATAGATAATATTATCATAATATTAGTTTTGTCTCTTAAAATAGATAAAAACCTTCCTTGTCAAATTAACTACTATTTTTCAATAGATGAATCTGTTGGTATGGATATAAACCTTAGCTTAGATTCTTCACTTAAAAGTGCTACAATGACATAATCAATGAGAGACTGTCAGCCACAAGAGACCATTAAATTACATGATGATGAGTTAATGGCCTTCATCCTTTTTTACTCCACCTAAACTCGTTGATTGAAGGCAGCGGAGTTATCTTCATTTGTTAATATCATGATAAGAAGCAATCAATTTTTTATAGTTGGTGACGGAGGAGCAATCTTCATATTTGCACTGTGGTCATTTGTTAATAATATCTAGTATGATAACAAAACATTAACATAAGTAAACAATAGAATAACAACCCCAGTATATCTTGATGCCTCATCATTTCTTAGTATCTATTGAGATTATATGTAACAACATGGTTGTCAAAAGAATGTAATCAAAACAGTATGGAAAACTTACTCCACTGAAATACCAGCTGCTGCATATTTAATTTCCTAGATTCAACGCAAACTTTGGTTCTTAAGTGTGGTTTAACAAAAGCACAATAGTATGAGTCATCAACCAGTCATGACAAGTACATCAGAATGAAAAATACTCGTAAATAAGAGGCATCAACCAGTCATGAGAAGGACAACAAAAGAAATAGAAGAAATAGACGAAAAATATGTTACCTAGAGCGCGGCGAGAATGAAAACGACGTTATCAAGAGCGCGGCATGAACGAAAACGACATTACCGAGAGCATGGCGAAAACGAAAGCAATGAAAGCGACGTTGTCGAGAGTGCAAAGAGAACATAAGCGACGCAAACTATGTTACCGAGAGCATGGTGAGTGCGATAGCAACTAACACGGGTTACCGAGAGCATGGCGAAAACAAAAACGGCAAGAATAAAATCGATGAAGAAATACTCAATGCCTTAGGTGTTGTTAGATGATGCTTTCATTATGAGAACAAAGTGACAGGAATGATCGATTAATATTTCTTGGAGGGAAACTGAACAGCTTATTAATTTAGAAGGAGAATATTTTATTTGACGGTACTTAATAGTAGTTAACGACAAGGGAGGTTTGTGTCATATTTGAAAATAGAGGGGTGTTAGTTGCATGTAGATAGAGTTGAGGGGAGGTCAGTGTATTTTCCCCTAAAATCAAAGGTCATTGGAAGTAATGCTTTATCTTTTTCTTTTGTTTAAGTAAAACAAAACCTTAGCATACTTTCATCGTCCATAATGAATAATTCCACAAACAAAACTAACAACGACAGCCCAAAAGATGAATCAAATCAACCAAAACTGCAGTTTGAAATCAAAATGATGGGAGTGATAACAAACATAAGCTAATAATCAAAGTATGACATAGAAGAGCCAACAACTAACCTGGGTAACATAATTACCATATTGGTCCTGAGCAAGAGAGCAAACTGACTCCAATTCATCCACCATAAACTGACACTGAACCTCATATGTACAATGCTCTAGAATTCTCTGCAGGAAACATTATTCAGTCCTACTTAATGCATGACACAAAAAGAAGCTTCTTTACAGGAAAGGGAATTCAATAACTATACCTGAATGACTTGACAACCATACAGATGCATTGATAAATTAGAAACTTGACCATGAAATGCAGATAGTATAAAGCCAATTTTTTGGTTTAAGAATAGTGAATTGGAGAAATTCCAGGAGCAGAAAACCAGTCTAATGACCACTGGTAGCATGAGCAAGCATCATCTTGCCATTTGCTGAAGACAAATGAACAGACAACAATGGAGGATTTTTCTGGACTGCAACCGTTATCTCTTTATATTGATAGTTCAAAATGTCTTCACCTTCAAATGAGTTACAAAGTGGTCTTTATATAGAGACCAAGGATAGGAGAGATAAATATTACACTAATAAATATTACATTAAATGTCGCTGGGTCTCAAGGAGAAAAGGCTTATTCACTCCCCAAGAGAATCTAATTTTTTTTCACTACCCAATACATAATTTAAGTTTATCCCAACAAAACTCCCCCATAAACTTAAATGTTTCTACGGTCCATCATTCCCAGCATCTTCTTTCCTCTGTCGAACAGATCCTTCGACAGTGGTTTTGTGAGAATGTCAGCTGCCTGGTCCTTGCTTGCAACATGCTTTAGTTCGACATCTCCATTCTTCACATGTTCTCGAATGAAGTGGAATCGAACGTCAATGTGTTTGCTCCTTTCATGGTTTACTGGATTCTTCGCCAGTTCGATTGCAGATTTGTTGTCCACTTGTATTATTGTTGCATCTTCCTGCTTTTGTTCCATCTTGCTCAACAATCTTCTGAGCCATATTGCATGGCATACACACCAAGATGCTGCCACATATTCTGCTTCACATGTCGAAAGTGTTACAATTGGTTGTTTTCTCGAAAGCCAGGTAAAGGCAGTGTTTCCCATGAAGAAAACATAGCCTGAAGTACTTTTTCGATCATCTATGTTACCACACCAATCGCTATCAGAATAGCCAGTCAACTTGTATTCTTCTGCTTTTGAATAAAACATTCCAAGTGACACAATTCCTTTGACGTATCGAAGGATTCTCTTCAAAACTTTCCAGTGTGTGTAAGCTGGTTCTTCCATGAATCGACTCACAATTCCAACACTAAGCGAGAGATCTGGCCTTGTGCATGTCAGATATCGAAGACTTCCCACCAAACTTCGAAATTTGCTTGTTTCGACACGCTCTCCCCCATCAAATTTCGAAAGTTTTGCTCCTGGTTCCATTGGAGTCGAAATTGGATTACAGCCTTCCATCTTAAATTTCTGCAGGATGTCCTTTGCATACTTCTCCTGTGAGATAAAAATTCCAGCTTCTTCTTGTCGAACTTCTAGACCAAGGAAATACTTCATCAGACCTAAGTCTGTCATTTCGAATTCCTGTGTCATTGCAGTTTTAAATTCCTCTATCAATTGATTGTTGTTGCCCAAGAAAATTAAATCATCAACATAGATAGCAACAAGCAGCATTTTCTCTTTATCTTTCTTCACATATACAACATGTTCGTGGGGACATTGCTGAAAACCATTCTCTTTGAAGTATGTATCAATTCGTGTGTTCCATGCTCGTGGTGCTTGCTTCAGCCCATAAAGTGCTTTCTTTAGTCTTAGCACTTTTCCTTCGTTTTCGATCTTCATGTATCCTGGGGGTTGTTCGACATAGACTTCTTCTTCGAGCACACCATTCAGAAAAGCTGACTTGACATCCATTTGAAATATTGGCCATTTGTATTGAGCTGCTTGAGAAATGAGTAGTCGAATTGTTTCCATTCTCGCAACAGGTGCAAACACTTCATCATAGTCAATTCCTGCTTTCTGTTTATATCCTTTCGCCACAAGTCGTGCCTTGTATCTTTCGATTTTACCTTCAGCATTCATCTTTTTCTTGAATACCCATTTCACATCAATTGTTCGACTTCCTTTGGGTAATTCTGATAGTTCCCAGGTATCATTTCGTTCGATGGCATTTATCTCTTCATTCATGGCATTCTTCCAGTCTTTGTTTCTCACTGCTTCTTCAAAACTGACATCTTCAGAATCTGCCAATAGACAAACAAGGTGCACTTCTTCTGTGTTTTCGTACAAGTCTTGTAGACTTCTCATTCTAGGTTGTGAAGACTCATCTTCATTGTCGGAGTCTTCAGTCGAAATGCCTCTGTCGAGTTGCTCCAATCCCACTTCGACAACAACCTCTGTCGAATTGTTCCAATCCCACTTGCTTGCTTCGTTTACTCGAACATCTCTACTCACTATCACCTTTCTGTTTATAGGATCGAAGAGTCTGTAACCTTTCGTTTTCTCATCATACCCAATGAGTATGTATTTCTGACTCTTGTCCTTCAGCTTTGTTCTTCTTTGATCAGGTACATGTGCATAAGCTACACTTCCAAACACTTTGAAATGAGACACAGTTGGCTTTTGTCCACTCCAAGCTTCTTGTGGTGTTTGATCTCCTAATTTCTTATGTGGGCATCTATTTTGAACATAGATTGTACATTGCACAGCCTCTGCCCAAAATTCTTTCGACATGTTCTTGCTCTTAAGCATTGAACGAACCATGTCAAGAACTGTTCGATTCTTCCTCTCCGCCACACCATTTTGTTGAGGTGAGTATGGTGCAGTTAGAAATCTTCTTATGCCCTGTTCTTCACAATACTTCATAAAGGCTGTCGAAGTATATTCTCCACCTCTGTCTGATCGAAGAGCTTTGATGTGTTTGTCAGTTGCTTTCTCCATCATTATCTTAAACTTCTTGAATGCTTCGAAAGCTTCTGACTTTTCTTTCAGAAAATACACCAAAGTTTTCCTTGAGAAATCATCAATGAAGGAAATGAAGTACTTTTTGCCACTGAAGGATTCTGGAGTAATTGGTCCACAAATGTCGGTGTGAATCAATTCCAGAATATATTTAGCCTGATATTCTGCCTTCTTCTGAAATGAAGTTCTTGTCTGTTTACCAAACACACATTCTTCACAGAACTTTCCGTCGAACTCCATGTCTGGTAGTCCATGCACCATATTTTTCTTCGCCAATCTCTGTAGTCCAGCCTGATGTAGATGACCAAAGCGCAAATGCCATAAAGATGCTTGATCTTCGACATTGGCTTGTAAGCATTTTCCTTGAATGTTTCTCAAGTTCAGCTTGTACATTCAATTTCTTCCCATTTCGACCTGAGCAACCAATTGTCCTGACTTGTCTTTCAGATACAGATTTCGATTTTCCATGAGTATCGAATAGCCCTTTTCAGTAAGTTGTCCCAAACTCAAGATATTTGCTTTGAGGTTTGGTACATAATACACTCCTTCAATTGATCTTATCACATCATCCTTCTGTAAGAAACAAATTGTTCCTTTTCCTTCGACCTTCACCTTCGACGCATCTCCAAACGAAACATGGCCATCTTCAATCTTCTTCATTTCTTTAAACAAGTGTTTGTGACCACACATGTGATTGCTAGCTCCTGAGTTCAGGTACCACATGGTGTCATTTTCTTCGTCTGCTTCCTTTTGAGTCATCAATAGGAATCCTTCGTTCGATTCTGTTTCTAAAACAAAATTTGTTGTCTCCTCCACCTTTCTTCTGAGTCGACAATCTTTTGCAAGATATCCCATCTTTCCACAGTTGTAACAACTGTAGGAGTTGCAATCCTTCGCATAGTGCCCCTGCTTGTTACATTTGTAACATTCGCCATTTATGTAGTTCGACCTACCACCTCTTTGTCCACGTCCTCTACCACGCCAATTTTGTTGACTTGACTGTCCTCTTTCGACATTCTGGTAACTTCGACCACCATCACGTCCTCCACGTCCACGTCCTCTACCACGCCAATTTTGAGAAAAGAGTGCTTTTTCGTCTCTGTTGAGTTCTGTATCCTCAGTCTTTTCCTCCTTCTTCTTTGTTTTGCGCTGTTCATGTGCTTCGAGTGAACCAGCAACATCTTCGACAGTGATTGTCGAAAGGTTCTTCGCCTCTTCTATTGCGCACACTATGTTTTCGAATTTATCTATCAAAGATCTTAGAATCTTTTCGACAATACGAGCATCCGTCATCCCTTCTCCATTTCGATTTAACTGATTTACCACCGTCTGTACTCTTGTGATATAGTCTGACACGGGCTCTGTCTCCTTCATCTTCATTCTCTCTATCTCTCCTCGAAGAGTTTGTAAGCGGACTTGCTTGACTCTATCTGCTCCTTTGAACGCTTTCTCTAGTGTATCCCACGCTTCCTTTGACGTAGTTGAACCAACAATCTTTTCGAAGGCTGATTCGTCAACTGCTCTAAACAACATGTACAGTGCTGTTTTATCTTTTGAACGCGTCTCTTTCAACGTCTTGTTCTGGGCTGCTGTGAAACTTGCTGTGCTTGATGGTTCTTCATACCCATCACTTGTTACCTCCCACACATCAAGTGAGCCAAGGAGCGCCTTCATCTGAATGCTCCAATTCTCGTAGTTTGATCTTGTTAAGCGTGGCAGTGGCATTTGACTCGTCATGCTCGCCATGAGCTCTGATGCCAATTTGAAGACAAATGAACAGACAACAATGAAGGACTTTTCTGGACTCCAACCGTTATCTCTTTATATTGATTGGTCAAAATGTCTTCACCTTCAAATGAGTTACAAAGTGGTCTTTATATAGAGACCAAGGATAGGAGAGATAAATATTACACTAATAAATATTACATTAAATGTCGCTGGGTCTCAAGGAGAAAAGGCTTATTCACTCCCCAAGAGAATCTAATTTTTTTCACTACCCAATACATAATTTAAGTTTATCCCAACATTTGCATCGTCAATACAGTATAAATGAGGGACCTATCATTCCACATCCTAAATCAGTAATAATAATGGGTCAGCAGGAAAAAATAATGGTGTGAGAACTTTGAAACAAACCAGGTTTCCATTTGTATCAATTTCTCTCATGCGCTTATCCATGAGAACAAATCCACGCAGTTTTGCAACATCGAACTGCAAGAACATGTAACAATGATATCCAATCACTTCCTTCCGAGAAAACTTTTTGTATTAAAGACATTTCTGTTAGAAAAGCATACATTCTCCAATCCAAGACCTTATGTGAATGGAGCCCTTCCGGTTGCTATTAATGCAGCATCCACCAATAGAATAGAAGAAACAATAGATTGTAAGCAGTCAGTTATTAAATATGCACATATAATATATAAATTTAAAGGAAATGTGGCCTGCATTTTAAAGGAGATACTTCCACATGCATTTTTGTTGTTTGGCGTCATGTGTTCGTCCTATTTTTTGTGTCTATAGCAACCATCATTGTCTGCCACAGTATTTGTCTCCATGTCTTGCATGTACTCAAGCTTGACTGCTGATATGATCCTATAATTGGACTCTGATTGTTCCAAACCTTAGGGGCTTAAAGTATCAGGTCAGTAAGCCTTTTTATATTATACTTCTATTACCACAAGAGACTTATCTCCAACAACCTTCTGGACACATGGTTATTAAGCTCGGGGAGTCCAGGTTAGTTTATGCTACTTGAGTCTGCTTGAAACAGACTTTGCAGGTGAGGTTTTGTAGGCTAAACACCTAAGACAACAACCAAGAAACATTCACAGTATTGTATATAATACTTCAGTAGTATTTTTGTTACAAAAATTGTTATATATATTTTTAATAGCTATAAATTTATGAGTTTCCCTGCACCTTCTGGGTACCTCACTGCTTCTACCACCTAAGATAGTTAAGGTAAATATAACACATATGGATAGAACAATAAGAGGAAGTTTCTTACCGTTTGCTTCTGGTATATTTTTTAGAGCAGCCGCTACAACTTTGATAATAATGTCATTCACTGAAACGTTTACGTTATACTACTATCTGCGTTGCATAGGTACGGGTACGTACCCAGTACCCGATACGGGTACTGGTACGAATTACGGCATTTTTAGAAAAACTATGGTACGGATACGTTAATATAATTTTTTTAAAATACAATTATAAAAATAACAAAGGAATTATATTGTTTAAATAACATCAAAACATTAAAATTAAAAACAATTTACTTAAAAATAGTTAATATCTTTGTAATAAGATAGATAAATCATACTTAAAAAGTATCAATAAATCATGATGAAATCATGGTTGAATATCTATATTTTTCTCTTCAATATCATTAAGAAAAGTGGCTTCTAGTTCAGGTTCATCATAAGAAAGACCAATAACTTTAAGAATATCAGCTTCATCAAATAGATCTCATTCATTTTTATCAATATCCCACATTTTTGTTGCTCCTTCATTATAAACCTTACTCTTTTTCGAGAGAAGACAGAGATTTGTATGAACAAAAACTAAATCATTAGCCCTCTTTAGATTGAGTCAATTCCTTTTGAATGAGTGAATAAATAGAATGATTAACCTAATTTTTACTCAGTAAAAAAATCCAAATTGTACCATCTGAAAAAAGTTTTAAAAATTGGGTACGTGGTACCAAATGTGTACCGGTTGGTGTACCAACATTAAAAATAAAATAAAAAATTTTGGTACGGCTTCGGTGCGTACCGTACGTGTACCGTACGCGTACCGGTACCTGGTACGTACCCGGTACCGGTATTTTACTTAAAATGGAGTACCAGTGCTTCACAGACTGCTATGCAATCAAGGAGCAAATAAAGATTATATTGGATTGCAGGTGTACCAGAACTAAGAGCATATCATCTAACATGTGTTAAAAAATAATAATATCAGTAATACCTACAAGATCCTTTCTAAGGGAAAGAAGAAGATCTAGTGTAACATCTGTCACATTCCAATAAAATATTATATGAATTGGTAAATATCAAATAAAATAGATTTCAATAATATGTAGGGCATAAGGGGATTAAAACCTGATGGGTATCAACAGAAAGTCAAAGATGGAATCTTACCATAAGAACTATTTTCAGTTGCATATGCAGCAGCAAGAAGGCTATCATAGAAATCTCTCATCTCTTGCATATACTGCAAAACAGGAAAAATGGATCACAATAGATTTGTAGAGCAATTGAAGTGCAAAAGGAATGACCCAGCTCCAACCTGAAACAGATCACAATAGTAATGTTAAGAGTGTTAATAGTATGAGCTTGAAACAAAATCTTCAAGGCATAACCTTAACCATAAATAAGCAGCATGCCAACAACACCTTCCAACACAATTGAAAAAGGAGATCAAGAAAAAACTAACAATAGAAAAGAGATGATGATAATGACAGATCAAACACCAGTTCAACAATCCTTCCCATATTCATGTCACCCAAAATTAAAATGCACAGTTAAAGAATTAGAGGACGTGAAAACTGTATTAAAAATCCTTCCCATATTCATGTCAACCATAATGCTAAACTGTTGTTTAGCTCAATTATCAACATTTTCAGTTAAACAACCATCCACAATGAACACAATGCTTGGAATGAGAAGGATTATTGTATAGGGAAACATTACTTACCTTGCAATAGATGCAGCCCCAAATAAGGAACAATAGTACCCGGACAACAACCTCAATTGCATTTGTGAAAAAATAGAAGGAAAAAGCAGTTTGAAGCACACAATAGGCCTAAAGTCATATTGCAAATCATAATTAAAATAACATAATCAAGTATGAAGAAAAAAATAACTGAATGATTGCCTGTTGTTCTCACTTCTCAAATAAGTTATTTATGTCAACCGATCCTAAAATTTTCTCTCCCAAAGAATCAAATATAAAGCAGTTCCACAAGAATAAAAGAAACATTCACTTCAATTAAAGGAGTTGACATGAATAAATTCCACTTATGAAGCCAACCCAATTTTTCAACAGAATATAACCAACCAATAAAAATAGAAATATTCAAGGTTGTCTTTGGTGTCAGAAACAATAGCAATAATAAAAGCACCCGTCACTATGCCTTTTCCAGTTCCTGGTGTTAGCACAATGTTGTTCGGAACTCCACTCAGTATTGTCTTCCCGCGAACCACCAGATTTCCATTATCAACCGATATCTTAGATGTCACTGTCATGTTCGAACACTTGACTACTGCAGCAAATAGAGGATTCATGTTAATAAATACAACCTAAAAGTAACAATTTTTTCCATCACCCATAAAAATACAGAAAAATTTCACAAATTTAAATTAATAAACTGTAATTAACAATTCATCGCGGATAGCAAAACATAAACCGAATAAAAAAATAAAGAAAATAAACAAATTTAAGCATCTACAAGTAATTGTAGACCTCAAAAAACTGAGTCAAGTTCACAACTATAATACAAGTCAACCAAACACATGATGCGAAACCAGACACTCAAAAACAAACTCCAGATAATGACTCTTGTCTAAAGTTTAAACACAACTCACCTTTCCTCAAACCAACAACTACACTGCACCTAAGAAAAATCAAAAGGGGAATAAAAAACCTAAACTTAACAAACTAAAACTTCATCAACAATAAAAAGAAGCTATCTTTCTATATACCAAAACAACACTCAAGAAAAACATAAGCTCAATGAAGAAGCGTTGGATTCGCAATCCCTAAGCCATGGAAGCGTTGGATCTGGAAAAACAAAAAGCCCTGTTAATGAGAATGGACAATGGAGAAGGTCAATAATCATCAAGAAAAACAATACTATAACAAATCATCTTCAAGAAAAACCCAAACTTTACATCCTATTCTGCTATTCTGATTTTCGGCATTACTTCATCGTGACTTCGACACTTTTCACCGAAAAATGGTGTATCCATGGAAGTGTTGGATCTGAAAAAAATAGTCCTGTTAATGAGAAGAAATGTAGAACATAAAGAAGAACGAAGTGGAAGATGAAAAGAAAGAAGAAGAGGAAGAGAAAGATTGAGCTGACAGAGAAAAAAGAGAGAGAACATCGGAAAAGAAAGAGAAAAAGGAATATAGAGAGAAAGTGAAGATTCTACACATTTTGAATTAAAGTAGACATTGAATTTGGACTAAGTGACATCATCAACTCATTCCAACCTAATGATCAAAGGCAAAAAAAAAAAACAACAACCATGTAACTGAAATTGAACTATATGACATCATTAGTTGGAAAAAGTATTTTTTGGACACAAAATACTCTTATTTTGGTGAGGTGGAAGATGTAGAGGTTGGGGCAGAAAAATAAATTCCATAGCCCTTAATTTTCTTATATTATAGATGGGCCATCCCATTGAGGAGTGTAAGGATTTCAAACTCAGATTTCTAGGTTTGTTAGAGTTACTGAAACCCCAGTAAGGAAGGCCAAATGCCGATGTCTTGATTTTTGAGCCAGATGATAAAGGACCTATGAGACCTCTCAAGGTTTGGTACCACAAGGAACAAGTCACCAGATGATGGAAGTGACCCCCTTTCTGGACTTGGAAATTGAAGCATACATCAAGTTTGTTGAAGTCAATTCCCTAATAGCTGACCATCTTTTGGTTGTTTCAGCATTTTTCGTTGTAATTTCTTTGCATGTTGATTTTGTATTTGCTTGTAAGCATTGTTGTTTTTTTGAATTGGTAAGATTAATGAAATGTTTATGCATCTTTTGAATCAATCTATTCGTATTCACTCATTTTCTTTCATTATTATTATAAAAAGCAAAATATATATTTTTCCCATCCACTTATCAAACTGTTGTTTTAATAAAGATTGGAAGAAGAATGACGAAAACCATATACCTGAAATTGTTGTGGTATGCTTTCAATCAAGAACCTTGTCGATGATGTAAGGATTTACTTAAAATCCCCAAACACTGGAGAAATAAGGAAGATAATCCCCCATCAACTCCTTTGAGCCTTGAAGTAGGAGTTTCTTTTTCCACAAAAGCCCTTAATTTTAAATCTGGGGCAGGGAAATGGGTTCAGTTAATTTGACTGCGCGTTCAATATTCAAAAGGTCCATACACCCTCCATAAAGGATCAAAAGGGACTAAGAAGTTGAAGAAAACTAGGAAATTTAGTGATTCCTCATTCACCAATAATGTGGCAGTCACAACCTGTAAGCAAAAAAACAAAATAAAAAAGCCCGCTAAGTCGTATACCATAAAAAACGACTTAGGCAAAAATTAGGGCATCCCGGTGGACCAAAAGCTTCAAAGAAACGGTCTAGGAAAAAGTTAGGGATTAAAAAGAAAAAGAAAAAGAGGTCTCAAAACCTCAACAAAGACAAGAAGAGGTCATCAAACCTTCAACAAAACAAAGATGAAATATGGTGATTGTCATTTCAAGGAAATCTTGAATCCTCATCTTTACCATCACAATGTCAAAATCTTTTGGGATATGAATGCGTGTTTCTTATTAATTGAACGTAGGATTGGAAGTTCATCATGAAGATTGGGTGGGTAAAAATAAACTTTGAGCATTTATCTTTTGTTTCATAAACCATAAACTAAGCCACGTTACAACCCTTAAAAGAGCTAATTGAGGTAGGGTTTGTTTTAAAAGCATACTACAACAAGGTTGTGTTAACCTGACTCCTGATGATCTTAGCTAATTGTTTGTGTTGATCACCTCATCTATCGTTCTGTAAATGGCTAGATCCACTTCATTTTTTATCATTGACTCATTCCACTATATGTCATATCAATAAATTTTGATTTCAAAAGCTTGCATGAATGTTGCATTAAAATTGCCAACTTTTAAATGAACAATACCGTTTGGAAGACAACCCAACATCAAAGGAATTCCAACAAATACAGCCAGTTAGAAAATTTGACTTGGTAAAAGAAATCCAGTCAGGGAAAAACCAATTTGAGAATTTGTCAATCCGAATCAACCAATTCAAGGGTCGGCTAATCAAAGGTTGAATCTTCTCAAGATTCAGACTAGAGCGAGCTGTCACAAAGAGCACAATGAGCCCGCTCCCCAAAGGTCAGTTAATCAAAAGCAAACCATCCCATGAATTGGTCAATCAGGGACAGACCTCTTCAAAGTTCAGAATATTAGGGCAAGCCATCTTGAGGTCATCTCATGGAAAGTCGCTTCCCAACTCCTTTCGAGGTGACAACTTTAAGGACCCACTAACAGGGGCAAGTTCTCAACATGCCTTCAAGCTACTCAAGCAAACCATACGTCAGTAACTTTTGAGTTCAAGACGAGTTTCAAAAATCATGTTGTCACCCCCATCAAATAACCTTTTCCTTTTGACAAAGAAGTCATATGCAAAAAAGAATCCTCCCATCCAGTTCCCATACAGGGGCATATTTGGAAACCTTCGAGTCGTTGCATAAATCTTTATCATGCATTAGTCATGTCGTTTCGCTCTAGGCATTAAGCCATGCATATCATCTCATTCATCGAGCATATGCCCACACCATAAAATCAAACATCAAAAACCAGTGCTAGTTTGGTAATTTGTTTGGGAGTCAATTCTCTTCTGACAAACGAAAGAAAAATATCAGTTCCCGTCTTCTTGGTTATCACCAATATCCCCAAGAAGTCTGGAGGTTGCAAAATCACTCTTAGACTATTACAACAGAAGTCCCTAGTGAAGCATAAACTGACATCACTCTTGGATTGGTCCTTAGATCGTGTGTGACTATCAAGCTTGAGGAAATCTCTCTAGTGTCCATCATGTGATACTTATTTAAACTTTGTTCTTGAGGATGTACCCCCCACAGGAGTCGCCACAAACTCCTTGTCTCTCCATAGAGTCAGCATTTGCATACCATGATCATTCACATCATTCTCAATCATACGCATATGACATTAACCCAGGTCTTTGTTGTTGGCTATAGCCCTTTGATCCCAAGTCCAGTTGTTGCTGACGTCTTGTTAAAAATTCCTATGTGTTACCAATATTATTGGAAGTCCAGTAGTTGCTGGAATTCATGTTGAAAGTCCAATTGTTGTTGGTATTGCTTTTTCGGTTATCACAAATATATCCCCTTGAAGCCCAGTTGTCGCAAGCATCATTGATGAAAATCTAATTGTTGTTGGCATCATTGTTAAAGTCGAGCTGTTGTTGGCATCAATCTGTTGGAAGCTGGTCATGATACCTTTGCTTGCGGTTTAAGTCCAATTGTTTTAGCACATATAGAAGAGTTTAATTACCCTATATCTTTCCTGGAATTTCCTGAATATCCCATTTGATCTCTTCATTTTAAGGAATTTTAAGAGGCATGGATGTTTATTCTTGTTTGAAACTCCAGCATTATTTGGTTTGATCCTATTGTTATGAGGATCATACCTTACTTTGTTTGATCATATTGCTATGAGGGTCCTGTTTTGTTTGATCCTGTTGCTATGAGGTATTGCTCTTGTTTCATCCTATTATTATGAGGATCCTACCCTACTTTGTTTAATCCTATTGTTATGAAGATCTTGTTTTTTTTTCCAATCATATTGTTATGAGGATTTTGTCTTGTTTTTCATCATCCTATTGTTATGAGGATCCTACCTTGTCCTTGTTAAATCCTATTGCTATGAAGATTTTGTCTTGTTTTGCATGATCTTATTGCTATGAGGGTTCTGTTTTATTTAATCTTATTGCTATGAGGGTCTTGCTCATGTTTCATCCTATTGTTATGAGGATTTTGTTCTTGTTTGATCCTATTGTTATGAGGGCCATGCTCTTGTTTCATACTATTGTTATGAGGATTTTGTTCTTGTTTGATCCTATTGTTATGAGGATTTTGCTCTTGTTTGATCCTATTGTTATAAGGATCCTACCCTACTTTGTTTGATCATATTATTATGAGGGTCTTGTTTTTGTTCAATCCTATTGTTATGAGGATGTTGTCGTGTTTTGCATGATCCTATTGTTATGAGGATCGTACCTTGTCCTTGTTTAATCCTATTGCTATGAGGATTTTGTCTTGTTTTGCATGTTCCTATTGCTATGAGGGTCCTATTTTGTTTGACCCTATTGCTATGAGGGTCTTGCTCTTGTTTTATCCTATTATTATGAGGATTTAGTTCTTGTTTGATCTTATTGTTTTGAGGGTCTTGCTCTTGTTTCATCATATTATTATGAGGATTTTGTTCTTGTTTGATTCTATTGTTATGAGGATTTTGATCTTGTTTGATCCTATTGTTATGAGGATCCTACCCTACTTTGTTCGATCCTATTGTTATGAGGGTCTTGTTTTTGTTTAATCCTATTGTTATGAGGATTTTGTCTTGTTTTGCATGATCCTATTGTTATGAGGATCCTATCTTGTCCTTGTTTAATCCTATTTCTATAAGGATTTTGTCTTGTTTTGCATGATCCTATTGCTATGAGGGTCTTGCTCTTGTTTCATCCTATTGTTATGAGGATTTTGTTCTTGTTTGATCCTATTGTTATGAGGGTCTTGCTCTTGTTTCATCCTATTGTTATGAGGATTTTGTTCTTGTTTGATCCTATTGTTATGAGGGTCTTGCTCTTGTTTGATCCTATTGTTATGAGGATCCTACCCTACCTTGTCCTTGTTTAATCCTATTGCTATGAGGATTTTGTCTTGTTTTGCATGATCCTATTGTTATGAGGGTCTTGTTTTGTTTGATCATAATGTTATAAGGGTCTTGTTTTGTCTATTATTTTAGAGTGTCATCTGATTGTGTTTGAACCCGTTGATCAACCACTCTAGATATTCCTTAGTGGAGTGTTTATTTTAACCCCAATAGAGTTACTATCTTTTTCCCAGTTTATTTTTGTTTCCCCAATATATGTCATCCCCAGTGAGTTGTTACCCATTGTCGTGACGTTGTTCTCTGCTTCCACTATACCATATTTAGCATTCATCATAACGCACCATGCTAGATTTCATTGCATTTCATAGCGTTGCCCCCAGCATACACAAGAAGTTTCTTTTGTCCATAGTATAACATGCCATTGCATCTAGGGGAAAAATTTCTGGTTTTCTGTATTTAAATACCTTTCACCATGATTTCATGAGGATTATCATCGCTCATGACATTCGGTAAAGTTATTTAAATAGGGGAAACTGTCAAACCATAAATTTTACCCCTAGATTCCATCATCATTTGCATAACATTCTAGGTCAATCATTCATGCATAGCTAACCAACTATCAAAATATGGTTTTGCTTTGTTTCATTTGTGAATTAGGGTTTGCCTTAAGAGGCTCAAGGGATTGATCAATCAAGGTTTTGGATGGATCATCAATAAATCAAGTTTCCATACACTCAAGAGATCTCCATTCATCAAATATCAAGTGCAATATGGCTTCATTACAAGTTCTTAAAGATTCAAATTCTTCTGGCTATGAATCAAGGGTTTTCAACCAAAGTCAACTGCATCTTTGCTTTTTGATCAAGGCATGATCTCAAACCTTGGGACATGATTCAAGACATTCAAATACACCCTTGTAGTTCATCCATGGTGTTTAAATAGTCCAAGAGATTGAATTCATTGAAGATCAAGAAGTGAAGATTCATCTGATACACAAGCCATTCACTGTAAAGTCAAACCTTTGACTTTAGGGTTTTAATCAAATATGAACTTCTCAAGTCAAATTTCATTGGAAATATGTTTAATGATTGAGTTTGATCAAGAAAAATCAAGAGAATTGAGGTCACTTGCAAAAAGGGAAACTAAAGAGAAAGTGAGATTTTTCTAAGTTATGGATGCACAATGATTTGTGTCCAACTTGCCAAGGCCATAACTTCCAATCCAAGCATCCATATTCTTTGCTCCAATGACCAATTTGAAGAGCTCATTCCATACGACAACTTTGCCCTTGATGATGAATTCCCAAAAAATGCATAGATTTCAAGTTATGAGGCCATGAAGTTGATGTTTCATTCAAATGTGAAGTTTAACACTTATAAAAATTTCTAACAAAATCTGCCTTGTAAAAGTAACCAACTTTAGGGCTATTTTTCAGCATGATCTATTTTGATTCAAGGAAAACTCATAACATGAAAGTTGTAGAGCATGTTTCAAGCTTTTCAAAGAGTCAAAGAACTCATTTTTTCCATGCTTGACCTAGGAGATTCGAAGAGATGAAGTTGGCTCCTCCATGTTGAATTTCAAGTCATATCCATGCCAAATCCTTGTTGCAAATCCATGCCAAGTTGCATAATCTCACTTTGCAGGTCATGTAACTTGTAAATCTCCCCGTAATCAGAGTATTACACAAGCCATTGGTGCATTACACAAGAGATTCAAGCATTGTCTAAGTTTCATGCCATTTATAGGAGTTTTTCATAAAGCATTATGTCTATTTTGATAAAGTTTGCTTTTGCCAACCACTTGAGCCTCCAAGTTGCTGCATCATATCAAAAACAATATTTTATGATCAGAAGCAATCTCTAGACCTCAGTAAAGCAGGCCTATGCTTCATGTTTCACTCCACCTTTTCCACAAAATCCATGAAACTACAAGTTGGTTTCCAACCAAACCATTTAGCCTCAAGTTGCAATTTTGCAGAACTTAATTCCTCAACTCTTGCCCTATAAATAGAGGGTATCTACTCATTCAAAAAGAACAAAAAAAACACAACAAGAAACACACAAGAAACACACCTCAAAGCCTTGTAAACTCCTCTGCACCGGAATCACCCTTTTTCTCACCTTTTCAACCTCCATTGAAGTGAAAATTGTGATTACTCAAACCAGAAGTTTTCCACTTCATTTAACCATTAAAACACCTCATATACATCACAAATAATCCATCCAGACACTCAAATTATTTATGTACCATCCACACCATCATATACCATCTTCAATTTCATATTTTGCAAAAGGAATCATGTGATAAGCCACTAAGAAGAGGCATTGGACCTTGCTCCAATTTGTAAGTGTTCTTACACTTTGAAACTCTTGAGTCATACATCATTTGTGACTATTTATTGAAGCAAAAAATGTAGACATGATTGTGTTTAATGTGTTCCTTCCATTGTTGGCAATATATCATGTTCATATGTGAAGTTTGTAACGGTTGAAACCTAGGGTTTTGTTTATGTTTTTGCCCTTCTTGTGTGTTATACAATGAGTTTTAGGTTATGAAAATAGTACCATTGGATTCCTTATGAAATTTCAAGTAACTTTCATTTTTATATCTTTGCATTTCGTCGAGTTTTGAGAAAGTTAGAGAGTTCAAAAGATTGAAATTGGCGTTTTTTTACAATCACCCATGTTCAAGTCGACACACAGACATATTCTAGTTGAAACATACAGATTGAAATTGGTGTTTTTAACATTCTGCCATGTTCGAGTCGACGCACAGACTCATTTTGTGTGTGCATATTTTTGCATTAAGCCTTGCATAGGTCGACTCATAGCTAGTTTAGGTCGACCTCCCGTGCATATTCACTTGTTTCCAAGTATATTCTTCATAAAATTCACATTGTCATCATGATTTCTTGTCTTGTATATGTCCACATGATGTTAGATACATCTTTTGACTTTCTTCATACATGTTTGATGATTAAATTGTATCCATGTTTAAGTATTGTTATGACTTATCCCTGTTTGATTGTTCTTGGAATTGTTCTCATGTTTAAGTATTGTTATGACTTATCCATGCTTGTTTGAACCTTTCCCATGTTTAAGTATTGTTATGACTTATCCATGCTTGTTTGTACCTTACCCATGTTTAAGTGTTCTTATGACTTATCCATGTTTTGTTGAACTTTTGAATGGTATCCATGTTTAAGTATTGTTATGACTTATCCATGTTTGTCTTGTATTCATGATTAAATGATGTTACCTTATGTGATTCTTTGATTAACATCATGTTTGAATGTTACCTTTGTCACTTGTAATTGATATCATGTTTGAATATCATCTTTGTTCATCTCATCCATATTTACTCATATTGCTCATGCTTACTTTAACTTTGTCAAGTTATCCCTAAGTGATGTTAGCTTGTTAGCCTTCATCCTTCTTTATTATCTTTTGTTTCCAAATCCAAAGGAAACGTCTTTTGTTGACTTTATCTCATAGGTAACTTAGCCTTACCTCAATTTCTCTCTTTACATTTTTAGATTCATTAACCTTTTCAACTTAGATTTAGGTTAGAGTTTGTAAACTCTATGTAAGTGATATTGTTATAAACACTTACCTTCCCCTTTGAACCTTGATCACATATTAAGTGTTCTTCACTCTTATTAAGGTGAACTACGATTGCTCTGATTCCATCTTTGTTAGGATACGTAGGCACAAGACCACGAAGTTTTGGCGAGCATACTTAGTAAAACCTCTAGGTCTTTCCCCATAGAACATTTCCAATCAATATCAAATAAGCAATAACATAACACAAATACAACAAGGGGTTCATGTAGAGTACTATAGATACTTAGGGTGCTAATACCTTTCCTTAGTATAACCAATCCCCGAACCTTTATATCTCTTTGCATTGTTGTTACATTGCACAATTATGGTTTTATTCGATCTTTTCCCTTTCCTTTGGATAAATTAAAGTTTGGTGGTGAACATTCAATGTTTTGTGATTCAAGTTAATACAATAGCTTGATATCCGATTCTCACCGCAACAATAAGGTTGTATTTTTCACACGTGATAAGTTCACCGAAATTTCCATAAGAAGGAGAAGAAAGGAGTTGTTGGACAATCATCTCCTGTCTATCAACCACCTCCTGTTTATCAGCCCACCCAAGCTCCATCCAATTATCAACGAGCGCCCAACGCTCCTGTCTATCAACAACCGAAGGTTCAAGCACCTAGCCAGAATACTCATAACAGAAGACAGTATAAGCCTGTTCCTCCTATTCCAATGACCTATATTGAGTTGTATCCCTCACTGGTGCAACGAGGTTTGATAACTACAAGGGCTCTGGGTCCACTTTCTAGTCCACTCCCACATAATTATAATCCAAATGCTCATTGTTTGTTTCATGAAGGTGCGCCTGACCATGATTTAGAAATTTGTTATCCTCTCAAACACTTGGTAAGCGAATTAATGGAAAAAAAATTATGTCTTTTGGTGATTCTCAGCCTAATGTTAAGAACAATCCTTTGCCCACCCATGGATCTGTTAATGCTGTTGATGAGGTATCTTACAAGAGTTTGATTCTCAATGTTTCCAAGATTAAAACTCCTCTCCGAGTCTTCCATTCAAAGCTGTTTGAGGCAGGTTTAGTGAATGTTTGTCATGATGATTGTAAAAATTTTGATGTCAGTGCCAGAGGATGTATGTTGGTTCAGAATGATATTCAGAATTTGATCAATGTTGGTTTTCTACAAGTGAGTAATAAACTCAAGAAAGATGAAGTTACCGTGATTGAGCCCATCTTCAACTTGCCAGAACCAGGTGGTAAAGTGCCCATTTTCAATTTTCTAGAATCAAGTTCTACAGTACCTGTTTTCAGTGCACCGAAGCCTGTGTTCAACACACCAAAATCTGTTATTGCTTCTGCAGTTAATCAACTGAAGTCGGTGACCATTCAAAAGTCTAGTCCATTTCCTTTCAAAGACTCTAAAGTCGTGCCTTGGAAGTATGATCTGATAATGATTGACAAAGAATCTGGGAAGGTTATTCCGAGAGAAGAATTAAACAGTGTTAGTGAAGATGTGACTAATATAGCTGGTGCAGGCAAGATGACACTGTAATACCCCAAAATTTGCTCTCCCTCTTTGTCATCATAGCATGGCATTATCATTTATCATATCATATCCACCTCATTAACATTACATTGCATTTAACATAGAAAAATGAAGCATGGCATCCTTCTTACCATCAGGGCATGTGATCAGGTGGAAGGTGGACAATCAAGGAATCATTCAAAGCACAAAAAGGTCAATCAAGTTGCCTCAAGGCAAGCCAAGAGTCTCTCATGTCTCATACCATCTCAATTGATCATCCACAATCTCAAGGAAGTGAGATCCAATGGGAGATTGAAGCAATACATACTTCAACATGCAAGAGGTTCAAAAACTGAAGGAAAACCCTCAAAAGAGATAGCTCATTGATCCAAAATCATCCTCAAATGGCATATCCCATCATCCTTTAAAAGGATACACAACATACTCTGAGGAATTTGAAATTGAAGACTGCACTTTTCCCTCCTAACAAGAGGGGGTCAAAATTAGGGTTTCTAATAAAATCAGGATATCTCTGATTTTTTGGACAAAGCTTGTTGTCATGGTATTCTACATGTCCTTAAGTGTATGTATGTGGAAAATTGCCTCTCAATTGGTTTTAGAAGTGGTTCAATTGGAAGAAAGATCAGAAATCAGGAAAATTGGGGCCAAGTCAAATAATCAGAGGAAAAAGTCAACTCTTGACTTTTTGAGGCCAAATTCATGAAATTCATGTTATATGTGTCCAATGTACAAAATTTGATCAAGAAACTCCAAAGGAATCATGAAAAAATCAAGATGTGGAAAGTTGCCATTTTTGGGTGAAGTAGGGTTACTAAAAATAGTAAGTTTTGGCCATTTTGCATCAGAGTTTGAACCAAGGCCATTTAAAATTGAAGCATCAAGTGGAAATTCCACTCGGCCACAACAAAAGACCTTCCTTTAAGCTTCAAATCCATGTGTAGAACATCTCCATTGGATAAAAATTGAGAGAGTTATGGATGATCAAAGTTGAGGGAAACTTGGGCAAAATGCAAGTCAGCTTGGGCAAGTTTCAGGTCACGCGCATGTCATTTCTACAAACACCTGGTGTGCCAAATGTCAAGCTCAATTTCTCAAAGAAGAAAGCTCCAAATGAAAAACTTTTCAACATAAAAAATGTTCCTTGTAGTGCCCTCTCCAATGTTCATGTTGGGAAAAATTTCGTCTGATCAAGTTATGATGGAGAAATAGTGGCCTCAAGTCATGGTGATTGTGCTGAAAACCCAGGTGCCAAGGTGCCAGGTCGACCGACCACATGCCACACCCTTATACCATTTCCCAATGTGGATGTTCTAAGTCATTTTTCAACCTGTTCCAAACCTCATTTCACTTCAATTTTCACATCAACATTGTGCTCCAATGTGTCATCTTTCCAAAGACTCCAAAATCTCATCAAATTGTTCAATGGTTAGAAAGTATTTCACCTGCAAACAGCCTTATGTTGGCACTGATACTTTGACAGCTTGGTGCACGATTTTGGTTCACACACACCACAAACACTTCATAACATCTGCTTTCCACATTAAACTAAGCATACTTGATACAAATATCATACACCAGCACGTGCCATGCATGAAAATGGAAAGGGAAAACTTATGAAGCAAGTTTCTGCCACAGCAGCTTTGTTGTTTTACCCTCACTTCCACCATAGCACACCATGAATCACCATCACCACATCATAGCTAACCTCACTCGCCCCTAACTAACTTGACTCAGTTAGTTAGGGTGCACTCAGTTAACCAAGCATTGACTCACTTAACTGACTCACTAAACCATGGTTAACTCACATTATAAATAGAAATCTCACCTCACAATTTCATTTTTCAACTTCATTTTCACACGTTCACTTCAGAAACACTCTCTTTTTCTCTCTCAAATCCACCATTGCCACTGATTCTCGAGCTCTACCTTGTTCATTTCACTTCAACACTCTCTCTGATTTTCTCTCAAGTTCTTCACAGTGCTACTTGTTTGGAGTTTGGTTTCAATCTCTCCTCCATTGAATCATCATCAGTTTTGCATCACAGCCTTTATTTGGCCAAGTGAAGATTGTAGAAGAAGCAAGACCTCTGGTTTTCTGAAGAACACTTCAAGAGCTCAAAACCTCAGGTACCAATCTCCACCATTATAGACCTAATGTGAAGGAATTTTTAGGTTCTTGCAGCTTCTTATAAGCTCAAGAACTGGTCTGGCTAGTTGATAGGCCTTTAGAGGCGTAGTGGAAATGTTAGGGCAAATCTTCCTTTCTTTGATTCTCTCATTTCATGGACTTTTTGTATGTTTTGTCACGGGAATCATGATGTGTGTTACTTCCTCTTCATTTTGACATATTGATTATGAAATTCTGGAGAATTGGAGGTTGCAGACGGTGGTAGTTCGCCGGAGAAGGTGACCGGAGGTCCCTCTCCGGCCGGTGTTCTTGTGTTAGGGTTTTGTTCTCAGTTTGAACGTGGACCATTGGATGTTCACCATCGTGTGGCTTATGTGATGACAGCACATTAAAATTCATGTGCATGTCACGTGTGATTTTCTGAATTTATTTTTAAACATTGTGTGGTATGGTACATGGTAGTGTGTATGGACATTCAAGTGTGCGCGTTGATCTTAATTACTTTGACTATAGCTTGACTATGACTTGATCCAACGGCTTGTATGGTTTTGACTTGGTTTGACTGAATTCCATGATAGTTAGGGTGTTATGCGCACTTATTAGACCTAATCAGATTGCTACCCACACCCCCATGTTTTCAAGCCCAATTAATTTGAACTGCATGATTGCTATGTTCACACCTCCCCTTCCCTTTGTATTTCATTTTATTTTTTTTTATTTTTCATACACGTTTGCTTTTTAATTTTTAAAAATACTAAATAGCATCATAAAATTCCACAAAAATTCATGAGTATCATTAAAACATTTAGAAAATTTTTGATGATTTTATTTTCTGATTTTATGACCTTTTTACCCCTGTTCTATATTTTTCTTTGAATTTCTTTGATGTGCATTCTTAATATGGTACATGATCTTGTTTAATTTTGTTCTTGATCATTAAAAATTGTTTTGATGCTCTTCTTTTTGCATTGAGTCATTATCATCTTGAGGTATGTTAAGTGATTTTTATTTGATTTTTTAAGTTAGTTTATGGCATGTTTGGTGTTTATTTTTGTGCTACTTTGTATGATATGTCTATTTGACCTAAGTGCATTGTTTGACCTCATTTTGCCTTGGTTCCTTGCATGCTACTTTGATATGTGATTCATCTCTGATTGGTGAACTTCAATACCATGTTTTCATAATTTTCATGAGGCCATTTGATTTTTGTTTGATGCATTTCATTTAAAGCATTATAACATGTCATATCATTGTAATCTTTTGTGCATGTTGACATGTTTTCTTTTGTGTATACTTGCATGATCATTTGCCTATTGGGTGAGTTACAATCTTGACATTATAGGTCATTGGTACATATTATATGTCATCTTTGCTTGTTGATTATCATTTGAACCTTGTGCACCTTTAACATGTTGTGTTTGCACTTTCCTTTGTTTGGAACTTCCATTTCAATCCTACTTCTTCTATCACTTCTTAAATGTCTTGATGTGCTTCATGAATACTTGTGAGAGGTTTGTGAATCATTTTTCATTTCATTTCAATTCTAATCCATGGATTACATGTTCCATTTATGCACATTTCTTCTTTTTCCCTTCATCTTTCATTCTCCCTTTTCTTATGGTGGCATGTTCTAATGCCATGGATGATGTTTGTTGCCTATCCACTTGGACTTGCATGATAATAACCATTTGTTTTCCATATGATGTACATTCTGGTTGTGGCTCTAGGATTTGGTTTCTCATTTAATTCTTTTGAGTTTTATGATGCATTACATGTTCCTTTACTTCTTATACTTCTTATACATGTTTACTAACCATGTAGGGGCTTTAGTAAGTTTCAATTGAGTGTGGATAAAGAATCCACATTCAACTTCTATCCTTTTTCTTTTACAATTCCATTTTATGTTTTGTTAAGCACTTATGTGCTTTCTTTTAATAACTCATTACTTTCCCTTTTTGAATTACAATTCATCTTCTACTTTAGAAGTGAATTGTTTAATTCTTTCTTTCTTTAGACTTTAGGTTGAAACCTCACAAACCTCTAGGATCACTCCCTTTAATCTTCAATTAGGATTGAGTCTTAGTCCACATAGGTTTTACCTTTTCTCCTCTCTTGAGTCTCTCTTCTCATCTCTTAAAGGAAACTCAAAACATCTAATAAAGGTAGGCATTTATTGCATTTAGGCCCTTCATATAAAGAAAAGGTTATAAGGGGTCTTCTCTTATAATCTTAGAATGTATAGCATATAGCCCATCTTGGGTCAATGTGTTAAACATTTGATCTTGTATGAGGGACTTAAATGCAATACTTGTTGAAGGAACAAATAAAAAACATTTCTTCATTTCTTAATTAACAAAAACACTTAATAAACACAAGTATGCTAGTGTGTTTGAACCTTGACAATTGGAACTAAGTGTGGGGGTCTTCTTCACCCTTAGTGTGCTTTCTTACCCATTCCATCTTGGAATGTGAGAATGTACACATTCCAATGACTAAGATCCGGATACACTGTCATATGCAAACAAATCCAAAACACTTCCTTCTAAAAGACAAAAACAAACAATAACGTCTTTCCTTCGGGAATTCTTTTCTCACCTCATTCACTCTTAGCGTACGAACGCGCTTCTACTCGTTCTCTTGCAAGATGGTAACGCACTCGGACCAGCGAGCCTGCAACACCTGAGCTAGGACGTAAGCCGTTCTCTAAAAAACACAATCCATCCCTAGTGAGGGGAACTACGTCGCTCTGATTCTCATGCTCCCGATGAGATACGTAGGCAGTGGGGTAGGGCCCATGCGAGCACTTCTTTTATTTTCCCTACATTTGTTTCTCTTTCTCTTTCCTTTCTTTCTCCTTTCTTTCTTTCAGTTCCTTTTTCCAGAATCCTTTCCTTACACCCTTTGATTGAAACAAGCAAGCGTGGATCCCATCGGGTACGATGGACGCGTGGGGGTGCTAATACCTTCCCCGCGCGTAACCGACTCTCGAACCCAGTTCTCTTGGTCGTAAGACCATGCTTTTCCTTTCTCTCAGGTTTACGCGGTGTTTCCTTTCCCTCTCTTAGGATAAATACACATTGCTGGCGACTCTGTTTTGGTGCCACTTTCGCGCTTGTACTAGGATGAAAATCCCGGGAGTGACAGCTGGCGACTCTGCTGGGGACTCGAACCCAGAATCTCTGGTTTCCTTAGCGAGTCAATCCTAGCGCTTGTCTGCTTTTCTTTCATTGGGTGTTTACTGTTGTGCTATATGTTGTTGTTTATTTATTTTACTGTATTTACCGCATTTTAGCATTACATATCATATATTATATTGTGTTGCACTGTTTTGTCTGTTTGGCGGGATGGGTGTTCTGAGAGATAAGCCCACTACCAAGGCTTGAGTACATACATAGGTATTAGAGTGGATAGTCATGACGCTTGCGTGGTGGTGACCACGTATTGTTGTTCATGAGACCCACAACCAGACGAGGTTCTATCAGGAGCTTTCTGCTACTGCATGTTATGCAGGCCAGTAGTTATTCTCTTGAGGAACTGTCGACTCTGGTGACCATTCCCGAGGACTCAGTTGCGGCACTCCTCCCGAATTGTGACAGTGGCAGACCACATTCCGTGGCAAACCCATTGCACATTCTCGATCCGAGGACCCAATGCTGGGAACTTGCTATAGGACATCCCTTTTTGAAAGAGAATCAGCGGAGGCACTCCTCGATTGGCGATAGTACTGTACCCTGAGGGATGAATGTACTATTGCTTCTCGACCTCAGTGCCAAAAGCTGAGGACCTTTTTGTTTTGGAGAATCAGTTGAGGCCTCCTCGATTGATGATGATGCCAAACCAGAAATGGTGAACGTATCATCATTTCTCGACCTGAGAGCCCGGGATACTGAACATCCTAGTACCCACATGTGAGAAGGGCGGGTTGTTTACAGGTTTGCAGGTAACCATGACCTCCTACATACCCGTTTTTTCTATCATCAGTGCACAAAAAGGAAGTTTCATCCTATTGTATTCAGATGGTTCTTATCTATGGTTCCATATTAGTCTCAGAGCTACACTGACACCGTTCACAGTTCAGCACAGACACCTGATTACCTGATCATATTGCCCTTTGCATTGCATTATCATATCCTAACATACATGTTTATTCATTTCCAGGTGCATATATTACCCTTGATGCCAGTCATCAGGTCCCTGCAAAGATGAACACTAAAGAGAGGAAGAATATCATCAGCTATAAGTTCCTTACGCCTACTTTAGGCCCTATTGTTATGCTGAAGGGAATGGCGAGCCCTGCAGTACGAGAAGCTTTTGAAGAGAAATATGGGTGGATTTTATCTGTGGTCCGTAATGTCAGTGATTATGAAGCCAGAGGTCTCCATACGTTGATGCAGTTCTATGATCCGCCTCTGAGGTGTTTTGTATTTCCAGACTATGTGTTGGTTCCTACCTTGGAGGAGTATTCCAACATGTTGGGGATTGCTATCAAGGAGGAGCCCCCTTTCTTTGGATCGGTGGGGGATCTTGACTTTGGAAAGGTGGCTGGTGCTCTTTATTTGAGCAAATCAGAGTTAGACGCCAATGTCTCCAACAAAGGAAAGATTCGTGGTTACAAGCTGGAATATCTGATTAAGAAGGCCCAGGAAGCAGCTAAAGGAGAGAATTGGCTTGTTTTTAATGCTTTGCTAGCCCTTTGTATATACGGCATAGTGTTGTTTCCCAACGAGCCGGATTTTATTGATACGGACGCCATACAAATATTCATGACGAAGAACCCGGTGCCAACGCTACTGGGAGATCTTCACTACTCGTTGTACAACCGAAACGAAAAGAAAAGAGGAGGGATAATTCGTTGTTGTGCACCTTTGTTCTATAAGTGGTTTGCAGGCCGTTTACCACAATCAGGGGCTTTTGCGGATTCCAAAGATTCTCTAGAGTGGAAACAACGTTTAATGGGATTGGTGGCCAAGGACATCGTATGGGTAGATCATGGGCTGATTGGCAAGAATATTATCCACAGCTGTGGTAAGTTCCCTAACGTTCCACTGATAGGAAGAATGGGTGGGATTAACTACAATCCTTCTTTGGCCATTCGACAATTTGGGTATGCCCTGACAGGTCCGCCTATTAAGAGAGATGTGGAGGAGTCCCTCTATTTTCATACATCAGATGGGTGGGAAGCAGCACAGAAAGCTTCTGAAAGCTGGGGTAGCATACTGAAAAAGGGGAAAGTTACTCTAGGCAAGCCTAACAACCGGGTTTATCCAGCATATGAAGAGTGGGTGAAGAAAAGAGTTGAAGATTTTCTCTTGCCTTTTGGTAAGGCACCTCTTTTGTATCCGGAGAATGAGAAAGCAAGAAGCACTGCTACTGTGGAAGAAGTTGACAAGTTGCAAGCCTTGGTGAAAAAGCTCCAAGGAGAGAATTCCGAGTTGAGTAGCCGTCTTCAGAATGCTCTACATGCCAACAAAGAGCTGGAGCGAAAAGCCCAAGATGCTGAACAAATCCTAACTGCAAAAGAAAAAGACTTTGCTGGAAGAGCCCAACATTTCCGGAAGATTAGTAAAGGTGCTGATGATGCTACTCAAGCCCACAAGCAAACCAAACAGGCGTTAGCACAGACCAAAGAAAAGTTAACAAAGTTTCAGCATGCTTGGGACGAAGTTAGGATAGAGAATGCTGAATTACAGGAACAGTTGCAGATTAAGGACGAAGAGCTTGAAAAGGCGCATGAGCAGAGGAGAAAGTATCGGGAAAGCCTCGGTAAGAGTCAAGAACAGCTAGAAGAAGCTAGAGGTGAGCTGAGGAATACCAAGAAAGAGCTTGAAGAAGTCATGATAGAAAGGGAGATACTCAAGACGCAAGCCGGCATAAAGAGACACAAAGGAGTGTGTGATGACGAGGCTCTGATGCTGCATATGGGTTCTTTAACTAAAGCTCTTGAGAAAAGGGATGTCTTGATCAAAGAAATGATTGAAAAGCCGAATCACCAGCGTACCCGTATACTCTTTGAGGAGATCAAATACTCAAGTGATAAGCTGAAGGATGTGGAATTGTCAGACTGATGTTCTTTTCCCTGTATTTTGTTGTTAATGGTTACCATCAGGCTTGTTGATGGATCCATTTTTCCTTGTATTGCATTTGTGGTTGAACCTTTCTTAGATGTACTTGAATACTTCGTTGAATGAGTATGAGCAGTTTTATTCAGAATTATTCCTTATCAGATAGCTGCACACAAGCACATGACCACGACACGTCTCTTTATATCACGATTTCTGGTCTTCAGATTTCTGTGGTTGGATTGGAATCAGGGTATAAAGCACCTCGGAAATGACAAACATGGCATTGCATATCATTTTGCATTTTTGTTACTTGCTTTTCAGGTACTTGTTGCAGGGTCTCTAACCTTTATTTGGTTTCAGGCAGTATAGCTGAGAATCATATTCACCGATATTCGACGCGAAGAAATCAAGTAAGAATCATGGATCAAGTGCAAAGTGATTTGGCTGAAATGAGGGCGCGTATGGACCAGTTCATGACCCTCATGACTGGCATGGCGCAAAATCAGGAAAGATTGAGGCTTCTGGTAGAGCGTCCAGACAATGGGCCCGAAGGTGATCAGCATGACAATTCACAGGGACATGGCATTCCTCCTCCCGGTGGCAACCCTCCTCCTGGTGGTAACAATCGGGGTAATGGAAATGGTAGGCATGCTGGTGTTACTCTTGAAGATACTCTGGAAGACCAATTTACTCTGCTGGATGCTGATGTGGGTAATCAAGGTGATCGAAGGTATGATGAGTTAGCAGAAAAGATCAGGGCCATAGAATGCAAGAACTCTATGGGTATTGATATTACCAGCTTGGGGCTGGTCTCAGGAGTCAGAATTCCCCCTAAATTCAAGCCTCCCACTTTTGATAAGTATCACGGCAATGCGTGTCCCCAAACGCATCTTCAAGCTTACTTTGGGAAGATTTCAGCCCATACGGATGACGAGAAGCTATGGATGCACTATTTTCAGGACAGTCTGGCTGGGGCGTCCTTGACCTGGTATATGAAGTTGAATAGAGCTGCTGTGAAGAGTTGGAAAGATCTGGCAGAAGCATTCTTAAAGCAATACCAGTACAATATTGACATGGCGCCCAACCGCACCCAATTGCAGGGGTTGTCCCAGAATGCCAAGGAGAGTTTCAAAGAATATGCACAGAGGTGGAGGGAAATGGCTGCCCAGGTCCAACCTCCCTTGTCAGACAGAGAAATGGCGGATATGTTTATGGGCACCTTGCAAGGGGCCTATCTTGATAGATTAGCTGCTTGTCCGTCAACTGGATTTGTTGATATTGTGATTGCGGGAGAAAGAATAGAAAGTCTGTTAAAGCTTGGAAAGATCCAAGATGTGAGTGGGGCTGGCTCTTCGGGGACGAAGAAACCGTTTGCTAGTAACCAGAAAAGAAGAGAAGGTGATACGAATGCTGTGTTTAGAGGACGAGGCAGAGGGCGTTCTCAAGCTTATTATCAAGTAGATGCTGTAACAATCCCCACACCGTCTGTTCAGAAACAACAACCCCAACAACAAGTTCAACAGCAACAACCTTTTTTCCAGCAAAGGTCTAGGCAGAGGGATCGTAAGATGGATCCTCTCCCTATGACTTATGCCGCGCTGTTGCCCCGACTACTCGAGTTAAAGTTGGTAGAACTCCGTACTATGAAAGCTCCGGTTGCTGGAAACCTGCCACCTAACTTCGATGCTAATGCTCGTTGTGAGTTCCACTCAGGTGCTCAGGGGCACTCCATTGAAAAATGCTGGGCTTTCCATCATAAAGTACAAGATTTGATTGATGCTAAAGCCATCAATTTCTCTCCCGCTCCTAATATTACTCAGCATCCCATGCCTGATCATAGTGCAGCAAATGTGTACGCTATTGAAGATGGGAGGAGATTGAATCTGGTGACAGATATCCATCAAGTGAAAACTTCTTTGTTGGTTGTAAAAGATCGTTTATTGAAGGGACAGGTGTTCCCGGGCTGTAATCAAGATTGCTCTGAGTGTATGAATCAGGAGAACGGCTGTGATAAGTTGAAGATGGGTTTACAGAATCTGATCGATGAAGGATGTCTACAGTTCGACAGAGTCGCGAAAGACACTGATGAGATATCAACCGTGACCATATATTACACTCCCGTTGAGATTCAAATGCCGGTCAATGCAGTTCCCGTGGCGAGTGTTGCGCCAGAAAGGCCCAGTCCTGTCACTATCACGGTGCCAGGACCAATTCCATTCACATCTACGAAGGCTATCCCATGGCACTATGGGGCAGATGTGTATTACGAAGGTAAAAAGCAGGAGGTTGAGTCGTCAGTTAGCCCAAATATTGATAATGTAGGGGGTGTAGGGGGCTTTACAAGGAGTGGAAGGTTGTTCGCTCCCCATACCTTGAGAAGTGATAAAGAGGCAGAAGCTGCAGCAAAGGCTAAAGGTAAACAGGTGGTTGAAAATGCGCCTACACCTGAAGCAGAGACAAAGATTACTTTTGATAAGGAAATGGAAGAATTTATGAAGATAATCAAGAAAAGCGATTATAAGATTGTGGACCAACTGAATCAGACCCCTTCAAAGATTTCAATCTTGTCGCTATTGATGTGCTCTGATGCGCATCGACAGGCGTTGTTGAAAGTATTGAAGAGTGCATACGTGCCACAAGAAATTACTGTTAATCAGCTCGAGGGCGTAATCTCCAATGTTAATGTTAGCCATGGCTTGGGCTTTACAAGTAGAGATCTGACTATTGAAGGAAGAAACCACAATAAGGCTTTGCATATCACGATGGAGTGTAAGGGCGCAGTGTTATCTCATGTACTGGTAGACACTGGTTCATCACTTAATGTCTTGCCCAAGAAGGCATTGATGAAGCTGGAAGTTGATGGTTTGATCTTAAGGCCTAGTGAATTGGTGGTCAGAGCATTCGATGGGACCAGACGATCTGTGTTTGGTGAGGTGGAATTGCCCGTACAAATTAGACCACAGGTATTCAAATCCACGTTCCATGTAATGGACATACAACCTGCATATAGCTGCCTATTGGGATGCCCTTGGATTCACGGAGCCGGGGCTGTTACTTCCACTTTACACCAAAAGTTGAAGTATGAGTTTGAAGGGCAGGTTGTGACGGTGTGCGGGGAAGAAGACATCTTTGTGAGTCACCTGTCCACGTTCAAGTACATTGAAATGGATGGGGAAATTCATGAGATGCTGTGCCAATCATTTGAAGCAGTCAATATTGACGATGCACCTGAGTCTTCTTCTGTACCAGTTGGGGCTGGTACCTCCATTTCATCTTACAAACAAGCTGTCGAAGTCGTCAGGGCAGGCAACGCCCAAGGTTGGGGCAGGTTGATAGAGACCCCAATGAAGGAAGACAAATTTGGTATTGGTTATCATCCCTCTACAACTTCAGATGCGGGGAGCAGGGGACCCATTACTTTCAATAGTGGGGGAATTATCTACACGGACCAGTCTTGTGCAGCCACAGAGGATAGTGTTGACAGTAATTGTGACCTGGACAACTGGGTACGCCCTCATGCTCCGGGACAACAAGTGCAAAACTGGTCCGTTGAAGAAGTCATCCGGGTTACTCTTCAGACAGAGTAATTTTTCTTTGTTTTTTCTAACCATAATGCATGTCAAAATCTTGCGCTCTGCCCAAGGCGTATGGATTCATTTGTAGGGCCACCATGGTTGCATTTGCAATGTTTAATCATTAATAAAGGACGTTTTGCAATCAAATTTTGTTCTCTGTCTTTCAGTTTTTGTTTTTGCACAAAAAAAATAAAATGACAATGTTTCATTTTCTTTTGTTTTGCTTAAAAATAAATTCTAAAATAAGGCATGAACCCGTTCATGCAGACTTGATCCTCCGGATACCACTGATAACGATTTTGATATGACTATGTATGACTTTGACAATCCGATTTATCAAGCCGAAGAAGGGGATGAGAAAGATTGTGAACTCCCTGAAGAACTGGCCAGATTGTTGAAACTAGAGGAAAGGGTCATCCAGCCTCATCAGGAGACTGTAGAAATCATCAATATTGGTACCAAGGACGCCAAGAAAGAGATCAGGATTGGTGCCAGCTTGCAAGCAGATGTGAAGCAAACTTTGACGGAAATGTTGCGCGAGTATGTCGACATCTTCGCCTGGTCGTATCAAGACATGCCGGGGTTGGATACGGATATTGTCGTGCACAGGCTGCCATTAAGAGAAGAATGCCCGCCAGTCAAGCAGAAACTTCGTCGGACTCACCCCGACATGGCTTTAAAGATTAAGGAGGAAGTCCAGAAGCAGTGGGATGCTGGGTTTCTTGCTGTGACAAAGTATCCTCCGTGGGTAGCCAACATCGTGCCAGTATCGAAGAAAGATGGAAAAGTGAGAATGTGTGTGGATTATTGAGATCTTAATAAAGCTAGCCCGAAAGATGATTTTCCACTACCTCATATTGATGTGCTGGTCGATAATACAGCTCAGTTTTCAGTGTTCTCATTTATGGACGGTTTCTCCGGGTACAACCAGATCAAGATGGCACCTGAAGATATGGAGAAGACCACGTTCATTATTCCGTGGGGTACATATTGTTATAAAGTAATGCCTTTTGGGTTGAAAAACGCAGGAGCAACGTACCAGCGGGCGATGGTGACATTGTTTCATGACTTGATTCATAAGGAGATCGAATGTTATGTAGATGATATGATTGCCAAGTCGAGAACAGAAGAGGAACATCTGGTTAACCTAAAAAAGCTGTTTGAAAGGTTGAGAAAGTTCCGTCTGAGATTAAATCCAAACAAGTGCACGTTTGGGGTGCGTTCTGGAAAGTTACTGGGTTTCATTGTGAGCGAAAGAGGAATCGAGGTTGATCCTGCCAAGGTGAAAGCAATACAAGAAATGCCTGAACCGAGAACAGAAAAAGAGGTTCGTGGTTTCTTGGGTAGATTGAACTACATTGTAAGGTTCATATCTCACCTAACAGCCACGTGTGAGCCAATATTTAAATTGTTAAGGAAAGATCAAACGGTCAGGTGGAATGACGATTGCCAATTGGCATTCGATAAGATAAAAGAATACTTGCAGGAACCTCCGATTCTAATGCCTCCAGTTGAAGGGAGACCGCTGATAATGTATCTGACAGTGCTTGAAGGTTCCATGGGTTGTGTTCTTGGTCAACATGACGAGACAGGTAGGAAGGAGCATGCTATCTACTACCTGAGCAAAAAGTTCAATGATTGTGAGTCCCGATACTCAATGCTTGAAAAGACATGCTGTGCGCTTGCATGGGCCGCTAAGCGATTGAGGCAATATATGGTTAGGCACACGACCTTGTTGATTTCAAAAATGGATCCTATCAAGTACATTTTCGAGAAACCAGCATTGACAGGCAGAGTTGCACGGTGGCAAATGGTCTTGACAGAGTATGACATTCAGTACACTTCACAAAAGGCCATCAAAGGAAGTATCTTGTCTGACTATCTTGCGCAACAGCCGATTGATGATTACCAACCCATGAAGTTTGACTTCCCTGATGAGGACATCATGTTTCTCAAAGCTAAAGACTGCGAGGAACCACTTTCGGAGGAGGGGCCAGACCCTGAATCCAAATGGAGTCTCATGTTTGATGGGGCTGTCAATATGAATGGGTGCGGAGTTGGAGCAGTTCTTAGCACGCCAGAAGGTGTTCATATGCCTTTCACTGCCCGAATAACTTTCGGATGCACCAACAATGAAGCAGAGTACGAAGCTTGTATAATGGGGATCGAGGAGGCGATTAATCTACGGATTAAGACCCTTGATATATTTGGTGATTCAGCTTTGGTAATCAATCAAGTGAAAGGGAGTTGGTACACGCACCAAGCAAATCTAGTGCCGTATAGAGATTATACAAGGAGATTGCTGACATTTTTCACAACAGTGAAACTGTACCATATTCCTCGAGATGAGAATAGGTTCGCTGATGCCTTGGCCACTTTGTCTTCCATGATCAAAGTGCAAGGATGGAACCATGTACCTAAGATTGAGGTATCTCGCCTTGACAGACCAGCATTTGTGTTTGCGGTCGATGCAGCGTCTGATGACAAGCCATGGTTTCATGACATTAAGTGTTTCTTGAAAAGTCAAGAGTACCCGCCCGGGGCATCGTCCAAAGACAGGAAGACGTTGAGAAGGTTAGCTGGTAGTTTCTTCTTGAACAAAGATGGCGTGCTGTATAAAAGAAATTTTGACACGGTCCTGCTTAGATGTGTGGATAGACATGAAGCAGACTTGTTGATGATTGAAGTGCACGAAGGCTCTTTCGGTACCCATGCTGGAGGACAGGCAATGGCTAAAAAGTTGTTAAGGTCGGGATATTATTGGTTGACTATGGAGTCAGATTGTTGCAAATATGCCCGCAAATGCCATAAATTCCAGATCTACGCAGATAAAGTGCATGTACCTCCAAATACGTTGAGTATCATGTCGTCGCCTTGGCCGTTTGCCATGTGGGGCATTGATATGATCGGAAAGATTGAGCCTACAGCTTCCAATGGTCATCGTTTCATCTTGGTGGCAATTGATTACTTCACCAAATGGGTTGAAGCCGCATCCTATGCCAATGTTACAAAACAAGTGGTCGCTCGTTTCTTAAAACGGGATATCATTTGCGGATATGGAGTTCCCGAAAGAATCATTACTGATAATGGTTCTAATTTAAATAATAAGATGATGGCTGAGTTATGTCGGGACTTCAAAATCGAACATCACAATTCTTCTCCGTACCGCCCAAAGATGAATGGCGCGGTCGAAGCGGCCAACAAAAATATCAAGAAGATTGTACAGAAGATGGTTGTCACGTACAAAGATTGGCATGAGATGTTACCATTTGCTTTACATGGGTATCGAACGTCGGTACGCACGTCCACTGGGGCAACCCCATTCTCACTCGTATATGGTATGGAGGCAGTGCTACCGGTTGAAGTAGAGATTCCGTCCCTCAGAGTCATGATGGATGTTAAGCTAGTTGAGGCTGAATGGGTACGAGCCAGATTTGAGCAGCTGAGCCTTATTGAGGAAAAGCGATTGGCGGCTGTATGTCATGGGCAATTATACCAGCGCAGAATGAAGCAGGCATTTGACCAAAAGGTGCGTCCTCGGGTTTACAAAGTCGGAGATGTGGTACTCAAAAGGATCCTTCCTCCTAATACAGATCACAGGGGCAAATGGACTCCTAACTATGAAGGCCCATTCGTGGTTAAAAAGGTCTTTTCGGGCGGAGCCTTATTGCTTACAACCATGGATGGCGAAGACTTTTCATCCCCTGTCAACTCGGACGTAGTCAAAAAATACTTCGCATGAATAGACCCGCTGGATAATAAAAATAAAAAAATCCAGGCAAAAAAGGGCATCCCGGCGAACCAAAAACAGAATAAGGTTCGGGCAAAAATTAGGGATATAATTGAAAAAATTGTACAACCGGTAAGTTGAAAACCCGAAAGGGCAACTTAGGCAAAAAGGGGTATCCTGGTGGATCGAAAACCTGAAAGGGCGGTCCACGCAAAAGAGGGATTTAAGCGAATGACTACGGTCTGAGTTATCTGTACCCCATTACCGTTTGAACAACTGACGTTCTGAAAGATAGGAATCGGTCTGATCATTCCTCAGAAGGCAAGGTCGGGGAGTTTTGAAGACATACTGGTCATAACAGAATGGAAACTCAGTGGAAGTCCGTTTTCACATTGCCATTAGGATAGTTTCTTTTCTCAATTTTCAGCGATCACCTCTTTCCAGGGATTGCTTCCGGATGTAATTGCCTATTCTGGGCTCTCAGTCAATAAATTAAATTTCAATAAAAAGCTTCCTATTTTTGTTTTATTGCTTTGTTTGCAAAAACGTCCTAATTTTGATAAAACATTGCATTTGAAAACATGGCGGCCTTGCAATAACATGCGTGGAAAAAACATTTGAAATTACTTTGAATGTTGAATATTCCCGGATGGTGGATTCTAGCCGCGCAATATTCGGGGCATGTGTGCATATTCTTTTGTTGCAGGTAGTAGGTGCAGATGGTTTTAAGCACAAGACCAGTAATCAATTACCCCACGCAAAAGACTGGGGCAATTACGGGCAAGGTGGTCGGCGTTTCTCGCTCGGTCGGCGGTCACTCATAATGGTTCGATATCATTGAATTAAGTTCAACTGGGTACCGTTGTATCTTATTAAGTCGATTCTCTCATACAGTACTTCCAACAGCTACAAGCTTTTCTGTGTCGATAACGGTCACAGGTTCCCCAAAAGAGTGGTCTCGTCGACACTGAAACTGATGGTCATTATCCCCAGCGAAGTCGCAGGAGTTCGAAGAGGCTAAATCTTCTGTAAAATCCTCTTATGACATCTTCTTCGAGGACAAATTGTTGGTTTGTCCAAGCATGGGGCATGTTTGTTCCCCCATCATGAAGTGTTGATCATCCCCAGTAGAGTTTGAGGACAGTTAGTCTTCTGTAAAATCCTCTCAAAAGGCATTCCCCAGCACGAGACGTTTTAAAGCAGTTTCCGCCAGCAGAGTTTGTTATAAACTCGTCATCCCTAACGGAATTGTCTAAAGGGAAGCTCGCCTAACATGGGGCATTGTGGTACTTATCCTAAGCTTGACAATCATATTCTTCAGCAGACTACTGTGGATTTGCTTTAGGTTTCCCCAACAGATCTCTAAGGACTCTTTCCTAGCAAGTTGCAGGGGAATGTTCTAACCAGGATTCGCATATCCCTGGCAAAGTAGCCCTGGTCCCCAGTAAGTTTGTGTCTCTGGTAATGATCCCCCACAGAGGTCAGCATCGAATCTTGTCAGCAATACTTCCCAGCTGAGTTGTTGTTCTTCCCGCATAGGTTTATAAGATCGGCAGAATCTATTCCTCCACAAGGATGGTACAATCTTTCCCCAGCCGGGTCAGAAGGTGGATAACCCCTACAAAGGGTCCTGGATTGGATAGATCCCCAAGCAGAGTTTTTATGACTTTTCTTCCCTAGCAAGACGCCATGCAAAGAAATTCTCATCCCCAGCGGAATCGCTGTGACCAGAATTCATTCCCCCCAGCAGATGAAGTGATTCCTGGAAGATTTATTATTCTTCAAGTCCAATTTATTTTTGGCAAACTTGACAATTCGAAGCAGACGGATTGTTCATTTATTCTCCAACAGAGATACTATCCTCTCAGGAATCTCTAAAGTCAAGGCATTGATCATTGTTCCTCAGCAAAGTCGGCAGAGATGTCTGACACGGATGCAGAGTGCAATCCGGTATTGGAATATTGCAAAAGTCCAACAGTGGATTGGCAAAAGTCCGTCTTCGGGTGGCAAAAGTCCAACAGTGGATTGGCGAAAGGTCCATCTAAGGGTGGCAAATTCTAAAAGTCCAACAGTGGATTGGCAAAAGTCCGTCTTCGGGAGGCAAAAGTCCAACAGTGGATTGGCGAAAGGTCCATCTAAGGGTGGCATATTCTAAAAGTCCAACAGTAGATTGGCAAAAGTCCATCTTCGGGTGGCAAAGCAGCTTAAAGTCCAACAGTGGATTGGCAAAAGTCCGTCTTCGGGTGGCAAAAGTCCAACAGTGGATTGGCGAAAGGTCCATCTAAGGGTGGCAAATTCTAAAAATCCAACAGTGGATTGGCAAAAGTCCGTCTTCGGGTGGCAAAAGTCCAACAGTGGATTGGCAAAAGTCCGTCTTCGGGGGGCAAAAGTCCAACAGTGGATTGGCGAAAGGTCCATCTAAGGGTGGCGAATTCTAAAAGTCCAACAGTGGATTGGCAAAAGCCCGTCTTCGGGTGGCACGAAGCTGCAAAGTCCACCAGCAGCGTGGCAGGCCAGTAGTCGTCTGGAGTTGCATAAAAGACATTTCTAAAGTCCACCAGCAGTGTGGCAAGCCAGTAGTCGTCTGGCGTCGTTCAAAAAGACATTATTAAAGTCCACCAGCAGTATGGCAAGCCAGTAGTCGTCTGGCGTCGTTCAAAAGACAGATCTCTCCTACGTTTCATCGAAGATTCAATCCAGCAGTCTTGTTGGGTTTATATCCCTTTTCTTCTTCATCACCCAGAGCAAATTTTTGGTTATATTTGGTATTCAATCACTATATACCTTGAAAGTCCGAAAGCAATTGCTTTCAGGCATTCAGGTCTACAGCGCTTGAATAGGGGCAGCTGTAATACCCCAAAATTTGCTCTCCCTCTTTGTCATCATAGCATGGCATTATCATTTATCATATCATATCCACCTCATTAACATTACATTGCATTTAACATAGAAAAATGAAGCATGGCATCCTTCTTACCATCAGGGCATGTGATCAGGTGGAAGGTGGACAATCAAGGAATCATTCAAAGCACAAAAAGGTCAATCAAGTTGCCTCAAGGCAAGCCAAGAGTCTCTCATGTCTCATACCATCTCAATTGATCATCCACAATCTCAAGGAAGTGAGATCCAATGGGAGATTGAAGCAATACATACTTCAACATGCAAGAGGTTCAAAAACTGAAGGAAAACCCTCAAAAGAGATAGCTCATTGATCCAAAATCATCCTCAAATGGCATATCCCATCATCCTTTAAAAGGATACACAACATACTCTGAGGAATTTGAAATTGAAGACTGCACTTTTCCCTCCTAACCAGAGGGGGTCAAAATTAGGGTTTCTAATAAAATCAGGATATCTCTGATTTTTTGGACAAAGCTTGTTGTCATGGTATTCTACATGTCCTTAAGTGTATGTATGTGGAAAATTGCCTCTCAATTGGTTTTAGAAGTGGTTCAATTGGAAGAAAGATCAGAAATCAGGAAAATTGGGGCCAAGTCAAATAATCAGAGGAAAAAGTCAACTCTTGACTTTTTGAGGCCAAATTCATGAAATTCATGTTATATGTGTCCAATGTGCAAAATTTGATCAAGAAACTCCAAAGGAATCATGAAAAAATCAAGATGTGGAAAGTTGCCATTTTTGGGTGAAGTAGGGTTACTAAAAATAGTAAGTTTTGGCCATTTTGCATCAGAGTTTGAACCAAAGCCATTTAAAATTGAAGCATCAAGTGGAAATTCCACTCGGCCACAACAAAAGACCTTCCTTTAAGCTTCAAATCCATGTGTAGAACATCTCCATTGGATAAAAATTGAGAGAGTTATGGATGATCAAAGTTGAGGGAAACTTGGGCAAAATGCAAGTCAGCTTGGGCAAGTTTCAGGTCACGCGCATGTCATTTCTACAAACACCTGGTGTGCCAAATGTCAAGCTCAATTTCTCCAAGAAGAAAGCTCCAAATGAAAAACTTTTCAACATAAAAAATGTTCCTTGTAGTGCCCTCTCCAATGTTCATGTTGGGCAAAATTTCGTCTGATCAAGTTATGATGGAGAAATAGTGGCCTCAAGTCATGGTGATTGTGCTGAAAACCCAGGTACCAAGGTGCCAGGTCGACCGACCACATGCCACACCCTTATACCATTTCCCAATGTGGATGTTCTAAGTCATTTTTCAACCTGTTCCAAACCTCATTTCACTTCAATTTTCACATCAACATTGTGCTCCAATGTGTCCTCTTTCCAAAGACTCCAAAATCTCATCAAATTGTTCAATGGTTAGAAAGTATTTCACCTGCAAACAGCCTTATGTTGGCACTGATGCTTTGACAGCTTGGTGCACGATTTTGGTTCACACACACCACAAACACTTCATAACATCTGCTTTCCACATTAAACTAAGCATACTTGATACAAATATCATACACCAGCACGTGCCATGCATGAAAATGGAAAGGGCAAACTTATGAAGCAAGTTTCTGCCACAGCAGCTTTGTTGTTTTACCCTCACTTCCACCATAGCACACCATGAATCACCATCACCACATCATAGCTAACCTCACTCGCCCCTAACTAACTTGACTCAGTTAGTTAGGGTGCACTCAGTTAACCAAGCATTGACTCACTTAACTGACTCACTAAACCATGGTTAACTCACATTATAAATAGAAATCTCACCTCACAATTTCATTTTTCAACTTCATTTTCACACGTTCACTTCAGAAACACTCTCTTTTTCTCTCTCAAATCCACCATTGCCACTGATTCTCGAGCTCTACCTTGTTCATTTCACTTCAACACTCTCTCTGATTTTCTCTCAAGTTCTTCACAGTGCTACTTGTTTGGAGTTTGGTTTCAATCTCTCCTCCATTGAATCATCATCAGTTTTGCATCACAGCCTTTATTTGGCCAAGTGAAGATTGTAGAAGAAGCAAGACCTCTGGTTTTCTGAAGAACACTTCAAGAGCTCAAAACCTCAGGTACCAATCTCCACCATTATAGACCTAATGTGAAGGAATTTTTAGGTTCTTGCAGCTTCTTATAAGCTCAAGAACTGGTCTGGCTAGTTGATAGGCCTTTAGAGGCGTAGTGGAAATGTTAGGGCAAATCTTCCTTTCTTCGATTCTCTCATTTCATGGACTTTTTGTATGTTTTGTCACGGGAATCATGATGTGTGTTACTTCCTCTTCATTTTGACATATTGATTGTGAAATTCTGGAGAATTGGAGGTTGCAGACGGTGGTAGTTCGCCGGAGAAGGTGACCGGAGGTCCCTCTCCGGCCGGTGTTCTTGTGTTAGGGTTTTGTTCTCAGTTTGAACGTGGACCATTGGATGTTCACCATCGTGTGGCTTATGTGATGACAGCACATTAAAATTCATGTGCATGTCACGTGTGATTTTCTGAATTTATTTTTAAACATTGTGTGGTATGGTACATGGTAGTGTGTATGGACATTCAAGTGTGCGCGTTGATCTTAATTACTTTGACTATAGCTTGACTATGACTTGATCCAACGGCTTGTATGGTTTTGACTTGGTTTGACTGAATTCCATGATAGTTAGGGTGTTATGCGCACTTATTGGACCTAATCAGATTGCTACCCACACCCCCATGTTTTCAAGCCCAATTAATTTGAACTGCATGATTGCTATGTTCACACCTCCCCTTCCCTTTGTATTTCATTTTATTTTTTTTTATTTTTCATACACGTTTGCTTTTTAATTTTTAAAAATACTAAATAGCAACATAAAATTCGACAAAAATTCATGAGTATCTTTAAAACATTTATAAAATTTTTGATGATTTTATTTTCTGATTTTATGACCTTTTTTCCCCTGTTCTATATTTTTCTTTGAATTTCTTTGATGTGCATTCTTAATATGGTACATGATCTTGTTTAATTTTGTTCTTGATCATTAAAAATTGTTTTGATGCTCTTCTTTTTGCATTGAGTCATTATCATCTTGAGGTATGTTAAGTGATTTTTATTTGATTTTTTAGGTTAGTTTATGGCATGTTTGGTGTTTATTTTTGTGCTACTTTGTATGATATGTCTATTTGACCTAAGTGCATTGTTTGACCTCATTTTGCCTTGGTTCCTTGCATGCTACTTTGATATGTGATTCATCTCTGATTGGTGAACTTCAATACCATGTTTTCATAATTTTCATGAGGCCATTTGATTTTTTTTTGATGCATTTCATTTAAAGCATTATAACATGTCATATCATTGTAATCTTTTGTGCATGTTGACATGTTTTCTTTTGTGTATACTTGCATGATCATTTTCCTATTGGGTGAGTTACAATCTTGACATTATAGGTCATTGGTACATATTATATGTCATCTTTGCTTGTTGATTATCATTTGAACCTTGTGCACCTTTAACATGTTGTGTTTGCACTTTCCTTTGTTTGGAACTTCCATTTCAATCCTACTTCTTCTATCACTTCTTAAATGTCTTGATGTGCTTCATGAATACTTGTGAGAGGTTTGTGAATCATTTTTCATTTCATTTCAATTCTGATCCATGGATTACATGTTCCATTTATGCACATTTCTTCTTTTTCCCTTCATCTTTCATTCTCCCTTTTCTTATGGTGGCATGTTCTAATGCCATGGATGATGTTTGTTGCCTATCCACTTGGACTTGCATGATAATAACCATTTGTTTTCCATATGATGTACATTCTGGTTGTGGCTCTAGGATTTGGTTTCTCATTTAATTCTTTTGAGTTTTATGATGCATTACATGTTCCTTTACTTCTTATACTTCTTATACATGTTTACTAACCATGTAGGGGCTTTAGTAAGTTTCAATTGAGTGTGGATAAAGAATCCACATTCAACTTCTATCCTTTTTCTTTTACAATTCCATTTTATGTTTTGTTAAGCACTTATGTGCTTTCTTTTAATAACTCATTACTTTCCCTTTTTGAATTACAATTCATCTTCTACTTTAGAAGTGAATTGTTTAATTCTTTCTTTCTTTAGACTTTAGGTTGAAACCTCACAAACCTCTAGGATCACTCCCTTTAATCTTCAATTAGGATTGAGTCTTAGTCCACATAGGTTTTACCTTTTCTCCTCTCTTGAGTCTCTCTTCTCATCTCTTAAAGGAAACTCAAAACATCTAATAAAGGTAGGCATTTATTGCATTTAGGCCCTTCATATAAAGAAAAGGTTATAAGGGGTCTTCTCTTATAATCTTAGAATGTATAGCATATAGCCCATCTTGGGTCAATGTGTTAAACATTTGATCTTGTATGAGGGACTTAAATGCAATACTTGTTGAAGGAACAAATAAAAAACATTTCTTCATTTCTTAATTAACAAAAACACTTAATAAACACAAGTATGCTAGTGTGTTTGAACCTTGACAATTGGAACTAAGTGTGGGGGTCTTCTTCACCCTTAGTGTGCTTTCTTACCCATTCCATCTTGGAATGTGAGAATGTACACATTCCAATGACTAAGATCCGGATACACTGTCATATGCAAACAAATCCAAAACACTTCCTTCTAAAAGACAAAAACAAACAATAATGTCTTTCCTTCGGGAATTCTTTTCTCACCTCATTCACTCTTAGCGTACGAACGCGCTTCTACTCGTTCTCTTGCAAGATGGTAACGTACTCGGACCAGCGAGCCTGCAACACCTGAGCTAGGACGTAAGCCGTTCTCTAAAAAACACAATCCATCCCTAGTGAGGGGAACTACGTCGCTCTGATTCTCATGCTCCCGATGAGATACGTAGGCAGTGGGGTAGGGCCCATGCGAGCACTTCTTTTATTTTCCCTACATTTGTTTCTCTTTCTCTTTCCTTTCTTTCTCCTTTCTTTCTTTCAGTTCCTTTTTCCAGTATCCTTTCCTTACACCCTTTGATTGAAACAAGCAAGCGTGGATCCCATCGGGTACGATGGACGCGTGGGGGTGCTAATACCTTCCCCGCGCGTAACCGACTCTCGAACCCAGTTCTCTTGGTCGTAAGACCATGCTTTTCCTTTCTCTCAGGTTTACGCGGTGTTTCCTTTCCCTCTCTTAGGATAAATACACATTGCTGGCGACTCTGTTTTGGTGCCACTTTCGCGCTTGTACTAGGATGAAAATCCCGGGAGCGACAGACACGAAGTACTCGTATTTATACTCCTCGTTTCAATGAAGCTCCGCCTAAGGAAACTGTTATCACTGCGTGTTCTAAAGATAAAGAGAAAGAAGTGGTTTCAAATGATGAAGATGCCGAGTTCTTGAGGATTACCAAAAAGAGTGATTATAAAGTCGTTGATCAGCTTCACCAGACTCCTTCAAAGATCTCGATTCTGTCTCTATTGATGAGTTCACCTACTCATCGAACTGCATTGCAAAAGTTGTTGGCTCAAGCTCATGTCGCCCAAGATATTACTACTGGTCAGTTTGATAGTGTGATTGCGAATATTACTTCCTCTAATACCCTTAGCTTCAGTAACGAGGAGTTACTAAGAGAAGGTCAGAATCATAACCGTGCTTTGCATGTGTCCGTGAAATGTCAAGACGACACTTTATCAAGAGTACTTGTGGATACCGGTTCCTCTTTAAATGTTTTACCTAAGAGGGCTCTTACAAAGTTAGCTTACAAAGAGACTGAAATGAGACCTACTTCTTTGATAGTCAAGCCTTTTGATGGTTCCCGTGGAACTATAATGGGAGAAGTTGAACTACCGATTTTAATTAGTCCACATGTATTTGACATCACATTCCAAGTGTTGGATATAAACCCTGCTTATAGTTGTTTGCTTGGAAGGTCGTGGATCCATATTGTTGGTGCTGTAACTTCAACATTACATCAGAAGATGAAGTTTGTGATTGATGATAATTTGGTTATTATGCATGGTGAAGAAGATTTGATGGTGAGTAACCTGTCTTCGTTCCATTATATAGAGGTTGATGAGGATGCTTTGGAAACTTCTTTCCAAGCACTCGAGATAGCCAACACTGTCATGTTGGAAATCGAAGAACCAGTGGGAAAGAGTAATCCGTCTTTTGCGTCTTTCAAGAGTACCAGATCAACAATTGAAGAAGGTGTACCCGAAGGTTGGGGAAAGGTCATAGAAGTCAAGGCAAATCCAGATCACCAAGGGTTGGGTTACAAACCAACTAAGGGTAGAGGATCAACATCTGCCAATGGTCGCCCAAAGACAATTCAAGAAGTGTTTGTCAGCAGAGGTTTCCAGGTTAATGTTGTTGAAGATAATAATTAGGACAAAAATTCGAGCAATCTGGTATTCAAGAGTGATGTTGCTTTGAACAACTGGGAAGCAATAGAGATCCCAGTGATTTTTTCTTCGTCAAAGTAATTTATTGTCTTTTGTTTGTTGTTTTCAAAATTCCATAGTTATGCCCAAAGCTATTAGACTATTTTGTAGGTCCCCCTTTTCGTTTTCAAGTAATTATCAATGAATGCACTTTGTTTCATTTACTGTTTTTCGCTTTTACCTTTAAGAAGAAATTGACAATCTTTCAAAATAGAACAACATCTTACTCTTGCATTTTTTTGTGCCTTTAATAAAATAATTCATTCCAAACATGCAGAGTAATCCCAAACCACATTGAATCCGACGACCCTACTTTTATTCCTGACTTTGATTCGTCCATTTATCAAGCTGAGGATGAGGGTGAGGAAGATTTCAAAGTTCCTGATGAGCTGGCAAGATTGGTTGAGTATGAGTACACTGAAATTCAACCGCATAAAGAGCAAGTGGATTTGATTAATCTTGGCACTGATGAGGAGAAGAAAGAGGTTAAGATTGGTACCACACTAGTATGTTGATGTGTTTGCATGGTCGTATCAAGATATGTCCGGTCTAGGCACTAATATTGTTGTTCATAAGTTGCTGCTTAAACCAGAGTGCCCACCTGTAAAGCAGAAACTTCAAAGAACTAGACCTGACATGGCTTTGAAGATTCGAGATGAGGTTAAAAAACAACTTGACGCAGGTTTCCTAACAGTTTCGAAGTACCCCGAATGGGTAGCCAACATTGTACCAGTACCCAAAAAGGACGGTAAAGTCAGAATGTGTGTAGACTATAGGGATTTGAACAAAGTAAGCCCAAAGGATGATTTCCCTCTACCACATATTGATACACTTGTGGACAATACAGCCCGTTTCGCAGTCTTCTCTTTTATGGATGGCTTCTCCGGTTACAATCAGATTAAGATGGACCCAGCTGATAGAGAAAATTCTACATTCATTACTCCTTGGGGAACTTATTGTTATAAGGTTATGCCCTTCGGCCTGATGAACGCAGGGGCAACATATCAAAGAGCAATGGTCACTCTCTTTCATGACATGATGCATAAAGAAATCGAGGTGTACGTTGATGATATGATCGCCAAGTCTCAAAGTGAGGAGGACCATTTGGATTATTTGTTGAAGTTGTTTGAATGACTCAGGAAATACCAGTTGAAGCTGAATCCTGCTAAGTGTACTTTTGGTGTTAGATCGGGAAAGGTACTTGGATTTATTGTAAGCCAACGAGGAATCGAAGTGGACCCTGATAAAGTCTGAGCCATTCAAGAAATGCCTGCTCCACAAACTGAAACACAAGTCATAGGTTTTCTTGGACGCCTGAATTATACTTCCCGATTCATTTCCAACATGACTACTACCTGTGAACCAATATTCAAGTTACTCCGTAAGGATCAGATTATTAACTGGAATTCTGATTGTCAGTAAGCGTTTGAGAAAATCAAGGGTTATTTGCAAGAGCCTTCCATCTTGATTCCGCCTGTTCCTGGAAGACCTTTATTCATGTATCTGACTGTTCTAGAGAAGTTTATGGGTTGCGTACTGGGGCAACATGATGAGATTGGACGAAAAGAACACGTATTCTACTATTTGAGCAAGAAGTTTACCGATTGTGAAAGCCGGTATTCACTTCTGGAAAAGACTTTTTGTGCTTTAGCATGGGCTGCTAAGCGTCTCAGGCAATATATGATCTGTCACACTACTTTGTTGATCTCGAAAATGGATCCAATAAAGTATATTTTTGAGAAACTTGCTCATACTGGGAGACTTGCCCACTGGCATATGTTGTTATCCCAATACGACATCCAATATATGACTCAAAAGGCTACTAAAGGAAGTATCTTGTCAGATTACCTTGCAGACCAACCGGTTGATGATTATGAGCCTCTAAAGTTTGACTTTCCTGATGAAGACATTATGTTGATAAAGAAAGACTGTGAAGAACCAAGTCCTGATGAAGGCCCCGAGCCAGGTTCCCATTGGAAGATGATGTTTGACGGTTCTTCTAATTACAGTGGGCGTGGAATAGACACCGTTTTGATGAATCCCAATGGCAATTATACCCCATTCACCGCAAGGTTAGATTTTAAATGTACAAATAACATCGCCGAATATGAAGCGTGCATTCTAGGCCTTGAAGCAGCCATTGACCTCCGAATCAAAATTCTTGAAGTAAGTGGAGATTTAGCTCTAGTAATCTACCAAGTCAAGGGTGAATGGGAAACCCGAGACAAAAACTTAATCTCGTACCGTGCTTATATCGTGGAGATGATCCAATACTTTGATGAGGTCACTTTCCGACATATCCTGAGGTCTGGAAACCATATTGCCGATGCTTTAGCTATGTTAGCCTCGATGTGGAAGGTCAGGTTTGTTAATGAAGCATCACTCATTCGAATTGAGCGCAAGACTGAGCCCGCCTACTGTCAACTAGTTGAAGAGGAAACGAATGACAAGTTGTGGTTCCACGACATTAAGAATTATCTGCAAAATAAGGAATATCCGACTGATGCTACCACTCTTGACAAAAAGACTCTGAGAAGATTAGCATCCAAATTCTTCCTCAGCAATGATGTGTTGTATAAAAGAAACTATGACATGGTTCTGCTTAGATGTGTTGACAGATGGGAAACAGACATGTTACTTCAGGAAATTCATGAGGGATCCTTTGGAACTCACGCCAACGGTTATGTTATGTCTAAGAAAAGTTTGAGAGCTGGTTATTATTGGTTAACCATAGAATCTGATTGCATCCAATATGCCAGAAAATGCCATAAGTGCCAAATTTATACTGATAAGATGCACGTGCCTTCAACGCAGTTGAATGTTTTATCATCACTGTGGCCTTTCTCAATGTGGGGCATCGACATGATTGGGGCAATTGAACTTAAAGCTTCTAACGGTCACCGATTCATTCTGGTTGCCATTGACTATTTTACAAAATTGGTAGAAGCTGCTTCTTATGCCAATGTAACCAAGCAAGTAGTAGCCTGTTTCATTAAGAAAGAGATTATCTGCCGTTATGGTGTTCCAAGTTGAATCATAACAGATAATGGGACTAATCTGAACAATAAAACTATGAAGGACCTGTGTGAAAGTTTCAAAATCGCGCACCATAATTCTTTTTCTTATCGTCCTAAAATGAATGGAGTTGTCGAAGCCGCGAATAAAAACATCAAGAAAATCCTGCAAAAGATTGTAAAGACTTACAAAGGCTGGCATGAAATGCTACCATTCGCGCTTAACGGATACAAAACTTCAGTGCAAACTTCAACAGGGGTAATCCCTTTTTTGTTGGTATATGGAATGGACGCGGTCCTTCCTATTGAAGTAGAGATACCGTCCTTGAGAGTATTGATGGAAACCAAGCTCGATGAAGCAGATTAGGTCCAAGATAGATTTGACCAGCTGAACCTCATTGATGAGAAGCGCATAACTGCAATGTGTCACGACCAGTTATACCAGAAACGGATGAAGAGGGAATTTGACAAAAAGGTCTGAATCTGAGAATTTCGAGAAGGAGAACTTGTACTCAAGAAGATCTTGCCAGTTCATAAAGACATGCGTGGGAAATGGACTCCCAACTATGAAGGCCCATTTGTTGTGAAGACAATATTCTCAGGAGGATCGCTAATTCTCACAACAATAGGTGGTGAAGAGCTTGCACATCCTGTGAACTCGGATGCAGTCCAAAAGTATTATGCCTAAAGAACCGATAAGTCGAAAACCCGAAGGAGATCAAAGAAGAAGACCAATCCAGCCGCTCTCGTCAAAAGCAGGATTTTGGGAAGTCTTAGTTGTTAGGGTTAGTGGGTGTCGTTGGATTCAATGTAACTTATTGCCAATTTCAGTTGTAATAATCCATGGAGCTTTGCCGCTAGCAAGCTACCATTCTTAAATAAATCAGTTTTTTTGCCTTTTCATTTTTTTCCATTTTACGTTTACTTTGCAAAATGTTATTTGTTAATAATAATCTTGAAAGTGAAAATTTTGAACTTAAAATCATTTTTTTGAAAACGCAATGAAAAGAATATAAAGTTGCTTTGACCTGTCGAAAGATCTGAAGGAAATCATTGTTCCCTAGGAAGTCTTAATATTGCAGAAACCCTTTTAGACTATTTGGAGCAAAGGTCCCCATTGAGGCATAAACTGACAACACTCTCGGACCAATCTTGTAACCATAAGTGATTTTCAAGATCGTTGGGAATCTCCCCGTTGTTCATCATTGCGATACATATTGTTGATGTTGAGGACTTGCTCCCCAGTGGAGTCATCTTTGTGCCTCACTGAAGTTACTTTATTCTCCCCAGTAAGCTGCTTTGACTCCATATTTCCCCAATGAAGTGGATATTTATTTTATCCCCTACGAAGTCTCTATTCATGGGTGTCTCTTTCCAGTGGATGTTTTCTTCTTTGACAAGGAAATCAGATTCATGATGGCAATCCCTCAGATGAAGTCATGATATTATATCCCCAAGTGGACTACATTTTCCAGAGAAGTTTGAAACTTGAAGTAGGACTATGGTTTTGCCTATGGCTTTCTATTCATCTTTTGATAGATGTATCCTTCTTGCAGAGGTTGGCTGAGTATCCTCGTCGAGATGTTTATTTCATCTCCAGTCTACTTCTTCTCATTGTTTGTTTTGTTAGCATGAGCATAAGCATGGCATACATACATTCATACACAACACATGAGCATGTTGGATACCTTGTTATCTTTTGTCGTTCACTTTGGCATTTATTTCCCCAAGTGATTGGGTTTGTCTATTCTCTCCAAGTAGAGTCGTCAACTTTAGGCAAAAAGTGCCACCATTTCTAAGTTCCCCACAGAGTTCGATCCTCGTGGATGATGGTTGCTTTAGTTATCTTTTCCATGCTTGGATATGATGAATCGCCATTCGAGTTCATTCCTCAATGCCAGGCTTAGGCTTCCTAATGTAGTCATGCGTGAGCCATGACTTAAAACCCCTTCAACAGGTATCACCAAAACTTATCCACCTTTTTTTCAACTTCGGATCATCGGCAAACTCAAAAGTCAACTACATTTACATCAATAAGTATGTATTAGAAATTATTGAAAGTGATATCGAAAATAGATGAAAATTAAAATTAATACCATAATGTCTGTCCATATGCTATCTTTGACATGTGTTGGTGCTTCTTTCCAATCATATATCAATATACCGGTTTTTCTATGTTAAAGGAATACAACATAACTCTTAAAAAAGCGAATAATAATCACCATCAACTACTCTATAAAACACATCAAATGCTATCCTAAATTTGCCAAAGTTGTGGACTTTTTTTTAATTGAGCCATCATTGTGGCACCTATTTGTTTTCTTTTCTTTCCGTCTTGAGAATCATTTGTACGAGTTTCGTCTGTATAAGTTTCATCGCTACTAGATGAAGAACACGACATTTATATGTTAAAAAACAACAACAAAAGATCAAATGAATCTTAACCCAACAAATGTGATCATACACATTCAACAACAACAAAACAACACACAATAACAACAAAAGATTAAACAAATGTCTCTAATACACATTCAACAAATAACAACAACAAAAAAATATTAATCAAATGTAATCATACACATTCATCAACAAAAACAACCTTAAACATTCAACATCAACAACAATGGCAACTGAAGTTACTGTAGATGCATGGGGAAAAAGTATGTACCGAAAACATGATGAATAAGTAAAGGAGATTATGTTGTAAGATTCTTCGTCCTCCTCCTCGATAGTTCTTGAGCAAAAAAGATAGTGTTATCTTCCTCCTCAACGGCTTGTGAGCAAAACCGTTGAACGATAAACGATGAAGATGAAGATGGATGATATGTTTGGTTGAAATCAAAATGAACGAAGTGATGATGAATGTTAGGGTTGAAATCACGTGTCGTTTCGTGAATGATCGATGAACGATGAAAGATGAATGTTAGGGTTGAAATCGTCTCATTTTGTTTCTTAGTGGAAAAAATGACAACTAAAAAGACAGACTAGTTAGCTGTGTTACTTAAAAATGAATAAGGGATACCACCACGGCCACTTACCACAACCGTGGTGATATATATAATTTACTTAATGAAGTTTTATAAAGGAACGTCAGTTTTTAACCTTTTAAAAATTTTAAAACAAAAAGAAAAATCTATCACAACGGTTGATTTAAACAACCGTAATGATATCACATTTATTTTTTATTTAAAAATAAATAAAAAAGAAAGGCGTGATTAAAATGTTAAAAAAAATAAATTATTTGTTGGCGCTGAGATTCGAACCCATAAAATGTTGATTATATCACCACGGTTAGACTTACTAACTGTGGTAATATGTTAATAATTTTTATTTAAAATATATAAAAAAATGTTGGCGCCTGAGTTTAGAGATGTCATCACGGTCCTTCAAAGGATCGTGGTAAGATGAGCGTTGTTGTATATAACTTTTTTCGTAGTGTTCGTTTTTCTCAAATCAGTTTCCTAAAAATAGTTATTTCAGATTCGTTAACCGTTAAATCGAGCTAATGTTTGGAAAAATGGTTCATGATACATAAAGCTACTCTTTCACCATTTGGATTGTCAATATAAGATTTGAACACTGAGATATATGACATTCGCAATGTACCTTTTTGTTAGAGATTTTTGTTTTCTCTTTCTCAAATTAAAAAGCTTTTGTGCTTTGTTGTTTTGTCCTATTGTTGACACTATTTGTGCAATTTTTTTAGAAGTCTCTTATAACCTCATTTAATTATACTGAAACTATTTCTTTAATTTAGATGACTTATACGATTTATTGTTTTTACCTCTTGCTTTTAGTAGTTTTCTAGTAAAAATTTAGTGTTTTTATTTGCTTTCAATTGTTATATTAACTACCATATATTTATTGTTGCTCCTGTTAAGTTCTTTCAAGTTAAAAAATTTATATCTGCCACACATTATTTATTTTTATGTTTTATATCCTTATAAATACAATGTAGCAGAGTTAAATGATTTTTTTTTTAATATAACATGTTTTTAAAAAAAAACCAAAATAAATAACATTTCACATTAATTACCAAAATGGCATGGTTTTGAAAAAAAATAACAGGGTGGCGCCATATGGTATGGCGCCTCATTTAAAAGGCAAAAGTCATCCCATATGGCGCCTCAGGCAAAAGTGGGGTTGCCCTAAAAAATTTTCGTGTCTGATGAGGAGGCGCCATATGGGATGACGCCTCAATTGATCCTTTTTTTTAATTTATTTTAATTTGGAAATTGATTAATTTTTTTAAAATTTATTTTAATTTGAAAATTGATTAAATTAATGGTGCTATAGTGTTTCATGTGTCTATCAATGAGACTGCACCCTTATTTGTTACTCCACAACACTTCTCACCAAAACCCTAATTTCCTCCCTTCCCTTACCAATATCCTAATCTCTCCTCTCCCACCATGTCTGAGTGGTTAAATCGTCTTCCATCACCATCATCATCAGCACCTGAGGAACCGTTCCCAGAATTTCCACTGATGAAAAGAAATGCCCTAGTTGTATTCTCAACTCTCAAGCCTCCGATGAAGATGATACTTTGGAACACGCAGACGTTGGAGCATTTGCATAGGGAACTTTATTGCTGGCTAGAAGTAGAATTTGAGGTAGGTGAAAAGATCAGGAAGATTGAGAGGCATGTTGAGGAGTCTGGTCCAAACGGAGTCACCCGCACTTGGAGAGAAATGCAAAATGATTCTGGTGTCCTTATGATGATGATGAGTCCAAAGAAAATTAACTTGATGGTTGTAATTTCCTAGATAAGTTGATGCATTGGGTTGTTTATTTTCGGTATGTTGATGTTATTTTCTGATTTGGTATTAGGTTATGTCATGGTTATTTATTGATGTTAAGCTAGTAAGTTATGTTATGTTATGTTATGTTATGTCGTTGTAATCAATTAGGTATGCCATCCATGAAATAAAATTTGTTGTTGTTATAAATAGACAAGTTTACAGTTGAAACTATGATTTTGTGCTAGAGCCCACATTTGGACACTTGGTACGATTGTGGCCTGGCTGGCGGCACAAACCACATAACCTCACCATTTTGTCTGCTGCATTCATCTCCGTTCGAATACGGGTACTGTTAGGGCGACCCTTTTATTTCTTCGCATCAAATCATTATGCCACACAATTTCGCCTTCGTATGGAGGCCAGTAGTCCTCCTTTGCCACCACTTGAAAGCTAGTGTCATAGACATTGCATAGAGTAATGACTTGGTGAAGAACAGAGAGATAGTTGGTTGGGTCCAGCCGGACCTTGGAACAGGCTGCTATAACATGGGAGCAAGGCATACGAAATGCCTGAAACCTTCCACAGTCACACCAAGTCCTATCCAATTCCACTCGGTAACATCCCCTAGGCCTTCCTTCGTTGTGATCAATAGACTCTGCAACAATGAAGTGACCTTTAGTACGGTCAAAGACTGTGACCACATGTGTGTTAGCCTTTGCAGCTTCATTAGTGCATAGCCCGCGTTAGTAACCATCTTCTTTAGCCCCTTGTCTTTGAACTCCCACATGAAATTTTGACCGATGTGTCTAATGCAATACGCATGGCTTAAGGGAGGATCCTGTCAACCGTTATCAGGATTGTTATAAGCACTCTCGATTGAGGGGTGTCTATTAGAGATCAAATATAAGTTAGGTTGGGGAACAACGTATTGTCAGAGATTTTTTAGGAAAAAATCCAACCTCCAGCAGTATCCCCTTCAACTAGAGCGAAGGCGATAGGGAAAATGTTGTTGTTGCCATCCTGTGCAATGGCCATCAGTAGCGTACCCTTATATTTTCTGTACAACCATGTTCCATTAATTTGAATTATAGGTTTACGGTATGCAAATACTTTAATGCATGGTTCAAACGCCCAGAAGAGTTTGTGGAAAATGCCATTTCCACTTACACAAATCCCGTCTGGCGTATATGCCGGCAACGTCTCCAACATGACAACAGTCCCTGGAGCATAGTGTTTTAGTGCCACTAGGTATCTTGGAAGTTCTTTGTAAGAGTCCTCCCAATTTCCAAAAACCGTTTCGATCGCTTTAGCCCTAGCAATTCACGCCTTCCTGTACGAAGGAGTGTAGTTGTATCTTTGAACCATATGCGCTATTATTGTACTCACTTTCAAAGAAGGGTTGTCGCTAATGACTGATAGAATTTCGTTGCAGATCAACTGAGAGCTGAGCTTACGATGATCTTGACTAGGATTTGTGATTATGCAAGTGTGCTCTGGACCCATTGACCCTATCTTCTAGAAATCGCTTCGCTTCCAGAAAGATGCTGTTAATCTAAACGGGCACACCTCGTTACGGCAGTAGATCTTGTATAGAGTCGGATTTGTTCGATCGACTCTATAATCTGCAGATAAGTTCATGTGGTATTGTTTTATTGCTTGGACACAATCTTCTTTCGTACGAAAATTGTCTCCAACTTTTAATACTCCCTCCGTCTGCATGTATGGGTCGTAAAAAATACCTGTTGATGGTTCGTCCTCGCCTAAGTTGAGTGTTGTCATGTGTTGAGGTGGGCAATAAACATGACTCCCTAGTAATTGGTATGCCTCCTCGTTGTTTACCATTTCATCGACAATGTCCTCCGCTTCTTCTTCTTCCTCGACAACGACATCGACCTCAGCTTGTTCGTTGTCGGAATCGTTAAAAACCTGAGAAACTTCAAGTTGTTGAGACAGTTGTTGTTGTTGTAATGTAATATATAACTCAACATCATTGAATCCAGAATGCTCATGACTGAGAAACATATTACGCACATCATCATCTTCTCGAATCTTCATTTGAAAAAATTTGCATTGGTCATGCTCGTCAAAAAACATAGGGTTTTTGTATACGATTTGCCCAACTGGACCGCACTGCATTTTCTTTTTTAACCTGGCTTTCAAATGTAAAAATTTGATCTTCTATCAATTAAAAACCTAGTCACTTCCGTATCCCTAAAATTGAAACATGTGATGGGGCATTCAAATATCTCACCATTGAGATGTGCACTTATCAGGTATTGTGGTCTTTGAGCCATAACAAAATATGTTACCAAATTGTGTTTGGAAGAAATGGTTTACAAACTTTAGTGTTTGGAAGAAAATGTTAACTCAAGGATGTGATGATAAGCTGTATGTTTCATGTGTATTAATAGGCGTATAGTAGATACAACTTACGTCTCTTGGTAGTTTAATTGCTTCAGAATGATTTACCATTGCCTTGCATGAACCATTGTTGCTCTGCGTGACAAGACCCCACAACTCTGCATGGCTACACTAGCCTTGACAAGACCACACAACTCTGCATGCCTACACTTGCCTTCCACTATTCTTTAGCATGCCTGTGCATTATTATTTTTGGTTGCTACAAGTAAAGTGTCTTGGGAGTTTAATTTCTTCAGAATGGTTTACTATTATGATAAGACCACACTTCTAAATGCTTTATCATTATTGTTATTTTTTTTAGGGTTAATTATACGATTCCCCTGCCATTAGGGCGAGATTTGGTTTTGCCTCCCCTGGAGTATTTTTTTTTAATTCCCCCTTTACCAAACCAACATTCTATTTTCACTCTCCCTTGTTGCTGACTGGACAACAGAATCTGCTGACTGGACGACGGAATCTGCACAAGTGGCCTATATTAATTTGCTTACTGGATTAATTTTGAAATATTTTTTTTTAATTTTCGTTTTGTTATTAATTTTTTTTTTAATTTTCGTTTTGTTTTTAAATATTATATATTAATATTGAATTTTTATTAATTTTTTTTTTGTTTTTATATATTATATATTAATATTTTTTATGAATCATTATTTTAAATTATCAACATTTTTAATTTTGAATTTCAATATAATGTTTTGGGTTTAACACCCATGTTTAACACAAGTAGCCCATCACTTCCAATTGAGTCATAAGTTTTTGTGTGAACTTGATATATAAACATTACTATTTCAAAACCCACAAACGATGTGAGACTAAGAATATAATAAAATTCTACTGCAACTCTTCTTCCAACTCTTCAAAACCCACAAGTGACTGAGGCTGAAAGGGTAACACCATTCTAATTTTTCAGGTGTAAACATTAATTGGGAAATAATAATATGGATTATTGTAATTTTTCAGGTTTCTGTCTTGGACGTGGCTATCAATGCAGGGAACAAGGCTTCCAAGAAAGAGTTTCTCTTGTTGACAGAATTGCTTATGAAACAATTGCTGAAACTGGATGGTATTGAGGCTGAAGGCGAAGCAAAGTCGCAGAGAAAAGCTGAGGTAGTTTTTATACCATTGACATGCTTTAAGTTTTGTGGCAAAGACGTAATGCGGATATTTAAATATTGCTTTTGAACATGAGCTTTACCATACTTCTACAGGTGCGTCGTGTGTAGGGCCTCGTTGATTTGTTAGATTCTCTAAAGACTGTACAATATCATAATTGTCTTCATCCTTTGTCCAAGGTTGAAAAAAAAAAGCTTTTTATACAAATAAATTTTACTAATGTTTCCAATACTTGTAGAATCTAACTTACACATACAAAGCTTTTTATACAAATTAATATTCCATTGCGTCAGTTACATTATATACTAAGTTGGGATTGAGAGTTAGCATATCAATAATCATATCCACATGCAAGACCACTATATTGGAATGAAGATAAACATGTATAAGGAATACATGGTAGCTAGTGTCTTGCATAGTTCACATTATATCGAAAGGAAAACTGCAAAATGTTCAAGCAACAGTTCCTATTCAAACCATGGTTCTGCTATAATAGCAAATGTTATAATAATGTGTTTCTCATGTCCCACATCGACTGGTACAAAAATGATTTTAGGCTTTATATAACTTATTTGTGCATTATGCTTCAAACCAAAAATACATATGGGCCAAAAAGAGTAATGAAGATGATGGGTTATTGGATGTTTAGAGTGGCCCATCAAAGTAATTTAAAAAAAATTTAAAAATACAAAAAATAAAGAATTAGAATAAAGAATAAAGAAAAAAATAATAAAAATTAAAAAAAATAATCCAGGTAAAATTAAAAATAAATTTAAAATTAAATAAAAATATATAATATATATAATATATAAAAACAATTAAAATGTTAAAATATTTAAAAAAGTGAAGTGTATGCCACATGGCAAAATGTGGCATTTTTTAATCCAGTCAGCAATTTAAGATATGCCACATGTGCATATTACTTGATACAATCAATAACAAAGGGGAGTGAAAATAAAATCTTGGTTTGGTGAGGGGGGAATTAAAAAAAAATACTTCAGGGGGACAAAACCAAATCTCGCCCTAATGGCAGGGGGGATCGTATAATTAACCCTTATTTTTATTGGTATTATTTTTATTGGCAAAGTTTAGTCTTTGGAAGAAAATGTTAACAAAGAAAATGTTAACAAAGAATGTGATCTGCGTGACAAGACCACACTCCCACGCCAAGAATCTCACAAGGACTTTTATGACTATTCTGATTCCTTTTTGCAAATAATTTATATTTTAATTCGTACTATCATCAATGTAATTATTTAATAATCACTATTACTATTGTATACTATGCCCATGCCTTACCAACTACACTTACACCTATACTGTATTTCTTTAAGATTCTCTGCTTGACATGACAATACAACCATGCCTTCACTTTCTCATGTGACTCTCTAACCACACTTCTCACACTCCACGAAATAAGTGTTTCCAAGGCATGCACAACTCCACTTATTAGACCACAATGACCAAGAATACATGCAAGAGAACACATAAGAGATTCCAAAGCATGCATGACTACACTTGTCAGACTACAAAGACCAAGAATGCATGCAAGAGAACATATAAGACATTCCAAAGCATGCATGACTACACTTGTCAGACTACAATGACCAAGAATGCATGCATTATCATGTGACTCCCCTCATCTCATTCTTCACCAATATAAATACCATCTCACCACTCTATAAATTTTTCTCATCCCAAACTCTTCTCTTCTCTTCAACTCACAAAATATTCACATCCATCACAAAGTCTTCCTCTTAATACCAATTACGAAAAAAATGTCTCTACTCACCATGGGAAACGATCACAGAGGAACCCCCAAAAATTTTGCAGACTTTGTAAGTGTTTCAGCCTTCTTTTGTTTTACCCTCCTAAACCTAGATGTATTTTTTTATCTAACTAATGTTATTTATATTTTTGTTCAGCTGGTATCAAGGTTCTGTTTCCGTGGGCACGAATACATGCCCCACGACCCTTTCATCGAAGAATACCTAACGAGATGTGGATTTGGTGACTTGATAAAAATCACGTCATACCATGTTGACCCAAAATTTATTCTGGCTTTGCTAGAACGATGGAGGCCGGAGACCCACACATTTCACCTTCCTTTCGGTGAATGCACGGTCACACTCCAAGACGTGTATATGTTACTCAGCCTCCGCATCGATGGCACGGCCGTCAACGGCCCCGTTTTTGTCAACAACCAACTATGCAACAATTTGTTGGGCACGCCCCTAAGTCTAGAAGCACCTGAGCTAACACGTGATGGTAGACCTAGGGGCCAAGGTATTAACATAAAGTACCTTAGGGCTTACTATGACTCTATTGTATTAGACGATGATACCCCCTATTACAAGATACTTAAAACTAGGTGCTATTTAATGCTCTTGTTGGGTAATTTTTTATTTCCAGAAAGCACTGGAAACAATGTAAATATTATGTATTTACCTTTGTTGGCTAACATTAACAGATTGCACGAATATAGTTGGGGTTCAGCTGTCCTGACCCATCTGTATAGTTCACTCTGCAAAACTTCAAAAAAAGACGCTTGTACATTTTATGGCTGCACCTATCTCCTTCAGGCGTGGGGTTGGTCGAGAATGCCAACACTAGCTCCAGTTAACCGGAACCCCTTCAAATTTCCCTACGCAAACAGGTAAGCTTAATTTTACTACTCGAACTTATGTCCTTTAATGAAATGTTTAGATGTAACTAGTTTATTTGTAATTACTTTTTAAGGTGGTCAGTTCCGGGAATGAGTTACCATCGAAATCCCAGGAGCGCCATAACAGTCTACCACAACCTAATAGATCACATTGGCCCCGACGATGTAAATTTTCCTTAAACTTCCATAAATATTTCTAACACATTAAAGCACCGTACAATTTCTCATTAAACCTTTTGTTCTTGTAGTTTGTCTGGAGGCCGTACGAGGGCCTCGACCACCAGCCAAACGCGAATGATGTTGCTGTGTGGACTTCAAAAACACCTATCATTCGGTTCACCTCTGTGGAGATGCATCAAAGCGATCGAGTAAAACTTCAGTTCGGAATGCATCAGGATATTTCGGTGGCTCCGACAAGTTTGAAATCGTGGCATCTGCGTAGAGTGGACACACAGTGGGCAGTGGGTGAGTGGACGAACTTTGCAACAGAGATGTGTCAACAATGGGAGAATCGACACCAGCACGTCTTATCCGACCCCGTTGTAGAAGATGCTATACCAACACAACAATATATGACTTAGTTTAGGTCTGTTACAACACCCCAACCATTCCTCTCTCAGTTGACGTATCTAATTGACCCCGCCAACGTGCCTCTTCCTCACGGCCACATGACCAGCCACATACCCAGCCACATGCCCAACATCATACATCTTCCTATACCCAACAACAAGAAGAGCCTTACCCCTACCCTATCATGCCACCGACTCAGTCACAACAAGAAGAGCCTTACCCCTACCCCCATCTCACCTACACCGACACCACTAATGCCTATAGCCCTGACGAGTCTTTCGAACCCACCATAGCCCCCCGTAAATGAACACCCCATCTTCCTACAACCACCAACCACAATCGTCCTACAACCAACAAACCCACCCACTATTCGACTACCAAACCCTACATTAACCACTGAATCGGTACCAACATCCTTCAATGCAACATTTCGGCCAACCCTACCGTCTACAACCAACCCAACCCCCCTTACAAACTACGTAAACATGGGCATGCAGCTGGATTACGAAAGCGTTGTTGGCGGCAACCCCCCCCCCCCCCCCCCCCGCGCTATTGGGGACAGATGCTTCAGAATTTGTCAGATACGCCGGGACCATCTCAACAGATGCAAATACCAGCCAGACCTCAACAAAATCGTGGTAGACAAAGACGCCGCGCAAGAGCCTCTGCATGTGGAACCGATGGACGTTTAGATAGGCACAATCATTGAATTTTTCTTTACTATCCGTTGTACTAATTTTTATCCTGAACATTCTTATGTCTTTATGGCTACCCTAATTTTTTTTCCAATAAATTTTCCATATGGCGTCTCCCCTGTGGAACAGGAAAACAATATGGCACTTAATAAATCAACCAAGGCGCCATATGGTATGCCTTTTAGGGTTTGCCCCTTTAGCCTGAGGTGTCATACCCTATGACACCACCTTTTTGGTGCATTTTCAAACCACGTCATTTAATAATTAATTTGAAATATTATTTATTTTGGTATTTTTTTGAATAAATATGTTATATTAAAAAAAAAAATTCGAGTTAAATCCCTGCCAAAATAAATACTAGCACCGACGGTCTTAAATCTCATGCCAAAAATTGCTACCACATGGAAACATCAAAATCAACAATGTGCATCAGAAGTGGTTTAACGATGCGATAGCTATTCCGAAAGATGTGATTCAAAGAGTTATCCACTGTTTATGGTGGTGGTTGACTTTAATTTCTAACAACAAGAGATTAGGTATAATTATTATAAGTGATATAAAAATTTTATTGTTTTTTTAGATTGAGGATAACGAGATTATGGTGATGCTTTGTATTGATTTTTGTTTTGGCACTCTAGTGGGTGGTTTATTTTTGTTGTAAGGTTGTTGGGTTGGGATATCCCTTTTATTTCCTTTTAATATATTATGTTGATTATATAAAAAAAAATTCAATGTGCATCAGAAATAAAATTTTTAATGACTTTTTATCAAGGTAAAGAAAAATACTTATATAGAAACACATTTAAATTCATATTTTTTTAAACATTTAATAAGAAAATAATTTTTTTTAAGTTTATTTAAAATTTAATTTATTTTTTTAACTAGAATTATGGAGTGTTGTGATAACGAAGAAAAAAGAAAACTTTATTTTTATTTTTTATTAATTATTAAAAAATTTATGATTATCTGTTTGTAAAATTATTTATTATGTTTGTGTTTATCTGAATATATTTTTTTCTATTATACATATAGACAGTGTGGTAGTATTCTGATAAATATTTTTATCATAAATTTGTCCATGTAATTTTTCGTTGTGTTTGTAAGGGTAGAAATATCCTTTGTACTCTTGTGCTTTAATTCTATTGTCTTTTAAAAAAAAAAAATCTTCCGTTCATTCTGATCTATGAAACAACAACAAATGTGCACTCCATTTGAACCTTCTTTCTATGTGTAGCTACTGTACCTGTAACTTTAATAGGGTCCCTGTGAATGAAATTTTTGTGAGGTTAAGGTTCTTTTGTGGGCACTTCTTTGATGGATTATTATACCAAATAAAATAAATATTATAGTCTTTGTTGAAGTTTTTTGCTTTTGAAATTTTATAAATACTATAGTGTTGTTGATGTTTTTCTAGAATTTTTTTTGGAATTTTGATGATGTCTAATGAAGAAAAAGTTGAATAAGAGGAAAAAGATGAAGAAATTTAAATATAATTATAATTGTTAATTTTTAAAAAATTAATTTACATTTTAATTTCGAAAAAACTAATTATAATTGTTAATTAATAATTATTATTATTTTTATTTAAAACATATTTAAAAAAATTATTTTTCAAATAAAAACTTAATTAAAATTATTAATGATTATACTAAATTTTGTGAATCCTGATCCACTCAGTACAGTAATCTAGATAAGATAATGATAGAGTTTATATGATAAGTGACTTTAAATTTATTAATTAATAATACTTTAAGCATAAAATAATACAGAAAATTTACAATAAACAAATCAAAATAAAAATGCTCCAAAGAGTAGGGACTTTCACCAGTTGAAAGAACTCTACCCTTTATTATTTAAAAATACATGAAAAATAACAACCTTTCCCAAGGGCTCCACACAATTGAAATTCTATCATTTTTAATAAATAAATTGCAAATCTTCTTTCCAATCATTGCTTGAATGAATAACCCACACCACACATAATAATGCAGATACTTAAATATAATTTCTATAGATCCCATTGCAAATGTCTTCGTGGAATACTGTAGGAGACCTTTATAGTGGTGGTTCCATCTGGACTTGGAGGATAGTATGGTGAATCTTCAACAAATTCAGTTGGTATGCATCACGTCGAACGAGCTCAAAAACGTGGAAAAAAAATTGAAGACCTTTCGACCATCAAAACTATTTGTGAGCGGCTCTTGATGTTTCAAAAATCAAAATATCAGAAGATGAAGAATTCTCTCCCATTTTAATTTGATTGTTGATGAACTTGTTTTTCTGGTTGTAACTTTAAGCCCTTTGTGACATTTGTTGTAATGACTTAACCATTTTGGCAACCTTTTACTTTGATTCCCATTTTGGCTTCGACTATCATTTACATGAATTATTCCTTACTTATCTTTACTTCTTGAAGTACAGACTTATATTTCTTTAAATATTTACCATTTACTTTCAAGATTCTTCTATCTTCATTTAACTCTTCGATTTCATATGCGTCATTGGAAAAAAAATTTAATAATTTGAAAAGGACCTTCCCACTTAGGAAACCACTTACCCAAAGTTCTATCTTTTTGATCCATGGGCAAAATCTCTTTCCAAACTAAATCTCCAGTCGAAAATAACTTAAGTTTCACCGTTTTATTATATGACTTTTCTACTCTCTTCTTTTTCCTTTTTAATAACTCTAAGGCATTCAATCTTTCTTTATCCAAGTCAACTAATTCATCCAACATCATGTTTCAATAGGACTCAGATGTGATCTCATGTTGTCTCTGGATTCTGGTTGATTGTAAGTAGATTTTGACTAATACGACATCATGACCATATGTTAGTCGAAAAGGTGTAGTGTTCGTAGCATCCTTAAGGGAGGTTCGACAAGCCCACAACACTTGGTCCAATGTCTTATTCCAATTTCTTGGCTTCTTCCCCACATGTTTCTTAATTAACCCAATCACTATCTTATTTGCTGCTTCGACTTGACCATTAGCCTGAGCATAATAAGGTGTGAATGTCAAAAGTTTGAACCCTATATCTTTAGCAAATTCTTGCATCTTTCGACCAGTAAAAACTGATCCTTGATCTGTTGTAATAGTTTATGGGATTCCAAACCTGTAAATAATATGTTTTTGGATGAATTCGATCACTGCATCCCGATCCACATTTACCAATGGTATAGCCTCAATCCACTTCCCACTAGAATGTATTTTTGACTCTTGGATGATGCTGGTCGAATTTCACCAACTAAATCCAAAGCCCATCCTATGAAGGGCCAAGACTTCACTATGGAATGTAGTCACTTGTAGGAACGTGTTGAATGCCTGCATGTATTTGGCATTCTTGACATCCTTTGGCGAATTCAATACAATCTTTAAGCATTGTATGCCAATACATTCCTTGTCGAAATAATAACCATTTCATCTTATGGCCTACTTGATGTGCTCCACATGCCCCACTATGGACATTAGAAAGAGCCAAGTATGCCTCAGATTCACTAAGGCATTTGAGTAAGACACCTTCAGGCGTCTTTTTGAATAGCTCATTCCCTATAAGAACATAACTTAAGGCACGATATTTGACCTTTCGTTTGACAGAAGTTGTTGGGTTCTGAAAGTAGTCTACTATTGGCTTTCTCCAATCTTCGTCTGTCAAACTATCTATAGCCAATATTTCAAAACTTTCTTCATCAGCATATCCAAGCTTCATTGTTTCCAAGTTTGTTGGGGATAGTTTAGTTGATGCAACTCTTCCCCAGGCTTCGATTGGATCTTGTAATTTTTCCTTCGAAATTTTGTATCCCGAAGCAATCTGGGCCAAGTCATTGGCCTCTTGATTCTCAAGTCGAGGTATGTTTTGAATACTTACCATTTCAAATCTTTGTAACAACCTATTGGCTATCACAAAGTACATGATAAGATTTTCCTTGACACATTTATACTCCTTTGTAATTTTCTTTATGACCAACTCTGAATCACCCATTATTTCAACTCGAGTTTCCCCCAATTCCAACAAGATTTCAAGTCCAACAATTAAATCTTCATACTCAGCTTCGTTATTTGAACAAAGGCCTTCGACCTTATACTTGAATTTTGTTGGAATCTTGTTAGGAGAAATAATTAATACTCCCACTCCAGTTTCCATCCTTATGACTAGAACCGTCAAAGCTTAACTTCCAAGGTTCAAGCTCCATATAGTTTATGGAGTTTTCGACTATAGAGAGGTCGATTATAAAGTCTGCTACCACTTGTCCTTTAACAACTTTTAAAGGCATATAAGTTAAAGAATATTCAGTTAAGGCTAAATCCCATTTGCCAATTCGACTGTGTAAAATAGGTTAAGAAAGCATATGTTTAATAACGTTGGAATGAGATGAAACATAAACTTCAAGTGGCTTTATATAATGCTTTAATTTTGTACAAGAGAAGTATAGACAAAGACACAATTTTTCGACTATACTATATCTAGTCTCTGCATCATTCAAGACTCTACTAAGGTATTAAATGGCTCTTTCGACGCCATTTTCATCTTCTTGAGCTAACATGCTCCCTAAAGTCTTATCAGACACAAATATGTACAATCTCATACTTCTATCTCTACAAGGAGGCGCCAGAATTGGAGGGTGAGTGTAATACCCTAATTTTTGCCCCTAAGATTCTTTGCTTTTCATTTGCATTTTTACATACCACAAACAAGATCACATATTGGTTCCCTCTTCTATAGGTTTGTGCCTTGCCGGGATCTTTAGGTTTGTGTGCGTTTGATTTGTTTAATTTGTTTATATTTTACTAACCATTAATTAAAATCCAAAAATATTTTGTTTTCTTTCACTAACATTTTCAGGGGAAGAACAGGTTAAAAATACCAAAAAAAATCAGTCCCGTAGCTCGAATGGATTTCATCTGAATAAAGTCAAAGTTGATCGGCAAACAATTCAAAATTTCATCTGATCAAGAGTTTCCAAGGTTTAATTGATTATTATTCAAGGGACTCCAAGGTTCATGTGTTTATTTCCATGCCTTCTTTGACAAGCAAGAAAAATCGAGCCGGAATCAAGACAGCACATCTAAAAGCCAAAATTTCCAAATTTCACTGTGTTAACCGGTTAACACATTTGGTTAATCGGTTAACGCGTGCGAATTTTGAAAAAAATGCCAGCAAATTCAAATTTTCAACAATTGTCACCAATTTTCATCATTTTTGAATATTCCATCTCAGTTCTATTTCCCTACATCATCAATATTAATTCCTACATACCTCCACTAATCACCACTCTTTTAATTTCCCTCCAAAATTTGAATTCCAATCCTAATTTTGATCTTCCAAACCACCAAATTCCCAAGCCTAAACTCTATAAATAGAGGCTTTATTTCATTCATTTCACAAGCTTTTGATAGCCAAAAAATCCCTTGCAATTTCTCTCCCCAACTACCAAAATTCACCAAAAGCTCAATTTCTTCTTTTATAAGTTAGTAAGAATTAACATTGATTCTTACTAATTTAGAGCTAAACCTTCATCCATTCTTGTTTTTGTTCATCAATCACAGTAGATCAAGGTTTTGGAGTGTAGATCTTGCTGCAATTTGGAAGGATTTTCAGATTTGGAGTGGTAATTCACTTTCCACCATTGTTAAAGCTTCATATTCATCATTCAAGATGTAGATCCTTGGTGTTGCTTGTTGTTGATCCTTTGGATCGTATTTTGTTGCTTGATTGCAGGATTCTCTGTCTATTTTTACTTTAAAATTTGTGCAAATTCAATTCATGATCATAAGGTGTTTGAAAAATGTTTTGAAAGAAGATCATGTTGAATTTTGCACATTTTTTTGCTTCTGGTGCAGTGTTAACCGATTAACCAGATTCAGTGTAAAATGGTTAACCGGTTAATACCCTGTTTTGTGCAGAAATTCAAAATCTGCACTGGTTAACCGATTAACCAAATGTGTTAACCGATTAACCAGTGTCCAGAATGCTATTTTGGCTCTGTTTTGGGTCTGTTTTGGTTCTTTTGCCTTTTTCTTCCCTTTCCTTTGTTCTTAGCCTTAGATCACATATTTGTGTGGTTTAATTTGGCTTTCTCTTCATCTATTTCTCTTTTCTTTTGATCGATGAAAGTCTAAAAGATCTTGGAATTTCGTTGTTGAATTTCGATCAAGACTAGATCGTTACCACTTTTCTTTTCGTGCGGTATTGCTTTCGGATGACGATCTATATATCGTTCATCTAGTATACATTAGCACAAAGAGCTATTGACCGGCCTCATTGTAGGGTAATTACTCCGTAAATTACACGGCGATTGCTTAACATAGCGCAATATTTATCCCGTATCGGAAAACTATCAATAATGGTTGATTATTTGTCTTATGGTTCAAAACTCATGAAACTTGTTGTTAGGAGGCTTTAGTCTTATCAATCCTCTAATGAGTTTCATCAACCTTGACCTAAGTGCAATTATTCAATTGTTATTGATGTTAGATGTCAATCATGTTATATATTTGTATGAAATACTTGGCATTTTTCATTTCTTTCCAACGGTAAAGTGTGAATGTAAGCGGTAAATTGTGTTGTAAGGCTTACATTGGAACATATGTGTGGAGCTTGTAATTTATGTGTTAATGTGCAGGTATAGGCATGAAAGGAGCAAAAGTGTGAAACACATGGAGTGAATGCAAGTTGCCATGAAAATTATTGCTGCAACAGAGCATTCGCAGTGCGAAGGATCTGGCGAAGGCCCAGCGAAGGTTCGCACTGCGAACGACAGCGAAGGCGCCAGCGAATGATGGCAGTAAGTTCTAGTTTTGAGATGACAAAGAGTTCGCACTACAAACTCCTGGCGAGGGTCCAGCGAAGGCTCGCTGGTTGGTTCGCAGTGCGAAGATGCTGGCGAAGAGAGGCAGTAAGTTTGGGATTTTGATTGGCCTGGCTCGCTAGTTTATTCGCAGTGCGGATGAGCTAGCGAGTGATTTGTTGTGCGAAGGAAAGGTTCGCACTGCGAATGCGCGCTTTCTGCTTGGGGCGGTTTAAGTCTCAGAGGCACTTAAAGTGCCATTTTTCCTCATTCGCAGTGCGAATGGTGTGCTCGCAGTGCGAATAGTGCAGATTTCAGAAGTGTATAAATAGAATTTCACTTTATGTAATTGGGATCTCTTGTTCATTTTTCACTAGAATTCATAGTTTACAGTATTTTGATCATCAAAGAGTGTATTTTCGATTGGAGAAGCTGAAGTCGCATCCATTCTCGATTATTCGTCGTGGATGCTCATTCATCTCCTCTCTTTTCTTGTTATCCAATCTACCATGAGAAGTGGTAGCTAAACACTCAATGTTGAGGTTAGATGTAGTTGATCCTACTTTTATGTATTGCTTTTGATCTATGGTGTATGAACAAAGTCTTTGATCAATATAGATGATGTTGTTTTCTCTTAATGATCCATGTGTGATTTGGTTTGCTCTAGACATAGATTCTCCAAGTCATGACCTAACAATTTTATCTCTTAAAAACCAAACTCTAGACATAGATTTGGGATTTGCTATTCGCATTGTGTTGATCTTAATGATCGTCGTTTAGATTGTTAGCGTGAGACATCATCTAATGGTCTAAACAACGATACTCACGACTTCGCTTTAGACATAAACGTAGTCGGGAGGATATGCGGTTATATTGGTCGGAAACCGAGTTCATACGCTTGATTAATCGTTTATACGTGAAAAGGATTGGCGAAACCTAACCTTAACATGCTTTTATAAAACCTTTTACAAAATCTTTGTCACCAATTAATTTTTGCTACAAGTGAATGTTAAAAACAATTGAGAAACTTTTGAAACCGTTAACTTAGAATATCGCAACTATTGAAAGGCACGCATCAAATATCTAACAATCCTTGTGGATACGATTAAAAACAACCTCCACTGTCACTCTACTAACAAAATGGCGCCGTTGCCGGGGATTGTTAAGTGATATTGCAAGCATTGCGATAGTTGCGTTATTTTAAGCTTGTTACCATCTATCTTGAACTTGTTAATCTGTTTTGTTTAGTGTGCAGACTTAGTTTATGCGAGGGAAACTACCGGCAGACCAACTTCTTTTCGATCCTGAGATTGAGAGAACCGCTCGTAGAATCAACAGCAGAACTAGACGAAGGAGGCAGCTAGCGAGACAGAAGCAAGAACAAGGGGAAAGTACTTCTACACCACCACCAGTTCCACAGATAATTCCAGTGATGGAGGCAGATCCACCACCACCACCACCACCTGCTTCTAGGCCATGTACAAATAGTCCGAGACACAATGCTCAGTTCGCTCGCCATGCACACAACGGTCGTCATGCTGAAATGAAGACCGGTATTCTTCAACTGTTATATCAAAGTCCTTTTACGGGTATGGATCATGAAGATCCTTTTACCCATCTTACAAAATTCTATGAAATAGCGGGAGCGACTGGTGCACCGGAAGCAGAAGAGGAATCTCTGTTCAAGAGACTATTCCCGCATTCTCTCATTGGGAAGGCCAATGAATGGTATCTTGATCAGTCAACGACCATAATGACGGATTGGAACGCATTGGAAGAGAAATTTTTGGAGAGATTTTTCCCTCACACTCGGTTTATGGAAGCAAAGACCGCCATCGCGGTATTCACACAAGGAGCCAATGAATCTCTCAACGAAGCTTGGGAGAGGTTCAAATCAATGTTAAGAAAGTGCAAAGGCCATGGTTTTGATGAATTGTCACAAATTCATATATTTAGAAATGGGCTGCAACTTGTACATAAAACCTTGTTGGATGCCACCGCCGGTGGATCCTTGTTAAGCAAAACCGCAGCGGAAGCCACAGCTATCATTGATAAGATGGCCTTGAACGATCATCAAGGTAGTCACAACCGTGGACCTTCTCAACGAACTCCGGGAGTGTTGGAATTAGGAACGAACGATGCTATCCTTGCGCAGAACAAATTATTATCACAACAGGTTGAGTTGTTAACTAAGAAAATGTCTAAGTTGCTGCAACAATTCAAAGAGATGCATGAGTCTTCAAGTAAAAATGTGCAAGTGTTAGTTTGTGAATTATGTCGAGGAGACCATGCGACCGGTTATTGTCCTCCCGTTGTGGAGGAAGCAAACTACGCGGGAAATCAAGGTTACCAACCCCGTCCTCCGTATCAACAAGGCATCCAAGGTTACCAACAAAGGCCTAACCAAGGTTATCAACAACAATGGAGACCGCAAGAAGTCAGACCATCAAACCGTCAACAATATCAAAATTACACTCAACCTCCGCAAGCTCCCGTTGGAAATACGAAGATGGAAGACACTCTCACACAATTTATGCAAATGGCAATTTCCAACCAAAAGAACACCGATGCCGCCATAAGGAATCTTGAAACACAAGTCGGGCAATTATCAAAACAATTAGCCGGCCAACAAAAAGGGAACTTTATGGCAAATACGCTTCCGAATCCTAAGGATTGCAAAGCAATTCTTACAAGAAGTGGAAGAGAGATTGACATGGGTGTAGGTAAGAAAGTAGTGGAGGAGGAGGTTGTAGTTGAAAATGAAAAAGAAAAAGATAGTGAGGAGATTGAAGTAGAAAAAAATGTTGAGGGTGTTTTAGTTGAAAATGAGAAGGAAAAAAGTGAGAATGAGAAAAAAATAGAGAGTGAAGAAAGAGTGAAGAGAGCTAGGAAGGGAAAAGAGCCGATGAACAATATTCCGATTCAACATCTACCATATCTGCATGCTCCTACAAAGAAAGATAGTGCGCGGCACTATTCTCGGTTTATGGATATCTTCAAGCAATTACAAATAAATATTCCATTTTCCGAGGCTTTGGAGCAGATGCCTAAATATGCGAAATTCATGAAAGATATCCTCACGAAGAAGAAAAGGTATACAGATCAGGAGACGATTATGGTAGATGCAAGCTGTAGTGCCATCATTCAACGAACTCTCCCACGAAAAGAATGTGATCCGGGACGAGTTACATTGCCGGTTACGATAGGAAACATGTATGTGGGCAATTGATTGATTGATTTGGGTTCTAGCATCAACTTGATACCATTGTCGATTGTGAAACGGTTAGGCCACATGGAATTGAGGTCCACGCAAATGACGTTGCAACTCGCCGATAAATCGACTACCCGTCCTCACGGTGTAGCGGAAGACGTGTTGGTCAAAGTGGACAAATTTTTGTTTCCGATCGACTTTGTAGTAATTGAAATGGAGGAGGATGAGGATGCACCTTTGATTCTTAGAAGGCCTTTCATGAAAACTGCCCGTATGGCAATTGACATGGACGATGGTCTCATGAAAGTGAGAGTCCAAGATGAAGAGGTGTGTTTCAATCTTTATGATGCCATGAAGCATAAGAAAGATAAAGGTGATTGTTTCCGGATCGATGCAACGGAGGAAACAAGTTTTGAAGTTACAAAGCAAATTCATGTCATTGATCCTTTACAAAGAGCTTTGGATGATTCCTTGGAAATATTCTCGGTTGAAGAAGAGCAAGCTCTTGAAGAGTGTTTATTAGAGCTTGAAGCCTTGGAAGAATTGCAACCTTGGGAGTATGAAGAGGAAAGTATGAAAACAGTGGTTAATGATGAACCATCCAAACTTGAGCTGAAAGTGTTACCGTCAACCTTGAAGTATGCTTTTTCTCGATGACGGTGGTAATAAACCGGTGATCATAAGTAGTATTTTGTCTGAAAATGAGGAGAGCCGCTTAATTCAAGTGTTGAGAAAAAATCAGAATGCAATGGGATGGACGTTGTCCGATCTCAAAGGCATAAGCCCTTCGTATTGCATGCACCGTATATTTATGGAGGAAGATTTTAAACCGGTTGCTCAACCTCAACGCCGGTTAAATCCAATCATGAAAGAAGTGGTGAGGAAAGAAGTGGTGAAAATGTTAGACGCCGGAATGATTTATCCCATTTCTGACAGCCCGTGGGTTAGTCCGGTGCATGTGGTACCGAAAAAAGGCGGATTAACGGTGGTCCGAAACGAGAAAAATAAGCTCATTCCAACAAAAATCGTTACCGAGTGGAGAATGTGTATCAACTACCGTAGGTTGAACAAAGCTACGAGAAAAGATCATTTCCCTCTACCTTTTATGGATCAAATGCTCGAAAGGCTTTCCGGTCAACAATTCTACTATTTTTTGGGTGGTTATTCGGGTTACAACCAAATTATTGTGAACCCGGAGGATCATGAAAAAATAACTTTTACATGTCCGTTTGGAATCTTCGCTTATAGGAGGATGCCGTTTGGATTATGTAATGCACCGGCGACTTTTCAGCTGTGTATGCAAGCTATCTTCTCGGATTTGATCGAAAAGACAATTGAGGTCTTTATGGATGATTTCTCCGTTTTTGGACAATCGTTTGATTTGTGCTTGAAAAATTTGGATACGGTGTTGGAAAGGTGTGTGGAAACTAATTTGGTGCTTAATTGGGAAAAGTGCAACTTCATGGTGAACGAGGGAATTGTGCTCGGTCACAAGGTTTCTTCAAAAGGCCTTGAAGTTGATAAAGCCAAAGTGGATGTTATCGAGAAATTACCACCGCCGATGAATGTCAAAGGTATAAGGAGCTTTCTTGGACACGCCGGGTTTTACCGTAGATTCATCAAGGACTTCGCAAAGGTCGCGAAGCCATTGAGCAACTTGCTTGTCCAAGGTAAGGTTTTTGACTTTGACGAGTCTTGTCTTTTCGCGTTTAATTTTTTGAAAAAAAGTTTAACTACCTCACCGATAATCGTTGCACCTAACTAGAAATTGGATTTTGAATTAATGTGCGATGCAAGCGATTATGTGGTTGGGGCTGTTTTGGGTCAGAGGAAAATGAAATTTTTCCACGCTATACATTATGCGAGCAAAGTTTTAAACGAGGCTCAAATTAACTATGCAACAACTGAGAAAGAGTTGCTTGCCATAGTGTATGCGTTGGAGAAATTTCGTTCCTATTTGATTGGTTCACGAGTCATCGTTTACACGGACCATTCGGCTATAAGGTATCTGCTCACCAAACCTGATTCTAAGCAGAGGCTTATTCGGTGGATCCTTTTGTTACAGGAATTTGATCTTGAAATTCGTGACAAAAAAGGATCCGAGAATTTGGTGGCGGATCACTTATCCCGCCTGGTAAACGTTGACGTGACCAAGAATGAATTTGAGGTCAAAGAGGAGTTCCCTGATGAAAAATTGTTTAGAGTGCAGGTTAGACCATGGTTCGCTGACATGGCTAACCACAAAGCCTCCGGATTGATACCGGACGGTCTAACGCACCACCAAAAAAGAAAATTTTTGTATGACACCAAGTCTTTCATATGGGATGAACCTTATTTATTCAAACTTGGTGTCGACAACCTCTTAAGAAGGTGTGTCTCATTGGAGGAAGCCACGAATATTCTGCGGCACTGTCATAACTCTCCGTATGGAGGACACTTTAATGGGTTGAGAACGGCCACTAAAGTCCTTCAGTCGGGCTTTTATTGGCCGTCCTTATTCAAAGATGCGCATGCGCATGCCCTTAGTTGTGATAAGTGCCAGAGGAGTGGAGGAATTTCACGGCGGCACGAGATGCCTTTACAGAATATGTTGGAAATCGAAGTTTTTGACTATTGGGGGGTCGACTTTGTCGGTCCATTCCCTGCTTCCTTTTCCAATGAATATATTCTGGTTGCCGTTGATTATGTGTCTAAGTGGGTGGAGGTGATAGCTTGCGCTAAAGCCGATGGAAAAACTGTTGTGAAATTTTTGAAAAGACACATTTTTGCGCATTTTGGTACTCCTAGAGTGTTAATAAGTGATGGAGGGTCTCACTTCTGTAACACTCAGCTTGACAAAGCTTTGGAGCAGTATGGTGTGAAGCACAAGGTTGCCACACCATATCTTAAAATTTTTAAATTTTGATTCCACTCTTAGCGGCGAAAAAAGAAAAGAGCAATTACATTTATTGGATGAATTACGCCTTCAGGCGTACGATTCCAATAAACTGTACAAAGAGCGTGTAAAGTCTTACCATAACAAAAAAATAATCATCAAGCAATTTGAGGTCGGCCAGCTGGTCCTGTTATTCAATTCTCGGTTAAAATTGTTCCCGGGAAAGTTAAGGTCTAAATGGTCGGGTCCGTTCCGGATCCGAGAAATCAAGCCTTATGGAGCAGTTATAATTGAAGACACAACAACCAAAGAGAATTGGACTGTGAACGGCCAAAGATTGAAAGTGTACCTTGGAGGTGATTTCGAGCGAAATCCCGCCATTGTTCCCTTCCGCGATCCGTGAGATTGCGGTGGACCGTCGAGCTTAGCCGACGTTAAACAAGCGCTCGTTGGGAGGCACCCCAACATTGTAAGTATTTTGCTTGTATTTTCTGTTTGAAGTCATTTTTGTGAGAATAGTATAGTACATTGTAGTATGGTATTATGTTCACTATGGTAGCAGGACAGAACTAAAAATTTTGAAAAATCTGTCTTGCTCGCTGGCTTGGATTTTCAGACTTGTGCACTTCCTTTGGTCTCCAAAGTGAAGTTTTCTTATTATTTGTATTTTTTTCAGCTTTTACTAGTCTAATGTATCCACGTAGTGGAATATTTTGATATTGGTGTACTTGTACCCTAGTGGTACCATTTTGGATATTGTAGGTGTTCTTACACGAAGCACTTTATTTATTATGAGTAATGTTAAGTGTGATGTTTAAAATTTTTTGTTTTGCTTTTACTAATAATTTGTTAGTTTTTAATTGTTAGTATGTTTTCATGTTAATATTCCTTCTTTTATGATGGAATTTTGGGAGTAGGTTGGACTCTTGATTTTTAAAGAAAGATTCCTCCATGATGTGAGGTTTATGATAGTATCTTAAGCATTGCGTTGCGACAAGGTACATCGTTACCTAGTTCGAGAATTTTGTATGTTTTAGAACTGTGTGTCTTGTGTGATTGATAATGTTGTTTCATGTTACAACTTCCTTTGAATGCATGTGTCATTTTTGGATCAAAACCATTAAAGTGAGAAGCCTTTAAAGTGTTAGTATATGCTAAATGTTGTTTTTACTTTTAATTCATGCCTTATCTTGTGACCATGTGATTTTGTGGAAGTAGGAGAAGTGATCAAGGCACTTGTTGTAAATGAGCACAACCATGTCCATATATTAAGTCACCCGTGAGTAGTGAGCATTTGATAGCCCCTTTGAGCCTTCACAGTATAGAACTCAATTTAGTGATGAACTTGTTTTATGTACATAATTTGCAAGTTTGGTTCATCACTAAATTTGTTGAGTTTATAACATTTTCTTCTTGAACCTTTGAAATTGTATACTTTTTCTTCCTTGCCTTAAAAAGCAAGGAACATTCACGTTAGGTTGAGTCGAAAATGAGTTGGGGAGAATAAAAAGAATATGGGTGCATTACTCCAAATTTTGGAAAAAAAATAATATTCAAGTAAGCATGTAAAGAAAAGAGTGTGAATATGTTGTACAAATGAGAAAATGCTTGCTTGAATGAAAAAAAAAACCAAGAATCAATAATTTTGCACGGTAGTTTGTGAAGGTGGAATGAAAAATTGGTGAAATGAAGTGTGTTGTGTGAATATGTGTATAGTGAATGTCCTTTTGCTTCGGCAATTTCGTTTCAAAGACCATTAGAAATGTCCCTTTTTTGTTCACCCGACCAAGTTACACCCTTGAAGTCCTTAGTGATCTTTTATTAACATGATTTCTTTTGTGTTCATTGAGATCTGATATGAATTGCTTAGTATTGCATCATTGGTCATTTGAGTGTATTTGTCCCGTGTTTGTATGCACGTTTGCCTTCAATCCTTTTTCGAAGAGGAGTGTAGAATGACATGTGCAGGATGAGTTAGTTGTCTCTTGAAACATTGTTTGAAATTGTTTGAGAGGCAAGTTCTTTTACGTTATAGGTTCTTGAATTGTGTAATTGTGCGTTGTTATGATCGTTGTTTAGTTGAGCCGTTTTTCGCGTCGTGGTTGAATTGAATGCTCGAGCAAATCCTCGTGAGAGGCATACTTTGCTTGAGGACAAACAAAGAGTTAGTTGGGGAGAGTTTGTTAGATGTCAATCATGTTATATATTTGTATGAAATACTTGGCATTTTTCATTTCTTTCCAACGGTAAAGTGTGAATGTAAGCGGTAAATTATGTAGTAAGGCTTACATTGGAACATATGTGTGGAGCTTGTAATTTGTGTGTTAATGTGCAGGTATAGGCATGAAAGGAGCAAAAGTGTGAAACACATGGAGTGAATGCAAGTTGCCATGAAAATTATTGCTGCAACAGAGCATTCGCAGTGCGAAGGATCTGGCGAAGGCCCAGCGAAGGTTCGCACTGCGAACGACAGCGAAGGCGCCAGCGAATGATGGTAGTAAGTTCCAGTTTTGAGATGACAAAGAGTTCACACTGCGAACTCCTGGCGAGGGTCCAGCGAAGGCTCGCTGGTTGGTTCGCAGTGCGAAGATGCTGGCGAAGAGAGGCAGTAAGTTTGGGATTTTGATTGGCCTGGCTCTCTAGTTTATTCGCAGTGCCGATGAGCTAGCGAGTGATTCGCTGTGCGAAGGAAAGGTTCGCACTGCGAATGCGTGCTTTCTGCTTGGGGCAGTTTAAGTCATAGAGGCACTTAAAGTTCCATTTTTCCTCATTCGCAGTGCGAATGGTGTGCTCGCAGTGCGAATAGTGCAGATTTCAGAAGTGTATAAATAGAATTTCACTTTATGTAATTGGGATCTCTTGTTCATTTTTCACTAGAATTCATAGTTTACAGTATTTTGATCATCAAAGAGTGTATTTTCGATTGGAGAAGCTAAAGTCGCATCCATTCTCGATTATTCGTCGTGGATGCTCATTCATCTCCTCTCTTTTCTTGTTATCCAATCTACCATGAGAAGTGGTAGCTAAACACTCAATGTTGAGGTTAGATGTAGTTGATCCTACTTTTATGTATTGCTTTTGATCTATGGTGTATGAACAAAGTCTTTGATCAATATAGATGATGTTGTTTTCTCTTAATGATCCATGTGTGATTTGGTTTGCTCTAGACATAGATTCTCCAAGACATGACCTAACAATTTTATCTCTTAAAAACCAAACTCTAGACATAGATTTGGGATTTGCTATTCGCATTGTGTTGATCTTAATGATCGTCGTTTAGATTGTTAGCGTTAGACATCATCTAACGGTCTAAACAACGATACTCACGACTTTGCTTTAGACATAAACGTAGTCGGGAGGATACGCGGTTATATTGGTCGGAAACCGAGTTCATACCTTGATTAATCATTTATACGTGAAAAGGATTGGCGAAACCTAACCTTAACATGCTTTTATAAAACCTTTTACAAAATCTTTGTCACCAATTAATTTTTGCTACAAGTGAATGTTAAAAACAATTGAGAAACTTTTGAAACCGTTAACTTAGAATATCGCAACTATTGAAACGCACGCATCAAATATCAAACAATCCCTGTGGATACGATTAAAAACAACCCCCATTATTACTCTACTAACAATTGATCACTAATACTAACAACTAATCACTAACTTACTAACAATATTTTGTATTAATTTTGTTTATGTTTCCTTCTCGCTCCTTATCTCTTTTTTTTATGCTTCATTTCATATCATGTTTATGCTTCCGCAATTTTTCCTTTGTCCGTTGGACACATGTTTATGCTTCCGCAATTTTTCATTTGTCCGTTGGACACATGTTTATGCTTATGCTTTTTTTTCTTTGTCCATTTGGACTCAAAAACATTAATAAAGGCTTAAACCATAAAAAACTTAATTCTCTTCATCTTGGGCTATTGGTTACTATCCTATGCTTTGGAGTGATCTCTTTATGGACCTCTTTTGAAGTAATATTGGACTTATGGACCTAGAATTAGGACTTCCTATCACTTTGCTTGGAGTATTGATTGAAAACTTGCCTTTATTGGCCAATTTGCTTAATGATGGAATTCCTTTAATATTGCTTTGAAGTGGCTCCATCTTGGTTAGATCCTTCTTTTCCCTAGCTTTTATTTTATGCACTAGGATAGTCACTTATTCTCCTCCCCATTCTTAAATTTTCAAAATCCTCTCCCTTTTTTCAAAACCTTCTTGTTTTCAACTTAAAACCACTTTCATAATAAAACCTTTACTTTTGTCAAGTGACTTTTAAAATTTTCTTTTCTTTAATAAATATCAATCTATCTTAACCATACTTTGACCATTTCATGAAAACATAAAAAATATGAAACTCACTCAAATCTTTTGTGCTTTTATGCACCTTTTTTTTAAACTCTTTTTCATAAGTTTAGACATGATTCATTTCTTTAAGAGAAATTAGTCGCTTAGAAATGACGACTTGTCTTTACACTTAAAAATCAATCGAAACCAACAAATTTTTGTTCTTTGTACCACGAACTACGAGGTTTTGATCCTACATTGCACATCGTGGGTACGTAGGCATGAGACGATAAGTCTCTCCAAACACAAAAATATTAAAAAAGAATTCTCCTCTCATCTCCGCAATCTTTTTTCAAGCAAACCATTTTCAAACCAAAAAGCGGTAGATATTTCAAAGGGCTCCTATAGAGTACTATAGACGTTTTGGGTGCTAACACCTTCCCATTGCGTAACCAACCCCCCTTACCCATTCTCTATTTGTTCTTGTTTTTTAGAACGCTTTAGGTTTTGTTCGCTCTTTTTCCTTTCCCTTTGTGGATAAAATAAAATTGCGGTGGCGACTCTTGCTTATTTTTGAGTTAAGTTAATCAATAGCTTACACTCACAAATTTCCCCGCTACAGAAAAGTGGCGACTCTGCTGGGGAATCATTGGTCTTGAGGGGTTTAGCCTACTTTGATTTATTTACTGCTTTTTGTTTGATTTGCTTGTTACTTGTTTGTTTCTGTTTGGGAGTTCCTCTGTGTGTGAGATAGGTCCTATACCCGGACCAGAGTGCACTTTGAGATAGGAGGATAGTATAGTCAAGGGAACTTTGAAGGAGTCGAATCCTGAAAAAGAGGAACTTGAGAATCTATCTGCTCGGTGGTTGCCTCTTTGGAATTACTGATGCCAATTGAACGATCGAGAAGGCATTAATTTTTCCATGGAAGCCTATAACACTGAGGACCGTAGTAACCCTTAACCCATCCTAGCCTTTTTAGGATCGTAGCGCGGAAGCTATGAAGATGCAAATCTAACTTAGCTGTCACGCGATGCTACACTTAGGTTAGATTCTCTTGAGGATAACTACCAACTTCCGAGAAAATCGGTGTGCTGGTGTGTGTCTGATAGTGGATTATGGACCCTGGGCACTTTGTTAGAACCACTATTTTCTGCAGGTACAATGAAGACAAAACCTTAGTACACACCTTTGTAGGATTGGTTCTTACCCTCGGCTTCATGCTCGTGACTTGAACCTTGACCCGTGTGCTTTGTGTGATCTTGTTTGTGGGTGTTGCATCCATGCATTCATGCATTCATGAGCATTCTTTTGGAAGGTTTCAAGGAACTTAAAGGCGTTATTGCAATCATTGCAGGTACTTTTGTTATGGATTTTGGAAGGAGAAGTACAAAGAAGTACACTTTCAAGAGTCCTAAATTAGAGGGTTTCAGAGAGCTAGTATCTTTGGTTGCTGATACCAAGAAGTTCGAGTCCAGATATGGAAGGGTTTTGTCTCTCTTGAAGGTTGATATGGCTGAAGGATTGCTTACTACTTTGATTCGGTTCTATGACCCTTTGCTACATTGTTTCACCTTTCCTGATTATCAGTTGGTACCTACGCTAGAGGAGTATTCTCTCCTGCTTGGTTTGCCTGTTTATGGTCGAATTTTCTCTGGTTTGGACCCCGCTCCCGAGCATGATGTTATTGCGAAGGCTACTCACTTGAAGGTTTCCGAGATTAAGGCTCGCATGGATACCAAAGGAAAGATTCTTGGGTTACCCGCTAAGTTCTTGATGGATAGAGCTCATCACTTTGCTAGTGTGAAGAACACAGTTGCTTTATGAGGATATTCTTGCCTTGCTTATTTATGGACTGTTCCTCTTCCCGAATGTTGATAACTTTGTCGACATCAACGTTATTCAGATCTTCTTGATTGGGAATCCAATTCCCACTTTGCTTGTCGATGCTTACCATTCTATTCACCTCAGGAATTCCCATGGTGAAGGGATGATTATCTGTTGTGCACCTTTGCTTTACAAGTGGTTTATTTCTCACTTGCCGAAGTCTGCAGCTTTCTGGAATCTCAAGGATGGTTTATATTGGTCGCGGAAAATCATGTCTCTCACTCATTCTGATATTGATTGGTGTAGCCGTGTTCCTTCTGGAGCGATGATTATTGATATTTGTGGTGATTTTCCCAACGTGCCTCTTCTTAGTACAAAGGGGGGAATCAGCTACAATCCGGTGTTGGCTCATCGTCAGTTGGGATATCCTTTGCGAGAGGTACCGAAGAACATCCATTTGGCCGGTCTCTTTTTCAAGGAAGAAGAATCTCAGGTTGCTCTCAAGAGAGAAATTGTGGAAGCTTGGTGGAACATTCGTAGAAAAGGAAAGGAAAGTTTAGGAAATCCGAATTGTGTCTCTTCGGAACCTTACCTCCAGTGGGTTAAAAATACAGCTATTACTTTGAAGATGCCTTATAAGCATCAGGAACCTTTATCTCTAACTGATAAGAAACATATTCTCTACTTTATGGAGGACACAGAGAAGCTTCAGATCGCTTTGGCCGAGATGCAACAAGAGAGAGATGCATGGAAGAACAAGTATCAGATTGTTGAGTTAGAGAATGCAAGACTTCAAGAGCACTTCACGAAGAAAAATGAGGATGAAGTTGCCAACAAGAAGAGAAAGGCACAAGAGGATTTATTTTCCTCTCGCATTCAACCAGTTTCCGATATTCCGAAGAGTTCAGAATCTCCTTGGAAATTGATCGTCGATAAGTTGCTGATTGAGAAGACTCAGATGTAAGCCCACATCAAGAAGCTGGAAGATAGAGCTGGGACTTCTTCTCATAGGATTCTCTAGGGATTTAGTTTTCTTTATTCTCATTTGTTTTGGGATTCTTGAATTTGTACTTCCGAGATGTAATCTTTTCCATCATTAATGAATGAGATTTTGGTATTTCAGATAACAATGTTTGCAATATGCCTTATAATTCCTTGAAACTTTGCATTTGCATCTTGCACATCAAGCATCATCTTTTGCATTTGTTTCTTGCCTTTTCCAGGTGTCTTATTGTTTCCTTTGGTCTTCATTCAGCCAAGCTGTCACACCAATATAATACTCGAGCTAATCTGAAGAAAAAGATGGATCAATTGCAACAAGAGAACCGTGAGCTTCGTGAAGAAGTGTCAACTCTGAAGGATGGTTTGGAAAGACTCACTGCTATGATGGAAGCTCTGGTGGCTGCTTAGAATCAGCCGCCATCTCCTCCTCCTCCCCTTTCAACTCCTGTGCAAAGGACAATCATTTTTGAGATTGTCTCCACACCCATCTCTGTGGCGCCTGCTAATGTTCCTCAGTACTCCATGCCTTCTGGCTTCCTCTGGGGCATGCCTCATAACTTTGTTCCTGAGGGTTATCAACCACCACCACATCCTGAAATTCCAGTTGTTCCTATAGTTTAACCTGTGATGACTGTACCACCGCCTGTGGTTCATGCTGTTCCTTTTGGTGAAGAGCAGATTTTCCACACGGCCCCAAGTGAGAATGCCAGTGCTTATGATAGAATGGAAGAGATTCAAGACCAGTTTGCTGAAATGCAGAAAGAAATCAAAGCTCTGAGGGGTAAAGAGCTATTTGGAAAGAATGCTCATGAGTTATGCTTGGTTCCAAAAATGAAGATCCCGCATAAGTTCAAATTCCCTGACTTTGAAAAGTATAAGGATAACTCTTGTCCGATGAGTCATTTGACTATGTATGCTCATAAGATGTCGGCTCAGAAGGATAATGATCAGCTTCTCATTCACTACTTTCAAGATAGTTTGTCCGGTGCAACTTTGAAATGGTATATGGGACTCGACAGTACTCGAGTTCGCACTTTCGAAGACTTGGGTGAGGCGTTTGTGAAACAGTATAAGTATAATGTGGATATGGCTCCTGATCGTGACCAGCTTCGGGCAATGGCTCAGAAAGATAAGGAAACATTCAGAGAATATACGCAAAGGTGGAGCGAGATTGCTGCTCAGATCATCCCTCCTTTGGAAGAGAAGGAGATGACCAAGATTTTCCTGAAAACTCTGAGTCCTTTCTATTATGAGCGTATGATTGCTAGTGCCCCGAGTGATTTCACTGAAATGGTTAATATGGGGATGAGATTGGAAGATGGTGTCCGTGAGGGACGTTTGTCGAAAGATGGTAATTCTACTGGAAGTTCCAAAAAATATAGTGGAGGATTTGCCAAAAGGAAAGAAGGAGAGACCAATGCTGTTTCTCGAGAAAGGTATAGAAGACCTCATGATAGGAATAATCAGTATCAGCAACATGTTGCATCTGTCACTCCTGTTATCAGTTCAGCTCCTGTTGTTCAGGCAACTCCTGCTCAACAACAACGTTCTAATCAGCCAAACAATCAACGGGGCCGTTTTCAGAAGGATTTTGATCCGATTTCGATGACCTACACAGAATTGCTTCCTTGTTTAATTAAGAAGAATCTTGTTCAGACCCGTCCACCACCTGCTATTCCAAAAGATTCACCATGGTGGTATAAGCCTGAAGCCCATTGTGCTTTCCATCAGGGAGGAGCTGGGCGTGACACTGAGAACTTTTATCCATTGAAGATGGAGGTATAGAGATTGGCTAAAAGTGGTATTTTGTCTTTCGAAGATTCCAATTCTAATGTCCAATCGAATCCGCTGCCTAATCATGGCAAGGCATCTGTCAATATGGTTCAAGATTGCCCTAGTGAAGATCTTTCTACAACTGCAACTCTTGAAGATGACCCTGTAGGTCACATCCCATTTGGTTCTGAAGATGATGTCATTCCTGCTGTAGACTGGGAGCCTTATTTGAAAGACCCCGAGTATATTTTCCCGAAGGATGCATATGTGCCTTTTTATTCCCCTCGGAAGAAGTTTAAGGAACCTGAATATGAAGTCAGTGCCATCATTGAAGATGATGAAGAGGAAGAACTTCCCAATTTTGTGACACATGGACAAGTCTGCCAGAATTGGATAGTTGTTGATGTTCCTACTGTTGTTCATATTTCAAAGTAATTTGTTTTTGTTTCTTTCAAAAATCCTTTCACTCTGCCCAAGGTGAAAGTGAATTTGTGAGGGCTTTGTTTCAAATTTTATCACCATCAATAAAATGTTATTTTGTTTATCCATATTATGTTTTTCCTTTTTGCTTTATTTATGAAAAATGGTAACATAAAAAAACCAAAAATAATAATGTGATAATCACTTTTATCTGCATAATACTTGCACTTCTTGTTCATATTCTAAAATCAAACATAAATCATTGTGCAGATTGATTGATAAACCCATTGAAAACAATGACCCTATGCCCCCTCCCAACTTTGAGTTCCCTGTGTTTGGAGCTAAAAAAGAGGATATTGAGGAGATTCCAGATGAAATTTCTCAGTTGCTTTAACACGAGGAAAAGGCCATTCAGCCTCATGAAGAGCCGTTGGAATTTGTTAATTTGGGTTCAGATGATGAGGTAAAAGAAATCAAGATTGGGGCACTACTTCAGTCAATTGTTAAGAAGAGGATTGTGGAGCTTCTTAGAGAATATGTTGATGTGTTTGCTTGGTCTTATCAAGACATGCCAGGTCTTGATACTAATATTGTGGAGCATAGATTGCCGTTGAAGCCGGAATGTCCACCGGTGAAGCAGAAATTGAGAAGAACTCATCCCGACATGGCTGTGAAGATCAAAGAGGAGGTTCAAAAGCAGATTGATGCTAGTTTTCTTGTGACTTCTGAGTATCCTCAATGGGTGGCCAATATTGTGCCCGTTCCAAAGAAAGACGAAAAAGTCCGAATGTGCGTTGACTATAGAGATTTGAATAAAGCGAGTCCAAAAGATGATTTTCCACTGCCACACATTGACATGTTGGTAGATAATACTGCTAAATTCAGTATCTTTTCTTTTATGGATGGATTTTCCGGTTATAATCAAATAAAGATGGCACCCGAGGATATGGAAAAAACAACATTCATTACACCCTGGGGAACATTATGTTACAGAGCAATGCCCTTCGGTTTGAAAAATGTTGGTGCAACGTACCAGAGAGCTATGACCACTTTGTTCCATGATATGATGCATAAAGAAATTAAGGTCTATGTGTATGATATGATTCATAATTCGAAGACTGAAGAAGATCATATTGAGTACTTATTGAAGCTGTTTTAACGTTTGAGAAAGTTTAAGCTCCGTTTGAATCCTAATAAATGCACTTTTGGTGTCCGTTCTGGAAAGTTGTTGGGCTTTATTGTCAGCCAAAAAGGCATTGAAGTTGATCCTAGTAAAGTTAAAGCCATTCAGGAAATGCATGTGCCCAAAATAGAAAAACAAGTAAGAGGATTCTTGGGACGTTTGAATTACATCTCCCGATTTATATCTAATATGACTGCCACATGTGCGCCGATCTTCAAGCTGCTTCGCAAAGATCAGGGTTGTGTCTGGACAGAGGATTGTCAGAAAGCTTTTGAAAAAATTAAAGAGTATCTGCTTGAACCTCCGATTTTGTCTCCTCCTGTGGAAGGAAGACCTTTGATCATGTATTTGACCGTGCTGGAAGAGTCTATGGGCTGTGTTCTAGGTCAACAAGATGAATCTGGTCGAAAAGAATTTGCCATTTATTATTTGAGCAAGAAGTTCACTGATTGTGAGTCTCGGTACTCAATGCTTAAAAAGACATGTTGTGCTTTAGCTTGGGCTGCCAAACGCCTCCGCCAGTATATGTTGAATCATACAACTTTGTTGATATCCAAAATGGATCCAATCAAGTATATCTTTGAAAAGCCTGCTTTAACTGGGAGGATTGCTCGTTGGCAAATGTTGTTGTCAGAATATGATATCGAGTACCGAACTCAAAAAGCGATAAAAGGAAGTGTTTTGGCTGACCATTTGGCACACCAGCCAATTGATGATTATCAACCTATCAGATTTGATTTTCCTGATGAGGATGTGATGTACCTAAAGGTTAAAGATTGTGAAGAACCATTACTTGATGAAGGGCCTGAGCTTGGATCCTGTTGGGGTTTGATTTTTGATGGAGCTGTTAATGAGTATGGCAATGATATTGGGGCAATAATTGTTACTCCTCATGGTTCTCATATTCCTTTCACTGCAAGGTTGATGTTCACTTGCACAAATAATGCGGATGAGTATGAAGCATGTATTATGGGCTTGGAAGAAGCCATTGATTTAAGAATCAAGATTCTTGATGTATATGGAGATTCAGCCCTGGTGATTAATCAGATTAAAGGAGAATGGGAGACACGTCAACCTGATTTGATTCCTTATCGAGATTATGCAAGAAGGTTGTTAACTTTCTTCAATAAGGTTGAGTTTCACCATGTACCCAGAGCAGCAAATCGAATGGCAGATGCTTTAGCCACTATATCCTCCATGATTGTGGTGAATCAGTGGAATGATGTGCCCAAAATCGATTTTATGCGGCTTGATATGCCAGCTCATGTATTTGCGGTTGAAGAGGTTGTTGATGATAAACCGTGGTATTATGATATTAAATGCTTTCTTCAAAATCAAGAGTACCCGCTTGGGGCGTCCAAGAAAGATAAGAAGACTTTGAGAAGATTGGCTGGTAGTTTCTTCTTGAATGATGATGTGCTGTATAAAAGAAATTATGACATGGTCTTGCTCAGATGCGTGGATAGACACGAAGCAGACATGTTGATGAAACAAATTCATGAAGGATCTTTTGGTACCCATACCAATGGGCATGCAATGGCTAAGAAGATGTTGAGGGCAGGTTACTATTGGCTGACAATGGAATCTGACTGTTGCAAATTCGTGAAGAAGTGCCATAAGTGCCAGGTTTATGCTGACAAAATTCATGTACCACTAACTCCTCTAAATGTTATCTCTTCTCCATGGCCTTTCTCCATGTGGGGCATTGATATGATTGGAATGATTGAGCCTAAAGCGTCGAACGGACACCGTTTCATATTGGTGACTATTGATTATTTTACCAAGTGGGTTGAAGCGGCATCATATGCCAATGTGACCAAGCAAGTAGTGGTCTGGTTTATCAAGAACCAAATCATTTATCGGTATAGTGTTCCGAGCAAGATTATCATTGATAATGGGTCAAATTTGAATAACAAAATGATGAAGGAATTATGTGATAAGTTTAAGATTGAGCATCATAATTCTTCTCCTTACAGACCTAAGATGAATGAGGTTGTTGAAGCTGCTAATAAGAATATCAAGAAGATTGTTCAGAAGATGGTTGTTACTTACAAGGATTGGCATGAGATGCTCCCTTTTGCTTTGCATGGGTATCGTATATCCGTCCGCACTTCAACAGGGGCAACCCCTTTCTCTCTTGTTTATGGTATGGAAGCAGTGCTCCCAGTGGAGGTTGAAATCCATTCTATGAGAGTTTTGATGGAAGCTGAATTGTCTGAGGCTGAATGGTGTCAAAGCAGATATAACCAGTTGAATTTGATTGAAGAGAAAAGAATGACGGCCTTGTGTCATGGTCAATTGTATCAACAGAGAATGAAGAAATCTTTTGATAAGAAGGTTCGACCTCGTGTTTTCGGAGAAGGTGAGCTCGTGCTAAAAAAGATCTCGACTTTTACCAATGATTCTAGGGGCAAGTGGACTCCTAATTATGAAGGCCCATATGTTGTTAAGAGAGCCTTCTCTGGCGGTGCATTACTTCTTACAACTATGGATGGTGAAAAGTTCACTCGTCTTGTGAATGCCGATACAGTCAAGAAATACTTCGCCTAAAAAAGTAATAAAAAGAACAACTCGCTAAGTTGAAAACCCGAAAGGGCGGCTTAGGCAAAAATGAGCATCTCGGTGGGCTGAAAACTCGAAAGGGCAGTCCAGGAAAAAATTAGAGACAAAAACAGAAATAATCATCCCGGTAGATTGAAAACCCGAAAGGGAAATCTAGGCAAAAGTTAGGGATTATGGCAAGTAACTGCATCTGGTAAGTCTTGATCGTTGAAAGCAACATTGTCTATCAAGGATTCTGCTTCAATCATCCTCAGCTGAAGATTTGGGCACAATGGAATTCAGAGTTGTTAGGGAGAATAGTGGTCATTGTATTTCAATGTAACCCTTTCCACGTATTTACCATTTTCAAACTTTGTAATGATCCATGGAGTTACGCCTTTTGCAGATTTCCATTCTATTAATAAAATTTGGGCCTTTGTCCCTTTGTTTGCAATTCTTATTTTGTTTCTGTTTGCAAAATTTCATTTATTTTTGATGTTGATTTTTGAAACAAAATGTAAATAATTGATTTAAATTTTTGAAAATTATAAAAACATTTTCCTTTGAGTTATGAATGTGAAAGGAACATCAATGGTTATTCCAAGGATGGTAGGATCGATGTTTTCTTCAACAGGGTTCGTTCTCGCTCCTTTGGCAGAATTCATTGACAGCTCCCCGGTAGAGTTTGTTGATATTTCTCCAGTAGAGTTTGTTGATATTTCCTTGGCAGAGCTTGGTCCTATGAATGTGTTTAGTTGTTGACAAGGTGATAGGTTTGTTGTGATGTGTTGAATTCATAAGATCCAATGCTGTTTGGTTTCTCCCCCAGCTAGGTCTTGATCTGAATCCTCTCCAGTTGATTATGTTATGGTCAGGCAGTTGAGTAGTTTTGAGGTCCACTTATCCTTAATGGTGGTTCCCACGCAGAGATTCATTTTTTTGCTGTCCCCAGTCGAAATCATACGAGGAAGCTTCACTCAGAGTTTTACCCTCTAGACGTGTTGTTGTTGCTTTGGATGTCACCAAACAGAGGGCAATGTTATTTTCTTCTAAGAAGCAATGACGTGGTGATCGCTTGTCGTGTTTCATCTTGTCTCGTGGATGTTTTTCTCTCCAGGTTGTTCTACCCAGGGATTTATCCTTGATGATTCTCCAACGGAGGCAGTTCACTATCATTTCCAAGCATAGAGCAGTGATGTTAATTTCTCATTTCCCCCGGCAAGTCCAGGATGTACTTCTCTCCGGATTGTTTTTCCAGAGATTTATCCTCCTAGTGAAGATTGCGCATCACTATTGCGGCTTTTCCCCAGTGAAGTCGCTGATGATATCTCTTTTAGTCACCTGTTGGGTTTTCTCTCATTTATGATGAGTATTGATCTAAAATCCCCCACAGCTTGACCTTTTGTTATTTTCACAGCAAGTCCAGAATGCTTTGCTCCGAATTGGTTAATCCTTAGAGAGCTTTTCTCTTGTATCTTCAGCAGATCTGCCTTGTATTCCCAGTGGATTTTGCGTAGATGTGTATATGTCTGCAATCCCCAGCGGATTCATTATTTCTCCGCAGCAAATCTCTTCATGGAAGTTCCTGTGAATTTTTTATGATCCCCGGGAAGATTCAGAAAGATTTGGTTGTTATGATTCCTCGACAGATTTCTTGCCATCCTCAAAGCAGAGTTTATGTTGTTATCCTCTTTGTGGATCATCTATGTTAGAAGATTGATATTTGGGTTTTTCCCCAAGGAGTATCTTCTTTTCTCCAGCATGATTTGAGCCTTGTAGTAGGATTTATTTTGCTTTGATGGATTTTGTTTATCTCTTGCAGGATTTCTTCAGCTAAATGCTTAGCAGAGTTGATAATGATATCTCCATCTTGCTGAGATTAGCCGAGTATTCAGTGGTGTCGTGATGTTTTTTTCACCCTCTGTTTATTCTTTATGTCTGTTTTGTCAGCATATTCATACTCATACGCATTACATGCGCATTCTTTTGTTGTGCATAGCATATTGTTGTTGCATTGTGCATTTTACATTTGTGTTGGTGCTTCTTTGCTCTCTGGTGTTGCTATCCCCGTAGAGCGTGTGTGTCCTCTCTCCATTTAGAGTGTCGACCCGTAAGCAGAAAAATGCCTATCTTTGTTCATTTCCCACTGAGTTTATTTCTCGTGGAAGATTTTGATTCAGTTTCCTCTCCAGTGCATTATCTGGATGAATTTAGTCCCCAGTTGAGATATTTCCTCCTCGGGACGAGTCTTGTTTGACCGTTTCTCTCTAGCTTGTTCCTGGATTGAACTTTGGTCCCCTGCGATATTTGTTTAGACCTCTAGGCTGTGAAACCTAGATTGAGAGTGCATTTATTATTGCACCTTTAAGGATTTTGTGCCCTTCAGCTAAAATCTGCGTATGATTCTAATATTGTTTCGTGGCTTTCCTTTATTTGAGAAGCCTGAGGCGATGCAGTTAATACCTTTTATGACTCCGATGAATGGTAAGTCTCTTCGGTTTGACGGGATAGTTCGTTGTTGAGATTTTGCGATTCCGATGAATGGTAAGTCTCTTCGGTTTGATGGGACAGTTGTCATACCCCAAATTTGTCCTACCTGTGTATAGCTTTCATTTGTACATCCATCTACTAACCATCATTCAAAAGTCCAATAAAATATGTTGCTACTTTCATTTTTCTTGTTGTCCAAGTCCAGATGTTACGAGGATGAGTTAAGTTTCAGACAGTTGTGTGTGCATTTGAGTTGAAGTTCATCTGATGGTGATATAATCATGGTTTAGGCAAGAATTGGATTGATAATCAAAACTGAGGTTGGACCAGGTTTCATTCAAGGACCATCAGGCCAGAATGTGCATATTTAAAGTGATGTGTTTTAGGCTGTAGTTAGAGTTTTGTGCAATACAGTGCATATCTCGAGGCATGACATTGTCCAACAAGGATTAAAATGAGGTTTTGATTCATCGAGATTCAAATGGCAACAAGTTCAATTTTGATTTATATTTCAAGGTCTTAAGCTCGTTAAAAGTCCAAGATTAATCTATGACCAATCTTATTTCTCAAGGTTGTTTCAAGTTTCATTCAAGTTCAAAAGAATTCTCATGGTTAAAGTTACAAGTATGGTTTAAAAATTAAAGGTGAGGTGCAAATCCAAATTCCAAAAGGTTGCAAAACATTTCTAATTTACAATCTCATTTACACAACAGTCCATGAAGAATTGTTATAAAAAAAACTTTACATTTCATTACTTCACCAAACTATGCCAACAAGTTGCAAAAGTCTAAAAAAAGAGGGTCATCAAGATTTGCAACAATAAAAGAAGGCCTATGATCTATTTTCAGCCGACGACTTGTTGCATTAGAACGATTACAAATGAAAAAAGAAGAGCCCATTTAAGTTTGTGTAGGCCCATCTTCAATACAAGCTAGAAGCAATATTTCCAAACCAATATAGGTTTTCCTCAAACCATCAGCAAAATTTAAGTCAACAAATCGCCATGCAAATGCTGCCTCATGCACACCACGACCCGCACCGTCCTATGAAACGAGCCCTGCAACCAAACTTACATTCATCAGGCTCCACCTTCCAAAATTGCAACAAGAAAAATTAGGGGAAATACAACATGAGGCATCACGTAGCTATGCACCTTGCCAAACCCATCACGCTGCCAGTACAAAGGATCACCACAACTTGCAAACCATAACAACAGACTCACAGGAAATAATACAAAGCAAAACAAATTGATCCACAATGTTACCAATACTGACCCCACAAACCGTACGCACAAACCATACACGCAGCCCAGCCATTTCACAAATCTGTACAAAACGCAACGCACGTGACAAATTTCCAGCTCACCACAAACCTTGGCAAAAACGGACAAAAGTGATTCGTTTCGCAAAATCAATCCTCACTGCTCCTATAAATACGCATACCTCTCCCTCCTTTCAGAAGCCCTAGCCGCCACTAAACCCCAAACTGTCACCTTTAAACTCTTCAACAAACTACCTCATACTCAAATCTTATACTAACTCCAAACCCCTTTCTAAATTTCTTCACCCGTCATTAACAACAACAACCCTTCAATCATTAACAACCTTAAACACCCACACTTCATTCTCAATTCCAACCACAAATCATCTTCATCATCACCCCATTCTTCAACGATAACAAACCAAAACACAACCAGAGTAGAACGGGATGAAGAAGAGAGGGAGTTCGAGCAAGACGAATTGCAAACATGAACTCACCTGAGCGAAAGATGATGCGAAGCCAAACGATTGAGCCAAGCGATAAGTATAGAGATTGACGAACCGAGATTGTAGCCTGAGACGGAAGAATTGCAGAAAGCGATAGATCGAACAGGAAAAGGGCGGGACGAACTATTCATGCGAGAGAGCTGGGATCGTGGAGAGTTTTGGCCGTGTGTAGTCTTTTCTATTTTGACTTTGATTTAAACCTAATTAAGCAAACTTAATGCTGATTATTCCTTAAACAAAGACAACCCATGACATTATTGGGCTTTATGGTCCGTTTTTATTGGCACCACCAGATTCTCAGCGCGCACACCCTTCTTTATGTGCATCCAAACCCTTCTTATTCTTTTTAATTTCATCCTATTTTGTTTAAATAATTATTATAACCTTTTTGTTGTTAGTTGGATTCATATTTTTTTTAACAAGTTCTTTTGTTTAAAGTTATTTGAGATTTTTGTGTGAGAATTTCCATTTCCATTTTGATTTCAAATCACCTTTATACTTTCTTTTTCTTTCAGCTAAGGGCCAATGATACAACAATATTCATGATTTAGTCAAACCGATTAAATTTTGATTTATTTGAGGCCTACTATTTATTTATTTATTTATTTTTTCTTTCAATTTATTTTTCATTATTTTATTCCTATTAATTTTGGGTCAATGAAAACCAAAATATCAATGATTTATCGATTTTCGATTTAAAATCTTGATAAAGGTGAGACCTTTATTCTTTTTCTCTTTTCGATTTTATTTCATTATTTTTTATTCACTTTGGGTCAATGAAAACCAAAATATCAATGATTTATCGATTTTCGATTTAAAATCTTGATAAAAAGGTGAGACCTTTATTCTTTTTCTCTTTTCGATTTTATATCATTATTTTTTATTCACTTTGGGTCAATGAAAACCAAAATATCGAAGATTTATCGATTTTCGATTTAAAATCTTGATAAAGGTGAGACCTTTATTCTTTTTCTCTTTTCGATTTTATTTCATTATTTTTTATTCACTTTGGGTCAATGAAAACCAAAATATCGAAGATTTATCGATTTTCGATTTAAAATCTTGATAAAGGTGAGACCTTTCTTATTTTCCTCTTTTCGATTTTATTTCATTATTTTTTATTCACTTTGGGTCAATGAAAACCAAAATATCAATGATTTATCGATTATCGATTTATAATCTTGATAAAGGTGAGACCTTTCTTATTTTTCTTACCTCTTTTCGATTTTATTTCATTTTTATTATCCTTTCATTATCTTTATTCATTTTGGGTCAATGAAAATCAAATACAAGAGATTATTGATTTTTCGATTTAAAATTTTAGTAAAGATAAGACCTTTCTTAGTTTTCCGATTTTATTTCTATTTCAATTTATTTTTCATTACCTCATATTCTTTTATTTTCACTTTTGGTCAAGGAAAGTAAAAAATCGTTGATTACTGATTTCTCGATGAAATCTTGATTAAGACGAGACCAACTTTATTTTTAGGTCGATATTATATCTGGTCAATATTATCTTGATTATTATTGTTCATATTCTTATCATATTGTCCATATCATATTCATGTCTTGTTTATCTAACCATTTTATTTGTTTATACACTTAATCAAAACACACTAAAATTATCGAAACGCCTAAGCACTTAATTTTCGATTAAAATACTTAACACACCTATTCAAATCGTTTTCGTAATTAAATCACGAAAGAATTGAATTCTTGAGGTCAAGCACTTCTTGGGTTCTTGAGTGACCGCAATTGAGGCGCACGCCTTAGGTTGTGATCACTCGACCTTTCGTTTCTAAAACACGCGTCTTAATTATTTGGACAAATGAATGCCACTGGAGTCTAGCATTCCATGTGGTACTTTTGTTGTTCATCAAACAATATTTCATATATCAATCGAATGAAAAAGGTGTCGTTGGGATCTAACATCCCAATAATGCCCCGATTAATTGGTTGCGAGGCCGACGTCTCGTTTATCGAATAATCGTCATTCTCCCTAAAACATTGAACAAACCAATCCTCGATTCGTCGTCGAGCCCAATCGTAAGGCGAGCGTCTTTTGCCTCGCCATCAAACGCACACTCGCACATCTCGAGGTTTCGTTACTAGGAGCACCCCTAGAGACTAGTATCAATCCTCCCCTCTTGTCGCAACCAAATTCGACCCAATCTTTTTTCCAAATGCTTTCTTGATCATCTTATGAAAGGAGGAGATTCTTGGAGTCTAGCATTCCTTAGGTCTTCGAATGAATGGATCTCGAGGCGCGCTCTTGAGTTGTTGTTCATTCACCCTTTCGTCTTAAAACACTTAATCTTTATCGAACATTTTTGCAATCAATCACGAAAGAACTGAGTTCTTGGAGTCTCACATTCCTTGGATTCTTGAGTGACTGCTCTCGAGGCACGCCCCTTGGGTTGTTTGTCATTCAATCTTTCGTCTCCTAAAATTCAAACCCTACCCCTCGTTTCGTGGGTGTACCACGAACTACGGCTGCTCTGATTCTTTATTCTCGTCCGAGTAAAGATACGTAGGCACAAGATTGCGATGATCTTGGCGAGCTACGTTCCCTCCATCTTCCGTCTTCCCTCTATCCCTTCTCGTAGTCGAACTATGATTGCTCTGATTCCTCATTCTCGTCCAAATGAGCATACGTAGGCCCGAGGTCGCAATGATCTTGCCGAGCACCCTATCCTAAAACCACCCCATTTCCCTTAGTAATCGAAACCTTTTACTTTACCTTTTCGTATATATCGTTGAGAATAAAATAAACAAGCTTAGATAACGTTCATCACAATTTGAACTAAGAGGTTCCCGTTGAGTACAACGGACGTGAGGGGGTGCGCATACCTTCCTCTCACGTAAGTGACTCCCGAACCCAGAATGTGGTTACGACGACCACGTTCTTATCTCCCTTAAAGGTTTTCTCGATATTTTCCTTTCCCTCTTTTTTGATAAATAAAGTTTGGTGGCGACTCTGTCGAACCGTTCCGAGCCTTTTGCGCGAGGGTCGTGTCTTCAATTAGCGATTTTTCGAGGTACGACAGCTGGCGACATTTTTGCTCCATGCAAGAGAGAGTCAAGCCTATCTTAGTTCGAATTGTGAGCTTGTTAGCTTCGCTTATTTGTTTTCTTCTCTTTTACGTATTTGTTCTCTTATGGCTTTTATATGCTCATTATTGTTCTTATCTGTTGGATCTTGGGATGATATCATGAGTAAAGCTCTACACCCGAGCTTTGGTAAAAGCAGAGAGAACACATAGTTTAGAATTGGATGTCGAGTAGTGTTAGTCCCCAAGGACTCGCTCCTTGCGTGCCTAGCATGAAAGCTCCCCTAGAGTAGACCTTTTCGTAGATCCTGTTGTAACACAGCTAGCCTGTCGCACGACTTGATTCATGAAGGGTTCGTGACTCTAGGAACCACTCTTAGAACCAAGTTCTATATTGGTGGTCGTGTAGTGTTAGTCTCCAAGGACTCGCTCCTTGTGTACCTAGCATGAAGACCCCACTCAGGGGAGACCTTGTCGTCATTCTCGTCGTAATACAGCTAGCCTGTTGCGTGACGTTGATGCGATTAGTGTCCGTAATCCTAGGAACCTTATCCATCAACATAGAAACCATCCCGTGAGTGGGTTTATGGGTAAAGAATCTAGAACTTTCCTCATAAAGCCTACCTATAAGGTTTCTTTGATTAGAGACTTTGGTCATCTACCCGTGAACGGCCAACCTCATAAATGTTTGAACCTGTGATCTGCGATCCTGTATCTTGCATCTTACATTGCATACATGCCATTGCATTACATTGCATCAGTTATGTATCTTGCATTGCATTTTCAACCTCAGAGTCTCACTTCAACTTCCTTCCTTCTCCAGTAAATCAAGCTGATTCCTCGACACCAGTACGCAACTCGAGCCAATACCAGACGAATGATGGAGCAGATTCAACAAGAGCAAGCCGCCTTTTGAGAAGAATTGGACTCTATCAAAGGAAAGATTGACCAGATTCTCGAAGCCATCATGATGGCCAGAAAAGAAGAAGATTTGCGTGAAGCCGCTGCTGCCAACAACAATGTGCTTGTGCAAGGGTCACCCTCAAAGCTCTCAGTTCCTATTCCCAACCCTATAAATTATGGGATACCAATGAACTTCACTCCTGCCGCTGAAGGAGCCACTTCTCAACCACTTCCAACATCTGGAGTTAGTGTTGGAGCTATTCCGCAAGCCCAACCTGTTGTCACTCAAATTCCTATTCCTCATGCTGAAGAAAATCTGCTAGATCAGTATGATGAGGTACAGAACTACCATGCTGCTATCCCAATTATCAATCCTACTGCTGCTCAGGATTCTGAAGCCATCAAAATGTGTCGTGATCTAGCTGAAAAACTCCGAGTCATGGAGGGGCGCAACTCAACTTCTCTGAATGCTCTAGAAATGTGCTTAGTGCTAAATGTTGTCATTCCTCCCAAGTTCAAAGTACAGGAATTCCCAAAGTACAAAGGCCTCAATTGCCCACACATTCATCTGAAAACGTACTGCCGCAAGATGGCTGCCTATGCCAAAGACGAAAAGCTGATGATCCATTACTTCCAAGACAGCTTGTCTGGAGCATCTCTTGAATGGTATATGCAGCTGGAGCGTAGTGATGTGCGCACTTGGGATGAGCTAGCTGATGCATTCGTCAAGCAATACAAATACAACACCGACCTTGCTCCGAATCGTACTCAACTTCAGAGTATGGCTCAAAAGGACAACGAATCCTTTAAAGAGTACGCGCAACGCTGGAGAGAGCTAGCTGCAAGAGTGCATCCACCTCTGGTTGACCGTGAACTGATTGACATCTTCATGGGTACTTTGCAAGGCCAATACTATGAGAAGTTGATTGGTAATGTTTCTGCCGGATTCTCTGATTTGGTAATTGTCGGTGAGAGAATTGAAGAAGGTCTGAAAAGTGGAAAGATCCAAGGAGGTTCTAGCAGTCATACTGGAGCCAAGAAACCTTTCAACAATGGATACAAGAAGAAGGAGGGCGAAACAAATGCTGTCTCTACTCAGAAAGGGCGAGCTCCACAAGCTCCCGCTCCAATGCCTTTTCAAATGCCATACTTCCAGTATCCGTATGTTGCTGCTGCGTAATATACACCAATGCCTTATCATCCAACTTTTCAAGCTGTTCAAGCTCTAATGCCTCAACAACAGGCTCCTCAGCAACAGTCATACAATCAGCAAGGGTACTAGTATCCTCCTCAGAATCAACAACAGAGAGCTGCCCAACAACGCCAGCCTAATCAACAAAGGACAAGGAGACCAGATAGAGACTTTGATCGTCTGCCAACGACATATGCTCAGATCTTTACTCAATTAATGGAGAAGAGGGCAATCGGTCAGAGGGACCTAGCTCCTCCAACTGTCATTCCCCTAGATTATGATGCTAATGCTCATTGTGAGTTTCATAAGGGTGCTCCAGGGCATACGATCGAGGACTGCAGAGCTTTCAAACACAAGGTTCAAGACATGATTGACTCAAAGTATCTCACGTTCAATGGGAGGGCTCCAAACGTCATCAAAAAACCTATACCGCCGCCAAGCTAGTACCAGCAGCAAACCAAGTCAAATCAAGTCAAGTCAAGTTCAAGTTTCCCCGAAGAAGGCAGTCATGTTGCCATCCCATCATTTGCATTCTTGTTATTTTGTCTTTATTTGTTTAAGTACTGTTTGCTTTGAACATTGCCTTTCATATTTGGTTTATTAATGTAGTAACTATGCATGTTTTGAATTAGTTATGTCGTATTCACTCATTTTTTCCATTTACTGCAAAACACCGACATATTTATCAACTTCACTCTCTATATCAAACTGTTGTTAGCAATGATTGGAGGGAGGATGATGACAACGAAATACCCATAATTGCAAACCGTAAGCTTTCGGACAAAATCTCGCCAATGATGTACAGGCATTGTTTCAACCCCCAAACACTGGAGAGATAAGGAGTTAATCCCTAGTAAACCACTTCGAGCCGAGGAGTAGCAGTTTCCTTTGGATCTATAAACCTTTACACTCAACCTGGGGCAGGGTAGTGTTCAGTTAACCCAACTACACACTCAAATCACAAGACGAAATCCAAAAGACATGACGGTTGTTCGTTAATAACTCGTGACTTGGCAGTCACAATCATCCAACAAAACCAAAAACAAAAAATCACAAAAATCAAAAGCCTGCTATGTCGAGCACCTCAAAGGAGACTTAGGCAAATGTCAAGGCTACCCTGATGGACTCGACAAGCGAAATCAGTCCATGCAAAAGATAGGGATCAAAAGCAAAATAAAAAAAGGCCCTCGAATCCTCAACAAAAACAAAATAAGATCCAGTGACCACCATATCAAAACTAAAGGGTCACTAACATCCATCAAAAACAAAATAAGGTGACTTCCAGTTCGAGCAAACCTTGAATCATTACGCTTACGCCGTCAACCCTTTTGGAAGACAAATATGTGCAGAATTAACTGAACGTAGGACTGGATAACATCACGAAGAAGGGGTGGGTACAAATTATACTTTGAGCCTAATATCCTTTGTTTCATAAATCGTAAACCAGACCACGTTACAACCCTCCAAAGACCTAATTGAGGCGAGGTTTATTCTGAAAGCATACTATTGCAAGGTTGCGTAAACTGACTCCCCATATTTGCTAATCTTCAGCATTGGTGTCATTCTCCTTGCTATATCTTTCACACCATCAAAATCAGCACAAGTTTGGGCTAACGGTCCATTCGTCTCACCATCACGACACTCCAATAAACGATTCTTTTTCAAAACTTGCATGACCATTACATTAAGATTACCATTTGTGAATGAGCAATTTTAATTGCAAATCAGTGCTAGACATCCAAGATATTCCAACAAGGGGCAATTGAAGAGTAACGTGAACTCTCAGTGGTCGTGACCCGAATCAAGACTTCCTCAAAACCCACACGCTGGGGCAACGCATTCAATAGCTCAATCAGGGGAAATACATCTCACCTCAAAGCACATCAAGGGTCAACTTATGCAGATCAAATCCTTTCAGAACTGGTAAATCGGGGGCAGGACATTACCATGTTCAGACTAGGGCAAGACCAATTTCAAATGGCAGATCCTATGTATCTTCAAGCTGGTCAAGCAGACCTTGCCAAACGCTGACAATCACCGAGTTCAGAGCAAGCACAATCTTCATGAGTCGATCACGTCGCTACGCTCATTTTTTCAGACACCCCTGACTATCAAGCAAAGTTGTGGTTCTCTCAGAAATGAACTCATGACTCATTATCATTAAGTGAGCCAACTTAAGGCATCAAGAGCATCTTCATCTCCTTCAATATTGGCGTCTTCAACAAACTAAGTGTCGAGGAAATCAAACCCTCCCACCACCCGAAGTCCAGTCCGCATTGGCAACTACCCAAAGTCCACCACGTTGGCACCTCTCCAAACATATCCAATCACCTGTCTGCAATCATACGCATCATATGCATCACATTCGTCATCATAAATATCATGTGCATCATATGCATACCAAAAACCAATCATACTTCCCTAGCACTTGCATCGTCGTGCGTCAGCATATGCATTGCACATCATTACAAAACCAAGCATTCATACGCATAGTCAAGATCCAGGATCAATCTCAAGATTTCAAGACGATCTTCTGCAAGTCTGTGGGCGTTCCTCACGAAGTTGTTTCAACCCGTTTTTGATCAAGCTCAAGCAATCTTCAGCCCAGTCAGGGGCATCCTCAGCAAATCTGTGGGCGTTCCTCACAAAGTTTTCAACCTTTTGTTAAACAAGACAGCAAGCAATCTTTGGCCCAGGCAGGGGCATCTTCTTCAAGTTCATGGGCGTTCCACATGAAGTTACTTCAACCTTTTGTCGAGGATACTGTGATCTCCAAGCAAGTCAGTGGGCGTTCCTCATTAGGTTATTTCTTCAACCTTTTGTTGATGTCTCCAAATAATCCTCACTCATCATATCCCCAGTAAACTTGACCTTTTGTCAATTGCCTTACTATCATCCTTTTGGTGATAGCCAAACCCAATCGATTCAGCTTAACATGCATCCTTTTGGTGTTGGTAACCCTCAAATCAGAAATTTCCTATCATCCTTTTGGTGGTAGCCGTTCATGTTAATTCAACTTAACCTTCATCCTTTTGGTGTTGGTCCTCGCAAGTGGGAAGTTCCTATCATCCTTTTGGTGGTAGTAGCTTGTATTGATCTGTCATCTTTTTGGCGTCGCCGATCCGTGAACCTGTGGTATGTGAATCATCTTTTTGGTGAATGACAGTCTTTGTTATTGTTGCCCTATTATCCTTTTGGTATAGCAGGCGTTGACCTCATTTTCATCCTTTTGGTGGAAGGGCCTGTGTGCGTGTGTGCCCTATTATCCTTTTGGTAGTAGCAGGCTTTGACCTCATTTTCATCCTTTTGGTGGAAGGGTCTGTGTGTGTGCGCCCTATTATCCTTTTGGTAATAGCAGGCTTTGACCTCATTTTCATCCTTTTGGTGGAAGGGTATGTGTGTGCGTGCCCTATTATCGTTTTGGTAATAGCAGGCTTTGACCTCATTTTCATCCTTTTGGTGGAAGGGTCTGTGTGCGTGTGTGCCCTATTATCCTTTTGGTAATAGCAGACTTTGACCTCATTTTCATCCTTTTGGTGAAAGGGTCCGTGTGTGTGTGCCCTATTATCCTTTTGGTAATAGCAGGCTTTGACCTCATTTTCATCCTTTTGGTGGAAGGGTCTGTGTGTGTGTGTCCTATTATCCTTTTGGTAATAGCAGGCTTTGACCTCATTTTCATCCTTTTGGTGGAAGGGTCTGTGTGTGTGTGCCCTATTATCCTTTTGGTAATAGCAGGCTGTGACCTCATTTTCATCCTTTTGGTGGAAGGGTCTGTGTGTGTGTGCCCTATTATCCTTTTGGTAATACAGGCTGTGACCTCATTTTTATCCTTTTGGTGGAAGGGTCTCGGTGTGTGTGTGCCTTATTATCCTTTTGGTAATAGCGGGCTTTGACCTCATTTTCATCCTTTTGGTGGAAGGGTCTGTGTGCGTGTGTGCCCTATTATCCTTTTGGTAATAGCAGGCTTTGACCTCATTTTCATCCTTTTGGTGGAAGGGTCTGTGTGTATGTGCCCTATTATCCTTTTGGTAGTAGCAGGCTTTGACCTCATTTTAATCCTTTTGGTGGAAGGGTTTGTGTGTATGTGCCCTATTATCCTTTTAGTAATAGCAGACTTTGACCTCATTTTCATCCTTTTGGTGGAAGGGTCTGTGCGTGTGCCTTATTATCCTTTTGGTAATAGCAGACTTTGACCTCATTTTCATCCTTTTAGTGGAAGGGTCTGTGTGTGTGTGTTCACTATCATCCTTTTGGTGATAGGTATGTCATCCTTTTGGTGTCAGATTTCATGTTATCATCCTTTTGGTGATAACAACCTCTGCAAAATATCCATCATTCCACCTCCCAAGCATTTTCTTTCTCTTCGGACAAATTTGTGGTTTTCTTCATATCTAATTGTCTTCTACCTGGAAAGAACGAACGCTTAAGCAGTCCATCTTACTAGGTTCAAGCCAATTAGCTAGGGGCATCTGTCATACCCCAAATTTGTCCTACCTGTGTATAGCTTTCATCTGTACATCCATCTACTAACCATCATTCAAAAGTCCAAAAAAATATGTTACTGCTTTCGTTTTTCTTGTTGTCCAAGTCCAGATGTTACGAGGATGAGTTGAGTTTCAGACAGTTGTGTGTGCATTTGAGTTGAAGTTCATCTGATGGTGATCTAATCATGGTTTAGGCAAGAATTGGCTCGATAATCAAAACTGAGGTTGGACCAGGTTTCATTCAAGGACCATCAGGCCAGAATGTGCATATTTAAAGTGGTGTGTTTTAGGCTATAGTTAGAGTTTTGTGCAATACAGTGCATATCTCGAGGCATGACATTGTCCAACAAGGATTAAAATGAGGTTTTGATTCATCGAGATTCAAATGGCAACAAGTTCAAGTTTGATTTATATTTCAAGGTCTTAAGCTCGTTAAAAGTCCAAGATTAATCTATGACCAATCTTATTTCTCAAGGTTGTTTCAAGTTTCATTCAAGTTCAAAAGAATTCTCATGGTTAAATTTACAAGTATGGTTTAAAAATTAAAGGTGAGGTGCAAATCCAAATTCCAAAAGGTTGCAAAACATTTCTAATTTACAATCTCATTTACACTATAATCCATGAAGAATTGTTATAAAAAAAACATTACATTTCATTACTTCACCAAACTATGCCAACAAGTTGCAAAAGTCTAAAAAAAGAGGGTCATCAAGATTTGCAACAATAAAAGAAGGCCTATAATCTATTTTCAGCCGACGACTTGTAGCATTACAACAATTACAAATGAAAAAAGAAGAGCCCATTTAAGTTTGTGTAGGCCCATCTTCAATACAAGCCAGAAGCAATATTTCCAATCCAATATAGGTTTTCCTCAAACCATCAGCCAAATTTAAGTCAACAAATCGCCAATGCAAATGCTGCCTCATGCACACCACGACCCGCACCGTCCTACGAAACGAGCCCTGCAACCAAACTTACATTCATCAGGCTCCACCTTCCAAAATTGTAACAAGAAAAATTAGGGGAATACATCATGAGGCATCACGTAGCTATGCACCTTGCCAAACCCATCACGCTGCCAGTACAAAACATCACCACAACTTGCAAACCGTAACAACAGATTCACAAGAAATAATACAAAGCAAAACAAATTGATCCACAATGTTACCAATACTGACCCCACAAACCGTACGCACAAACCATACACGCAGCCCAACCATTTCACAAATCTGTACAAAACGCAACGCACTTGACAAATTTCCAGCTCACCACAAACCTTGGCAAAAACTCACAAAAGTGATTCGTTTCGCAAAATCATTCCTCACTGCCCCTATAAATATGCATACCTCTCCCTCATTTCGGAAGCACTATCCGCCACTAAACCCCAAACTGTCACCTTCAAACTCTTCAACAAACTACCTCATACTCAAATCTTATACCAACTCTAAACCCCTTTCTAAATTTCTTCACCCGTCATTAACAACAACAACCCTTCAATCATTAACAACCTCAAACACCCACACTTCATTCTCAATTCCAACCACAAATCATCTTCATCATCACCCCATTCTTCAACGATAACAAACCAAAACAGAACCAGAGTAGAACGGGATGAAGAAGAGAGCGAGTTCGAGCAAGACGGATTGCAAACATGAACTCACCTGAGCGAAAGATGATGCAAAGCCAAACGATTGAGCCAAGCGATGAGTATAGCGATTGACGAACCAAGATTGTAGCCTGAGACGGAAGAATTGCAGAAAGCGATAGATCGAACAGGAAAAGGGTGGGACGAACTATTCATGCGAGAGAGCTGGGATCGTGGAGAGTTTTGGCTGTGTGTAGTCTTTTCTATTTTGACTTTGATTTAAACCTAATTAAGCAAACTTAATGCTGATTATTCCTTAAACAAAGACAACCCATGACATTATTGGGCTTTATGGTCCGTTTTTATTGGCAGTACCAGATTCTCAGCGCGCACACCCTGCTTTATGTGCATCCAAACCCTTCTTATTCTTTTTAATTTCATCTTTTTTTTTTAAATAATTATTATAACCTTTTTGTTGTTAGTTGGATTCATAGTTTTTTTTAACAAGTTCTATTGTTTAAAGTTATTTGAGATTTTTGTGTGAGAATTTCCATTTCCATTTTGATTTCAAATCACCTTTATACTTTCTTTTTCTTTCAGCTAAGGGCCAATGATACAACAATATTCATGATTTAGTCAAACCGATTAAATTTTGATTTATTTGAGGCCTACTATTTATTTATTTTTTATTTTTTATTTCGATTTATTTTTCATTAGTTTATTCCTATTAATTTTGGGTCAATGAAAACCAAAATATCAATGATTTATCGATTTTTGATTTAAAATCTTGATAAAGGTGAGACCTTTATTCTTTTTATCTTTTCGATTTTATTTCATTATTTTTTATTCACCTTGGGTCAATGAAAACCAAAATATCAATGATTTAAAATCTTGATAAAGGTGAGACCTTTATTCTTTTTCTCTTTTCGATTTTATTTCATTATTTTTTATTCACTTTGGGTCAATGAAAACCAAAATATCGAAGATTTATCGATTTTCGATTTAAAATCTTGATAAAGGTGAGACCTTTATTCTTTTTCTCTTTTCGATTTTATTTCATTATTTTTTATTCACTTTGGGTCAATGAAAACCAAAATATCGAAGATTTATCGATTTTCGATTTAAAATCTTGAAAAAGGTGAGACCTTTCTTATTTTCCTCTTTTCGATTTTATTTCATTATTTTTTATTCTCTTTGGGTCAATGAAAACCAAAATATCAATGATTTATCGATTATCGATTTATAATCTTGATAAAGGTGAGACCTTTCTTATTTTTCTTACCTCTTTTTGATTTTATTTCATTTTTATTATCCTTTTATTATCTTTATTCATTTTGGGTCAATGAAAATCAAATACAAGATATTATCGATTTTTCGATTTAAAATCTTAGTAAAGATAAGACCTTTCTTAGTTTTCCGATTTAATTTCTATTTCAATTTATTTTTCATTACCTCATATTCTTTTATTTTCACTTTTGGTCAAGGAAAGTCAAAAATCGTTGATTATCGATTTCTCGATTAAATCTTGATTAAGACAAGACCAACTTTATTTTTATGTCGATATTATATCTTGTCGATATTATCTTGATTATTATTGTTCATATTCTTATCATATTGTCCATATCATATTCATATCATGTTTATCTAACCATTTTCTTTGTTTATACACTTAATCAAAACACACTAAAATTATCGAAACGCCTAAGCACTTAATTTTCGATTAAAATACTTAACACACCTATTCAAATCGTTTTCGTAATTAAATCACGAAAGAATTGAATTCTTGAGGTCAAGCACTTCTTGGGTTCTTGAGTGACCGCAATTGAGGCGCACGCCTTGGGTTGTGATCACTCGACCTTTCATTTCAAAAACACGCGTCTTAATTATTAAGAAAAAGGAATGCCACTGGAGTCTAGCATTCCATGTGGTACTTTTGTTGTTCATCAAACAATATTTCATATATCAATCGAATGAAAAAGGTGTCGTTGGGATCTAGCATCCCAATAATGCCCCGATTAATTGGTTGCAAGGCCGACGTCTCGTTTATCGAATAATCGTCATTCTCCCTAAAACATTTAACAAACCAAATCATTTTCAAACCAATCCTCGATTTGTCGTCGAGCCCAATCGTAAGCCGAGCGTCTTTTGCCTCGCCATCAAACGCACACTCGCACATCTCGAGGTTTCGTTACTAGGAGCACCCCTAGGGACTAGTATCAATCCTCCCCTCTTGTCGTAACCCAATTCGACCCAATATTTTTTCCAAACGCTTTCTTAATCAACTTACGAAATGAGGAGATTCTTGGAGTCTAGCATGCCTTAGGTCTTCGAATGAATGGCTCTCGAGGCGCGCCCTTGAGTTGTTGTTCATTCACCCTTTCGTCTTAAAATACTTAATCTTTATCGAACATTTTTGCAATCAATCATGAAAGAATTGAGTTCTTGGAGTCTCGCACTCCTTGGATTCTTGAGTGACTGCTCTCGAGGCACTCCCCTTGGGTTGTTTGTCATTCAATCTTTCGTCTCCTAAATTTCAAACCCTAACCCTTGTTTCGTGGGGGTACCACGAACTACGATCGCTCTGATTCTTTATTCTCGTCCGAGTAAAGATACGTAGGCACAAGATTACGATGATCTTGGCGAGCTACCTTCCCTCCATCTTCTGTCTTCCCTCTATCCCTTCCCGTAGTCGAACTACGATTGCTCTGATTCCTCATTCTCGTCCGAATGAGCATACGTAGGCCCGAGGTCGCGATGATCTTGCCGAGCACCCTATCCTAAAACCACCCAATTTCCCTTAGTAATCAAAACCTTTTACTTTACCTTTTCGCATATATCGTTGAGAAGAAAACAAACAAGCTTAGATAACGTTCATCACAATTTGAACTAAGAGGTTCCCGTTGAGTACAACGGACGTGAGGGGGTGCGCATACCTTCCTCTCATGTAACCGACTCCCGAACCCAGAATGTGGTTGTGACGACCACGTTCTTATCTCCCTTAAAGGTTTTCTCGATATTTTCCTTTCCCTCTTTTGGGATAAATAAAGTTCGGTGGCGACTCTGTCGAACCGTTCCGCGCCTTTTGCGTGAGGGTCGTGTCTTCGATTAGAAATTTTTCGAGGTGCGACAACAGTTCGTTGTTGATATTTTGCGACTCCGATGAATGGTAAGTCTCTTTCGTTTTGATGGGACAGTTCGTTGTTGAGATTTTGTGACTCCGATGAATGGTAAGTCTCTTTGGTTTGATGGGACAGTTCGTTGTTGAGATTTGTTACTCCGATGAATGGTAAGTCTCTTCGGTTTGATGGGACAGTTCGTTGTTGAGATTTGTTACTCCGATGAATGGTAAGTCTCTTCGGTTTGATGGGACAGTTCATCGTTGAGATTTTATTACTCCGATGAATGGTAAGTCTCTTCGATTTGATGGGATAGGTCGTTGTTGAGATTTGTTACTCCGATGAATGGTAAGTCTCTTCGATTTGACGGGACAGTTCGTTGTTGAGGTTTTCTACTCCGATGGATGATTAATCTCTTCAGTATGCTAGAGACAGTTCATTGTTGAGGTCTTGTTTTTCCCAGTGGAGCCTTGCTGTGCTAAGTCTTCCCTATTGGGTTTTATCCTTGTTGTGATGTGGTTTATTTCCATATACACTTATCCCCAGTTTGTCTCCTCCTTTTATTGGGATGTGTTTTCCCCTGCGGAGTCTTTTCTCTTTTCTTTTGCTCTCCGGTTTTTGTTTATCTCCTGTGGCATATTCTCCCCACTGTGGTCTTGTGTTTGCATATCATTTGCATGATCATATCATCTTGTGGTCTCTTAGGGCCAAAAATTGGGTTGTTGTTATATTTAAGTCTCTTCTATCTCGTCGAGACAAAGATGCCCATCTTCGTATCTCCGGATAGAAGAAACTTAAATAGGGGCAAGCTGTAATACCGTAATTTTTGCCCCTAAGATTCTTTGCTTTTCATTTTCGTTTTTGCATACCACAAACAAGATCACATATTGGTTCCCTCTTCTATAGGTTTGTGCCTTGCTGGGATCTTTAGGTTTGTGTGCGTTTGATTTGTTTAATTTGTTTATATTTTACTAACCATTAATTAAAATCCAAAAATATTTTGTTTTCTTTCACTAACATTTTCAGGGGAAGAATAGGTTAAAAATACCAAAAAAAATTAGTCCCGCAACTCGAATGGATTTCATCTGAATAAAGTCAAAGTTGATCGGCAAACAATTCAAAATTTCATCTGATCAAGAGTTCCCAAGGTTTAATTGATTATTATTCAAGGGACTCCAAGGTTCATGTGTTTATTTCCATGCCTTCTTTGACAAGCAAGAAAAATCGAGCCGGAATCACGACAGCACATCAAAAAGCCAAAATTTCCAATTTTTCACTGTGTTAACCGGTTAACACATTTGGTTAATCGGTTAACGCGTGAAAATTTTGAAAAAAATGCCAGCAAATTCAAATTTTCAGCAATTGGCACCAATTTTCATCATTTTTGAATATTCCATCTCAGTTCTAATTCCCTACATCATCAATATTAATTCCTACCATATACCTCCACTAATCACCACTCTTTTAATTTCCCTCCAAAATTTGAATTCCAATCCTAATTTTGATCTACCAAACCTAATTCCAAACCACCAAATTCCCAAGCCTAAATTCTATAAATAGAGGCTTTATTTCATTCATTTCACAAGCTTTTGATAGCCAAAAAATCCCTTGCAATTTCTCTCCCCAACTACCAAAATTCACCAAAAGCTCAATTTCTTCTTTCATAAGTTAGTAACAATTCACATTGATTCTTACTAATTTAGAGCTAAACCTTCATCCATTCTTGTTTTTGTTCATCAATCACAGTAGATCAAGGTTTTGGAGTGTAGATCTTGCTGCAATTTGGAAGGATTTTCTGATTTGGAGTGGTAATTCACTTTCCACCATTTTTAAAGCTTCATATTCATCATTCAAGATGTAGATCCTTGGTGTTGCTTGTTGTTGATCCTTTGGATCGTATTTTGTTGCTTGATTGCAGGTTTTTCTGTCTATTTTTACTTTAAAATTTGTGCAAATTCAATTCATGATCATAAGGTGTTTGAAAAATGTTTTGAAAGAAGATCATGTTGAATTTTGTACATTTTTTTGCTTCTGGTGCAGTGTTAACCTATTAACCAGATTCAGTGTAAAATGGTTAATCGGTTAACACCCTGTTTTGCGCAGAAATTCAAAATCTGCACTGGTTAACCGATTAACCAAATGTGTTAACCGATTAACCAGTGTCCAGAATGCTATTTTGGCTCTGTTTTGGGACTGTTTTGGTTCTTTTGCCTTTTTCTTCCCTTTCCTTTGTTCTTAGCTCTAGATCACATTTTTGTGTGGTTTAATTTGGCTTTCTCTTCATCTCTTTCTCTTTTCTTTTGATCGATGAAAGTCTAAAAGATCTTGGAATTCCGTTGTTGAATTTCGATCAAGACTAGATCGTTACCACTTTTCTTTTCGTGCGGTATTGCTTTCGGATGACGATCTATATAACGTTCATCTAGCATACATTAGCACAAAGAGCTATTGACCGGCCTCGTTGTAGGGTAATTACTCCGTAAATTACTCGGCGATTGCTTAACATAGCACAATATTTGCCCCGTATCGGAAAACTATCAAGAATGGTTGATTATTTGTTTTATGGTTCAAAACTCATGAAACTTGTTGTTAGGAGGCTTTGGTCTTATCAATCCTCTAATGAGTTTCATCAACCTTGACCTAAGTGCAATTATTCAATTGTTATTGATCACTAATACTAACAACTAATCACTAACTTACTAACAATATTTTGTATTAATTTTGTTTATGTTTCCTTCTCGCTCCTTATCTCTTTTTTTTATGCTTCATTTCATATCATGTTTATGCTTCCACAATTTTTCCTTTGTCCGTTGGACACATGTTTATGCTTCCGCAATTTTTCCTTTGTTCGTTGGTCACATGTTTATGCTTATGCTTTTTTTCTTTGTCCATTTGGACTCAAAAACATTAATAAAGGCTTAAACCATAACAAACTTAATTCTCTTCATCTTGGACTATTGGTTACAATCCCATGCTTTGGAGTGATCTCTTTATGGACCTCTTTTGAAGTAATATTGGACTTATGGACCTAGAATTAGGACTTCCTATCCCTTTGCTTGGAGTATTGATTGAAGACTTGCCCTTATTGGCCAATTTGCTTAAGGATAGAATTCCTTAAATATTGCTTTGAAGTGGCTCCATCTTGGTTAGATCCTTCTTTTCCCTAGCTTTTATTTTATGCACTAGGATAGTCACTTCTTCTCCTCTCCATTCTTAAATTTTCAAAATCCTCTCCCTTTTTTCAAAACCTTCTTGTTTTCAACTTAAAACCGCTTTCATAATAAAACCTTGACTTTTGTCAAGTGACTTTTAAAATTTTCTTTTCTTTAATAAATGTCAATCTATCTTAACCATACTTTGACCATTTCATGAAAACATAAAAAATATGAAACTCACTCAAATCTTTTGTGCTTTTATGCACCTTTTTTTTTTCCTTTAAACTCTTTTTCATAAGTTTAGACATGATTCATTTCTTTAAGCGAAATTATTCGCTTAGAAATGATGACTTGTCTTTACACTTAAAAATCAATCGAAACCAACAAATTTTTGTTCTTTGTACCACGAACTACGAGGTTTTGATCCTACATTGCACATCGTGGGTACGTAGGCATGAGACGATAAGTCTCTCCAAACACAAAAATATTAAAAAATAATTCTCCTCTCATCTCCTCAATCTTTTTTAAAGCAAACCATTTTCAAACCAAAAAGCGGTAGATATTTCAAAGGGCTCCTATAGAGTACTATATACGTTTTGGGTGCTAAAACCTTCCCATTGCGTAACCAACCCCCCTTACCCATTCTCTGTTTGTTCTTGTTTTTTAGAACTCTTTAGGTTTTGTTCGCTCTTTTTCCTTTCCCTTTGTGGATAAAATAAAAGTGCGGTGGCGACTCTTGCTTATTTTTGAGTTAAATTAATCAATAGCTTACACTCACAAATTTCCCCGCTACAGTGAGCAAGGTATTCTTTAATCTTGTCGAACTCTTTTTGCTATGCTTGCCCCCACTCAAAACCTTCTTGCTTGAGTCGAAGTAGAGGTGAGAAGGCTTGAGTCTTGCCACTTAGATTGGAAATGAATCTCCATAGGAAGTTGATCTTTCCTAGCAATGAGTGCAACTCCTTCTTTGTCGAATGCGTTTTCGCTTCCATGATGGTCTTGGTTTTATTCTGATTGATCTCTATTTCTTTTTTGTGGACCACGAAGTCTAGAAAATCCCCCGCCTGCACACAGAAAGCACACTTAAGAGGATTCATCTTGAAACCATGCTTCCTCATTCTTCCAAATGATTGTCGAAGATGGGCTATATGACTCTTTCCTAAAACTGACTTAACCACAATATCATCAATATAAATCTACATAAATGTTTCAATAAAGTCATGGAAAATAGAATTCATTGCTCTTTGATAAGTTGTTCCAGCATTCTTCAGGCCAAAGAGCATTACTACCCATTCGAAAGTGCCTAAGGCTCCAGGGTATCGAAATGCTGTCTTCGACACGTCTTCTTCAGCAATGAAAATTTGATTGTATCCAGAATATCCGTCGAGCATACTTAGATACTCATGGCCTACAACAGAGTCGACTAGCATTTCTACCACAAGCATTGGATACTCATCTTTTAAGGTTGCAGCATTTAAGTCTCTAAAATCTATGCAAACCCTTAAAGTTCCATTTTTCTTAATAACTGGAACAATGTTGGCAATCCATTCGACATACCTGGTCGTACGGATGAATTTATATCTTAGAATTCTTTCGACCTCCTCTTTGATCTTTGAGAGAACCTCAGGTGTAAAACGTCTTATAGTCTGCTTGATAGGCTTCTTCCCAGGCTTTATTGGCAACTTCAGTTCGACCAGATCTCTGCTTAAACCAGGCATTTCATTGTAATCCCACGTGAAGCAGTCTTTGAACTCATTCAGCAATTGAATTACTTCGACTCTGAGCTGTGGGTCAAGGTTGACACTGATATAGGTTGGCCTTTTTGTTGTCCCTTCTCCCATGTCTATTTCTTTAAAAGGGTCTTGCACCAACATCTTGATATTGTTTGCTAGTGGATCCTTCTCAAAACCCAAAGGCGCATCATCATAGATGGCATCTAGCCTTTGGCTTTGCACTTCGACTTGATCTTTATCGGGTGGCTCCGGATCGAAGTCTTTCCCAGGACCTTCAAAGTGTTTTTCTTCAATTTTGGCTTCGACAACCATGTATTTTACTTCAGCCTCTAGGGCCACTTTCAATTTATTTTCAGCTATATAAGCCGAAATCTTTCTAAGTGCCAATGACTCAGTCATTGTCACTAAACCCTTTACCCCAACCAGTCGGTTGGATTCCAGCTGTTCCAAACACATAGTCTTCTTCGTCTACCACCTTCATATCCCACTGAAAGTCGTGGATGGGATGTAGGTACAAGGAACAGAAAGCATTATCTGCAGGTGTGAAGTCAAAACCTGCATGGTTACAAGGCGTTATGTGGGCTAAGTTTTTGTCAAAGTGTCGCCCACTTACTTGATTGACCTCAACCATATAGTAGCTTTGGTCCGCCTTTATGTTTTTGACAATTCCATCACTTCGCCAGATGGAGATTCGTTGGTGAAGCGATGATCGAACTGCGCCTACTCCATGTATCCACCCTCTTCTAAGGAGCAGATTATAATTCATCTTAGATGCAATCATCATGAACATCGTTTGCCTGGTGATTGTGCCAACAGTCAGATCCACTTAAATGACTCCCATGGTGGTGCCCACTTTCCCTTCGTAGTTTGAGAGGACCATGTTGTGGGGCTTTGTGTTAGAGTCATTTTTTCCAATCTTCTTCAGCATATAATGCCGCATCAGGTTCACAGCCGCTCCGCCGTCCACGAGTATCTTGTTGATACCAACATTATCTATTTTTCCTCTAATAAATAGAGGCTTTAGGTGATTCTTCATGGCTTCGTCGGGCCTTTCAAAGAAGGCATTATGCTCTTTGATGCAACCATTATTCAGGATATAATAACATACTGGGCTTTCACTGACCACTTCTAATTCGGCCTCGTCTTCTGGGTCATCCATCGTCGTTACCCTATCATATTCCCTGGGAAGCACGGATACTACATTGCAGATAATGTCTAACGACGGTTCTGATCCTAAATAAAAATCGCCCGTCATCATATCATCATCCGCAAGCATCTGGTCAGATTTCTCCTTTACTTCTTCTTTCTGGTCAGCGAACAACTTTCTCTTGACTGCTTTCTTTTCGACATGTTTCCTGTCTTTGTTGCTATCCTTTTTTATTGGCATATTGCTACTTGACTTAGCTTTTTCTTTTTCCGCAGCTTCCCTCTCAGCTTTTCGCCTCCTTTGTTAACGTCTCCACTGAAACCTTGTCATAAGGTTTTTTCCGTTATAGTTCTCTGAGCGCCATGATGATTGCTTGGAAGCTTTAAATTCTCTCCGGTGCGCTATCGAAGATCCTCTTTCAACTTTGAAATTCTACCATTTTTTCTGGCCATGTTCTCTCTTCTCGACTTGCCTTACCCACTTTCCCCTGGGGGCATCAGCAATGGTTTTGAATGTTGATGGCCTATTCCCATGTATCCTTGGTCCACTTTGATCATATCTCCTTGGTGCTCCCTTCCTTTCGAAAGTGCCATGGTTGTTTGAATTCCTCCAATTGTTTCTATTCCTTGCTCGTCGAACTCCTTGAATGTTCTCTGCAGCTTTTCGATCAAAGATTGCGCTGCACCTGGGGCACAACATTACTTGAGAGTTCTTTCGTTGGCATCTATGAAGGAACTCGACCAAAATTTCCTCCTGTTTTGGTTATGCCACCTTGACATATTCTTCTTGTTTAAGAGTGTGTTCGTCCACCTCCATCGCGTACTCCTAGGTCATCTCGCCCATGTTGACCCCAAGGTTGGTACCTCTAGTGTTATCTAATTATTGTAGTTTAATTCTAAGGCCTTCAGTAGCCTTAGTTTTGCTGTTAACTTGTATGACACCATCAACAGTCTCATACGTTGCAATTACTTGGTTGGAACCCTCAGTAGTCCCTTTGTCAAAGCCTTTAGCAGCTTCCTTCATGAAACCTTCAGTGGTTTCTATTTTGAAGTCACCAGTGACTTTCTTAGCGAAGCCCTCAGTAGCTTCCTCATCGAAGTCGTCAATGACTTCGTGATTAAACTTCCCAGCAACCCGGATGAAACCCTCAGTGGTTTCTTTGTTAGGGCCCTCAATAACTCCTCTAGTGAAGCCATCAGCAGCTTCGACCATTACAACATCACTGGCGAATTCATCAGTAACTTCCACCATGTTGACCATAGATGGTTCTGAGTAATGTGTATCAGCTACAGGGAGAGGGTCAGAGTCTATCTTCATTTGATTTTTTGACTTGTCAGTAAACTTGAGTCTTCCCTCCTTGATGGTATTTTGAACAAGATCCCTGAAAAGAAAACATTGAGAAGTTTTATGGCCTATAAAATTATGATATTTATAAAAACCTCTCTTTTTTCTTTGTTCTAAAGGAGGCATTTTAGCGCTAGGAGGCACTATCATTTGGCCATATTTAACTAATAAATCAAAGATTTTGTCACACTTTGTGACGTCGAAGGTATAGGTTCTCTTAGGGAACCTATCATTCTTCTCTGAATCGACTGGATTCTTTTAATTCGACGGTGTCAAGACTTTACAAGAGTAAGGTGGGCCTTGCTTTAATTCAGCAAGGTCAATTTCACTCTCGTCAAAAAAGGGATCAACACTAGTTCCTTGTTCGTCTTCGTCGAATTCGACGTAGGCTACCCTTTCTTTTTCTATTCTTGTTTGCCCTAGCTTTCTCAGCCTTCAGTCGCTCTACCTGTCGAACTCTGTCAGCCAACTAGGCCATGTCTATTAGGTACTGGGTATCCAATTTCTTCCTATTTGAGTAGTCGAGGCCACCGGCGGCCATTTCGACCAATTCATGCTCAGGAACTTGTGTAAAGCACCTAGTCTTAAGCAGTCGAAACCTATTGAAATAATAGTCTATTGGCTCAGAGAACTTCCTCTTAATGCTAGCCAATTCTTTCAAGCTTATCTTCGACTATCCCATATAGAATTGCTCATGGAACAATCTATCCAATTGAGTCCAATTGTGGATCGAATTTACTAGCAGTGTAGTAAACCAAGTAAAGGCATTTTTGGTCAGTGAACTTGGGAAATATTTCACTCTTAGGTTTTCATTATTAGCAATTTTGCCAACCTCTATCAAGTATCTCGGCACATGCTCGATTGTGGACTCACTAGTATCCCTATAAAACTTAGTAAACTTAGGGACTTTCCATCTATGGGGTAAATCTGATTGCAATATGTACTCAGATAATGGTGATGTATAATTTGGCCTATGGAGGCCAACATTTACCCTATTCCTAGCCATAATTCATTCGACCATGGCTGCTAAGTTATTATCTGCCGCCACATCATCACGTCGAACCTGGTTTATGACTTCATCAGCATTCTGGTTCCTATTTACCATTACTACCCTTGGTTCCCATTGGATTGGCGGTTCAGATCTAGGAGGTTCGACCCAAGGTGGTTCGACTCCTGCCCCCTGGTTTAAGACGTTCGCCTGGGGTACATTTTGTTGAACTTGGTTAATTGTAGGGTCTTCTTCTAAAACTACCCCAGTATTTTGTATCATCCATTCCCTCTGGGGTTGTCGAGGAAGTTTTGGAACACCAAAGAAATCAGCAATACGCGTCATTTGCGCTGCCAATTGTTGGTTTATTTGGGTAGTATTTTGGATTAAGGGATTAGATATGACACTCGTTTGTTAGGCAAGCATCTGGACCATCTCATGATTACTTTAATCCATCTGTTGCATTATCAATGGTGCAGAATTGTTGGTGATATTTGGCATCTGGGTAGGAAATCCTGTCCCTAAGGGTTGGCTAATTTGATCCATATTATTGATACATGAACCAGATCCTTGTAATGGCAAAGTTACATTTACCACTAGGTCTGCAAATGCTGATGAGGCATTGTGCAAACTTGCCATCACTAATGTTGGCATACCATAAGGTTGCACTAGTGCAGAAAGAGTAATTTACAACCATTTTTTTACGTTTTACACCCGTTTTTAGAGGGTGTGAATTCAACGGGTGAGAAATGTCTGACGAATTTACACCCGTTTTAAAATGGGTGTAAATAAATGTTATATTACACCTTTTTTTTTTGAATTCGGGTGTAAATGTTTATATTTATACATTTATAGATGGTATATTTCACCCTGTTTTATAGAAATCGGGTGTAAATGTTTACATGTATACATTTATAGATGGTATACTACACCCTTTTTTATTTAAAATGGGTGTATAAATATGTAATATTACACCCTGTTTTGGAAAACGGGTATAAAATTTTAAATAATTGCATTTAATCTAAACATATTTACTCCCCATTTGATAAAAATCGAGTGTAAAATGAGCAATGTTTACTCTGGATATTGACAAATTTACACCCTATTTTCTTTAAATAGAGTGTAAAAATATGATATATTACACCCGATTTTACCATAGATGTTGACAAATTTACACCCGATTTTACCATGAACGTTGACAAATTTACACCCTATTTTCATGATATACTACACCAGATTTTACCATAGATGTTGACAAGTTTACACCCTATTTTCTTTAAATAGAATATGTTTGTTTTATTTTCATAATTATATTATATTTAATTTGATTTAAACATATTGCATTTAATCAAATATTTTTTTATACATCTAAACATTCGGTAAACAAAAAGCACAACCAAAACAAACATATAATTCATGCAATTCTCACTAAATCAAATGAATTTCATTTTCTATTCAATTAGACCTATTTCCACAATGACAAAACCAACATAATTTTCAACTATAAATAGTGTGCTATTGTTGTTAATACATGAAAGATTGTTGCTGGTTGGACATAGCTGCCATTTGAACTGAAGGTGGAGCAGCCATTCTATTAAAGATAAAAAACGGATCGTGCATTGCAGGTTGCATCATGCCTCCCACCAGTGCTTGCTCCCATGGATTATAGCTAACGTTTTGGTTGTTTCTTTTGAGTGCGTCGTTGTATAGGTTGTCTAGTGTAAGCAGCTCCAAACCTCCATCCTGAATACCGAATAGATAATCCCGCTTATTAACAGAAATAGAAAGCATATGTGCAAGCAAGGGACTGAGGGAAGATTGAAGAAAAAAGCATACCAATTTGCTAGCTGTTGTAGCACTCTCATTCGAACTGGAAGACGTAACAAGTGCCAATTCCCAACCAGTGGTTCCATTTGAATGATTTAAAGTGCCAATTCTCAACCAGTGATTCCATTTGCATGATTTAAAATAGCAGAAGGTTGTTGATCAGCTGAAACCACCATTAACAAAAAAATTTATGAATTGTGGTCAAAACATCATATCTAATTTCAATATCTAACACAATACAGAAATAGGAATGCGATGTTGGAGGATAGGTCATTTCACATAATTATTATCCTCTGATATATTAAGAAAAAGTTGTCGAAATGTAACAAATTACCGACGGGAACAATGGCTAAAGCCAAGGCATTCTTCTCATCCAACTCTGCAGCAGCTGGAATAGGATCCTCTATATTCTGGTAATTAAATCAAAACGAGAGAAAAAAAAACTTCAGTTGGAATAAGATGTAAGTTTTTGTAAAAATGAACCCTTGAACAAAGAGTATAATAAACATTAATGAGTGGAGATAATTTCCATAAAACATCTTTTTACTTCTGTTACTAAAATTTGTTATCAGTGTTAACAAACAGTTTCTCTTCATTTATATAAATGTAAGGGAAGCCAATACCTCTCCACCAGTAGCTACTGTAGTACCATCATTGCTGAATGCCAATGCCAGTTGTAGCCCAACATTATATAACTAGGTGAGCACTTTCTCTGACAACTTCGACCCAACTTGTGAACTCAGCACTCTCATTTCGATCCCAGTCAAACCACCTGCATGCTCAAGTCACAATATGTTATTGATCATGATGTTCTACAATTAGTTGTAATAGTGCAAAAGAATATCATTCTTCCGTAGGTCTAGAGTATCAATACAATATTATGGACTAATGCAGTGACCTTAACTGCCCTCTTTTTATTGTATTTTAATATTAAAAATACAATTTGACCACAATATCTTAGAAGCTAGCCAGTCTAACAGCTTCAAATTGTTTCAGTAAAACTCCACACTTGCCAAACAATACAGGCATACACAGAGTATAATAGAACTATTACTACAACCATTATTACCAGCCACTGCATTTAAATCTTCTTTCAAGTTTTCTACAAATCCCTGATCAGCCAAAAACGCTTCCTCAAGCACCACTTGAAATTGAGAGGAATTACAATAACTCAACTCAGACTGCTCTTGAAACCTAATACAAAATAACATCATTCCCAGTAAACACAACACAAACTCTTCCACAAAGAAAAATCAAAATAACAACTGTAATACAAAAATTCCCCACCTGTCTACATAATCCACAAATGGAAAAATCATTCCATATTTCACCCATGCAAAATCCTGCTCACAACCATATATAAAACACAAATTAAATAGACATTATATTTTCCTCTACTGTTCTGAAGGTTTAAAAAACATACTAATGGCTGATGAAAATAAGAGGCCAAATATAGGGAACACCACACCATGTATTATTGCAGCAATGCTTCCAAGCAGTATGACAGGAACCTTAGGCTTGTTCAACTTGGCCAAACGAGTTAGAGGCACCCTTTTGGGTTTTTCCTTATTATCAAGTTGACCTTGTTCAATATCTGCATCCCTTATTTATCCAGACAAGCCTCTACGTGACTGAGAATGCCGAATTGCTGATGATGTTCGGCTTATTGATCTCATAAAAGAGTGTCTTTGGGTGGAAGATCTAGCCATGTGACTTTCTATATTTAAACAGTCACCTGACTTATCTACTTCAGACATTCTACTATCTTCACCTTCTTTTTCTCCTTCTTGTAGACGAATAAGTTGAGAATAAGCACCGTAAGCATCCACAGTTAACTCGCTATGAGTTCCTACGGAAAACAAAGAAGCGTGCAAAAGTCAATACAATATTCTAAGATGTAACAGAATTGGTTCTTCATGCTAAAATTATAATGTGTCATTGTATAACCTCTCTGTACGATTTTTCCCTGATGAACCACTGCTATTGTGTCAGTATTTCTGATAGTTGTCAAACGATGCGCAACGACAACAGTAGTCCTTTTCAATATAATTTTTTCTAATGCTTCTTGAACAATACGTTCAGACTCAGCATCCAACACACTCGTTGCTTCATCAAGAAGCAGGATTCTCGGGTTCTTCAATATTGCTCTCGCAATCGGAATTCTTTGCTTTTGCCCGCCCGAAAGTTGAGTACCATTTTGTCCCGCCATGGTGTCAAGGCCCTGCAAACACAATTCCACCTCATTATTATTAACTTCAATCAAACATGATCAAAATTTTCAATATTATACACACCTGAGGCAGTTTGTCAATGAAATTTTTTGCATTGGCAAGTGTTATTGCCGTTGTTGTCTCCTTATCAGTTGCACCTTCTTTCCCATATCCTATGTTCTCTTGACTAACCAAACCAATCTGTTCCCTTATCCATCTATGTTGAAAGATCTTCAAATTCACACCATCTATAAGTACTTCACCAGCATCAGGATCATAGAATCTTTCCAATAAACTGATTATAGTAGACTTTCCACTTCCACTCTGACCCACCAAAGCAGTAGTTGTGCCACTCGAAACAAACAGTGAGAATCCAGCAAATATCTGCACATCAGGTCTTTCAGGATATCTAAAATAAACATCTTTGAGTTCAATATCTCCTTTTATGTCCTCCAACACAACACCACTTGTGTCATATGCATCAATTTTCGGCTTTCTTTCAATTGTCTCAAATATTTTATATGCTGGTGCTTGTCCTGAAATAATATTTACCTTCCATCTCAAAATGTAGAAGCCTTCTGGGAGGTATTTATGAAGCATAGGAGGGCCTGATAGAACATATGGAACTCCCAATGTGATAACTCCTAACACCGTTTCTGGGTGTAGAATGGAAAAAAGATATGCTGGTGGACCTCCAAAATATTTTCCAACAAGAAACGCCTATCATATATGATACAAATGCATCAAAGATACATTGCAGCACCAACGCCTCTAAAGAATGTGTGTATGTGTCGGTGTCTGTCCGAAATCGATGTTTAATTTAGTTATTTTTTCAAATTAATGCCAGCTTCAAGTGTCCTATTTGTTCGTGGTTCATAGATTTGGCAACAAAATTAAGCATATGTACTATAAAGTATAGTAACACGATGGAGAAATTGCGAGAAAGTAGTGTGTACCTTTGAAAGGGAAAGAGAAAATCGGGTATACATTATTCTGAAGAAAAATTGTGGTGTATTACACCCGTTTTTTCTATTGATGTTAGTGCAAAAACAATACAATAGTTCAGTTATAGATTTGCGTCTTATACTAGTACTAAAAATACTTGCTCGCTACAGGGTCAGTTACTGAGCATAACTACCCGGGATGAAATCTGTGAAATTGAATTCTAGATAAATAGTAAGTTAACAATGGTCTCCAACATGCTGACTATCTAATAGTTAACCCTCATAAGCAAATCCTTCTGGCATGTTACATAAATCCTATATTGTAACGCTGACAACACCAAGAAGCTGCAGGTATTCATCAGCACCGTCAACTAGGCACTGCAATTCAACAAGAAATAAGTAAGAACTGAACCCAACTTGGGCATAGTTAAATAAAATCCAAACATTAGTTACTTATAATCTCAATAATTAATTTTGAATTTCTCGTTTTATGCTGATTTTTCCCATTCAGGTCTCAATTCGGTTTATTCTAAAATTTCTCAATGTGCCTTATAATTTTCTTTCTTCCTAAATTTCAAATATTTCACTCTTATATCTCAGTGTCATTCTTAACTTCTCTCATTGTAGATTTTAAAATTGAGTTCTTTCTAACTTTACAATTTTAACTTATTTTACCCGATCCATAATTTTATATTTTACATAAGTAATTATGCATATATCTCTTACTCTTTGTAATAATTTACTTTTAATTATTTGAAGTTAAAAACCATATGTAGGAACAAAGATGGAAAAAGGGTTATGATTAGTGTAGATATTAATTCCTAAAGGGTCATCAGTAACCTAGGTAAATGTATCATGACAGTTGCAACAAAATTTCAACACATATAATGAATAGATAGGGAGATAAATGGTCTCCTTGACGGATCCCTCTAGTGGGAGGAAAAGACTTAGAATGATTGTTGTTAATAATAATAAAGTAAAAACAATAATACATTTCATAATAGTATTAGTAATACTGTTAGGAAAACTTATAGCTTTAAGAGTAATCTCAATGAAGGGTCATTCTAGCCTGTCATAGGCTTTTGCCAAATCCAGATTTAACCTTGTGATACATTTGTTTTTGCTTAGAGTATTAAGAGATGTATAAGCAAGGATGATGTTGTCGATAATAAGACTATTTAGGACAAAATAACTTTGGAAAGGACTTACAATGTTATTAAGAGTGGATTTAATTCGGTTATAAATGTTTTACACTAATTCAGTCTAAGCAAATACAAATCAACACAACAATCAACTAACTTCAGTTTTGAAACCATCCATTGATCAAGTTTAGCATTCATGGCCAAAAGAAACTTGCTGCAAGTCATTAACGAACAAATACACATTATCATCATTTAGCAAGCTAACACATTCATAATGGTTTTTATGCTAATAGAACTTTTCCCATAAACCAACTAACAACATTTACAACAAAACCATAACAGCATTTACAATAAAGAAAAGTCTGAACATTATTTAACTACTGGTCTAGTGGCCAATACATACATACTCAAAGAAAAACTTGAGGAAAAGGGGAATGTGGTGACCCGGGTTTGAACCCGGAATTTCGCATAAAATGTCCTACACTCAAACCACTAGGATGTAACAGCAAAGACAAAAAGCACTCAATAACTCAATTACTATATAATAGTTTGTTAAAATTCATTCAATATGATTAACAAAACAAAACAAAAAGATTAATACCTTTGTCCTGACCGAAAGTGGATTAGCAACGATGAACTTGAAAAATTAGGGAAGATATTTACGCTCTCCATCACCATCATTGTACAATGCAGTGCAAACCAGCCTGAAGGAAATATATACAATCAATCAAATTAATTCATAACAGAACAATATCAAAATTGAACATTGAAGGAATTTAATTCATCAACATGCAGATTATATACCATATAGAAGCTCATAAATGAGTACAAAATTGTTGCGAATCGCATCCTCATCAAAGGCGCCACCAAAATATGATTTGAATAATGCAACTGCCTATAAAGAAAAAAAGACATACAACAATCATTTATATAATCTCATGCAAATTTTAATCATAACCAAGCATCAAGAATAAGATGCCAAGAGAAAGCCAAACATCTGATAAAGGGCAATGAAAATCAGAGTTTAAATACCTCCACTAAAAACTTGAAAGCACAAGCTACATTAGCATTGGTGCTGACAACAATCACAATGTAGACATTGCTTATCCTCATGTAGAAGAAAGAACAACCACCAATCTGCTTCACAGGACAGGTACCAAGTTCTTTTGTTTACATTATATTCGTCCGAAAAGCATCAACCATATTTCCCCTGTAAAGAAACCAATTAGAATATACAATCAAGCATCAAATAGAATCCTATTTTAACCTCTAACAACACAATCAACAAGTTCCAGGGTTTCCCAAAAAGGCATTAATATTACACGAGAAAAAAAAACTCATTATAACTAGTCCTAGCTTCATTACACTAAAATGTTCAGCAAATCTGCCGCAAAAATTGTTTGAAAATTAAAATTGAGGTGTGATAACATAACATACTTCAATCAAAACATTCAAAATAGTTTTTAATATAAGCAACCAATACAATCCAACATCTAACACACAGATAAGCACGAATTACTTTCCAGAATCGGAACTCAGAATTGAAGAATATGATAAAAACTAGGTCATAACATGTTTGAGAGTACAAAAAATTGAGACTGTTCATTTTATTTTATCAGGAAGATCTCTACTGAAAGTGATGGAGAAGAGATTTTACCCAACATCGTCGCGATAGAGACGATTGATGAGAACATCTCCACGGAGGTTCAAGAAGTAGACAGCGGAAGCAGCCACCGACATCTCCGATCCAGTGTATCAACTTCCAACTTGACCGACGAAAAGCAGGATCAATCAGAAGTCGTGGTTTCGCCGCAGATCTGTGGGTTTTTGAGGAAGAACAACAAGGAAACGTTCGTCGACGGTGAGATGAGAAAAGAAGACGATGAACTCGCGATGAAATAGAAACGATGAATAGAAGACGAGAAATAGGTTTAGAGAGAAAAGGGGGTTAAAGAGACATGGGTTTGAGTGATATTAGTAATTAAATTTGATATATTAATATGTGTTTTGTTATTATTTTATTTATAAAATATTAATTAATTAATTTACCTCATTAATTTATTTACTTACTCAAATATATCACTTAATAAAATATAGTTTAGTTTATTAATATGTTATGTTAATATTTAGAGTTATTAAACTAAATAATTATTTTTCAGCCAATTTTAATTTACACCCGTTTTTCCTTTAACAGGAGTAATAGAGATATTATTATAGTAATGATTTTAATTTATTATAATAATGTTTTTAATTTACACCCTTCTTTTTAAATAGGGTGTCTATTATCACGTACTGCTACTACAAATGACATTTTATTTACAATTTTGCCACCGCGTTTATTATTTACACCCATTTTCAGTATAATGGGTGTAAATTTTAAAATTATATTCGTCACTTTGCACTAGTATTGGTCACGTCCTATTGGAGGCATTGAAAATCTAGGCACATAAGGCCTGAACATATTATTCCCCACTGGAGAGGGGGGGGGGGGGGGGGGTGTCATTAGTGGACCCTGTGTTCCCACATATGATAAAATGGGGCCACTTTGTACAATTGAATGCACAGGCGTCGAACTTGTCGTGGATGATATGGCTTCAGATACTTATGCTGAAACCGTATTGCCCCATGTCGAAGAAGAAGGAGGTGGTTCTCCATCGTTTGGTGGATTTTGATTACTTGGTGGATTTTGATTAATCAACCTCCTTACGTATCTTCTCCTTGGTCTTTCTTCGTTGTTTATGGCTATTCTACCACTCCTAAGTCTCATGCAACGAAGTATAGAGAGATCGTAAAAATGAAGAACTTATATGTAAAAACTTTCCAGAAAAAGTAAAAAAAAAAGTTTTTTAACACAATAGCACTGTCCCACCGGGTGTGCCAATTTGTTTACCGTGAAAATTGGTAAACAACTGTTGGTCTTCTAAAAATTTGGTTTACTTGCAGGATCAACCAGTAAATCCTAAGGACATAGCTATTGTTTTAATATATTTCTGGAAAATTGAAGAACACTTCGACAATATTCATTTATATAAAAGATTGTTTTGATTGTTTTGAAAGGATTAAACTTTGTAAAAGTTGGTAAAGGAAATGCAATAAAGTAAAAGTGCAATAAAGAACAGTTGATAAATGAAAGTAAATTTCTATTGAAATGAAATAAAATGTGGTGTTTCAAGTGTACATTCTCAATGGTAACTCTTTTCTCACTTGGCTTAGATACTTTGAGTAAATTTTTTAGTATTGTACAACAATTGAACACACATAAATCCTAACACTAAGACCCCTATTTATAACATGTCGAAATAACTGTCTTCAACGGACATTTCTCCAAAAGTTGACATGTTTAGCCTTGCATGACTTCGTTTCGCCATAGTTCTCCACGCGTCTCTCATGAGAAACGAATAAGGCCAAAAGACAGTTATTTATCCGTATTTTGAAATTTAAATCTTCTGACGAAGGAAGGCTTTAGACGTCCTCCGTCGAAGTGGCTTTCCATACATAGAAAATATTTTTAAGTATTGTCCAAACATGTCTCCTTTACGAGAACTACTTCGACCAAGCTTTACACCTGCTCCTATCAAAGTCAGCAAAATTCAAAAAATTTGATTTTCACTTAATATCTCAAATCAAAGCTTGGCGTCGACATTCTCAGTCAACAATTATATTTACCATCATGCATACAGAAGTATAGTTCAATGTTTCGATTGTATTTATTACAATGTTCTCATTAGTGTCGATTATAACAAAGCTATCTTTATCTCATATAATAAAGTTAGAAACAAAGTTGTCACAGGAGAATTTCCATCAATATGGTCAATAATATCACAACTTTTTCTCTTTTCTCAAATAAACAGAGACCATTAAATTTTTTTTTTCATTTAGACAATAACATTTTTGAATAAAAAATTCTTTAACATTAAAAAGGAGTTGATGAAGTGGATGGAAGCGGTGGAGGTGAGACTTTTAAGGATGTGTCTCCGTCCACAAATTTTATCATTTAAGAGACGAAAACAAGTTTATCACTAAGCAACAATGAATCCTGATCCACTCATTACAGTAATCGAGATAAGATAATGATAGGGTTTATATGAAGATGTGATTATAGAAGCCAAAAAGAGATAGAGTTTACATGATAAGTGACTTTAAATTTATTAATTAATAATACAGAAAATTTACAACAAACAAATCAAAATAAAAACACGTGTAAAACAACAACCTTCCCAAGGGCTCCACACAAATGAAATTCTATGATTCTTAATAAATAAATTGCAAATCTTCTTTCCAATCATTGCTTGAATGAATAAAACCACACCACACATAATAATGCAGATAATTAAATTTATTTTCTATAGATCCCATTGCAAATGCCTTCGTGGAATACTGTAGGAGACATTTATAGTGGTGGTTCCATCTGGACTTGGAGGATAGTATGGTGAATCTTCAGCAAATTCAGTTGGTAGTGACATCCAATGCAAACTAGGTTTCCAATCTGCTTCTCTTAGAACCCTTAATATTTCCTTCAAAACTACTTGGCTTCCCTCACCTGATAAATGAACTCCATCCCTAACAAAAAAAATTATAAAAATTAAAAAACAAAAATTACTACTGAGCCGCCATAAATTTTTAGAGACTCTGTGTATATGTATAAGTGTAAGTTAGTTTAATATAACTATAGCAAAATAAATAGAGTCCTACTTAATCACGATATAATCAGAAAAATATTTTATAAAATCTTATTTAACTATAATTTAACTTTGACAGATTTGAGATCATGTGCGGTAGCACAGCTTGTATGTCCTCAAAGACAGCCCTGCTATTATAGTTGTAATAACCAATTATATTTCAAAGCTTTTTTAAGAAATATATTTACTCACGTAAAACTAACATCTAACCAGTCCTCCCTTTGCTGGATTGCAGACCAAAGATTAATGACTTTTAAGTTCATTTCATCACATAGCTCCACCAATGCCTTTGCATATATTCCACAATGTTCATTGGTTCTTCCAGACTGTGTTGCACTGAATTCACTCAAGCCATTAGTTTCATCAAAATTTATAAATTTTGCATAAACCCTAAACCCTAAAACATAAAGAAATTACATGAAATTACCTGAGTTTTTTCCTGATTTGTACTTCGCTGATGGGAGGGGATGTGAGAAATATGAGGCGGATATGATCTGAGAGGCTCTGAAAGTTATTGTATATTATTTGTATAAATTTTGAACAAACAAAATGTTAGGTTAATTATTTTTTGAGTATAGAACAATTATTAGTGCATGTAGGGAAAAAATAATTGTTTACCTTAAGATAGTTAGCAATTTTTCTCATGTTTTCAACATATTCTTCAAGAGGGACATGAGGACCAAGACCAGATGGGTGAGGGTGAATAGAATCATTTCCACCAAAATAGATAATTACCAATGATGGTTGCACATAAGCATCCTAATTAAATTAATTAATTATTAGAACCAAAAAAATCATTATTATATATATATATATATATATATATATATATATATATATATATATATATATAAACACTCAAACTCGCATTAATTAAAAATTTATATATAATCACATTCCTCGCCTTAGAAAATTGTGTAGAATTAGGTTAAAAATTCTAAATCTATCATAATATTAAAGTCTGGTTTAAAATATATTGTATCATCTGCTATCAAATTTTTGAACATGAAGGAATATATTACATAATCACACATAGGATAATATATAATTTAAATATATATTTATAGATAAAGATAATTTTTATCCTTTAATTCGATTTTCTAGAAATTTATATAGAATGATTATCCCTCACTTTATCCACAATTTCTTTAGAATGGATAAGACAAAGACTCTAACTCTATCACTATAATTATATCTCACTCTCATGATTTAGTAGTAAGAAATGACTTGTAACAACAAATAATATAATTTAAATTCTACTTAAGATAATGTAATATATTTTTTAAAGGTATTTTCATGTTTCTGATTTACCATAAATAAAATTCTTTTTTTTTTACTCAATAAAAAAAATCACTTATCATATTGTTTATAGGTAAGTCAAAATCTAAACAATCCAACTCTAACTTTTTTGCTTTTTGTAAAGACCCGTTAGGAGGTTAGTACTTAGAGTTTGTTGAAAATTTCTCTTTGTATTCTTTCTGTTTGTACTTTCCTGAACTGAACACTGAGTTGTGTTTAGCTTTTATATAATTTAATTGGCTTTAAGAAAAAAAAATATGCCCATTTTTTGTTTGTACGCTAATTCAACTAAATTGTACTATTTGCAAGATTCCTCTATTTAATTATTGGGCTATGTTTAAGGTACTTAGACCATTTCAAGTAGTTGATTCAATTGTGACGTTTAGCCTCCATTGGTCAAATAAAAAAAAAATATAAATTTAATATTTATGATACCAATGGAACATTGAAAAGAATCTAATGGAGTATCCATTAAGATACCAATGGAATCTACTAGGTACCTTTGGAAAAACTTCATCAAGAACTTCCAAAGCACGTCTTGAATTCCAACCTGAATATCCCCGCAACACTATATCTGCCTATATACATAAATTCATTTTCATCATTAATAATTTAAAAAATATATATATTAAATGCATATATCTATCTCTTTGATTTTTTCATTAAATAAAAAATGAAAAGGGCTCAAAGAAAAACTACTCTGATTAAAATATCATAGGAGAATATGAAAATATATAACCATAAAATTTAAATATCCATAGTAAAATGATATAGAGTAGAAAGAAAAAGACCTTTCTAGCATACAAATTAGCTAGAATAGCACCCCAACCACCATTATCAAAACTCATCTGAATTATAGAAGAGCCAAATAGCACAATTTGAGGTCTCATTGGGCCTGCCATAATAACACTTTATAGTACTATGTTGTTTGTTATCTTATTTGGCTCCCTATAACTCAAACACTACTCTTATTCCTATGAGTTTGTACTTGCACTATCATTGGATACACAATTTATAGATGTGGATTTTATTATTTTTTCTTTGTTTATTAATTTCTCTCCCATGGATGGGGGCAATATACAGTCCTTGCCACGTTATATGGTTGGCTACGTAGCTTTCAAGAACGGATTATATATTGCCAAAATATTTCCATTTCATCATTATCCATGATTCAATGGGGAATAATATTAGTGTTCAACCAATCAAATTGATATTCCGTGTGAATAACAACTACATAATCAATTTTTTGAGTTATTAAAAACAAATCTTGCTTACACATCCAAAAAATATTATTGCTTAAGACAATAAAAAATATTGGTCACATGTAATAATTGTGGTTATTGTATTTTTTATTAAGTTAGATTATTTTAGACTCAATTATTTAGGTCAATTTCATTAGCTAGGAATGTTTTTGTTTTGAAACTAAAGATAAAATTACAATAATAATGATATATAAGGATGAAAAGAGAGCACTCTCATGATTGATAGTCATTAAACTAGGGACCATAACCTCTCGATTGCAAGAGTAAACTCTATATTCATGTAGAGAATATAAATTAAATTAAGAAAAACTACCTAATTAAATGAGAGAAGGGTGCGCCATCTTTAGATTTGATGAATTTATAGTAAATGTATCAAATTATTGCTAAATAATAAATAAATTTGTATTCATAGAGATTGAGTTTGTGATCAATTAAATAACTTAGGTGTTTTAGTATTATGTAGGTTATAAAATAGAGGGATTTACATATGATTGTCTATCCATGTTATGCACGAGGATGATCTATCGAATTATTTATTATTATAAATATTTTAATTTTAAAAAGTAAATTTAAAATGTATGATATAAATATATTTTATATGTAGTTTTAAAATGTAATACTAATTATTGTAGTTTTAAAAAGTAAATTTAAAATAAAAGATAATTGTTTTAAAATTTTGTAATATTATTTAACTATTTAAAATAAAAAATGCATAAAATTATAAGTTGAGAAACAAATGAAGTAGAAGATATATAGAATTTTAAAGTTAAAATTAAATAGTTAAAAAAGTAAAAATAGAAAAGATTAATAATAACATTTTTAAAGCTCAATAAAATAAATTACAATCTACATATTGTTATGTGTCAGAAATTATACCAAAAAAATCTAAAATTAACGAAGATAAATAAAATTCGAAGGATGTAAAATCTTATAACATTGAAAATAAATAACAGAATATAAAACATCTCCATGCATTATCAATTCAAAAATAAATGAAGTAGAAAATATATAGACTTTTGAAGTTAAAATTAAAAAAAAAAAAAAGTGAAAAGATTAATAATAAAATTTTTAGCGCTCAATAATAAAATTTGTGTTTTTATTATTATTATTATTATTATTATTATTATTATTATTATTATTATTTGGCTTAATATTTTTTTTGTTTCGTATCTTAACCTCGAGGTTCATTTTGGTCTCTTAACTTTAAAATGATTCATATTAGCTTTTTAACTTTTCAAAACGTTCCATATTTGTCCCTTTTGTCCTATAAGCGATGAAAAAATTTAAAAATCAATCGCTAAATTCGTCGCTAATTAGACAAAAATGACTAATATAAAAAGTTTTGAAAAATTAAAGGACCAATATAAAACTTTTTAAAGTTAAGGAATCAAAATGAATTCGGGTTAAGATACAGAACTAAAAAGTATAAAGCCTCATTATTATTTCTCATCATGGAATTTTATAATTTTGTTTCATTAATTTAATAGATATTTAACAAAAAAAAATGATCAATCTTTACATAATAATGCTTATAAATAGAGGATGTCTCAATAAATTTTTGTTTGACCTTGAGATATGCTCATTAAATTTAACTTTCATTAACTTGTTTTTAAAAAATTATATTTTGAGATGTTTTGAAATTTATACCTATAAATTCGTTTTAACAATAAGCATCAATAAAATTAGAAGTAAAATTATATAACATAAGAAAAAATTAAAAATAGTAAAAAAATAACAAAGAATATGAGAATAAAATAAGAATAATAAAAGCAGCACAAATTCATTTTCTATCTCATTCTCACGTTCATGGCGGCACGCATTTCTGCCATGTCGTCGACATCACTATTATTATTGGTATCTTCTAGCGTAGGGGATGGATCTCTCTTATTAACCATGACTTAAAGTGGCTAGGTGTAAGAGTGAAGAGTAATAGGGGGCAGGGTGATGATGAAGACGGTGTGGCTCAGGTTAGTTTTATCGGGGCTCCATTGTACTTGTAAAAAGTACATGTGTGTTCCTCCTACAAGGGTAGGGGACGCATAGACCTTAGTAGGTATATTACGTTGTATGGTGGTTAGGGCTTGCCCATGATGGCGAAAAACCTTGTATGGTGGTGTTTTGCGATGGTTTAAAGGCCTTACTCGTGTGATGTGAAAGGCTCTATTATTGAGTGGTATGCTTAGATGTAAGCGTATATGCATTATGATCTGTATGACTTTTAATCTGTCCTTTCCTCCCACAAAGGGATGAGTATTTATAGAGGCCTTTTGGGCCCCAGGTTTCGGTAAACTTGAGCGGCGACAACTGCTTCCTCCTTATCAGGAGAAGTTATTGGCCACTTAACCTTTAAGGAGTAGTGGTGGAATTCTGCTCTTGGGTGAGGACACACAAATATAACACTACATAGTCCCTCAAACACAAGGGATTTGCTAAGGATGAATTGTTTTTAGGGCTCTTTTTGGTTCGAGGTACGTCCCTCGCTCTTCTAGTGAGTACCTTGGATGATGACGTCCATTTACTAAAGGGAAAGTCCCTTAGATTTGGGGTGAGCCCCTCAGTTAAAGGCGACTACTTGCCAGAGGACGGGTCCCTCATCTGAAGGACAATATTTATTAAATGGCAAGTCCCTTAGCTTGGGGAGAGTCTCTTAGCCGAGGGTGACTACTTACATGATCCCTTAAGGGATGAGTCAGCTTCCAAATGTCTCCTAGTTAGCTAAAAAATATCAGTTGGGAATGTCAATCAATCATTCAGTTGGTCATGCTTACTTCCATTTAATGTAGGCAATGATGGCGTGTTTTTCGAGACTCTAAATGTTAGTGGAACATGTCAAAAATGTGATGATTTTTTTCAAAACCATGGAGGATTAGTCAAAGGATCCTTTATGGTTCCCACTGCACTATAAAAAGATTTTCTCTTTCATTTCATTTGTTCCATTTTGCTATCTACTCTTGCAAGTTTGTCTGAACTACCCAACTTCTCATCTCTTCGTTCACAACCTTCTTCCAGGTATGAATTTTCTTTTTCTTTTACTTTCTATAGCAAGTAGGTTTTACGAAGATATATTCGAGATGGGGTTTTAGGCTAAGCGTAGAGTTCTAGGTTAGTTTCTCATTTTTTACGATTATGATGGTGGTGGTAATTTCTTTTTAATCTACTACTTTCTCGGGAACAAAGGGGATAATGTCTACTTCATCCGCCGTGTCCAAGGATGCCTCTAAGTTCAGATCTAGTTATACTTCTGATGAACGAATCCTTCTTTTTCGATCAGGAGTGAAGGTTTCTTCTTCATAGGATGAAGACCAGGTCATTCTGCAGGCTTGCTCGCCATCGGAGATGGTGACCACGCCTGTCTCCTCCGGTCCTCCTTCTCCATAATTCTACTTCCACCTCCTTTTCATCAAGGATATGGGGGGTCTTTTCCCTTTTTCCCTCTTTTATATGGAGGTCCTAAGAGTCCTTAATGTCGTGTCCTCCCAAATTGTTCCCTAATAGTTTGGGTTACATCAGGGATTTCAATATGGTCTATGAAGAACTGGTTATTACACTGGCCGTGGGAGTTTTTTTCTCCTTCTATATCACCATATTGGCGAAGGGTAGCTAGGTGTCTGAGTAGTCATCCAGGGAGAGCCCTTTTTACATCCCATTCCAATCACTACAAATATAAGAAGGACAAGTTCGTCTGTGTAAGGGCCCGAGGTGATTCCCTCGGGGTGTTGGGAGCTGACGACACCCCTATTTTCCTTTTTCTCAGATGGGCGATCTTGTGGTGATCACGAGGTATGACCAATCGTTCCTTACCCTTGAGGAGAAGAAGATTGTTTGTCTTTTATGGCAGTTTGATATTATTGACTGTCGCGAAGTGATTAGACATTGGTTGTGACGGGGAAAACATCTTGCCACCTACTTCGGTAAGTCGCCTACTGTTTTCCTTTTATAGGTTTTTTAGACACTATTTGTGACCTAAGATCATATTTTACATATTAAATAGCGAGGATATCTGCTGAGGAGAGAAGACTGAGGTGGGAGAAACTTAAGCCTGTTAGTTCGGGCACCAACAATCCCCAGAGTAACCTTGAGGGTTTTAATGTCAAGGGGCAGAAAAGGCCAACTGAGGACCAACTCTAGACTCGCCTAATGTGAAGGCTCAAAGGCTTGAGGAAGGTTCTCCTTCCGCTGCTGTAAAAGCAAACACTCGGGTGCCCTACAGGAAAGGCTTCCTAACCTTCTGTGACTTTGTGGAGTGATGTCGGTTTTGACGCCCTTTGGTTCAAGAGTTCTCACCTCCCTTTCTTCAAGGATTTCTCTACTGATTACCAAGCCCTTCGTTCCAAACTGGCCTCAACCATTGTGAACATGAAGGATAATATTTTACTGAGGGCGCCCATGTTATAGGATGTCAACCAGGAAAGGCGTGAAAAAACTAAGAAATATTTGGAGGCAAAGCTCCAAGAGCATGTGGATGCTTACAATGAAAGTCATAGGCTACTGCATTCCACCCAGAAAAACAAGGAAATGTGGTAGGAGAAGATGTTAGATGTAAAAAGCAAGGCCAAAGAAATCTCTGATGAGAAGGAATCCCTGCAAGAATCCTTGGATGTTTCTCTCCATGGACTTTCTGGTGTCTATTTCGAGCGTGCCAAGAAAAAGGTCCTCTTCCTCTACCCTGATCTGGATTTGAGCTCCATGTACTTTCTCAAAGTCATTTGTAGCGGCAAGCTAGTGGATGAGAAGGCAGTGGCCTCTCAGAAACTTGGAAATCCCCCCTCCCCCCTCGAGAATACTTAGGGCAATGGCGAGGAGACGAATAGTGGTGAGTATGGAGAACCTTATCTAGAGAGTGTTGATGAGAAGGAGATGCCTTAGGAGGAAGAATGATGGTTTCATTTTTCTGACCCCTAATGGATTTATATTTCTGTGACCTTTTGGGATTTTTGTTGTACTTCTTTGTCCATCAGGGGCTTTTATAATTGTAATGAATAGCGGCGCCCCTTGAGTGCGCCTTTCATGTTAACTACCCTTATCGTTATCTTCTTGTTTAATCATATTTGTGTTATTTTAACCCTTTAGCGTTTGAATGAGGTCGTCTCTCATCATTGTCCCTTTTAAAACAATTTGATTGCTCGCGAGGGGACTTGACAAAGATCTAGTTTTAGGAATCTGACATTGTGTCTGTCTCTAAGGACGGTAAGGAGCCGACTTAAGGATCCATTAAATTAATCACCTCTATGGGAGGCAAGGATCCCACTTGAGGATTAAGCAATTTTGATCGCCTCTCTAGCGTGGTAAGGACCCTACTTAAGGATCTAGTGAATGGACCACCTTTATGGGCGACAAGGATCTCACATGTGGATCCAACTATTTTGATCACCTCAATGGGCGGTAAGGATCCCACTTGAGGATCCAACTATATTGATCGCCTCTATGGGAGGCAAGGATCCCACTTAAAGATCCAACTAAATGATCGCCTATATGGGTAATAAGGACCCCCCTCGAGGATCCAACAATTTTGATCTCCTCTATAGGTGGCAAGGATCCCAATTGAGGATCTAGCTAAATGATCACCTATATGGGCGACAAGGGTCCCACTCGAGGATCCAATGATTTGATCACCTATTATAGGAGACAATGATCCCACTTGAGGATCCAACAATTTGACCGCCTCTATGGGCGAATAGGGTCCCACTTGAGGATCCAGCAAAATGATCGCCTCTATGGGTGGTAAGGATCCCACTTGAGGATTCGGCGAAATGATTGCATCTATGGGCGGCAAGGATCCTACTTGAGGATCCAGTGAAATGATCGCCTCTATGGGCAATCTTCCTTTGAGAATTTAGGTTTCCTGCAAAGAAAGGAATATCCAACTGATACAGATTCTCTAAAATAATAAAAGTGAGGTGCTTCATTAAAAACCATCGCTCTATGCAAAAGCATAGAGGGAAAAGAGTGCACCCCTAGGAAATAACATGTCTTTACAATTAAGAGAGATGCAATACTCGCATATAAAAATTTTCAACAAATTAATCAAACAGTAATACAGAAAAATGAACGACATTTATGATGATGTCTCAAGAGGATGTGAAGTGATACAAAAAGATGTCAAAGACTTGATGAACCAGGGAGTGTTACAAGTTAGTAGCCTCGTGAAAAGAGATGGAGTAGCTGTAATTGAGCCATTTTTCAATTTATCGGAGCTAGTTGAGATAACATATCAAAGAAAAGATATTGTTCAGTCATTTAATCACCCATCACTCGTGGTTATCTATATGCCTAGTCTTTTCCCCTACAAAAGTACCAAGGTAGTACCATGGAAATATCATATAATTATCATTGACAAAGAGTCTGAAGAGGTTGGACAAGTGAAAAGTTAGAAGGTTGATGGTGTCGATGTCTCAAACATCGCATGGACGAGCAAAATGACCCGTAGTGATTGAATTTACACTCCCTAGTTTAATGTGACCTCTCAAGTACAAACCAAAGAAACTACAGCTACAGTCCCTATTAAGGAGAAAAATGTGGTTCAATCCAATGAAGATGCTGAATTTTTGAAGATCATTAAAAAGTGTGATTACAAAGTAGTTGATCAGTTGCACTAGACCCCATCGAAAACTTCCATTTTGTCCTTGCTTATGTGTTCCCTAACTCATAGGAATGCATTATTGAAAGTGATAGCGCAAGCCCAGGTCACTCAAGATATAATGGTTGGATAGTTCGATGAAGTGGTTGCCAATATCACAGCTTGCAACACTCTAAGTTTCAGTGGTGAAGAGTTGCCAAAGGAAAGACAAAATCACAATCGCGCCTTGCATGTTCCGGTGAAGTGCCAAGAGGATACTCTAGCAAGAGTCTTGGTGGATACAGGATCCTCCCTCAATGTTCTACCAAAGAGGACACTTGCCAAGTTGGCTTTTCAAGGATCAGAAATGAGACCTAGCGCACTGACTGTCAAAGCATTTGATGGGTATCGGAGGACTGTAAATGGTGAGATGGAGTTACCAATTTTGATTGGCCTACATGTATTTAACATCACTTTTCAGGTCATGGACATCAATCCTGTCTATAGTTACTTATTGGGGCGACCTTGGATACATGTCGCTGGGGAAGTGACCTCCATTTTACATCAAAAAATGAAGTTTTTTTTATCAACAATAAGCTTGTGATCGTCTCTGGTGAAGAAGACCTCATGGTTAGCCACCTCTCCTCCTTCTGTTACATCGAGGTTGATGAAGACGCACTACTACAAAAAACACATACAACAACGGTTAAAAAAGATATATTATCATGCAGGACCGGTCGTTGTTACATAGTGTGTGAGTGTATATGCCTTACTTACAATCATAGTCATATGATCGTTGTAGAAAACCTGAAAGCGCACGACATCTTACCTCAGTTGCTTTAACTAACCGTTGTAATATATTAAAGGTCCCGGGTTCGATTCTCAGCACCACCTTTTTGGTATATATATTATTCCGAACAACATTCCCTTTACAACCACGGTCATATTTAACAACCGTTGTTAAATTATCTGCTTTTTTTAAAAGTATATTTCTCCTTTTTGAAATTTTTCCATTTTTTAACCTGTATTTTTTTGAACTGTATCAGAACATAAACAACAATTGTATCATAATAATAATTATATTGTATTACATCAAATCCATATATTGGATTAAGAACCAAACATTGTATATATATTACATCAAAAGAAAAATGGCACAAAATAACCTTCAACACGTTATATAACATCACATAATTGTATCTTAGTGTTTTGGTTTCTTGTCTCTTGGTGTCTTGACTTTAAACACCTACAATTTCAAATAATCATACTTGTTAGTAAATATACTTAGAAATAATAACTTACATTAAATTATGAATAAAGAATAAAATACTTACTTGTTAATTTTCCCATATGCTTTCATTATGATCGATACGAATAACATGCACACCATCTCTATCAACTTCATCATATGTGGTAGGCACTTGTGTTGTGTAAGAAGAAGTGGAAGGAATATCAAAACTTTCATCGCTACTAGGAATGTATTTTCCGTGGAGAATGATTGACCATTTCCCCGGTGTGTCCGAAGGGTCGGTCACATAGAAAACTTGTTTTGCTTGTGAAGCCATGATGAATGGTTTGGTCATATAATTTGCCTTGCCAAGGTCAACCCAGGTGAATCCTAAGTCATCAGTTTGTACACTATTAATATTATTGGGAACCCACATTCATTTAAATAAAGGCACTTTGAAGATCACATGATCAATCTCCCAAATCTCCTCAATGACATCATAGAACACACTAGATGCCAATATTGGATTCTTATCTTTTGATCTAGAGAAATGCATGGATCCGGCCTCAACCATAACCCCACTATTTTGCATTTTACTATGATCATCTCTTGATTTTGTATAAAAGGTATAATGACCAATGTCATATGCAGTCTAAGTTATCATATTAAATTTTGGTATGTACGACAACCATTTAATTCTCTTGGGTACACTATGATCATTTGGTATCCTTTTATTAAATCAATATAGGAATTTCTTGTTATGCTCGATCAACAACAACTTGTGACTCATTCGTGGATATCCTTTCTTCAAAAGTCATTTGTGAGTAGCCACGTAAGGTTGAACTTCTTCAAGATTATTCAATATATAGAAATGTGCCTGAATAACTACATCCCGAGCCATTGACTTAACATTTAAACCTTGAATACCTCTACCTTCAGTGTCAGCATGACGAGACTTTAGAATTCCTATAGACTCTGCTTCTGACAAATAGTTTGCACAAAACTCAACATCTTCTTCTGTGATGTACCTTTCTACAATCGAAGCTTCCGGTCGGTGATGATTCTTCGTATATCCATTAAAGATCTTCAAGTATCGCTCTATTGGATACATCCACCTTAAATAAACTGGATCACAAAATCTAATTTCTCTGACTCGATGAACAAGTAATTGAACCATAATGTCAAAAAAAAGATGGAGAAAAATACATCTCCAATTGACACAAGATTATGGCAGCTTCATCTTCTAATTCATATAATTTTTTAAAATCAAGAACTTTATTACATATGGCATTAAAGAATAAACACAATCTGGTTATAGTTACTTTCACATTTTTTGGTAGGATGCCACGGATATCCACTAGTAGAAGTTGTAGCATCAAGACATGACAATCATGAGATTTCAAACCAAATAACTTGAGATCTTTCATTAATACAAGTTTCTTGATTTTTGATGACTAACCTTGGGGAAATTTGATACCATGCAAACACTCGTAAAAAAATTTCTTTTCCATTTTACATAGAGTGTAACAAGCCAGAGGCAGATAAGTTCTTTTCCCTTTTTCTATTGGAGCCAATTGTTTTCGTATACCCATCACCTCCATATCAAGATGAGATTGCTTACTATCTTTAGTATTTCCTGGAATGTTTAGAAGTATTCCAATCAAACTATCACACACATTTTTCTCCACATGCATCACATCAAGACAATGTCTTATATCGAGACTTAACTAATATGGAAGATCAAAGAACACATACCTCTTTTCCATATATTTTTCTCAACTATCCCTTTTTCTTTTTCTCTCTTTCCAAAGACAACATTAATATGCTTCTGTCGTTGATAAAATTCATCCCCGGTTAAAGGTTTAGGAGCGATATCAAACCTCTGTTCTCCATTAAAAGCCTTTCACAATCTACGATAAGAATGACCGGGTTTTAGAAATTTCTGATGCCCAAGGTATATAGTCTTTTTTACAAACTCAATTTGGTGATAACAGGTATTAGATTCATAAATAGGACACGCTTTGTGTCTTTTGACACTATATCCAGCCAAATTACCATATGCAGGAAAGTCGTTGATTGTGCAAAATAACATTGCACACATCTTAAACTTTTCACCAGAATATGTATCATCAACATTGACACCTTCCTCCCACAAAAGTCTTAAATCTTCAATTAATAGACTTAGATAAACATTTATGTCGTTTTCAGGTTGTCGTGGTCCAGATATTATCATACTTAACAACATATACTTACGCTTCATGCACAACCAAGGAGATAGGTTGTAAATCGTGAGAAGAACAGGCCATGAAGAATGGTTAGTACTCAGATTACCAAAGGGGTTCATTCCATCGATGGCAAGCCCAAGCCTAAGTTTTCTTGGCTTAGTGCCAAAATCCGGAAACAACGAATCAATTTTCTTCCATTGCAAAGAATCAGTTACATGGCGTATGTTTCCATCGCATTTTCTTTCATCTGCATGCCATCTAATATTCTTTGCGTCATTCGCATTAGCAAAAAGTATCTTGAATCTTGAAATTATTGGCAAGTACCATAACACTTTAGCAGGAGGACTCTTCCTACTAACATTGTCATTGTCATCATGATTGTTGTCCTTCAGCTTGTAACGCGACACCTCACATTCGGAAAATTGATCCAAATTTTCATACTCTTCCTGTATAATATGCAGTCATTAGGGCATGCATGTATTTTGATATACTCCAAATCCATTGGACACAATATCTTATTGGCATCATAACAATGATTAGGAAATATCTCATCAACTTCGTGACTTCATCAACTTTGTGACTTTGTGACGCTCTGTTTCTCTGTTTTTCCACCTCACACTGCCACATCCATATTGTATAATTTTGACATACACCATCACAACATAGGTGATGGAATATCTCATTCTTTGTACCTTTATTTATAGTCTCTCAATTAACACAAAGATAATAAAAGATACCATTATTCTGGAAGATTTTGATCAACGTATTCAAGGAATTCAGGAACTATTTTCTCATTTACCAGACCTAATCTATCAGCTTTCATCCAACTACAATCCATAATAAATTCTAAAATTTATATCAAAACAATATTGTGAATGGCACAACAAAATCTAAACCTAAAGCATATTCATAACAATAATAGAACTCTAAATCTTAAGCATATGGATATCCATTGTAGCAAAGTTATAATATATCTGTTTAATGTTAAATCCAACAACAAAACATAAAGCATATGAACTTTGCACGAAACAGACCACAAAATCAAACAAGAATGAATATAGTGAAGATTATAAAGAATTAGGAAGATGACAAAGAGAGTGAAGTTTGCACGAAACATACCGTACTTCGAAGAGGAAGAGACCAAGAATGAAGATAGTGAAGATTATCAAGAATGAAGATTTAAATGAACGAAGATTGTGAAGATGAATATTTCGTTATCGCTATCGTTGTCGTCTCTGATTCGCTGGTTCGGTTAGGGCATGTTATTGTCATACCCCAAATTTTGACCACTAAGATTCCCATCATTGTGCAAATCATCATCACAATATGGATGAACCATTAGTCTCCCCAAAGATGGGTGAGCATCCGCTACAATAAAAAATTAGGGTTCAAGCCCTCTCAGAGCTCTTAGACAAAGGATCAATCAAGGAATGACATGATCTTCAACTTATCCAAACCTCTCCAACATCTACAATGGATCAAGAGGACTCCCACTTTAAGGATTAAGCACAAGGCTGCTCCCTTCTAAGTGGATCAAGCCCTAAGATCGCCAGTGTCACCAAATTAGGGTTTTGGTCGACCAGGGCCTCCAGATGGAAATTCTACTATGGGCATGAGCCAATGATTCAAGGCATAACCTATGATGCTCCAAGGGACATCATAAACCCAATCACCAAGTCAATTTAGCCTCAGGGGATGCATACATCAAAAATCGGGAATTAGGGTTTCTTGACCTAATTTACCCCTAAGTTGACTTTTGGGACAAATCATGAGCCAAGACCTCAAGGGAGGATTTGAGGGTCTCTAACACACTACATTGATACATTTGCAACAATGTATTAATCCAAGAAGCTTGAGCAACAAGTTTCAATTTCATCTGAACCACAGTTAGGGTTTTGCGAGAAAAGTCAACTGTAGCTTTGACTTTTGACCAGGACATGCTCCCAAACCCTAGGACATGAATCAACATACCCTATAACACCCATGGAACATGTCCATCAAGTTTTATTTAGTTCAAGGACATGATTTCCTAAAGGATTGCACAGTTTGGAATTCATCTGATAAAAAGTCAACTGTGCACAAAAGTCAAACTTTGACTTTTTGAGATTTTTCACAAAAATGGGTTTTTAACCCTAAAATGATGCTAAGGTATGATTTGAATCATCATTCATCAAGAAAAATCAAGAAAAGTGGGATAACTTATAAAAGGGGTAACCATAAAAACTTAGAAAATTTTCTAAGTTATGAACAAAGTGGCAAGGGTACCAACTTTGGAGGATCATAACTCCTAAACCACAAGGCCATTCTTCCCCATCCAAAACTGGATTTGTAGCTCTCATTACCCTCTACAAAAGCTCCAACTACACCTCATTCCAATTCATTGTGGATTTTGAGTTATGATTGGGCCAAAATGACTAAAACATGAAAATACATCATTTTCCAACACTTAGAAAAATTCTGGCCTAGGCAGATTTTGTTGGAAACATAAAAACTTGTGAGATATTTTCACATAGTTGCAAGCTGAATCAAGTCCAAAGGTAAACATCAATGTTGTTGCAAATGTTGCCAATAATCCAAAGAGCTTATCAGCATGAATTAATTCAACTTGAGCCAAGAGAAATCCATGCCCAAAGTCATGCTGCTACAAGCTGTTTTGGAAAAATCAGTTTGCATGTTTGCTTGCTACACACGATTTCTGAACCAAAACTGAGGATCATCATGCCACATGTACTCAAACCAATCACAATGCATCTGATCCAACCTACAAAGCTGAGTCACAAAGTCAAGGAATCTTCCAACTTGAAGTTCATGCATTTTGGTACATTTTGCCTTGAATTCAAAGGTCATTAATGTGGAATAGTGCATTGTCAAGATTCTCACTCTCCTTAGTCAAGTTTTCTGATTAAACAACAATTAAAATGACTGAGGAATGTGATTTCAGTCAAGGCATAGCTAATCTATTTGGAGCAGCTGTTACACCTAATGCAAGAGGCATTTATGTCCAACCAATCCCTTTGAACGTGATCTGATCCAGCAGCCATTCATTGTTCCTCCAAGACAAGAGTTGATCACCTATAAATAGAGGTTCCAATGGATCATTCAAGGCACACCAAAGCACCTTATAGAACTGCTTTTTCTCATCCTCTCTTAAGTGCCAAATCTCCTTGTTTTTGAGCAACCACCATCGGGTTTTGAGTTGCATCCCTAAGCAATCCATTCCAATTGCTCAGACACATCACATATGATGTATTTGAGGTGTCCAAACACTTAAACACCAACTGTAACACCCCTAGCTCAAAATCACCCTTCAACCAAGCCATTATGCCTCAATTATGCAGTTGGAGTTCTCCAACTTGATCCAAAGGTTTTCAGAGTGTTCCAAAGCTTGCAACACACTCCACTACATCCATTGAAGCTGTAGGGATCATCAAATTTCTTCTGGAACACCATCTGTGCAGAGTTCCATTTCAGCTTGCATCAAGGTAAGCCTCAAAACTTCAACTTCATGATCCATGCATATTTCCTCGCATGATATTTTTGCCAATTGATTGCCATCATATGCTGAGTATTTCCCCTAAAAAAATTTGATCATAGCACTCATAATCATGTCTGCTCGATTGCTTTTGCAAAATTAGGGTTTATACGACCACAAAGATATAACTTGATATACACTGAAAATAAATAAAATTGGGTATTGCCATCTTATTCCTTGTGAAAAAACGCATGAGTTTGGTGTTTGAATAATGTCAAATGGTTGAGAAACGAGAGAGATAGAGGGCTTCATGCACGAGCTGGAGGAAGAAGATGGCCATGGCGCCATTCTTCAGGTTTTCCAACCAAGTTCTCTATATATTTATCATTTGCCATACTATATTTGAATTGGCATTGCGCCCCAGTGGTTGATCAGCTGGTTTTGTGTGTATTGGCAAGCGAGAGGTCTGGGGTTCGAATCCCCCTCGCCCCAGATCTCTTTTTTACCACTTTTTCTTGTTTTTTGTTATTTTTCATATTTATTTTAAATGATTTGAAAAATTAATAACTCACTCAATTTTAATTATTTTTTATTAGTTCTTTTTACAAAATATCACAAAAATGTTGAAATATTTTATTTCACAAAAAAATTAGATTTATATTATTTATTTAATATAATTAGTATTTTTGTGAATAAATGCCTTTTTATTTTTTTTTAAACCCTTTTAAAAATAAATATTCATGTTGGAAAATCAACACCAAATAGGTTTTAATTCATCTTGTGATTAAAACCTCATTTTTAAAACCTAAAACCAAAATCACAAGTTGTTTATTCAAACTTATTTGGAATTTGTATCATTTTAATTAATTTTATTTGAATAATTACTTTAAAAAAGGTGAAATTAGGGTTTTTGTTGATTTTCACCCTAACAAACTTTTTAAATTATTGGGCCTCTAATAGAGTGTAAGACCCAATCCTTTGTAAGTACAAACCTATTTTGGGTCTCAGATATTGTATAAGTCCCACTGTATTTTCAAAAATCCCGGCGCGATCGCCATTTTCAAAACAAAAAACATCTGGGCCTCTCCTTGAGCTGTAAGCCCCATCACTTGTACAAAAATAAATTATTGGGCCTCTAATGGAGTGTAAGACCCAATCCTTTGTAAATACAAACAAGTTTTGGGCCTCAGATATTGTATAAGTCCCACTGTGTTTTCAAAAAAACCCGGCGCGATCGCCAGTTCAAAAATCAAATCATCTGGGCCTACCCTCGTATTATAAGCCCCATTCCTCTTCTTGAAACAACTTTGGGCCTCTTAAGAGAGTGTAAGACCCATCCTTTTGTACAAAAAACCTTTCTTGGGCCTCAGTCACTTGTATAAGTCCCTGTACAAAACCCTGGGCCTCTCCTTGAGCTGTAAGCCCCAATTTTCCTTTTAAAAGCACTTTCTCCTTTGATTTTGTAATATACTATTTTCAACTTTCCTTTGTTGAACAACTAACCATATAGTATGGAAGCTCTACAACCGAGTAAGTGTTTACCTGCTTTCATTTACCGCTTTCATATGTATATAATTGTACTGTGGGGCTGTTTCACTGTAAGACTTCTTTCATAAACTTATATCAACTGTGTAATAATAGTATAGATATTTAGAGTTTCCCCGGCAACTAAGTCTTGCACTAGGAAAAGCCCCGTTGATCGCTCTTAAATACAGTCAAAACTAGATCCCATAGGATTACCAGATATAGTCTTCCCTCCTCTTGGGGTTAAACAATATAGAGATGTGAAAGGCAGATTCTTTTTGAACCTTTTCTCAGACTGTCACCTTTAGAAGTTGTCAAAGAGACTCTACTCCCCAGAGATGATTTTTTCTCCATGAATGACATCTCTTGAGTTTCTTCCAAATTCTCGGACTTTCCTGGCTTGATCCATTCTCGGTGAATGGCATATCTTGAACTTCTCGGGGTTTGGGGACCCACAGGCTTCCTAGAAGCATCCCCGCCTCCTCTTGGGCGTTGTACAAGGACCCGTCGGCTTCTTAGAAGTTTTCACAGCCTCCTCTTAGGCTTCGTGTAACGCCCCGATTTGTTTAATTACATTTATTTATTTCATTTATGTGAATTTTGTGAAATGTGTGAATTTATTGTATTTTACCTGCTAATTGAGTTAATTGGTTAATTTCCCTGATAGGTAAAATATTTGCAATAAATTATAATTTCTTTTCAACTTTTATTTCCCAAAATATATTTCATCGGTATGTTTATGTTTTATCGCATTTTGAGAGCGTTTGAGAGATATTTGAGCGTGGGGGCAAAATGGTCATTTGATTAGTTAGATATTTTAGAAAAATTATATATTTTTATAAATAGAGATTTGAGAGAAAAGAGAGTATTTTAAGGTAACTCTAATAATTGATCAATTGGTATTAGAAGACAAAATATCAATTGGAGATATTTTACCCTATTGGATTTATATTATATAATAAGAATTATATATATATATTGGTTAGAAAGAGAGAAAAAGGGGAAAGTTAGAAAAGAAGAAGAAAAACAGAGAGAAAGAAGAGAAGGAAAAGGGAGAAGAGGAAAAAAGAGGAAAATCAAGAATAGCTCTGTTTCAAGCGCGATTAATCGGGTAAGGGTGAGAAGTTTCAATTATATATTGCTTGTGTATGTATATGTGTTGTTTATGTATGTGTTTTGGTTGTTTTTACAACTTTTTCTCTAATTGATAAATTGATGAACAATTGATAGAAATCTGTGTTTTCACGGTTCGAATTTGGAATAAGTTGTGTAATGTAGTCGGGTAAGGTTTGGGTTTAATCGGGAATGGTTGTTTGCGCGTTTTTCCGCGGTTTCGGTCAAGTTCGAATTTAGAATTCAATGATAAAATTATGTTTTAAAATATTTAAAAAATTGAAAATATGTTGGCTGTCTTTTTAATAGTGAAAATATTGTAGTATGTTGAATTCTGAGATCGCAGCTTTTAACGGAATCGAAATCGGAGGTCCAGAAGTCATTTAACGATCGAAAACTGAGTTATTATCAAATTCTGCGTAGTATGCGTCGACCTAAAGAACCCTTGCGTCGACCTAAAGAACCCTTGCGTCGACTCATGAGTCGACCTGAGCATACTCGCGAGTGATACAAATTTTCCAAAATGTCCGATTTTGTTTTCCTCATAACTTTTGAACCGTAAGTCCGTTTTGACCTCCGTTCGAAGCGTTGGAAAGCTAATGAAAAGTTCTTTCTATTAAAGATGGTTTGGAGGGTAAAAGATGATTTAATTAATTCGTGTTTTTGGAAAATAGTCGGGTTGTCGGGTTTTTATCGCGTATAATGTGTGCGATTGATGTGTTATCATGCTATATGCTTTTAATATGTAACGTGTAGCTTGTGGGCCGTTATATGATGTGAATATACATGATGGAATGTTGTGATGATGGTTTATGGCTTTATGGAAAATATGTACATTGTTTTGGATGTGAATCATACAATAGTGCATTGATGCGAATGTATATAGATTGTATGAGATGAATGCATGAATATATTGTGAATATGTATGCATTTCAAGAATGTCTTGAGTCATTTGGTATGTGAAGCATAATGATGTACATTCTTGTGTTGAGTGATTCTAATGAGAATCCGTTGTAACGTCGTGTGCCTATGTGAGGTGTGAGCGATGATTACAAACAATTGTGTGCCTAGGTGAGGTGTGAGCATTCGAGTCGTGTGCCCGTGTGGGGTGTGAGCGATCCATAAATGATGTTGTTGTGTAGTAAAATACATTGTTTGATTGAATATCAATGTATGTTGTTATGATGTGTTGTGGGTAGCCTTTGTGGTGTGAATCCCTTGTGGAAGTAATTATGATTGTATGATTGTTGTGGTTTGTGATGATATGCATTGTTTATGTGAAATTCCAATGTATGTGGTTGGTGGCCTTTATGGTTGAAATGCATTGTTTGAATTGTTTTCAATGCATGAATAATGATGATGAGTTGAAATATATGCATGATTATGGTTACATATATGTGTGAAGATGCATTTGATTGTCATGAGTTCTTGGGTGTCAAGCATCATGATATGCATCTTGTAATGTCGTGTGCCCATGTGGGGTGTGAGCGACGGATTGGTTCCAGAGGGAACCCGCTATAATGTCGTGTGCCCATGTGGGGTGTGAGCGATGATTATAGACGATCGTGTGCCCATGTGGGGTGTGAGCAATTGGGTCGTGTGCCCGTGTGGGGTGTGAGCGATCCATAAACATTGTGTGCCTAGGTGAGGTGTGAGTAATGGGTGAACATCGTAGGCCCGACGGGGAGTTATATTGGTAACGAGCGATGGTTCCAATAAGTTCCTGAGTGAACTTGAGATGATTGAGTCGGTACCGCATTGCATTTGCATAGAGTCGTAAGTCGGTCTCTATGATTTGCATTTATCATCTTTATAATTGTGCATTGATGAATAAACATGAATATGTATGTTTATGTGGAATGATAAGAATTGTGAAAGTATGCATGATGAATATGCTTGGTTTTGTATATATATACATTGTGATGTATATGAGTGAGTTGTGATGAATTGTGGTGAGAATTGTGAATGGATGCGTTATGTGTGGGAAATCATGATTTGATCTATTATGCGTGATATGTTTTGTATTCATGGCATGCTATATGTGTTAGTATGTGATGGTATGGGTGAGATGATTTATACATGTGTTTGAATGTGTGTTTGCATATTATTATGCAATCTTGATTTTAGTTGTTATTTCTCACCCTTCTGCTGTGGTTTATTGCTCTATGAGGCAATTGCAGATTAGTGTCTTGGAGGCTTTTGTGGAGATTAGTCCTCCGTCCTTTGTCGTCTGTCTGCTCTGATACGTAGCACGGGAGTCGGGGAACAATTATGTTATATATTTATATAATTGTGGAATATATTTTTGTATTACTTGTTTATGTGTACTTTGACGTTATAAACCATTTATTTTGTAAAACAAGTCGATTATGGATCTTTCGCTTTATTCCATAATTGACATTTCCTTTAATATGGAAAAAGTTTCCCCTTGAGGGTATTCAATTGTTTGTGTTATGTATCAAATATATGAGCAGGGATTGTATTTTATTTATTTAAATGTGGCATCCTTGTTTCTGTCGGAAAAATAAAGTTTTAGTTACTCTGATTTTATTTATGTATTATTTATTCGCAATGGGAATTGGGGTGTTACATTAGTGGTATCAGAGCAGGTCGGTCCGTCCGGCCAAGTTGTTGAGTCTGTTGGTGTGACAGTTGAATACTGTCGTTGTTGTTTGTTCCTTAGTAAGTGATATGTGTGTGAAACACTGTCAGTGCTTTCTGATTTTTCTAATCCTTTGTCTTCAGGATTGAGAATGAGATAATTGGGGGAGAAGTTGGAACTTCTCCAAGTTGCTTCGGTTGTGGAGCGTGGGCTCAGTGTGCCGTTGGTTGCAAGAGTGTAAGTGTTGTTTGGACAGTGTTTTTCGGGTTCCGACGGGAATGCGGAGGTAAGGTTTTTGTCAACTAAGGATTTGTGCCTTAGGTAGTTTTGTGCATGAGATGTAGGTAATGCTATTATAGTTTGTTAAAGATGGTTTATGCCCCATCATGATTGTCGACTGTCTACTGGCAAATTGAGGAACTGATCACCATTAATCTCTTGTTGATAGTAGACGGGAATTATGTTGGATGGAATAGACGGGTCTTTCCGGCTTTGATAGTATGTGCAATGGATTGTTTGGAATTAAGGAAAGGGTTACGGATTATTTTGTTGAGTCGATGAAGACTCTTATACTAGAAGATGAGACGGATTAGAGGTTTTGGTATGTTGGTCCAGTTAGGAAGTTTTTGAGAGAAGATTGTGAACTCAAATTGGACGAAGGTAAGGATTTGAGGTTTGGATCTGCTAAGTAAGTAGAAGAACTTTTAGGAAGTAAAACTCAGATGGAAAGAGCGGTTGGAAGATTTACTAGAAAAAGGGATTTGTGAGACCAAGTGTGTCGTCTTAGAGAGCTCCAGTATTGATAGTAATACAAGGGAATGATGATTGAATGGAATAACAAGTAGGATGTGTATGACGGTATTGAGGCTATGGAAAGCGAAACTTAGAGTACTGGAGAGGGTTGGAGTCTTTGGAATTTTAGAGCATTAATGGAAATTTTGAGAAAACCTTAAGTGTGGATGTAATATTTGAGAGTTCTTTTGGGATAGTTGTTGCTACACGTGGGGATTTATGAGAATTTGGACTGTTAAGAGAAGAACTTGGGTATGGATTACTAACAGTGGAATAAGGTAACGATTGAGAATAAGTGTCCACTTTCATGATTAGATAACTGAAATAGTTTGGTTGAGGTTGAGTGGGATTGCAATTGTTCAGATTGTTTGATAAGAGTGGTGAATTGTGTGAGTTGAGGCTTTGATCGATTTAATGTGATTAGATATGTTTGTTATCATTGGGATAGGCTGATATTTACTCGGTTAAGCTTGTATGTGAGCAACCAGTTACCCAGTGGAAGAATTTTGCAAGAACTTTAAGAATTTATATCTTTTGGAATTTGGTTGGGCATTACAATGCTCACTGAGGTTATTTGGTGTTAGTAATGCATTTGTAATGTTTGTGGAGTAGGGGAATTGTATCTTCTATATTTAATTGGATAAGTTCATGGTGGTTTTGATTGAGGTAAACTCAGAGGAAGAACAGGTAGAGTGTTTGAGATTTGAATCACAAGTGTTGAAAAGAGACGAAGTTTTATGCTAAGTTATTCAAGTGAGAATTTTGGTTGAAAAGGTTAGTTTTCTTGGATATGTTATTTCTGAGGATGGTATTTGTTGTGGATTCATCGGAAGTAGATACAGTTCTACAATGAGAGGTTCCGAAGTTGGTTAAGGAGATTAGAAACTTTTGGGCTCAGTTGGTTGTTACAGAAGGTTATGGAAGACTTTGCTAAGTTCGTACTTCTGTTATCTCAGTTGGCTTGCAAGAGGGTAAAGTTGTGGCTTATGCTTTACGACAATTGAGGATTCACAAAAGGATCTATACTATTCTGGATTTGGAATTAGTCGCGGTTGTATTGTGCTGGAAAATTTGGAGGTATTATTTTTATGGTTCTCGGCTCGAAGTGTTTGGTAATCGCAAGAGTTTAAAGTACTTGGTTGGTTTGAAGGAATAGAGTATGAGACAATGAGGATGGTTAGAATTTGTGATGAGTTATGACTTTAATTGGAATTCGTGGTGAGTTATGAATTTGGCTTGGATTATCCTTTGGGGAAAAGCTGAGGTTGTGCCTGATGAGTTAAGTCGAAAGTTTCTATGTATGTCTGTTTTGATGGTCCGAGAATTAGAATTATTTGAGCAGTTCCGAGACTTGTGTCTGGTGTGTGAGGTAACGCAGTAGAGTGTGAGGTTGAGTATATTGAAAGTGAACAATGATTTTTGGAGAATATGAGGAATAGTTAGACTTTGGTCGTGAGATTGGTAGTTTTGACGGTTACGAGTAATCAAAGTGGCGCAGTGGAAGTGTGGTGTGGCGCATTTCGTATATGCGTGTGTGACTTGTAAGAGTTCATAAGTTGAATATTGGAATATGTAGGAGTGATGAGACCATTGGACGTTTCAAAATGAAAGTGATAAGTGGAAGGTTTCAATATTAATCAGGTACTAATATGTAGATGGATGTTTTTGTTATATGTTCGATTGGTGAATCGTAACATTGTTGTAATATTGTTGTGTGGCAAGGATGTTGGTATTCTGGTTTTGCTGATGTTGTTGAGACGTTGTTGGGTCGTGGAACTTTATGTTCTTGTTATGTTTCGGTTCGAGAGTGAACCTGTGTGTGTTCGTAACTCGGGTATTATTTAAGTTGTGTGTTGGTCGGATGCGAGAGTCGTATCCGGAGTTGTTCGTATCAGTTATATTTTCGAGGACGAAAATATCTAAGTGGGAGAGAGTTGTAACGCCCCGATTTGTTTAATTGCATTTATTTATTTCATTTATGTGAATTTTGTGAAATGTGTGAATTTATTGTATTTTACCTGCTAATTGAGTTAATTGGTTAATTTCCCTGATAGGTAAAATATTTGCAATAAATTATAATTTCTTTTCAACTTTTATTTCCCAAAATATATTTCATTGGTATGTTTATGTTTTATCGCATTTTGAGAGCGTTTGGGAGATATTTGAGCGTGGGGGCAAAATGGTCATTTGATTAGTTAAATATTTTAGAAAAATTATATATTTTTATAAATAGAGATTTGAGAGAAAAGAGAGTATTTTAAGGTAACTCTAATAATTGATCAATTGGTATTAGAAGAAAAAATATCAATTGGAGATATTTTACCCTATTGGATTTATATTATATAATAAGTATTATATATATATATATATATATATATATATATATATATATATATATATATATATATATATATATATATATATATTGGTTAGAAAGAGAGAAAAAGGGGAAAGTTAGAAAAGAAGAAGAAAAACAGAGAGAAAGAAGAGAAGGAAAAGGGAGAAGAGGAAAAAAGAGGAAAATCGAGAATAGCTCCGTTTCAAGCGCGATTAACCGGGTAAGGGTGAGAAGTTTCAATTATATCTTGCTTGTGTATGTATATGTGTTGTTTATGTATGTGTTTTAGTTGTTTTTACAACTTTTTCTCTAATTGATAAATTGATGAACAATTGATAGAAATCTATGTTTTCACGGTTAAAATTTGGAATAAGTTGTGTAGTGTAGTCGGGTAAGGTTTGGGTTTAATCGGGAATGGTTGTTTGCGCGTTTTTCCGTGGTTTCGATCAAGTTCGAATTTAGAATTCTATGATAAAATTATGTTTTAAAATATTTAAAAAATAGAAAATATGTTGGATGGCTTTTTAATGGTGAACATATTGTAGTATGTTGAATTCTGAGATCGCAGCTTTTTACGGAATCAAAATCGGATGTCCGGAAGTCATTTAACGATCGAAAACTGAGTTTTTATCAAATTCTGCGCAGTATGTGTCGACCTAAAGCATCTTTGCGTCGACCTAAAGAACCCTTGCGTTGACTCATGAGTCGACCTGAGCATACTCGCGAGGGATACAAATTTTCCAAAATGTCCGATTTTGTTTTCTTCATAACTTTTGAACCGTAAGTCCGTTTTGACCCCCGTTCGAAGCGTTGGAAAGCTAATGAAAAGTTCTTTCTATTAAAGATGGTTTGGAGGGTAAAAGATGATTTAATTAATTCGTGTTTTTGGAAAATAGTCGGGTTGTCGGGTTTTTATCGCGTATAATGTGTGTGATTGATGTGTTATCATGCTATATGCTTTTAATATGTAACGTGTAGCTTGTGGGCCGTTATATGATGTGAATATACATGATGGAATGTTGTGATGATGGTTTATGGCTTTATGTCAAATATGTACATTGTTTTGGATGTGAATCATACAATAGTGCATTGATGTGAATGTATATAGATTGTATGTGATTGTATGAGATGAATGCGTGAATATATTGTGAATATGTATGCATTTCAAGAATGTCTTGAGTCATTTGGTATGTGAAGCATAATGATGTACATTCTTGTGTTGAGTGATTCTAATGAGAATCCGTTGTAACTTTGTGTGCCTATGTGAGGTGTGAGCGATGATTATAAACGATTGTGTGCCTAGGTGAGGTGTGAGCAATCGGGTCGTGTACCCGTGTAGGGTGTGAGCGATCCATAAATGATGTTGTTGTGTAGTAAAATACATTGTTTGATTAAATATCAATGTATTTTGTTATGATGTGTTGTGGGTAGCCTTTGTGGTGTGAATCCCTTGTGGAAGTAATTGTGATTGTATGATTGTTGTGGTTTGTGATGATATGCATTGTTTATGTGAAATTCCAATGTATGTTGTTGGTGGCCTTTATGGTTGAAATGCATTGTTTGAATTGTTTTCAATGCATGAATAATGATGATGAGTTGAAATATATGCATGATTATGGTTGCATATATGTGTGAAGATGCATTTGATTGTCATGAGTTCTTGGGTGTCAAGCATCATGATATGCATCTTGTAATGTCGTGTGCCCATGTGGGGTGTGAGCGATGGATTGGTTCCAGAGGGAACCCGCTATAACGTCGTGTGCCTATGTGGGGTGTGAGCGATGATTATAGACGATCGTGTGCCCATGTGGGGTGTGAGCGATCGGGTCGTGTGCCCGTGTGGGGTGTGAACGATCCATAAACATTGTGTGCCTAGGTGAGGTGTGAGCAATGGGTGAACATCGTAGGCCCGACGGGGAGTTATATTGGTAACGAGCGATGGTTCCAATAAGTTCCTGAGTGAACTTGAGATGATTGAGTCGGTACCGCATTGCATTTGCATAGAGTCGTAAGTTGGTCTCTATGATTTGCATTTATCATCTTTATAATTGTGCATTGATGAATAAACATGAATATGTATGTTTATGTGGAATGATAAGAATTGTGAAAGTATGCATGATGAATATGCTTGGTTTTGTATATATATACATTGTGACGTATTTGAGTGAGTTGTGATGAATTGTGGTGAGAATTGTGAATGGATGCGTTATGTGTGGGAAATCATGATTTGATCTATTATGCGTGATATGTTTTGTATTCGTGGCATGCTATATGTGTTAGTATGTGATGGTATGGGTGAGATGATTTATACATGTGTTTGAATGTGTGTTTGCATATTATTATGCAATCTTGATTTTAGTTGTTATTTCTCACCCTTCTGCTGTGGTTTATTGCTCTATGAGGCAATTGCAGATTAGTGTCTTGGAGGCTTTTGTGGAGATTAGTCCTCCGTCCTTTGTCGTCTGTCTGCTCTGATACGTAGCACGGGAGTCGGGGAACGATTATGTTATATATTTATATAATTGTGGAATATATTTTTGTATTACTTGTGTATGTGTACTTTGACGTTATAAACCATTTATTTTGTAAAACAAGTCGGTTATGGATCTTTCGCTTTATTCCATAATTGACATTTCCTTTAATATGGAAAAAGTTTCCCCTTGAGGGTATTCAATTGTTTGTGTTATGTATCAAATATATGAGCAGGGATTGTGTTTTATTTATTTAAATGTGGCATCCTTGTTTCTGTCGGAAAAATAAATTTTTAGTTACTCTGATTTTATTTATGTATTATTTATTCACGATGGGAATTGGGGTGTTACACTTCGTATAATGATTCTTCCTGCGGGAAGATAGCCTCCTTTTGGGCTTCGGACAAATTATCCCTCGGCTTCTTAAAAGTTTCCAGCCTCCTCTTGGGCTTCGTACAAATTGTCCCGACGACCTCCTAGAGGTATAGGAACAGAAATTAGTCATCTTAATAGAACAGTCTTTCAAAGAGTCTAGATCTTTCCACCGCAACTGTACCGTCCCTTAATTTCTCTTAAGTATAGTACAAAAGATAAAACTCAAGACTTGGATAATCTAAGACCCTTGAGTCTCAAAGACATTCTCAAACCCCTTTCAAGAATGGGAAGAACACCCGCAGACTAGGACAGTCTCAATACCCTTTGGATTTCCTATTTCCTTAAAGAACAGGAAATAACCCTGATCCTCCGATCAGTGCCAAAGCACAACCTTACCTTTAATCTTCATAAGAACTGATTTTCTCTTTTAACCAATATACTGGACCTGTCACTCAACTGAAACTGTTACCATATCCTCCTCTTGGGCTTTATACAATGATTCACCCCAGCAGAGCTAACTTTTAGCCTTCATCTCGGGCTTCGTACGAGATACAAAAACACTCTCTTGTTGAGTATAAAATACTCTCTTGTTGAGTCACTTCCCTTTTAGCCTCCATCTCAGGCTTCGTACGAGATACAAAAACACTCTCTTGTTGAGTATAAAAAGACTCTCTTGTTGAGTCACTACCCTTTTAGCCTCCATCTCGGGCTTCATACGAGATACAAAATCACTCCCTTGTTGAGTATAAAAAGACTCTCTTGTTGAGTCGATCACCTTTGGCCTCCATCTCGGGCTTCGTACGAGATACAAAATCACTCTCTTGTTAAGTACAAAAGACTCTCTTATTGAGTCGACCCCTTTAGCCTCCGTCTTGGGCCTCGTACAAGACACATATAAAAACACTCTCTTGTTGAGTCAACCCTTTTAGCCTCTATCTCGGGCTTCATACAAGACACATAAAACACCCTCTTGTTGGGCCAATAGCCTCCTCTTAGGCTTTATATAAGAAAACCCCGGTTGAGCCAATAAACCTTTTAGCATCAAAAGATGTGCCTCGTTCACAGTATACAAATATCAACAACTCCTCTCCCTTCATCTAATTGATGTAAGCGGCAAGCCTCTGGATTATTTACATTCACGCCATTGTCCCTCTTTTAGCTTGAGGAATTCCTAAGGAAAGATAACATTGCTCTAAACTGAGTTAAAGTCTTCTCCTTCAGGTTGAAAATCCCCTATAAAGGAAATTATGGCATTGCTGGATTCACATATCCCAGTTAAAGTAATTCTCCTTTATAATCAGTCACCCAAAAGTTGTGACAAACAGAACCCCTTTAGAGATGACAAATTCTCTCTAAAGTCAAAACCATTTAGCTTCACATCTTGGGCTTCAAACAAGATACAAATAGACCCTTCAGCTTCACATCTTGGGCTTTGAACAAGATACAAACCACCTTTAGCTTCACGTCTTAGGCTTTGAACAAGACACCAAAACACCATTTCCTCCCATTATGGGAGGAACTACGATCGCTCTGATTTCCCTGTTTCGGTAAACGGGAATACGTAGGCATAAGATTAAAAGAGAAATCTTAGCGAACACACCACATCGAAAACCTCAAGTCACAAACCCTCATATATCAATCAAAACATCCAAGTCCATATTCCCCACCAAAAGTCTAAACTCGATCAAAATAACCCAAGAGAGGACCTTCCACATTGATCGCATCTGTAAACTAACAGTTTTGACTGTTTAACCTCAGTTTGCAAAGAAGGGTTAGTTGGAGACATCTATTTCCCTTCCTTCATCAGCTTCAATAGGATAAAAAATGAATCGATCTGTAGTACCCTCCCAGAGCGACAGTGCTTAAGAACCACGTCCAAAATCGCCTGCTACAGAAAAATGGCGCCCACCGTGGAGCACTACATTTAATCTCTTGGGTAGAAACCAAGAATTGGGGACCTCACTGGGGATAAGACTTTTTTTTGTTGACTTCACTAGGATATTAGGTCAAAACCTTTAAATTTGGAAAGTACCACAGATTGGCGACTCCGCCGAGGAGCCATTTTTTGTCAGGAACATAGGATTCCTAGCTCTTAAAAAGTCTAGGACATTAGGACAAATATATATATACTGCTTTTCCTAGTTGATATCTGTGTTTATTTTTTTGCTAATGGGAATGCGTGTGATGCCGCATGTGGAAAGATTGAGTATACACCTAGGAAAAACCTCTTTTAGTAGTGTGGAAGCTATCGGAAATAGCTGTTATGCGATACTACCCTCTTCTGAGGTTCTTCAAACTAACATCGCCTAGCACGGTTCCCGGCCCGCTGGTGTTATCTCGACAAGAACTAATGATTTTGAGAGACAGGTACAAAAATCACTAGCATAAACCTTTGGGATGGGTAGAGCCTTGACTTCATGACACCGACCCTTTGACCCCATGTTTTTTTTATGTTTTTGTGTGCTGCATTCATGCATTCATTTAAAAAAAATTAAAAAAAAAGAAAATTTTCTCTTCTAGTCTCTCTTTTTCAAATTAAACTAAAACAATGATTGCAAATGTCAGAGAAAGGAGATTGCGCTAATGGATTTCGGTAGAAGGAAAACTCACAAGTATACCTTCAAGGTTCCAAAACTAGGGGATTTGAGAGGATTAGCAAGGATGATCACTAACCTTGATGCTTTCAGAGCCAAGTACGGAGGTCTGCTACCTCTGTTAAGGGTCCATGTAATTGAAAGAATCATGGAGGCACTCATTCAGTTTTACGATCCAGTTTATCACTGTTTCACATTCCCGAATTATCAGCTTGCACCAACACTAGAGGAGTACTCTCACCTGACTGATTTACATATCAATGATCAAGCTCCATTTTCTGGACTGGAAGAAATTCCAAAGGATTAAATCATTGCAAGAGCAATTTATTTGGATGAGTCGGAAATCAAGACTCACATGACCACCAAGGGAGGAATCCCAGGTTTACCAGCCAAGTTTCTGGTAAAGAAAGCCCTGTACTTTGCCAGTATAGGGAACGTGGCTGCTTTCGAGAGCATCTTTGTTTTGCTCACCTACGGGTTATTTTTGTTTCCCAACATCGATAACTTTGTAGATATCAACGCCATTAAGGTTTTTCTCATTGGAAACCCTGTACCAACGTTGCTCGCAAATGCATGTCATTCTGTACACTTAAGGAATTTGTATAGCGGAGGAATGATCACATGCTGTGTACCCCTGCTATATAAATGGTTTATCTCCCATTTACCTAAGTCTGCTGCTTTTTGGGATCATAAGAGTGCCTTACGTTGGTCGCAGAAAATCATGTCTCTCGCCAACTCTGACATAGATTGCTGCAATAGGATTTATGACGGGATCAGGATCATTGACCGTTGTGGAAACTTCCCCAACGTACCCCTCATGGGAACTAAAGGAGGAATCAATTACCATCTAGTTCTTGTTCGTCGTCAATTTGGATACCCGATGAGGCATGTCCCGCGTAATGCTCATCTAGAAGGTCTTTTCTTCAAGGAAGGAGAAAATGACAGGGCACTAAAGATGGAAATCGTGCATGCTTGGAAACATGTTCATAAGAAAGGACAGGAGTCTCTAGGAAAACCGGACTGTGTCTCGGTGGAGCCTTATCTCCACTGGGTACAAACTAGAGCTCTCAAGCTAAAGATGCCTTACTCTCGTCATGGAGTTCTTCCACCGAAGGAATCTGTCATGTACTTCATGACTGAAACGGAAAAACTTCAGGTTACTGTCAACAAAGTTCAACAGGAGAAGAGGTCTTGGAAGAACAAGTACCGCATTCTCAATGTGGAATGTACCAAAATACAACAACTATTGAAAGATAAGGATGCTCTAATATAGATTTTGGAGCAGCATGCTGTAGAAAATCAGGATGACCAAAGGAATTTGCTCGCTCCTTTCACTTGGCAAAGGAATGACAACCCGACAACGGCCCAAGAGCTCCAGTCCAAGAAAAGGAAAGTACCAGAATCAACACCTGAGTTCTCCTCAGAGAGGACTCGGGACCGATTAGCTTAGGTTTCTGTTTCTGCACCTTGTAATTTACTGTATTTCCATTTCCGCAATCCTTTGCATTCAATAAAATAGGGGTTTCCCCACTGTTTGATATTTGCAATCTAATTGTCAAAGTTTATTTTGATTAAACCAAAAAAACAATTAATATAATCATTGCATTCATCATTCTCACGTCACGTATTCTTCTTATTTACGAATCTCACGTTTGTGTCTCGGTTCTAGAGTCAAACTGTCTCATTCGTACAATACTCGGGCCAATCGTCAGAAAAAGATGGATGATCTCGAGGAAGAGAACCGAGAGTTGAAAGAAGAGATCGACGCTCTAAGAGAGGATATGAGAAAGCTTCGTAACGACATGCAAGCCATGGCAGAAGCTCACCTACAAAGAACTGTGATCTCAGAGATCACCTCAGCGCCCATAGTGGAGAAGTATGATCCTAGGTATCAGATGCCGAAAGATCGTCCCTGGGGCATGCCTGTTAACTATATCCTGGAAGGATATGTTCCTCCGATCACTGAAGATCAGGGAACTTCAGCATGAGCCGCTGGGCCTGAAGGTTACAAACTTCGGGAAAGCGAAGATGCCAGTGGCATACCAATAACTCCTGAAGGTTACAAACTTCGGGAAACGTCAAGATTCACTGTCGTAGTAATGGTACCACCCCCTGTGGTGCACACTGTCCTGGAAGGACAGATTCCACAGATACCTTCTGGTAGAAAGGAAAGTATGTTTGATAGAATGGATGAATTCCAGGAACAGTTTCTGGGAATGCAGAAAGAACTGCAAGATACTCGCGGTCAGAATTTATTTGGAAAGTGAAATTCTCGTATGACAGACCCAGATGTCACATAACATGTTGAGACATCTGGTCTGTTATCAACAACATATACAAGATATAGACAATTAAAGAAGTTGCTGAAAAGTAAAGTGCACACAAGAATTGTTCACCCAGTTCGGTCTAACAACCTACATCTGGGGGCATACCAAACCAGGAAGGAAGTTCACTATCAGCAGTATCAATTCATAGACCCTACAATCAACACACCCGTTGATGATCTACTCACTTAATCACTTCCCAATGACCCTTCTACCTAACACTACAAGAAAATTGTCAAATTGCGACGGTTCATTTTGGCAGATTACGACGGTTAGAACCGTCGCAATTTGCAAGTTACGACGGTTTTAGTCCTGTCGCGGAAACGTGCGTCGCGAGGCCTTATTGCGACGGTTGTGAAAACTGTCGTACAAACTGTCGTTATTTTCACGACGGGTAGCTAACTGCCGTAATCTCCATATTGTGACAGTTTCCAACCGTCTTAACTTGCTTAATGATTTTTGTTTTCATTGTGGATTGCGAAGGTATATTGTGGCGGTTTGAACCGCCGCAAGTTGAAAATATTTTTAAAAAAAAAATCTGCGCTCGGTTTAGGATTCAGAATACAGCTGTTGTAGGTTACATTAATGGTAATCATCAATCTTCATGATATTCACACAGTAAACACAAACATTAAAAAGTTTTCAATCATTAACCTTGCGTTCTCTAATTTTTTAACCACGTCACACATAGCATGTATATCCAATCGCATACGCAACAATTCAAACACATAACACAGCAGCTATAATTCGCACCAAATTTTAAATTGGAACAAAACCGACTCGGCAGAAAATGCTCAATCGAAATTCAATTAATCTAATAACAACATGAAACACTACAACACTAATATACTATTGCAGTGCAACATACGAACATATGAATGTCTACTTCACAACTCATCCTTCTCACATATGAATCAGCAGAACCATTACAACCCAAAATTTAACCTAAAAGACAACAAGTTTGATTTGAATAAACTAAAAGCAATAACATCATATCAGTAAAGAGTAAAACAACCAAAGATCATGTGAACGACAGACATTTATTATTCCCAACCAAAGAATCAACCGAATATAAACAAGAAATAAGCTTCCATGACTCGAACAAAATGTTGCGACTAACAAAATCTAACCAGAACAAAATCTTCTTTTTAACTTAACTTGACATTCTGCCTAGTCTTGATCATACGCTTCAGTGAACCTAACCAGGACTGCCATTCATCCCATTCAGTAGTAGTGAGAAGAACCAGCAACACATAAGTAAAGCAATTAAAATGTAAGTTTGATGCATAGTTACGAGTGCAACACAGCTAGGTTGATGCTATAATTTGCAATTCAATTGACTTACCTGAAATGGTGGAACAGGAGGCGTAGGCTGGTAAGGTGGATTGGTAGGCTGGAATGGTGGATTGTTGTTTGTCTGAAATATAGAAAACCATTTTATAACTCGCAAGCAGTAGAAATATACTTCATAAAATTGAATTTAAATGCAAAGATAAACCGACATTATACAATTGAGAACCCAATGTGGGTTGCTGATATAGCTCCACATTTTTAAGCACCGGAGGAGTTTGAGGATCAAAAGTTCTCACAGGAGCTGGTGCCACAGCAGTATTTGAGAAGTTCAGATACACAAAAGAAAGAATAGAAGATTAGAAGGAATAAGAGAAAATCATCAATAACAACTAATTCAAATTTTGTTCAAGAATATAGCATCCAAATCACTTGAAAAACTGTTATAAAAGTATTTAAAATATAAAATTAAAGCAAAATATAAAATTTATATACATGGAGAAATCGCTACTCAAGCTCACTAAATGATAGTCATAAGAGTGAGCCAGTGTAAAAAGCTTTCTCCATTGTGTCTTCAAACAAGAAAAATAAAGGAAAACTTCATACAATATTATATACATGTCTCATAGCAGATAAGAATTTTCAAATGTACTTGTTGTATATAAATGATAGAGATGCCACTGCTTGAGTTTGCACTTAAATCCCAAATCAACTTTTTCCACTTCAAAACCAAACATTCAGAGTCAAAACTGACACTAAATATAGGCTACATATGGTGCATTTCAGACATTAGCAATAGATTGACCGGAAGAGTGGTCAAGTGGGAAAGTGCTTCATATTAAACTAGTCCTCTTTGACCGCAATCATCTCAACAATAAGTATATTTTATGGACCGTATAAATGCATAGAGAAAAGTAACAAAAAAAAAGAGTGCATAGAGAAAAGTCCCATCGAATTGTATACCAAATCAACATAGAGAAAAGCCGCTCTAGACCGGATAACAGCTCTCCACCAGAACTAAACTGCAACAACAAAATGAAGCAGCAATGTATCGCCAACAGACCGAATTAAAAACAATATAGATAAATAAAACGAACAATATTTTGATGAGCATCAAAATTCTGACTATAATAATTGCAACAAAAGTAATGTGGTTTGAATGATGCCCACACCTATTAATTCAAGCTTAGGTCTAAATTTTCAAAATCATTTATTAATCAAATTGAAGTAAACAAAAATCTAAGATCTATCGCAAATAATACCAAAGCTGAAAGTGTATATCTATATATCCAAACTTTGACTTACAGAGGAATGTTAATTAGAAGCTTGATTGACATAGAACTGCCATGATTACAAAGATTCAATCACCACCACAATGGGCTTGCTTTTCTCTATTGTTTCCTTCCACTGCTAAGTGATCCTTATTTAATATGTAGCTGAATCTTGCATAAGAAAGCACACCAAAACATCAATTTAACTAAACAAATAAGTCAACTTAAGCACAATTTGATTTAAGGATTTTGAATTGAAACCTATCACAAATGAGAAAGAGAGAGAAATTGATTTAAAGTTTAAGAATACTAACCTGGCAAGATTGGTTTGGGACTGGTGGTGTGGGACTATCATAAAACCTGCCCATTGTACAAAACTCTCAGTCTAAAACTGTAATCCAAAAAATATATGAACACCGTACAGGGATGAAGAGATTGATAATAAAGGGACGCTGGTAAACATCAAATAATATAAGACATTGAAATATGATGTCGGCTTACTGTACGTTTATAAACAGGATCAGGCTTTAAATGCCTAGCATCATTCCACAAAACCTCAGTATCTGAACTAGCATGAATCACAAACTGGGCTCGGGCCTTAGCATCAGTAAGCCATTGTTGAAGATTTTCCTGTGAGAGAAATGAAGACCTTAGATAATCAGTACTGATAAAATGCTAGTAGATCTCATTGCAAAGATGATAAATCAGAAATCATGACCAAACATAAGCATGTGTTGATAAAGCTTTTGAGCTACCCAACCAAAGATAAGAACATGTTGATAAAACCTTGAGCTACCGGACCAAACATAAGCATGTATCGATAAAAACTTGAGCTATCCAATAAGTAAACCAATCACAGGTGGAATTCAACAAGGAGTGGAGCTCATGAAAAAGCATCAAATTATCTTAATTTAATTACTATCAAAACAAAAGAAAAACATAACAAAGTTGTAAGAAAGGTGGTGCCTATATATTTTGGGTAAAAAAATTAAAAAGCCTCTCATAATCCTAATATTATAGTATCAAACAGTCATAATTGTTTCCCAAAACAAACGAAATTAATCATATAACTACAACATAACAATAAATTCAGAAACCAAAAACTAAAGCAAAACAACAAATGATTCAAAGATGTAAAAAAAATGTAATTCTATAATCATTACCCCTGGAGCATAATCCTTTTTTGGAGGAGGAGCCCACTCATCTGGCACTTTCATAAAACGGTCAAAATCATCAAACATACTAACAGTAAATATGTGAGAACGATCCAATTTGTATCCCTGGCCCGTCTCTTTAGCAAGCTCGGCTTCCTAAAATAACCATCCAAGTTAGCCACGTCAAATTAAATCAAAGAATAATTTCCATACAATATAACCAAAACATTTTATTTGACCTAAAAAAAGGAGGTTTAACCTGAGGAGTATTGAATTCAATAAAGCAGTAACCTACGGTCTTTTCAGTCGCAGGATCAACAGGCATCCAGAAGCCATCATCCTTAATAACACCAATCTGACTAAATTTTTTTCTAATAACACCTTCAAGCTTCGCAAATTTATCTTTCGCAACAACAGGGGTATTATCCACTACTATAATGTTGCCAAAACCAGTAACAAACTCAAGATTCTCCTCTTTATAAATTTCTTCATCATCACTACACCGCGAAACAATAGAATCAGAATTTTAACATCGCTTCCTAGGGTTTAGTTTACATGACCACAAAGTATATATACCTGAATATGCCATAGTCTTCACCAGGTGGGAGGTGAATGGAATCGAGATCAACAGTAGATAAATCAATTCTGAGAGATAACGCTTTGTCTTCAATCTCTTTCATTACCAAAACATCCGCCATGTTTGCAGCGGCGAGTATATTATCGTGCAGCTATCTGTTCTTACACTGGGATTAAAACCCTAAACACAGAAATGAAAAGTTGAATAGAAATAAATGTTGAAATAGAATTTATAACAACAGATACACATACGTCGGAACAGATCTGTAGAAATGCGATGAGGAACATATTGGTTGAAACTATACTTAATCAATGCGGCAAATCACGATGCGGAATATGAGAAGGTGAAATGAAAATGGTGATAAAATGAAAGGTGTTAATTGAGTTACTCACTGTTAGCGGCAGTTTTCATAGGATGGTGGAGTCTCTGCGTGCGATTTCCGACCAGCTTTTGGCTTTTGGCTTTCACGGCGCAAGAAGTTGAGTGAGAGAAAGTGTGGAGTTTTTGCAACGATGTTCCTAATTTATTTTTTATTTCTTATGATTCCCCTAATTAAATTTTTAAGCAAACTTTTTTTTTAATTTATGTGGGGAGGCGGTTGTAGAACCGTCGCAGCCATCTTTTTAAGGCATTTACGTTTAAAAGTTTTTAAAATTTTAACGGCGGTTGTCCAAAACCGTCGTAAAATGTTTAAAAGTTTTAAAAATTTTAACGGCGGTTGTCTAAAACAGTCGTGGCAACCGTCGTAACTTACAAATGAGGGCGGTTTTATGAAACTGTCGCAACTTATGTGTCACAAAACACTATTTTTCTTGTTCGAGAGCATCTTGGTTTTGCTCACCTACGGGTTATTTTTGTTTCCCAACATCGATAACTTTGTAGATATCAACGCCATTAAGGTTTTTCTCATTGGAAACCCTGTACCAACCTTGCTCGCAGATGCGTGTCATTCTGTACACTTAAGGAATTTGTATAGCGGAGGAATGATCACATGCTGTGTACCCCTGCTATATAAATGGTTTATCTCCCATTTACCTAAGTCTGCTGCTTTTTGGGATCATAAGAGTGCCTTACGTTGGTCACAGAAAATCATGTCTCTCACCAACTCTGACATAGATTGGTGCAATAGGATTTATGACGGGATCAGGATCATTGACCGCTGTGGAAACTTCCCCAACGTACCCCTCATGGGAACTAAAGGAGGAATCAATTACCATCCAGTTCTTGTTCGTCGTCAATTTGGATACCCGATGAGGCATGTCCCGCGTAATGCTCATCTGGAAGGTCTTTTCTTCAAGGAAGGAGAAAATGATAGGGCACTAAAGATGGAAATAGGGCATGCTTGGAAACATGTTCATAAGAAAGGACGGGAGTCTCTAGGAAAACCGGACTGTGTCTCGGTGGAGCCTTATCTCCACTGGGTACAAACTAGAGCTCTCAAGCTAAAGATGCCTTACCCTCGTCATGGAGTTCTTCCACCGAAGGAATCTGTCATGTACTTCATGACTGAAACGGAAAAACTTCAGGTTACTATCAACAAAGTTCAACAGGAGAGGAGGTCTTGGAAGAACAAGTACCGCATTCTCAATGTGGAATGTACCAAAATACAGCAACTACTGAAAGATAAGGATGCTCTAATAGAGATTTTGGAGCAGCGTGCTGTAGAAAATCAGGATGACCAAAGGAATTTGCTCGCTCCTTTCACTTGGCAAAGGAATGACAACCCGACAACGGCCTAAGAGCCCCGGTCCAAGAAAAGGAAAGTACCAAAATCAACACCCGAGTTCTCCTCAGAGAGGACTCGGGACCCATTAGCTTAGGTTTCTGTTTCTGCACCTAGTAATTTACTGTATTTCCATTTTCGCAATCCTTTGAATTCAATAAAACAGGGGTTTCCCCACTGTTTGATATTTGCATTCTAATTGTCAAAGTTTATTTTGATTAAACAAAAAAAAAAATTAATATAATCATTGCATTCATCATTCTCACGTCACGTATTCTTCTTACCTATGAATCTCACATTTGTGTCTCGGTTCTAGAGTCAAACTGTCACATTCGTACAATACTCGGGCCAATCGTCAGAAAAAGATGGATGATCTCGAGGAAGAGAACCGAGAGTTGAAAGAAGAGATCGACGCTCTAAGAGAGGATATGAGAAAGCTTCGTAACGACATGCAAGCCATGGCAGAAGCTCAGCTACAAATAACTGTGATCTCAGAGATCACCTCAACGTCCATAGTGGAGATGTATGATCCTAGGTATCAGATGCCGAAAGATCGTCCCTGGGGCATGCCTATTAACTATATCCCAGAATGATATGTTCCTCCGATCACTGAAGATCAGGGAACTTCAGCAGGAGCCGCTGGACCTGAAGGTTACAAACTTCGGGAAAGCGAAGATGCCAGAGGCATACCAACAACTCCTGAAGGTTACAAACTTCGGGAAACGCTAAGATTCACTGCCGTAGAAACGGTACCACCCCCTGTGGTGCACACTGTCCTGGAAGGACAGATTCCACAGATACCTTCTGGTAGAAAGGAAAGTATGTTTGACAGAATGGATGAATTCCAGGAACAATTTCTGGGAATACAGAAAGAACTGCAAGCTACTCGTGGTCAGAATTTATTTGGAAAGTGAAATTTTGGTATAACAGACCCAGATGTCACATAACATGTTGAGACATCTGGTCTGTTATCAACAACATATACAAGATATAGACAATTAAAGAAGTTGCTGAAAAGTAAAGTGCACACAAGAATTATTCACCCAGTTCGGTCTAACAACCTATATCTGGGGGCATACCAAGCCAGGAAGGAAGTTCACTATCAGCAGTATCAATTCATAGACCCTACAATCAACACACCCGTTGATGATCTACTCACTTAATCACTACCCAATGACCCTTCTACCTAAGTCCACCCTAGATAAGAGACTCCATCTCACTTCCAATCATCGCAATAATGTCTAGCAGTCAACACCTCAGCCACTACATCAACAACTTGATTTCTAACAACTCTTCAATCACAGAAAAGTAGAAGACACACTTCAAGAAACACAATCATCATTGCTTAAAAGCTCATAGATGATTGACAAATACAACTCAACTAAATAGTCCAACTCTAAGTACAAAATAGTACCAGAGTGGCTCACAATTTCACACAAACCCTAATGATCTACATCTTGGACCCATGCTTATTCTAGGTTACAAGCATTCTATTTATAACTTTTTCCCAACTGGATTTGGGCTTTTAATCAAAACATATCAGCTGCTACAAATCTGCAAAAGCTTCTCCTACAAAATAGGTCTTCAATCAAATCCTTCCTAATTTATTTCCATAATTAGAAAGTCATTACTCTTCAATATTCTTCTTGATTCTGACTTAAATCTTCCAGACCTATAAATCAGCTCCACAAAGGATACATAATATTTCCAGGATCTTATGTATCTTTTAAATCTTCACTTTTTAATTCAGCTGCAAGATCTTCTCCATAAAAATAGGAACAAATCTCCAAATAGTTTCCTAAAATGTCTCCAAGATCCTTTTTATAAAATCCAATTAAATCTGCACTTTGTTCCTAATAAATCTCCTTGACCTGCGTATAATGATGAGGTACATCCAAACAGATCTCATCAAATCAAATCAAATCCGTCAAGAGATATACAACAGCAGTACTTGCTGTCCCAGACAAAGATGTCGTGACATCTCCTTTGACATCTTGATTAAAAATCACATGACAGCAAAACAGCAACACCTGCTATACCAGACTAAGATGTCATGACATATTCTTCAACATCTGTCACATAACAGCAGCAACTGCTGTGCCAGAACCAAGATGTTATGACATACTGTCATGACGGTAAAACTGCCATATCTGTACTGATGTCTGATTAACCATGTCAGGACATCTTACACAACATCAGGTTGTAACAGACAATGATGTTGTGACATCTCCTTTAACATCTTGATTAACCATCACAGAGCAGCAGTACCTGTTGTACCAGATCAAGATGTTCTGTCATGACATTCCAAAAACAGCCACGTCACATAACCTTAACCATTCAGGTTCAGTGAAGTGCTCATGACATCTCTGTCACACCATTACAACCATGCACTCATACTAGGTAGGTGTAGCACAACATGTCAAGACATCACACTTGACATATAACTAATATGACAGAAACTGAACATAACCAGTTAGTGCAGAACAACATGTCAAGACATCCTACTTGACATTTCACAACCTGCAACTAATCTGTTATGGCAGATACACATACAACATGTTAAAACACCTTCAGTGACATAACAGCTAACATAAAGGTTTTAACAAAATTTAGCCAACATACATACTGCATAGCTGCAGAACTAACAAACTCCCCCTTTGGCAAATTTTGGCTAAAACCAACAATCAGAGATACCAGCATCAGAAGACCAACACAGATTGTTAGCACAGTAACACACAAATCAGCAGAAACTTCACAACAACAGATCAACACTCAACTACAACCTCACACAGCCAGATCAAGCTAGTTCACCAGTTAGCATATCATCAGTTAGTGGCATCAGATATCAGCACATCATGCAATCACACACTCTCCCCCTTTTTAGCCATATTTGACAAAGCAATAGGACACCAGAACAATATCCATACAACCTTTGGATAACACAACCAGCTCCCCCTCAAGGAAACAACCAAGGAACACTACTACTACTTACTTCTCCCCCTTTTTAGCCATAATATACCAAACCAAGCAATTATGCATCTAAGGACAATCAACAAAAAGCAAGCAAGTCAGTAGCAGAACACATCTAACTCAAAAGCTTGTACAATCTGACAGGTTACAGTACTCTCCCTGTCATGGATAACCAATGCTCCATTGCAAGAAGAACACCTAAAAAGAATGGAAAACACAAGACGCATCTTCATGTCTTCAAGAGCGCACCCTCTGTTTAACACACCTGCGGAACACATTCACCTACTGCTTGACCCTCAAGCAAACCATGTACCACAACAGTACATAAATCAGATAGAAATTTGTGTTCTCTGGAGACAAAAAACATAACATTCTGAACAGAATGTTCTGTCAGCAGATGTTAAGACATCAGTCTTGACATCATGAACAGAATCCAGCTGCACTAAGAAAAACACCACATTCCATATAAAAACAGAATCTCCAGGCTCCCCCTTAAGCCAAGGAACCAAAAAACCAGAAAACCAAACAACCACCACAGCACACAGAATTCTACATTACAACACTCTCTACTCTCCCCATATCTTTCCCAACATATGCTTCTTCAGCAAGAAACACCCCAAAACCACTACATGATATCCTATGACAGCTTCATGATCATATAGTGTGTGGATACCCAGAACCCATCCGTGTACCACAAACAACAGACTTGAGATCAAAGTTCCAGGAATTTTCAGCCCAATTGTTCCATAAGCACTAAACTTATCCACTTCTAGCATGTCCCATTCACCTCAGGCTTCCAAGACAATCCTTTACCCATCATTCTCCCATATGACAAGATAAATACTTCTTAGATAAGATGTGAACTCAGAGTCCTACTCCAAGGATAACTAACCCCGAAAATGTTCTAACATCTGTTAGGACATTCTTGACACATCACATACACCACACACCACAAAAAGAAATAAACAGCCAAATAGAGAAAAGTAAATTCTCAACACTTCTGCAGTCCTTCACTTTTACATCAGACATATACATAGTCTCCCGTCAATGTATTTTGTCATTAGTTGAAAGCATAATACCTTAGATACATGCACAGCTCCCGTCAGAGTATTCACTATCGGTTAGATGCACATCCTTATCAAAAGCAGACAAATACTCAACTCCTGTCATGATATTTATCATATGTGATAAGGTAACCTTCTCACACAAGGTACGACATTCTTTTCCTGCACACTTGTGGCACTAACTGATCCCTCTTTTATTAATCCACACCACTGATCATTTCAGATTAGGTAAGTGGCTTGACCTGATACTCCACCATGAGCACAACTAACTCCCTTGGTTAAGGAAGCAATAAACTGAAATGATGTTTCAACATCAGTTCCGACATCAGTCTAAATCACATTAACCATCTACTATGGCTTTGGAGACAACAACCACAGTAATCCACACACATCTCTTGCAAGGGACACAAGAGGATCGACCATCAGTATCTGATTAACCTTCAAAACCAGACCATAGACACAAGTAGGAACCTGCATACTCTACATCTCAAAAATCTTCTTCTCAAACTTCTAATGTTCAGACCTTCTGTCTGTCTTTGAGATGTTGAATGCCATCCTTCTGCACCTAAAGAGGAGATTCCCTCTAACAGGTTTCTGGAGCAAAAAAATATTGACTGGTCATCACAAACAGATTGAAAAAAAATATGCTTCTCCCAACACTTCAACCTACAAGGATGCTCTTCAAGCCTTGCAAAAAATGTTCCATTATATGAGGACACCACATAACTGAACTCTAGCTTAAGAAGAACCTTCTCATGCAAATACCAGGGAACCATAATCTTTGGGTCCCAAAAAAAACACCAACTCCTCATTGCTCCAAACATAACTGCTATGCCAAATCTTTATCCACAAGATTCTGCATACTCTGCTAGTTTGATGTCACAACAATTGGTAGAACATCATTCAAGAACAACACCATGGGATCCTTCAATTTAGACTTGTGGATGGTCTTTCAGAGAAGAGAGCAAAAATAAATTGCATCCTTCTGATCTCTCATCAACAAACTTATTGAAAATGCCTTTATGAGTGGACTTGGGTCAAACCTCAAGTATCTTTGGTCACTTTAATAAGTCAGTTAATATTATCCTCAAGTATCACAACTCCATGTGATACACCTTCAGAGGAGAACAGAGTGTTGTGGCCTCACCACACAAAACCACCAGGAGTTTTCTGACATATACATATGCAGCGGAACACAGATAAAGAAAACCCCTCAACAACCTTCAGGCAAAACTTAATAACCATTGCACAAACACTACACTCCAGGTGCAACAGGTCAGCATAGGTTGAAAATAAATTACCCTACAAAGCAGCTCACCACCAAAGCTACACGCCTGACAACTTCAAACAGAGCCAATACACACCCTATCATGAATAGTCCATCCTCCACTTCAAGGGACCATTCAAACAACATATGAACTGACCAAGCCCATACAACTTCTCAGCAAAACTATTTTCCTTGCACATGAACCCGAAAGTATCTTCCCTAGGATCTCACCCAGAAAAACTAACAGGATGCATGCTCTGATACCAATTGAAATTCTGGTATGACAGACCCAGATGTCACATAACATGTTGAGACATCTGGTCTGTTATCAACAACATATACTATATATAGACAATTAAAGAAGTTGCTGAAAAGTAAAGTGCACACAAGAATTGTTCACCCAGTTCGGTCTAACAACCTATATCTGGGGGCATACCAAGCCAGGAAGGAACTTCACTATCAGCAATATCAATTCATAGACCCTACAATCAACACACCCGTTGATGATCTACTCACTTAATCACTACCCAATGACCCTTCTACCTAAGTCCACCCTAGATAAGAGACTCCATCTCACTTCCAATCATCGTAATAATGTCTAGCAGTCAACACCTCAGCCACTGCATCAATAGCTTGATTTCCAACAACTCTTCAATCACAGAAAAGTAGAAGACACACTTCAAGAAACACAATTATCATTGCTTAAAAGCTCATAGATGATTGACAAATACAACTCAACTAAACAATCCAACTCTAAGTACAAAACAGTACTAGAGTGGCTCACAATTTCACACAAACCCTAATGATCTACATCTTGGACTCGTGCTAATTCTAGGTTACAAGCATTCTATTTATAACTTTTTCCCAACTGGATTTGGGCTTCTAATCACAGCATATCTGCTGCTACAAATCTGCAAAAGCTTCTCCTACAAAATAGGTCTTCAATCAAATCCTTCCTAATTTATTTCCATAATTAGAAAGTCATTACTCTTCAATATTCTTCTTGATTCTGACTTGAATCTTCCAGACCTATAAATCAGCTCCACAAAGGATACATAATATTTCCAGGATCTTATGTATCTTTTAAATCTTCACTTTTTAATTTAGCTGCAAGATCTTCTCCAAATAGTTTCCTTTTTATGAAATCCAATTAAATCTGCACTTTGCTCCTAATAAATCTCCTTGACCTGCATATAATGATGAGGTATATCCAAACAGATATCATCAAATCAAATCAAATCCGTCAAGAGATATACAACAGCAGTAGTTGCTGTCCCAGACAAAGATGTCGTGACATCTCCTTTGACATCTTGATTAAAAATCACATGACAGCAAAACAGCAACACCTGTTATACTAGACTAAGATGTCATGACATCTCCTTCAACATCTGTCACATAACAACAACAACTACTGTGCCAGAATCAAGATGTTATGACATACTGTCATGATGGTAAAACTGCCATATCTGTACTGATGTCTGATTAACCATGTCAGGATATCTTACCCAACATCCTGCTGTAACAGACAATGATGTTGTGATATCTCCTTTAATATCTTGATTAACCATCACAGAGCAGCAGTACCTGCTGTACCAGATCAAGATGTTTTGTCATGACATTCGAAAAACATCCACGTCACATAACCTTAACCATTCAGGTTCAGTGAAGTGCTCATGACATCTCTGTCACACCATTACAACCATGCACTCATACTAGGTAGGTGCAACACAACATGTCAAGACATCACACTTGACATATAACTAATATGACAGAAACTGAACATAACCAGTTAGTGCAGAACAACATGTCAAGAAATCCTACTTGACATTTCACAACCTACAACTAATCTGTTATGGCAGATACACATACAACATGTTAAAACACCTCCAGTGACATAAGAGCTAACATAAAGGTTTTAACAAAATTTAGCCAACATACATACTGCATAGCTGCACAAGTAACAGAAAGGACGATGCAGACCTTTGCTTGGTCCCCAATGTGAAAGTCCCGCACAAGTTCCAGGTGCCCGACTTTGAAAAGTACAAGGGTAATTCTTGCCCTCAGAGCCACTTGGTGATGTACGCTCGGCGATTATCAGCTCAGACAGAGAATCAGGATTTACTGATTCACAACTTTCAGGATAGTTTAACCGGTGTCGCCTTAAAATGGTACATGGGTTTAAACCGCGCTGAGATCAGCACTTTCAGAGATCTTGGTACTGCCTTCGTCCAACAATATAAATACAATCTGGACATGGCACCAGACAAAGATCAACTCAGATCAATGTTACAAAAGGACAAGGAAACCTTTAAGGAATACGCTCAGAGATGGCGTGAAATTGCCGCTCAAATTTGTCCACCTCTTGAGGAAAAAGAGATGACAAAGATTTTCTTAAAGACCTTGAGCTCATTTTACTACGACAGAATGGTTGCCAGTGCACCCAGTGACTTCACCAAAATGGTCGGTATGGGAGTGCGTCTTGAGGAAGCCGTCCGCGAAGGACGTTTAGTTAAAGATGATGGATCATCAAGTAGTACAAAACGATACGGTAGTGCTCTCCCTAAGAAAAAAGAGCAGGATATTGGGAATATCTCTCTCGGAAAGCAAAGGCGACGGTACCGACCGGTAGCAGCTGTAACTCCTGCTATCAACCCCGCACCTACGTATCAACCTCAGGTTGCGCAGAGCCAACCAAATCAACAACAACTTCAGCAAAGGACACAACAGTCTCTTCAGCAGGCACGTCCTCAATACAACAACAACCATACAATGCGGCCACCAAGATTTGATCCTATACTCGTATCGTACGCAGAACTATTTCCGTTACTACTGGCTAAGGGGCATGTCCAGACTAAATCTCCTCTTACAGTACCAGAAAATCCGCCTTTTTGGTTTAAGGTGGATCAGACTTGCCCTTACCATCAAGGAGGACCAGGGCATAACATAGAGAACTGTCTCAGTTTCAAATCCGACGTGCAAAAGCTTGTTAGGAGCGGGGTTTTATCTTTCAAAGATACGAATCCGAATGTTCTCACGAACCCGCTGCCTCAACATGAGAAAGCTGCAGTTAATCTGATAGAGGGAGAGTCTAACAACGTCTATCAAATTCACGATGTACTCTTATTGAGGGCCAACTTAGTCAATATGCATTGTAGACAGAGTGGATATGGCCATGTGCCACCTCATAATTATCACCAGTGTGATATCTGCTCTAAAAATAATCAGGGATGTTCTGTGGTGCAATCAGCTCTACAGGAACAGATGGATCTCAGATGGATCCAAGAGCACCGAGTTCGTAGAGTTAACATGGTTTATGCGAATTCTAACATCATACAAAACCACGATATCCGTGCGATGAATGTCAACCTAGTGGCAATGCACTCAAGGCAAAGCCAGTATCATAATCTGCCGCATCACGATTATAATTGCTGTCTGACTTGCTCGGTAAAAAAATAGGGATGTTATTTTGTACAAGAGGCCCTCCAGCGTCAGATGGATCTTGGATGGATTCAAGACTACCATGATAGGAATCATTATCAAATCAACATGCCAGTCTGGTGGAGTTACATGCTAAACAGTTCCGGTCGGGTTCCTGGAACAACATGATTATCAGAACTGTAAAGCGGGTTGCGAAAACGATCAGGGTTGTGCCCTTGTCTAGGAAACACTTCAGCACTTATTGAACCACTGGTGGCTTCCAATCTATATGGATGAAGACACCCAGCAAATTAGTATCACTAACGGGAATCTTACTAGATATCAAAGTCAGGATGTTCGGCCGATGGAAACAGACCTAGTAAGGATACACTGTATTCAGAGCGGACGTGGCCAGATGCCACTACACAACTATGAGCGATGTGGAGTTTTCTCAGTGGATAATCAAGGATGCTACTTCGTGCGAGCAGCCCTTCACAGTCAGTTGGACCGCAAAGAGATTCAAACATGGTCAAGTTCTGGAGCAGTCAACTATTTTGTTGATCAAATCGAGGACGTTGTCATAATCTCTGATCATCAGAGGACTAAGGATGTTTGTACCATCATCCCTCTACTTGACGAATCGAGAGTTCCCAATCGGGAACGGATCGAAATTACTTACGATGGTCAGAAATATCAGAAGGCTCCCATAGTCATCTATCTACCGGGACCACTACCGTATGAATCAACTAAGGCTATCCCTTACAAATACAATGCAACAACAGTTGAGAATGGAAAGGAAATTCCGTTACCCTCCGTCGTGAATATTGCAGACATCAGTCGAGTAACACGGAGCGGTAGAATCTTCAACAGAGGAGTTGGAGAACCCAGCAAAGAAAGGGGACCTCAGACAGATGTTCCTAATCCACCAGTCGGCAGTCCAGTAATCCCGACCTTTCGAAAAACAATGATGAGATGTTGAAGCTCATCCAAAGGAGTGAATACAACATTGTTGATCAGTTGTTACAAACTCCTTCAAAGATCTCGGTATTATCACTGTTACTTAGTTCAGAAGCGCACAGGGAGGCTCTACAGAAAGTCTTAGAGCAGGCCTTTGTGGAACAAGATGTGTCAATACGAAAATTCGATAGCATTGTCTCTAACATCACTTCCTGCAATAACTTAGGATTCAGTGATGAGGATTTGCCAGAGGGGGCAAAATTCACAACATGGCGCTCAATATCACAGTTAACTGCCAGGACGATGCTTTAGCCAGTGTACTGGTAGACACAGGGTCAACCCTGAATGTTATGCCGAAATCCACTTTGATGCAATTATCATTCAAAGTACCTCCCATGAGAACCAGCGAGGTCGTCGTCAAAGCATTTGACGGATCCAGAAAAACGGTTATCGGCAAAGTCGACCTTCCCATAACTATCGGTCCTCACAAAAGTAAACAACAGTGGAACCGAAAGGGATAATCGGAACCCAGTTCCAAACGCTTTCGCTACACAAGGACGGTTAATTCGAGGGGGGAACTTCCATTTCCTCATACAAAGATGCTATCAAAACGGTCGAGGGTGCCAATACAACAGGATGGGGACAGCTTGTCATTCCTACTGACAATAAAACAAAGAAGGGTCTTGGTTTTTCTACTACCTATACCCAGACAGCTGCTACCAATGAAAGTCTTCATCCCATTCAGGATTTCTTCCACAGTGGAGGTTTCCTTCACCCAGTGTCTCAAGAAGTACATACCATCAATGAGGGAGACTCCTCCGACATGGATGAAGAATGGGAGTCCTATCTTAATAAGGACGGTTATATGTCTCAGGAGGAGGTGCCTACGCCATTTTGCTATCCCGCATAGAGTCCGAGATTTATACCCAGGTCAGACGTCGAAATGATATATGGAGATTGTGATCCGGAAGGATGCCATGCTCCAAGAAACTCATTAGAGGAGGACATTCTGATGAAAGACAACTTTGACCACGACTACTACGGCCCGATGGATGGCTTGCCTATCTGACAGCCGTACCCAGGAATCTCGGGGCAAGAAAATCAGCCGAATAATGAAAATCAGCTGAGCATCATCGAACAGAATACCTGCGTCCCCACCATGTTATGGGATCAACACACAGGTTATCCTAGAAATACCCAGCACGACGATGAATTCGAAATGTTTGCAGGACTAGAATTCATTAACTATGCTTTTCCCGAGGTCAACGTCATCGAGAGGGATAACTCCTCCAGTTCCAACGAAGTGTGGGACACCTTGGGACAACCGAGTGGAAAATATGACTATTTGGTCAAATACACCGCTCCCGAAAGCTCTCGTATCAGGCTCGAAGATACCCAGCCAACTGGGTGGGGAGATATACCTGAGAGTACAAATACTATGTAAAATGCAACTGAGGAATCCTCCTATGACAATTGTGCCTGGGAGACAGATTCCAATGATCCTACGCCACCAGAAATCAGCGTTATTTCTAAAGACAAATCAAGGAAGGTACCAGACTTTGTGATTCACCGAGGAGTTTGCCGCCAATGGGTTGCTGTCGATGTTTCGAAGATTGTTCATAAGTCTAAGTAATTGCTGTCTTTACTTTAACCTTTCACCCTGCCCAGGTGAAACGGATGTTTTGATAGGGCTCACTTTCTGTAAATTTCCCTCTTCGCTTCGCCCAAAGCGACATAGTTTTATTTTATAGGGCTGTAGTTTCAAGAACCGGCTTGTTCATTAATAAAATAACGTCGTTCTGTAATTTCCGCATTAATTGCTGTTTTCTCTTTTTACTTTTCTCAGAAAATGGTAATCCAAAAAAACAACTCAATAATAAAAACAAGCAGTAAAAGAAATACACTGCACACACTTGCATTTCTCTGTATCTCTTCTAAACACAAATCATCACGTCATGCAGATTACTTGTTTTAAACCCCATCGAAATGTACGATCCGATGCCTTCTCCCAACTTTGAATTCCCGGTATTTGGGGCTGAAGAAGAAGTGGACAACGAAATTCCAGAAGAGATCTCCCGATTACTCAGACAAGAGGAAAGGTCCATCGAACCTCACAAAGAGCCGTTGGAAACGGTCAAGTTGGGCTCAGAGGAAGAGAGAAAAGAAATCAGGATTGGGGCACTGCTCAGTCCAAATGCCAAAGAGAGTTTGACAAAGCTTCTCAGAGAATTTCCCGATGTGTTTGCTTGGTCCTATCAGGATATGCCAGGGTTGGATACCAGCATCGTGGAACGTCATCTACCATTAAGGTCAGAATGTCCGCCAGTAAAAAAGAGGTTGAGACGGACTCACCCGGACATGGCCATCAAAATCAAAGAGGAGGTACAAAAACAGATTGACGCGGGTTTCCTCGCCACGCCAGAATATCCTCAATGGTTAGCCAACATCGTACCCATTCCGAAAAAGGACAGAAAGGTCAGAATGTGTGTCGACTACAGAGATCTAAACAAGGCCAGTCCAAAGGATGACTTTCCTTTACCACACATTGACATGTTGGTAGATAGTACAGCAAAATTCAAAGTTTTTTCCTTCATGGATGGATTCTCGGGCTATAATCAGATAAAAATGGCGCCGAAAGACATGGAAAAACTTCTTTCATCACCCCATGGGGCACCTTTTGCGAGAGCAAGAATTGTCTCTACAAGTCAATCTATGTTTTGATGATAACAATAAGTATTTGTGAAAAAACCATTTTATGGTCTAACGTGTGTTGTATGCAGATCATGAGAACTAAATACATCAGAAACAACATACACCAGCCAGATGTACTATGATTGAATATATGTATATGCGAAGTTACTATGTGTGACTAAAGTCGTAAGAAGCAAGAACGCTTGTTTATCTAGTCATAATCAGCCAGATCCAAGGATGCCAAGATTGCTGTTGCAATGCTCTTGTGGATGCTCTCTGAGAGTGATCAAGATTCTGAAGATGGCGTAGCTTCTGAAGAAGTACACTCAGAAAGAACCAAAGTTTCGAAGACTCCTATGACTTGAAGTTCTGATGGCTGAAGGCGCTGAAGACCAAGTGCAGAAAGATTCTGAAGACTAACGAGTTCTAAAGATCAAGGTTTCAAACAAGAAGTTCTGAAGATTCTGAAGATTCGGAAGACCTGAAGCAGAAAAGGATAACGTTCTTAAAGACCAAGTGCTGAAGTTCTGAAGACTGATTCCTAATGGACTTCTTCAATTAACGGAAGACTTGAAGCATCAGATATTCTGCTACAAAGACTCCACTCATGCTTCATCAAATTAACATCAGAAGCCACTGAAGTTTTGAAGTCTAAATATTATCGTTGTGAGTTAAATATACACACTGCCCAAGAAAAGATCTCCTCTGCAAAAAGAGGATGTGTCAGTACAACTCATTATTTCACAACGTCTCTTTTCCAAACAGCCAACAGTATTCTCTAACGGCTATATTTCATCTGGCTATTTAATGGAAAAAGTTTTTGGTTCTGATGTGTCGATCACTTATAGAATTATGAACTGAAAGTTCATCTATAAAATTGACCAAGTCATTATGTGAAGATAGCAACAACGATGAGTTCTCGTTGTAACACTTAGAATATTCAAAGTTGTCATCAATTCACTCATGGCAATTATTGTTGAAACTCCAAAGAACAAATTGATACAACAACAACAATCAAACAGAAGATGTTGATGAAGAAGACAACAATTGAAGATCAGTCAAGTCATCAACCTATCTTCTCGTCAAAGCCACAATGAAGATCTGAAGCAAGGAGTTGCTGCTCAAAGCTTGCTCAACCAGAAGACGAAAAAGAAGAAGATCTACAAGATGTCAACAATCATAATATCTAAATACATCTTTGTAGTTTCTTAGTAAAGCAAGGAGCTGATTGCTCAAAAATTGCTTGAACACATGTGTGTGTTCTTTGTACTTAAACCTAGGAGAAACTTGCTTATTAAGAAGCACAATTTGTAATCTCCAGTTTTCCAATTCAACTAGATGAATTGAGACTCCTCAAGTGAACGTTATATCCTGATGGATCCCTGAACGGTTCAGCTGTGAGTTGAGGCCCTTGAGTAGATCACGTGGTGATTAGATACTTGAGATGACAATGGCTGAGGGTCATTGTGGAAAATCCTGAAATATGGTAAGTAGCGTTATATTCATTGAGTTGAATCCCTGAACGGCTAGTTGTGAAATCCCAGCAGTGAGTTTGCTCGGTTAATGAACGTTATATCCTGTTGGATCCCTGAACGGTTCATTGTGTTGTTAGTCACAGTGCGGCTGTACAAATGGTTAGTCACCGGCTGTTGCCCGTTCAAGTGTAATCATGATTTGGTTATAGTGGATTAAGTCCTTGTGTTCAAGGTGAAATCACCTGAGGAAGGTGCACTGGATTAGCCCACGTGGTGAACCAGGATATATCGTGTGTCCTTTACTCTCTTGCTTAGTGTCTCTATTTATGTTTCAGTATTGAATATCAGAACCTCATATTAAGCAAAGGCAGAACCTTGCAGCCTATCTCTGATAAGCTTCCGCACTGCAAGTTCTGAGTATCGTATCTTATGATCATAACCTATACGGTTCTCATACTCTATAGTTAATAGATCAGAATCTCTCAACGAACATTGAAGGTTCTTAAGCATCAAATTAACAAGATGTGAAAAATTACAAAAAGAGTAAATACACAATTCAAACCCCCTTTTCTTATGTCTTTCTCGCATCTTCAATTGGTATCAGAGCTCTGGTTCTGTTATTGATTCACATCAAACACTTAACAGTGTCAGAAAAAGATCCAGACGTGGTGCGTAGAAGTACTCTTGGTGATATTGAAATCCACTTACAATTTTTGTAACAGTTCAGCAGTTAACTGTGTACAAAATTGTAATCAATCTGATTACTTCGTGAGCAAGTCACTGATTCAAGTTGAAGCCTCACTAAAGTTGAAGAATCAATTGATAAGATAAATTCGTCAGATCAATGGAAGTATCTGTTGAATGCTCATTCTGGAAAATACGTGTGGATAAAACCACGTATATGATTACGAGATGAATCATCAGAAAGCAAGAAATCTTGTTTGCTGAAGATTAATTCATTATGAGTTTTTGAGATGTTTTCAAGAAACGGATTAGGTCCACCCTTGACTTTCTCGTTTAAAAACTCATTCTGGACCTCTTCATGTAAAGAAGGAAGATTGTTGTTCTAAGACTTTGAATTTCAGAAATAAATCTGTTAACCTCAGAATCTGAAAAATTCAAATTATTAGAAATGATTCAATGTCAGAATCTGGAATGATCAAAAGATTCAATGGAGAACTGAATCCCAAAGATTCAGTAATTACTTGATTCCGAACGAACTCTTAAGATCTTAACTAGTTCGGTGATCAAGCTCCAACAACCTGAAATCATCATAGTAAAAATCAAATGTTGATAATCTGATTTTCTACAGATCAAGTGTTCTCAGAACCACTTGTGCTATGAAATTGGATGCTATCATTTCAGGTATCTAAGTTCACCAAGTGATGTCATAAAAGATGACGTTGATTAGTCAACTCATGGATATGTGAACAACCCCAAGTAAGTTGATCATTATTGTGAGAACAAGAGGTTCATAAAAATCATGACTAGTGATATACACATGGTGCATAATGATGTTTTGATTCTGAACAAGTTCTGAAACAACCTTGAGGAACAAGTCAGACGTTAATATGACAATTCCTTCCTGAACAACCTCTCAATGGTTCTTACTGAACTAGTGAAATCAATCATTTTTCAAAGAGAAGAAACTCTCACAAACATAAACTGAATTCGGGCTATGAAAGTAGAACTCAACCAATTCTCAAAAGTTTGTTGTTTAAGATTCGGATCCATATCTCAAGAACTGTATCAGAACTAAACAGGTTCTATGGATCAAGGAAATAAGAAGTGAGAAACATTCAAAACAGATGTAATCTGTTATTTATGAATGGGGTCATCAAATGAAATTTACTGTTTACTCAGTATTACTCCCACGCATACGAATATCAAAAAAGATTGCATGGAATTGGCTTAGTTCAATTAAAATGGTCACTCTGATCATACTAAGTCCCAATCTTGGTTACTCTAACCTAGAGAACTAAATGACAAGGTTGAACATGAAAAGAGAGAGAAAGTTATGATCCAACTAGGATCACCTTCCAAGAAAATATTCTCTTCAGAAGTCAGAAGACAAGCTTATCTTGAAGAACCCAAGAAACATCTGCAGCTTACTCGGAAATAGGCAGAATCAGAAAGATGCTCAAAGCTTCAAGAGTCTGAGAGGAATGATTTCACGAAAAGTCTTAGCTAAAAGATTTTCTTCAAAGAGGTTAAGCATCCCTAAGGTGTATCTTGAAGAATCTCAGAACCTTCAACTCTCTCTCAGAAGCAAGCCAAGTCTGAAAGAAGTTGATCAAAAGCTCAGAAGAATGCACTCATGTAAAAATACGAAGAATTCAAAACTCATCAGAGTAAAGACCGAAGTCAAGACCAGAGGTACTCAGTTAAGACTGAAAGATCTAAGGTACACTTTTAATCTGTTAAACTCATGAGATGTTTTAATTAGAATTCTTTTTAATTGTCATAGCATGTTTTACTAGATAATTATTTAGGTGTTCCTTTAAGAAAGTATTCAACCAATAGAAAATATGTTAAGCATAGATGAAGAGAAATTGCTAAATCTAAGAAAACTCTTTAACAAAAACTACACGCAAAAGATACAATCATCATTGCACAACATATCTCTGACAACTTAATAAGATCTTACTAAAATCTTTTGAACTGACCTATATCTTTCCTAGACTAGGCATAAATCAATCTACACACTTACTCTATGAAGTCACGTCTCCCTTTCATGCTCCTACACTCAAAACCCACACCTTTTCTTTTAATTTTTTTTAACAATTCTTAAGAAAACCTTTTTGTCCTCCCGTGTATCTGTTTGCCTATGTCCTCTAGTAAGAGATTCCTCCATCAGCGTCTAGTCATATCCTAGTGACCATAGGTGTGCTTCAGTCAACACCTCTCTAGAACCAAATCTCTCTCTCTCTCTCTCTCTCCCTAACAAGAGTATTTGTTCATCCTAGCTAACCCTATTACTCAATAATACAAGTCTTATTATATATATATATATATATATATTATCCGCAGTTTCTAACTTACTAAAACTCACACCTCTCTAAACTCCTGACTTGATCTCCTCAAAAGACTTTCTCACCATTCTCATGGCAAACCAATCATTGACTCCAAGAACCTTCTTTGGCGATGACAACTCTCTTGAAATAATTAGTGAAAAACAACCTAAGCTAATGGATGTTGATCATAATTTCCATCTAGGCATTCATTCGCAAAATTGGAATGGGTACATTCATATGCTTAGAGGTCCCATTTACCCAAACATCATAAAAACTTTTTGGATCAATGCTGCTATCAGCCATGATGGTCTGACCATTTCTTCAGACATCTATGGCATTCTTCTCTCCTTCAACGCTTCAAAAATCGCTGAAGCCATTGAATGCCCACTAGAAGGCATCACTCCTAGTCATGCATCCATTCGATGCACCCCTGATGCAAAATTACACTACTTGTTTGATAAAGGTTCTACCTTCGAACCTACTAATCCTGAGAAACTCCTGCCCCCACGCCAGAGGCTGGTTTAAATTTATTCTGACAAACGTCAAACCTCGAAGCACATACAAAAACCTTTTGTATCATGATGACAAGCTCATAATCATGTGTCTTCTTAACCAAATTCAGTTAAATTTGCCACAAATCATATTTGACCATCTCAAGGACACCATTCTCGTGTCAAGAACTACCCTTGAAACTACGATCCCTTACGGAAGAATCCTAACTGAAGTGTTTTTCAAAACAGGAATTGTACAAACAATTAGCAGAACCAGATGCGGTCCTGATATTGCTCTTATTGAAAATTCTTGCGAAACATTTGACAGTGACTGGTTGTCAAATTAGTTGACAGATTAGGATACTAGATGGTTAAATGTATGCCTACATCATTTATGAATATATATATCTTTGTTATCTTTTGTCTCACGTTATTTATATCTGGTACCCACTAATAAAAATTCTTAATGAACCATTAAAATATTGTATAAATGACGTGTCGCATTTTACAGCTCAAGAAATCTTCAGTAATAAAGTCTTTAACTTCCCAATAAATGAGTAACTGCTCCGTTTTCTTTTCCCACACGTTCACGACTTTTAGCATACCCTAATCAATCATGGCCACCTAGGAAATAGTAAACCCAAATCTTGGCGTACCAATTCAGTCATTACACTCCTCACTCTCACTTCGCTTATAAATAATAGGATTCTACTTCGTTCTCGCTCATCCTAATCCAAACCAATCTTAATTTAGAATCTTCTGTGTGTTAACAAATGGTCTCTCCAACATTTAGAGGAAACGAAGAAACCCTAGAAGTTATTCCAGAGAAAAGACCAAACCTAGGTAGACTTCAAAATAACGGTCTGGAAATTGTAAGAAGCACGCAAATACAATCTTGGAGTGGTTATTATTCACTGCTAAACAGCCCTATCTTTTCAATTATTGTGAAAGAATTATGGAAATATGCCAGAATCAGTAATGATGGAAACACTATCTGGTCTGAAGTATATAGTTTTCCAATCACCATCTCCATTCCCTCATTAGAAAAGCTTATAAATTGTGTCGCCTCTGGGGTCACTGTTGAAGACTTTCAATCTGACCTGAGCTTAGTAAAGAAATGCAAGGTTTTATTCGATGATTCGGTTCCTTATGAACCAAACAACCCTAAGAAACTGCTTCCTTCACCCAGAACATGGTTCAGATTCTCTCTAACCAATCTTCGACCTCGTACAACTGCAAGGAGCACACTGTCCCAAGATGACAGAGTATTTGTTTTCCTACTAACACACCACTTTAAAATCAATCTTCCCAAAACTATTTTCAATCACATGAAACATTCTATCAGAGTTTCAAGAACTCAGTTGAACTCTTACGTCCCATACGGGAGAATAATATCTGAAATTATGCTAAAAGAAAAATTTTGGGGATTAGTAAGGAGACTCGGACCAGAACTGTCAGTAACTGAGATAAGATGTGGTAGGGTAGACAACGTGGAAGATTTTGATGACTAAAATCCAATGTAGTGCAATGCTATGTTTTGTTGTTTTTTTTTTCTGATGTCTCTTTCTCACTTAGTAAATGAAACTTTGATGTCTTCTATTGTGTTGCTTTACATCTATTAATCTTTGAATATTCAGTTAATTCCATTTATCATCCTTCAATAGAATACATACTGAGTATAGACGTGTTTCCCTAAAATGAGTCTAAATGCTTCTAAATGTTTAAATGACTCCGTGACTCTATAACTGAATACAAATTATTAAATGCTCATATGCGCCAACACTTTTTGATGATGTTAAAAACGGGGAGAAATAATGATTTTGATTGAAAGAATTCAAACAAGTACACCCTTATGAAATGCGTTACTACTAACGTTTGTTGTTTGATGTTATCCGAGGAACTCTAAACAAGTTCACTAGGCATTCTAAAAACAGGTTAAGAAGAAGAGCTACGATCATGGAATAATGAATCAGATTAAGTAAGAAAACTCTGAAAGTAATCAAGGCAAAATCTACATTTCAAGAGGCTCTCTCAGAAGATTTGTGCAAATCAGAAGTCAAGGACTATCTGAAGATCCGGATTAAAGATCCAAGCAAGAAACCTTTCTGATGTTTATCGGGAACCATCTGAAGTAAAGACGATTTGGTATCGGACTAAATCAGCAATTGGATTGTGTACACAAAGATTAGTATCAGACTCTCAATCAAGTTGCGGACTACTGTCAAATACCTTCATTGATATCAATATCAGCACTCAAATGAATTATCTCTTAAGCGTATGAGAAGAAATTCTTCACTTGGTATCAGTTTCAAAATATTCTGGTGTAAGAGTCAGCACATCAACCTTACATCCGACTAAATCAAGATGTACCAGATTCAGAATCAAGCGTTGATTGATCACAAGCTTTAACCTTCATTTGGTATCTGATCAAAAATCAAGCTTAGAAAATTTAACTGAGTTGTGACAATAACAAGGTCTGAAATAAACCTGTGTTCAAAGTCAAACTCTGAAAAGTCATGATTAACATTGGTGATTGAATTTAGTAACTCTGAATTTCGATTTTGAAAGATCCCAATATCTGACTTATGGAAATTAGGGGGAGATTACCCAGAAGACTAAAATGCAAAATCCAAAAACTACATATAGCCTGAAACTCAGGGGGAGTATCTCAAAAGACAGTTTCTGATATACAACAAAGCTATGCTTATCAGTCAAAGAACTACTCTAATTCTGCGCTCAATTGAATCTACTGAAAAGTAGAAATGCTTCAGAAGACTCTGAAGATAACAAGCTCTGATATGATAACAAAGGAAATTGAGTTCTGAAGATCTGAAGATGGAAGTTTCGATGAACTAATCCAGATGCTAAAGACTCTTCATTTTCCTAAGAACAAGATAGAAGAGTAACTCTTTTCTATTTCTGATCTGACAACTCAAGTTGCTACTCTGTATATCTTTGGATTATATAAAATCCTAGATGATCTCAGATAGAGCTTTGAGGATAACTCATTCAGGGGTAGCTGTTGTTCCACACTCTGAATTTGTTTGCTTTGGTGATTACCTTGTATAAAATGTTCAATCAAAATACTTGGTTTTGTCATCAACAAAAAGGGGGAGATTGTGAGAGCAAGAATTGTCTCTACAAGTCAATCTATGTTTTGATGATAACAATAAGTATTTGTGAAAGAACCATTTTATGGTCTAACGTATTGTGTGCAGATCATAAGAACTAAATACATCAGAACCAACATACACCAGCCAGATGTACTATGATTGAATATATGTATATGCGAAGTTACTATGTGTGACTAAAGTCGCAAGAAGCAAGAACACTTATTTATCTAGTCATAATCAGCCAGATCCAAGGATGCCAAGATTGCTGTTGCAATGCTCTTGTGGATGCTCTCTGAGAGTGATCAAGATTCTGAAGATGGCGTAGCTTCTGAAGAAGTACACTCAGAAAGAACCAAAGTTCTGAAGACTCCTATGACTTAAAGTTCTGATGGCTGAAGGCGCTGAAGACCAAGTGCAGAAAGATTTTGAAGACTAACGAGTTCTGAAGATCAAGGTTTCAAACAAGAAGTTCTGAAGATTCTGAAGACAAGTTCTGAAGATTCGGAAGACCTGAACCAGAAAAGGATAACGCTCTTAAAGACCAAGTGCTGAAGTTCTGAAGACTGATTCCTAATGGACTTCTTCAATTAACGGAAGACTTGAAGCATAAGATATTCTGCTACAAAGACTCCACTCATGCTTCATCAAATTAACATCAGAAGCCACTGAAGTTTCGAAGTCTAAATATTACGGTTGTGAGTTAAATATACACACTTCCCAAGAAAAGATCTCATCTGCAAAAAGAGGATGTGTCAGTACAACTCATTATTTCACAACGTCTCTTTTCCAAACAACCAATAATATTCTCTAACGGCTATATTTCTACTGGTTATTTAATGGAAAGAGTTTTTGCTTCTTATGTGTCGATCACTTGTAGAATTATGAACTGAATGTTCATCTACAAAATTGACCAAGTCATTATGTGAAGATAGCGACAACGATGAGTTCTCGTTGTAACACTTAGAATATTCAAAGTTGTCATCAATTCACTCATGGTAATTATTGTTGAAACTCCAAAGAACAAATTGATACAACAACAACAATCAAACAGAAGATGTTGATGAAGAAGACAACAATTGAAGATCAGTCAAGTCATCAACCTATCTTCTCGTCAAAGCCACAATGAAGATCTGAAGCAAGGAGTTGCTGCTCAAAGCTTGCTCAACCAGAAGACGAAGAAGAAGAAGATCTACAAGATGTCAACAATCATAATATCTAAATACATCTTTGTAGTTTCTTAGGAAAGAAAGGAGTTGATTGCTCAAAACTTGCTTGAACACATGTGTGTGTTCTTTGTACTTAAACCTATGAGAAACTTGCTTATTAAGAAGCACAATTTGTAATCTCCAGTTTGCCAATTCAACTAGATGAATTGAGACTCCTCAAGTGAACGTTATATCCTGATGGATACCTGAACGGTTCAGCTGTGAGTTGAGGCCCTTGAGTAGATCACGTGGTGATTAGATACTTGAGATGACAATGGTTGAGGGTCATTGTGGAAAATCCTGAAATATGGTCAGTAGAGTTATATTCATTGAGTTGAATCCCTGAACGGCTAGCTGTGAAATCCCAGCAGTGGGTCTGCTCGGTCAATGAACGCTATATCCTATTGGATCCCTGAATGGTTCATTGTGTTGTTAGTCACAGTGCTGCTGTGCAAGTGGTTAGTCACTGGCTGTTGCCCGTGCAAGTGTAATCATGATTTGGTTATAGTGGATTAAGTCCTTGTGTTCAAGGCGAAATCACCTGAGGAGGGTGGACTGGATTAGCCCGCGTGGTGAATAAGGATATATCATGTGTCCTTTACTCTCTTTCTTAGTATCTCTATTTATGTTTTAGCATTGATAATCAGAACCTCATATTAAGCAAAGTCAGAACCTTGCAGTCTATCTCTGGTAAGCTTCCGCACTGCAAGTTCTGAGTATCGTATCTTATGATCAGAACCTATACGGTTCTCATACTCTATAGTTAATAGATCAGAATCTCTCAACGAACATTGAAGGTTCTTAAGCATCAAATTAACAAGATGTGAAAAGTTACTAAAAGAGTAAATACACAATTCAAACCCCCCATTTCTTGTGTCTTTCTCGCACCTTCACCTTTTGTTACAAGGTAATGTCGTTTGGTTTGAAGAACGCCGGGGCAACCTATCAAAGAGCCATGACTACTCTGTTTCATGACATGGTACACAAGGAAATCGAGGTATATGTCGATGATATGATTGCCAAATCTAGAACAGAGGAGGAGCATGTGACCCACCTGCTAAAACTATTCGAGCGGCTGAGGAAGTACAAACTCCGCTTGAATCCCTACAAGTGAACCTTCGGTGTCCGTTTAGGGAAACTCTTAGGGTTTATCATCAGCCAGAAAGGAATTGAGGTTGATCCTGACAAGGTCAAGGCTATTCAAGAAATGCCTTCTCCGAAAACTGAAAAACAAGTCAGAGGATTCCTGGGACGTTTGAACTACATCTCCAGATTCATATTCCTCATGACCGCAACATGTGCGCCGATTTTCAAATTACTCAAAAAGATTCAGGACTGCGTTTGGACAGAAGACTGCCAAACCGCCTTCGACAGTATTAAGGAATACCTGTCGAATCTGCTGATTCTATCACCTTCGGTGGAAGGAAGACCGCTGATCATCTACTTAACAGTCCTAGAGGACTCAATGGGATGTGTACTTGGCCAACAAGACGAAACCAAAAGAAAAGAGTTTGCCATCTACTATTTAAGCAAGAAATTCACCGACTGCGAGACTCGGTACACTATGCTGGAGAAAACTTGCTGTGCATTGGCTTGGGCAGCTAAACGTCTTCGCCAGTATATGATTCATCACACTACTTGGTTGGTCTCTGAGATGGATCCAATCAAGTATATCTTTGAAAAGCCTGCTCTCACGGGAAGGATTTCCCGTTGGCAGATGTTGTTATCAGAATATGACATAGAGTACCATGCTCAGAAAGCCGTTAAAGGAAGTGTTTTAGCCGATCATTTGGCTCATCAACTGATTGACGATTAGGAATCAATCGGGTTTGACTTCCCAGACGAAGATGTCATGTATCTAAAAATGAAAGATTGCGATGAACCGCTACCCAGTGAAGGGCCAGAACCAGGCTCCCAATGGGGACTTATCTTTGACGGAGCTGTCAATCATTACGAAAATGGAATTGGGGCAATCATTGTTAGCCCTCAGGGTACCCATATTCCTTTCACTGCCAGACTTACGTTCAAATGCACAAACAACGAGGCCAAATACGAAGCTTGTATCATGGGTCTCGAAGAAGCGATCGACTTAAGGATTAAGAACTTCGACGTATATGGTGACTCTGCCCTAGTTATCAATCAGATCAAAGAAGATTGGAACACATACCAATCAGGAGTGATTCCTTACAAATATTACGCGAGAAGGTTGTTACCCTTCTTTAACAGAGTCGAGTTTCATCATATCCCTCGTGATGAGAATCACATGGCTGATGCATTAGCCACCCTCTCTTCCATGATTAGCATAGGTTAATGGAATGACTTACCTAAGATCGACATAATGTGCCTTGAACGGCCCGCTTATATCTTCACGGTCGAAGCAGTCATAGACAATAAACCTTGGTATCACGATATTAAATGCTTCCTTCAGAAACAAGAGTACCCACCTGGGGCATCCAGAAAGGATAGAAAAACTCTCAAAAGGCTGGCTGGTAGTTTCTTCCTGAGCGGTGATACACTCTATAAGAGAAATTTTGACATGGTCTTGCTCCGATGTGTAGACAGACTAGAAGCAGACATGCTGATAAATGAAATTCACGAAGGGTCCTTTAGCACTCATGCTAACGGACATACAATGGCGAGAAAAATTCCAAGAGCAGGGTACTATTGGTTGACAATGGAATCCGACTTCTACAAGTACATGAGGAGGTGTCACAAGTGTCAGATATACTCCGACAAAATCTATGTACCGCCAACGTATCTCAAAGTTCTCTCTTCCCCGTGCCCTTTTTCCATATGGGGAATCGACATGATTGGCATGATTGAGCCTAAGGCTTCGAACGGACATCGGTTCATCCTGGTAGCCATTGATTACTTCACCAAGTGGGTCGAAGCAGTGTCATATGCCAATGTAACCCGACAAGTGGTGGTCCGATTTATCAAAAACAATCTCATCTGCCGTTATGGTGTTCTAAGCCAGATCATTACTGATAATGGATCTAACTTGAACAATAAGATGATGAAGGAGTTGTGCGCAGAGTTCAAGATCGAACACCATAACTCATCTCCCTACCGACCCAAGATGAACGGAGTGGTAGAAGCGGCTAACAAGAACAACAAAAGGATTTTTCAGAGGATGGTTGTGACCTACAAAGATTGGCACGAAATGCTACCCTTTGCTCTTCATGGTTATCGTACATCTGTCCACACTTCAATAGGGGCAACCCTTTCTCTCTAGTATATGGCATGGAAGCAGTGCTCCCCATAGAAGTAGAGATCCCTTCAATCAGGGTATTGATGAACGCTAAGCTAACAGAAGCTGAATGGTGCCAACGTCGGCACGACGAACTAAATCTGATTGAGGAAAAACGAATAACAACACTATGCCACGGTCAGTTGTATCAGCAAAGAATGAAGAAGGCGTTCGACAAAAAGGTCCGACCTCGCATCTTCAGAAAAGGAGACCTTGTGCTCAAGAAAATACAATCATTTTTCACTGATTCTAGGGGAAAATGGACTCCGAATTATGACGGCCCCTATGTGGTCAAGAAAGCTTTCTCAGGTGGCGCCTTGAGACTCGCAACCATGGATGGAGAAGAGTTTGCCTACCCCACAAATGTTGATGTAGTCAAGAAATACTTCGCCTAAAATAAAAAAAAACGTCTCGGTGGATTGAAAACCCAAAAGTTCGGTCCAGGGAAAAATTAGAGACATAATAAAAAATCATCCCGGTGGATTGGAAATCTCAAAGTACAATCCAGGCAAAAATTAGGGATTAATGGCAAGTAACTATGTTCAATAGAGGCAAGTCCCTCAGCATCAGTCATGCCATCCATCAGAAAACTCCAGTCAAGGTCATCTTCGACAGAAGCTCAGGATGCCCAAAATTCAAAGTTGGTAGAAGGATAGTGGTCGTTATGTTTCAACGTAGCCCTTTTTCCCTGTAAATTACCATTTTCTAGATTTGTAAATACTCTACGGAATCACGCGTATGGCTGATTTCCATCCTATCAATACAATTGGAGCCCTTGTGCTTTTGTTTGCAATTCTTATTTGTTTTAGCATTACAGAACGACATTGTAACATGATCAACGATTCTTGAAATAAAACAAAAATGAATTTACTTATTAAAATTTCTCTGCTTTTAAAATAAAGATGGCAATTTGTTTTGACTGTTGAACATAGGAAGAACATCGATCGCATCTCCAGAAGTAAGCGAACCTCAAAGTGCAGAATCAAAGTACTCCTTCTAAACCAGTGCGCCTGAATGAAGGATCAGTTATGTCAGATACGAATACTCCATCTGACATCTTCGGCCGAGTTCTTACCTCCTAAGCCCGACCAACGGTTGTTCCTTGCAGGGACTACTTCTCCTAAGCAAGGCATAATTGCTACTTTTGGACCAGCGGCACTTCTTCGCCCCCCGATGGCCGAGTATCCAGTCGTGTTCATCCATTAGTCTGTATGTCGCGTCAGTTTTGTCAGCATATACATACATGCATCATGCATTATTGATTTACATTCATATTCATATTGCATCACTATCTCTCTAGTCGGTTTTGTCCCCTAGTGATAGACAGTCCTCTTAATCGATTTGTCAGTCCTTTCCTCGTCAGGGAACGTTGCGTCTGAACAATATCTCTCCTCCAGTGTATTTCTGGGATGAAGTTGGTCCTTGACCACTTTGATAACTTGAACCTCTGAAAAACCAGGGAACTTTCGACCAACATCACTCTTCGCCATTGAAGATGATATCTTCGCTTTCCCGGATTAAGGAAAATTCCCAGAGAAAGCCTCTCAACCGAAGACTCTCAGCAGCACATTGGTTCTTCTCTCCAGAAAGTCAATGTTAACAAAGTCATCGGCACCTCAAAATTGGATCACATCATATGGCATTTCTTTGGGAAGATCTCGAGGAAAAGTATGATGTAATATCCCTAAGCGACAGCAGTCTCTCAAGAGACCTGCTTTCCCCTGTAGAGCCGACAAATGGCGTCTCCAACAGAGAAGTTTGTGCACCTCTACAACTCAGACGATTGGGTTCCCCAGCAAGTCTGACAGCAAAAGTTTTTTCCATTAAATGGCATCTACCCAGGAAAATTCGGCGAGAAGTTTGAGGAAAACCGCTATGAACAGCGTCCCTTGTCAAGAAAGTTTATTGACAAAAGAAACTTAGACCAGTTCCTTGGTAGGAAACCAGGATCGAGGGGAAGTTTATTTCAGAAACTGAGACCAGTTCCTCAGTAGGAAACCAGGATCGAGGGGAAGTTTGAATCAGAAACTGAGACCAGTTCCTTGGTAGGAAACCAGGATCGAGGGGAAGTTTATTTTGGAAACTAAGACCAGATCCTTGGTAGGAAACTAGGATCGAGGGGAAGTTTATTTTGGAAACTAAGACCAGATCCTTGGTAGGAAACCAGGATCAAGGGGAAGTTTTTACCTTTTCTGAGCATCATTGCTTAGAAAAAGAAGAAGGATGCGTAAACTACCATTCTTAGTCACCATCAAAATTTCGGGTATTCCGATATTTAATCCTCTTGCACCCCGAATGCCCGAATACCTTCGCCATTCACACCTTCGGGTCCAAGAAGATTAAATAGGGGGATCTGTCATACCCCAAATTTTGACCACTAAGATTCCCATCATTGTTCAAATTATCATCACAATATGGATGAACCATCAGTCTCCCCAAAGATGGGTGAGCATCCATTACAATAAAAAATTAGGGTTCAAGCCCTCTTAGAGCTCTTAGACAAAGGATCAATCAAGGAATGACATGATATTCAACTTGTCCAAACCTCTCCAACATCTACAATGGATTAAGAGGTCTTCCACTTCAAGGATTAAGCACAAGGCTGCTCCCTTCTAAGTGGATCAAGCCCCAAGATCGCCAGTGTCACCAAGTTAGGGTTTTGGTCGACCAGGGCCTCCAGATGGAAATTCTCCTTTGGGCATGAGCCAATGCTTCAAGGCATAACCTATAATGCTCCAAGGGACATCATAAACTGAATCACCAAGTCAATTTAGCCTCAGGGGATGCATACATCAAAAATCGGGAATTAGGGTTTCTTGACCTAATTCACCCCTAAGTTGACTTTTGGGACAAATTATGAGCCAAGACCTCAAGGGATGATTTGAGGGTCTCTAACACACTACATTGATCCATTTACAACAATGGATTAATCCAAGGAGCTTGAGCAACAAGTTTCAATTTCATCTGAACCACAGTTAGGGTTTCGCGAGAAAAGTCAACTGTAGCTTTGACTTCTGACCAGGACATGCTCCCAAACCCTAGGACATGAATCAATATACCCTATAACACCCATGGAACATGTCCGTCAAGTTTGATTTAGGTCAAGGACATGATTTCCTAAAGGATTGCACAGTTTGGAATTCATCTAATAAAAAGTCAACTGTGCACAAAAGTCAAACTTTGACTTTTTGAGATTTTTCACAAAAATGGTTTTTTAACCCTAAAATGATGTTAAGGTATAATTTGAATCATCATTCATCAAGAAAAATCAAGAAAAGTGGGATAACTTATAAAAGGGGTAACCATAAAAACTTAGAAAATTTTCTAAGTTATGAACAAAGTGGTAAGGGTACCAACTTTGGAGAATCATAACTCCTAAACCACAAGGTCATTCTTACCCATCCAAAGTTGGATTTGTAGCTCTCATTACCCTCTACAAAAGCTCCAACTACACCTCATTCCAATTCATTGTGGATTCTGAGTTATGATTGGGCCAAAATGACTAAAACATGAAAATACATCATTTTCCAACACTTAGAAAAATTCTGGCCAAGGCAGATTTTGTTGGAAACACCAAAACTTGTGATATATTTTCACATAGTTGCAAGCTGAATCAAGTCCAAAGGTAAACATCAATGTTGTTGCAAATGTTGCCAAGAATCCAAAGAGCTTATCAGCATGAATTAATTCAACTTGAACCAAGAGAAATCCATGCCCAAAGTCATGCTGCTACAAGCTGTTTTGGAAAAATCAGTTTGCATGTTTGCTTGCTACACATGATTTCTGAATAAAAACTGAGGATCATCATGCCACATGTACTCAAACCAATCACAATGCATTTGATCCAACCTACAAAGCTGAGTCACAAAGCCAAGGAATCTTCCAACTTGAAGTTCATGCATTTTGGCACATTTTGCCTTGAATTCAAAGGGCATTAATGTGGAATAGTGCATTGTCAAGATTCTCACTCTCCTCAGTCAAGTTCTCTGATTAAACAACAATTAAAATGACTGAGGAATGTGATTTCAATCAAGGCATAGCTGATCTATTTGGAGCAGCTGTTACACCTAATGCAAGAGGCATTTATGTCCAACCAATCCCTTTGAAGGTGATCTGATCCAGCAGCCATTCATTATTCCTCCAAGACAAAAGTTGATCACCTATAAATAGAGGTTCCAATGGATCATTCAAGGAACACCAAAGCACCTTATAGCACTGCTTTCTCTCATCCTCTCTTAAGTGCCAAATTTCCTTGTTTTTGAGCAACCACCATCGGGTTTTGAGTTGCAGCCCTAAGAAATCCATTCCAATTGCTCAGACACATCACATATGATGTATTTGAGGTGTCCAAACACTTAAACACCAACTGTAACACCCCTAGCTCAAAATCACCCTTCAACTAAGCCATTATGCCTCAATTATGCAGTTGGAGTTCTCCAACTTGATCCAAAGGTTTTCAGAGTGTTCCAAAGCCTGCAACACACTCCACTACATCCATTGAAGCTGTAGGGATAATCAAATTTCTTCTGGAACACCATCTGTGCAGAGTTCCATTTCAGCTTGCATCAAGGTAAGCCTCAAAACTTCAACTTCATGATCCATGCATATTTCCTCGCATGATATTTTTGCCAATTGATTGCCATCATATGCTGAGTATTTCCCCTAAAAAAATTTGATCATAGCACTCATAATCATTTCTGATCGATTGCTTTTGGAAAATTAGGGTTCACACGACCACAAAGGTATAACTTGCTATATACTGAAAATAAATAAAATTGGGTATTGCCATCTTATTCCTTGTGAAAAAACGCATGAGTTTGGTGTTTGAATCATGTCAAATGGTTGAGAAACGAGAGAGATAGAGGACTTCATGCACGAGCTGGAGGAAGAAGATGGCCATGGCGCCATTCTTCAGGTTTTCCAACCAAGTTCTCTATATATTTATCATTTGCCATACTATATTTGAATTGTCATTGCGCCCCAGTGGTTGATCAGCTGGTTTTGTGTGTATTGGCAAGCGAGAGGTCTGGGGTTCAAATCCCCCTCGCCCCAGATCTCTTTTTTACCACTTTTTCTTATTTTTTGTTATTTTTTATATTTATTTTAAATGATTTGAAAAATTAATAACTCACTCAATTTTAATTATTTTTGATTGGTTCTTTTTGGAAAAAATCACAAAAATGTTGAAATATTTTATTCCACAAAAAAAATTAGATTTATATTATTTATTTAATATAATTAGTATTTTTGTGAATAAATGCCTTTTTATTTGTTTTTAAACCCTTTTAAAAATAAATATTCATGTTGGAAAATCAACACCAAATAGGTTTTAATTCATCTTGTGATTAAAACCTCATTTTTCAAACCTAAAACCAAAATCACAAGTTGTTTATTCAAACTTATTTGGAATTTGTATCATTTTAATTAATTTTCTTTGAATAATTACTTTAAAAATGGTGAAATTAGGATTTTTGTTGATTTTCACCCTAACAAACTTTTTAAATTATTGGGCCTCTAATAGAGTGTAAGACCCAATCCTTTGTAAGTACAAACCTATTTTGGGCCTCAGATATTGTATAAGTCCCACTGTATTTGAAGGTGTGAAAAACGCAAGAAATGGGGGGTTTGAATTGGTTTTTCAAAAAATAATTGTTTCTTTTGAGTAACTTTCTTGTTAAAATCTTTTTCCCTTTTTCTAAAATACAACAACTTAGTTAAACAAAAATATAAACACGTTATGTTTATACTAGTTCACTTGAGAATCTCTCAAGTTAGTCTAGTCCACCCGCCAAGGTGATTTTGCCTCTCTCAACGAGGTCTTAATCCACTATTCAACAAAATAGTACACTGCACGAGCTACACAGCTGGTGACTTACAACAACCTCTAGAACTCACGTTCTAGACTTCTCAAGTAATCCAACCACACAGGTCTTACTCAAGGCACAACCTCTAAGACACTCGTCCTAGACTTCTCAAGAGATCTAATCACTAAGACTGTCTTAAGGAATACAACTTTAAGTTTTAACACAATGAGTTTATAGAGAATTGCTTCTTATCAAGCTAATAATGTGAAATTCTGGTATCAGATATGTGATGTTAAGTGTGATGTTACAACATCAATATCTGCTGTATGAATAAGACAATAAAAGTACTGAAAAACACACAAAGATTGTTCACCCAGTTCGGTCTAACAACCTACATCTGGGGGCATACCAAGCCAGGAAGGAAGTCCACTATTAGTAGTATCAAATTACAGACTCAACACGCCAGTTGACAATCTACCTAATTTAATCAGTACCCAATGACCCTTCTATCAAAGTCCACCCTAGACAAGAGACTCCATCTCACTCCCAATCATCGCAATAATGTCTAGCAGTCAACATCTCTGCCATTGCATCAACAACTTGATTTCCAACAGTTCTTCAATCACATAGAAGACACACTCATAATACACATCTTGGAGTTGCTTCAATGCTTCCTCCAAGAACAATACAAAACTCATTACCTACAGGTTTCTGAGTTTAAACACAGTGACCATCTCACAACCCGAGTGGTTCACTTAGACAAAGCCCTAATGATCTACATCTTAGACCCATGCCTATTCTAGATTACAAGCATTCTATCAATAACTTTTTCCCAACTGGATTTGGGCCATCAAATCACAACAAATCTTCTGCTCCAAATCTGCAAAAGATTCTGCTACTAAATAGATCTTCAATTAAATCTTCAATCCACTCTTCATAATTAACTCTAATTATTCTCCATATCTTTTTGCATTAAAATAGCAATAAACTAATCTTCAACACAACTGAAAAAGATTGCTTCAGAATAAATCAACTCCTTGAAAATATCAGATTTGATATGAAATTAAACCAGATTTGATTTGAATCTAAAAACATATTTTATCTTCAAATCTTTCCAAATCAGCCCTAATGTTTGATACATGATTTGCTCCGTGATCTGCTCCAAATCTGATTGGCAAAATCTTCTCCAAGAATTTCGCATCCAATTCCTAACAGATCTCCTCAAAATCAAGTTAACACGCGCAGCCCAATAAAACATCACAACCTGATGTTTTAATGTTCTGGTATAGTGATGTCAAGACATCGCATGTGACATCACTCTTCAGCACTTTAACTCTTCAACACCTTAACATTCACTAATGTTATGACTCAATGTTAAGACATCAGACAGATGACATCATTAACAACACCTGCTATACCCAACTAAGATGTCATGACATCTCCTACAACATCTGTCACATAACAGCAGCAACTGCTGTGCCAGAACCAAGATGTTATGACATACTGTCATGACAGTAATACTCCATATCTGTACTGATGTCTGATTAACCATGTCCCAACATCCTGCAATAACTAATGTTAGGAACCAATGTTAAGACATCAGACATATGACATCAACATTGTTCAACTTTGTTTTACCAAAATTCCAGCCAATACAAGAACAAACAATCTCCCCCTTTGGCTAATTTTGGCTAAAACAATCTCTGCTAACATCAGAGAACCCAGCAGTGAAAAAAATCTACAAATCTGCAAAACACCTAGCAGCACCTCTTCAACAAGCTGCACAAACTCAAAAACCAGCAGCAACAAACACCAACAAGTTGCAGAAATCACCTTCACAGCAGTATAGGGCAAACTCCCCCTCAAAACAAGAACCAGCTCACAGCTGTACGAACACTCTCCCCTTCAACTTCTGCGCCATATCAGAAAAAGGCTTCACTACCACACCTTGGCAACTCTCTCCCCCTTTTTAGCCAGAAATTGACAAACATTGGGGTAAATGTACACTACTGGTCCAATCCATTGATACACCAGGTCGAAACTGTCATGTGCATCATGAACGACATAACACCTTCACCAGAGTCACAAACAATCTAGATAACCAAAAGTTCAACTCCCCCTATCTAAGATAACCAGTGCTCCATTGCAAGATGAACAACTTAAATGAATGGAAAACATAAGACTCATCTTCATGTATTCAAGAGCGCACCCTCTGTTTAACACACTTGCTGAACGCATTCACTTAATGCTTGATCCTCAAACAACACTAGTACATTTAACTGACCGAAGTTGCTCCTTCAACAAGAAACACCACAAAATCACCAATGATATCCCATGACACCTTTATGATCATATAGTAAGAATGTACCAGGATCACCTCCAACAACCTCTTGGATTGAGACCAAAATCATCATTGATCCCTCTCATCCTGAAACCATCCATACCCTGTACAAATCCACCTTGAATTTTACAGCCATAGACATTCTTGTTCCACACCAACATGTCATCCAACAGCCTAATGTCATAACATGTTATCTGACATTATATCCTCATAAGATTCAATTAATCTTCACAATCTTGATCAGCATTCTATCTTCACAATATATGTACCTTTGCAGCAAAATCCATAGACAAGTACTCCCCCAGTCATGGTTAACTAATGCTCTAGATGAAGATAAACATTTAAGCACACTTGCCGAGCACATGCATTTTGGTACCATTGTCCCTTTCTCTAAAGGCAGTAATTCCCTATCATACTCTTCATCTTCAGACTTCCAATCAATTAATACCTGATCTACTTCAGTCTTCTCTACATTCTTCATCCAAGGCAGACCTTCTACTTCATCATTCTCCCGTATAACTATGTAGACGCTCCTTAGGCATAATGTATGCACCAAACTCCAGAACTAGAACAAAATCATCCTTTACCAAGGATATCCAACCCAAAAAAAATGTTCTAACATCTGTTAGGACATTCTTGACATGTCACATATACCACACACCATGGTTCTAGATATGCTCCACTACTGAACTTACTATCAGCATAGTAATCCACACTGAACACTGGGTCACCAGCTTGAACAACGAGAGCTTCAGAAAGCCAGAGAGGACTAAACTCTCATCCACCGAAAGAAGGTATACTTCCATCCTCAACCTAGAACTTCTTCCAAAAGCTCCAAGAGAATTAGAACCTCCTTACATTTTCAACTAAATACTCTTCTGCACAAGAGCAATCAGTTTCAAGCACCCTGCTTGAATGCACACAATGAAACCAACCAAATTCCACCTTTTGATTGATCTCAATCTTCTTCAGAACTCCCACAAGATATCCTGATCCACCTATGAAACCATATCTTCAAGTCATATGAACTACTTGCTCCAAAGCAAGACATCTTGGATTCACCAAGCCTCTTAGTCATGTAACATCTTCTCAAACCACAGCTCCCGCAAACTGTATGAGATAGATCTTTTTGAAGCATCCATACCTTTCATTACTGTAGATCACCTCTATCTTAAGCTGATGTGCCACATCACCAGCTAAGACTTCTGATGTTAAGCTAGATGTCAAAACATTATGATATCCAACTGTTGAATTCAGCTCTTCCTTCTGCCACTTAGAAGAATCTCCTCCCTTTGCAGAAATAGATTTACATGCTCTCATAGACTTGATTCAACAATCAAGTTTGAGTAGACAACCTCCATCCTGCTCAAAAACTCCAAAGACTTCAAACCTACCACATCTGAATCTTCAGAAAATAAGTAGTCCAAGACTACCCCATAGCAATACTAAAGAAAGTCACTTCCCTTAGTAGAGCCGTCAGTAAAAAGCCAGAGATAACTGCCACTTATCCTCGACCTTCACAACCAGAGCAAACACCATGCTCCAAACCACTTAGATGAGAAATAAACTGATCCAAGCTGTAACCACCAAGATTATGATGTCTTCATAGTCTTCCATCTTCATCTTCAATAGTACCACCATCTGGACAAGTCATACACAATACTTACTAGGAACATATGCTAAGCAATAATCCCAGGTCAACACCTAGGCGACTTGTGAGCGAATGTAGAACCCCTCCCGTGATTCTCCAAACCTCTGATGAAAAGATGTTAAAACAATAGACAGACCATCCTTAATCTTGTCTTTCAAGGATAATCACTTAAATACTTGTGAATTTCACAAACATCAATTTTAACCCTTCTTAAGATTCCAGCATCTTCTGAATCTTCTTCATGACAGACCATTATGACAACCATTCATACCAAAAAAGCCTTCCAGGTTAGGTCAGTGTCTTGATCTTTTACTCCACCCTGAGCAACGAACTGAGATGATGTTTCAACATCAGTTCTGACATTAGTCTAAATCACATTAAACATCTACTAGGATTTGGAGACTACAACCATAGTAATCCACACATATCTCTTGTAGGGAACACATGAGAAAATATCAACATCTGATTAACTTCCAAGATCAGACCAACAAAACTGCAGTAACTTGCATAACACACTCTTCCATAAGCTTCTTCTTATAAGCACAAGGTTCAGACCTCTTGTCTAACTTAAGAGTGATAACTGCCATCCTTCTGCATAAACATACCATAGACAATCTGCTACTTCCAATCCTTCAAGCCACAAAACTGAAAGAGCTTATGCAGACACCAATTGACGACAGGTTGATTTACACTGCTACTGTACACAAATTCTTGGATGCATTTTCCCTATAAAATTGTCCTCAGACATTTTAGCTTAAACAGGGATCATCTCCTTCTCTTCTGCTATCAAGATTACTACCTTTTCTTCAACCAGCTCCAGCTGAGATGTTATGACATTATGAACAGCATCTCAAAAATTGTTCAACTTCATAGCTTCAGTGATCCTTCAAAACAGCTACAATCTCATAGGTCTTTGACTTAGCATTTACCATAAACTGCTAATGTGTAGCGCGATGTCGAGACATTAGAATTGACATATTAAGCTCAGCTTCTTTCTTGATGAAACTTCCTCCAGTTCATGATCTTGAAAATCAGAAACACGTATCTTATCATAACCAGGAAGATCCTCCTAATTAGGTTACCACAACTAAGCTTAAGAGATAACTTATCAAGATCTTCACTCCCGCATGAAAGATTTGACAGTGATACTCTTTTGGTTTGGCACTACCCTCTTCTTTCACCATCAAGAAAAATGATAAAGAAGGAATCATTGTTCTGGACAGATTGGTCTTCAATGCCTGATTTGAAATATAATCTTCTTCTGAAACATTCATGTCAAATAGTCTTTAGTAAGATCCATTCACCTTTTGATCTCTTCTTTCCCAAAACAAAGATATGAGATAATTTAAACGGTTGAAGTTGTCTTGCATAAACTACAACATCATAGAATATCCTGCTGAGGAGACCAAACCCTAAAGTCTTTCCAAGAGAATACCTTCCTAGAATCTCACCACCAGAGATACAAGAACCAACTAGGGTTACATCAGATACCATGCAGCGGAACACACAACAACTCCTCAACAACCTTCAGGCACTACTCAATAATCCTTGCACACCATCACCATAAACCAAGTGCCAACAAATCAAACTCCCAACAGCAGTTCTCCTGATAATAACAGACAGGTCCAATACATACCCTGTCATGAATAGTCAATCCTTCACTTTAAAGGATCATACAAACAGCTATATCAACTGACCAAGTCCATAACTCAGCAAAACAATCTTCCTTGCTCATGAACCAGAAAGTATCTTCCCTAGATCTCATCCAGAAACAGACAGGATGCCTGCTCTGATACCAATTAAAATTTTTGTATCAGATACGTGATGTTAAGTGTGATGTTACAACATCAATATCTGCTGTATGAACAAGACAATAAAAGTACTGAAAAGCACACAAAGATTGTTCACCCAGTTCGGTCTAACAACCTACATCTGGGGGAATACCAAGCCAGGAAGGAAGTCCACTATTAGTAGTATCAAATTACAGACTCAACACACCAGTTGACAATCTACCTAACTTAATCAGTACCCAATGACCCTTCTATCAAAGTCCACCCTAGATAAGAGACTCCATCTCACTCCCAATCATCGTAATGATGTCTAGCAGTCAACATCTCCGCCACTGCATCAACAACTTGATTTCCAACAGTTCTTCAATCACATAGAAGACACACTCATAAGACACATCTTGGAGTTGCTTCAAAGCTTCCTCCAAGAACAATACAAAACTCATTACCTACAGGTTTCTGAGTTTGAACACAGTGACCATCTCACAACCCGAGTGGTTCACTTAGACAAAGCCCTAATGATCTACATCTTGGACCCGTGCCTATTCTAGATTACAAGCATTCTATTTATAACTTTTTCCCAACTGGATTTGGGCCTTCAAATCACAACAAATCTTTTGCTCCAAATCTGCAAAAGATTCTTCTACTAAATAGATCTTCAATTAAATCTTCAATCCACTCTTCATAATTAACTCTAATTATTCTCCATATCTTTTTGCATTAAAATAGCAACAAACTAATCTTCAACACAACTGAAAAAGATTGCTTCAGAATAAATCAACTCCTTGAAAATATCAGATTTGATATGAAATTAAACCAGATATGATTTGAATCTAAAAACAGATTTTATCTTCAAATCTTTCCAAATCAGCCCTAATGTTTGATACATGATTTGCTCCATGATCTGCTCCAAATCTGATTGGAAAAATCTTCTCCAAGAATTTCGCATCCAATCCCTAACAGATCTCCTCAAAATCAAGTTAACACGCGCAACCCTAAAAACATCACAACCTGATGTTTTAATGTTCTGGTATAGTGATATCAAGACATTGCATGTGACATCACTCTTCAGCACTTTAACTCTTCAACACCTTAACATTCACTAATGTTATGACTCAATGTTAAGACATCAGACACATGACATCATTAACAACACCTGCTATACCCAACTAAGATGTCATGACATCTCCTGCAACATCTGTCACATAACAGCAGCAACTGCTATGCCAGAACCAAGATGTTATGACATACTATCATGACAGTAATACTCCATATATGTACTGATGTCTGATTAACCATGTCCCAACATCCTGCAATAACTAATGTTAGGAACCAATGTTAAGACATCAGACATATGACATCAGCATTGTTCAATTTTGTTTTACCAAAATTCTAGCCAATACAAGAACTAACATAATGTAAACAAGCTTTTAGACCAGAAATGACTTAAGAAAGAATGGAGTTGGAAAGTATTGTCGTTGTTCGCATGTATATCTTTCTTTAAGTCTTTGAGCTTCCTTTTCTAGCCGAGTGAAAAGAGACGTTGAAATGAAATCATGATAGCTAAGTAGGCTTACGGCTTGGAAGCGTGAGGACAGGTACAAAATCTTCTGCATGCAGCGTGTCCTGTCTGTGTCAGATTGTCTTGTTTGTATTTCGCACAGTCTTCGAGAATTTTAACGTTGTAATGTGGTACATCTGTACAGTGTGGCAGTTATTCTTGGCTTCTCAACTTCAGAGGCTTTTTGTGAGCGTGAGTAAGAAGGGAAAACATTTTATGGTTCTTGTGATTATCAAGTCTTCGAATCATCAGAACTTGTCTTTTGAACCTTGTTCTCTAAATCCACTTTTTTCATATCCAGAGGCTTCTGGTGTTAATTTGATGAAGCATGAGTGGAATCTTTTTAGCAGAATATCTGATGCTTCAAGTCTTCCGTTGATTGAAGATGTCCATTAGGAATCAGTCTTCAGAACTTCAGCACTTGGTCTTTAAGAGCGTTATCCTTTTCTGCTTTAAGTCTTCCGAATCTTCAGAGCTTGTCTTCGGAGTCTTCAGAACTCCTTGTTTGAAAATCGTGAGGCTTCAACAATTTGACTTTGTTCCATCAGAACCCTTGTCTCATCTTCAAATTGAGTTCTGTTCTTCGAAGCATCTTACATTAAGCATTGCGCTAAATTACGGAAGCAGAACCTGTTTGCTAGGTTCTCACACATACCAACATTAGTTGCACAAAATTGTTCATACAAATATTCATCTGTTATCATCAAAACTTTTAGAGATAATATTGTAGAACCAACTCTTGTTCTCACAATCTCCCCCTTTTTGATGATGACAAAACTATATAATTTGATGACACAATTTTGATATATATAACACAGGGAAGATGAAAAGGTTTTTAGGATAGCTTATCCTTTTTATGAAGTGCTCCCCCTGAGTATTAGACCAAGGTTCTTGCACGGGCTCCCCTTGACTTTATTAACCTTTTGAGTTTTTCTTCATCATCAGAACTCTGAGTTATCTGCACACAAAAAAAATACAGAGAAACAATCTAATAGAAATGATGGATTTTATTTGTTAGCATGTAAGCAACATTGTTTTTCAGAGAATGACTATAATCAAAATTATCATATTCATACTCTCCCCCTTTTTGTCATAAATCAAAAAGATTAAAACAGTGATGTCCAAGGGTGAAAAACATAGAACTAAAGCTTAAAAGAAAAACAGAGGTTTATTTGTTGTCAGAGGACAGTTTGTCCCAGATTTTCTTCATCATGATCTGAAGATTTTCATTGACAATATCTTGCTTGTCAAACCTTTCTCTGAAGTTCTTATGTTCTGTTCTGATTTCATCAACAGCGTCTCCCAGACGCTTGATAACAGGATCAGAGGTGGAAGCAATCATAGCACTTTCTTTAGCTCTTTCAGCCTCTGCAGCTTCTTGTGCCTTTCTATCAGCTTGCTCTTCTGCTTCTTTAGCAGCTTTTTCTTCAGCTTCTTTCTGCTTAGCAGCTAAGAACTTGAGTACTCTGACTCATGCTTCAGCTTCTGCTCTTTCCTTAGCTTTTGCTAGTTCAGCAGATATGGTTGTGTTTGAGAAACTTACAATTCTTGTAAGTTCCATGTCTAGCCAGTTTTGAAAACTTTGACATGCACTCTCAAGTTCCATGAGCTTTGTGCTTGTACAAAGTTCCGCTCTTAACCTAGCAAACTTCTCAAGTGCTTTGTCATGAAATTGACTTGTACATTCTTCAAAGGAAGTTGGAGGTGGAGTATTGTAGACAACTAGAGCGAGGTTGGATTTATCAGAGTTGGTTTCAGATGGTGGTTACTGAGATAAGTTAATGTCAATAGCAGCAGGTTCAGGTGGTTTTTGTTGATTGTTAGGAGAGGTGACTTTTAGTGTTTCCAGATTGTTATGAATTTTAGAAGAAGGAAAATCAGACGGTTGGGTTAAGGGTTCAGTTATTATTTTCTGATGAAAAGCATAGGCCATTGGTGATACAGGTATGTCTTGTAAGGTTGTTAACGAAGGAATTTGTGGGGTTTTTGAGTGAGACCATGATGATTGTAGGTTAGATGGTTTGGCATAGACTGATGAATCAGGATTTGATCTTGAACTTGTACTCTCGAGGAATTTAGATCTTTTACTTCTTTTCCTTTTCTGAGGCTTAGAAATGATGGTAGTGTGCTTTCTTTTTCTTTTAGGAGACTCTATGAGAATTGGTTCGGAGTTTGATTGATTAGTCTGCTCATTCTGCTCTGTTTGTTCCCACTCTTCTTCTTCATGCTTGATTTCACAGACATTATATCCTCGTGCCTTTACTCCATCTATGTATACAGCTAATTCCTCACGTTGGTAACTTCTGTGATAGGTAGGATAACCCGGCACCGTGACCTTTCGTTTACTTAAATCATCAGAGATGGTGAAATGTTTTACCTTTACTTTATTGATTATTCTCATTTGCTTAAGAGTTGTGGCATTTACTGGTTCTCCAAGGGTTGTGGTCAGATCTTCTGTGTATTTGACTTCTGTAACCAGAGTGTCTATTATACCACTTTCATAGAAAATGTCTGAGAGCATTCTTCCAAAAGGAATGTATCTTGGTATATCATTTCTATATCCACTAGTTGTCCTCGTTTTTGTTACCATGTCTCTCAGATAGTAAAATAGGATAGAGGGTAGGCACATTCTCTCTTTTGTGATCAGATAGTACAACATGTATTTTATGTTGGCGTTGAAGAAATCTGCAGCATGTGATGAGGGCCTAGGATTGATGCAGCCAAGAATGATTTTGTGCCAGATTTTTAAGTATGCATGCAAATCTTCTCTCTTGTACTCCTTTTTACTCAGTTGATAGTTGGCGTAGATGATTGGATTGATCCTCTTTTCCACAAATGAAGATTTATTGTTCATCCCATATACTCTCTTGTTCTTCATAAACTCTAGATTGTAAAGATTGGCAATGGATTTTTCAGTGATGACGATATTTCTTCCCAGGACATAGGAGACAACATGGATCTTGTCACAAACAGCTTGTCTCCAGAAATCTTTTACAAGTGCTTCAAAAACTGGTCCTTTGAGCCTTTCAAAGTAATTGGTCCATTCCTGAGCTTCTACTTCTTCGATTAAATTGAATCCATTTTCGGCAAGATTTTGGAAATCTACATGCATTTCCTTGAGTACAGTTAGGTTTTCAAGATTGCAGGTGACAGAAGCTTCTCTTTGGGTAATGTGTTCTTCGCTTATTTGAGAAGAATAAGATGAAGATGAAGCGACCATTTGATTTGTTAGAGATGTTGTTGAGGATGGCCCGGTTGAGGGAGCTGACATTCTTCTTGATGATTCTTCAAATTCTTGTGAGAACTTGACGGCTTCTTCTTGCATTGGGGTCATCATTTTGAGCGATTGAGAGGAATAGTAGAGATTTAGGGTTTTGGTGATGAGCGAGAGTGATAGAGTGTTTTGAGGAGTTGAAGAACACGAAGGAAGAAGAATAAAAGTTTTTTTTTTGGAATGTTCCCAAGAAAAATTGGAGGTAATCTAAGTTACGTCTATTTTCTAATAGATTGAGGGGTTCTGGTATTTATGAGATTGTGAGGTACTTGAGTGGACAGACACGTAAGGAAATAGGCGAATAAATGTGATAAAGTTGAGTCAATCTTGAGAGAAATGTTGTTCATTTAATTTGAATAGTTAAAATGACTTAATTTTACTTAAATCACGTGCAAAAATATTTTTCGAAAATATGACATGTGACAAAATTATCAAAACTTGAGATGCGTTAAGAGAGAGGTTCTGATGAAAAATGCTCTTCTCATGAGGTTCTGAAAATGTTTTATTCTGAACAGTATTTCATATTCAGGTGTTTTAAAATGGTTAGAAATTGATCTTCAATTAAGGGTTTTGTGAAAATGTCAGCCCACAGATGGTCTGTATCAATGAATTTTAAGCATAGAGTTCCCTTCTGAACATAGTCCCTAATAAAATGATGTTTTATTTCAATGTGTTTAGCCCTAGAATGCAAAATTGGATTTTTACTTAAGCAAATAGCAGCAGTATTATCACAAAAGATAGGAATGTTAGTCTCATATATCTGATAGTCTTCCAGCTGATTTTTCATCCATAACATTTAAGTACTGCATAGGGAAGCCGATATGTATTCTACTTCAGCTGTTGAGAGAGCAATTGTAGATTGTCTCTTACTTGACCATGAGATTAAATTGCTTCCTAAGAACTGATAGTTCCCTGATGTGCTCTTTCTTTCTAATCTTTCTCCGGCATAGTCTGCATCGCAGTAACCAGAAAAAGTATACTCTGATGTTTTCTTATACATCAGGCCAAGGTTAGTTGTTCCTTTCAGATACCTTAGAATTTTCTTGACAGCGATTAAATGTGATTCTCTTAGATCTGATTGGAATCTAGCACATAGATGTACACTGAATAATATATCAGGTCTAGAAGCAGTTAGATATAAGAGAGAACTTATCATACCACGATAGAGTTTTTGACAAACCTTAACTCCTGTTTCTTCTTTTCCCATGACACACGTTGGATGCATTGGTGTTTTAGCAATGTTGCAATCCGTCATATTGAACTTCTTCAGAAGTTCTTTTGTGTACTTGGTTTGATGAATGTAAGTAGCCTCTGATCTTTGGTCAATCTGAATTCCAAGGAAGAACTTTAGTTCTCCCATGAGGCTCATTTCAAATTCGGCCTGCATTAACTTTGAAAATTCTTAACTTAAAGCAGAGTTAGCAGAACCAAAAATAATGTCATCAACATAGATTTGAACAATGAGAATGTCATTCTTATATGTCTTGCAGAAAAGTGTTGTGTCAACCTTTCCTCTGGTGAAATTGTTTTCTAGTAAAAACTTGCTCAATCTTTCATACCAAGCTCTGGGAGCTTGTTTTTTTAAGTTTAAAAACAAATTCTGATTTTTCTGAATTTTCAAAACCAGGAGGTTGTTTGACATAAACTTCTTCTGATATATAACCATTTAAGAATGCGCTCTTAACATCCATTTGATATAGAGTGATGTCATGATTTACTGAAAAGGATATTAGAAAACATATTGCTTCAAGTCTTGCAACTGGAGCAAATGTTTTGTTGTAGCAATTCCTTCATGTTGACTGTATCCTTGAGCAACAAGTCGTGCTTTGTTTCTGACAACTTCTCCTTTTTATTTAGCTTGTTCCTAAATACCCACTTGGTACCTATGACATGAACATTCTTGGGTTTAGGAACTAGATCCCAAACATCATTTTTGGAGAACTGGTTGAGTTCATCTTCCATAGCCAGAACCCAGTCTTTGTCCATGAGAGCTTCTTCAATTGTGGCTGGTTCTATCAACGATACTAGTCCTACACGTGTTTCTTCTGATGGTCTAAAGGTTGATCTGGTCCTGATAGGAGCATCTTTGTTACCCAGAATTAGTTCCCTAGGATGTGATGTGGACAGTCTTCTTCTTCGTTGAGATGGGGTATTTGGAGTTACTTCAGTGGTTTCTGGTGTAGGATCTTGCTGTTCTTTGACTTCCTCTACCTTTTCCTTAGGTTCAGAGAATTTGATTTCTAAATCTGCAAGTTTCTCAGCTAGCTCTGACTTTTCTGAGTCAGGCTTGTCATTGAATCTAACATGAATGAATTCCTCCACAATTCTTGATTCTGTGTTGTAAACTCTGTAGCCTTTTGAGCATTCAGAGTATCACAACAACAGACACTTCTATGCTTTGGAATCAAATTTGCTAAGATTCTCTTTAGTGTTAAGCATAAAACAGACACATCCAAACGGATGAAAATAAGAAATGTTGGGTAATTTATTCTTCCACAATTCATATGGAGTTTTATTCAAGATAGGTCTTATAGAGATTCTGTTTTAAATATAGCATGTTGTGTTGATTGCTTCTGCCCAGAAATGTTTAGCTATGTCAGTTTCTTGGATCATGGTACGAGCCATTTCTTGCAAAGTTCGATTCTTTCTTTCTACAAATCCGTTTTGTTGTGGAGTTCTAGGGCAAGAAAAATCGTGAGATATTCCATGCGAATCAAAAAGTTCCTCAAAGTTTTTATTTTCAAATTCTCCACCATGATCACTTCTCACTCTGACTATTTTACAATTTTTCTCATTTTGTACTTGAGTGCAGAAGGAAGCAAACACAGAATATGATTCATCCTTGTGTTTTAAGAATTTTACCCATGTCCATCTACTGTAATCATCAACGATGACTAGTCCATATTTCTTACCATTGAGAGAGGCCATTTTTACAGGACCAAACAGATCAATGTGAAGAAGTTCCAACGATCTGGAGGTGGAAACAACATTTTTAGATTTGAAAGAGGTTTTTGAAAACTTTCGTTTCTGAAATGCTTCACAAAGAGTGTCTGAAGAATATTTCAGATTTGGCAAGCCTCTAACAAGACCAAGCTTGTTAAGCTGAGAGATTCTTCTCAGACTGACATGGCCAAGACGTCTGTGCCAGACCGATTGCTCTTCGTTTACAGAAAGAAGACATTTTACATTTTGATGTTTTAAATCAGATAACTTAATTTTGTAAGTGTTGATTTTCCTCTTTCCGTTGAATAGGACAGATCCATCCTTCTGACTTACAGCTTTGCAAGATGTTTGATTAAAAATGAGATAATAACCACTGTCGCTAAGTTGGCTTATTGACAATAGATTATGCATTAGACCTTCTACTAACAGAACATTTTTAATGGATGGAAGCTTACCATTTCCAACGGTTCTGGAGCCAATGATTCTTCCTTTCTTATTTCCTCCAAAACCAACAACGCCTCCAGGTTTAAGTTTCAGATCTTGGAACATAAGCCTTTCTCCCGTCATGTTTCGTGAGCACCCACTGTCCAGGTACCATGACTGGTGTTTCAATGGAGCTATTAAGGATATCTGCAACATAAATTATCTTGTTTTTAGGTACCCATTTTGTGGGTCCTTTCACATTAGTTTTTCTAAAGGTTCTGACCCCTTTAGATTTCCTTACGTTAGCAAAACGGTGTGGAGTTTGTGCATAGTATTTGTGTTTAGAGTACTTCTTTAGTGGATGTGTTCGTGTAATCCTAGAGTTTGAACCTTTTGGTTCTGAATGCTTAAGATTAGTACCAGGGGGAATAAACTGTTTGAACAGAGGTATTATTTTGATGTTTTTGGTTTCATCATATAGTTGAGATGGTCCTGAATATCCTATACCTCTACTACCATTTCTACTGACTCCATAGATCAGTGAAGCCATTTTGCTTCTGTCTACGCTTTTGGCAAGAAAGTTTTTAAATGCGTTATCATATTTGTCTTCTTTACTAGTGTTAGCTGAGTTTGAGACCATTTCTTCTTCTACCTTAGATAATTTACATTTCATGACAGAATTTGAGTTTTCTAAGACAAATATTTTCTCATTTTGCTCAGAGATGATTTTCTTATTTTTAGTAAGATATTCTAAAGAAACTATAAAACTCTTTTTCAGGATTTTGAATTCACTTTGAAGATTTTGATATCTTTTGATAAGTTCAGTTAATCCTAATTCAAGTTCAGAACGTGATAAGGAAGAAAGTACATCTCTTTCATCATCGGAGTCTGACAGTTCTTCCTCTGACGAGTTGCTTCTGGTCTCTGCCATGAATGCCATGTTGACCCGACTTTCATCATCATCATCTTCAGATTTTGAGTCATCCCAGGTTGCCATGAGACCCTTTTTGGTTTTCCTAGGTCTTTCTTCTTTCTTGGCCTTTGGACAGTCATATTTGAGATGTCCAGGTTCTTTGCATTCAAAACACGTAACATATTTTCCATAGTTTCTTCTCTAACCAGATGTAGATCCGAATCTTCTCCTTGGTCCTTTGAACTTGTTCCTTCTGTACTTCTAAAGTTGACTTATCTTCCTTGATATGAGTGATATATCGTCTTCTTCTGAATCTTCTTCAAATTCTTCCATCTCTTCTTCTGCCTGATACGCCTTCTTCTTTTCTGGCTTTGCTTTTAGTACAATGGATTTGTTTTTCTTCTGAGGTTCATCTCCTTGAAGCTCTATTTCATGACTTCTTAAAGAACTGATAAGTTCTTCAAGACTGATATTATTCAAATCCTTTGCAACTTTCAAGGCAGTCACCATTGGTCTCCATTTTGCTGGAAGACTTCTGATGATTTTCCTGACATGATCAGCAGTAGAATAACCTTTGTTTAGAACTCTGAGTCCGGCAACAAGCATTTGAAACCTTGAGAACATGGTTTCAACAGACTCATCTTCTTCCATTTTAAAGACTTCGTATTTATGGAATAACGCAAGAGCCTTTGTCTCCTTGACTTGAGCATTTCCTTCGTGAGTCATACGAAGAGAGTCAAAGATGGATTTTGCAGTTTCTTTGTTTGTGATTTTCTCATACTCGGTATAAAAAATTGCGTTCAACAGAATGGTTCTTGCTTTGTGATGATTTTTGTAGGTTTTCTTCTAAGCATCTGTAAACTCACTTCTTTCAATCTTTTTACCTACAGAATCTACTGGATGACTGTAGCCATCAAGTACTATATCCCATAGATCTAGATCAAATGATAAGAAATAACTTTCAATTCTATCTTTCCAATAGTCAAACTTTTCACCATCAAAGATATGAGGTTTTGCAGTGTAAGATTCTCTTTCAATGACATTTGTTTTAGAAGTTGTTGGTGGTGTTGTAGTCATTGTTTTTCACACTTGGATCGGTACTGGACACTGTTAAGTGATTGATAAAAATTCTATCTTTTTATCACTTCAGAACCGGAGCTCTGATGCCAATTGAAGGTGTGAAAAACGCAAGAAAGGGGGGGGGGGGGTTGAATTGGTTTTTCAAAAAATAATTGTTTCTTTTTAGTAACTTTCTTGTCAAAAACTTTTTCCCTTTTTCTAAAGAACAACGACTTAGTTAAACAAAAATATAAACACGTTATGTTTATACTAGTTCACTTGAGAATCTCTCAAGTTAGTCTAGTCCACCCGCCAAGGTGATTTTGCCTCTCTCAACGAGGTCTTAATCCACTATTCAACAAAATAGTACACTGCACGAGCTACACAGCTGGTGACTATCAACAACCTCTAGAACTCACACGTTCTAAACTTCTCAAGTAATCCAACCACACAGGCCTTACTCAAGGCACAACCTCTAAGACACTCATCCTAGACTTCTCAAGAGATCCAATCACTAAGACTCTCTTTAGGAATACAACTTTAAGTTTTAACACAATGAGTTTACAGATAATTACGTCTTATCAAGCTGATAATGTAAACAAGCTTTTAGACCAGAAATGACTTAAGAAAGAATGGAGTTGGAAAGTATTGTCGTTGTTCGCGTGTATATCTTTCTTCAAGTCTTTGAGCTTCCTTTTATAGCCGAGTGAAAAGAGCCGTTGAAATGAAATCATGATAGCTAAGTAGGCTTACGGCTTGGAAGCGTGAGGACAGGTACAAAATCTTCTGCATGCAGCGCGTCCTGTCTGTGTCAGATTGTCTTGTTTGTATTTCGCATAGTCTTCGAGAATTTTAACGTTGTAATGTGGTACAGCAGTATAGTGTGGCAGTTATTCTTGGCTTCTCAACTTTAGAGGCTTTTTGTGAGCGTGAGTAAGAAGGGAAACCATTTTATGGTTCTTGTGATTATCAAGTCTTCGAATCATCATAACTTGTCTTTTGAACCTTGTTCTATAAATCCACTTTCTTCATATCCAGAGGCTTCTGATGTTAATTTGATGAAGCATGAGTGGAATCTTTATAGCAGAATATCTGATACTTCAAGTCTTCCGTTGATTGAAGAAGTCCATTAGGAATCAGTCTTCAGAACTTCAGCACTTGGTCTTTAAGAGCGTTATCCTTTTCTGCTTTAAGTCTTCCGAATCTTCAGAGCCTGTTGTAATGCCTCAAAATTTGCCCTCATGTTTTCTCAATAAATTGGTCTATGCTTTACTCATTTGTATTCCATAATAGGTCATAAATTACATATCATTGGTTCCAAGGCATGGTATATAGTGCTTCAAGGTGTGAACAATTGAAAGCCAGAGAAAAGCAAGAGAACAAGAGCCGAAGGTCTTCAAACAAGCCTCAAGGGTCTCTTATGTCATATATCCTCTCATTGGATCCCACAAGTCATGAGAAGATGGGAATTCATTAAGAAGACTGGATAGTGCATCATCTCCTACACAAAACAGTCTAAAATTGGGATATGACCCTCAAATGGGCAAGCGCTTTGAGTTTTTATCACCTCCAAATGTCATATCTCATCTTTGTTAGATAGGATATACATCATATTCAGAGGAATTTGGATTTGGAAGATGTGTTATTTCCTCATAATTAGAGGGTACCAAAATTAGGGTTTGACATAAAATCAGTTTATTTCTGATTTTTTGGACAAAACTTGATCTCCTGGTATTCCTTATGTTCCTAAGTGTATATGGATGAAAGATTGCCCATCAATTGGTTTCAGAAGGATTTCAATTGGTCAGAGGATTCAAAATCAGGAGAATTGGGGAAAAAGTCAACTGTGCAGTGAAAAAGTCAACTCCTGACTTTTAAGATCAAATTCATGAAATTCAAGTTAAATATGGTCATTGGACAAGATTTGATCAAGAAATGATGGAGGAATCATGAAAAATCAAGAAATGTACAAAGTTTCCATTTTTGGAAATTTAGTGTTTCCAAAAATGGCAAGTTTGGACCATTTTGCACCACACTTTGAGGCTCTCTTTCTTCAAAATAAAAGCTCCAAACTTCAGGCCCAAGTTGAGCCAATTGAAGTTCATATTCTAAGCTTCAAATCCATATAAAGAACTCTTCCATTGGATCAAAATTGAGGGAGTTATGATCAATCAAAGTTTGACAAAACTAGGTCACAAACCAAGTCATGACCAAGCTGGACCAGGCCCATGCGCCATAATTTTGTCAAACACATGGTGGGCAGAATGTCAAGCCATTTTTCGCATTGAAGGAGGCTTCAAATGAAAAAATGTTGAACATCAAAGTTGTTCATCTCAATGTCCTCTTCAACTTTTATGTTGGACATTTTTCCATTTGAGCAAGTTATGATGGAGTTATGATGGTCCCAAGATGAGGTATTCATGCTGAAAATCCATAGGTCACATTGCCATGCCATGACTTGTCTTGCCACGCCCTTCAACCAGTTTCAAACCTTGATGTTCCAAGCCATTTTTCATCAACTTCCAAGCCACCATTCAATTCAATTCCAACATCAAACTTGTTCTATGATAGTTCATCTTCCCAATGGCACAAAAAACTCATCATTTCATGCACCACATTGAGAGAAATTCATTCTTAAATATCCATAGTTGCCACTGATTGTTATGAGTCAAGATTATAATGTCACCATGTTGTTGTTGTGCATCAGTTAGTCTACACGCATGCATTCTTACATCAGCCACCCTATGCCATTTTACAACCAATATGTCCTTACAAATACATGCCATCCATGACGCTTCATACATGAAAAAGGAAAAATCAAAGCTTGCACAACAAGCTCCCGTGCTGCTACATCAGAATAACAACATCACCACACATTTCACAAACACTCTCAAATTCTCTCTATTCTCTCTCTCTGATCTCTCACGAACTCAACACCTCCATCACTCAACTTCTTCAATCATCATCTTCAGTGTGATTTCTGAGCAAGAATAAGCATAATAAACACCAACTCTCCAACTGTATCTTCATCACATTTTTTAATCTTCCACTGTTTTCAATATCTCAAGACTCAGCTGCATTTATTTAGCACAAATTAAGCTCAAGATCAAGAGAGGATCTCTGGTTTTCTTCTGCTTCAAGTTTCTACAAACTTCAGGTTCCAATTCCTCCAACTTTATTGCATAAATCCATATTGTTTTAGCTTATTTTTTCTGTGGTTTTTAGCTTACTAGAAGCTGTGTGCGTCCTGGCTAGTTGATAGGCTCTTTAGGAGCATAGTTGAAAAATTAGGGCAAGATTGTTGCGTTCGATTCTCATTGTGTGTGTGTGATGTGTGAAAACTGAGCTTATATTCGTGATCCTTGCAACTTCCTCTTTCTATTGGTATGTAGTTTGTTGATTTCTGGAACAATGTAAAACTTGCAGTGGCGGAGAGTGGCCGGAGAAGATGACCGGAGGTCCTTCTCCGGCCGGTGAGGTTTAATGTTAGGGTTTATGCCAGTTTTAATCATAGCCGTCTGATCTTTTAATCCAATGCTCATAGAAGTGCCAACGCATTAAAATCCACCATCCCTCTCACGTGCATCATTTTGAATCTAAATGAATTCAATGTGTGTGTGTGCATGCTATCTATTGTGGACCCTAGCTTTGAATGGCTTGATGTGTGTACTTGTTTGATGATCGTGCATTGAGATTAATCCAATGGTTTAAATATTGCCAACGCATTAATGAAACCATGTGCATCACGCGTGCAAGTTATTTTAATCTGAGTGTTCTTGTGTGTATGCGTACATGATTGCTTTGGTGTGCGTGTGTTGTGGATGTTTAGATGTGATTACTTTGATGATCATCGCTGGTGGACCTGATTGTGTGGCTATGATTGACTACGCATATTGACTGATTGTATACCATGTCACACACAATCACACGCATATGGATTGGGTTTATAATTGATATTTGCACACCCCTCTTTTGGGCCCAAATTATTTTCAACATGGAAATTACTCATGCTGTACCCCCTCCCCATTTCTTTTATTATTTTTAATTTCTTTTCCATATTTGTTTAGTTTTCTTATTTTAAAAATAGTAAAACATTTCTAAAATTCCCAAATTAATTCATGAACCAAGTTTAGACATTTAAATAATTTTCTATAATTTTTAATTCTGACTTTGTGAAATTTTACACATTATTCCATGATTTTCTTTTATTTTCTTTTTGATTGATCCTTCTTATGGACACTTGAACTTGTATGATTTCTTTCTCTCATTTCACACATCATCTTTAACTCATTCTTTTTGTATTGGTTAAATAATATCTTAAGGTGTCTAAAATTATTTTTTCTTGATTTTTAAAGTCATCTTATATGATGTTTGTATGATCATCTTTACACTTCTTTTTGTGGCATTTCAATATGACTTTGTGCATTTCTTTGTGACACTTTTATCTTGAATTTTGGTATGAGTTTGTAATATGTGTTTTGCCTCTGACTTAGGTTAGTTGTGGATAATTTCCATAATTTTCTCATGTGCTTTAATAGTGGTTTGATGCTTCATGATTGGAGTTGATTCTTATGCACATCCACCTACTTCCTTCTTGTATGATTTTTGTTGAGGCACTTGTGCCATTTTGTGAGTTGTTTATGCATATTTTATAGGTCATTTTCATGATGTCATTGGTCATCTTTGTTTCATTATAGGTCACCTTGACTTGTGTTGGCATGTGGTGTGAGCTTATGTGTTATAACTTGAAAGTTTGACATGTTATCTCCTCTTGTTCTCTTCTTATGCTTTACATGTGCAATGAGTGCATTTTGTATGATATTTCTTTCATTCCATCAGCACCTCATCAATGTTATGCCACTGCCCACATGTATGCATTAATCATTTTACATGTTATGTATCTCTAATATGTCAATTTGTGCATATATTGAAACATGTATCTCTTATACTTACTTCTACTTCATCTTATCCATTCTACTTGTATTCTTTTATCCATGATTGGTATGATGATTCATATGCATGTTGAGACATTGATAAATGACATTAGGCTCTGACTTTGATCTTGTGTGGAGCATTAATGCATGATCACTTTGCATTCCAACCCATTCTTCATCTATTTCTTTCATGATGCATTTGTTGGGTGTTTAAGCTTTGACCGTGTATAATTCATTTGTGTTTGATACCTTAACATTAGAGAACCCCTTTACATGTAGGTTCTGACAATAATTGAGTTTCATCTCTTAGGATCCTATTTCATTGGTTCTTAATTGGTTTGATCATTGTTTCGTATTATTTCTTCATTCCATTACTTGTAAATGTTTTGTGAACTAACATTTTTCATGTAGGTGCAAATGGTATGTAAGTGTGTGGATATGCTTCCACATGCAATTCTTTCTTTCATCTCCTATTATTTCTTTTAATGATTCAACTTGTGATCATGATAAGCATTTGTATGCTTTCCTTGAATAACTTCTTTTTCATCCCTCTTTAAGATCAACTTAACTTCCACCTTGGAAATAAATTGCTTCTTTTGCTCTTCTTCTCCTTTCTTTTAGGATTAGATTTCTTAAACCACACTAAACTTTAGAACATCCATGTATGATAACATTAAGGTTTGAGTCTTAGTCTCCCTCATTAGTTTTCACCTTTTGCTCCATTTGAGTCTCTATCTTTCTCATCTCAAAACAAAAGTAAAAAACACTTAATGATGGCATAACATGTATTACACTTAAACCTAAAGTATGGGAAATGGAAGGAGGAGTGTTTCTCTCCACCTTCCTAGAGTGTTTAGCATACGGCCTGTTAGGACTACCATGCGATGCATTCGATCTTATACGATAGACTTGAATGCAATACGCGTTATAAAAAACAAAATAATCAAAACACTTCTTCTTAAAAGAGAAAAAAAACAATAACGTCTTTCCTCCGGGATTTCTCTCCTCATCTCATTCACTCATTCCTTAAGGATACGTCATTTTCGTTCTACCGCAAATAGGTAACGCCTAAGTCTCCATACAGCGAGCTGCAACACCTAAAATGCTAGGACGCGAACGTTGACGTTTCCACTAAAAAACACAAACAATTTTCCCTTAGGTAAGGGGAACTACGTCGCTCTGATTCTCATGCTCCCGATGAGATACGTAGGCAGTGGGGTAGGGCCCATTCGAGCACTTCTTTTATTTTCCCTACATTTGTTTCTCTTTCTTTCTCCTTTCCTTTTCCAGTTCTCCAGCTAGCAATTCCTTTTTCCAGTATCCTTTCCTTACACCCTTTGATCGAGACAAGCAAGCGTGGATCCCATCGGGTACGATGGACGCGTAGGGGTGCTAATACCTCCCTTAGGTTTACGCAGTGTTTCCTTTCCCTCTCTTGGGATAAATACACATTGCTGGCGACTCTATTTTGGTGCCACTTTCGCGTTTGTACTTGGATGAAAATCCCGGGAGCGACAGCTGGCGACTCTGCTGGGGACTGAACCCAGAATCTCTGGTTTCCTTAGCAAGTCAATCCTAGTGCTTGTCTATTTTTCTTTCATTGGGTGTTTACCATGGTGCTGTGTTTTGCTGTATTTATTGTTGTACTGTATTTCTATTTAGTGTATTACTGCTTTACTGTACTTTACTGTATTTATCGCATTTACTGCATTACATATCATTATTATGCTGGACTGTGCTGTTGTTTTCTGTATGGCGGGTAGGGTGTTCTGAGAGATAAGCCCACTACCCAGGCTTGAGTACACACATAGGTATTAGAGTGGATAGTCATGACGCTTGCGTGGTGGTGACCACGTATTGTTGTTCATGAGACCCACAACCAGACGAGGTTCTATCGGGAGCTTTCTGCTACTGCATGTTATGCAGGACAGTAGTTATTCTCTTGAGGAACTGTCGACTCTGGTGACCATTCCCGAGGACTCAGTTACGGCGCTCCTCCCGAGATGTGACAGTGGCAGACCACGTTCCATGGCAAACCCATTGTACATTCTCGATCCGAGGACCCAATGTTGGGAACTTGCTGTAGGATGTCCTTTTTTAAAGAGAATCAGTGGAGGCACTCCTCGATTGGCGATAGTACTGTACCGCGAGGGATGAATGTACTATTGCTTCTTGACCTCAGTGCCTGAAGCTGAGGACCTTTCGTTTTTGTGAATCAGTTGAGGCCTCCTCGATTGGTGATGATACCAAACCAGAAATGGTGAACGTATCATCATTTCTAGACCTGAGAGCCCGGGATACTGAGGATCTTAGTACCCACATGTGAGAAGGGCGGGTTGTTTACAGGTTTGCAGGTAACCATAACCTCCTACATACCCGGTCTTCTGTTATCATTGCACAAAAGGAGAATTCATCCTATTATATTCAGATGGTCCTTATCTATGGTTCTATATTGTTCTCAGAGCTACACTGACACCATTCACAGTCCAGCACAGACACTTGGCACCTTGATACCATGCCCTTTGCATTGCATTTACATATCCTAACATACATGTTTTTCATTTCCAGGTGCATATTTTACCCCTGATTCCAGTCGGCAAGTTCTCACAAGGATGGATACTAAAGAGAGGAAGAATATCATCAATTACAAGTTCCTCACGCCTACTCTAGGCCATATTATTGCCCTGAAGGGAATGGCGAGCCCTGAAGTACGAGCAGCTTTTAAATAGAAATATGGGTGGATTTTATCTGTTGTCTACAATGTCAGTGATTACGAATACAGGGGTCTCCATACGTTGATGCAGTTCTATGATCCGCCTCTGAGGTGTTTTGTATTTCCAGACTATGTGTTGGTACCTACCTTAGAGGAGTATTCCAGCATGTTAGGGATTGCTATCAAGGAGGAGCCTCCTTTCTTTGGGTCTGTGGGTGATCTTGACTTTGGAAAAGTGGCTGATGCTCTCTATTTGAGCAAGTCAGAGTTAGAAGCCAATATCTCCAACAAAGGAAAGCTTCGAGGTTACAAGCTGGGGTATTTGATAAAGAAGGCTCTGGAGGCTGCGAAAGACGGGAATTGGGTTGTTTTTTATGCTTTGCTAGCCCTTTGTGTATATGGTATTGTATTGTTTCCCAACGAGCCCGATTTTGTTGATACGGACGCCATTCGGATATTCATGATGAAAAATCCGGTACCAACACTGCTGGGAGATCTTCACTACTCTTTGTACAACAGAAATGAAAAGAAAAGAGGAGAGATAGTTCGTTGCCGCGCACCTTTCTTCTACAGGTGGTTTGCAAGTCGCTTACCGTAATCAGGAGCTTTTGTGGATTCTAAGTATTCTCTAGAATGGAGTCAGCGTTTAATGGGACTAGTTGCCAAGGACATCATATGGGTAGATCATGGGCTAATTGGTAAGAACATTATCCACAGCTGTGGTGAGTTTCCTAATGTTCCACTAATAGGAAGAAAAGGGGGAATCAACTACAATCCTTCTTTGGCCGTCCGACAATTTGGGTATGCTCTGACGGGTCTGCCCATTGAGAGAGATGTAGAGGAGTCCCTGTATTTCAACACATCAGATGGTTGGGGAAACAACACAAAAAGCTTCTGAAAGTTGGGTTAGCGTACTGAAGAAAGGGAAAGTTGCTCTAGGCAAACCTAATAATCGGGATTATCCAGTATATGAAGAGTGGGTGAAGAAAAGAGTTGATGATTTTCACTTGCCTTTTGGTAATGCGCCCCGTCTGTATCCTAATGATGAGAAAGAAAGAAGTACTGCCACTATGGAAGAATTCGACAAGTTGCAAGCTTCGGTGGAAAAGCTTCAAGAAGACAATTCTGAGTTGAACAGTCGTCTGAAAGAAGCGCTATATACCAACAAAAGATTGGAACAGAAAGCCCAAGAAGCTGAAAAAATCCTAGCAGAAAAAGAAAAGGATTTTGCCGAAAGAGCTCAACACTTCCAGAAAATCAGTAAGGGTGCCGATGCTGCCACTCAAGCTCATACGAAGACCAAGCAGGCTTTAGCCCAGACTAAAGAGAAGCTAGCCAAGCTGCAGCAAGCCTGGGATGAGGTCAGAATGGAGAATATAGAGCTGCGAGAGCAATTAAAGGCCAAAGACGATGAGCTTCTTAGAGCGCATGAACAATGGAGAAAACATCGGGAAGACTTTGGAAAAAGCCAATAGCTGCTGAAAAATGTTAATGATGAACTGAAAATGTCCAAGAAAAAGCTTGAGGACACCATGATGGAGATGGAAAGACTCAAGATACAAGCTGGGGTGAAAAGGTTTAAGGAATTGAGTACTGATGAAGCTCTCTTGATGAACGCAGATTCATTGGCCGAAGCTCTGAAGAGAAGAGACATTTTGATCAAAGAGTTGGTTGAGAGGCCGGGTCATCAGCGCACTAGAATCCTTTTTGAAGAAATCAAGCATTCTAGCGAGAAACTGAAAGAGTTGCCCATTTTTTATATAGCTTTGTTGATGTACTGTGGTTACCATCAGGCTTGTTGATGGATCCACTATCTTGACGTTTTTCCTGTTTTAAATTCATTATAGAACGCTTCAACGTGTATTGTTTTTCTGTTAAATTCAAGTGATTGGTATTCAGAAATAGCTCTTTGCCAGTGCTCCACTCACAAATACTGTATCACAGCACGATGTCACAGCACAGTTTCTCTTGATAATATCTGTATCCTACGCCTCTTCTCGTGATTAAGACTGAAATCAGGGTTGAAATGCCCTGGAAGTGATAAACATGGCATTTGCATGGGATTCACATTGCATAACATTTCATTTTTGCATAGCAGGTACTTGTTGCAGGAGCCCTCTAACTTTTATTTGGTTTCAGGCATAATAGCTGATTCCCACATTCACCGATACGCAACCAGACGAAATCAAGCTAAAGTCATGGACTAGGTACAGACGGAGTTGGCTGAGTTAAGGGCGCGCATGGAACAGTTTATGAATTTGATGCAGGGTGTTGCCCAGGGGCAGCAGGACTTGAGAGCAGGGCAAGAAGACATGCGAGCTACCATCCAGAGGTTGGAGACAGAGATTCCTACTGGTGACCACGTTAACCCCCTAGGGTTAACCCTCCTATTGTTAACCCTCCTGTTGTCAATCCTCCAGTTGTTACTCCTCCTCCGGTTGGAGTTAACTTGGGTTTTGTTCCTGGAAACAATGGGCTGGTGGAAGATCGTTAGGATGATCAATTTTTTGTACTTAATGCTGATATGGGATTCTACCATGATGACAGGAAATACGAGGGACTGGCTGAAAGAGTGAAGGCTATAGAAAGTCAGAATCCTTTGGGAATTGATGTTGAGGATATGGGACTAGTACAGGGTGTCAAGATTCCCCCGAAGTTTAAACCACCTACTTTTGACAAGTACAATGGTAGCACTTGTCCTAAAACTCATCTCCAGGCGTATAACTGAAAGATAGCTGCTTATTCTGATGATCAGAAGTTATGGATGTACTTTTTCTAGGACAGTTTATCCGGAGCATCATTGGAATGGTATATAAAGTTGGACAGGGCTCGTATCAGAAGTTGGAAAGAGTTGTGCTTGGCTTTCTTGAAGCAATACCAGTATAACATTGACATGGCACCAAATCGCACTCAGTTACAAAGCATGACACTGGACCCTAAAGAAGGTTTTAAGCAGTACACCCAGAGGTGGCGTGAACTTGCTGCTCAGGTGCAACCTCCATTGGCAGATAGAGAAATGGCTGACATGTTCATGAATACTTTGCAAGGTCCGTATCTCGATCGGTTGGCTGCTTGTCCATCCACTGGTTTTGCTGACATAGTAATTACTGGAGAGAGAATCGAGAGTTTGCTAAAGATGGGGAAGATTCAGGACGCAAGTGGTACAAGTTCAGCTCCCGCAAAGAAGTTTTTTGGTAACAATAACAGAAAGCGTGAAGGTGACGCTAATGCTGCATACGCACAAGGGGGGAAAGGTAGAGGACAATAGAGTCCATATCACCAATCAACATCTATAACTATTCCAACTCCGGGTACTGAGGCTCAACCTGCAGAGCAAAGGCAGTATCACCCAAGAAAGAGAATGAATGACCGACATTTTGATGCTTTCCCTATGACATGCTCACAAATGCTACAGAATTTATTTCGTTTGAAGTTGGTACAATTAAGGACTTTGGCTCCCCCAGCGGGCAAATTACCTTTTGGGTATGATGCAAATGAAAAGTGTGAATTTCACTCAAATGCGCCAGGTCATAATGTGGAAAATTGCAAGGCTTTCAAACATGTGGTTCAGGATCTTGTTGATTCAAAGGCTATTAATTTTGCTCTGAGGCCTAATGTAATTCAAAACCCCATGCCTCCGCATAGTGGACCAGGGGTGAATTTCAATGAGGAAGATGGAAGTTTGAATCTGGTGAGGGACATTAATGATGTCAAGACCCCGTTGAAAGTTGTGAAAGACCACCTGCTGAAAGGGGGTGTATTTCCTGGTTGTTCAGAAAGTTGTGAAGATTGTTTGATTGCTAATAATGGTTGTGTGAAGTTGAGAAATAGCCTTCAGGGCATGATGGATGAAGGACGTTTACAATTTGATCAGTTGAAAAAGAATGATGATGAAGTCTCTACTATTACAATCTACTTTGATCCGGTGGAAATTCCAGTGCCTGCTCCTGTACAGACATCTGCGCCTGAACAAGTGGCTCCTATAGCTATAACTGTTCCCAGTCACGTCCCAAATGAGAACAAGGTTAGGATTCCGTGGTACTACGGAACTAATAGTCAAGGACAGAGGCAGGAGGTGAAGACTCCTAAAGAAAGTGGTTCAAGTATAGGAAATGTTGGGGGAATGGGTGGTTTCACTCGCAGCGGAAGGCTTTTTGCTCCTCAGACACTCAAGAAAGATGATACTGAAGCATTAACAAGGACCAAAGGAAAGCAGGTGATAGGCGATGAACCAGTGCCAGGGGCAGAATCTGATAAGTCATTGGAGAAAGATGTTGAGGAATTCATGAGAATAATCAGAAAGAGCGATTATAAGATCGTTGACCACCTACATCAGACTCCTTCTAAGATCTCCATATTGTCATTGTTGCTATGTTCCGAAGCACATAGGAACGCTTTGTTAAAGATTCTGAATATGGCGTACGTGCCGCAAGAAATATCAGTGAACCAGCTTGAAAGTGTGATTTCCAATGTTAATGCTGGTAACGGTCTAGGGTTCACAGATTTTGACTTAACGCCAGAAGGGAGGAACCATAATAAGGCTCTCCACATATTGATGGAATGTAAAGGTGCTATGTTATCCCATGTATTGGTGGACACTGACTCGTCCCTCAATGTGTTGCCTAAGAAAGCATTAGCAAAGCTGGATGTGGAAGGAGTTATACTGAGGCCTTGTGATCTAGTGGTGAAAGCATTTGATGGTTCAAAGAGATCAATGTTTGGAGAAGTAGAGCTACCTGTCCAGATCGGACCCCAGGTCTTTAATACAGTGTTTTATGTGATGGACATCCAACCAGCCTATAGTTGTCTATTGGGTCGTCCATGGATCCACGCTGCTGGGGCCGTATCTTCAACCTTGCATCAGAAGATAAAATTTGTAGTTGACGGTCAGGTTGTTATGGTATGCGGAGAGGAAGATATTTTCGTTAGTCATCTATCATCCTTCAAGTACGTGGAGATGGACGGAGAAATCCACGAAACTCTCTGTCATTCATTTGAAACTATGCATATGGTGAGGGATTCTCCGTCTAGTGAGGCAAGAGTGGGAACCTCTATGACTTCGTATAAGCAGGCTTTGGAAGTGGTGCAGTCTGGTCATGCGGAAGGATGGGGTCAAGTAATTGAGCTACCTTTCAAGAATGATAAGAGCGGAATTGCTTATAAACCTTCTCAAGTTCCACTGCTAAAGGGTCAAGAGTGTCAAGGGTCAGTTATTTTCTCAAGTGGAGGAGTCATACATCCAAGCCAGATTTGTGTAGCAATTGAAGAAGGTGAAGATAGTGACTGTGACCTAGACAATTGGGTGCGCCCATGTGCCCCAGGAATGAAGTTGAATAATTGGTTTTTGGAGGATCTCATCCAAGTTACTTTGCCAAATAAGTAATTTTCTATGTTTTCTTTCATTAAGCATGCAAAGGTCCTATGCTCTGCCCAAGGCATAATGACTTCATTGTAGGGCCCCATTTGTTCTCATACAAATTTTTATCATTAATAAAAGGACGTTTTGTATTCAAAATTGTGTTCCCTGTCTTTCCTTTTTATTTTTATTTTTAAATAAAAATGGCAACGTTTTCTTCGCTGTTTTCTTGCATTTTTTTCCTTTTCCTTTCAAAAAAGCAATTTCTAAAGGCATGAATTATCATTCATGTAGAAATAATTCTCTGGATCTTGTTGATGACGACCCTGCTATGGTTTATTATGACTTTGATAATCCAATATACCAAGCTGGAGAGGGGGATGAGGAAGACTGTGAACTTCCTGAAGAGTTGGCTAGATTATTGAAACAAGAAGAAAGAGCCATTCAGCCTCATCAGGAATCTATAGAAGTTGTCAATCTCGGTACTGAAGAGGTAAAGAAAGAGGTTAAAGTTGGGGCAAGCCTGGCAGAGGATATAAAGAAAGAGCTGATTGAGATGTTGCGAGAGTATGTTGACATCTTTGCCTGGTCTTATCAAGATATGCCGGAGTTGGATACGGACATCGTTGTGCACAGACTGCTGCTGAAAGAGGGTTGTTTTCCTGTCAAGCAGAAGCTTCGGAGAACCAAACCTGAAATGGCCATTAAAATCAAAGAGGAGGTGCAAAACCAATTGGATGCGGGGTTTCTAGCTGTTACTAGTTATCCACCATGGGTCGCTAATATTGTGCATGTACAGAAGAAGGATGGCAACGTAAGAATGTGCGTGGATTATCGAGATTTGAACAGGGCGACTCCAAAAGATGATTTTCCTTTACCACACATTGACGTGTTGGTGGATAATACGGCTCAATTCTCTGTGTTTTCTTTCATGGATGGGTTTTTCGGATATAACCAGATCAAGATGGCACCGGAGGATATGGAGAAAACTACATTTATTACCCCTTGGGGAACATTCTGCTATAAGGTGATGCCGTTTCGTCTAAAGAACGCTGGGGTAACATATCAGCATGCCATGGTGACGCTTTTCCACAATATGATTCATAAATAAATTGAAGTTTATGTGGACGATATGATTGCCAAATCACAAACGGAAGAAGAGCATTTGATAAATTTGAAAAAGTTGTTTGAACGGTTGAGAAAGTTCATACTGAGGCTAAACCCGAATAAGTGTACTTTCGGGGTAAGATTTGGTAAGCTTCTGGGTTTCATTGTCAGTGAAAAGGGAATCGAGGTGGATCCAGCAAAGGTAAAAGCCATTCAAGAAATGCCAGAGCCAAGAACAGAAAAACAGGTTCGTGGATTTTTGGGAAGACTGAATTATATTGCAAGATTCATATCTCATCTTACCACGACTTGCGAGCCAATATTCAAATTATTGAGAAAAGATCAAGCAATCCGGTGGAACAATGATTGTCAAAAGGCCTTTGATAAAATAAAAGAATATTTGCAAAATCCTCCGATTCTCATGCCTCCAGTTCCTGGGAGGCCACTGATTATGTATCTCTCTGTACGTGATGGATCAATGGGTTGTGTTCTCGGTCAACACGACGAGACAGGTAGGAAAGAGCATGCTATATACTACCTGAGCAAAAAATTCACCGATTGCGAGTCCAGGTACTCGATGCTTGAGAAGATATGCTGCGCACTAGCATGGGCTGCTAAGCGATTGAGACAATACATGCTGACTCATAGAACCCTACTGATTTCAAAAATGGATCCAGTCAAGTATATTTTTGAGAATCTAGCTCTTAATGGAAGGGTCGCTCAGTGGCAGATGGTTTTGACTGAGTATGATATACAATACACTCCCCAGAAAGCTATCAAAGGGAGTGTGTTGTCTGATTATCTTGCCGAGTTACCTATTGATGATTATCAGCCAATGAGGTTTGACTTTCCTGATGAAGACATCATGTTTCTCAAGGCTAAAGATTGTGAAGAGCCTCCGGTTGACGAAGGGCCGGATCCTGATGACAAATGGAAACTGATGTTTGATGGGGCCGTTAACATGAATGGAAGTGGTGTGGGGGCAGTCCTTATTACTCCGAAAGGATCACATATACCTTTCACTGCCAGGTTAACGTTTGATGTCACCAACAATGAAGTGGAATATGAGGCTTGTATCATGGGTATTGAGGAAGCCATTGATTTAAGGATCAAGACTCTCGATATATTTGGAGACTCTGCTCTAGTGATCAATCAGATCAATGGGGATTAGCATACCAACCAGCAGAACTTGATTCCTTACAGAGACTATGCTAGAAGACTGTTGACTTTCTTTACAACAGTAAAATTGTGCTATATACCTCGTGATGAGAATCAAATGGCTAATGCTTTAGCAACATTATCTTCCATGATTCAGGTAAATTGGTGGAACCATATACCAAAGATTAATGTGATGAGGCTAGACAGACCCGCTCATGTGTTTGCCGCTGATACGACGACTGATTATAAACCCTGGTATTTTGATATCAAGCGTTTCTTGAAGAGTCAAGAGTATCCGGCTGGGGCATCAAACAATGACAAAAAGACTCTGAGGAGGTTGGCAGGAAGCTTCTTCTTGAATAAGGATGTGCTTTACAAGCGAAACTTTGACATGGTCTTGCTCAGATACGTGGATAGACACGAAGCATACCTGTTAATGCAAGAAGTACATGATGGATCTTTAGGTACCCATGTTGGTGGGCATGCTATGGCGAAGAAGTTATTGCGAGCAGGGTATTATTGGCTAACTATGGAGGCTGATTGCTTTAAGTACGCCCGAAAATGTCACAAATGCCAAATCTATGCTGACAAGGTGCATGTGCCACCAAACCCTCTGAATGTGATGAGTTCTCCATGGCCCTTTGCGATGTGGGGCATTGATATGATTGGGAAGATTGAGCCTACTGCTCTCAACGGACATCGATTCATTTTGGTGGCTATTGATTACTTTACCTAGTGGGTGGAAGCTGCCTCTTTTGCAAATGTTACCAGGAAGGTGGTAGCCCGGTTTATTAAGAAGGAGATTATTTACCGATATGGGGTGCCCGAAAGGATCATTACTGACAATGGTTCTAATCTCAACAATAAGATGATGCAAGAGTTATGCCAGAGTTTCAAAATCGAACATCACAATTCTTCTCCTTATCGCCCGAAGATGAATGGTGCCGTCGAGGCAGCCAACAAAAATATTAAGAAGATTGTGCAAAAGATGGTGGTGACGTATAAGGATTGGCATGAAATGCTTCCTTTCGCCTTCCATGGGTACCGTACTTCTGTTCGTACATCTACTAGGGCAACCCCGTTTTCTCTTGTATACGGTATGGAAGCAGTGCTACCAGTTGAGGTTGAGATCCCTTCTTTAAGGGTAATGATGGATGTTAAACTTGACGAGGCTGAATGGGTTCGAGCAAGGTTCAACGAGTTGAGTCTCATCGAAGAAAGACGGTTGGCTGCAGTATGTCATGGACAGCTATACCAGAGGAGAATGAAACGGGCATTTGACCAGAAAATGCGTCCTCAGACTTACCAGACGGGCGACTTGGTATTGAAAAGAATTCTTCCTCCAAATACAGATCACAGGGGCAAATGGACTCCTAATTATGAAGGTCCATATGTTGTTAAGAAGGTTTTCTCGGGAGGAGCCTTGATGCTTATAACAATGGAGGATGAGGATTTTTTGTCATCTGTGAACTCAGACGCAGTTAAAAAATACTTCGCATAAAGAGACCCGCTGGACAGTAAAAAGAGAGTCCAGGCAAAAAAGGGCATCCCGTCGAACCATAATAATAATAAAAAAGGAAGAAAAAAGAAGAAAAGAAAAGGTTCGGGCAAAAATTAGGGATAAAAAAATAAAAAAAGAAAGTACACCCGGTAAGTTGAAAATCCGCAAGGGCAACTTAGGCAAAAAAAGGGTATCTCGGTGGATTGAAAACCCGTAAAGGGCGATCCAGGCAAAAGAGAGATTTAGCGAAAACCGCGATCTGAGTAATCTATATTGTCTCGTCTCAATCAATAAGCACTCTGAAGGATGGGAATCAGTTCAATCGTCCCCTTTGAAACCGAAGCAATTGGAGAGTCTTGAAGATATATGAACAATAGCAGGGTTGAAACTCAATGGAGTTCCAGTTTCACATTGCCATTAGGACAGTTTCTTTTCCATTTTGGCAATTACCTCTTTCCAGGAATTGCTTCTTGGTGTAAATGCCTATTTTCAGGCTTTCCAATCAATAAAATGGTCGTTATTCAGAATAATTCTATCTGTTTGTTTTGTTTTATAATTTGCTTTGTTTACACAAACGTCCAAATTTTTTATAAACATTTGCATGTGAAAACGTTGGGGTTCTACAATAATATGCATAAAAAGGAAAACATTTAAAATTGCTTTAACTGACGGGTGTGCTTGGGTGAATACTACAAAACCCATGTTACCTTGGGGCATATGTGTGCATTCTTTTGTTTGCAGGTGTTGAGAGTTCACTGGTTAGCTATTCAAAGATGTATGACGGCTTCAAGTCTTCAGGCCAAAATCCTTTACGAAGCTCAAATGATTGTTCCTCCCCAAGCTGAGATGGTTCCTTAGCAGGAAAGTACTTCTGGGAGGTGGTCGTCCCCAGCGTATTTACGGAGCTTCATGATCCTCAGCAACGTTGTCAAATGGTAGTACTGAAGCCATCATGTTCAGAAAAAGATTCTCATTTCACTCTTTTATCACAACGTTTACTGATTGAGTCCATCGTCTGGCTGATGGTCGCACTCTACGATTCGATATTAACAAGTCAAGTTTCGAATGGGTAGTGTTGTATCTTATTAAGTCAATTCTCCCATTCAGTACTTCCAACAGCTACAAGCTTTTCTGTGTCGATAACAGTTGTGAGTCCCCAGTGAAGTCGTCATCCCAAGCATGGGGCATTCCCCAGCAGAAGGTGTTCCAAATCTATTATCTCCAATAGAGTTTGAAGAGGCGTGGTCTTCTGTAAAATCCTCTCAAGGGACATTTCCAGCACGAGACGCTCTGAAATGGCTTTCCCCAGTAGAGTTTGTTAAAAGCTCATTTCCCCAGCGGAGTTCTATGGTTATAGTTATTCCCCAAGCAAAATGGTTCAGATGATGCCTCCCCAGCAAAGTTATCATTTCCTACAGTGACCTCGATAGGATTGTCAGGTCTGTGCCCAGATCAGGAGATCAGGTCAATTTGACTTCCCCAATACGGTTTGCGATCACGAAGTCAATCCAGCTTGTTATCCCCAGCGAAGTTGCTTACCTTTCCTCAGCATTTATTTTTCTGAGGACCTCTTTGCATTTTGCATATAGTATGCATGGCACCCTCAAAACGTGCAGCATTTCCATCGAGATGGAGCATTACGCCATGGAAAAATTCAAACATATGCATGTGAAGCATAGGCCAGTTTTGATAGCTCGTGCGAGAGCCTGAAACTTTGCTCCTTATATCATTGACAAAGCCAGAAAGCATGCCATGTTCATTCCCCAACAGATATCTCAAAGCATCGCAAAAGGTTTCATCACTTTTCTCCCCACAGTTACAAGTTCTTGGAACCATCCCCGATAGGATTCCTGTAGTCGTCCCCGACAGCACCTTTGAGTTTTAACCATGCTAGTTCCCTACAGGTACACTTACCCATCCTCGATAGGTAAGCCTTGGTTATAAACTGTAGCCGTCCCTGACAATACCTTTGAGTTTTAACCATGCCAGTTCCCGACAGGTACACATACCTATCCCCGATAGGTAAGCCTTGGTTATAAACTGTAGCCGTCCCTGACAGCACCTTTGAGTTTTAACCATACCAGTTCCCGACAGGTCCATTTACCCATTCCCGATAGGTAAGCCTTGGTTATAAACTGTAGCCGTCCCCGACAGCTCCCTATAGTTTGAACCTTGCCAGTTCCCGTCAGGTCCACTTGCCCATTCCCGATAGGTAACCCAGGTCCAAGCTTACCAGTTCCCGACAGGTATTCCACCAATTCCCGACAGGTAGGTCACCAGTTCCCGACAGGTAGGTCACCAGTTCCCGACAGGTATTTCACATGTTCCCGACAGGTATTTCACCAGTTCCTGGCAGGTTTCCTATGGGGTCCAATGGTTCCAAATTCTTTCTCATAAACTGTTCTTCCTTACCCTTGTTTCATTTACAACATTTCTCTTTATCCACACAGTGCAAATTTTCTCGGTTATTTTGGTATTCAATCCCTATGTATCTTGAACTCCTGATAGCCGTTGCTGTCATCCATTCAGATTCAAAGTTGATTGAATAGGGGCAGCTGTAATACCTCAAAATTTTCCCTCATGTTTTCTCAATAAATTGTTCTATGCTTTACTCATTTGCATTCCATAATAGGTCATAAATTGCATATCATTGGTTGCAAGGCATGGTATCTAGTGCTTCAAGGTGTGAACAATTGAAAGCTAGAAAAAAGGAAGAGAATAAGAGCCGAAGGTCTTCAAACAAGCCTCAAGGGTCTCTTATGTCATATATCCTCCCATTGGATCCCACAAGTCATGAGAAGATGGGAATTCATTAAGAAGATTGGATAGTGCATCATCTCCTACACAAAATAGTCTAAAATTGGGATATGACCCTCAAATGGGAAAGCTCTTTGAGTTTTTATCACCTCCAAATGTCATATCTCATCTTTGTTAGATAGGATATACATCATATTCAGAGGAATTTGGATTTGGAAGATGCGGTATTTCCTCCTAATCAGAGGGTACCAAAATTAGGGTTTGACATAAAATCAGTTTATTTCTGATTTTTTGGACAAAACTTGATCTCATGGTATTCCTTATGTTCCTAAGTGTATATGGATGGAAGATTGCCCATCAATTGGTTTCAGAAGGGTTTCAATTGGTCAGAGGATTCAAAATCAGGAGAATTGGGGAAAAGGTCAACTGTGCAGTGAAAAAGTCAACTCCTGACTTTTTAAGATCAAATTCATGAAATTCAAGTTAAATATGGTCATTGGACAAGATTTGATCAAGAAATGATGGAGGAATCATGAAAAATCAACAAATGTACAAAGTTTCCATTTTTGGAAATTTAGGGTTTCCAAAAATGGCAAGTTTGGACCATTTTGCACCACACTTTGAGGCTCTCTTTCTTCAAGATAAAAGCTCCAAACTTCAGGCCCAATTTGAGCCAATTGAAGTTCACATTCTAAGCTTCAAATCCATATAAAGAACTCTTCCATTGGATCAAAATTGAGGGAGTTATGATCAATCAAAGTTTGACAAAACTAGGTCACAAACCAAGTCATGACCAAGCTGGACCAGGCCCATGCGCCATAATTTTGTCAAACACATGGTGGGCATAATGTCAAGCCATTTCTCATTGAAGGAGGCTTCAAATGAAAAAATGTTGAACATCAAAGTTGTTCATCTCAATGTCCTCTTCAACTTTGATGTTGGACATTTTTCCATTTGAGCAAGTTATGATGGAGTTATGATGGTCCTAAGATGAGGTGTTCATGCTGAAAATCCATAGGTCACATTGCCATGCCATGACTTGTCTTGCCACGCCCTTCAACCAGTTTTAAACCTTGATGTTCCAAGCCATTTTTCATCAACTTCCAAGCCTCCATTCAATTCAATTCCAACATCAAACTTGTTCTATGATAGTTCATCTTCCCAATGGCACAAAAAACTCATCATTTCATGCACCACATTGTTCTATGATTGTTACATCAGAATAACAACATCACCACCACTCTTTTCGCCACCTCACCATAACATCATGAAACTCACCCACACCTTAGCCAACCTCTTCTCACTCGCCCTAACTAACTTGACTCAGTTAGTTAGAGGCAACTTATTTAACCATGCTTGAACTCATTTGACTAACTCAGTTAACCACCCTAGTTCAATCTCAACCACACATATAAATTAGAAACTCACTCACAATTTCATTTCAACTTCATTTCGCTCACACATTCCACAAACACTCTCAAATTATCTCTATTCTCTCTCTCTGATCTCTCACGAACTCAACACCTTCATCACTCAACTTCTTCAATCATCATCTTCAGTGTGATTTCTGAGCAAGAATAAGCATAATAAACACCAACTCTCCAACTGTATCTTCATCACATTTTTTAATCTTCCACTATTTTCAATATCTCAAGACTCAGCTGCATTTATTTTGCACAAATTAAGCTCAAGATCAAGAGAGGATCTCTCGTTTTCTTCTGCTTCAAGTTTCTGCAAACTTCAGGTTCCAATTCCTCCAACTTTATTGCATAAATCCATATTGTTTTAACTTATTTTTTCTGTGGTTTTTAGCTTACTAGAAGCTGTGTGCGTCCTGGCTAGTTGATAGGCTCTTTAGGAGCATAGTTGAAAAATTAGGGCAAGATTGTTGCGTTCGATTCTCATTGTGTGTGTGTGATGTGTGAAAACTGAGCTTATATTCGTGATCCTTGCAACTTCCTCTTTCTATTGGTATGTAGTTTGTTGATTTCTGGAACAATGTAAAACTTACAGTGGCGGAGAGTGGCCGGAGAAGATGACCGGAGGTCCTTCTCCGGCTGGTGAGGTTTAATGTTAGGGTTTATGCCAGTTTTAATCATAGCTGTCCGATCTTTTAATCCAACGCTCATAGAAGTACCAACGCATTAAAATCCACCATCCCTCTCACATGCATCATTTTGAATCTGAATGACTTCATTGTCTGTGTGTGTGCATGCTATCTATTGTGGACCCTAGCTTTGAATGGCTTTATGTGTGTACTTGTTTGATGATCGTGCATTGAGATTAATCCAATGGTTTAAACGTTGCCAACGCATTAATGAAACCATGTGCATCACGCGTGCAAGTTATTTTAATCTGAGTGTTCTTGTGTGTATGCGTACATGATTGCTTTAGTGTGCGTGCGTTTGGATTTTTAGATGTGATTACTTTAATGATCATCGCTGGTGGACCTGACTGTGTGGCTATGATTGACTATGCATATTGACTGATTGTATACCATGTCACACACAATCACACGTATATGGGCTGGGTTTATAATTGATATTTGCACACCCCTCTTTTGGGCCCAAATTATTTTCAACATGGAAATTACTCATGTTGTACCCCCTCCCCATTTCTTATATTATTTTTAATTTCTTTTCCATATTTGTTTAGTTTTCTTATTTTAAAAATAGCAAAACATTTTTAAAATTCCCAAATTAATTCATGAACCAAGTTTAGACATTTAAATAATTTTTTATAATTTTTAATTCTGACTTTGTGAATTTTTGCACATTATTCCATGATTTTCTTTTATTTTCTTTTTGATTGATCCTTCTTATGGACACTTGAACTTGTATGATTTCTTTCTCTCATTTCACACATCATCTTTAACTCATTCTTTTTGCATTGGTTAAATAATATCTTAAGGTGTCCAAAAATATTCTTGATTTTTAAAGTCATCTTCTATGATGTTTGTATGATCATCTTTACACTTCTTTTTGTGGCATTTCAATATGACTTTGTGCATTTCTTTGTGACACTTTTATCTTGAATTTCAGTATGAGTTTGTAATATGTGTTTTGCCTCTGACTTAGGTTAGCTGTGGCTAATTTCCATAATTTTCTCATGTGCTTTAATAGTGGTTTGATGATTCATGATTGGAGTTGATTCTTATGCACATCCACCTACTTCCTTCTTGTGTGATTTTGGTTAAGGCACTTGTGCCATTTTGTGAGTTGTTTGTGCATATTTTATAGGTCATTTGCATGATGTCATTGGTCATCTTTGTTTCATTATAGGTCACCTTGACTTGTGTTGGCATGTGGTGTGAGCTTATGTGTTATAACCTGAAAGTTTGACATGTTATCTTCTCTTGTTCTCTTCTTATGCTTTACATGTGCAATGAGTGCATTTTGTATGATATTTCTTTCATTCCATCAGCACCTCATCAATTTTATGCCACTGCCCACATGTATGCATTAATCATTTTACATGTTATGTATCTCTAATATGTCAATTTGTGCATATATTGAAACATGTATCTCTTATACTTACTTCTACTTCATCTTATCCATTCTACTTGTATTCTTTTATCCATGATTGGTATGATGATTCATATGCATGTTGAGACATTGATAAATGACATTAGGATCTGACTTTGATCTTGTGTGGAGCATTAATGCATGATCACTTTGCATTCCCACCCATTCTTCATCTATTTCTTTCATGATGCATTTGTTGGGTGTTTAAGCTTTGATTGTGTATAATTCATTTGTGTTTGATACCTTAACATTAGAGAACACCTTTAGATGTAGGTTCTGACCATAATTGAGTTTCATCTCTTAGGATCCTATTTCATTGGTTCTTAATTGGTTTGATCATTGTTTGGTATTCTTTCTTCATTCCATTACTTGTAAATGTTTTGTGAACTAACATTTTTCATGTAGGTGCAAATGGTAAGTAAGTGTGTGGATATGCTTCCACATGCAATTCTTTCTTTCATCTCCTATTATTTCTTTTAATGATTCAACTTGTGATCATGATAAGCATTTGTATGCTTTCCTTGAATAACTTCTTCTTCATCCCTCTTTAAGATCAACTTAACTTCCACCTTGGAAGTAAGTTGCTTCTTTAGCTATTCTTCTCCTTTCTTTTAGGATTAGATTTCTTAAACCACACTAAACTTTAGGACATCCATGTATGATAACATTAAGGTTTGAGTCTTAGTCTCCCTCATTAGTTTTCACCTTTTGCTCCATTTGAGTCTCTATCTTTCTCATCTCAAAACAAAAGTAAAAAACACTTAATGATGGCATAACATGTATTGCACTTAAACCTAAAGTATGGGAAATGGAAGGAGGAGGGTTTCTCTCCACCTTCCTAGAGTGTTTAGCATACGGCCTGTTAGGACGACCATGTGATGCATTCGATCTTATACGATAGACTTGAATGCAATACGCGTTATAAAAAACAAAATAATCAAAACACTTCTTCTTAAAAGACAAAAACAAACAATAACGTCTTTCCTCCGGGATTTCTCTCCTCATCTCATTCACTCATTCCTTAAGGATACGTCATTTCCGTTCTACCGCAAACAGGTAACGCTTAAGTCTCCATACAGCGAGCTGCAACACCTAAACTGCTAGGAAGCGAACGTTGACGTTTCCACTAAAAAACACAAAAAAATTTCCCTTAGGTGAGGGGAACTATGTCGTTCTGATTCTCATGCTCCCGATGAGATACGTAGGTAGTGGGGTAGGGCCTATTCGAGCACTTCTTTTATTTTCCCTACATTTGTTTCTCTTTCTTTCTCCTTTCCTTTTCCAGTTCTCCAGCTAGCAATTCCTTTTTCCAGTATCCTTTCCTTACACCCTTTGATCGAGACAAGCAAGCGTGGATCCCATCGGGTACGAAGGACGCGTGGGGGTGCTAATACCTTCCTCTCGCATAACCGACTCCAGAACTCAGTTCTGTTGGTTGCAAGACCATGCTCTTTCCTTTCCCTCAGGTTTACGCAGTGTTTCCTTACCCTCTCTTGGGATAAATACACATTGTTGGCGACTCTGTTTCGGTGCCACTTTCGCGTTTGTACTTGGATGAAAATCCCGGGAGCGACAGCTGTCTTCGGAGTCTTCAGAACTCCTTGTTTGAAAATCGTGAGGCTTCAGCAATTTGACTTTGTTCCATCAGAACCCTTGTCTCGTCTTCAAATTGAGTACTGTTCTTCGAAGCATCTTACATTAAGCATTGCGCTAAATTACGGAAGCAGAACCTGTTTGCTAGGTTCTCACACATACCAACATTAGTTGCACAAAATTGTTCATACAAATATTCATCTGTTATCATCAAAACTTTTAGAGATAATATTGCAGAACCAAATCTTGTTCTCACAGTATTTTCAAAAATCCCGGCGCGATCGCCGTTTTAAAAAAAAAAACATCTGGGCCTCTCCTTGAGCTGTAAGCCCAATCACTTGTACAAAAATAAATTATTGGGCCTCTAATGGAGTGTAAGACCCAATCCTTTGTAAATACAAATAATTTTTGGGCCTCAGATATTGTATAAGTCCCACTGTGTTTTCAAAAAAGCTCGGCGCGATCGCCAGTTCAAAAATCAAATCATCTGGGCCTACCCTCGTGTTATAAGCCCCATTCCTCTCCTTGAAACAACTTTGGGCCTCTTGAGAGAGTGTAAGACCCATCCCTTTGTACAAAAAACCTTTCTTGGGCCTCAGTCACTTGTATAAGTCCCTGTACAAAACCCTGGGCCTCTCCTTGAGCTGTAAGCCCCAATTTTCCTTTTAAAAGAACTTTCTCCTTTGATTTTGTAATATAGTGTTTTCAACTTTCCTTTGTTGAACAACTAACCATACAACATGGAAGGTCTACAACCGAGTAAGTGTTTACCTGCTTTCATTTACCGCTTTCATATGTATATAACTGTACTGTGGGGCTGTTTCACTGTAAGTCTTCTTTCATAAACTCATATCAACTGTGTAATAATAGTATAGATATTTAGAGTTTCCCCAGCAACTAAGTCTAGCACTAGGAAAAGCCCCATTGATCGCTCTTAAATACAGTCAAAACTAGATCCCTATAGGATTACCAGATACATTCTTCCCTCCTCTTGGGGTTAAACAATATGGAGATGTGAAAGGTAGATTCTTTTTTAACCCTTTCTCAGACTGTCACCTTTAGAAGTTGTCAAAGAGACTCTACTCCCCAGAGATGATCTTTTCTCCGTGAATGGCATCTCTTGAGTTTCTTCCAAATTCTCGGACTTTCCTGGCTTGATCCATTCTCGGTGAAAGGCATGTCTTGAACTTCTTGGGGTTTGGGGACCCACAGGCTTCCTAGAAGCATCCCCGCCTCCTCTTGGGCGTTGTACAAGGACCCGTCGGCTTCTTAGAAGTTTTCACAACCTCCTCTTAGGCTTCGTATAATGATTCTTCCTCCGGGAAGATAGCCTCCTCTTGGGCTTCGTACAAATTGTCCCTCGGCTTCTTAAAAGTTTCTAGCCTCCTCTTGGGCTTCGTACAAATTGTCTCGACGACCTCCTAGAGGTATAGGAACAGAAATTAGTCATCTTAATAGAACATTCTTTCAAAGAGTCTAGATCTTGCCACCACAACTGTACTGTCCCTTAATTTCTCTTAAGTATAGTACAAAAGATAAAACTCTAGACTTGGATAGTCTAAGCCCTTGAGTCTCAAAGACATTCTCAAACCCCTTTCAAGAATGGGAAGAACACCCGCAGACTCGGACAGTCTCAATACCCTTTGGATTTCCTATTTCCTTAAAGAACAGGAAATAACTCTGATCCTTCGATCAGTGCCAAAGCACAACCTTACCTTTAATCTTCATAAGAACTGATTTTCTCTTTTAACCAATATACTGGACCTGTCACTCAACTGAAACAGTTTCCATAGCCTCCTCTTGGGCTTTGTACAATGATTCTCCCCAGCGGAGCTAACTTTTAGCCTTCATCTCAGGCTTCGTACGAGATACAAAAACACTCTCTTGTTGAGTATAAAAGACTCTCATGTTGAGTCACTTCCCTTTTAGCCTCTATCTCGGGCTTCGTACGAGATACAAAAACACTCTCTTGTTGAGTATAAAAAGACTCTCTTGTTGAGTCACTACCCTTTTATCCTCCATCTTGGGCTTCGTACAAGATATAAAATCACTCTCTTGTTGAGTATAAAAAGACTCTCTTGTTGAGTCGATCACCTTTGGCCTCCATCTCGGGCTTCGTACGAGATACAAAATCACTCTTTTGTTGAGTACAAAAGACTCTCTTGTTGAGTCGACCCCTTTAGCCTCAGTCTTGGGCCTCGTACAAGACACATATAAAAACACTCTCTTGTTGAGTCAACCCTTTTAGCCTCTATCTCGGGTTTCGTACGAGACACATAAAAACACCCTCTTGTTGGGCCAATAGCCTCCTCTTAGGCTTTGTATAAGAAAACCCCGGTTGAACCAATCAACCTTTTAGCATCAAAAGCTATGCCTCGTTCACACTATACAAACATCAACAACTCCTCTCCCTTCATCTAATTGTTGTAAGCGGTAAGCCTTTGGATTATTTACATCCACTCCACTGTCCCTCTTTTAGCTTGAGGAATTCCTAAGGAAAGATAACATTGGTCTAAACTGAGTTAAAGTCTTCTCCTTCAAGTTGAAAATCCCCTATAAAGGAAATTATGGCATTGTTGGATTCACATATCCCATTTAAAGTAATTCTTCTTTATAATCAGTCACCCAAAATTTGTGACAAACAGAACCCCTTTAGAGATGACAAATTCTCTCTAAAGTCAGAACTCTTTAGCTCCACATCTTGGGCTTCAAACAAGATACAAATAGAACCTTCAGCTTCACATCTTGGGCTTTGAACAAGATACAGACCACCTTTAGCTTCATGTCTTGGGATTTGAACAAGACACCAAAACATTATTTCCTCCCATAGAATAGGAGGAACTACAATCGCTATGATTTCCCTGTTTCGGTAAACGGGAATACGTAGGCATAAGATTGAAAGAGAAATCTTAGCGACCACACCTCATCGAAAACCTCAGGTCACAAACCCTCATATATCAATCAAAACATCCAAGTCCATATTCCCCACCAAAAGTCTAAACTCGATCAAAATAACCCAAGAGAGGCCCCTCCACATTGATCGCATCTGTAAACCAACAGTTTTGACTGTTTAACCTCAGTTTGCAAAGTAGGGTTAGTTGGAGACATCTATTTCCCTTCCTTCATCAGCTTCAATAGGAATAAAAATGAATCGATCTGTAGTACCCTCCCAGAGCGACAGTGCTTAAGAACCACGTCCAAAATCGCTCGCTACAGTTATGAAGGAAATAATGAATCTGTTTTGTTTTAAATTTATCAGGAAAACCTTTGACCACAGTTGTTATATCCAACTGCATTGAAATGTAGATCTCAGTACAACAGTTGAATAGTAAAACTGTGGTTAAATAATTTTCAATTTTTTTATTTATTTATGAACTTAGGTGACACATGCTTTTTGTAATAGGAAAAATGGAAAAAAAATGTAGTTGCAAGGATTCAAAGCTTGTAACACTTACTTTATCACCACAGTTGTTTATCTCAACCGTGATTAAATAACTTTCAAAAAATAAAAAATATATCAGGCGCATCCAGTTTGCAATATTACAGCGGTGGAAAGCATAACTGTAGTAGTATTATGTTACCGAATGTGTATTTTGTAGTAGTGACGCTTTGGAAATTTCTTTACAAGCTCTTGAGATAACCAATGCCACTTTTATGGAAGTGGAGGAATCTTTGGAGAAGGTCAAACCATTATTTTCATCTATGAAGAGTACAAATTCGACTATTGAGAATGGGAGTCCTGAAGGTTGGGGATAAGTTATTGACATCAGCATGAAGAAATACCGTTTCGGTTTGGGGTACAAGCCATCTGTCAAAGAAGGATCCCTAGTCCCTGTAAAGAACCTAATGCAAAGTATTCAAGAAGTTTTCATCAGCGCAGGCTATGTCTATGAAGATCAAGTCAGTGCAATTGAAGAAAACACTGAAGATGAAGACATGTCAAATCTGGTGTATCAGTGTGAAGCAACTTTGGCCAATTGGGAAGCAATGGAGATTCCTGAAATTATTCCTATGTCAAAGTAATTGTTGTTTTTCTTTGTTTTCTAAATCCTTAGCTCTGTCCAAGGCTAATGGATCATGTTGTAGGGCCACTTTTCAAATTTAAAATTATCATGATGAATAAAAGACAATTTTTTAAATTCTTATTGTACATTTATTGTTTTTTTTCTTTATTTTCAAGAAAATGGCAATCTTTTCAAAAACAACAAAAAAAGTTTCCTTTTGCATTTTTAATTTTCACTTTTAATAAAAAGAAATCATTTAAAAACATGCAGAATAATTAATAAACCCCTTGAATCCAATGACTATACTCCCTCTCATAACTTTGAGTTCCTTATTTACCAAGCGAAAGAAGAGGATGATGAAGATTGTGTTATCCCCGATGAATTAGCAAGACTACTTGAGCACGATTCCAAAGCCCTCCGGCCATATCAAGAGTCGGTGGAGATGATCAACCTTAGCATAGAGGAAGAGAAGAAATAGGTCAAGATTGGAACCACGCTTGGTGCAAGTATCAAAGAGAGATTGGTCAAGTTATTGCAAGAGTTCATGGATGTGTTCGCATAGTCATACCAGAATATGCCAGGTCTGGATACTGATATTCTTGTGTACAAGCTGCTGCTTCAATCAGAATGCCAACCAGTGAAGCAGAAACTCCGAAGAACAAGACCAGACATGGCTCTGAAGATTCGTGAAGAAGTCAAAAGGAAATTTGACATTGGTTTCCTAGAAGTTTCAAAGTATACTCAATGGGTGGCCAATATTATACCTGTACCCGAAAAGGATGGAAAGGTTAGGATGTGCGTCGATTATACAGATTTGAACAAAGCTAGTCTGAAGGATGATTTCCCTTTGCCACACATTAACACTCTAGTAGACAACACAACTAAGTTTGTTGTTTTCTCCTTTATGGATGGTTTCTCAGGCTATAATCAAATCAAGATGGATCCTGATGATATGGAAAAGACCATGTTCATCACCCCTAGGGGAACGTATTGCTACAAGGTCATGCCCTTCGGTCTCAAGAATGCAGGGGCAACATATCAAAGAGAGATGCTCACCCTCTTTCATGATATGAGGCACAAAGAGATTGAGGTTTATGGCAATGACGTGATCGCTAAATCCCAAAGTGAAGAGGACCATATGGATCACTTGCAGAAGTTGTTTGAGCGCCTCAGAAAATTATGACTACGTTTGAACCCTACTAAATTCACAGTTGGTGTTCGATCTAGAAAATTACTTTGCTTCATCGTTAGTCAACATGGAATTGAGGTAGATCTAGAAAAAGTTAGAGCAATACAAGAAATTCTTGCTCCGCGTACCGAAAAAGAAGCCAGAGGTTTCCTTGGATGATTGAATTACATCTCCAGCTTTATCTTCCATATGACTACTACGTGTGAACCCATCTTCAAGTTGCTTCGCAAATATCAAGCAGTTGAATTGAAACCTGACTGTCAAAGAGCTTTTGAGAAGATCAAAGATTACTTACAAGAGCTTTCTATTCCGATTCTACCTATTTAAGGGAAGCTGCTCTTTATGTATTTGACTGTCCTTGACGAGTTAATGGGATGCGTGCAAGGACAACACGATGAAACTGGCCGAAAGGAGCATGCTATTTATTACTTGAGCAAAAAGTTCAACGATTATGAAACAAGATATTCACTTTTGGGGAAAACTTGTTGCGCTCTAGTATGGTCCTCCAAATGTCTTAGGCAATATATTATTTGTCATACCACTTTGTTGATTTCTAAGACGGATCCAATAAAGTATATATTTGAAAAGCCTACTTTAACTAGAAGACTCTCCCATTGGAAAATGTTGCTGTCTGAGTACGACATCCAGTACATGACCTAGAAGGCCATCAAAGGAAGTGTGTTGTCTGATTCCAAGGATAGAGAACCAAGTAGCAAATGCTCTGGCTATGCTAGCCTTAATGTATCAAGTCAGATTCCACAATGATGTGCCACTAATTCAAATCGAGGGAAAAACTGAACCAGCCTACTGTCAATTGGTTGAAAAGGAAGCTGATGGGAAACCTTTGTTTCATGACATCAGACACTACCTGCAAAATCAAGAGTATCCAAAAAATCCTACGACCGTGGATAAGAAGACTTTGAGGAAGTTAGCATCCAAGTTTTTCCTAAGAAATGATGTTTTATACAAAATAAACCATGACATGGTTCTACTCAGACGCATGGATAGACAGAAAGTAGACCTATTGATCAAAGAGATTCATCAGGGATCCTTTGGAACCCATGCTAATGTGCATGCTATGGCTAAGAAGATCTTGAGAGATGTTTATTAATGGTTGACCATGGAGTCTGACTGTTTCAACTATGCCAGAAAAAGTCACAAGTGTCAAATTTATGCTGACGAGGTGCATGTACGGCCAACACTGTTGAGTGTTTTGACATCACCATGGCTTTTCTCAATGTGGGGCATTAACATAATTGGCGCCATAGAACCCAAAGCTTCTAATGGTCACTGCTTCATTCTGGTTATGATTGATTACTTTACCAAATGGGTAGAAGTTGCTTCTTACGCCAATGTGACAAAGCAAGTGGTTGCCTATTTCCTCAAGAAAGAGATTATCTACTGCTCTGGAATTCCAAGCCGGATTATCACAGATAATGGGAAGAATCTAAACAAAAAATCAATGAAGGATTTGTGCGAGAACTTCAAAATTGAGCACCATAACTCTTCCCCATATCGTCCAAAGATGAATGGAGCTGTTGAAGTTGCTAATAAGAATACCAAAAAGATCTTGCAGAAGATGGTGACAACTTACAAGGATTGGCACAAAATGCAACCCTTTGCACTACATGGATACTAGACCTTAGTTTGCACTTCAATAGGGGTAACCCCTTTCTCTTTGGTGTATGGGATGGAAGAAGTTCTCCCAATCAAAGTAGAGATAACGTCTATGAGAGTCTTGATGGAAACCAAGTTGGAAGAAGTTGAATGGATTCAGAACATATATGACCAGTTGAACCTCGTTGATGAAAAACGTATGACCGCAATGTGCCATGGAAAGTTGTACCAAAAATGGCTCAAGAGGATGTTTGACAATAAAGTCTGTATTCGAGAATTCAAAGAAGGAGATCTCGTGCTCAAGAAGATTCTTCCTATGCACAAAGATTTACTTGGGAAATGGACTTCTAACTATGAAGGCCCATATGTTGTAAAGAAAGCCTTCTCCAGGGGTGCCCTAATTATTACAACTATGGATTATGTAGAGCTCTCACACCCTGTAAATTCTGTTGCTATTAGAAAATACTATGCCTAATAAAAACCCGAAGTCGAAAACCTGAAAAGTCGACTTAGGAAAAAATGGGTATCCCGATGGATTGAAAACCCGAAAGGGTGATCTAGGTAAAAGTTAGGGATAAAATAAAAAAAATGATAGCTCGCTAAGTTGAAAACCTAAAAAGGCGGCTTAGGCAAAAAAGAGCATCCCGGTGGATTAAAAACCCGAAAGGGCGGTCCAGGCAAAAATTAGGGACAAAAGGAAAAGACTGCTTCAGATAGTGCTTATCAACACAAGAAGAGCCAAAGGAGGAAGGTCAATCCATTTCTCCCTTCAGAAGCAAGGTTTTGTGGAGTCATGGTTATTAGGGCTAGTAGTGGTTATTGGATTCAATGTAAACCCTTTCCCCATTGCCATTTTCAAATTGAAATATTCCATGGAGTCCGCCATTTATGTGATACCATTCTTGAATAAATACAAATTTTGCCTATCAATTTTATCATTCGTGTTTTTCTATGGTTTTCTTTGTTATGCAAAATGCCATTTAATTGTTAATAATAAAATTTTGAACTTGAAAGGATTTTTAAAACATATTGAAAAAGAAGTCCTTCAGCACATAAGCATAACATGTCATTGCATCTAGGGAAACAATTAGGGTTTTATGTATTTAAATACCTTTTACCCCGATCTCATAAGGATTATCATCACTCATGCCACCTGGTAAACATATTTAAATAGGGGTAACTGCCATACCCTAAATTTTTCCCCACCTAAAGTCATGCATCTGTATTTCAGTCATCTATATTCATTCGTTTGCATCCATTCATTTGCATAAGTTTATCTGTATCTCATCTACATCATGTCTCATAATCATTTCATATGATCGCATTTCCATGCATAGGTCAGAATTCATTAATCGAGGATTAGTTAACTTTGCTTCTGCTGCTTTGTTAAGACCAGGGAATACATTCTTATCATGCATACATCATTAATTCATGCACCATTTCATTCAATTTAGAATAGTTGTAAATCTCATGCCATTTTAATTTAACATTTATGATCATTGTCATCACATTTTCATTTTAACAAATAAGTCTTATTTCTTGAATAATGTTTGACTTTGGTTTGGAATGTAGATTTAAATAATGAATGTAGAATTTTCATAGTTGGAATCACATTGTTGTTTTTGAAAAAAAATTCATAAAAAGTTTGCAAGTTGACATTTTACATTCACTTTGATTTTGAATGCATCTTTGTGTTGCCATATTTTCTTCTCACTCATATGATTCAAGTTGATTTCAATGGCACATTTCATTTTTTGGCCTTGATTTTTATTTGGTCTCACATTTCTAATGTTGTAGTTCAAGGACCAAATTGGTTTCTAATGGTACACATCTACCTTCATTGATATTAAAATGGATCTCATAAAGAGTTGTTGTTAGAATTCTAGTTTTTTTTTTTAATTTAATACATTAGCATGCATTTGAAATTCAAATTGAAAAAAAAAAATCTTTATCATTAGCATTACATTAAGAACTCATAGTACACTAGAATGGTTACACAAGTTGAAAGCCAAACATCTCAAGCCCTATTTTTTCTAAGTTAGTCTCCAAGAAATTCAAGTATGCCTTTGGTTTTCCTGCTTGCCTCCAAACTTGTCAAAATCACCACCATGGTCAAGCCTTCTAGCCTCTTTTCTTCACTTTCAAGTCACATAGGCCAAACATCACCAAAAGTCCATCATATGGTCTTGTTAAACCTAACAAAACAAGACAAAATTTGGTTACAATTGATACCCAAAACAATGTGAAGAATCAACCAAAGTTCAAAAGAAAGAAAGTAGGACAAACTTGTTGCTCTTAAAGCATAACCAATAAAATTTCAAAGAGAATGAAATGGAAATTATTGTTGCAGAAAATTAATAAAAAGTACAGCAAACTTTGGTCACAACAAAACAAAATATGCAGAAAATACAGCAAGTACAGTGTAATACGCCGTGTTTCCTAAAATACTCTAAATAATATCAGTTGAGATCAACTGAGTTCCTATGTGCTCTGAGAGTTATCAGTTGGGATAATTAGAGTAACTAGTGAGCTCAGATTGACTTAATTAATATTATTCAAGACTAGCCTTTTATTAATTGGTACAATAGAGACATTTTGATAACATCAATAATGAGTCAGTTGCTCTAGTAGAACAAATATTAAGCATTGTATCACTTAATGTATTTGTTACTACTAACTAAACAATTTTTCTACCACAAACTTCTTACCCACTTCTTCACCACATAAGCCATATTCTTACTAACTTTCCTTATGGCATCTCTATGCATTATATTGGTTCCAACTTTGTGGGAAAAGGCATAAAGAGAAAGAGGAGACATAGAAAGAAGAAGAAAACCTAGTAGAAGTAGAAGAAAAATTGAGAGTTCTTCATCATCCATCATCAACATCATCTCATCTTCATCAATCAACAAATTTTTCTTCCTCATTGTAAGGTGGGTTCTAGGTAGAAGCATTAGGTTAGGTATTTTAGATAGAAATTGATGATATTTGAATTGTTGACATGTTTTCTTCCAATACCATGAAAATATTATGAATGTGTTGTTATTCATGTTGGTTGTGATGAAAGGTTGTGTTATATGTTGATATTTGGTTGTGAATGAATCTTGTTGGGGTGGGTGGAAAAAACCCCTTCATTGTTGTTCTATTCTACAGGTTATCCTCCAAAATTCGACGCGGCCACTAGGCGAGCTTGGGCGACCTGTGGCAACCTACTTTTTCTGCTAGCATCGCCGGGAGAGACCTAGAAAATAAAAGGCGAGAAAGCTCATTGATGGCTCGCTGGGAGACCATGATGCAGTTTTGATTCTGTCTACACCTCGCCTGGGGTTCGTCAGGTGAGCCAAAAGTGAGCCAGCCTCACTGGCTGCTCACCGGGCAACCGTGACAAATTTTAGGTAAATTGTTTTATTACGTGTTTATGGTGTTCCACATGCATGTCTTAGTCTTATTTATGTTAATTACCATGGATTTCGGTTGGTATGCATGTTTTCCATGTATGTATCGTTACTTGTGATTAATGAAAACATAATTGAAAAACTATAAGGATTGGTGAGGAAACCCTTAATACCAATTAATGGAATGAGATACAAGGATTTATGATCCGTGTTGATAGCTTTAGACGCAGGGTTTGTCAGGGAATGATGCCTTGGTATGGTTTCCGATTAGTGATAGTTTGATTTGGTGAACTCAAGCAACATGTTTCCATATACTGTAAGGATTGTGAACTCAAGTTTTTTCCCCTTTTGTGAGTTGAGCTAGTAAGGTGTTTAGAACCTTGTAGAGCCGAGAGAGCCCATAAGATAGGGAATCCACTTGGATTATTATCTCACCCCATGTTGTTGATTATTTTTTAGGTAGTTATGATTCGGCGAAGGGTAAGGACAAAGTAGCATGATGTCCATACTTATTTGACATTTTAGATGGCTTTTCGCTGTGCAGATGGATATTTTGATATCATCCCACAATGATTTAGTTCTTAGTTTATATTTTTTTGGGCACCCTTGTATATATTGTGCCATTGTTGTGTTGTTACTTTGGGCATGTATATGTATAATGTTGCTACTAGGAACTTATGTATTTCAATACAAACTTTGCAACAATGTATAATATGTATATTCTAGACATATATTATATATGGGTGTTAAATTCAAGAAGGATAACATTAATAAAAATAGCAAAAAATACACCAAACACATTTGATGCCTCTGTATTATGCCACTCTCTTCAACAACATCAGATATAACAACATCAAACCCTAATCTTCCTCCCATATAAAATCAGAAACAACATCATCAAAAGAGGGAGGAATTTTGAGCCATAAAAAACAAACCATAATTACCATCATATGTTTATAACCTTACCACCATATACATACACACATCAGAGACCATAAATTCAAAAAGGCTTAACAACCTTCACAAAAAAACCTAATGCTCATGCCATAGAAGTACTGATACGCAAAATATCAGCCATTGACAGAAACCCTAGCAAGCTCTGAAGAAATTTTCTCAACACTCACCTAAAGAGATATCCCTGAACATTAATGAAAGCTCTTGTGGTTTGACTAAATTTTGGTTAAAACTTGATGAAGAACAAGATGATCAAACATGAAGAATTATGCCAGAAAACAAAGATGTCGAATTAAATGTCCTGGCATGAAAACTCGACATCTGGACAAATGCAGCAGGTTGACTTAATTATGTTCCAATATTCAAGGCTCGGTTGTAGTGGATTAAGGACAAATATCTCGAAGCCCAAGATAGAAGACTATAAAAGAAAGACCAAGACCTAGTATAGTTCGAAGTTTTTAGATACTTTTAGGAATCCTATTGTAATACTTTTGTAAAGTAGAAAATAGGGTTTATGGTTTTGAGAGTCGTAGGACTTTCTTGTGTTGTAAGTCACCCTTTGTATCGATTTGATACATTGTGGTAGACATATTTGTTTATACAGATTCAGAAACCTTTAGGTAATGAATTATATATTATTCTTGGATAAAGCTTTGAAGCAAATCCAAGTAAGATTGTTAGTCGAGAATGCTTGGCTGAACTTTGCATTGAAAGAGGTGTCTTTCAAGTAGGATGATACAGTTATTATAACTATAACTGTTAGATATCACAGGTTGTGATTTAGGGAGTGAGATGGGTTTCTCTTATCAATTAGATGTGACTTCTAATGATAAAGTTTTCATTGGGTAGTGATAGGTAAACCAGAAGTTGTTTACTATAAACAAGAGGTTGTTTACATAAAACTATACTACTAATAGTGGATTCATCTTCCTGGCTTGGTAGCCCCTAGATGTAGGTGGTTTGTACAGAACTGGGTCATCATATTCGGTGTTTTTATCATTATGCAATTTACAGTTCAGTATTGATTAACATGTCGTAATAGATGTTGGAACATCTGTTGTGAATCTGTTGCTGATATTCAGAATATCAGTTTGTTATTCTGCCCTTGTTTTAATGTTATACAGAGAACAGGGTCGTGACATGTGTTAGGACATCTGCTATCTGCTATGCCAGAATTTCAATTGGTATCAGAGCAGGCATCCTGTCTGTTTCTGGATGAGATCTTGGGAGATACTTTCTGGTGATTTAAACAAGGAAGAGTTTGGTGAGATCAGATCATTCACTCTGACATACTCAAGGGTATTAATGGATGGGATGGATGTTCTGGATCAAAGGTAACAACTACTGATGGTTGTTCAAGTTTTTTGAGGAGTTTCTACAGCAACTGCAGGAGGAGTGGTTGTTCTCCTGTATGGTGTCTTATAAGATGTTTTGACATCTTATTGGGCATGTTGAAGATGTTCGTTGGTGGTTCCGCTGCATATGTTTCTGATGGAAGAACTCTAGTATTTATGTGATTCTAGAGTTATGATAGATGAAAGATGGTGGAAGATCTTGATTGTTGGCTTCTATTCTTGAAGATATCAACATCTATGAAAGCTCTAGTCGTTCCAAAGTCGGGAGCAATGGAATGGAGAGAGTTGTTGGTTGATGTCTGTCATGTTGACTTGGTACTTGGAAGTTTGGTTCCATCTTGTATCTTAAAGTCAGTTTGAAGAGAAGGTGAGTTGAGACCGTGTTTATCAAATTCATGATTTATGAATTTGGTAAATATTCTTTTCGATAAAGTTGCCAAAGATACTTGAGTTTTCACTCAAGTCCGCTCATAAAGGCATCTCGGGTCATGTTTAAGAGCTCTTTCAGAAGGATAATGTGGTTCTCATGCTGAAGATGGATTTCTAAAGATCTCTGGTGCTGATGGATATTATTCAACTTGGAGATAATGGGAGGTGATTTATTTTCATCATTCATGATTTGCAAGAATTCTATTAGCAAAGGAAAGTCATAGGCAGGTTGAGTCAAGGGTGATAGACTCAATGTCTCAACATGTTGTTTGACTAGAAAGATGTTGACACAAAAATTCTTGATTTGTGTTAATATCTAGTAGATCATATATCCTACAAGATGTATGGTTTTGTGAACAAGGATTTAAGATCAATTGCTATTTGTGGAATTCACAAATATTTAATTGGTTATCCTTGTATTTTGGAGTACAAGATTACTGGTGACAAGTTGGTACATTAGGAAGTGCAACATCTCTAGTTGCATCTGCTCAAGGATCTGTTCTTTGGAGAATGGATACAGTCAAGATAAGGAACTGATGTTCTATCAGATGTTGAAACATCTTGACAATGGAGTATGTGCCGAATCTTTCTGATTCAAGGAGTGAGTCTCTGGAGCAAAGGAGATGTGGTTGATGATCTTGGTACCATACACGTGTGTGGTAGGATCTGTCTTTTTCTAGTGTTGCAAAGGCACGTAATCTGACTAGAAAGTTTCTTGGCAAGAAACTTGGCTAAAATGTAGTGCTGATGGAAGTGAAGATGAAGACTTTATTTTGGATCAGTTTATTTCTGATCTAGGTGCATTAGAGTGCAGCAGGAATGATCTTGTCTCTACTCTAGGAGCATGTGATCTTGCTCATCATGAAGGTTAAGGATAAGTGGCAGTTATCTCTGACCTTATGAAGAAGTATCTACTTAAGAAAAGTGGGATTCCTTTTGTAAAGATCTTGTGTGACTAATCTCATCTGAAGAATCAAGCTTTGGCATGTTTGGTTTCTCTAAAGATGAGGTGGTTGTTGTAGTACAGTAAAACATGATGGAGGTTGTCTACTCAAACTTGGTATCTTGATCAAGTCTATGAGAACACGAAACTCTTGTTCTGTTATAGGGAGGAAGTTCTTCTAAGCGGCAGAATGAAGGACTGAACTCTTCAGCTGGATATCTTATCAGATGTTCTGACATCAAGCTGAACTTCAGGGTCTTAGTTAATGTTGTGGCACATCATCATAAGATAAATTGATCCTTTCAATATGAAAGGTGTTGATGTTCAAAAAGGTCTATCTCATGCAATTTGCGGGAGCTGCAAGAAGGAGTAGATGTTACATGTCCGAGTCTTGGTGTATCTAAGATGGCCTGCTATAGAATAGGTGGAATATGTAACTTGAAGATCAGGTTTCATTGGTGGATCAGTGGATCTTTTGGAGCCCTGAAGAAAGCTGAGATTAACCAAATAGTGGCATTTGGTTGATCTCTAATGTGAATTCAATTAGTGGCTTGGAACTAATTACTCTTGTGCGGAAGGGTAGTTGGTTGAAAATCAAAGGAGGTTATGTTCTGTTCATATCTTGGAGCTTGGGGTAGAAGCCCTAAGTTGCTTATGGAAGATTACCTTCTTTTGGGAGATGTATGAGAGTTTATTTCTCTTTTTGGTTGTCTGGAGTTCTTATTTATAAAGCTGGTGGAGCTGTGTTCTCTAAAGATATTCAGTTGGATTACTAGGCAGTAGTAAGTCCAGTGGTAGGTATATCAAGAACCATTGGGTGTGGTGTCTGTGATATGTGAAGGATGTCCTAACTAATGTTAGAACGTCATCTGGTTTTGTTATCCTTGGAGAAGGACTTGAAGTTCTGTTGTGGAACTTAATATTCACATCTTGACTAAGAAGTATTCTATCTTGTCATACAGGAGAATGGTGAGGTAAAAGGACTGTCTTGAAGTATGATGTGAAGGTACTGTACAAGACTAAAGTGGATCAATGGTTGATTGCATGAATGTCTGGATTCTGATGTGTTCAGAATATGGAAGTTAATATTCACCAGTTGAATCAGAAGTGTTCTGTCTTATCACATGGGAGAATGATGAGGTGAAGACTGTCTTGGATTATGGGGTGTCTATCTAGTTGTTTGACACTTGCTGAGGTCAGAATGCTTGTGGATAGGTGGTTTCTTCTGCTGCGAGTAACTGTCATTCCCCAAATTTTTACCACTAAGATTTCCCATCATTGTGCAAATCATCATCACAATATGGATGTACCTTCATGCCTCATCAATCTCCTCACAGATGGGTGAGCATTCACTATAGCTAAGAATTAGGGTTTCAAGCCCTCTCAGAGCTCTTAGACAAAAGATCAATCACGAAATGACATGATCTTCAACTTGTCTAACCTCTCAAACATTCATAAAGGAATCAAGAGGACTCCCACATCAAGAATCAGGCACGAGGTTGCAGCATTCCAAGTTGGTTAAGCCTCAGGATCGCCAGTGTCACCAAATTAGGGTTTTGGTCGGCTGAGGCCTCCAGATGGAATTTTTCCTCTGAGCATGAGCCAATTCTTCAAAGCATAACCCAAGATACTACATACGACCTCATAAACCCAATCATCAAGTCAATTTGACCTCAGGGGATGCCTTCCCCAAAAATCAGGAATTAGGGTTTCTTGACCTAATTCACCCCTAAGTTGAGTTTTAAGACAAAACATGAGCCAAAACCTCAAGACATGATTTGAGGGTCTCTAACACACTACATTGATCCATTTACAACAATGTATTGATCCAAGAAGCTTGATCCACAAACTTCAATTTCATCAGGACCACAATTAGGGTTTTGAGGAAAAAGTCAACTGTGCCTTTGAATTTTGACCTGGACATGCTCCCAAACCTTGGGACATGATTCAATACACCCTACAACACCTATGGAACATATCCATTAGGTTTGATTTAGGTTAAGGACTAGATTTTACCAAGGATCGCACAGTTTGGAATTCATCCGATAAAAAGTCAATTTTGCACAAAAGTCAAGTTTGACTTTTTGAGATTTTTCACAATTATGGTTCCTCAACCCTAAAACAATGTTAATATGTAATTTGAATCATCATTCATTGTTGAAATACAAATAGAGTTCGGGTTTAGTGTTATCGTTCCACAGAGATTGTTCGTGATATTACCGTCGTTCGACAGTCGTAACGTTTCAAACTTTAAAGTAACAAGGGGTTTTAGGTTGTTTTCGCAACGGTTGCATTCAAAGTTAATTAAAAACAGTAAAGGATTGTTTTAACGGTTTATAAAAACATGTCAAGGTTAGGGTTCGACAAACCACTTTGCACGTATATAATCGATAAAGCTAATGAACTCGGTTAAATGATAAATACAATCACATATCCTCCCAATATGTTTATCTCTAACACATATTGTGAGTTTTGCCATTTTGATCCTTTGTTGATTTCTCACACAAACTATCAAAATGACAACATTAAAGTTCAATATTTGGTGAACATCACACACATTGCTATCTCTAGCCAATGTACATTGATGGATGACCAACCTAGGTAAAGAGTTGGAGCATATTTCTCAATCATGAACCAACACAAACATTCATCATTCAAGAGTTCACAAGATAGGATCAATCCATATACATACAAAGTAAAGGTTTACTTACATCTAACCTTGACACAAAAGAGAAATTAGCTACACATATTCATGGTAGCTTGATCAACAAGAATCGGTAGAAGAGAAACGAGCATCAACGACGATTTTATCGACAAAATGATGCTTTTTATCTTCCACAAATGAAATGCTACAGTGTAATGTATTTTGATCTCAGAATGTAATAATGAATACCCAAAAAATCTGATCAAAGCTACTGTAAGTCACTCCATCCTCGCGCTGGGAGCGCGCTGAGCGCGCTCAAAGCATGCTCGAAAAATCCAAATTTCTTCAAACTGTTTTTGTGGGATCCTCGAGGCTCCATTCCACACCCTTCCATGTAAAAATCTGCAATAAAAACACAAAAGATAGATAGATACGATAAATAATGAAATTAACTAGAAAACGGTTATAAAAGGAAACAATGGGAAAAAGCATGGATTTACGAATAAAGCTCACAAAAAGGTGCTAAAAACTAATCTAAATATTAACACTTTTTAGCACCTAACAACTCTCCCCAACTTGTCTCGTTGTTTGCCCTCAAACGAAGATAATTTAGAATAGAAGCAAGCGGAAAACAGGGAACAAACACCAACAAAAAATAATGGTTCAAACCAAATAAACACGCACGCAAGTACCATTCGTCCTTACGAAGAATGAAAATATGTAAATGAACTAAATTCTTAACATAATTAACAAGCACAATTCATAAGCAACAAATGCTCAAATTAGAATCACCTACTTTATTCGAATGAGCCTAGCTCAATATATCCAAGAGACAAAACACACTCATAGCAAAAGTGTCAGCATCCAGAACAATTCATGCATTCATCAAACCAATTCAACGGGAAAACCAAGGAAACAAAGATCACTTAAGGGCTTCTAAAGGTTGTAACTAGGCAAGGTTAAACAAGAAAGGGATATTTGTAAAAAGGCCAATGAATCAAAGTGGTTAACAAATATTATCAACAAATGAAGAACATGCCAATAACCCACTTAGAAAAACCTCATAACAATTCAAATCAAACCTTTCTTTTCTTTTCTATTCTTTTCTTATGGTGCACTCTTTCATTTTCTTTTCACACAACTCCCTTTGGAGTGCAAAGCATAGCACATAATAGTGTTTCAAGTTTCTTTCTTTCTTCACAAGAGGCACCAATTCACCACTCCATTTTCTTTTCAACAAACTAGCACAACTCTCCCCAACTTTAAACCATACTATAATTAGTGGGCAATGTTCTTCAAAAGTATGTTCAAACAAAGGGTTAAGTGTAAAAACAAAAGAACTGGAATGAATCACAATGATTTTCATTTAGCATCAACAACCCACTATAAAGCGCATTCTTTTGATCATATGACGGGTAGATACAAGATTCATTCCAATTCAAGGCTCAACATGGCTAGCAAGTGCTCACACCTCTCATAAGGTAAAATTGAAGATTATATGGATTGGTGGTTTTTCTCATAATCAAAAATTGCCTAGATCATTTCAATGTTTCCACGGTTTGCACATGAATAAAAGATTAAACATGAATCATACGAGCTAAACAAAAATTACTAAATCACTCAATATTTATGAACAATGGAGGGACTCACATTTGTGGTTGTGTCCTAATTGATTCCAAAATGAACAAAAAATGCAAAATGAAGAAAAGCTTGAAAACATGTGAAGCACAAAGTTCAAAAACATACTAACATTCTACCAAGCACAAAACAGAGTACCTTTGTGTGCACCAACTTAGACTTATATCATCACCATCAATGAAAGGTGAAGTGCACACTTAATGTTCAAAGAAACACACTTGCTTCAACCATCCATTACCTTTTTTAAAAAAAATAAAGTTGGCAAACAACAAAAATTTCTATCCAAACTAACCATATAAACATAAAACAACATCCACCCGGATGTTAAATTCATTAAATTAACCAAAAAAAAATTTTAATACCAAATTCAAACTCACATCCGCCCGGATGGAGACTACAAAATTCCTAGTAGTCAATACAAAAATCCAACCATAATAGTTATACCAAGTAAAATAATAAAAACAAAACAAAATAACATAAAAGACTAGTCAAACCCCAACGTCAGTCAGAACTAGAGCTATCCACATCATCATCACCGCCATCGACATCACGACCGCCTGCCCCCTCCGGAAAACCAGGCCTGCCCTCAGGCCAACGAGCATAAGCAATGAGTTCCTCGCGAGTCCTCAGCTGGTGGTCCACGTGTGGCTCCCGAATCTGCAGCTGCAATTGCATCATAGAGTCATGCATAAATAATAAATCTCGCTGATGAGCCTCGTGCATGGCCCAATTGGCCTCAGCACTCGGATCAAAAGCGTGCCCGCGTCCGCGCCCACGGCCACGAGCAGGAGCAGCAGCAGCTACAGGGACAGCCTGCTCAAAATCAATCGCCCCCATACAATGACGAGTGACATAGTTATCATCAATAATCTGGAGCTTCACATTCGGGTGGGAAGGCAATGCAACTTGCGCCTCATGGCATAAAGCCATAATCAAACCTGGATAAATGAGAGCGCAAGCCACACGGTCTCCAAGTGGTGTACCACTGGTGGCAGTTCTCTTCAATTCATTTGAAATAATCCGCCCAAAGTCCACGGTATGACCCGCTGCGCATAAATGGAAAATTAGAGCCGCAGTCTCCATGGGAATAGATGAGGTGTGGCTTCTCGGTCAAAGGTTGTATAGAACAACCGACATGACAAGCTGAGTGACAGAATCCAACACCCTCCTAGCAAACTTTACCGGCACACCAGCAGCACGTAAAATGTAAGTGCCCCCCTCTCTGCACAAAGACTCCCTAAGTTGGTCGGCATTCCAGTTCCGCCGAGCCAACGTCCGTGAAAAATCACATAAATCATCTTCCCCCGGCTGAGGTGGTCCCCTAAGATAGGTATTGATGGATTCCCTCGAGAAATTTATTACCTTCCCCCGAACCCATGTTTGAAAAGTGAACGTCACACCATCAGCCGGAAATGCATTAGCATAGAACTCCCTAACAATATCAATGTTGTACTCAGGGAAGGGAGAACCAAGCTTATCCCATGGCCCACCCTGCACAAAATGACTCATGTTCCTATGTGGACCATCAGGATCAATATGATTAACCTGTCCGGCCATATTGATCTTTTTTCAAGCTCCACATATCTTTGTTGTTGCTCGAGGCCCACAAAACGCGTTGAATCAAATTGGCCAGCGGGAGCTCTTCGGTTAGGATTCGACGTCGAACCAACACGTTGCTTCTTCCTTCCTGACATCTGAAAAACACAAAAGAAAAACAGCGTACAAACAAAATAGTACCACAAGTTAGTGACAAAAGCAAGCTAAAATTCCTAAATTATGTAAACAGTAATAAGAACAATGACAATATAGCAGAACAGAGTTGGGAAAAGGGGGAATTTTTCTGCAAATCTCAGGAGCGCGCTGAGCGCGCAGGAGCGCGCTGAGCGGGCTCTGCGAAATGCAGAAAAACCCCCCTCTACACAGATGGCTCAAACAGATAGACACAACCCCTAATGTCACTACACAGCCTGTTACAGAGAACTAAACATCAAAAATCAAAGCAAATTAACCTTTCTACAAACCCTAAGTCTAAAATTTCATACCCTAATTTCCACAATTCTAACTACTAACAACATGCAAGCATACTCAGTAAACTATTACATAAAAATTCGTCATTTCAGAGGTAAAGGAAAGAAGAAGAACATGAACATCCAACAATTACTAACAATGTCCCAAAAATGGGTTTCTAATTGAAAAATGAAAATATTGCTAAAACAAAAACTTACAATGCTTGATGATGATGATGGTCAGCAGAAAATGAAAGGGAGATGATGCAGAAGAGAGAAAATCCAAGGAAATTTTTGGAAAATTTTGAAGGAGAGAAAATGGAGGAAAAATGAGGGAAATGAGAAAAAGAGGCAAGGTTTTAAAACCCTAGCCACTTTAACATTAACCTGGGCCGGGTACATCATGGTGGGCCCAGAAATTCAAATATATATATTTTTTTTTTCAAAAATCGCAACCCGCGCTGAGCGGCCAAATAGCGCGCTGAGCGTGCTAGCCTCTGGAAGTATAGGTTCATTTTTTCAAGAGCGCGGTGAGCGCGCTACCTGCGCGCTGAGCACGCAGAGCAAAATAAAAAATTCTCCTAGCAGCAAAAAGACATCATCCACACGTTCAAAACATCACCCTAAACATCATACAACATCAATTTTTCACAAACCATGTCTAAACAGCAAATTCACTAGTAAAGACGATAAAAGCTTACAGTGTTGGGGTGCCTCCCAATGAGCGCTTGTTTAACGTTGGCTAAGCTCGACGGTCCAAGATGCTCAATTAAGAACATCAAGGAGAACAGTACTGGAAGCTCGATCGAAATTCCCTAGAAGGTAAATTTTTAGACGCTGACCGTTAACGGTCCAAGAGTCCTTCATTTCTAAGTCTTCAATAACAACCGCTCCAAAATCCTTCACTTCCTTCACACGAAAAGGTCCGGACCATTTGGACTTTAATTTTCCCGGAAAGAGTCTTAACCGAGAGTTAAACAGCAATACCAATTGTCCGGCCTTGAAGTCCTTTTTCCGGAGCTTCTTGTCGTGGTACTTTTTCACTTTTTCTTTATACAACCAGCTTGAGTGGTATGCGGCATTACGCATTTCTTCCAACTCAAGAAGTTGCACTTTTCTTTTGGTCCCGGCCAAGTCCTTGTCAAAATTCAGCATTTTTAAGGCCCACAAGGCCTTGTGCTCCAATTCAACCGGTAAATGGCAAGTTTTACCATAAACCAATTGAAACGGAATTAGACCAATTGGAGCTTTGTAAGCAGTGCGATATGCCCACAAAGCCTCAACCAATTTTTGTGACCAATCCTTTTTTGAACTAGACACGGTTTTTTCAAGGATTCTCTTTATCTCCCGGTTGGATACCTCGGCCTGACCATTCGACTGCGAGTGGTAAGGGGTCGCCACCTTATGTGATACACCATAGTGTTTTAAGACATTTTCGAGAGGTGTATTACAAAAGTGCGACCCACCATCGCTAATGAGCACCCGAGGAGTGCCAAAACGGGAAAAGATATATTTCTTTAAAAATTTTATCACCGTTTTGCCATCAGCCCTCTGTGAGGCAATCGCCTCAACCCACTTCGAAACGTAGTCAACGGCTACCAACAGATACTCATTTCCAAAAGATGGTGGAAATGGACCAACAAAATCGATGCCCCAACAATAAAAAATTTCTACCTCTTGTATGTTTTGGAGAGGCATTTCATCTCGTTGTCCAATTCCACCAGTTCTTTGGCACATGTCACAACTTTTGGCATGGAGATGTGCGTCTTTAAAAAGAGAAGGCCAATAAAAGCCCGATTGAAGGACTTTAGTGGCCGTTCTCGCACCATTAAAATGGCCTCCATACGACGAGTTGTGGCAATGCCAAAGAATGCTTTAAGCCTCATCACTCGTGACACACCTTCTCAAAAGGTTGTCACTTCCTCACTTAAATAAATACGGGTCGTCCCATACGTAACAACTAGCATCCAAAAGGAACTTCCTTTTTTGGTTCCAAGTTAGGTCTTCGGGCACCCAACCAGTAGCCTTATGGTTAGCAAAATCTGCAAACCAAGGCCTAACTTGGACTTTAAAAAGTTTTCATCAGGAAATTCCTCTTGGATTTCCTTTTCATCAATGGTGACCTCAACATTCACAAGGCGAGACAAGTGATCCGCCACCAAATTTTCCGAACCCTTTTTATCTTTTATTTCTAAATCGAACTCTTGTAATAAAAGGATCCATCGGATGAGCCTTTGCTTCGAATTCGGTTTGGTTAGCAAATACTTGATCGCCGAGTGGTCGGTGTAAACAATAACTTTAGACCCGATGAGGTAGGGTCTAAATTTCTCAAGCGCATACACAATAGCAAGTAGTTCTTTTTCAGTTGTGGCATAATTAACTTGTGCCTCATTTAAAACCTTACTTGCATAGTGTATGGCATGGAAATTTTTCTCCTTCCTCTGGCCAAGTACCGCTCCAACAGCATAATCGCTCGCATCGCACATAAGTTCAAAATTTTTGGTCCAATTTGGAGCGATTATTATTGGAGCGGTAACTAACTTTTCTTTTAAAAATTTAAAAGCGCGAAGACATTCATCGTAAAAAAGAAATACCTGGTCCTTGCTTAGCAAGTTGCTCAATGGTCTAGCCACCTTTGCAAAGTCTTTGATAAAACGCCGATAAAATCCGGCATGCCCAAGGAAGCTTCGGATCCCTTTCACGTTGGTCGGAGGAGGCAACTTCTCAATCACTTCAACTTTAGCTCTATCAACCTCAAGGCCTTTGGACGAAACTTTGTGGCCGAGCACAATTCCCTCCGTTACCATAAAGTGACACTTCTCCCAATTCAACACTAGGTATGTCTTCACACACCTCTCTAGTACAGTTTCCAAATTTGTCAAGCATAAATCGATCGAACCTCCAAAAACGGAAAAGTCGTCCATGAACACTTCCATTGTCTTTTCTATTAAGTCGGAGAAGATTGCTTGAACGCACCGTTGGAAAGTTGTCGGAGCATTACATAACCCAAAAGGCATCTTACGATACGCTAAAATACCAAAGGGACACGTAAAGGTCGTCTTCTCATGATCCACCTGGTCAACCGCAATTTGGTTATACCCCGAATATCCGTCCAAAAAATAATAGAACTGCTGCCCGGATAACCTTTCTACATTTGGTCCATAAACGGTAATGGAAAATGATCTTTTCTTTTCGCGGTGTTGAGCCATCTATAATCAATGCACATCCTCCACCCCGTCACTGTTTTTGTTGGAACCAACTCATTGTTCTCGTTACGAATCACGGTCATTCCTCCCTTTTTTGGCACAACATGGACAGGACTAACCCAAGGGCTATCGGAAATCGGGTAAATCATACCGGCTTCCAATAGCTTAACCACTTCTTTTCTCACCACCTCTTTCATTGTTGGGTTCAAGCGGCGTTGCGGTTGGGCTACCGTCTTGAAATCTTCTTCCATAAAGATACGATGCATGCAATAAGCCGGGCTAATTCCTTTTAAATCGGAAAGGACCCAACCTATCGCATCTTGGTTTTTCTTCAAAACATGAATTAGACGGCCTTCCTCTTTTTTTGACAACACGTTACTAATGATAACCGGCTTGTTACCACCGTCATCAAGATAAGCGTATTTTAAATTGGAAGGTAAGACCTTCAATTCAAGTGGTGAATTCTCAACTTTCACATCCTTTTTTAATTCTTCCGGTTCTACCTCCCATGGTTGCAACTCTTTGAGGGAATCAAGCTCTTTTAAACACTCTTTAAGAGCTCTTTCTTCTTCTTCGGAAAATACTTTAAAAGAATCATTAAGAGCCATTTCCAAAGGAGAGATTTCATGTACATGCTTAGAAACCTCCACAGTTGCTTCTTCAATTGCATCGATCTGAAAGCTATCATGTTTATCTTTTGAATGTTTCATAGCTTCTAAAAGATCAAAACAAACCTCTTCATTTTGAACCCTCACCTTCATCAAACCGTCATCCACATCAATCATCATACGGGCGGTTTTCATGAAAGGTCGGCCAAGAATTAACGGTGCATCTTCATCTTCCTCCATATCGATAACAACAAAATCAACCGGGAAGAAAAATTTGTCAACTTTTACCAAGACATCTTGAGCTAACCATGAGGGTGAGTTGTGGACTTGTCGGCCAATTGTAAAGTCATACGAATGGCTTTCATCTCAATGTTCCCAAGCTTCTTTACAATGGACAAAGGGATAAGATTAATGCTTGAGCCTAAATCAATTAAGCTCTTTCCAACATAGACGTCACCAATGGTAACCGGCAAAGTCACACGCCCCGGATCAACTTCTTTTTTAGGAAGAGTTCTTTGGATGATTGCACTACAACTCGCGTCAAGAACAATAGTTTCCGGTTCCGAATACCTCCGCTTCTTCGTGAGAATGTCTTTCATGAACTTTGCATACATTGGCATTTGTTCCAAAGCTTCGGCAAACGGAATGTTAACTTGTAATTGCTTGAAGATGTCCATGAACCGCTTATAGTGCCTCTCATTTTCCTTCTTTGAAGGAGCATGAGGATATGGTAAGTTTTGGATCGGAATAGCTCTCACTAATTCCTTTCCCTTCTTTACTCTCCTAAGTCTCTCTTTTTTCTTCAACTCCTCACCACTATTATTTTCAACTTCAACCATGTCATTACTTTTATTTTCAACTACACCTTCACTTTCACTTTTATTTTCAACTACTTCCTCATCACTACAATCCTCCACAAGACCATCAAGTTTTTCTTCCTCCATTTTTTTCTCCTTTTCTTTCTCCAACTCCTTCCTACTTCTAGTAACAATCGCCTTGCAATGCTCCTTAGGATTCACTTGAGTATTCGCAGAAAAGGAAGGACCCGATTGTTGTTCGGCAATTTGCTTGGAAAGTTGCCCCACTTGGTTTTCAAGATTCTTAATCGCCGCATCACTACTCTTTTGATTGGCCATAGACATTTGCATGAATTGAGTCAAAGTGTCTTCCAATTTAGAGCTAGCAATCGGAGGTGGTGGAGGTTGATACGGATTTTGTCGGTTTGAAGGACCGGCACCATAACCTTGATTATTTTGATAATTTGCTCGCGGTTGAAATCCTTGATTTCCTTGATAATTTTGTTGAGAATTGTGTTGTTGTTGGTAAGGTTGTTGTTGTCTACCTTGATAATACCTTTGATTTGCCATATAGTTCACTTCTTCAAAACCCGGAGGAGGACAAAATCCGGTGTCATGCTCCCCCTTACAAAGTTCGCAACAAGCTACTTGCTTACTTCTGCTCGACTCCTTCATTTCTTTGATTTGTTGAGTCAAAAGCTCCACTTGTTGAGAGATAAGCTTGTTTTGCGCGAGGATCGCATCGTTAGTTCCCAATTCAAGGACACCGGGCTTCTTTTGAGAGTTGCCACGGCTTTGACTTTGAAGATCGTTTAGAGCCATTCTATTGATAATATCAGTTGCTTCCTCGGCATTCTTTGCCATCAAACTTCCTCCCACAGTGGCATCCAACAAAGTCTTGCAATTCGGTTGGAGACCATTCTTGAAGATATGAATTTGTGTTAACTCATCAAACCCGTGACCTTTACATTTGCGAAGCATGGACTTGAATCGTTCCCATGCTTCATTGAGGGATTCATTAGTGCCTTGAGAGAACACTGAAATTGCTGTTTTTGACTCCATGAAACGGTTATGAGAGAAGAACCGTTCAATAAATTTTTCCTCCAAGACATTCCAATCGGTCATCACGGATGGAGTTTGATCGAGGTACCAATCCTTTGCCTTGCCAAGCAAAGCATGCGGAAATAATCTTTTAAAGAGAGGTAACTCTTGTGCTTGATCTACACCAGCCGCTAATGCAAACTCATAGAATTTTGTGAGAAACGCAAAACGATCTTCATGGTCCATTCCGGTGAATGGACTTCCATACAATAAATTCAAAGTTCCAGTTTTCATTTCAGCTTGCCTTCCTTGATTGTTGTTGGCAAACTGAGCGGTATGTCGCGGACTGTTCACACAAGGTATGGATGCGGAAGGTGGAGGTGGTTGTGCCATGATTGGTGTGAATGGTGGTGGTGGTGTTGTAGTAGAACTTCGTTCTTGCTCTTGTCTTTGTCTCGCAAGATGCCTCCTCCGTCTAGTTCTGCTATTGAGCCTACGAGCGGTTCTTTCAATCTCAGGATTGAATAGAAGTTGGTCTGCCGGTAGTTTCCCTCGCATAAACCAAGTCTGCACACTAAACAAAACACATCAACAAGCACAAGAAAAATTGTAACAAGCCTAAAACTTCACAACTATTGCAATGCTTGCAATATCAATTTACAATCCCCGGCAACGGCGCCAATTTGTTGAAATACAAATAGAGTTCGGGTTTAGTGTTATCGTTCCACAGAGATTGTTCGTGATATTACCGCCGTTCGACAGTCGTAATGTTTCAAACTTTAAAGTAACAAGGGGTTTTAGGTTGTTTTCGCAACGGTTGTATTCAAAGTTAATTAAAAACGGTAAAGGATTGTTTTAACGGTTTATAAAAACATGTCAAGGTTAGGGTTCGACAAACCACTTTGCACGTATATAATCGATAAAGCTAATGAACTCGGTTAAATGATAAATACAATCACATATCCTCCCAATATGTTTATCTCTAACACATATTGTGAGCTTTGCCATTTTGATCCTTTGTTGATTTCTCACACAAACTATCAAAATGACAACATTAAAGTTCAATATTTGGTGAACATCACACACATTGCTATCTCTAGCCAATGTACATTGATGGATGACAAACCTAGGTAAAGAGTTGGAGCATATTTCTCAATCATGAACCAACACAAAGAATAAACATAAAATCAAGGTTTATCATCATACATTCATCATTCAAGAGTTCACAAGATAGGATCAATCCATATACATACAAAGTAAAGGTTTACTTACATCTAACCTTGACACAAAAGAGAAATTAGCTACACATATTCATGGTAGCTTGATCAACAAGAATCGGTAGAAGAGAAACGAGCATCAACGACGATTTTATCGACAAAATGATGCTTTTTATCTTCCACAAATGAAATGCTACAGTGTACTGTATTTTGATCTCAGAATGTAATAATGAATACCCAAAAAATCTGATCAAACCACTTTATAAGGGGGCTGAGTTTCGCGAAGCGCGCTGAGCGCGCAGGAGCGCGCTGAGCGGGCGCAACTTAAATGCTAAACCGCCAAACCGCGCTGAGCGCGCTTATAAGCCCGCTGAGCGCGCAAGCTACTGTAAGTCACTCCATCCTCGCACTGGGAGCGCGCTCAAAGCATGCTCAAAAAATCCAAATTTCTTCAAACTGTTTTTGTGGGATCCTCGAGGCTCCATTCCACACCCTTCCATGTAAAAATCTGCAATAAAAACACAAAAGATAGATACGATAAATAATGAAATTAACTAGAAAACGGTTATAAACGGAAACAATGGGAAAAAGCATGGATTTACGAATAAAGCTCACAAAAAGGTGCTAAAAAATAATCTAAATATTAACAGCCTTTTTAGGTTAAGGACTAGATTTTACCAAGGATCGCACAGTTTGGAATTCATCTGATAAAAAGTCAATTTTGCACAAAAGTCAAGTTTGACTTTTTGAGATTTTTCACAATTATGGTTCCTCAACCCTAAAACAATGTTAATATGTGATTTGAATCATCATTCATCAAGAAAAATCAAAGAAAGTGGGATAACTTGTAAAAGGGGTAACTATAAAAACTTAGAATTTTTCTAAGTTATGGAACAAAGTGGCTAGGGTACCAACTTCCAAGGACCATAACTTGAGATCCAAGCAACCATTTTGGATGGTCCAAAGTTGGATTTGTAGTTCTCATGGCATACTTTAAAAGTGTCAGTTACACCTCATTCCAATTCCTCATAGATTTCAAGTTATGATTGGATCAAAATCACTAAAAACATGAAAATGCATATTTTTCCAACACTTAGAAAAATTCTGCTCAAGGCAGATTTCAAGTGAAACACCAAAACTTGGAGGGCTGTTTCACATAGTTTTAGGCTGAATCAATTCAAGATGTAAACATCAAAGTTGTTGTCCATATTGCCTACAATCCAAGGAACTTATTGGAATGAAACAACTCAGCCTGAGCCAAGAGTTATGGCTGCTGCAAAACACCATGGCAAGGCTGTCATGAAAAAACCAGTTTGCATGTTTTCTTGCTTTACACGATTTCTGAGTCAAAGCCAAGGATCACTATGCCAAGTTCATCCAATCTGATCACAATGCATCTGATCCAACTAACAAACTTGGACTGAAATGCCAAGGCTAGTCCTTGAGAATTGATGAGTTTTTGGCATATATGCCTTGAATTCAAGGGGAATTAATGTGGAATAGTGCACTTTCAAGATTCTCACTCTCCTCAGTCAAGTTCTCTAATTAAACAACAATTAAAATGACTGAGGAATGTGGAATCAGTCAATACATAGCTGATCTATTTGGGGCAGCTGTTACACCTAGTGCAAGAGACATTTATGCCAAGCCAAGACCATTGAACCATGGCCTTATCCTATGAGCTTCAAGAGAACCACTTCAACACAACTCCTCCACTATAAATAAAGGTCCTAACTGATCATTCAAACTACACCAAAGCAGCCTACAACATTACTTTCTCTCATTCTCTCCTTAAGTGCCAAATTTCTTTGTTCTTGAGCAAGTGCTATCGGGTTTTGAGTTGCAGAGCCAAGCAACTCAAACCATCACTTCTAACACATCACACATGATGTATAGAAGCTGTCCAAACACCTAAATCACTTCTGAAACACCTTAATCAAAATCTCCATCTTCAACCTAGCCCTTATGTAGTTGGGATACCACAACTTGATCCAAAGATTTTCAAAGTGTTCTAAGGCTTGCAATCCACTCCATAACATCTATTGAAGCTGTAGAGGTCATCAAATTACTTCTGGAACACACTTTGCGCAGAGTTCCAATTCTTCTTGCAGCAAGGTAAGCCTTAAACTCTCATAACATGATCCATGCATATTTCATCGCATGATACTTTTGCCAATTACTTATCATCATATGTTGAGTGTTTCCCCTCAAAACATTTGACCATAACACTCACAAACATGTCTGCACGATTGCTTTTGCAAAATTAGGGTTCATACACTCATGTTGATGTAACTTGCTACACACTGAAAATAAATGAAATCAAATATTGCCATCAAGAGATCCATCTGATCAAACTCCTAGTGGCTCTGAGACAGGGTTATGTGCAAAGGCTACTTGTTATTGCTTTCTTGAGAAAGATAAAGTTCCATGGGTCAATCTACATCTCAAGGGTTCTACATATGCCTTATGGTTCATCACAAGTCATTTCAAGAGTCTCTGAAGTGGATAAAGGATGAATTGAATTCATCTGGTCAAAAAGTCAATTGATGCCCTACCAAAGTAAACTTTTGAGTTCTTGGGTCATATTTGGGCATTTCAAGTCATCATCCTTGGTATTATGAGGTTTGCCCAAGAGGAATCAGGAGATATCATAAAATCAGGAGAAGCTGCTAAATTAGGGTTTTGTGATTTTTTCTGAGTGTGGAAGAGTTTTGTCAGATTCATAACTTCTTCATCTTTAATCCAAATGAGGTAAACTTTTAATCAAATTCAAGAGGAAATCACATACTACAAGTTTGTAGAAGGAAGCAACTTCAAAAGATGTATAGATCAAAAGTTATGGCAGCAATAGTTGATTCCCCCAACTTTGAAGCAAGTTCATCACATTGCATTGTTCTTCAAGATTCTTGCTAGGAATTCATTGGATCTTGGATTTTCTGTGCTTGATCTGTTAAATTTAGTTTGCAACACTTACCAAAGCAAATCTTCGCTTTGTAGGTTGGTAATTCTTAGATCCAAGCTTATTCTAGCTTATTTACAACTTTTGCATTGTAGATCCATTATTTTTTTTATGTGAATTGATCCATGGATTGATTTAATTGTTGATCTTGATGTTTGATAGATTCAATTGGTGTTTGATTGTTGCTATTTGATGTAATTTTCGTGTACAATTGCATGCCATAACATGTGGATGATTGGAGAATTGATTTGTTGCTAAAAGTGCTTTTGAATTGCTGATTTTCTGCTACTGGTGCAGTGTTAATTGATTAACCATTTGCTAGGTAAATCTGGTTAATCGATTAACCAGTTTACTTTTTTGATTTTTGCTGATTTTCAAAGGGTTAATCGATTAACCAGTTTTTCCTAGCAAATGGTTAATCGATTAACACTGTTGCGAAATGTGATTTTTGTGCATTTTCAAGTGTGTTTTGATTCCGCTCCACTTCCAAACCTCATGGCTTTGTATAACACATATTTGTGGAATTTTCTTGTGCTATTTCACTCCATTTTGCAGATGTATGAGAATCTTCGACACGCGACGCATTGATTTTCATGATGCATGTTCATGACTAATTGTGTTGCATTCTTGATGCATTCCTCAAGTGGTTTGTTTGTTCATACTTGTTTGCTTGCCCTTGATGCTTATTTTGCTTGATTCATGATACATGCTAGTGTTTGCTTTCGATTCTGCAAATGCGTGTTTGTTTGAGATGATTACTTGTTGATGAATATTCATGTTGTTCTTGTTGAATGCTTAATTGTGAAAAATTGTTGAAGTTTGCTCATGCTTTATTGTGGATACATGTTCATCAATTGATTTTACTTGACACATGTTCATACTTGATTCTTTAAATTCATGTGCATTTGTTTAAATGTGGAGGCATGTTTTGGTTCGATCCTTTTGTCAGATGTTTATGCTTGGTTGTCGGACATGTTCATTGTTGATTTTTAAATCTTTGATGCATGCTTAACTTAATGTTATGATGTCACATGTTCACGTATGCTTGATGCTTGTTTGATGTATTGCATGTTGCTGCATACACTACTGGTGTGTTGAATATGTGCTGTAAAATGTATTCATTCTATTTGCTGCATTCTACACCTGTTATGTTCTAGAATTACATGTTGTTAAATGTTGTCTTGTTACTGCTGGATATTACCGCTGTACTGAGATGAAGCGTTGTTGTAGCTGCTGTTTTTGGTTTATTTTCTTTATTTTGGTTTGCCTTTGCATGTTCCCTTAAGGCCTCCTAGTCCAACTTAATTTCCAATTAAGATTGGAGTAGGATAGACGTTAGGTGTGAATCCATGCATGATAACATTAGGGTAGTCCCTTTTAACCTCAACCTTAGGTCCATCTCTTGTATGCTAACATTAGGTAGACTTTCGCTTTTCTTATCCTCAACTATAGGTCCGTATTGCATAACTACATCTAGGTGAGTTTCCCCAAGATTTTATTTTTCCCTTTAAGTCTCTCTTTTTTCTCAAAACATAATCAAAACACTTACTAAATACAATGAGTATTGTGCGCCATGAGCCTTAAGTATATGGGAAATGATAAGCGGGAGTCTCTCCTTACCTTGTCTAGAGTGCTTTGTATACGTCCCATCTTAGGTCTATCTTACGAAGCATTCGATCTTATGTCGTAAACTTTAGTGCAATACGAATCTCAAACCAATTCAATTCACTTCGGTTAAAACTCACAAACAAATTGCAAATCATTTTATCCTTCGGGATTGTCTGTCAAACCTTTTTCAGAAAGGGTGTGTTATTTCCGTTCTACCGCAAACATGCATCGATCCTAACTGCTGGAATGCAAACTTAACTTCGCTCATAAAAAACACTTAGCAACCCAAGGTAGGCCGAACTACGAACACTATGACTTCTTCATTCTCGTCCGAATGAAGATACGTAGGCACAAGACGGTGAAATCTTGGCGAGCAACCTTCCCTCCATTCACCCGTAGTCCTTCGAACTACGTTGACTCTGACTTTCCCATTGCACGAGGGAATATGTAGGCATAGGACAATGAAGTTCTATCGAGTCTCCTTTTTGTTTTTCCCCTTTTTCGTTTCCGTTAGCAAATAAGCTTTAGATAAACTCACCCTTTGATTAGAACAACAAGCGTGGACCCCGTTTAGTACAACGGATGCGAGAGGGTGTTAATACCTTCCTCTCACATAATCGACTTCTGAACCCAGGATTTGGTTGTGAGACCATGTCTTCTCCCTTTTGAGGTTTCTTCGATCGTTTCCTTTCCCCCGTCGGGATAAATAACGTTCGGTGGCGACTCTGTCTTTCTGCCAGTTGTTTTTTGCGTTGCGACAGCTGGGGATAATGGTTCCCTATGTAGGTCAATCCTAGCGCTTGTCTATTTCTTGTTATTGGGTGTTTATCTTTATGCTCTTATTTGCTTTGTTTGTTGTATATTATTGTATTTTCTTGCATTATTTGCATTTGATTACTATTATCATATTTTTCTGCTGCTGCTCTATTGTTAGGTGGGATGGTTCCATGAGGGATAAGTCTACTACCCAGGCTTGAGTGCATACACATGATTAGAGTGGATAGTTGTGTGGCTTGTGTAGCATCTTGTTACGTTTAGTTGACATGAGACCCTCATTCAGATGAGGTTTTCTTGGGAGATATTCTATCCTGCGCATATGACAGGGTGTTCCCATAGAGAGCTTATGACTCTGGAGGCCGTTCATGGGAAATCAGTTGAGGCCTCCTTGATTGGTGATAATTCCAAACCAGAAATGGTAAACGTATTATCATTTCTCGACCTGAGAGCTCGTGAGACTGAGGACCTGCTAGGATTCCTTGTCCAATACTAGAACCCACATGAGAGAGGGGATGGGTTTTTGTAGGAAACCTTGACTTTCAACCTGCCTGGATTTTTGGTTTTCTTATCAGTATGGACTTATGAATTCGATATTCTGATTATTCTGGTATTCTGGTATTTTCATTAGAGTAAAATTTTGATTCTATTTAGTCAACAACATAGCAACTATTCAGAGCATATGGAAGAAGAATATGGTCTACAAGTTTCCAACACCGGTTCAAAGTTCACTTCATGAGTTGGTTGCTCTGGCTAGTTCTAATGTCTTGGAGGATTTCAAAAAGGATTATGGGAAGATATTGAGCGTTCTTCACACCATCACGAATTATGAACACGATGCCATCCATACACTTCTGCAATTCTATGACCCTCCCCTGAGGTGTTTTACCTTTCCGAATTATCAGTTGGTTCCAACACTAGAGGATTTGCACTTATTCTGGGAGTTCTGATTAAGGATATGGCACCTTTCTTCAGTTCCAAGGAGAATCTCGAGCTAGGTAATATTGCTACTGCTCTTTATTTGAGCAAGTCTAATTTAGTAGGTAATATAGCTAGCAAAAAAGGTTTTCAAGGATTCCATCTGAGTTTCTTGGTGGGTCAAGCTCAAAGATTTACTGAAGCTAATAGTTGGACTGTCTTCAATGCTGTTCTGGATTTGTGTGTCTATGGTATTGTTTTATTCCTGAATGTGGCTGACTTTGTGGATATGAACGCTGTCAGAATCTTCATCATGAAAAATCCAGTGCCAACTCTTCTTGGTGATCTGTACCACTCAGTGCATTTCAAGAATGAGAAAAGGAGAGGAGGGCTTGTAAATTGTTGTGTTCCGCTCTTATGCAAATGGTTTATGAATCATCTTCTTCAGTATGGTGCCTTTGTTGATACAAAGGATTCCTTGAAGTGGTCTAAGAGGCTAATGGGGTTGACTTCTGAGAACATTGTATGGTTTGATCATAGACTACTGGGTACGGAGATCATCTTCAGCTACGGAGATTTCCCAAATGTACCTCTGGTGGGAAGGAAAGGCGGTATTAATTATAACCCTTCCCTTGCTATCAAACAGTTCGGGTATGCTTTGAGAGAACCACCGAAGGATCAAGATGTTGAAGAATTTTTGTTCTTTCATGGCACAAAACATCAGGAGTTGCTCAAGAAAATCGTAGGCGCTTGGGGAAACATTCACAGAAAAGGAAAGACTTCTTTGGGGAAGAATAACTGCAGAGCCTATTCTCCTTACTTGGAATGGATCCAGAAGAGGGTTGAAGAAGTGCTTTTTCCTTTCTCTATAGAGGCTCCTTTGTATCCATTAATGATTGAATAACCTACTACTATGGATGTAGAGAGGTACATCAAGCTCTGGGCCGAGAAGGAGGAGCTTCGTAAAGAAAATGAAGAGCTGAAGATGGAGGTTTATCAGTTGGGTCACACTAAGAATGAAGAAACATATGCAGCCAAGATAAAGACAGAGCTACTAGCCAAAAGAGAGCAAGAGCTGGAAGAAGAAGTCAAGAGTAGGGAGCGAATAGGCAAAGATCTGAGAAGTGCCAATAGCCTACTTCAACAGAGGAAGAAAGATCTAGACAGAGCCCATATCGAAATTTCCAAGTTTAACAGTCAATGGAACGCCACTATGACTTCTCACTGAATGAAAGAAGATGAACTTCGAGTCCAAATTGAAAAGTTGAAGCAACAGCTCGAAGACAAGGAGAGAGAGGTCAAAGAAGAATCATCTCACAGGCTCAGAGGCGAGAAGCAAATTAAGGAGACCTTGTCAGCCATGGAAGAGCTTAAAGTTCAAACGGAGGTGAAGAAGCCCAAACTTGAAGACGTTTTTGGTGAAGATGCTTGGGAGCTACGTTGTCGCTACATGGAGGGGATCATGCATAGGCGGGATGTTCTCATTCAGGATCTGACTCAGAGACCAAGGCATCCTGATACCAAGAAGTTATTCAAGGAGGTTTAAGCCTGGTGCAGGGAGCATAGTGGCTCGGGAGGCTTGTCTCTAGTGGATATTAATGATATGCCTTAGTTGCTTTTCTTCTTTTGTATCTGATCACCGTCAGCCTTTTTTACTAGGATCATTGGCTGTTGTATTTAATTATCTCTCTTCTGTATGAGTTGTATGTATTGACTCTTTATTGTTCTCATATTCAGCTAATCTATGAGCGGCTTTTACCAGTGGTTTATCCATCTCTTGTGTTTATTGTTGTTAACCTTGAATCAAGGAGTAGATCACCCTGGGAATACTCAAACATGACATTTGCATTGCATTCTCATGATCATATGCATAATAGGTGTTCTTGGCTGGTTTTTCTTATCTCTACCTAGTTTTCTTCAGCAGGATAGTGGACTCTCATATTCACAGGTACGGTACGTGAGTAATGGAACAGATTCAGGAAGAACTACTTAAAGTACGGACCTGTATGAATCAGTTCATATAACTGATGCAAAACATGGCTCAGGGTCAAGAGCAACTGAGAACGTTGGTTCAACCACTCATTGATATTCTCAAAGTTGATAACAGTGGTGTTGTCCATCCTAGTGGTGCTGGTGTCATTCCTCCTGGCGGAGGTGCTGGCATTGTTATTCCTCCTGGAGGAGGTGCTGACATTGTTGTTCCTCCTAGAGGAGGTGTTGCTAGTGGTGCTAATCCTTCGGGCGGAGGTGGTATTGGTGGAGGGAGTGTTCGCGCTCTTCATGGAGCTGTTGGGGGATATAACCATCATTGGGAGGAAGACCGACAGGAAGACACATTTTCTATGCACAATCTGGATACTGGTCTCCCATCGGAGGCTGATAAGAAGTTTAAGATGATTGGGGAGAGGATGCATGCTTATGAAAGTCAGAATGCTTTTAGAATTGATATAACTGATCTTGGTTTAGTTCCTGACATGAGAATTCCACATAAGTTCAAGATCCCTGACTTTGACAAATATAAGGGGAAAACTTGTCCCAAAACCCACATCAGAGCATACTACCGGAAGATGTCCACCTATTCTGACGATGAGAAGCTGCTCACGCGCTTCTTCCAAGACAGCCTAGCTGGGGCGTCCCTGGAATGGTACATGGGTTTAGAGAGGACCTACATTAGAAGTTGGAGGGATTTGGGTGAGGCCTTCGTCAAGCACTACCAATATAATAGTGATATGGCTTCTTACAGAACACAGTTGCAGAACCTTGCTCAGAAGGGCAATGAAAGTTTTAAGGAGTGCGCCTAGAGATGGCGCGATTTGGCTACACGAGTTCAACCTCCTATGATGGAGAGAGAACTGGTGGATATATTTATGGGCACACTTCAGGGTCTATACTATGAAAGGCTGGTGGGGTGTACTTCTGCCGGATTTTCAGACTTGGTTATGGCGGGGGAACGAGTTGAAAGTGGGATAAAGATGGGAAAGATTTAGAGTGGTAATGACTCCTCATCTGGAGGAGGAAAGAAACCATATACTGGGGCCCCCGAGAGGAGGGAAGGGGAAACAAATGTTGTATCATCCTACAGGGGTAAGGGCAGAACAAATCAGAATTCTTCATAACAGATTGCTACTGTAGCCACCCCGGCTGCACCTCAACAACAATCTTATGCTCCTCATCAGTATCAAGACAGACCAAAGATGGATAATAGGCACTTTGACACTCCGCCTATGCCATACACTCAATTGTTACAACATCTGCTTCAACTACAACTGGTTCAAAAGAGAACATTGGCTTTACCTACCGGTAATCCTCCACTTGGTTATGACGTCAACGACCACTGTGAATTCCATTCTGGAGTGCCAGGGCATCACATTTACAATTGTAAAGCATTCAAACACAAGGTTCAGGACCTATTTGATTTAAAATCCATTGACTTCGCCAATAATGGGTCTTACGTGATACAAAGCCCTATGCCATAGCATGGCGCGGCAAGGGTAAATGCTATTGAAGATGGGAAGAGGTTGAATCTGGTGACTGATCTCAATAAGTTGAAGACTCTGTTGTTGTTTGTAAAAGAACGTTTTCTAAAGGGGATGTGTTCCTAGGATGTGCATTTGATTGTCAAGAATGTGTATTACGACTAGAGGGTTGTGACATGTTAAAAGAAGGTATACAGAAGTTGATAGAGGAAGGACAGGTTCAGTTTGATAGAACTCTTGTTATGGATAATGTTAATGGCGATAAAGATGTTACAACCATTTCCATTCTATAAAATACCATTCATATATTGGTGCCAGTGTGGCAAGCACCCATCATTTTTACCACGTCGGGGCCAATCCATATGAAAGCACCAAGGCAATTCCGTGGAATTACGGAGCTGGGGTATTTTATAACAGTCAAAAACAAGAATTGGTGGGTCCCTCAGATGCTGGATCTAATGTGGATAACATTGTTGGGGCTGGAGGTATTACGCGCAGTGGTAGGGTTTTCTCTCCACCAGATGTTAATGTTGATAATTCTGATAAAGGTAAAGGTAAGCAGGTTGTGGAAGATTTCATGCATAAACAGTCTAATGATGCTTCCTTTTCGAAGGATGTTGAGGAATTTATGAGAATAATCAAGAAAAGCGATTATAAAATTGTTGACCAATTGAATCAGACTCCATCTAAAATCTCCATTTTGTCTTTGTTATGTGTTCAAAAGCCCATAGAAATGTGTTGCTAAGAGTTTTGAATGATGCATATGTACCGCAAGAGATTTCTGTGAATCAGTTAAAAGGGGTGGTGGCCTATGTCAATGCAGGTAATGGTTTGGGGTTCACTGATCTTGACTTGACTCCAGCTAGGAGGAACCACAACAATGCCCTACACATCTCTATGGAATCTAGGGGTTCTTTGTTATCCCACATTTTGGTGGATACTTGGTTATCATTGAATGTTTTTCCAAAGAAAGCCCTCATGAAGCTGGATACACAGGGGGTGATCTATAGACCCAGTGATTTGGTGGTACGAGCTTTCAATGGATCAAAGAGGTATGTGTTCGGCAAGGTGGTATTGCCCATTAAAGTTGGACCTGAGGTTTTTGTCATACCCCAAAGTTTGACCACTAAGATTTCCCATCATTGTGCACATCATCATCACAATATGGATGGACCATCATACCTCATTAGTCTCCCCAAAGATGGATGAGCATCCACTACAATCAAATTTAGGGTTTCAAGCCCTCTCAGAGCTCTTAGACAAAGGATCAATCAAGGAATGACATGATCTTCAACTTGTCTAAACCTCTCAAACATCCACATAAATGATCAAGAGGACTCCCACATCAAGAATCAAGTACAAGGCTGCAACATTCCAAGTGGATTAAGCCTCAAGATCGCCAGTGTCACCAAATTAGGGTTTTGGTCGACCAGGGCCTCCAGATGGAAATTTTCCTCTGGGCATGAGACAATGCTTCAAAGCATAACCCAAGATACTCCAAGGGACTTCATGGACCCAATCATCAAGTCAATTTAGCCTCAGGGGATGCATTCATAAAAAATCAGGAATTAGGGTTTCTTGACCTAATTCACCCCTAAGTTGACTTTTGGGGCAAAACATGAGCCAAGACCTCAAGACATGATTTTAAGGTCCCTAATACACTACATTGATCCATTTGCAACAATGGATTGATCCAAGAAGCTTGATTCACAAGTTTCAAGTTCATCAAAACCACAGTTAGGGTTTCGCGGGAAAAGTCACTATGCCTTTGACTTTTGACTAGGACATGCTCCCAAACCTTGGGACATGATTCAATACACCCTATAACACCTATGAAATCAATCCATCAAGTTTGATTTAGGTCAAGGACTTGATTTCATAGAGGATCGTATAGTTTAGAATTCATCTGATAAAAAGTCAACTGTGCCCAAAAGTCAAAGTTTGACATTTTGATTTTTTGATCAATTATGGTTCCATAACCCTAAAATGATGTTAATGTGTGATCGGAATCATCATTCATCAAGAAAAATCAAGAAAAGTGGGATAACTTGTAAAAGGGGTAACCATAAAAAACTTAGAAATTTTCTAAGTTATGGAACAAAGTGGCTAGGGTACCAACTTTCAAGGATCATAACTTGAGATCCAAGCAACCATTTGGGTTGATCCAAAGATGGATTTGTAGCTCTCATGGCATACTTTAAAAGTGTCAACTACACCTCATTCCAATTCATCATGGATTTTGAGTTATGGTTTGATCAAAATGGCTGAAAACATGAAATGTCACTTTTTCCAACACTTAGTGAAATTTTCACTAAGTCATAATCTGTTTCACTTTTTTCAAAATGTAGGGAAATTTTTCACTTGGATCTAAAAAGTGTCAATACAAACTATGATCACACATGTGTTGTATCATATGAGAGCTTTCCAAAATGGCCAAGAACCCCATGAAATTCCATCTGAGCTAAGAGTTATGACAGCGGCAATATGCCTTGCTGCAACTGTCATAACAAGGCAGATTTGTGCATTTGGCCCTATTTGAGTAATTTGTGCAAATGACAAACAATTTTATCCATCTGAACACCTCTGGGAGAGACCAAGGAAGGACAAACACTGATCCATAAGCCTCCCAAGTCTTTGGAACTAAAAATAGCATGCCAAACCTAAAAAACCCTAAAGAGGGGACAAGACTCCAATTTTGTTTTGGAGCATTCAATGGATGCACCAAGGTGGCATGAACTGAGCCATTCCCAACTAAATGAGTCAAGTATGATCTCTGAACTAGGTAACCAAAGGCCTGTGCTCTAACCTCTAGTCAATGGCTAGAGGAGACTTGAGATTCCAAAATGCTCCAATTGGCCAAAGGTCTGCAACAGCCTCCATTCACTATTGCTTTCAAAACAAACTTGTTCTCCTATAAATAGAGCTCATTTGTGCTCAGTTTGAGTACACCAAAGCACTACAACACTTGCTTTTCTCAAAATCTCTTTCTCTAGGCAAAAATGCCTTCTTTAGCAAGGTAACTCTGAGTTTTTGAGTTAGAGAGCAATTCCATCACAGCTCATGATCCAAACACATCTAATATGTCATATCTAAGCTGTCCAAACTCTCACAAGTGACCTGTAACACCAAAACCTCAAAGTCCCTCCTCAAAACCTCAAAATAGGACTTTTTTGCATTTTTCAAGCCATGTCTTGATTCAGTCACTTTCAAAACCAGATAAAGCCTCAAACACACTCCAAATATCATCCTTGAATTGTCCCAAATGGTGCCCCACATCTGGAACACCATTTGAGAGAGTTGTTATTTTGGCCACTTTTGCCCCTTTTGTAAGAAAGGGCCAGTTTCCATTCCTGAGGTTTCCAGCTATTTCCAATCATCCTAAAAGCTTCCAAGGGATCATTTGAGGGTGTCCAAAGCATCAAATTGTTTTTGGAACAAAGCACTTGACAGATTGCCCAAAAAGCTCCTAAAGAGGTAAGCATCACAACTTGGACTCTTAGAAATATGCATTGCTTTGAAGTCCACTAATCATACACATCTCATACATGTTATATATGTTGTGTTTGGACCAATTCATCATGTGATTTATGCCTGTACCATGAGGTAGCATAGAAAATGCAAATGGAGGCCTATTTCAAAGCCACTATCGGGTTTTAAAATGGGGACCTCATCTGAAAAAACCACCAACACCGTTGGATTCCTTGTGAAATTCTAGGCAGGATAGACCTAAATTTTGTCCCAATCCATGGAGAAATGAGAAAGTTACAAGCTTCACGTTTTTTGCCAAAACCTTGCCTTGCCTTGCCTTGGCCAGGCGAAAAACAAGGCAAGCCTTGTATATTTGTGGGTGGGCTTTGATACAGAGATGTATCACCACCCCAGTGGTAGGAGGCGCTCACTGCACACAAGAGGTCTGGGGTTCGAATCCCCCTCGCCCCAGACCCCTTTTTAATGATTTTTCCATTTTTCTATTATTTTTTATTATTTTTAATGATTTGAAAAATTAATAACTCCTTCAATTTTAATTATTTTTTATTGGTTCTTTTTGAAAAAAATCACAAAAATGTTAAAATATTTTATTCCATAAAAAAATAAAATTTATATTATTTATTTAATATAATTGATATTTTTATGTATAAATTCATTTTTAATTTTTTTTAAACATTTTAAAAGTGAATATTCATCTTGAAAAATCAAAACCAAATGAGTTTTAATCCATCTTGTGATTAAAACCTCATTTTTCAAACCTTAACCAAAAATCACAAGTTGTTTATTCAAGCTTATTTGGTGTTTTATCATTTTTTTTATTGATTTTCTTTAAGAATTCACTTTTAAAAATGATGAAATTAGGGTTTTGATCGATTCCACCCTCATCAATCATTTTCAAACACTTTGGGCCTCTATTAGAGTGTAAGACCCATCCCCTTTGTAAATACACCATTGTCTGTATAGGATCATAAGACTAGAGGTCTAGGATGTTAGGACAAATATATATACTGCTTTTCCTAATTGATATTTGTGTTTACTTTTCTGCTAATGGGAATGCGTTTGATGCCGCATCTGGAAAGATTGAGTATACACCTAAGATAAGTGATGTCATTATACGGGTAATCTTATGGGGAGTGAATCCTAGATAAGAGGTCCCAGTTGACCATCAAATCAGTGGAGATGCCCTTTACGGATTCAATTCCTATACGGCTTCGGTTGTTGAAAGCAGATTGTTCCATTGGGTTATCCGAGAAGCTGAGGATTTTAGTAGACTGAAACCATTTTATAGTGCGGAAGCTATCAGAAATAGTCGCCACGCGATACTACCCTCATTTGAGACTACTCTAAGATACTACAGCTCGATGGCGATCTGCTTATTGTTGTTATCCCAAGAGGGGTCAGTGATTTTGAGGACAGGTACAAAAAATCACTAGTATAAACCTTTGGGGATGGGTAGAGCCTTGACTTCATGACACCGACCCTTTGACCCCATGTTTTTCTATGTTTTTGTGTGCTGCATTCATACATTCATTTAAAAAACATTAAAATAAAGAAAAATTTCTCTTCTAGTCTCTCTTTTTCAAATTAAACTAAGACAATTATTGCAAATGTCAGATAAAGAGATTGCTAATGGATTTCGGTAGAAGGAAGACTCATAAGTACACCTTCAAGGTTCCAAAACTAGAGGATTTAAGAGGTCTGGCGAGGATGATAACCAACCCTGAGGCTTTCAGAGCTAAGTATGGAGGGCTGCTTTCTCTGTTAAGGGTCCATGTAATTGAAGGAATCTTGTCCACGCTAATCCAGTTCTACGATCTGGTCTATCACTGTTTCACATTCCCGGATTATCAACTAGCACCAACACTGGAGGAATACTCTCACCTGACTGATTTACATATTACTGATCAAGCTCCCTTTTCTGGACTGGAAGAGAATCCTAAGGATCAAACCATTGCAAGAGCAATCTATTTGGACGAGTGAGAAGTCAGGACTCACATGACCACTAAGGGTGGAATCCAGGGTTTGCCAGCCCAGTTCTTAATCAAGAAAGCTCTGTACTTTGCTAGTATAGGGAACGTGGCCGCTTTCGAAAGAATCTTTATTTTGCTTACCTACGGGTTATTTTTGTTTCCCAACATTGATAACTTCTTTGATATCAACGCCGTTAAGATTTTTCTGATTGGAAACCCTGTACCGACCCTGCTCGCAGGTGCGTATCATTCGGTACACTTAAGGAATTTGTATAGTGGAGGAATGATCACATGTTGTGTACCCCTGCTATATAAATGGTTCATTTCCCACTTGCCCAAGTCTGCTGTATTTTGGGATCAAAAGAATACTTTACGTTGGTCGCAGAGAATCATGTCTCTTACCAACTCTGACATCGATTGGTACAATCGAATCTATGATGGGATCAGGATCATTGACCGTTATGGAAATTTCCCAAATGTACCCCTCATAGGAATTAAAGGAGGAATCAATTATCATCCAGTTTTGGTTCGTCGTCAATTTGGATACCCGATGAGGCATGTCCCGCGTAATGCTCATCTGGAAGGTCTTTTCTTCAAGGAAGGAGAAAATGACAGAGCACTAAAGACAGAAATAGTGCATGCCTAGAAACATGTTCATAGGAAAGGAAGAGAGTCTCTAGGAAAACCAGACTGTGTCTCGGTGGAACCTTATCTCCACTGGGTACAAACTAGAGTTCTCAAGCTGAGGATGTCTTCCATTAAGGGACCCTGTCCTTTATTTTATGTCTGATATGGAAAAACTTCAGGTTACTCTCAACAAAGTTCAACAGGAGAAGAGGTCTTGGAAGAACAAGTACCGTATTCTCAATGTGGAGTGCAAGAAAATACAACAACTGTTAAAAGAAAAAGATGCTCTGATTGAGATTTTAGAGCAACATGTTGTAGAGAATCAGGATGACCACAGGAATTTGCTCGCTCCTTTCACTTGGCAAAGAAATGACAACCCGACAACGGCTCAAGAGCCCCGGTCAAAGAAAAGGAAAGTAGCAGAACCAACACTTGAGCTCTCCTCAGAGAGGACTCGGGACCCATAATTTTAGATTTCCTTTTACAGCACTATGTAAATGACTGTATTTCTATTCCGCAAACTTTGAATTCAATAAAACGGGGTTTCCTCACTGTTTGATATTTGCAATCCAATTGTCGAAGTTTATTTTGATTAAACAAAAAAAAAATTAAAATATAACTATTGCATTCATCATTCTCACGTAACGCATTCTTCTTACCTACGAATCTCAGGTTTGAGTCTCGATTCTAGAGTCAAACTATCTCATTCGTACAATACTCGGGTCAATCGACAGAAAAAGATGGATGATCTCGAGGAAGAGAATAGAGAGTTGAGGGAAGAGATCGACACTCTGAAAGAGGATCTGAGAAAGCTTCATAACGACATGCAAGCTCTAGCAGATGCTCAGATCCAACAACAAAGGATTGTGATCTCAGAGATCACATCGACGCCCATAGTGGAAAAGTATGATCCTAGGTACAAAATGCCAAAAGATCGTCCCTGGGGCATGCCTATTAACTATATCCGAGAAGGATATGTTCCGCCGATTACTGAAGATCAGGGAACCGCAGCAGGAGCCGCTGGGCTTGAAGGTTACAAACTTCAGGAAAGCAAATATGCCAGAGGCATGACAGTAACTCCTGAAGGTTACAAACTTCGGGAGAGGGAAGGACCTAGAGTCACTACCATGATGACTATACCACCACCCGTGGTACACACTGTCCCGGAAGGACAGATTCCAGAGATACCTTCTGGTGGGAACGAAAGTATGTTTGACAGAATGAATGAGTTCCAGGAACAGTTCCTAGAGATGCAGAAAGACCTGTAAGCCCTTCACGGTCAGGATCTATTTGGAAAATACGCCGCAGACCTTTGTTTGGCCCGCAATGTGAAAGTTTCGCACAAGTTCAAAGTGCCCAAATTTGAAAAGTACAAGGGTAACTCTTGCCCTCAAAGCCATTTGGTGATGTACGCCCAGTGGATGTCAACTCAAACAAAGAACCAAGAGCTACTGATTCACTACTTTCAGGATAGTTTAACCGGTGTCGCGCTCAAATGGTACATGGGTTTAAACCACACTAAGATCGGCACTTTCAGAGATCTTGGCACTGCCTTCGTTTAACAATATAAGTATAACCTGGACATGGCACCGGACGGAGATCAACTCAGAGCCATGTCACAGGAGGACAAGGAAACTTTTAAGGGGTACGCTCAGAGATGGCGTGAAATTGCCGCCCAGATTTGTCCACCTCTTGAGGAAAAAGAGATGAAAAAGATCTTATTGAAAACCTTGAGCTCATTCTACTACGACCGAATGGTCGCCAGTGCGCCCAGTGACTTTACTGAAATGGTAGGCATGGGAGTTCGTCTTGAGGAAGCAGTCCGAGAAGGACGTTTAGTTAAAGACGCTGGATCACCAAGTAATACAAAAAGATACGATAGTGCTCTCCCTAAGGAAAAAGAGCAAGATATTGGCAATATCTCTCTCAGAAAACAAAGGCAACGGTACCAACCAGTAGCAGCGGTAACTCCTTCTATTAACCCTGCGCCTATACCTACGTGAAATTCTGGTACAGATGTGTGATGTCTCGTGCAATGTCACAACATCGTATTCTGCTGTATGAACAAGATAATAAATCACAGTAAATAAACACAAGGATTTGTTCATCCAGTTCGGTCTAACAACCTACATCTGGGGACATACCAAGCCAGGAAGGAAGTCCACTATTAGCAGTATCAAATTACAGACTCAACAAACCAGTTGACAATCTACCTAATTTAATCACTACCCAGTGGCCCTTCTATCTAAGTCCTCCCTAGATAAGAGACTCCATCTCACTCCCAATCATCGCAATGATGTCTAGCAGTCAACATCTCAGTCACTGCATCAACAGCTTGATTTCCAAAAACTCTCCAAACACATGGAAGACACACTCCTATAACAATACCTAGACATGACCCTCATGACTAAGAACAATACTTGGAGTTGCTTAACAGCTTCCTCCAAGAACAATACATCTCTTACCTACAGGCTTCGAGATAAACACGATGACCATCCCACAAACCGGGTGGTTCATCAACCAACACAGCCCTTATAATCTACATGATGGCTGGCTTACTAAAACTAGGTTACAATGCTTCTATTTATAACCTTTTTCCCAACTGGATTTGGGCTTTAAATCTCAGCATATTAACTGCTACAAATCTGCAAAAGATTCTGCTACTAAATAGATCTTCAATCAAATCTTCAATTAAATCTTCAATTAAATCTTCAATTAAATCTTCATATCTTTTAGCATGAAAATAGCAACAAACTAATCTTCAACACAACTGAAAAAGATTGCTTCAGAATAAATCAACTCCTTGAAAATATCAGATTTGATATGAAATTAAACCAGATATGATTTGAATCTAAAACAGATTTTATCTTCAAATCTTTCCAAATCAGCCCTAATGTTTGATACATGATTTGCTCCATGATCTGCTCCAAATCTGATTGGCAAAATTTCGCATCCAATCCCTAACAGATCTCCTCAAAATAAAGTTAACACGCGTAGCCCTAAACATCACAAACTGATGTTTTAATGTTCTGGTATAGTGATGTCAAGACATCGCATGTGACATCACTCTTCAGCACTTTAACTCTTCAACATCTTAACAACAACTAATGTTAGGAACCAATGTTAAGACATCATACATATGACATTAACATTGTTCAACTTTGTTTTACCAAAATTCCAGCCAATACAAGAACTAACAATCTCCTCCTTTGGCTAATTTTGGCTAAAACAATCTCTGCTAACATCAGAGAACCCAGCAGTGAAAAAAATCTACAAATCTGCAAAACACCTAGCAGCACCTCTTCAACAAGCTGCACAAACACAAAAACCAGCAGCAACAAAAACCAACAAGCTGCAGAAATCACCTTCACAACAGCATAGGGCAAACTCCCCCTCAAAACAAGAACCAGCTCACAGTTGTACAAACACTCTCCCTTTCAACTTCTGCACCATATCAGAAAAAGGCTTCACTACCACACCTTGGCAACTCTCTCCCCCTTTTTAGCCAGAAATTGACAAACATTGGGGTAAATGTACACTACTGGTCCAATCCATTGATACACCAGGTCTAAACTATCATGTCCATCATGAACGACATAACACCTTCACCAGAGCCACAAACAATCTAGATAACCAAAAGTTCAACTCCCCGTATCTAAGATAACCAGTGCTCCATTTCAAGATGAACAACTTAAATGAATGGAAAACATAAGACTCATATTCATGTCTTCAAAAGCGTACCCTCTGTTCAACACACCTGCTGAACGCATTCACTTAATGCTTGATCCTCAAACAACACTAGTACATTTAACTGACAGAAGTTGCTCCTTCAACAAGAAACACCACAAAATCACCAATGATATCCCATGACACCTTTATGATCATATAGTAAGAATGTACCAGGATCACCTCCAACAACCTCTTGGATTGAGACCAAAATCATCATTGATCCCTCTCATCCTGAAACCATCCATACCCTGTACAAATCCACCTTGAATTTTACAGCCATAGACATTCTTGTTCCACACCAACATGTCATCCAACAGCCTAATGTCATAACATGTTATCTGACATTATATCCTCATAGGATTCAACTAATCTTCACAATCTCGATCAACATGCTATCTTCACAATATATGTACCTTTGCAGCAAAATCCATAGACAAGTACTCCCCCAGTCATGGTTAACTAATGCTCTAGATGAAGATGAACATTTGAGCACACTTGCTGAGCACATGCATTTTGGTACCTTTCTCCAAAGGCAGTCAATCCCTATCATACTCTTCATCTTCAGACTTCCAATCAATCAATACCCGATCTACTTCAGTCTTCTCTACATTCTCCATCCAAGGCAGACCTTCTACTTCATCATTCTCCCGTATGACTATGTAGATGCTCCTTAGGCATAATGTATGCACCAAGCTTCAGAACCAGAACAAAATCATCCTTCACCAAGGATATTCAACCAGATAATGTCCCAACACAAGTTACAACATTTGCCACACACCAAGATATCATCACCATGATTCTTGATATGTTCCACCAACTGGACTTACTATTGCATAGTAATCCAAAGAACTAGAGAATTAACCTCTCATCCACCTTCAAGAAGAATAATCTCCTTGAGTCTTCAACTCATCACCCTTCTGCCCAAGAGTAACTTGTTCCAAGACAATCCTCAATAATAACCAGCTGCAACACTCTGATTATCTTGATTCTTCGAATCCACTTCTGAGATCAACCAAATGCTACAGTTTGATCACCTCATTCATGAATCCTCATATGAAAACAATCAAATGCCACATTTTGACCTTTTCACATTTGTCAGAACTCTCACAAAGATATCTTGATCCACCAAGGAAACTTGATCTTCAAGTCACATGTTCCACTTGCTCAAAAGCAAACACACTTAGACTCCCTAAGCCATGGTCATGTAACATCTTCTCCCTCCTGCAGCTCCCGCAAACTGCCATGAGAACAATCTTTTTGAAGCATCCTATTGTTCATTCTTGTATATCACCCTATCATTAGCTAATGTGCCACATCACCAACTGAGACTCCTGATGTTAAGCTAGATGTCAGAATATTATGTCATCCAACTGTTGAATTCAGCTCTACCTTCTACCACTCAGAAGAACCTCCTCCCTTTGCAGAAACAGATTTCCATGCTCTCATAGACTTGATTCAACAATAAAGTTTGAGTAGACAACCTCCATCATGCTTAGAAACTCCAAAGACTTCAAACCTACCACATCTGAATCTTCAGAAAATAAGTAGTCCAAGACTACCCCATAACTATACCAAATAATGCCACTTCTAAATACATTATAGAACTCATAATCTTATTGTTATAATCTCAATATTCTTTTAACCATCATGATTGCTTCTCAGAGTTCTCACAGACCAACACACCACAAAGGGAAATAAACAGCCACATAGAGAAAAGTATATTCTCAACACTTCAACCGTCCTGCACTTTTACATCAGACATATACATAGTCTCCCGTCAATGTAGTTTGTCATTAGTTGAATGCACAAAATTATCAAAAGCAGAAAAATACTCAACTCTTGTCAAGGTAACCTTCTCACACAACAGGCATCTGCTGACAAATCATCATGACAACCATTCACACCACAAAAGCACTCTAGGTTAGGTCAGTGTCTTGACCTTTCACTCCTCCCTGAGCAAAGAACTGAAATGATGTTTCAACATCAGTTCCGACATCAGCAATCATAGTAAATCACACTAAACATCTACTATGGCTTTGGAGACAGCAACCATAGTAATCCACACATATCTCACACGAGACCATATCAACATTTGATCAACTTCCAAGATCAGACCAACAAAACTGCAGTAACTTGCATAACACACTCTTCCAGAAGCTTTTTCTTATAAGCACATGGTTCAGACCTCTTGTCTAATTTAAGAGTGATAACTGCCATCCTTCTGCATAAACATACCATAGACAATCTGCTACTTCCAATCCTTCAAGCCACAAAACTGAAAAAGCTCATGCAAACACCAATTGATCACAGGATGATTTACACTTCTACTGCACACAAACTCTTGGATGTATTTTCCCTATAAAATTGTCCTCATACATTTTAGTTTAAACAAGGATCATTTCCTTCTCTTCTGCTATCAATATAACTACCTTTTCTTCAACCAGCTCCTGCTGAAATGCTATGAACATCATCTCAAACAAAATGTTCAACTTCACAACTTCAGTGATCCTTCAAAACAGCTACAATCTAATAGGTTTTTGACTTAGCATTTACCATAAGCTGCTAATGTGTAGCGCGATGTCGAGACATTAGAATTGACATATTAAACTCAGCTTCTTTCTTGATGAAACTTCCTTCAGTTCATGATCAGAAACATGTATCTTATCATAACCAGGAAGATCCTCCTAATTAGGTCACCACAACTAAGCTTAAGAGATAACTTATCATGATCTTCACTCCCGCATGAACGATTTGACAGTGATACTCTTTTGCTTTGGCTCTACCCTCTTCTTTCATCACCAAGAAGAATGATAAAGAAGGAATCACTGTTCTGGACAGATTGGTCTTCAATGCCTGATTTGAAATATATTCTTCTTCTGAAACTTCCATATCAAACAGTCTTTAGTAAGATCCATTCACCTTATGAACACTTCTCTCCAAACAATGATATGAGATAATCCTCATATAATATCCTGCTGAGGAGACCAAACCCTAATGTCTTTCCGAGAGACTATCTCACCACCAGAGAACAAGGGACCAATCAGGGTTACATCAGATACCATGCAGCGGAACACATAACAACTCCTCAACAACCTTCAGGCACTACTCAAGGATCCTTGCACCACGTGCCAACAATGCTTTATCATGGATAGTCCAACCTTCACTCCAAGGGATCATCCAAACAACTCTCTTCCTTGCTCATGAACCAGAAAGTATCTTCCCAAGATCTCATCCAGAAACAGACAGGATGCGTGCTTTGATACCAATTGAAATTCTGGTACAGATGTGTGATGTCTCGTGCAATGTCACAACATCGCAATCTGCTGTATGAATAAGATAATAAATCACAGTAAATAAACATAAGGATTTGTTCACCCAGTTCGGTCTAACAACCTACATCTGGGGGCATACCAAGCCAGGAAGGAAGTCCACTATTAGCAGTATCAAACTACAGACTCAACAAACCAGTTGACAATCTACCTAATTTAATCACTACCAAATGACCCTTCTATCTAAGTCCTCCCTAGATAAGAGACTCTATCTCACTCCCAATCATCGCAATGATGTCTAGCAGTCAACATCTCAGTCACTGCATTAACAGCTTGATTTCCAAAAACTCTCCAAACACATGGAAGACACACTCCTATAACAATACCTAGACATGACCCTCATAACTAAGAACAATACTTGGATTTGCTTAACAGCTTCCTCCAAGAACAATCCATATCTTACCTACAGGCTTCGAGATAAACACGATGACCATCCCACAAACCGGGTGGTTCATCAACCAACACAACCCTTATAATCTACATGATGGCTGGCTTACTAAAACTAGGTTACAATGCTTCTATTTATAACCTTTTTCCCAACTGGATTTAGGCTTTAAATCTCAGTATATTAACTGCTACAAATCTGCAAAAGATTCTGCTACTAAATAGATCTTCAATCAAATCTTCAATTAAATCTTCATATCTTTTAGCATGAAAATAGCAACAAACTAATCTTCAACACAACTGAAAAAGATTGCTTCAGAATAAATCAACTCCTTGAAAATATCAGATTTGATATGAAATTAAACCAGATATGATTTGAATCTAAAACAAATTTTATCTTCAAATCTTTCCAAATCAGCCCTAATGTTTGATACATGATTTGCTCCATGATCTGCTCCAAATCTGATTGGCAAAATTTTCTCCAAGAATTTGGCATCCAATCCCTAACAGATCTCCTCAAAATCAAGTTAACACACGCAGCCCTAAACATCACAAACTGATGTTTTAATGTTCTGGTATAGTGATGTCAAGACATCGCATGTGACATCACTCTTCAGCACTTTAACTCTTCAACACCTTAACAACAACTAATGTTAGGAACCAATGTTAAGACATCAGACATATGACATTAACATTGTTCAACTTTGTTTTACCAAAATTCCAGCCAATACAAGAACTAACACTATGTATCAACCTCAGGTTGCTCAAAGTCAACCGAATCAACAGCAATATCAGCAAAGGACACAACAGCCTCTTCAGCAGGCTCTTCCTCCATATAACAACAACCGTACAACACGACCACCAAGGTTCGACCCTATACCCATGTTGTATGCAGAACAGTTTCCACTCTTACTGGCCAAAGGGCCCGTCCAAACCAGGTCTCTTCTTACAGTACCGGAAAATCCGCCTTTTTAGTTCAAAGCGGATCAGACTTGCCCTTACCATCAAGGAGGACCAGGGCATCACATAGAAAATTGTCTCAGTTTTAAAGCCGATGTTCAAAAACTTGTTAGGAGCGGGGTCTTATCTTTCAAAGATATGAATCCGAATGTTCTCACGAACCCGCTACCTCAACACGAGAAAGCTGCGGTAAATTTGATTGAGGGAGAGTTCAATAACAGCTATCAAATTCATGATGTACTCTTATTGAGGGCCAACTTGGTCAAGATGCATTGTAGACAGAGTGCATACGGCCATGTGCCACCTTATAATTACCATCAGTGTGATATCTACTCTAAAATAAATCAAGGATGTTCTGTGGTGCAATAAGCTCTACAGGAACAATTGGATCTCGGATGGATCCAAGAGCATCGAGTTCATGGAGTTAACATGACTCATGCAGGTTCCAACATCATTCAAAACCACGGCATCCGTACGATGAATGTCAACTTGGTGGCAATGCACTCAAGGCAAAGCCAGTATCATAATCTGCCGTGACACGATTACAATTCCTATCTGATTTGCTCGAAAAACAATCAGGGATGCTCTTTTGTACAAGAGGCCCTCCAGCGTCAGGTGGATCTTGGGTGGATCCAGGACTACCATGATAGAAATCCTTATCAGATCAACATGATTCAAATCTTCGATATTCGTTTGATGAATACCAGCTTGGTGGAGTTACACGCCAAGCAAGTCCAACTCGGTTTTCTCACTTCACATGATTATCTGAGCTGTAAACTATGCTGTGAGAGTAACCAAGGGTGCGCTCTCGTTCAAAGAACTTTACAACACTTGTTAAACCACTGGTGGCTTCCAATCTATATGGATGAAGGCACGCAATAAATCAGTGTGACAAATGGGAACCCTACTAGACATTAAAGTCAGGATGTCCGATCTATGGAAATAGACCTGGTAAGGTTGCACTGCATTCAAAGAGGACGTGGCCAAGTGCCACCACACAACTACGAGCGTTGTAGAGTCTGCTCGGAAAATAATCATGGATGTTACCTCGTGCGAACAGCTCTTTAAAGTCAGTTGGACCGCAAAGAGATTCAACCATGTCCAAGTTCTGGATCAATCAGTTGGACGCCAGACTATTTCGCTGATCAGATTAAGGATGTTGTCGTGATCTCTGATCACGAAAGGACCAAAGATGTTTGTACCATCATCCCTCTACTTGACGAATCGAAGGTTCTTAACCAGGAATTGATTGAAGTTACTTACGATAGTCAGAGGAATCAGAAGGCTCCTGTAGTTATCTATCTACCGAGACCAGTGCCATACAAGTCTGATAAAGCTATCCCTTACAAATATGGTGAAACAATAATTGAGAATGGAAAGGAAATTCCATTACCCTTTGTCGTGAATATTGCAGACATCAGTCGAGTAACGCGGAGCGGTCGAATCTTCAACAGAGGAGTTGGAGAACCTAACAGAGAAGAGGAACCTCAAACGGATGTTCCCAATCCACCAGTCGGTCAATCCAGTGATCCCGACCTTCCAAAGAACAATGATGAGATGCTAAAGCTCATCCAAAGGAGTGAATACAACATTGTTGATCAGCTATTACAAACTCCTTCAAAGATCTCTGTGTTATCTCTTTTACTCAATTCCGAAGCCCATAGAGAGGCTCTACAGAAAGTCTTAGAGCAGGCCTTTGTGGAACAGGATGTGTCGATAAGGAAATTCGACAGTATCGTCTCTAACATCACTTCCTACAATAACTTAGGGTTTAGCGATGAGGAATTTCCAGAAGAAGGAAAAAGTCACAACATGGCACTCAATATCACAGTCAACTGCCAGGATGATTCCTTAGCCAGCGTACTGGTAGATACCAGATCGGCTCTCAACGTTATGCCGAAGTCCACTCTAATGCGACTATCATTCAAAGGATCTCCGATGAGAGGCAGTGAGGTCGTCGTCAAATCATTTGACGGGTCTAGAAAAACAGTTATCGGCGAAGTCGACCTTCCCATAACTATCGGTCCTCACACTTTCCTAGTCACCTTCCAGGTCATGGACATCCGAGCAACATACAGATGTTTGTTGGGAAGACCTTGGATACACCGGGTTGGGGCAGTCACTTCGACACTTCACCAGAAGCTGAAGTTCGTCAAGAATGACCAATTCATCACGGTCTGTAGAGAACAAGCCTTGATCGTGAGTAACCTATCATTGTCCACTTGTGTAGAACCCGATAAGAGAAAGGAACGTCGATATCCTCGTACAAAGATGCTCTCGAGGTGATCAAAGGTAACAATGCAAAGGGATGGGGATAGCTTGTCATTCCTACTGACAATAAAACAAAGAAGGGTCTTGGTTTTTCTGCAACTTGTACCCAGACTGCTACTAAAGATGAAAGTTTTCATCCCATTCAGGACTTCTTCCATAGTGGAGGTTTCCTTCACCCAGTGTCTCAAGAAGTACATACCATCAACGAGGGAGATTACTCCTACACAGATGAGGAATGGAAGTCCTATCTTAAAGAGGATGGTTATATGTCTCAGGAAGAAGTGCCTACGCCATTTTGCTATCCCGCACTGAGTCCGAGATTTATACCAAGGTCAGACATCAAAATGATATACAGAGATTGTGATCTAGAAGGACGTCGTGCTCCACCAAACTCATTAGAGGAAGACACTCTGATGAAAGACAACTTTGACCACGACTATTATGGTACGATGGATCGTCTGCCTACCTGGCAGCCGTACCCTAGAGACTTGGGGCAAGAAAATCAGCCGAACAATGAAAATTAGCTGAGCATCATTGGAAAAAATACCTGCGTCCCCACCATGTCATGGGATCAACACTTAGGTCATTCAGAAAATATCCAGCACGACGATGAATTTGCAAAGCTTGCTGGACTAGAATTCATCAACTACGCTTTTCCCGAGGTCAACGTCATTGAAAGGGATGACTCCTCCAATTTCGAAGAAGTGTGGGACACCTTAGGACAACCGAGTGGCAAATATGACTTCATGGTCAAGTACATCGCTCCTGAAGGCTCTCGTATCAGGCTCGAAGACATCCAGCCAACTGGATGAGGAGATCTACCTGAGTGTACAAACACTATGCAAAATACAGCTGAGGAATCCTCCTACGACAACTCTGCCTGGGAGACAGATTCCAATGATCCTGCTCCACCAGAAATCAGCGTTATTTCTGAAGACAAGCCGAGAAGGAAGGTACCAGACTTTGTGATTCACCGAGGAGTTCGCCGCCAATGGGTTGCAGTCAATGTTCCGAAGATTGTTCATAAGTCTAAGTAATTGTCGTCTTTATCTTAACCTTTCACCTTGCCCAGGTGAAACGGGTGTTTTGATATGTCTCACTTTCTGTAAATATCCCTCTTTGCTTCGCCCAAAGCGACAGAGTTTTGTTTTATAGGGTTGTAGTTTCAAGAATTGACAAGTTCATAAATAAAATAGCGTCATTCTGTAATTCCCACATTAATTACTGTTTTCTCTTTTCGCTTTTTCAGAAAATGGTAATCCTAAAAAACAACTCAAACAATAAACAAGCAATTTTTCCAAAGAAAATACATTGTACACACTCTTGCATTCTCCCTATCTCTTCTAAAAAATGAATCATAATGTTATGCAGATTGCTTGTTTTAAACCCCGTTGAAACATACGATCCGATGCCTTCTCCTAACTTTGAATTCCCGGTATTTGAGGCTGAAGAAGAAGATGAAGAAGAAATTCCAGAAGAGATCTCCCGATTACTCAGACAAGAGGAAAGGTCCATTAAACCTCACAAAGAGCCATTGGAAACGGTCAACTTGGGGTCAGAAGAAGAAAGAAAATAGGTCAAGATTGGGCCACTACTCAGTTCGACTGTCAAAGAGAGTTTGATAAAGCTTCTCAAAGAGTTTCCCGATGTATTCGCTTAGTCCTATCAGGATATGGTAGGGTTGGATACCAGAATCGTGGAACATCATCTACCGTTAAGATCAGAATATCCGCCAGTAAAATAAAGGTTGAGGCGGACTTATCCAGACATGGCCATCAAAATCAAAGAGCACGTACAGAAGCAGATCGACACAGGTTTCCTCGCCACATCAAAATATCCTCAATGGTTAGCCAACATCGTACCAGTTCCGAAAAGGATGGAAAGGTCAGAATGTGTGTCGATTACAGAGATCTAAACAAGGCTAGTCCAAAGGACGACTTTCCTTTACCACACATTGACATGCTGGTTCACAGTAAAGCAAAGTTCAAAGTCTTCTCCTTCATGGATGGATTCTCGGGCTATATTCAGATAAAAATGGCGGCGAAAAACATGGAGAAAACTTCCTTTATCACCCCATGGGGAAACTTTTGTTACAAGGTAATTCCGTTCAATTTGAAGAATGCCGGGGCAACCTATCAATGGGCCATGACTACTCTGTTCCACGACATGATACGCAAAGAAATCGAGGTATATGTCGATGATATGATTGCCAAATCTAAGACGGATCAGGAGCATGTGACCCATCTGTCAAAGCTATTCGAGCGGTTGAGAAAGTATAAACTTCGCTTGAATCCCAACAAGTGCACCTTCGGTGTCCGTTCAGGGAAACTCTTAGGGTTCATCATCAGCCAGAAAGGAATTGAGGTTGATCCTGACAAGGTCAAGGCCATTCAAGAAATGCCTTCTCTAAAGACTGAAAAACAAGTCAGGGGATTCCTGGGACGTTTGAACTATATCTCCAGATTCATATTCCCCATGACTAAGACATGCACGCCGATCTTTAAATTACTCAAGAAGAATCAGGATTGCGTTTGGACAAAAGACTACCAAACGGCCTTTGACAATCTCAAAGAGTATCTGTTGAACCCACCAATTCTATCACCTCCAGTGGAAGGAAGGCCACTAATCATTTACTTAACAGTCTTGTAAGACTCCATGGGTTGCGTGCTTGGTCAACAAGACGAAACAAAAAGGAAAGAGTCTGCCATTTACTATATGAGCAAGAAATTCACCGACTGCGAGACTCGGTATACTATGCTTGAGAAATCTTGCTGGGCTCTGGCTTGGGCAGCCAAACTTCTTCGCCAGTATATGTTTCGTCACACTACTTGGTTAATCTCAGAATGGATCCAATCAAGTACGTCTTTGAAAAGACTGCTCTCACGGGAAGGATTTCCCGTTGGCAGATGTTGTTATCAGAATACGACATCGAGTACCACACTCAAAAAGCCGTCAAAGGAAGTCTTTTAGCCGATCATTTGGCTCATCAACCGATTGACGATCAAGAATCAGTTGGATTTGACTTCCCATACGAAGATGTTATGTATCTAAAAATGAAAGATTGCGATGAACCGCTACCCAGTGAAGGGCCAGAACCAGGTTCCCAATGGGGACTAATCTTTGACGGAGCTGTCAATCATTATGGAAACGGAATTGGGGCAATCATCATAACACCTCAGGGTACCCACATTCCTTTCATTGCCAGACTAACATTCAAGTGTACAAACAATGAGGCCGAATATGAAGCTTGTATCATGGGTCTCGAAGAAGCAATCGACTTAAGGATCAAAAACTTGGATGTATATGGTGACTCAGCCCTGGTAGTCAATCAGATCAAAGGAGATTGGAACACATACCAATCAGGATTGATTCCTTATAAAGACTACGCAACATGGTTGTTACCATTCTTCAACAGAATCAAGTTTCAACATATCCCTCGTGAAGAGAATAACATGGTTGATGCATTAGCCACTCTCCCCTCCATGATTAGTGTAGGTCAATGGAACGACGTACCTAAGATTGACATAATGCGCCTTGAAAGGCCCGCCTACATCTTCACGATCGAAGCAGTCATAGACGACAAACCTTGGTATCACGATATCAAATGCTTTCTTTAGAAACAAGAGTACCCACCTGGGGCATTCAGAAAGGATCGAAAGACCCTCAGATGATTGGCAGGCAGCTTCTTCCTAAGTGGTGATACACTCTATAAAAGGAACTTTGACATAGTCTTGCTCCGATGTGTAGACAGACCAGAAGCAAACATGCTGATAAAGGAAATTCACGAAGGATCCTTTGGCACTCATGCCAACAGACACACAATGGCGAGAAAAATCCTAAGAGCAGGGTACTATTGGTTGACCATGGAATCCGATTGCTACAAGTACATGAGGACGTGTCACAAGTGTCAAATATACTCAGACAAGATCCATGTACCACCAACGCATCTCAAAGTTCTCTCTTCCCCGTGGCCTTTTTCCATATGGTGAATCGACATGATTGGCATGATTGAACCTAAGGCTTCGAACGGACATCGGTTCATCCTGGTGGCCATTGATTACTTCACCAAGTGGGTCAAAGCAGCGTCATACGCCAATGTAACCCGACAAGTCGTGGTCCACTTTATCAAAAACAATATCATTTGCCATTATGGTGTCCTGAGCCAGGTCATTACCGATAATGGATCAAACTTGAACAACAAGATGATGAAAGAGTTATGTGTTGAGTTCAAGATCGAACACTATAACTCATCTCCCTACCGACCTAAGATGAATGGAGCGGTAGAAGCGGCTAACAAGAACATCAAGAGGATTGTTCAGAAGATGGTTGTAACCTACAAAGACTGGCATGAAATGCTACCCTTTGCTCTTCACGGTTATCGTACATCTGTCTGCACTTCGACAGGGGCAACCCCTTTTTCTCTAGTATATGGCATGGAAGCAGTGCTCCCCATAGAAGTAGAGATCCCATCAATTCGGGTATTGATGGAAGCTAAGCTAACAGAGGCTGAATGGTGTCAAATTCGACATGATGAACTAAATCTGATCGAAGAAAAGCAGATAACGGCTCTATGCCATGGTCAGTTGTACCAGCAGAGAATGAAGAAGGCGTTTAACAAAAAGGTCCGACCTCGCGTCTTCAGGAAAGGAGACCTTATGCTCAAGAAGATACAATCATTTCTCACTAATTCTCGGGGCAAATGGACTCCGAATTATGATGGCCCCTATGTGGTCAAGAAAGCCTTCTCTGGCGACGCCTTGAGACTCGCAACCATGGACGGATAGGAATTTGCCTACCCCACAAATGTTGACGTAGTCAAGAAATACTTCGCCTAAATAAAAATAAATAAATAAAACGTCTCGGTGGATTGAAAACCCGAAAGGGCGGTCCAGACAAAAATTAGAGACATAATCAAAAATCATCTCGGTGGATTGGAAACATCACAGTACAATCCAGGAAAAAATTAGGGATAATGGTAAGTAACTATGTTCAACAAAGGGGAAAATCCCTCAGCAGCAGTAATGCCTTTGGTCAGGAAAACTCCAGTCAAGGTCATCTTCGACAGAAGCTCTGGATGTCCTTAATTCAAAGTTGGTAGAAGGATAGCGGTCGTTATGTTTCAACGTAGCCCTTTTCCCTTAAGTTACCATTTTTTAACTTTGAAAATACTCTATGGAATAACGCTCTTGGTTGATTTCCATCCTATCAATAAAATTTGAGCCCTAGTGCTTTTGTTTGCAATTCTCATTTGTTTTAGCTTTACAGAATGACGTTTTAATGTGGTTAACGATTCTTGAAATAAAACAAAAAATGAATTTAATCATCAAACTTTTACTGCTTTTAAAATAAAGATGGCATTTTCTTTTGACTGTTGAACATCGAAAGAACATCGATCGCTACTCCAGAAGTAATCAAGCTTTAAAGTGCAGAATCAAAGTACTCCTTCTAAACCAGTGCACCTGAATGAAGGATTAGCTGTGTCAGATGCAAATATTCCGTCCGACATCCCCGACAGAGTTCTTATCTCCTAAGCCCGACCAACATTGTTCCCCGTAGGGACTATCTCTCCTAAGCAAGGCAGAATTGCTATTCTGAACCCAGTGGTACCTCTTCGTCCCCCACAGTGGCCGAGTATCCGGTCGTGTTCATCTATTAGTCTGTATGTCGTGTCAGTTTCGTCCGCATATACATACACACATCATGCATTATTGATTCATTCATATTCATATCGCATCACTATCACTCTAGTCGATCTTATTCCCAAGTGATAAAAGTCCTCTTGTCAATTAAGTTGTCAGTTCTTTCCTCGTCAGTAAGTGAATCGTCTGAACAATCTCTCCTCCAGTTTATTCCTGGATTGGAGTTGGTCCCTTGACCACTTTGATAACTTGAACCTCTGAAAAGCAAGAATGACTCTCGACAAACGTCACTCTTCACCATTGAAGATGATATCTTTGCTTTCCCAGATTAAGGAAAATCCAAAGAGAAAGCCTCTTAATCAAGATTCGGCAATACAACAATTCTCCTCCAGAACATTCGCTGACGAAAAGGTCATCAGCACCTCAAAATTGGATCACATTACATGGCATTCCTCCGAAAAGATCTCGAGGAAAAGTTTGATGTAATATCCCCAAGCGACAGCTGTCTCTCAAGAGACCTGCTTTCCCCAGTAGAGTCGACAAATGGCGTCTCCAAAATAGAGAAGTTTGTACACCTCTACAATCAAAACTTTTTCTATCAAATGGCATCTTCCTAGGAAATTTCGGCGAGAAGTTAGAGAAAAACCGCTAGGAATAGCGTCCCTTGTCAAGAAGATGAATGCATAAACTGCCATTCATAACCACTGTCAAAATTTCGGGTATTCCGATATTTAATCCTCTTGCACCCCGAATGCCCGAATACCTTCGCCATTCACACCTTCGGGTCCAAGAAGATTAAATAGGGGCATCTGTCATACCCTAAATTTTGACCACTAAGATTTCCCATCATTGTGCACATCATCATCACAATATGGATGGACCATCATACCTCATTAGTCTCCCCAAAGATGGGTGAGCATCCACTACAATCAGAGTTAGGGTTTCAAGCCCTCTCAGAGCTCTTAGACAAAGGATCAATCAAGGAATGACATGATCTTCAACTTGTATAAACCTCTAAAACATCCACATAAATTATCAAGAGGACTCCCACATTAAGAATCAAGCACAAGGCTGCAACATTCCAAGTGGATTAAGCCTCAAGATCGCCAGTGTCACCAAATTAGGGTTTTGGTCGACCAGGGCCTCCAGATGGAAATTTTCCTCTGGGCATGAGCTAATGCTTCAAAGCATAACCCAAGATACTCCAAGGGACTTCATGGACCCAATCATCAAGTCAATTTAGCCTCAGGGGATGCATTCATAAAAAATCAGGAATTAGGGTTTCTTGCCCTAATTCACCTGGCTTTTGGGACAAAACATGAGCCAAGACCTCAAGACATGATTTAAGGGTCCCTAATACACTACATTGATCCATTTTCAACAATGGATTAATCCAAGAAGCTTGATTCACAAGTTTCAAGTTCATCAGAACCACAGTTAGGGTTTCGTGGAAAAAGTCAACTGTGCCTTTGACTTTTGACCAGGACATGCTCCCAACTTTCAAGGATCATAACTTGAGATCCAAACAACCATTTGGGCTTATCCAAAGATGGATTTGTAGCTCTCATGGCATACTTTAAAAGTTTCAACTACACCTCATTCCAATTCATCATGGATTTTGAGTTATGGTTGGATCAAAATGGCTGAAAACATGAAATGCCACTTTTTCCAACACTTAGTGAAATTTTCACTAAGTCAGAATCTGTTTCACTTTTTTCAAAATGTAGGGGCATTTTTAACTTGGATCCAAAAAGTGTCAAGACACACTATGATCACACATGTGTTGTATCATATGAGATCTTTCCAAAATGGCCAAGAACCCCATGAAATTCCATTTGAGCTAAGAGTTATGACAGCGGCAATATGCCTTGTTGCAACTGTCATAACAAGGCAGATTTGTGCATTTTGCTCTATTTGAGTAATTTGTGCAAATGACAAACAAGTTTATCCATCTGAACACCTCAGGGAGGGACCAAGGAGGGACAAACACTGATCCATAAGCCTCCCAAGTCTTTGGAACTAAAAATAGCATGCCAAACCTAAAAAACCCTAAAGAGGGGACAAGACTCCAATTTTTCTGGAGCATTCAATGGATGCACCAAGGTGGCATGAACTGAGCCATTACCAATTGAATGAGTCAAGGATGATCTCTGAACTAAGGAACCAAAGGTCTGTGCTCTAACCTCTAGTCAATGGCTAGAGGAGACTTGAGATTCCAAAATGCTCCAATTGGCCAAAGGTCTGCAGCAGCCTCTATTCACTATTGCTTGCAAAACAAACTTGCTCTACTATAAATAGAGCTCATTTGTGCTCAGTTTGAGTACACCAAAGCACTACAACACTTGCTTTCCTCAAAATCTCTTTCTCTAGGCAAAAATGCCTTCTTTAGCAAGGTAACTCTGAGTTTTTGAGTTAGAGAGCAATTCCATCAGAGCTCATAATCCAAACACATCCAATATGTCATATTTAAGTAGTCAAAACTCTCACAAGTGACCTGTAACACCAAAACGTCAAAGTCTCACCTCAAAACCTCAAAATAGGACTTATTGCATTTTTCAAGCCATGTCTTGATCCAGTCACTTTCAAAACCAGATAAGCCTCAAACACACTCCAAATATCATCCTTGAACTGTCCCAAATGGTGCCCCACATCTGGAACACCATTTGAGAGAGTTGCTATTTTGGCCACTTTTGCCCCTTTTGCAAGAAAGGGCCAGTTTCCATTCCTGAAGTTTCCAGCTGTTTCCAATCATCCTAAAAGCTTCCAAGGGATCATTTGAGGGTGTCCAAAGCATCAAATTGTTTCTGGAACAAAGCACTTGACAGATTGCCCAAAAAGCTCCTAAAGAGGTAAGCATCACAACTTGAACTCTTAGAAATATGCATTGCTTTGAAGTCCACTGATCATACACATCTCATACATGTTATATATGTTGTGTTTGGACCAATTCATCATGTGATTCATGCTTGTACCATGAGGTAGCACAGAAAATGCAAATGGAGACCTATTTCAAAACCACTATTGGGTTTTAAAATGGGGACCTCATCTGAAAAAACCACCACCACCATTGGATTCCTTGTGAAATTCTAGGCAGGATAGACCTAAATTTTGTCCCAATCCATGGAGAAATGATAAAGTTACAAGCTTCACGTTTTTGGCCAAAACCTTGCCTTGCCTTGCCTTGGCTAGGCCAAAAACAAGGCAAGCCTTGTATATTTGTGGGTGGGCTTTGATACACGGATGTATCACCACCCCAGTGGTAGGAGGCGCGCACTGCACACAAGAGGTCTGGGGTTCGAATCCCCCTCGCCCCAGACCCCTTTTTAATGATTTTTTCATTTTTCTATTATTTTTCTTATTATTTTTAATGATTTGAAAAATTAATAACTCCTTCAATTTTAATTATTTTTTATTGGCTCTTTTTGCAAAAAAAAATCATAAAAATGTTGAAATATTTTATTCTATAAAAAAATCAAATTTATATTATTTATTTAATATAGTTGATATTTTTATGAATAAATTCATTTTTAATTGTTTTTAAACATTTTAAAAGTGAATATTCATCTTGAAAAATCAAAACCAAATTAGTTTTAATCCATATTGTGATTAAAACCTCATTTTTCAAACCTTAACCAAAAATCACAAGTTGGTTATTCAAGCCTATTTGGTGTTTTATCATTTTTTTATTGATTTTCTTTAAGAATTCACTTTTATAAATGATGAAATTAGGGTTTTGATCGATTCCACCCTCATCAATCATTTTCAAACACTTTGGGCCTCTATTAGAGTGTAAGACCCATCCCTTTGTAAATACACCACTTTTTGGGCCTCAGTCATTGTATAAGTCCCACTGTATTTTCAAAAACAACGGCGCGATCGTCGTCTTCTTAACAAAACCAATTGGGCCTCTCCTCGAGCTATAAGTCCCATTCCTTTTCAAAAACAAAAACATTTTAGGCCTCTAATAGAGTGTAAGACCCAACCTTTTTTTTAAAACCAAAATGATTTGGGCCTCAGATGTTGTATAAGACCCACGGCATTTTCAAAAACCTCGGCACGATCGCCGTTTTCAAAATAACCTTTGGGCCTCTCCTCGAGCTGTAAGTCCCATCCCTTGTACAAAAATAAATCTTTGGGCCTCTAATAGAGTGTAAGACCCATCCCCTTGTACATAAAAACAATCTTGGGCCTCACATATTGTATAAGTCCCTCTGTACAGTTTTCAAAACAACGGTGCGATCATCGTTAAAACTTGAGCCTCTCCTTGAGCTGTAAGCCCCAACAATATTTTCAAAGCACTTTCTCCTTTGATTTTCAATTCAAATATATGTTGTCATCAAAACTTTATTTAATTTCTTTGTTGAACAACTAACAAATCAGCACGGAAGCTCTAGAACGGGTAAGTGTTTATCCGCTTTTATTTACTGCTTTCATATGTATATAACTATATTGTGGGGCTGTTTCACTGTAAGTCTTCTTTTACATCCTTTTATATACTTGTAACATATCCACTGTGTAATACTAGTACAGTTATTTAGAGTTTTCCCCGGCAACTTCGTCTAGCACTAGGTAAAGCCTTGTTGGTCACTCTTAAATACAAACAAAACTAGATCCCCATAGGATTTCCAGATACAGTCTTCCCTTCTCTTGGGGTTAAACAATATGGAACAAAGAGAAAGGCAGTATTCTCGGTGAACCTTTTCTCAGACTGTCACCCTTAGAAATTGTCAAAGAAACTCTAACTCCCCATAGATGATCTTTTCTCCGTGAATGGCATCTCTTGAATTTCTTCAAAATTCTCGAACTTTCCTGGAATGATCTTTACTCTGTGAATTGCATTTCTTGAACTTCTCTTGGTTTGGGGACCCACAGGCTTCCTAAAAGCATCCCTGCCTCCTCTTGGGCGTTGTACAAGGACCCTTCGGCTTCTTAGAAGTTCTCATGCCTTCTCTTGGGCTTAAGACAAGGACCCTGACGACCTCTTAAAGGTATAAGACAAAACTTAGTCATCCTTTTCTAGAGCAGTCTTCCCAGCGTCAAAACTCCGGCCGTTGTAGGGTAGATACTCATCCCTTAATGCCCACGCCTCCTCTTGTGCATTGTACAAAAGATAAAACTCTAGACTTGGACAATCTAAAACTCTTGAGTCTCAAAGACATTCTCAAGTTCCTTTCAAACAATAGGAAAAAATACCGATCACTCTAGATCAATCTCCCGCAGAAACCCGGTCTCTCTCATGAGAGTTCCCCACACTTGGACAGGCTTCAGGATCTCAATAATCCTCAGCATTAAGACAGCCTCCTTTTGGGCTTTGTACAAATGATTCTCCCTAGCGGAGCTAACCTTTTCTGACTCTCTTGTTGAGTCAACCACCTTTAGCCTCCGTCTTGGGCTTTGTACAAGACATATAAAAACACTCTCTTATTGAGTATAAAAGACTCTCTTGTGGAGTCAACCCCTTTTTAGCCTCAATCTCGGGCTTTGTACGAGATAAAAAAAACTCTCTTGTTGAGTATAAAAGACTCTCTTGTTGAGTCAATCCCTTTCTAGCCTCAATCTCGGGCTTTGTATGAGATAGAAAAAACACTCTCGTGTTGAGTATAAAAGACTCTCTTGTTGAGTCAATCTCCTTTTAGCCTCACTCTCGGGCTTCATATTAGATAGCATATCACTCTCTTGTTGAGTATAAAAGACTCTCTTGTTGAGTCAATCACCTGTTCGAGACTCTCTTGTTGAGTCAACCTTTTTTAGCCTCCGTCGCGGGCTTTATACAAGACAGATAAAAGTACTCTCTTGTTGAGTCCAACCATTTCAGCCTCCATCTTGGGCTTTATACAAGATACGTTCTCCCCAGCGGAGTCAAAATCCCTTTTACCCTCAATCTTGGGCTTTGTACAAGACAGAAAGAACATTTTCCCCGAAAAAGTCAAACTTCTAGCCTCCTCGTAGGCTTTGTATAAAGAAACCCCGATTGAGTCAATCAACCTTTTAGCGTCAAATTTGTGCCTTGCTCACAACATACAAACATCGACAATTCCTCTTTAGAGATGACAAATTCTCTCTCAGTCAAACCTTTAGTTTCACATCTTGGGCTTTGAACAAGATACAAACCACCTTTAGCTTCATGTCTTGGGCTTTGAACAAGACACCAAAACACATTTTTCCTCCCATAGAATAGGAGGAACTACGATCGCTCTGATTTCCCTATTTCGTTAAACGAGAATACGTAGGCGTAAGATTGCAAAAATCTTAGCGAGCATACTAATCAAAAACCCAAAATCTCGTACCTTCATACAAAGCATCAGACTTAACACCTTACCAGAAACCTAGAAAATGGTCTAGACACTGTTTTTAAGCAAATAACCTAAGACAGACCCCCCCCTTTTTGATAGAATCTGTAAACCAACAGTTTTGACTGTTTAATCTCAGTATGCAAGTAGGGTTAATTGGAGACATCTATTTCCCTTCCTTAATCAGCTTCACAGGATAAAAAATTTATCGAACTATAGTACCAAAGCGATAGTGATTCGAAACCACAAAAATCACGCTACAGTTTTTAATACGACCCTCTATATCATGGATATCCAGTCGGCTTACAGCTGTCTTTTGGGCCGTCCTTGGATTCACTCTACTGGGGCAGTAACTTCGACCTTACATCAGAAGCTCAAGTATATGTTCGAAGGAAATGTGGTTACCGTTTTTGGGGAGGAGGACATTATGGTCAGTCATTTGTCATTGTTCAAATATATAGAGGTTGATGGTGAAATACATGAAACTCTTTGCCAGGCTTTTGAAGCAGTTCAAATTCAGAAAGAGCCTCCGATGGAGGATAAAAGGCCTGAGGTTTCTATGTCTTCATTAAAGGAAGCTCGTGCTGTATTTGAAGCTGGTAGTTCCCAAGGTTGGGGCCATGTTCTCGAAGTGCTTGTGAACTAAGACCGATTTGGTTAGGGTTATAAGCCCTCACTAGCTCCTCCAAGGTTCATAGGTCCTGTCAAATTTTCAAGTGTTAGGGTCATTTTTGACCGGATTAATGCCATAGGGGAAGATGAAGTCGACAGTGACTATGATATGGATAGGTGGATCCGCCCCTGCACGCCAGGCCAAGAGCTTTGCAACTAGTCTTCTGAGGAAGTCATCCTTGTCACTCGTGAAGAGTAATTTTCTTGTTTTTTTACATGTGACAAGTCCTACATTCTGCCCAAGACGTAGTGACTCATATGTAGGGCCACATGTTTTTGCTTTCAATGTTTATCATAAATAAAAGGACGTTTTGTATTCAAATATTTCACTCCTTGCCTTTCATTTTTCTTTTACATCTTTAAAAAATGGCAACATGTTTTTTGTGTTTTGTTCATTTTCACATTCTTAATAAAGCATAAAACATCAATCATGCAGATTAATCACCTCAGATTCCATCAATAATGATTCTGCTATGGCTCAATATGATTTTGACAATCCAATCTACCAAGGCAATGAGGAGACTGATGAAGACTGTGAACTTCCTGAAGAATTGGCTAGACTTTTTATACAGGGGGAAATGGTTATCCAGCCTCATCAGAAGGATATTGAGATTGTTAATCAGGGTACCGAGGGCGCCAAGAAAGAAATCAGAATTGGGGCCGCTTTGGAAGACAGTGTCAAGAAAAGATTGGTTGAAATGCTACGAGAGTACGTTGACATCTTCGTTTGGTCTTACCAGGATATGTCTTGGTTTGATACGGACATCGTCATGCACCGTTTGCCTCTCAAAGAGAGTTGTCCTTCGGTCAAGCAGAAGTTGAGAAGAACAAGACCAGATATGGCTGTCAAAATTAAAGAAAAGGTTCAAAAACAGTTGGACGCCTGTGGGTTGCTAATATTGTTCCTGTACCTAAGAAGGATGGAAAGGTTAAGATGTGTGTTGACTACCGTGATTTAAATAGAGAAAACCCGAAAGACGACTTCCCGCTCCCTCACATTGACGTGTTAGTAGACAATAGTGTTCAATATTCTGTGTTTTCCTTCATGGATGGCTTCTCTAGGTATAATCAAATCAAGATGGACCCAGAGGACATGAAGAAAACAACTTTCATAACAATGTGGGGAACGTTCTGTTACAAAGTAATTCCATTTAGATTGAAAAATGTTGGGGAAACTTATCAGCTGGCGACGGTGAATCTCTTTCATGATATGATTCACAAAGAGATTGAAGTCTATGTTGATGACATGATTGCGAAGTCCCAAACGGAGGAAGAGCATCTGGTTAATATGCAGAAATTGTTTGAAAGATTGAGGAAATTCAAGCTGAGGTTGAATTCGAACAAGTACACCTTCGGGGTGAGGTCTGGTAAACTGCTGGGTTTTATTTTTAGTGAACGAGGTATCGAGGTTGATCCTGCTAAAATAAGAGCAATACAATAAATGCCAGAGCCGAGAACAGAAAAAGAGGTTCGTGGTTTCTTGGAGAGGTTGAACTACATAGCCAGATTCATCTCTCATCTCACAGCCACGTGCGAACCGATATTCAAGTTATTAAGAAAAGATGAAGCGGGCAGGTGGACCGATATTCATTTTCGTCATTTTTGTCATTTTGATCACTCCATAACTTAAAATCCATGAAGAATTGGAGTTTGAGGTAGTTGAAGCTTTTGTAGAATGTAGGAAGACCTACAAATCAAGCTTTGTATTACCCAAAATGGCTGCTTGGATCACAAGTTATGATCCTTGGAAGTTGGTACCAAAATCATTCAAATTTAGTAACTTAGAAAAATTTTCAATTTTTCAAGATTACCCCTTTTACAAGTTATCTTGGTTTCTTGATCAATTCTTGTTCAAATGACATTATAAATCATATTTTATGAAAAAATGAATCATAAGGATCATTTTGCCAAAAAAAGTCATGTTTTGACTTTTGGCTCCGAAGCGATTCGGCGCGTAAAAACCCTAATTCCCGACTTTTGGGGAATGCATCCTTTGAGGGTAATTTAGCTTTGCAAATGGATCCTTAGGGTTATTTTGAGCATATTGAGTGACATGTTGAAGTCTTGGCTCATCCCCTTGTGAAAATCTCACTCTGGAGGTCCTAGTCGTCCAAAACCCTAATTTGGCGACATCGGGTATTTCGAGGCTCAAACCACTTGGAATGTGACAACTTTGTGCTTGATTCTTGATGTGATTGTCCTCTTGATCCCTTATGGGTGTTTGATAGGTTATACAAGTTAAAGATCATGTCATTTCTTGATTGATCCTTTGTCTAAGTGCTCTGAGAGGGCTAAAAACCCTAATTCTTGATTATAGTGGATGCTCAACCATCCTTGAGAAGATTGATGAGGTATGAAGGTACATCCATATTGTGGTAATGATCCTCACAATGATGGGAAATTTTGGTAGTCAAAATTTGGGGTATGACATTATCCTGATATAAATCTCTGTTAACCTTGACAAAGGAAAACTTATGGTAATCGGTATAAAATGTGCCGATTTAGTCAGTCTATCCACAATCACCCAAATAGCATCAAAGCCTCTCGCCGTATTTGGTAACCCAGTCACAAAACCCATCGCGATATTATCCCACTTCCAATCTGGTATTTCCATTGGTTGCATCAAACCGGAAGGCTTCTGATGTTCCACTTTTGATTTCTAACAGGTCAAACAAGCATACACAAATCGAGCTACATCTTTTTTCATACCTGGCCACCAAAACAATTTCTTAAGATCTGGATACATTTTCGTGGATCTTGGATGAATACTCAAGTTACTCCTGTGGCTCTCCTCTAAGATCATTTTTCTCAATTCAGGATTATCCGGCACACAAATTCTGCCTCAAAATCTCAACACACCAAAATCATCTACTTCAAAGTCACCTTCTGCATCCGACCCTCCCACAGTCATTAAATCCACCAGTTTCAAATCAAGTGTCTGACTCTCTCTAACCTCATTAAGGAACTCAATATTAACCTTCATCATACCCAACATCACACTCTCAGGAGTCAGCTCACAAACCATGCTCAAGTCTCTAAACTGTTCAATTAAGTCTAACTCCTTAATCATTAATGTCGGCATATGAATTGTCTTCTGACTCAAAGCATTCGCCACGACATTAGCTTTACCAGGATGGTAACTCGATCTAAAATCATTGTCCTTCAAGAACTCCAACCATCTTCTCTGTCTCATATTCAGCTCTTTCTGGTTGAATAAATATTTCAAACTTTTATGATCACTGAACACTTCAAACCTCGACCCGTACAAGTAATGTCTCCAAATTTTCAACACAAAAACCACTGCAGCTAACTCAAGATCATGAGTAGGATAATTCCTTTCATGTACCCTCAATTGTCGTGAGGCATAAGCCACGACCTTACCATCCTGCGTCAATACTCCGCCTAATCCCATTTTAGACACATCACAATATACCACAAAAGGTTCATCTAGCTATGGTAGATTCAATACTGGTGCTGTAGTCAACCTATTCTTTAATTCCCAGAAACTCTCTTCACACAAGATATCCCATAAAAAGGCCTGGTCCTTTCTAGTCAGTTAAGTCAAAGGAAGGGCCAAATTAGAAATACCTTCGATAAACATGCGGTAATAACCTGCTAAACCCAAGATACTCCTAATCTCCATCACTGATTTCGGAAGTTCCCACTGAAGTACAACACTCACTTTGGATGAATCCACTACGATGCCATCACCAGAAATAAAATGTCCCAAAAAACTCACTTCATGCAGCCATAACTCACATTGTGAAAGTTTCGCAAACAACTTATTATCTTTCAACACTTGCAATGCAATCCTCGGATGCTCTGCATGATCTCTTTGCGACCTAGAGTAAATCAAAATGTCGTCAATAAAAACTACAACAAATTGATCTAAGTAGGTATGGAAGATATGATTCATGTACTCCATGAATACCCCCGACCCATTGGACACTTCGAACGGCATCACAGCATATTCGTAATGTCCATACCGAGTTCTGAAAGTCATCTTCTGAATATCATCCTCTTTCACTCAAATCTGATGGTAACCTGATCTCAAATCAATTTTACTAAAAACTAGAGCTCCCACGAGTTGATCCATTAGATCATCAATTCTTGGAAGTGGATATTTATTCTTGATGGTAACCTTATTCAGTTGACAATAATTAATGCATAATTTCATACTACCATCCTTTTTCTTAACCAACTACATCGAAGCTCCCCACGGCGACACACTGGGTCTAATAAACTTCTTATCAAGTAATTCTCCGAGTTAAGATTTCAACTCCGCCAATTCTGATACTGACATTCTGTATGGTGCCATAGATATAGGTCTGGTACCAGGGACAAGATCAATTGTAAATTCCACCTCTCGCTTCGGAGGCAACTCTGAAATATCATCCGGAAACACTTCTGGAAACTCTTTCACTACAGGTGGTTCATTAATCGACGTTTTGCCCTCAACAGACATGAGGCAAATACCGCAAACATTTTAGCTTCATCTTCCAACAAGGTTTTCAATTCCTTGGTAGATATAAAATTAGTCAACTCTTCATCCTATGGAGTAAGAAATAACAACCTCTTCCTATAACAATCAATGTAGACATAATTGCTCTCTAGCCAATTCATCCCTAAAATAACATCTAGATCACTAAGTGGCAAGCAAATTAAATCCACTACGAAATCTTTACCAAATATCGACACAGGATAATTCAAGCACACTAATGATGTAGTTATTGACCCAATAGATGGAGTATCAATCACCATCCCCTTACTCAAAGTAGATAGCATAATTCCTAGTTTCATTACATAATCAACAGAAATAAACGAGTGGGCCGCACCCGTATCAATGATATTAATCAAAGGAGTGTTATGAATGTAATAAGTACCTCTGACCAAACGATCCTCACTGGTAGGCTGAGCTCCCACCAGTGCAAATACCTTTCCACCGGTCTGCGACTTCTTCGGCTTTTGACAGTGGGTGCTGATGTGACCCTGTTCACCACAGTTGTAACAATTAGGTATATTGGTCCTACAATCTGCCACAGCTTGACCTGGCTTCCCGCATTTGAAACATTTCTTCACCTTATTCTGACATTCATTGGCATTATGACCCATGCCACCACATCTGAAACACTTGATAGGGTTGGAAGAATTTCCTCCCCCACTTTACTTCTTGCCAACAATACCTTTCTGCTTCCCTTTAGCGGCCGGAGCACTATAAGGTGTACTCCCGTGTCTCTGCTTACCTCTTTTGTCACTCAGGGCCTTGTACTGAGTAACCCGACCCATATTATCCTCATCATAAATTTGACACCCGTTCACCAACTCACGGAAGTACCTGATCTTCTAATAACTGATACCTTGTTTTATCTCGAGACATGGCCCGTTCTCAAACTTGATACACTTCGAACCCATAGCAGCATCAGTATTGTAATGAGGACAATACTTCACCAATTCCTCGAACCTTGCTGCATATTCTGCAACAATCCGGTTTCCCTGCTTCAATTCCAGGAATTCAATCTCTTTCTTGCCACAAACATCTTCTGGAAAATACCGCTCCAGAAACTCATCCCTAAACACCGTCTAAGTAATAGAACTACCTGCAGCTTCTAAACTTTGACGGGTATTATCCCACCAATCTTCAGCTTCCTCAGTCAACATATGAGTGCCAAACTGCACCTTCTGAGCCATGGTACATCCCATGACTCTGAAAATCTTCTCAATGTCCTTTAGCCAGTTCTATGCTGCATCTGGTTCGTGCCTACCCTCGAACTTAGGTGGCTTGTTGTTCTGGAACTTTTCCAAATTACGGAACTTTACATCACTAGCATTCTTATTGGTATTCTGCACCGCCCGCGCAACAGCCTGTAGCGCAGCAGCAAGCGCAACATCATTCCTACCAGCCATACTGCTCAACACCAAAGAAAATACAGGTTAGGAGAAACATACGACTATACAGACTCTATAGTCAGACTCTACTACGACACTGGCCGGACGGACCGACATGCTCTAATACCAATTGTAACACCCTACTCTACCCATTCGTATAATAATTAAAAATATGAAAAATAGTTTGCGGAATTAATCAGACTTACACACGTAGGATGTCACATCAAAAAAACATTATCATGAAGTATCAAATCACTTCATGATTTATTTACTTATTAAAATACATAAATTGATTAAATAGCAGAAACAAGTCAAATGATTTAGCATTAAAGCTCCAATTACATCAAATTTCCACAAAATACGTGGTTCAACAACATTAATCAAAACAAATCATGATACGTAACAAATAACAAATAACAAATAACGTGAAGAAAATAAAGAAATCTTCATCCTTCCCGTGTTACGTATCAGAGCGACTCCTAAGACTCCACCAAATAACAATACATGCTCCAAGAACTACTCAGGTACCTGATTATCTGTACTCCCCAAAGAGCACAGACAGAACAAACAGAAAAGGAGTGAGAAATGCATTCAATAATACACGGTAAAAATCACATGCTAAGGAGTAGTTATCACACAAATCACATCAATCATACAATCACAATGCACGTACAAGTGTCACATCAATACTCGGTATATTCAACCCACATTCAATCATATACATATGCAATGCAACTTAACTGACACAACACAATGCATGCGGTATCATGACAATCGCATACGATTCACCGTAGAACCCGATTCCCGTCGGAATCTGGATAAGTCATATACGTTCCTCTGAACTATAACTTATCTCCACTCGACTCCCACATGGAGTCCAGACGAGACTAGACACCCATCATGGATTCCCACCTAGCCCATCTCCATACAACATGACATGAATGCATGACATACAATTATGCACAATATAATAATCAATCATGCATAACCCACGATCCCCAATGATCACACGTGAGCCACATACTCACCCTAATTCCCTCCGGAATTACCACCACAACTCGAAACCGTCCACATGATAATCGTCTAGGCGCACAAACACCAAACATATCTCATAAAGATGATTAAGTAAAATCCCATGTTTTATCATATTTACTATCGTTACCGGTTCCCCTACGTCCCATTATATCATTTTAGTCTTATGGATCAAGAGAAATTGCATCGCATGCAAAGTCGGGACAGAAATCGTAAAAATGGGAAAATTTCACCACAGCTCTGTCCATACGCATGTGGACCTGTTTCCCTCGCCCCAGGCCCGCGTATCATACGTGTAGAGCTCAAACACCCAGGCCTCCATACGCGTATTTCCTTAGCCTTACACGTATGACCAAAGAGGATTTTCCTCTAAAACCCCTTCAAAACCTCCCATACGCGTAATGGCTAGCCCATACGCGCATCGCCCGCTTCCCTTTACGCGAACCTTGCGCGTACGACCAGAGGGCCATGGTGGCTCTAGGGACGGGGTGCGTATGCCCCTGGGAACGCCCCCATACACGTATGACCCCCCTGTCATACGCATATGGCCAGCCTGCACAATGAAAAACCTAGTTTCGTATCAGCACAATTTTCCCCCATTGGAGCACCTTCAAGCTCTTGATTTCGACCCAAAACAGCATCTACGCCGGTCTATCATTAATGGGTTCATTTTACATTCATTAGCCTATCATTTTATCCTAACTTTCTGTAGTTTGAAACCAATTCACTACTACGAAAAACCCATTTAACAACGGTTGGGAATGACATATAATGACGCGGGCGAAGGCGTTGTTATGTAGATTGTCGTTGTAAGTTCACTGTTTCTACAACGGTCTGGAAACCATTGTTGAAAGGCAGGACACGCGCCATATATCACAATGGTTATGATAATAAACCTTTGCGATACATACACTTAGGTTCTAGGTTCGAAACCCATCAGTAGAGAATTTATATAAAACATAAATTACTTATGATATCGGTTACAATATATAACCGTTGTTGTAAGTACCCTAAGTTTATTATATTAAATGTAGATTGCTTGTTTTCCAAACGCCTCACTAAATAAATATACATGGATTAAATTTGATGAAGATGTCTATAATCTGCAAATTAAACTGTTCTTGAAAACCAACTTAAACAAACCAATGTTGTTTTCTGATTACATTCGTCTCATCGTGCATTTCACGCTCTTTTACATATATTGTGGTTTATTGATCTGAATCCTTCGATATATCGCTATCTTTGATTATAGTTAAATTTCCATAACAAGACATTGGATAATTTGCCTCATCTTTGATTTAACTATATTGGAAGATGGCGATGTATCTAAGGAGCCAGATCATTATACCATAATCTATATATAAAAGAACGTGAGATAAATGATGAGAGGCATGCAATCAGAAAACAACATTGGTTTGTTTAAGTTGGTTTTCAAATACAACTTAATTTGCAGATTATAAGTATCTATGTCAAATTAACTGAATGTATTTTAAGTGAGGGTTAGTGAAACAAATAATCTACATAGAATATAATAAACTCAAACAAAATTCTATACCAGATCCAGATATTATAAACTCATATAATACGCTTTCTACCACCACCAAACTTTAAGTGAGGGTTAGTTAAACAAACAATGTAAATAGAATATGATAAACTCAAACAACATTCTATACCAGATCCAGAAATTATAAACTGATATAATACGCTTTCTTCCACCAGCATCATTACCCTGTATCATCCCCTTAACCTGAAAGGAAACAAAGCAAACTTCAAAAATGAGCATCCTCAGTTGAAAACAAACCCTAAAACCATAATCCAGTGATGAGTAAAAGAGAGGAACAAGAATAACGCACCTTTTAATGAAACTAATCGCGGAACAGGAATCAATTATGATGTTGAACTAGTTTGGGAAGCCATGAAAAAGAAATATAAGCAGGAAGAAGCTTACACAAAAGCTTCATACTTCTTATACTTCTTTTCATTGCTTCTAAAACTAGATAAAGTTTGCTTACACTGTTGTTTCTTCATTTACTAACATCTTGTTCGTGATGCTATGAAAAAAAGTACAAGGTGGATAAAGTTTCCATCATAGCTTCATGCTTCTTATACATTTTTCCATAGCAACACAAACATTATGAAGTTTCCAAAGTATGGTCTTTGTTAAGGTAGTGAAAACGAATCTGAAAAAATGAGAACAATCAACAAAAACATCATGCAACAAACGAGATAATGGGAAATATCTAACAATAGATGGAAGAAGAAGAATACCTTAATGTATGAAGCACAAGATTCACGGCTAATGGTGAAAACGAAGAGAAAAAATGGGTTCTAGGGTTTCACTTTAAAGGCAACGGCGTTACTGTCAATTAAGTGAAAGTTATTTTGCTTATATATGGGTAAACTATTTCACAACGGTTAACAATAACAACCGTATAGATATGTATTTATTTATTATAAATATATCACTACGATTTACCAGAATAACCGTAGTGATAACCCTTTTATCTGTGAATTTTAAAATAAATAAAATCTGTATACATAGGTATTTATTTATTATAAATATATCACTACGGTTAACCAGAAGAACCGTAGTGATAACCCTTTTATTTATGAATTTTAAAATAATAAAAAAGAAAAGGTGCGCCTTAACTTCTAACTTAATGCATATGCCGTTTAAACATCAACAATGTAATTCACAATGCATCTGCAGTTTAAACATCAAAAATGTAATTCGAACCCTAATTCAACTATTACATTTCATAACAAAGTAAATATTAAACATAAAGGAGACAAAAAAACATAACATCTTGATATTTCCAGAAAATATCTCTGATTTCAGTTTGTTCTTCAAATTCTTGTTCTTTTTCTTTAAATCCTCATACATAACCTTCAGATAGCCCACAGCTTCCAACTCTGACTTCATAATGCTCTCATCGTCATTTCCATCTCTTTCTCCCACGTCTTCATCCCATATGAACAAATTACATGTTTCATCGCTCCTCCAAAATGGACATATCCAAAAAAGCCTTCCTTTATTTTGTCCCTTCTTGCATTGATACGAAACCATACGACCATCACAACCACAAAAATTTCCAGATCGAGATTTTACACTAGAACAAGACGTAGAAACACCTTTGGATGATTTTGTCTTAAAATGTGACATTGCAACACCTTAAAGTAGAACACTTTGTTGTTGTTGTTGTCTTCTTCCCAACAATGGTGACGGCATTGGTGTTAGGGTTGTTTCAATGGATAAATTGATATATATATATATATATATATATACTTGGTGTTTAAAATACATAAAAAGAAGCTTCAATTTGTAACAACAGTTTTGAGAAATATCCGTCGTGATATCCTTATTATTTTTTAGTTAAATATTAATAAAACTTAAAAAGGGAGCATTTACATCAAAGGGATAAACTATTTGAGGGCGATGAGGTTCGAACCCATGATAGCTAGATTGTATCACCACGGTTTTCATAAAAACCGTTATTATACCCTTGAGATTTCTAATTAAAATAATGCGCGCGCATCCAGTACGCACTATAAGAACGGTGTATAGGATGCCGTTGTAAACCTGGAGTTGTTGTTTGGCCGTTTTGTAGTAGTGAATTTTGTTAACCCTAAAAACCTCAATTTTCATATTTGTTCCCATATCAGAATTCAGTAACAACAGTACAGAATTGCACAAATTTCATATCCGAAATCAGCATACAACACAAATTTATATCAGAACAGTATACGGACACGAATTCACACCAATCACCACACAAGCATACAAAAAATCAAGGAGAAGAAGGAATACACAAAAATTTCCTAAGAGGGAAAGGAACCCTCATTACCCTCTCATGTTCAGACCGCCATTAAAGAATCTCATTCTCCCCCTTTACCTGAATTTCTAAGCTTTTCCTCTCTTCAACAATGGTGGAAAATCTTTGTTCCTCTTGCCCTATCTCCCTTCTTTATTCCTTTCTTTCTCTTTTACGTGAAACTGACTTTTCTGTAACTTCTCTACCACTCTCTCCTAATTGTGGGTTATTTTCCTTAATTATCTTTATTTTCTTAATTTCAATAATAATGATATTATTAAAACTATTATTAAGTGTAAGTATTTCATGTCCTAACAATAATCCTAATAATACTCATAATAATATTAGTAATCATCATAATAAATATAACACCAATAATAATATTAATAATAATAATAATAATAATAATAATAATAGTAATTGAATTTTTCTTCCTTGATATCATTATTATTACAATATCATCCTAAGAATTAATTTTATTTAATTCATTCCACTAACTCTCACACCTACCCTAACACACATACCCTTAACCAAGACAATGCCGAAATAATCACACACAATAAATCATAAACGACTAAATAATTAAATGGGGGTGTTACACCCACCAGCTTGCGCTTGGTTCATCTTCGAACCACATCGTACTGAGAGAGGTCTTGCTCTGATACCATTTGTAATGCCTCACTCACACGCTTTTCGAGAAACTTCCCTGAAGGTCACCTATCCCAAAATTGCTCCAAGTCAAACACGATTAACTGTGGAGTTCTTATGGAATGAGCTACCGAAAAGAAGACGCATCTTGTTGGTATAGGTAAGTACCAATTAATCCTTATAAACATTCCTTCAACTATGCAGTCTCATACCTGCACAACCTTAGGATCCCTCTCATTCTGATGTGAATTTGGTTTTTCCTAGCAGCTGCTAGGAGTGTCTCATTGTCGTGCCTCGTGCACCGACAACCACTCCTTTGCCCTCAGGTGTTACATGTAACCACTTTCTGCCCTCTTCTGCCTCGAGTGTTACAATGCACACAATTTTCCAGACAGAATTCAAATTTAAATTTCATTCACTCATCTTACTCTTATCCCAACTTGAACATTAGAGTGTTAATCTTGCATATTAACCTTTCTCTCGCGGTACCAGAAGCTCAAACATATTATTGTGGTCCACAACTTTTAATCTTCGATCTATTCTAGTTTCACATATATATATATATATATATATATATATATATATATATATATATATATATATATATATATATATATATATATATATATATATATATATATATATATATATATATATATATATTATTAAGAGTGTACGTGGTCATTATAAAAGATTTAAAATTGTTTCACGGTTAAATTATAATTAAATATGACTTTTCTACATATATTTAATAAAATTAAATTGAACTTAAATAGAATCGTTATGTTTTATTGTAATTAAATTGCAGCTAAATTTAAAAATGGAAAATGCTAAAAAAAAGTATTTTTGAGTCACTCTTTAAAGATTTAAAAAGTTTCAATGGAGCCCAAAGGTATAAGATGTCCGACCATATATATATATATATATATCATTTTTTTATAAGATGTATGTAGACATCAAATGGTCTATGTACATTATGCATAGTTTACTTTTAATTTAATTTTTATAATCGAAAATCGTCTACCAATCGTATCATCACCATTACTTGTGGATGTACTCTACAAATAAATAATTAGTTGAAATATTCTAAAATACTTTTAGTTGATTGGTCGGCTATGAGTTGTTATTGAAATTATATTTAATTCACTTAAACAAATAATTCTAAACTATATTAAAATTAGGCGGTAAGATTATGTCAACATGCAACCAAACGGATCAGTTTAGCACAAGTTAAGTTCTTACATCATACTTCTCTCATAAAAAATAAATAATATTTTCGTTCAGGTAAGTTAGCGAGTTTTTGATTTTTGTCTCTGAATATTTTATTTTTTCGGTTTTAGTCCTTATATCTTACTTTTTATTGGTGTTTAGTCCCTACAGAGGTTTCCTGCGGATTTTTCTACAGATTTTGCTGCGGATTTTATTTTTAAGGAAAATGCAAATTTTAGCTTTAGGGACTAAATATCAACAAAAAGTAAAATATAGGGACTAAAACCGAAAAAAAAAAAATTAAGGGACGAAAACCAAAAACTCGCCAACTTACATAAACGAAAACATTATTTAAGCCAAAAATAATTTAGTTGTAAATTTTATTTGTCTTAAATTATTTTATCATTTTATATTATTAAATAATAGGTTTATCTAGTATGAAAATTTTTGGATTTGTCTATATTAGATGCCCCTTAATCAAAAATTAATTATTTTTTAAATTAGTATATTTTTATTTGTTCTATCTTAACTCACATAATTATTCAACTTATTTTATTAAAATTATTATTATTATAGGTCATGGTTCATGAATTGTATTGAATTAAATTATATTTATAATTCGATTCACTTCATAATAATCACTTCAATAAAATGCAGTTAATAATCAAAATGATTTCATTTTAATATAAACTAATGTAAAATTAGTTAGTATTTATAAACTAGTTTATAATCAGTTTTCAATTTTAAACAAGTTTTATAGTTTGAACGCTTTTCACACCAATTTATTTAATATTATAAAAAAATATTTTTAGAAAATATATTTCAAAATAATTTTTTTTTTCAGTTTTTTTTTTGAAAAAATATTTTTTAATTCTCAGATATTTCTTTTTTTCAGAAAAAAAAAAGATTTTTTATTTATTTTTTGGAATAATTTTTTTTTCAAAACTATATTTTTTATTTTCAGAATTTTTTTTATTATTTTCTAAACATAATTTTTTTGAAAAAAGTTTTTTTTTAATTTTTTTGTTTTGTTTTTCACTCTCAATATTTTTCCTTCGTTTTTATCAGAAACTAATTCATATAATTAAAGTAGTTTATAAAAGGAGATTGGTTCTAAATCGGAATTAGAATTGTTAAAATTAAATTGTTCAGTTTATTAATTATTTAAGTTGTTAAGATTTTTATGGTGCAATGTACTTTAATTTAGTAATATAATTTACAGATACTTAAAATGGAGAAATATTTTTCAAAAGAGAGGGTTACTTTGATTCGAAAGTAGTTTATGCCAATAGTAATTTATTAGAAAATTAAAAGGTTCCATCACTCTGAAATCTTTGTATTTTAAAATTTCATAATATCAAACAAACAATAATAATGATGTATCTGACAAATAATAATGACAAATCAAATTAATAGTCTAAGACCATTTTCAGCGGCACGTTCATACGCCGGTTTTGCCATCTAGATGCAAGTTTTATTAATTAAAAATTCAAAGTATCTGCAATGTGTCCGCCACATAATAGGAATTTTTTATGTAAATACCCCTAATTTTAGAAAAAATTCCCTAAATAATCCATGTTTCAAAAATATTCGCAAAATGCCTTCATTAGGGTTTTGGTTTGAACTATGTGGCCAATGGAATTGGCGACTCCCTTGTAGAGGTTGAACAATGTCGCCAATTCAACTGGAAACACCCTTCCAAGTCGCCAGTGCAATTGGCGACACAATGTAAAGCTTGAACCAAGTCGCCAATCCAAGTGGAGACACCCTTCAAACTGAAATTTTTTACTATACATAAGGGTGTTAAGCTTGGTTTGTTCCACATCTCTTCTCACAACTTTGTTTTACTCATAAAATGTATCGTCGTCGTTGGGGTAAAGTTATTTTTTCACGAGACAAGCCACCGATCGACATGATGTTTTGGAACATACAAGGTATCAATCAACTTATTGTTGTATGTTGTTTAAATTGTTATAACAAAGAGAAATGCATTAATGAAAACATTTGGTTACAACAAACGAAAAGATAAGATAAATTATGATGCAGATGTTCCTCTAACATTGGGACAATGTTTTTTGTTGTGGTCGGGCTAATGACAGATACTGCATAGTCGTATCATTTTATCAGCGATATCCATTTCGGTTCTTATACGCTTGCTGTTTGGGCGCCCTTTTTTCTTTCTTCTCATTTCATCGTTGTGCCAAACTATTTCACCTTGGTATGTAGGCCAATAATCCTCCATTGGTAGCACTGCGAAGCCTTTGTTGTATACATTCATAACATTAACCACCCTATAAACATTAGTGTAATGCCCACATATATAATACATGCATTAAATCATATATTAGACGTGATAAGTACGTTTGGTACTGAAATATACAATAAGTTCCTAGTTAACACATTATACACATAATGCCTCTAATACAAAACACTAAAAGTCTAAGGCATTACATGTACAAGATGTTCCAAGATGATAAAAACTAAGAACTAGATCAAAACAGTGATCTCAAAACATAAACGCCATAGCGGAAGCCACGCCATCACAAAACTACGATCCGTAAGGAAAGTCAAATAACCTTATCCTTACCCTTCGCGGAACCTGTAGAACCTGTGATGTAAACAACAACAGTGGGGTGAGATACATCAAATCTCAGTGAGTTCCCTATCTTAAAGTCCTCTAGGCTTTACAAGGTTCTAACAAACCTAACTCATGTCAAAGGGAAAGGGGAAAGACCATGAGTACACACACACAAGTAACCAACACGGTGAGCCTGTAAACTCACACTAGTACCGAAGTACCTCTTGAGCCTGTAAACTCAAGGATTCACAAAGTACCGAAGTACGTTCTGAGTCCGTACACTCAAGAACTCACATATCAATAACCAATACCAAGGCATCCCCTTTTCCCGTACCCTTCTACGTCTAGAAGGCGATCCGAGTCATGGATCCTTGTAGCTACTTGGCATACGAATGGATTCGGGATCACCGGTCCGTACACCGTGATCCGTCACTTCACACGGCCAGTGCACCATCACAAGTCTCTACCCATAGGTTCCATCGTACTAACACGGGACTCAAACCTGCCAAGTAGTTGTGTATAATGTTCAGAGGAGGTGCTCGAGTCTCATGAACTACACCGCACAAACTGTGGTTATTGATAAACAGAAATGCACACGCCTCGGCCTTTCATGCACGAGTGTTGCCACACATAAAATTTCACACTTCCAACACTGTTTATGGTAATAATTCTCACTCTGCCTATCACATATTTTAGCATGCATTTTAACAATTTATTACACCTCATTTACGGATAAAAGTCAACGAAACGACACTATTTCAGAAATTCCGACATAATTAAATCGGCCGACAATCTTAAAACCATTGTAATAAGAAAGTACATTTTATTATCTTTCCAACGATACCAAAATTGTTCAAATCCGAATTACGTACAAAAAGTTACGGCATTGTAAACAAACGATCGAAAAATAATCACAACAGCAGAATTTCTGCAATTCTCCTGGCCATCCATACGCGTATTGCCCAAGGCCGTACGCGTATGGGCAGAAACGTTTTTCCTTGAAAATTCCTTTTAAAATTGCCATACGCGTAACACCCTTGCCGTACGCGTATTGACAAGCCCCATACGAGTATTGACATGCCCCATACGCGTATGGGCAGAGAAAAATGCAGAAAAACCTGCAGAATTTCCTGTTTTACGGGTTGATCCAAAATCACCCAAAAATCCCATTTTCCATCAATCAAAATGCACAAAAACATGTTATAACATCACAACCAGTATAACATATAATCAAACATTGAATTTTAATAGTTAGATTCATGATTTTATACCAAAATACCCATTTTTCCCAATTTCCAACCTAACTCTAAACTCAAAATAACTCTACTCTAAAGAGTCTAACTAGAACCCACCTGGATTACTAGACGAGGAGGTTGATACTGAGATGAATAGACGAAGAACAGATGATTGTTGATGATCTTGAGCTTTTGGAAATTTTTTCCTCTCCTTTTCCTCCTCCTTCCTTTCCTTCTCTTTTTCCTTTCTTTTCTTTCTCTTTCTTTTTCCTTCTCTTTACTAACTTTTGTTTGTTTTACAAGGAAATGAAAAGAAAATAGATAGTATAGAAACTATCATTTTTAGTAACACTACTAAATGTCCAATTTAGCTCAAATACATCAAATTATAAAAACTCAACGTTAAATACTATTAATTTAATCGACTTTGAGTTCGTCAGTTTACTCTAATTATTTTATCAAATAATTACTCAGAGTACTTCGGAACCCAGTTGATCACAATAATATTCACCAGAGCGTTTATAAATTTACGGGGTATTACAATTAGATAGATAGCCATAAGCATCTTGACGAGCATGTACGCATGCTGCAATGGCATGTGAGCAAGGTACACGGAGGGCCTGGAACTTGCCACAATCACATCAACCTCTGTTTAGCCTGAAAGCATACGATAAATTAGGCCTCTCCTCATTAAAATCCATTGTTTCTTGTACACTGAATGATTGTCTATGTCGGTCAAAGATTGTAACTGCATGTGTGCTGGCTTTGATAGCATCCTCCTTCATCAATTTCATAACGCTCTCACTGTATAATTGACCAGATGCTAACACTGCACTCCATCTTTCGCCTCTTGTTGCGAAAAGTGATGCCAACCTATAATAGGTTGAACTCACCAAAGCAGTGATTGGAAGGTTTCTTATTCCTTTGAATACCCCATTCATGGACTCCACAAGGTTTGTTGTCATGTGACCCCATCGACAACCACCATCAAAAGATCTTGTCCACTGTTCTAGTGGAATGTTATCCAACCAGCTTCCGGCATTTTCATTTGACATCCTTATTTCGTTAAGGTAGTATTGAAATGTTGGTCGAGTTAGCGCATAACCAACATTCATAACCTGTTTGCTAAGGTACTTGTCTTTGATTGCACGCATGAAGTTTTGTTGAATATGTCTAATGCAATATACATGAGTAGAAGGAGGATTGTGCCACCCGTTATCATGGTTATTGTAAGCACTCTCTATAGCAGCATGTCTGTCTGAAATCAAACAGAGGTTGGATTGTGGAGCAACATGTGTTCTCAAATTCTTAAGGAAGAAACCCCAAGCAGAAGTGGTTTCACCCTCAACCAAAGCAAATGCAATAGGAAAGACATTACTATTGCCGTCTTGTGTAACAGCCATAAGCAAGGTGCCCCTGTATTTTCCGTATAGCCATGTTCCATCAATTTGCAATTCCATGTCTGTCATATGTTAAGGCGGACGATGGACATGATCTGGATGTACGGATAGTTTTTCGTCACCCTCATCGTTGTCAGACCACCTACACACAAGAAGCCTCAACTTCTAACCCACCTCCAAGGCCATGTTACTCACAACCCCCTACCCAGCAAAATTACCAACCCATTATCCATCCAAACATGCCATACACCCAACCACAATACCAAGGGCGTCCCCATATCATCTTCAACAAAATGATTATTATCAAGAGACTCAATATGGCTATGCCCCTAACATGTCACAAAGATACAGCCAAAACGAGGGTACATCATACCATAGCCAAATTGGGCAAACATCTTTTCATAGCCCAAACGCCCAAACATCATACCCTAGCCAACCTTCTCAACATCCTTATGGCTTTCAAACACCATTTCAACCTTTCATCAACGAATCTTTCACACCAATGTCTCCCTTCAATCGGGCTGCCCGCACACCAATCACCCCCTCAAACTATAATGGCATGGGTCGCACGCTCAGTTTCAGTCCCCAAGACTTCACGGGAATGCAAGACATCCTAAGGGAACCATCTAGGACTGCTCCTGAGACTTCGACCCCTCAAACACCGGGCGTAAATCAACAACAAGGAGAACAAGGGGGGCGAGTACAACGGCTGCAACGAGTGCAATGAGTGAGGGTCCCTAGGGGATGTGGAACTGGTGGCCGGTTGGATGCACCCGGTCACGAAGATTAATTAATGTAATATTTTATTGAATTAATGAAAATTTTATATCATTGTGCAAACAAAATCAATATAATATTCCAATATTTAAAAAAGACACAAAACACACCATGTCTCCACTTGGATTGGCGACTTGGTTTAAGCTTTACACTGTGTCTCCACTTGGATTGGCGACTTGGTTCAAGCTTTACACTGTGTCGCCAATTGCACTGGCGACTTGGAAGGGTGTCTCCAGTTGAATTGGCGACATGGTTCAACCTTTACAAGGGAGTTGCCAATTCCATTGGCGACATAGTTCAAACCAAAACCTTAATGGGGGCATTTTGGGAATATTTTTGAAACATGGGTTATTTAGGGAATTATTTCCAAAATTAGGGGTATTTATGTAAAAAATTCACATAATAGTGTCGTTGCAGCGTGAAGCAACGGTACAAATAAATAAAATAATACTAAAATTTGTAATTGTTGCACACTGCTTTTGTTCCTTTGTTTTTAAATAATTTATTTATTTATAAATGAGACTAGTTATAATTTTATATACTTATATTTTTTCTCACAATTTTATTTTCTCTTAAATTTTCAATTTCTCTCTCACAATTTCATTGACCTTCATTTGACACAATATTTTATTCAAATTTTCATCTCTGTGATATTATTTATTTTTATTATTTTTAATTATATGTCATGTATTTGAGATTAATTTAAATTGTTATTTTAAATTTTAAGTTTAATTTGAATTTTATTTATTTTATACTAATTTTAATTTAAATAATTTAAATATAAAATAAAATTTAATATGAATAAAATATTAATATATAAAGTAAAATTGTTGGATCTAATATGAGTTTTTTAGAGTTGCACAATTAGAGTGAAAATTAAATGAGTTTCTTTAATATGATGTGATTTAATGGATCCAACAAAGAACCCAAAAATTAGTTGCACCATTGAAGATGCTCTAAGAGAACCGTTACTGCCCACCTCCATTAGACCATTATTGTGGCCATCACCACTTGAACGCTTCCAACTAGGGCAGGACAATGGGCGGGTTCGGGCCCAGAACCCCCACCCGTTCCAATCTGCGGGTGTAAAAGACAGACCTAATTTCACCCAAAAGTTGAATTTGGATTCATCGGGTATGACTAAAATGGGTCACGGTTTTCGAGTGGGTTCATTCGGATTGAATGAAAGAAAATAGCTTCATACTATAAAAAAATTGTAGAAAAATGTTTAGATCTATTTTTTCTTAAAAAGACAAACAGATCTAAAGCAAAGGAAGTTAGATTTGTATCATCAATATTCATATCATAAAAATAAAAATAAAAATTTGAAATAGAAAATATATAATAAAAATGGTGAATTGATGATCGTTGTGCAGAATAAAAAGGAAAAAAAAAACTTTTATGATAAATATAGTGTAAGGGAGGGTAAATTTGTTGTAGAGAAAAAATGAATAATAATAGTGTGGTAGATGTGAGAGAGACGTAATGAAATAGGAGTACTGGTATTGAGAGATATGAGAGAGGAGATGAAAGAAAGTATTGATAAAGTGACCCGTCATTGCTATTATTTATTTACTTTTATTATCTTCTTCCTTATATGAATCTTTTCATTGCTAGTAATACTTATTTATGTAGAGGAGTTACTTTTGTTTTTGGAAAGAGATATTGTCAGAATGAAAAGACACACGTAATGAAAGTAGATATATTTTAAAGTTTTACATTTATTAATTTAAAGAGGACTAGCTAGCACCGATACATATATTATTAAATTTGAAGAATTTTCTGCAACGTATACTTGTGCAGTTCTGTTACATACGAATGCATTTAACAAAATCGAAACCGCCCATGCAACCCATATGAAACTGATAATTTTTTTTATGAACCCGAAAACCGTTATGACCTGCCCATCTATGAGATTTTGATTTCGGTTTTTTCGGTTTCGGGCGGTTGAGCGGTTCTTGTCCACCCCTACTTCCAACTATCCCATCAAATTGCCACTTTGTGTTCCTGACGTCCTTTGTCGACTTTCAAGCTGATTTTCATGCATTCTGATGTCTCGTGTTTAATTTTATCATTTAACAATCATGATTAATTTTTCACAAATTATTTAAATTTTAAAAATTAATAATAAAAGTTAAACATCTGTAATGCTATGGTTATTATTTAATCAGTACAAAATAGTCTTTATATCAGTAGTTAAGTTATTAAAATTAAAAAATTAACAATAAAATGGAAAGATCAACAAGAAAACTTAAAATTGTACAAGTTATTTATACTTTACATGAGAGTTTGAAGGAAAAATAGTAGATACCTTTGAAAAATATAAAAGTTAAGGTAGAAAGAACCGATGGATTTGAGAGATGAGATAATTACTCTTGCATATGAATCTTCTTGACTCATCTAAAATTATGGGTTTTTGGCAGGAATTACTATGTCCTTGCTATAGTGGATAATTATTATTGTTATACTTGAAAAATTTTCTTATTTCATTAAAAGAATGTGTTTGTTTCCTTTTGTAAATTAATCAACATTATCCAAAAACAAAAAAGACTTAAGCATTGCATCTAACCGAAGTGATCACGGAGGTGAACGAAAAAATAACATCTATCATACTTTCTCCACTCAATAAACTTCCCAACAAATGGGGTAGGGGAACAGAAAAATAGATATCTTAAAGAGTTAGCGATGATTATTCTTTATGAAATCAACCTTCCTAAATATTTTCGGGCTAATGCATTAAGCATTGTCTACTATGTAATGAGTCATGTCTTAATAAGGCTAATTCTAAAGTTAACGTCCTATGAAATATAAAAAATAAGGAAGCTATATATTTGTCACCTCCATGTTTTGGGATGCAAGTGTTTTGTCCTTAATAATGAAAAAGATAACCTTGGAAAAATCAACGCTAAAGCTGATGAATGTTTATTTTTAAGATATTGCACTTCCAGTAAAGTTTTTCGAACTTTAAACAAAAGAACCCTAACTATAGAAGAATTGGTTCATGTTACCTTTAATGAAACTAACCCAAAATCTATCAAGGTATAAGTTTTTGATTGTGTAGGTATTATGTAGATAATTTCTAAGAAGACCAAGATCAAAATGAAGACAAAGACCAAGATCAAAATAAAGAGAAAGAGAAAGATCAAATTAAAGATGAAAATAACGATCAAGTTGAAGAAACAAGTATACATAATCATCAAGATCTACCTAAGGATGGAGAACAACAAGATGTTGATGAATCATTCATTGATAAAAATTGGTCTCTTCAAATGCAAGAAAAGTTCAATCAATTTGAAAAAAAAAACATTTGGGAGCTTGTTTCCAGACCTAGGATTACTATAGTTATTGAAACCAAATGGGTCTTTCGCAACAAACTTGATGAAAAAGGAATTATTTTAACAAATAAAGCAAGGATTTTTGTGAAAGGACAAAATCAATAGGAAGACATAGATTTTGATGAAACTTATGCCCTTATAATTAGGTTAGAAGGCATAATATTGCTTTTATTTTTTTCATGCATCATGAATTTTAAACTCTGCCAAATGGATCTAAAGAGCGTGTTGTTGAATGGTTATAAATAAGAGGAAGTGTATGTTAATTAGCCTCTTGGGATAAAAAATGTATATTCTCATAATGATGCAATCAAACTGAAATAAGCGATTAAAACAAATTTCAAATGAAAGGTTGATAAAACACTTTTTTTAAAAAAAAATATAAGAATCATTTAATTTTGTGTAAATTTATGTTGAAGACATCATATTTGATACTAATAAAAAGTCTATATATAAGGATTTTTTGGATATGATGCGAAATGAATTAAAAATGTCTATGATGAGTGAGCTTTAATAGATCTGATTTCAAATACATCAATCAAAAGAAAGGCACCTTCATAAATAACGCTAAGTATTTTAAAAAGATTCTAAAAATATTTGAAATAGTAAAAGAAAAATCGATTTCAACTCCCATGAGCACTTTGTATAATCTAGATAAAAATGAGAGAGAAAAATCAGTCGAGGAATATAAATATAAAGATATGATCGGTTCTCTCCTCTATTTTACTGCGCCTCGTCTTGATATCATGTTTTATGTCGGTATGTGTGCAGGCTTTCAAGCTAACCCATAAGAATCACATCTCATTATAGTTAAACGCAATATGAGGTATCTCAATATCACACCATTTATGAGTTTATGGTATCCCAACCATACTTATTATGTTTTTGTCGGATATTTTGATTTTGATTTCGCTAGTTGTAAATTAGATCGCAAAGTACCACAATTATATACTTAATTTTTGTACTCTTACTTGTCTCCTAGAATATCAAGAAAAAAGAAAATAATGTTGTGTTATCCATAACTGAAGAAGAATACGTCACATCAGGAGTTATTGTGCAAGGGTAATCAGGATGAAGCAATACTTAGTGATTATGGAATTAATCTCGAAACTATCTCGATTAAGTGTGATAACACTAATGTCATAAAACTCATTAAGAATCTGTTACTTCACTCTTAAAAAAACATGTTGAGATTAAAAACCATTTTATTAGGGATCATGTCAAAAAATGGGATTGCATAACTAATTTTGGTCTTCATCAAATGAATTGGTAGATATTTTTACAAAGCCACTTTCTTAAGATTTTTTTTTTCATAAGAACTAAACTAAGAACTCAAAACCAATCATGCATTAATTAATCTTCTATGTTATCCTTCTCTCTCTCTCTCTCTCTCTCTCTCTCTCTCTCTCTCTCTCTCTCTCTCTCTCTCTCTCTCTCTCTCTCTCTCTCTCTCTCTCTCTCTCTCAATGTGATTTATCATGTGTTGTTCTATATGTGTTATCCTTTTATTATTCTTCTTTGCATGCTTTTTGATAAGGTCAAAGAGGAAAAAACATACTTTCATGGGAAGTAGAGTTTACTCTCATTGTTTTTGAGGATGAGTTAACCATTCCAATTTTTTTCATTTTAATATTTATGTTTCACCACTTCCTTGAGAGATGTGTTGTCATCATCAAAATGAGAAAAATATAGTTTTATGTGTTATAGAGGTAAATGTGAATTTGGTTCTGATTTTGATGATGCCAAAAATAATAAAGAAAAATAATTATGAGCACCATTAAGGGAAAAAAGGTTGAATTAAATAAAAAAAACGAAGCTATAAGGTTCTTATGCTTGACGCAAAGAAGGTCGAATGCTAAGAATAAAAAAAAATTGAAGACTTTGAAAGCTCGCATGTGATCTTGTGTCTTTATAGTTTTATTTATTTTTTAAATCATTAGTGTTTAATAAGGATGAGTTTCTCAAATATTTTTAAAAACTTCATCCTTTTTAAAATATTATCAAATTCATATTTCACCTAATGATAATCGAGATATAGAGAGTAGTCACCATAGAGAAATATTAAGATTAAAAATAAGTATTATTTTTTCTCAAAATTGAGACATCAGATTCTCTCACTGTTGGATCAAGATGACTTTGAACATCCCTTTTCAACATTTCATTCTTTATTTATAAAAGTTGGATCATCAAACATTGTCTCATGAAAGATATTTGTTTTTCAGCTCTGTCTACTTTGCGAGAGCCTAATAGGTCTCTCATGTGAGAGACCAAACATTTCTTTTTCTTTTGTTTTTGTGTTTATTTTTTAAAAATTTAATGGGAGTTAATTAGAGGGAGTTTTAAGATTTTTTTTTCATCCATTTAGTGGGAGTTATTTTGTGGGGGTTTAAAACCCCAGCAAAATAATTTAAAAATGAAAATAAAATCTTGGCCTCTTAAGTGAGAGACCTATCAAATTCTCACACTGTAGACAGAGTCTTGATTTGCATCGTAGTTGCAATTTGAGATATTTGGTAAAATTGTATGCTTTATTCTTTTAACCTATTGTTTGTACTATTTATATATTATATTAAAACTCTCTCATATATTTATTTGATTAAAATAGAGTTATTTAATTAGTTCACATAACACATGTTTTTCTTTTTTTACTTTAAGGAACTTTCATCTTAAATTTTTGAAAATTTTGTGCCTTTTATTTGTTATATTTACTGTTGAAGAGTTTAAGGAATGAAGCGTCCAAAGTGTCAAATATCCAAAATTCAAATGACTTTAACACTACATATTGACAAAAAACCTTAAGATATTAGGGGTGTGTGTCATTTCCCTTATATATCTAATATTTCCTTCATTTTTAATCCATTCACACTTTCAGATTTCGCTCTCCAGACTCCCGAACAACTAGTATATGAGTCTAGTTAGATACAGTGGAAGAGCGAAAATGGATCATAGTGTGGATCAAGACTAGTGATGTGGGTGACTCACACTTGTGAGTAGGGGTGGAAATAGACCAGGCCGATAACAGGGGCCTACGACCTATCCTACTTAGGCTCAGGTCAGGCCAAGCTTTTTTTTAAATAGAAAAGACCTAGGTTTTTTTATAAGCCTCTTTAATTAAAAAGGCTAGGCCCCAGGCCATGAAAAAAGTCTTTTAAGCCTAACAGACCGACCTATTTAAATAAATATGAATAATTTTTTATTATCATTATGTTATGTTTTACACTTTGAATAAAAATACATACATAAAAATTGGTTATCTTGGAGAACTTATGAAAATAAGATGAAAACACCTTATGAACAATGTTATAAGTTGTTTTCATAAGTTATCTTAAACAAATAGTCTCACAAAACTTATGCTAATAGGTAAGTTAAAATTAGTTAATGCAAACAACGTTTTAGTCTCATTGGTTTTCTAGTTTGTTAGTCTATTTAAACATTATTTTAATTGCTTATTTACATATGTCTAAAATAATATGCTTTTGTGTAGGCTAACAGGCTAACTATGCCTTAGAAAAGATCAGGCTCAGGCCTAAAAATAAGCCTATGATAGGCTACAGACTAGACTTAGGCTTCAATTTTTTTGATAGGCCAGACTTAGGCTTGGCAAAACCTAGCTCGGCTCAGCTTATTTCCACCCCTACTTGTAGATAGATTGTTGAGATTGAGTATGAGTGTTAAAGTCCCACATCGATAGAAATGAAGGAAATATTGGATAATAAAAGAAAGGACACATACCCCTAATGCTATAAAATTTTGGATGAATAAGTGGTACTCCCTCCGTCCCACAATGAGTGACCCATTTGGAATAAAATGGTGTCCCAAAATATATGACCCATTTCAATTTTCAATGCAACTTTTCCTATTTTACCCTCTAATTAATACTACTTTCATCATTCCCAATACATCATAAGGGTACTTTAGTAAAAATATCATTCTTTCTCCTTCAATTATTCCTTTTTTCTTAATCTGTGTGAAAAGTCAACTGGGTTACTCATTGTGGGACGGAGGGAGTATCAAAGTCTCTTGAATTCTGGACATTATGTCTCTTTGCTAGGGATAACAAAAATATCCGTACCACAGATTTATGTGGAGAAAATCCGCCACGCGTACGGGGCGGGTAGTTTAATAGATATCCGTGGATAAAATAAATGGATATTTAAATTTCTGTTTTTTATGGATATGAACATGAGTTTGATGATAATCGTATCCCCGTGGATATCCGTATCTATTAACTAATTATTAAAAAAGTTTAAATATCATTAATTCATTATACTCTACATTTTCATCTTTTAAAAAATAAATCTTCTCCTATTTTTTTTAAAGTTTTTTTAAAGAAAAAATTTTAGATTCTATACAAATTGTATTGGTCATTTTATACTTAAACTTCTTCTATACTCTAGACCTCACTTCAACAATTCCATTGTCTGTCTAACTAACACTGCCATTCCTCCGTCCAATCAGTGCCTCCTTTCCTACTCCTATATAGTCCACTCTTCTACTAAATCACAATGGCAATATCTTTAATTTTTTTATTAAAAATGAAATGTATGAATATTATATTTGGATGTTTAGATGTTATTATGTTTCAATGAAAAAGAAGGAAATTAATGTGTGATAATTTTTTTTTGTTAAAATAAAAGTGAATTGTATGGATGTTATGTGAGAAGTTGAATTTTTAAAAAAAAAAAAAATTTTAGAAAAAAAATGTTATCCATGAATATCTGTAAATATTTGCGGATACCTTAAAACCCACAAATACCCGTTTAGCAAATACCCACGCGTAGGGGTGTTCAAAACCAAATTAACCCAATAGAAAACCCCTAACCGAATCGAACCAAATCGAAAATCTCAAAAAAAAAAACCTCATTTGGTTGGAATGTTTTTGGGCAATTTTCAAACAAAATCGTGCGTTTCGGTTCGATTTGCAGTTTGTATTTTACAAGCCGAATCAAACCGAACAAAACAGCGCTATGTTACAAAATATTACAAACTATTATATATATTTTTAATTCTTTAGAGAATTTAATAAGTATTATATGTATATTTTATTGTATTTTTTGTATGATGTTTATTTAATTTTCATATCAATTTAATGTTAAAATATTATTTATTTATAAATACTATTTTTTTATTTGAAATAAAATTGATATATATTTTTTATTTTTATTTTTATTTTTTTGATATCGAGAAGGATAATATTAGAAATAATGTTTAATTTACATTACTTTTGTATCTGTTTATATAAAATATTAATAGTATTTCACATTTATTTAAGATTGCAATTTCATATATGTCATTTAGACATAAGATAAAATTGTAATATGTATTTCATATTTATGCATTAAATTATCACTACTACATAAAAGTCATTTCACAACGGTTGGAAAAGGGGTACCATGACGGTTGACTAACCGTGGTGAGGTAAGGGATGGTTGTAAGTATGATGCTTTCCACCATAGTCGTGTGACTGTGATTATAAACTAGGTAGCGCACTACCTATCACAACGGTTACATTAAACAATTGTAATAAAATTCTAACGCTTAACATTTAACAACGGCTGTGCTAAACAACCATTGTGATATACACACATGAGTTTACTATAAATTATGTATAAGGTTTATTTTGTCAATGTTCACTAAACATATAACATTTCAATCTGATCTAGAAATTAATAATATGACAAATTAAGTTACATTAGAAGAACAAGTTACACTAATTATTGATATCACAAGAAGAAGTAAATGTGGAAACTGAGTTTCTCATTTCATTGTCTGTTAATACATATCAATGTACAATGTGTATATATAGCAATGAAATAATGTCTAATCTACCAAACTATCAAATATGGTAACATGTATAAATGGATAACTAACACTAGTTATGTTAATAGCTCCCCACAAGTTGGGATATGGATATTACATAATCCTAACTTGGACAAAAGAGAGTTAAACAAAGGATGGTGTAATGGTTTGGTCAAAACATCAGCTGGTTGTGAACTGGACGACACAGGAAGAAGGTGAATGAGCTTGGAAACCAGTTTTTCCTGTATCACATGACAATCTAATTAAATGTGTTTTCTCCACTCATGAAAGGTCGAATTATTCGCAAGATATATAGAATATTTGCTATCACAATATATAGATGCAGGATCATAAAAAGTGATACGAAAATCTTCAAAAAGGTAGCACAACCACTGAATTTCACAAGTGAGGGAGGCTAGTGCCCGATACTCTGCTTCAGTAGAGGACCTAGATATAGTAGTTTGCTTCTTTGACCGCCATGAAATGAGAGAATCACCAAGAAGAGCACAAAAACCAGTGACATATTTCCTAGAATCAGGACTTCGTGCCTAATCTGAATCTGCAAAACCATGAAGTTTGAGTGCACTAAAACTTAAGAATAGCACCCCTTTAGCAGGGGAGGCCTTCAAATATCTAAAAACTCGAGTAGCAGCTTGATAATGAGAAGTAAATGGATTTGCAACAAATTGACTAAGGTGCTGCCAATCAATTTCCTATATGAGGAAGGATCGGCCAATTAAGTGCCTGCAATAGAAGAAAGCTTTGTGCTAGGATCAATAGGAGTTGACACATGTTTGGTTCCAAGAAATCATGTGTCCTCAAGTAACTCCAAAACATATTTCCCCTGATTGAGAAAAATACCAGAATTAGACCTTGCAATCTCCAGGCCTAGGAAATACCTGAGCTGGCCAAGGTCCTTGATGCGAAATTTTTGATCCAAGAAGGCTTTAACATTGTTGATTTCAGTGATAGAGTCTCATGTCAAGACTATATCATCAACATATACAAGAAGAGTAGTAAAAAAATGTTGAGTGCTTTTGGTGTATAGAGAATGATCAGCTGCAGACTGGTTCTAACCCAAGGATATCAGAGCAGAATATAGCTTGGAATGCGATTGTCTGCTAGCTTGCTTCAAGCCATATAAGGACTTAGTGAGCTTACATACCTTATTAGAACCAGGAACACCATAGCCAGGAGGGAGAGACATATAAACCTCCTCATTAAGATCCCCGTGTAGAAAAGCATTGTTGACGTCAATTTGTTTAAGATGCCAATGTTTAATGGATGCAATAGACAATAAAACCCTGACAGTTGTAATTTTAGCAACAGGGGAAAATATATCAAAATAATCCACACCTTCAAGTTAAGTATAAACTTTGGCCACTAGCCTAGCCTTGTACATCTCTATGGTGCCATTGGCATGATACTTGATTTTGTAGACCCATTTGCATCCAACTAGAACTTTACCTGCAGGAAGATCCACAAGAATCCAAGTTTGGTTATCTTTAAGAGCAGACATCTCAGAATCCATAGCCTTTCTCCAACATTCATGTTTGGAAGCTTAAAGGTAGGTTTTAGGTTCAGAAGTGGAGGAGAGGGTACAACATAAGTATTTATAAGAGGGGGAGCATTTGTCATATGACAATATATTTGAGATAGGATAAGGAGTGGAAGGAGAGGAAAGAGGATGTTGAGGACTGGTAGAGAGTAGATTGCAATGAAAATCTTTAAGATATGATGGAGGATGCTTGGATCTATTGGATTTTCGAATTGGTTGGGCAGGTGTGGGTGCAGTAGGTTGAGTATTAACAACATTATTGTATATGATGTGAAAAATTGTATCATTAGAGGCATTAGGGTCAGAGTCAATGATGTGGGGCCTAAGACTGTTTAGGCCTGAGTTGTCTAAGCTGGAAAGTTGATATGGTTTGGTTAGAAAAGAAGGAGGAAGCGCAGGAGGTGGTGCAAGTTGTACCACAGATGGTACTGTATTAGTTTCAAGGTCATGGTTATTGTGCATAAGTCTATGCAATTGTGTACTATCCACAGGAGGAGCAAAAGGTTGGAAAGGAAAAGTTGTCTCATAGAAAACAATATTCGTAGATACAAACACTTCATGAGACATTAGGTCATAGACCAAGTACCCTTTGGTACCATCTTTGAAGCCAAGAAACATAACCTTTCTTGCCCTAGGATCAAATTTGGTTCTATGTGATTAGAGTGTGGTTGCAAAGCAAAGACTACCAAAAACTTTCAAATGGATCAAGACAGGAAAATATTTGAAGAGCATTTCATAAGGGCATTTATTTTGAAGTAAGGGACTAGGAATCCTATTAATTAAGTGAACAACATGTTTAATGCTAAAATTCCACAAAGTAGTGGGAGCATTAGAATGAAAAGTAATAACTCTAGCCACATTGAGTATATGTTGGTGTTTCCTCTAAACCACCCAATTTTGTTGGGGAGTTTCTACACATGACCTTTGGTGAGAGATACCTTTAGACAAAAGAAAGGATCTCAAGGCTAAGAATTCTGAGCCATTGTCAGACCTAAGACACTTAAGTATGGTATTAAATTTATTTTCTAAAGAAGCAACAACATGAATAATGCTTTGTTTAGTTTTAGTTTTAGTTTTGAGAAAAATTACCCATGTAAAACGTGTAAAATCATCCACTAGTGTAAGAAAATACTTATGGCCTTGAATGAATTAAGTGGCAAAAGGACCCCATAAGTCAGCATGCAGAATTTCAAAGGGAGCATGAGTAAAAGTAATACTAGTGGAAAAAGGTAACTTTTTTTGTTTTGCATAATGACATGAATCACAAGGTTTTGTGTTATTTGTATTACAAGAAATGAGAGGAAAGCTTTTAGCTAAAGTATATATATATATATATATATATATATATATATATATATATATATATATATATATATATATATATGAGAAGCATGACCTAGTCTATAGTGCCAAGTTTCAAAAGAAATTGAAGCAACAAAATTATAATGAGAAAGAGTAGTGTTTGTATCTATGACATAGAGACCTCTTTGCAGATTAACTGCACCAATCGTTTGCCTCGAATGGTTCTGCAAAATATGACAGGTATTGTGAGAAAAGTTCATATGGAAATCAATACTACTAGTTAGCTTGGTAACAGATATAAGATTGACATAAAAGGTTGGAATGTAAAGAACATTGTAAAGAGTCAATGTGGGAGAGATAATAATATTGCCAAAAATGGAAGCATCTATGTAAGATCCATTGGGTAAGGAAACAAAAATAGGAACAATAGTTTGATAAGAAGAAAATTTGGCAAGTTTAAAGGTAATGTGATCAGTTGCTCCTGTATCTAAAATCCAAAGGGCATGATTCTTACCAATGCTTGTGGGAGCGTGGGAGTGCATTGCAAGAGGTGAAGAAGTGATTTAGTTTGCAGCAGGGACATGTTTGGATTGTTGAAGTAAGGCCCAGATGCTTTAAAACTCCTCTTGAGTGAAGCCAAAAAAGGAACTTGGAGGACCATCTGCAGATGTTGAACCAACATTGTTGCCTTGAGATTGTGAAGAATTTTGGGCAAAACTCTGTCATTTCCCTTGCTACCTATAGCCTAGAGGATATCCATGCTTCAAGAAACAAGTATTAACTGTGTGATTTTTTCTTCCACAATGAGTGCAAACCCTTTGTGACCCTTTTGGAGAGTATGTGTCTTTACCCTTGGAATACTGTGAATTCTTGTTGGTTTGAGCATTAACATGTAGAGCAGTAATTGCAGAATCATTAGAATCCGCTGGTAGTGTAGAATTCAACTCACGTTCTTATTGGATAACAAGAGAGAAAGCCTTGTCAATATGAGGGAGAGGACTCATCATCATGATTTGGGATTTTGAATGCGCAAACCTTTCATTCAAACCCTTCAGAAACCTGATAACGTAATCTTGTTCACGATATGTCTTGGCAGAATCAACATGAACAAGCAAAAGAACAAGTATAACAAGGAAGATGACGATAATTCTCTCGTTCGTCCCAAAGCATTTTCAATTGTGTAAAATACTCAGAAACATCAAGTGTACCTTGGCGGAAGCAATAGAGTTCTTCTTGGATATCTGAAATGCGAAATACATCACTCTGCTAAAACCTAATGCGAAGATTCTTCCAAACACCTGCAGCAGTGTCGATCCATAACACCGATTTCTAAATGGATTGAGAAATCGATATTTAAATCCAAGAAAGTACCATGGTGTTGTATCGAGTCCACTGAGCATAGAGAATATCAGAAACAAAGGGTTTGGGGAACGATCAATTTATTAATTTCTCCTTGTTCTTCAAAATCAATGCGATGTGCATAGATTGAGACCAGGCGTGGTAATTCTTGTTGTCCAATGGCGGAGCCGCAAGAATCAGAGTGGGGCTTTCGTTTGGATGCAGATAGTAGGGATTGGCGGAGTTCGTCACAAAATCATCATAGCTCTGGTGATCCATGGCATGAATTGCAGAAGTTGCAGAGATAGCGTTCGAAGAAAATCAAGATTTAGAATGGAGGAATCTTGAACTAATGAAGAAGAAGAGGGAAAGAGAAATGGTCACCAGAGCTCAGTTGAGCTTTGATACCATGTTGATATCACAAGAAGAAGTAAATGTGGAAACTGAGTTTCTCATTTTCATTATCTGTTAATACATATCAGTGTACAATGTGTATATATAGCAATGAAATAATGTGTAATCTACCAAACTATCCAATATGGTTACAAGTATAAATGGATAACTAACACTAACTAACACTAGTTATGTTAATACTAATCAATGTTATACAAGATTTATTCGGCTCATTATCCGTATTTCGCTCTTTAACGATTAGATTTTGTTTCAATGCTTCAAGTTCTTCAACCTCTCATTCCTTCACCTCTAGTTTATTTTGAAAAATATCATTTACTTTGCAAACAAAATTAGAGGTGGAGAAAAGGGTGGTTGAAGAACTAGAAGCATTAAACCAATTTTAACCGTTAAAGAGCGAAATGAGAACAATGGACCGAAGAAATCTTGTATAACATTGATAAGTGTAATTTGTTTTTTAATACAACTTAATATCTCATATTATAATTTTTTAACTCAATCCAAAAAGTTATATATTTGGTAAGGGGTTGGAAAATACTCAAACCACATAAGATATAATAAACTCATCTTCTAAAAAAACCTTAATAACAACATTCATCAACAACAACCCTTAAAGAAGATACAAGATATAACAAACAACTTTATTAACAACAACAAAATCATCAATAACATACCATAAACAACATGCAACTTACAAATTTTATTAATGACAACAAACAACTTTTATCAACAACAACAACATATTAACTCATAATATATTTCACGAACGTACTTGCCCCAAAATGACATCCACTATGAAAGGAGGATGGAGTTGAAGCGAAAACTGCAAACTTGTATTAAATTTGAGTGACAGACATTCTGGGTCTTTCACACAAGTTTGCAGGGTTCACTTTAGATTCATCCTCCTTATATTTTTTTCTTTATAGCAACACAAATCATTTGTGAACCTCACCCATAGTATGGAATTTTGAGTTAATTTTTTTCATTCACCTCCCCTACTACAAGTCAGAATGTATTAGCAAGACATTGTAATTATAATAGATGCAGAAAGTTCACTTCTATAATCCATACACTTCTATAAACCATAAACCATTAAAAAATCCACTCATCTTAAGTTATGCATGTCATATTATCCTACAAACAGCATGAAAGAAACTATTGAAACATAAATAATGATATATAAACAACATGGTTCACTTCTTAGGTTATACATTAGGTTATATTAGGTTAACCGCTAAACATATTTGGAAACATAAAATATTCAACCATGTAAGAGCATGTATATAATATATTTTGAAGATTGGCACTATGCCAAACAAGGGCTACGACAACGCTTTTATTGGCCTTTAACAGCGCTTAAAAGCGTTGCCTAAGGTGGCGCTGTCGTAGGTAAAGACAGCGCTTTTTTTTTTAATGAAAAAGCGCTGCTAAAGGCCTACTTTAGGCAGTGCTTTACCTTTAAAAGCATTTTCTAAAGTAGACCTTTAGCAGCGCTTTTTCCTTTAAAAGCGCTCTCTAAAGTTGGCCTTTAGACAACGCTTTTTAAAGCGCTCTCTAATGTATACCTATAATTTTAATGAATTTTTTTATATACCTTTAGAAAGCGCTTTTACAGGAAAAAGCATTTTTTTTTGTCCCCTGTAGACAGCGCTTTTTAAAGCGCTCTCTAATGTATACCTATAATTTTAATGAATTTTTTTTCTATACCTTTAGAGAGCGCTTTTTAGAAAAAGCGCTTTCTTTTGTGAACTATAGGCATCGCTTTTTCTAGAAAGCGCTATCTTTTCTAGACGTATAATTTTAATGAATTTTTTTTAAAATCCCATTTTAACCGTTTTTTTATGCAGAAACCTGTATAATTCAAGCCATTTCAATAAACCTGTATAATTCACATTTCCATTAACAATTTCTAGTATGATTCATTAACCATTTCCACTAATCCCATAAATCACATAAACCATTTCCATTATAATTCAAGTCATTTACATTAACCCTTCACAAAACTATACAATTACAATCCAAAATCACATAAATAACATAAACCATTCACAAAACTATATACAATCCCATAAAATAAACCATTCACAAAACTATACATTCACATAATCCCATAATCCTATACCTTATATGATTCTTTTTCCAATAAGTTAGTCGCACAATTCCTCCTTAATTTCTTGCAATTTATCCTTCGTGTAATGAGAACACGCGTATTCATCAAAGTACTACATAACAAAACAAAATATGCATTATTTAGTTTTAAATAATAAATTATATGACATATCCGATAAATATTAAAATAAATCCTAAGTTATAAATCCATGCATACCATGATAGGAATCTCTAATCGATCCATTTGAAGGATTCCTCTCATAAACCTCAAAACGAAATACCTGCAGTCTATGCCATTACGCTGACGAGGACACTACACATAGACAAACAAATAAGAATTAATATATAGTTGTTTTGTGTTATCAAGTAGCATCACTAATAAGCAACATTGTGAAAATTAATATACCTCCACTTTGACCCATGTAACGCTGGTTACTTTAGCCCATGCTACTCGGGCTTCTCTTTGTGCTCGGTATACTAGTATTGCTCTATAAAAGAAAAACGTAAATTTAGAACAATCTCACAGAAATAATTAAATATACAAATACACACGAATATTTTGAACAATCTCACTTACGTATCAACCACATCCTTCATACTCTCATATGTTGACCAACCATGATCCAATGAATTCAGATAATAGACCACTTCTCTTGTAGGATTAATGCCAACCCACATATACATACATACATCAAAGCATATATTATACATGAATAATATGTTTGGTACTGAAATATACGATAAGTTCCTAGTAAACACATTATAGGTATACATGCCCAAAAAGACTAAATACAAATAACTACGGCATAATATATCTACAAGATGTTCCAATGACAAATACTAAGAACTAGATCAAATAATGATCTCAAAATCTTCACAACGGAAGCCTGCCAACCAAAAGCTACGATCCATAAGGAAAGTCAAATAACCTTGTCCTTACCCTTCGCCGAACCTGCAGAACCTGTGATGTAAACGACAACAGTGGGGTGAGATACATCAAATCTCAGTGAGTTCGCTATCTTATAGTCCTCTCGGCTTTACAAGGTTCTAATAAGCCTAACTCAAGTCAAAGGGAAGGGAAGTGACTTTGAGTACACACACGATATAAATACATTCACACTCGTGAGCCTGTTAACTCACTATAGTACCAAAGTAAGTTCTGAGCCTGTTACTCTAGAATCTCACAAATCAATAACCGTACCAAGGCATCCCCTGTTCCCGTCCGCTTCTACGTCTACAAGACGACCCGAGTCATGGATCCTCGTATTTACTTGGCATACGAATTGGATTCGGGATCATCGGCCCGTACACCGTGATCCGTCACTTTACACGGCCCGTACACCGTCACAAGTCTCTTTACCCGTAGGCTCAAATCGTACTATACGCGGGAATCAAACCTGCCAAGTAATTGTGCATACGTTTCAGAGGAGGTGCTCGAGTCTCATGAAACTACACCGCAAGATCAACTGGTTATGATTACTAGACACACGCTTCGGCCTCTTTTGCACGAGCATTGTCACCATGTCATTTACACACTTTCGATATCATTACGGTAATGTTCCTCACTCTACCTATTCATATTTTAACATGCATACATATTCCAACATGTTTCACAGTAATAACATAGGCATGTAATCGTCAATCTCATAATGGAACACCAAAATTCAACATACCACAATTTATACCAATTTACGGTTCCCTCCGATTCATTTAATCGGGCAGGATATGTTCTTAGCTTCATAACGATACCAAGAATACGCAAAACGGATAACCGAGTCAAAAGTTATGCAAGAAACAAAATGGATGTTCTGCTATGTTCGCATTGCGAATAAGCCAGCGAATGCTCGCTACTTCATTCGCAGTGCGAAGCGTCCAGCGAACGCCTAGCCAACACTTGTTCGCTGCACCATTCACAGTGCGAACACTGGCGAACCAAGGCAGTGGCAAAAACAACGTAAGGTTCGCAGTGCGAACCACTGGCGAGTGCTCACCTTCGCATTCGCAGTGCGAGCTGCCAGCGAGTGCACGATTTCCCCCTTCGCTGGGGGATTCACAGTGCAAATCTGGGAAAATGCAGAAAGTTCATCAGCGTAACAGCTGATCTCCCATGGCTCCAAAACCCCACCAAAACATATCCAAACATCCCACAATCATACATAAATGATTCTACACGCATATAACTCATACTACTCAGTTTGTAACACATTTCAACCGTTAATTTCCAAGATTTCCAATTTAACCAATTCTCTTACAACTCTAACCTAAGTCTTAGAATCCAAGAAAAATCTAAAACAAAAGCATATATCTAGAACCCACCTTGAATAGATGAAGATGGTGAAGATTTGAAGATGATTGGATGAAGATTGGATGATGGTTGAGGATTTGGTGTTCTTGAGCTTTTCCTCTTCTTTCCTTTCCTTTCTCTCCCTTTTCTTTCTATCTTTTCCTTTCTTTGGTTATAAAGAGGAAAATGAAGGAAAAGAAAAAGATATAGTAAAACATCATCAATTACCAACACTACTAATTGTCCAAAAAGTCTCCAAAGTCCAAATATTTAAATATCTCAGAGTCAGATAATATTAATTGGATTTACTCTAAATCCGACAGTTACCCTAATTATCTCTGCAGATAATTTATCAGAGTACACTGGGACTCAGTTGATCACAACTAATATTATCCAGAGTAGCAGAATTTACGGGGTATTACAAATTTCAGTTTTTTCGGTTTCGGGCGGTTGAGCAGTTCTTGTCCACCCCTACTTCCAACTATCCCACCAAATTGCCACTTTGTGTTCCTGACGTCCTTTGTCGACTTTCAAGCTGATTTTCATGCATTCTGATGTCTCGTGTTTAATTTTATCATTTAACAATCATGATTAATTTTTCACAAAATATTTAAATTTTAAAAATTAATAATAAAAGTTAAACATCTGTAATGCTATGGTTATTATTTAATCAGTATAAAATAGTCTTTATATCAGTAGTTAAGTTATTAAAATTAAAAAATTAACAATAAAATGGAAAGATCAACAAGAAAACTTAAAATTGTACAAGTTATTTATACTGTACATGAGAGTTTGAAGGAAAAATAGTAGATACCTTTGAAAAATATAAAAGTTACGGTAGAAAGAACCGATGGATTTGAGAGATGAGATAATTACTCTTGCATATGAATCTTCTTGGCTCATCTAAAATTATGGGTTTTTGGCAGGAATTACTATGTCCTTGCTACAGTGGATGATTATTATTGTTATACTTGAAAAATTTTCTTATCTCATTAAAAGAATGTGTTTGTTTCGTTTTGTAAATTAATCAACATTATCCAAAAACAAAAAATACTTAAGCATTGCATCTAACCGAAGTGATCACGGAGGTGAACGAAAAAATAACATCTATCATACTTTCTCCACTCAATAAACTTCCCAACAAATGGGATAGGGGAACAGAAAAATAGATATCTTAAAGAGTTAGCGATGATTATTCTTTATGAAATCAACCTTCCTAAATATTTTCGGGCTAATGCAATAAGCATTGTCTACTATGTAATGAGTCATGTCTTAATCAGCCTAATTCTAAAGTTAACGTCCTATGAAATATATAAAATAAGGAAGCTAAATATTTGTCACCTCCATGTTTTGGGATGCAAGTGTTTTGTCCTTAATAATGAAAAAGATAACCTTGGAAAAATCAACGCTAAAGCTGATGAATGTTTATTTTTAAGATATTACCCTTCTAGTAAAGTTTTTCGAACTTTAAACAAAAGAACCCTAACTATAGAAGAATTGGTTCATGTTACCTTTAATGAAACTAACCCAAAATCTATCAAGGTATAAGTTTTTGATTGTGTAGGTATTATGGAGATAATTTCTAAGAAGACCAAGATCAAAATGAAGACAAAGATCAAGATCAAAATAAAGAGAAAGAGAAAGATCAAATTAAAGATGAAAATAACGATCAAGTTGAAGAAACAAGTATACATAATCATCAAGATCTACCTAAGGATGGAGAACAACAAGATGTTGATGAATCATTCATTGATAAAAATTGGTCTCTTCAAATGCAAGAAAAGTTCAATCAATTTGAAAAAAAAACATTTGGGAGCTTGTTCCCAGACCTAGGATTACTATAGTTATTGAAACCAAATGGGTCTTTCGCAACAAACTTGATGAAAAAGGAATTATTTTAACAAATAAAGCAAGGATTTTTGTGAAAGGACAAAATCAATAGGAAGACATAGATTTTGATGAAACTTATGCCCTTATAATTAGGTTAGAAGGCATAATATTGTATTTATTTTTTTGATGAAATCTGGACCTTTATTAACCAATTTCATCACTATATTAACCAAGTTTTTACATTTCATTAACCAAGTTTGATTTACTATTAAAAGGCACTGTTCACAGATAGTGTTCACGGTACTGTTCACGACACTATTCATGTACGATTTACTGTTCACGGTCACTGTACATGTACGGATTTACTATTCACGTGCACTGTTCATATACGGATGAACAGTGCATACAGTGTAGATGTAGGGGAGTGGTGTCAAGGTAGCATACCTGAACTATAAAACATAAAGTCAAATCATGTCTAAAATGTTACTACCTCCGTTCCTATATATAAGAGACAACTCATTTTTTAGATTCATTGAATAATTAATGTATTTGGTCAGCTTATAGACTAGATACATTGATTATTCAATGAATCTAAAAAGTGAGTTGTCTCTTATAAAAAGGAACGGAGGTGGTACTTAATTACTCCTGTGACAAAAAGGCTAAAAGATGTAAGAAAAAAAAATTATATTTGAATTTTGATATTATGATTTTCAAATGTTTCACGATCCATGTGGCAATTCTTATTCAGTTGTTGATTTCTTAATTAAAATTCTCCTTTCATCTCTTCTTTCTTTTCTTATGTGTATCTTTGATGATAAAAATACGTATTTATTTTGTTTGAGAGAAAACAGAAAGAATTAGACAAATTGTGTGTTGCTTTTCAAAATTGTCTATTTTATAGGTATTTTATTTCAACAGTTACATCTCATTCCAACAATTATATCCAATTATATTTTATTTTGTATTTCAAAATAAAAAACTCATTAACGTAATTATCCAATCAAACCAAACAATCATCACATTTAAACATCTTTAAGTGTAATTTGTTTACATGACTTACATTTACATTTGATGGATTAATAAATTAATCCAACAAAAGAAACCCAGATTTTTTACCTGAAGACATTATAAACTCAACTAAGATAATCTTCTACCTCTTCCAAGCTACCATTCATCCACAACCCGTCTATAAAATCATTTCCATCTGGGGTCTAACTCTTTTGTCGAGATGTAATATATGTGGATAAGAACTCCTATGACAATCCCCATAAAGAATAAGTATGTTGTTGTCACTTTGCTCTACATCAATAGCTGGATCACGAAGCGAAATGTCGTTGCATCAGTGATGTTAGGTACTTCAAAATCTCAGCCAAGAGATTGTGTCCCCTCTTTGTAACCATCGGGCCAAGTATTCTTGTTATTCCTGCCCTGTAGTTAGAGATGTGCAAAATATCCGTTTGTGAGATTCAAATTCAAATTCATTTAAAATATTTGGATATAATTAAATGGTTATTAACAAATTTAATTATTAATGGTTAGTTATCCAACCATATTTCATTTTTGGATCCGGTTATAATCGATATTATCCAAAATTTAAATATTTCAATTTAATTTTTTTAGGAAAAAAAATATTATTTTTTTTTGAAAAAAAAGTTTTGAAAAACTTTAATTTTTACGAAAAAAATTATTTTTTGTGAAAAAGAAAATAATTTTTTTGAAAAAGAATTAATTTTTTTGGAAACAAATCTCCTTATAAATAACCGGAAACATAATATTATTAAGATAAATGGCTGGCTTAGGGTGTATTCACGTTTTCCCTCTTAAATATATAATGATTTTAAGCGGTATTGGAAAAATTGCACACTATGAGAATACACACCAAGCAAAATAAGATTGTAAATTTGATCTAAAATGGTTAGTGTACTCAATTGCGAATCACGAAATATTGTTGTTTGTTCAATTTTGCTACACAACAATGTTATAGCTCCGTCATAGCTACTAGTTGACAACATTTTGTACTAGTATATCGCAAACAATATATGTTCCGGACTGACCCAATGGCTAGACATGGCCCAATCCACTTCTGTTCCCAGAACAGCCCAATAACCTAAGCCCTGCCAGTTAAGGGCAAGAGGAAGCTTTCTCTCCTCTGCCCCTCTGCTGAGGAAGGCTGGCCAGTTGACCTCCAGGATCAGCTGCCCCTCTTCACATTTCTACCCGTCATGCACGGTTCTACCATCCATAAACAGTCACGATGCCTGTGCCCGCGACCACGTCCTTACCCGCGGCAACGGCTAGTTCCGAGCACCTCCGCCCGTCCCAACGGCTAGTTTCTGGCAGTTACCTTTTCTTTGGGAGCGAATATCTCGCCCCAAAAATAGGGACCAATGGCCAAGCGTTGGGGGCATTATGAAAACCCTCTCATTTGACAGGGTCAGATATTCAATAATCATCCTAAGACATACATACTTTGTACTTGCCTTCTCTTCTCCCGATTCTTACTTTAGCATTGGAGTGCCTTGCAGGTACACCCCCTCCTCATCCTTTGAACCCAACATCGCAGACGAAGTCTCTGGCCCACTTCAGGTTTTGATCAGCCGGTAAGATCAGTGGTGCCGTCTGTGGAAAACTCTGTTCTCCCGTCTTTCTTTCCTCGTAAATCCAAGACCAAAATAGTTCTTTCAAGATTCCGATCATGGCTAGTCATGACAATGTCGACGATGCTCGCAATGCTGTCGTCCTCCCCGTCAGCAAGACAGACGCTGACGGAGCAACCCCTTTTCTTGGGAGCGACGACCATCAGCAGAGAGATGGAGCCACCGCATCTCCCTCCCCTGATCGCACTGACAACGTTGAGGTCCAACCCTCCGAGGACCATAAGCCCGTCCCAGTTCCGCCCAACGCCGATCCGGCCATGGCGATCCTACTTGAGACCCTCAACAAGACAAACCTGTTGATCCTCCAGCAGAACGCAAGGATTAGAGCCTTAAAAGAGTCCTGCCGACCAAGATCTCCTTCGCCGAGGAAAGAGCGTCGGAGATCTCAGAGTCCTCCTCCCAGACGAGAAAGAGACCGCCGGGCACCAGCAGAGCCAGAATCTTTGGCAGTCAGAAAGTGTGACCATACCTCTCCCCGGAGCCAGCACTCCCCAGGGGCCAAGAGGACCAGAAAGGACCTACAAATAGAGGATCAGCGTTCGCCTTCACCCAGATCCAAGGGCCGAGCACAAACCACTTATCCCCGTCAAGATCGCGGTCCTTACCTAGTATAGAGCACCCGATCTCGTTCGAGGTCGAGCAGCAGCAGCGGCGAGGAGCCTCGAGGCCCGTTGTCCCAAGAAATCATGGCCACACGCCTACCAAAAGAGCTGGGGAAACCTCCATCCCTAGGCACGTACGATGGAACTACAGATCCTAACGAGCACATCGAGAACATCGATTCCCTGCTCGAGTACCGTGGCGTCCGAGGCGCCATCAAATGCAGATTGTTCCCAACTACGTTGAGGAATAGAGCAATGACTTGGTACAAGAAGCTCCCTGACGAATCCATCACATCTTGGAGGCAGTTAGGAAGGATGTTCTCCAGGCATTTCACAGCCTCTCATCGTCACCCAAAGACAGAAGCCTCCCTTGAGGCCATCATTCAAGGGAAAGAAGAACCTCTTCGAGCCTATATCGAAAGGTTCAACAAAGAAGCCATCCAGGTCTCCACGACCGACGATATGAAGAAGTACTTGTTCGAGCGAGGACTCCATCCCCACAGCGAATTTGCCAAGGCGGTTGGCATTGAGACTCCAGCGACACTGGGCGCCCTCCTCCTCAAGGCTCAGGTGTACATCCAGTACGAAGAGAAGGAAGTTGTGAACACCGCCCGAGACTCGAGGCACCAAGAGAGTGTCAGGTCCTCCAAGCACGACAACTCCCCGTCATCTCGTCGGGGAGCATAGAAAAGACGGGATGACCACCCACGGGAGTCCCGAGACAACAAAGGGCCTTCTGGCCACTTTCACGAATACACTCCAATGAACGTCTCTCGAGAGAAGATTCTCTCCGAGTCCGAAAACTCGGAGTTCCAGCACGCAGGGTCTGTTTCCCGAAACAGATACCGGTCAAGCCGAATACAAAAAAGTCAAAGTATTGGCGGTTCCATAAGAGCCACGACCATATGACCAACGACTACATCCATCTGAAGGATGCGATTGAGATCATAATCAGGGACAGGCACCTGAAATAATTCTCCAAGAAGAATGACACTCATCGACAGGGCGCCCAGGAGTCAAAGAAGGTTGAAGAGGAGGTGCCTTCCTTAGACGAGACCAGTCTTCAGGTTGCCATGAGCATCTCATGGCCTGAAGACTTTTATGTACCCGGTGGGCTCAACATCCCTCCTTACTTCGCTGCACACAGCCCATGGGAAACCTTCCTCTCCGCCATGGTCATCTCCGGAGGGGGCTTCAACAAGGTGATCATGGGATCCGTCAAGAGGAAGTTCGAGCATATCATCAACACGAGCTCGAATCGGAGTTCAACACTTGATAAGGTATGGGGAGAGTCGGTTTCCATCACCTTCTACCACGAGGAAATCCTCGGCGAAGGTATAAACTCTAGCATTCCTCTGCTCGTAAGAGCTCAAATGGCCAACTTTGACGTTCGGTGAATCCTGGTCGATCAAGGCAGCTCGGTCGACATTATGTATTCCCAGCTATTCTCCACCCTTCAGCTGGACGAGACACACCTGACGCCCTACGTAGGCTCTGATCTATAAGGATTTAACGGGTCAGTCACGAAACCGTCGGGGTACGTAGAGCTGATCGTCACTTTTAGGGTAACAGAAACGACCAGGTCCATCAAAGTCCAGTTCCAAGTCATTGACTTCCCATCCCTCTACCAATGCATCTTCTGGCGGCCAACTCTGGCCGAATTAGTAGTCGTGCCCTCAACCGTGCACCTGAAGATGAAGTATTACACTTCCAAGGGGCTCGTTGGCACCCTGCACGGAGACATCGAAGCAACAAGAAGGTGTTTCGAGGCAGCCTCAAAAGGGCTGAACACAATCGCCGCCAGGCCAAAGACTCCCAGCAAGCCTACTCTGCCCTGCAGCTCCGAAGAGGCGAAGCTGCTGCCCCGCGTCGACTCCATCGACCTTGACAGTCGTTTCTCCGAGGACGGCCAGAGGGACCAGAAAAGGAAGGGGAAGGAGATCCAACCGAGCTCGAGCAGCCCTTCCACCTTGACCAACAGCGGCGAGACCTCTTATCCGATGCGACCAATCCCGAACGGGGTGTTCAAACTAGTCTTGCTCGGTGACGACCCCCAAAAAGGAGTGAAGATCGGGACCGGCCTCCCCGACCTAGCGAAGAAGCAGCTGAAAGCCTGTCTCTAGGATAATGCGGATCTGTTCGTATGGAGCGCCTCAAAGATGCCCGGGCTAGATCCTGAGGTGGCCTGCCACCAGCTCACCATCGACCCCGCCGTTAGGGCAGTAGCTCAACGTAGGTGAAAGCAGTCTCCAGAGAAAACGGAGGCTACCGAACAAGCTGTAAAAGACATCCTAGAGGCAAATTTTATTTCGGAGGCCAAGTACACTACTTGGCTATCCAATGTCGTACCTGTAAAGAAATCAAATGGAAAGTGACGCATGTGTGTTGACTATATCGATCTTAATAAGGCCTGCCCTAAATACGCATATCCCCTCCCCAACATAGACAAATTAGTTGATAATTCAGCTGGTTTTAAATTATTGCCTTTCATGGACGCGTATTCGGGTTATAACCAAATACCCATGCCCAAAAGCGATAAAAGGTACACAACTTTCATGACTGAATCGAGCAACTATTACTACAACATAATGCCCTTCGGCTTGAAAAACGATGGTGCTACCTACCAAAGAATGATGAACAAAGTCTTTTGAGGAGAAATCGGGGATATGCTCGAAGTCTAAATGGACGACATGATCGTGAAATCCCACGAGAAATCCGATCATACGCTACATCTGAAGAAAATCTTCGAGCAGGCCAGGAAGTACAAGATGCGCTTCAACTCGAAGAAGTGCACGTTCGGAGTATGTGCGGGAAAGTTCCTCACCGTCGCGACCGAGGCTGTCAGCGCCGCCCTCATTCGGGAAACCCGTGATGGGCAGAAGCCCATATACTTCACGAGCAAGGCACTGCAAGGATCGGAGCTTAGACACCAGCAGATTGAAAAAGTGGCCCTGGCCCTCATCAACGCTGCGAGGAGGCTGAGGCACTACTTTCTAGCCCACACAATCGTGGTGCGCACGGACCAGGCCATGTGGAAACTGTTGGGCCGCCCAGAAATGGCCGGATGAATGCTCAAATGGTCACTGGAACTGTCCGAGTTCGACATCCAGTACGAGAGTAGAAAGTCCCTCAAAGCTCAGGCGCTGACCGACTTCGTGGCGGAGATGACGTTGCCTGACTCCCAGACTTGCGGGGCTCGCAGGTGGACAATCTTCATTGACGGAGCATCCAGTTTAGCAGGGAGCGAAGCAGGCATCATCCTGGAAAAAGAGGAAGGTATCCTCGTCGAGGTCTCTCTTACCCTATCTTTCCCCACTTCCAACAATCAGGAAGAGTATGAGGCCTTCCTCACAGATCTACGCCTTGCCGAAGACCTATGAGCCGAGGAAGTAGTTATCTGCACGGATTCTCAACTCGTGGCCCTCTAGGCTTGGGGAGAGTACCAGGCTAAAAACGACAACCTATCTGAATACTTGACCATGGTGAAGGAAAAAATGATGAAGTTCACATCGGTGGAGGTAAAACACGTTCCCTGCAAACACAATGTCTGGGCAGATGTCCTGTTAAAGCTGGCCAACACGAAAAAGAAAGGAGGAAACAAATCTGTCATCCAGGAGGTACTTCCTCGACCTAGCATCGAGATAACTCCCACGACCCTCGACCCCGGTCTACAATTACCTCGCCAAGGACGAACTGCAATCCGACCCAAAGGAAGCCAGCGTAGTCATGCGCAGAGCCTACTCCTATGTCCTGGTTGAAAACAAGCTCTACATGCGAGGGTTCTCCATTCCTCTCCTCAAGTGCGTTGAGGAAGAAATGGTCACCCACGTCCTGCACAAAATCCACGAAGGAATCAACGCCCAACATCTCGGAGGAAGATCCCTCGCCAGGAAAGCCCTACGATCACGATATTACTGGTCGACCATGCAGCATGACACAAAGGAGGAAGTGAAAAAATGCGACAAATTCCAATGTCACGGGGACATGCACTTAGCACTGCCCAATGAGCTCAAAGCAATGTCCTTCCCGTGGCCCTTCGTATGGTAGGGCATGGATATCCTAGGACCATTCGTCGTAGGGTTAAATCAGAATAAATATCTGATAGTAGGCGTGAAATACTTTACAAAGTTGATAGAAGCATAGGCTCTGGCCAAAATAACGACCCATAACATACTTTACTTCTACAAGCGAAACATTCTTGCTCGCTTCGGCATCCCCCAGGCAATCGTCACCAATAACGGGACACAGTTCACGGACAAAAAATTCCAGGAGTTCGTCACCCAACTGGGCACCAAACAACACTTTGCGTCTGTCGAGCACCCGCAGATGAACGGGCAAGCCGAGACAGCAAACAGGGTAATCCTACGAGGTCTCAAACAGAGATGGGATGAAACCAAGAAACAATGGGTCGAGGAACTGCACAGTGTACTCTGGGCCTACCGTACTACGCCCCACTCTTCAATGGGGAAACCCCTTTTCGTTTGGCATACGGAACTGAGGCAGTGATCCCTATCGAGATACATGTGCCCTCCAGACGGACTGAAGCTCCCCTGGACGAGGAGAACAATAGTGAGGCACTAAGGGAGGAGCTCGATCTTGTCGAAGAGGCCCGATCAGGATTTGCTCTCCGCGAGGCCTCGTTTAAACAAAATATTGCAATTAGGCATAACGTCAAAGTCATACGACGAGATTTCCATGTGGGCAGTCTCGTCCTAAGGAGAAATCACAAAGATTCTCGTGAAGGCAAACTCTCCGCAAATTGGGAAGGACCTTATCGTGTTCGAGCAAAAACAGAGAATGGGGCCTACTACCTAGAACATCTCGACGAGGAAGAACTCGCTCGACCGTGGAATGTCGAAAAGCTAAAACAATATTATAGCTAAGGCCACAACTGTCGGCATGCTCCATCGACACGACGAGCATAATATACCAACCAAAGATGTGTTCCCTGATACAAGCGTTACATACTAAAATAAATCTAGGCAGGCTTTTGCTCAGGAACAAACAAAACCCATGCCCGACAGCGGTCCCTCGACCGAGCCCGCCGTCGCCAAAGTACCACAAAAGGCAGAACTCAACTCGTGATGCGAAGTTCACGCCGCGAACTCAAGCTACAAATGCGACGCGAGCTCCGCTATCATGCCCGGAAGCTACCCAGGCCTTTCGACCAGTTCCCCCCACTGTCGAACACAATTTGTCGATTAAACCCTAAAACATAATAAAAATCGTTCACAAAAATAACCCATACAACGAGCACGAGTGACAAGCAGCGTGTGACGCTTAGCAAAAATAAAGGAAAGTAAAAACATGCACAAAAACAAATCATACACAATCGACACCACGACCGAAATTAAATATTATCATATAAAAATGGCCACAAGGATCGTGATTGTGCATGTTACAATACAAAGGGGCTAAGTCCCATACAAAAAGATAAAATTACAAAGATACGACACACAGGCCGGAAGTAAAACAAAAAGGAAATCAGTCGATCGTCGGCTGAGGCTCTTCACGGGCAGGCTGCTCCTTTTCCTCGCTGAATTGAAGGAAGTATGGGATGACGATCTTGCCGTCCACCACATTGTAGAGGAACCCGATCCCCTCGGTGGACAGTTCGACCCCGGGGTTCGCAATCCTCAGCTGCTTCACAACATTGTTGAAATCCTCCTCAGCGACCCCCATGCAGTCCTCCTCAGCCTGGATGATACGAGCAATAAGCTCAGCTTGAGGCTTTAGACTCTTCACCTCACCACTTTCATCCTCGGTCGGGGCAGCGGTAACCCTCAATGGCACGACCAAGTCCTCTGCGGCTTTCTTTTCCGCGGCCAGGGTATCCCTCTCCCTGGTGACCTTTTCCAAGTCGCCCTTATACTTTTTCGCAACCTCCTCGGTTGCCTTGGCTAGCTGCTTATTGGACTTCTACGCGGCCTCCTCCGCAACCTTCAGTTTCTTCTCCAGAACCGCATCCGCGGCCTGGGCCTTCTTCAGCTCTACCTCTTGGAGGGGCCCCTCCTCGGTGTAGACCACCGCCATACCCAAGACCCTCATCAGGGTAGCGGCGTCCTAGGCCAGCATCATCCTCTTGCTCGGACGGTCCAGCTCCTCGAGCTTCAGGGACTCCGCCCGATGGAGTGCGAGAGAGGAGCCTTCAAAGAAACTCCTGTTGTGGAAGTAGTGAGGCAACTCAAATTTGCTCTTATCTCCCTCATGGGTAAGATTGAGGACCTCTTCCACCCGAGGACACTTGGACCTTGACGTTACTGGAACATGTGAGGTCTGGGTGGCAGCTGGTGTAGACGAGGAGGTCCCCGACCCCGTCTGTAGAGGAGCCACTCGCTCGCTAAGGCGGATTTTCCCAATCTTCTGGCCCACCTTGAGCCTTGCTTGGGCACTCTTCACCATACACTCCTAGGTAGAGGACATGTTACCTGCAAAACAACGGGCACACGTTAGTAAATAATGAAAATAACAATACGAGCAAGCTAAGAAATAAATGGCTACCTAGAAGTTCCAGAGCCTTCGCACGAGTTTCACACTCGAGGAGCTCCTTCGTATTAATATAACGAGTCTCCATTTGACCCCCCCATCTGCTTTATAAATGATCTCCCCGCTCCTAGTCACGAACTGGGCAGGGAGAAAGCCGTCGACGAAACCCGCCAGCTTGTCGTAACTGGCCCGATCATCCTCCTCCAACAGATGCAGATTGGCAAGGTAATCATCGGTCCTCAGGTAAAATGGTCCCCGCTCTAGCAGAAGGGGAACTTCAGCAACCTCCGCCTTGGTACCTTGCCCTGCTCGTCGATGAGAGGCTCCCCGCTTTCATCTGTTGAAACCTCCCAGACAAACGAGTCTTTAGCCATCTCTGACACGGGCTCAACTATGAAGTACCTCTCCTTGAACTTCCTGATGGACTCGAAGAAGGGCTTGAACAATTTCCTCCCCTGCTTCAGGGAGACCCATTCGAACTGCCTCCTAACAACCTGGCATTGGAGATTGAAGATGGTGAAGAAGAGGGGAAGAGTAACTCCAATCTTCAAAAATTCACATGTTATCTCGAGTGCCCATATGAATGCAATCGAGTTTGGGTGTAGCTGGAAGGGCGCCAGATTAAGATGTCCGAAGACTGCCACTTGAAAGATCGTGAAGGGCAGCCTCAACCCTATCTCTTTAAAGACAAACTCGTACATGGGGAACCTCTCCTAGTAGGCCGAGCATATCCGATCGTTCTCCTTAAGGAAATGGACCCTCCAGTCTCCCTCGGCCCCCACTGCCGTGAAGGAATCTCGGGTGTGAAAAGCAAAGAGGGAGGCATGCTCCCGAGGCTCAGCAACGAACCACTCTTCCGTGGTACTACTAGGAGCAGATCTTTCGCTGGCATTCAGGGGAGCAGAAGTATCATTAGTGCTGCTATCTTCCGAGGAGCTCTCCTCGGACAGTTCCCTCATAACTTCATCCTCGACTTCGCGAGACATCTCCTTTACCTGAAAAGCAGAGGACAAAAGTGAATTCGATGACAAAGTTAAATTCATCCTTCCACTGCTAGTCAAGTGAAATGGCGCGCGAAGAACCGGGGAAAACGTCCCCGACCTAAGCCCCTACTCAAATGGCATAGCAACGATGCGAGTAGACGCCCATAGCAATCCCTCAAACACACACAGGGAGATCCTCCCCAGCACGTTACCCAGAATTTTGTTAGAAATCCACCAAAAAACTTATGAGTACACTGGAAAACGCATGGGCTCCACCGGCGACAAACTCATCCGTTGTTGCAATGGTTCCGAATCGACTAAAATCCTAAGTTCCTAAGGCTCCGATGACGGCGCCGACGGCAGAAGATGGCCTAACCACCGCCAGCCACCAACATTCGCCCTAAACCACCCCTACTCTACCTAGTTTCATCCTAACCACATGCAAACTAAGTGAAACAAAAATTGAAACATTTAAAACAGAGAAAGGTTAGGAAGACTTACGTGGTCGAGGAAAGGAAATAGGTGGTCGACGAGCTCTGGTTGTTGTGTGTGCGGCGGTGGTTTGGCGGTGAACGGCAGAAATGACGGCTGAAGATGGCTGGTTTATACCTGAGTGAATCGTATGCTCAAAGATACAACAGAGTCGCCACCGAACTTTATTTAGTCCCAAAGGACAGGGAAAATATCGATAAAATCCAAGGGGAAGAGAAACGGGAACGGGGGCCGGTTATGCGAAAGGAAGGTACTAGCACCTAACGCATCCGTCGTACTTGACGGGAACCATTTCGCCTGCTTCTAGGCTTGGATGGGTTATTTATCTAAAGGCTTCTAGCTAAAAGAGAAGAGAGAAAAGAGAAAAGAGAAAAGAAAGGAAGGAAAGAAAGAAAGTGCTCGCGGAGGATTAGGGCCCTCGTGCCTACGTACCCTCATAGTGCAATGAGGAAATCAGAGCTCCGTAGTTCATGGAACCGGGGAAAAGAGGGGGAAAGGAAGAAAGAAGGGTGGAAGGGTGGAAGTGTGTGTTGAAATACAAATAGAGTAGGGTTTTTGTTATTGTTCCACAGATAATGTTTAGAGATATCACCGCCGTTCTACAGTTGAAATTGTTTTAAACTTAAAGTAACAAAGGATTTTGGTTGTTGATAACAGATCTTTTGCATAAACGGTAAAAGTAATCGGATTTGAAAGATTTATAAAACACATGCCAAGATTAGGGTTCGACAAACCATTTTGTACGTATAGAATCGACAAAGCAAATGAACTCATTTAGACGATAAATATAATCACATATCCTCTCAATATGTTTATCTCTAACACATATTGTGAGTTTTATCATTTTGATCCTTTGATGATCTCTCACTCAAACTATCAAAATGATAACATTCAAGTTCAATATTTATGAACATCAACTCTCATAACTATCTCTAGCCTATGTGCATTGATGGATGAAAAACTTAGATAAAGTGTAAGAACACATTTCTCAATCATGAACCAACAAAAAGAATAAACCATAGAAACAAAGTTTTTCACCATATATTCATCATCCATAAGTTCATAAGCTTTAATCAATACCTATACATACAAAAGAAAGGATTGTCTACCTTCTAATCTTGACACAAAAGGAGATTAGCTATCCATTGACATGGTAGCTTCACAAACAAGAAAATGGAGAAGAGAAACGAGCATCAATGACGATCTCTCGACGATTGATGCTCCGATTCTTCGAAAATAAGATGCTACAATGTTTATAGGGTTTTTGCTCTAATAAAATAACAAGGATCCACAAAAAATACTGATCAAATCTATTTATAGAGGGGCTGAGAATCGCAGAGCGAGCTAAGTGCGCAGCATCGCGCTAAGCGCGCTGTCATTTATTGGTAAACTGCCTTAGATCCCGCTTAGCGGGCTCCAGACCGCGCTAAGCGGGCAGCCCACTGGAATTAGCTCCAGACCGCGCTAGGAGCGCGCTAAGCGCGCTTGTAGCATGCTTCAAAAATTCCAATTCTTCAAAACTGCTCCTTAAGAGCCTTCCATGCTCCAGGCTTCCCATTGCAATGTTAAAACCTACAATTATAAACACAAAAGTTAAATAACTAAGTCTAATAATGCATTTAAACTATACTACGATTATTTACCGGAAACAAAGGGAAAAAGCATCAATTAACAAATAAAGATCTCAAAAGGTGCCAAAAACTAAACTATATATTAACACATTCTAGCACCTAACAACTCTCCCCAACTTGCTTCTTTGTTTGTCCTCAAACAAAGGTAAGATAGAATAGAAACAAGAAAAATATCGGATAAGACAACACAATCAAAAATCAATGGTTCAAACTAAATTGATGCGCTTGCAAGTAATGCTTATCTCCAACACAGAATCAAAACATGGCTATGAACAAACTTCTAAACAGAAATAACAAGCAACTCATCACAAGCAATCAAATGTTCAAACGGGAATCATCTACTTTACTCAAATGAGTCATGCTCAATATTTATAAGGGACAAAACACTCTCATAGTAATTGTGCCAGCATCCAGAACCATTCATGCATTCATCTACTCAATTCAACAAGGAAATCAAGGAAACAAAGATCTCTTAAGGACTTCTAAATGTTGTAACGAGGCAAGGGTTAACAAGAAAGGGATATTTATAAAAGGCTAATGAATCAAAGTGGCTATAAAATTTTTTTCAAAAATGAAGAACATGCCGACTTAGTCAAACCTCAAATTGTTTCAATCTTTTCCTTTCTTTTCTTCACTTTTCTTTCATGGTGCCCTCTCCCATTTGAATCAAATGCTTCTTTTATTTTTCTTTTCAAGCAACTCACTTTTGAGTGCAAAGCATAGCAAATAATACTTTTCATTTTTCTTTCTTTTTCACAAGAGGCACCATTTCACCAAATCATTTCTTTTTCACACAACAAATACTCTCCCCAACTTTAAACCACACTTTAATTTAATGACAATGTTCTTCAAAAGCATGTTCAACAAAGGGTTAAGTGTATACAAAAAAAATCTAGAATGAATCACAACGATTTTCTTTTAACAACAACAACCACAATTGAGTGGGTTTCCCGACATTTTACTGAATTTCGTTTTATGATTCATTCTATTTGTGTCAAGGCTCAAAATTGGTAAGCAAATGCTCACACTTCTCACCGGGTAAAGTAAAGCCTAAAAGAATTGGTGGTTTTTCTCAATGTCAAACAATGCCTAGATCACTTCTATGTTTCCAAGATTTACCAATGAATACAAGATTAAGCATGAATCGCACGAGCTAAACAACAACTACACAACTACTCTCTTTTATGAACAATGATGGGCACTCACTTTTGTTGTTTTGTCCTAAATGATTCCCATATGAACATACATGCGAAATGAAACAAAGCTTGAAATTTGTGTAAAGCAAAAAGTTCATACACATACTAACATTCTACAAAGCAAAAATAGAGTACCTTTTTCGTGCAACAATCCAGATTTTCATCATCACCATTAATGATTGGTGTAGCATATTACTTTTGAACAAAGAAATTAAAACTTGCTTCAATCAATCAATTACCTTAAATCAAGAACAAACACAAAAATTTTGTACCAAAAAGCATGAACATAAAACCTCATCCGCCCGGATGGAAACTTCAATAATAAAAAGAAAGTTTTAACAACTAAAAACATATCCAAAACAAAAGTCATCATCCGCTCGGATGTGAACTACAACAATATCCAAAACAGAAGTCTATAATACTAGCAAAATACTAAACATAATAAAAAACAAGGGTAAAATGATCAAACCCATCAGTAAGAACTCGAACTAGACTCTCCAACATCAGCCTCATCACGGTCATCTCCGACATCCTCACCAACATCACCTTCATCATGCACAGCCACCCCCTCCGAGAAACCTAGCCTGGCCTCAGGCCACCTAGCATACGCCATCAGATCCTCTCTAGACCTCAATGGATGATCAACGTAAGGCTCCCAAAACTGGAGTTGCAGCTGCACCCTAGAGTCGTGCATAAATAAGAAGGCACGCTGATGAGCCTCGTGCATGGCCCAGTTGGCCTCAGCACTCAGATTAAGCACACGCATCGCAAGGGCAGCAACAGCAACAGGGACAACATCAGTATGAGCCTGCAAACAAAAACGGGTGATAAAAGCATCATCTAAAGCTCCTAACTCACATTCCCATGGCTAGGAAGTGCAACTCTCACCCTATGGCACAATGCCATAATCAGCCCAGGGTAAGTCAGTGTGCAAGCCACCCTATCTCCTAAAGGTGTCGCACTCAGCGCAATCCTCTTCAGCTCATTCGAAATAATTCGTGCAAAATCCACGGTCTTCTCATCATCAAGTATACACGCCAGGATGGATGCGGTCTGCATAGGAATGGAAGAGGTGTGACTACGAGGCTTGAGGTTGTGCAAGACAACTGACATCACAATTTGAGTTTCGGTAGTCAAAACACCTCTCATAAACTTCAGAGGGGCTCCATTAGCACTCAACTGATACGTCTGACCTCTCACACACAAAATTTCTCTCAACTGCTCGGCATTCCAATTCCCTCGAGCTAATATTTTCCCATAATCACACAACTTGTCTTCCGCCAACTGAACGTGGTTCCCAAGGTAGGTATTAATTGCGTCTCTAGAGAAATCGATCTCTTTGCCCCTCACCCAAGTCTTAAAGTTGAAAGGCGCATCTCCTGAGGGTAAGGCATTCGCAAAGAATTCCCTCACAATGTCCAAATGATACTCAGGGTAAGGTTGAAAGAGCTCGTCCCAGCCACCTCCTTGCAAAAGAGAGGCTGTACGGCGATAACTCCCTTCAGGATCAATCTGCACAATCCTGTCAGCCCACACAGTTCTCCGCTCAAGTTGTTGATACCTTGACTGTTGGACAGTACCAAGAAATCGAGTACGATTAAACGGCTCTGATGGAGCACGCCTAGCCGGGTTTGAGGTAGACCCGACACGTTGTTTCTTCCGACCTGAAATCTGAAAAACACAACAAAACGTCCACAAAACAGACAAATATGTTAACGAAAACAACATTAAAATATGCCTAAATTCCTAAACAAATACGACGATTCATCCATAGGAATCAAAATAAAATTTAGAAGAGGGGAAAATTTCTGAAAATCCCAGACCGTGCTAAGCGCCCAGAAGCGCGCTAAGCGGGCTCTGCGATTTGCAGAAAACTTCCTCTCTGCAACAAACATGCTTCCATGGATAAAATCATACTTCCTAAAACAGAGATATGCACAGAGATACTTCCAATCACGAATTCATAAAATTAAAACCCAAATTTCTACAAAAGCCCTAATTTCTAAATTCAAAGTTCCTATCCACATGCAAATAAACTAGTCTAGTAACAACAATGGAGAATGACTAACAAGAAGAAGAACAAGATGAACAAGAGCATTGAAAATTAAAGCTTCAACCTAAAATGGGTTTTTTACACGAAAAATTTAAAAGAAATGGAAGAACTTACAGTTGTTGATGTAGATGTTGAGCACGAAAATGAAGAAAATGAAGCTAGGGCACAAAGAATCCAAGCGACTCTCAAGAATTTTGGAGAAGAAGAGAGAAACTTGAGATTTTGTGAGAAAAGGGTGAAATGAGGCGCATAACCTCAGAACCCTAGCTCTAAAACAAAATCTGGGTCGGGCCAGCATTATTGGGCCCAGACAAAATAATATTTTTTTTTCAAAATTTCGCAGACCGCGCTAAGCGGGCTCTAGGCCGCGCTAAGCGCGCTGCTCACTGGAATTTGGGGTTGAATTTTACTTCAGAGCGCGCTAAGCGCGCTCCTGCGGGCTAAGAGGGCTCTGCAACACCAAAAACACTTCCAGCAGCACAAAACTTCATTTCCAGCATCCAAAATCACACTAACTTTACAAAAACACGATTAAACTGTAAATTGACCAAAAAGACGATAAAAACTTACAAAATTGGGGTGCCTCCCAACGAGCGCTTGTTTAACGTCGGATAAGCTCGACGGTCCAAGACGATCAATGAAGAATGTCTAGAAGAACGGAACAATTTTCTCGATCAAAATTACCTCCAAGGTAGATTTTTAAACGTTGACCATTTACGGTCCAACTGTCTTTTTTCTGCATATCTTCGATCACAATTGCTCCAAAACTTTTCACCTCTTTGACAAGAAACGGTCCTGACCGCTTCGATTTTAACTTTCCCGGGAAAAGTTTCAACCGGGAATTGAATAGTAATACCATTTGCCCAACCTTGAAATCCTTTTGCTGGATCTTCTTTTCATGATAACCTTTCACCTTTTCCTTATACAACCAACTACAATGATATGCGGCATTTCCCATTTCCTCCAATTCATGTAGTTGTATTTTCCTTTTTTCTCCGGCCAAGTTTTTATCAAAATTTAACAGTTTTAGGGCCCACAATGCTTTGTGCTCCATTTCAACTGGTAAATGGCATGTTTTACCATAGACCATTTGAAACGGAGTTAAGCCAATTGGAGCCTTGTAAGCGGTACGGTACGCCCACAAAGCCTCATCCAATTTTTGTGACCAATCTTTTCTTGAACTCGACACGGTTTTTTCCAAAATCCTTTTCACCTCTCGGTTAGACACCTCGGCTTGACCGTTCGTTTGTGGGTGTTAGGGGGTCGCCACTTTATGCGTTACACCATAATGTTTCAAAACACTTTCAAGGGATGTATTGCAAAAGTGTGACCCGCCATCACTTATAAGAACCCGAGGAGTGCCAAAACGGGCAAAGATGTTTTTCTTTAAAAAAATTATTACCGTTTTTCCATCAGCCTTCAGTGAAGCAATCGCTTCAACCCACTTCGAAACATAATCAACCGCCACTAAAATATACTCATTTCCAAAAGAGGGTGGGAATGGACCAACAAAATCTATGCCCCAACAATAAAAAATTTCAACCTCTAGGATATTTTGAAGGGGCATTTCATCTATTTTTCCAATTCCACCAGTTCTTTGGCAAGTATCACAATTTTGCGCATGGAGATTTGCGTCTTTAAATAGAGTAGGCCAATAAAAGCCTGATTTCAAGACTTTCGTGGCCGTTCTCGAACCATTAAAATGGCCTCCATAAGGCGAGTTATGACAATACCAAAGAATACTCTGAGCTTCATCACTCATGACACACCTTCTCAAAAGGTTGTCACCTCCTAACTTGAACAAGTAAGGTTCATCCCACACATAATAATTCGCATCCGATAAGAACTTCCTTTTTTGATTCCAAGTTAGGTCTTCTGGTATCCACCCGGTTGCTTTGTGGTTAGCAAAATCCGCAAACCACGACCTAACTTGTACTCGAAACAATTTTTCATCGGGAAATTCCTCTCGGATTTCCTTTTCTATTTTGGTTACCTCCACATTGATCAAACGGGACAAATGATCCACCACCAAATTCTCTGAACCCTTTTTGTCCTTTATTTCCAAATCAAATTCTTAGAGCAAAAGGATCCAACGGATGGGCCTTTGCTTCGAATCTGGTTTAGTGAGCAGATATTTGATTGCTGCATGAGCAGTGTAGATTACCACTTTTGACCATATTAGGTAAGAACGAAACTTCTCAAGTGCGTATACAATCGCAAGCAACTCTTTTTCGGTTGTGGCATAATTTACTTGCGCGTCATTTAATACCTTGCTTGCGTAATGTATAGCATGAAAAGTTTTGTCCTTCCTTTGACCTAACATTGCTCCAACAGCGTAATCACTCGCGTCGCACACTAGGTCAAAATTTAAAGCCCAATTTGGCGCGATGATTATTGGAGCGGTAATTAGTTTCTCTTTCAAAATTTGGAAAGCAATAAGACATTCATCGTCAAAAAGAAATACCTGATCTTTGTTGAGCAAGTTGCTCAGTGGCCTTGCTACTTTTGCAAAATCTTTGATGAATCGCCTATAAAATCCTGCATGCCCCAAAAAGCTTCTGATTCCTTTGACGTTGGTAGGAGGAGGCAACTTTTCAATCACTTCAATCTTCGCTTGATCGACTTCAAGGCCTTTGAAAGAAAATTTGTGGCCAAGCACAATTCCCTCTGTCACCATAAAGTTACACTTCTCCCAATTCAACACCAAGTTTGTCTTTACACACCTCTCAAGGACGGTTTCCAAATTCTTCAAGCATAAATCAAAAGATGCTCCAAACACGGAAAAATCATCCATAAACACCTCCATTGTCTTTTCTATGAGGTCGGAGAAGATAGCTTGAACACACCTTTGGAAAGTTACCGGCGCATTACATAAGCCAAAAGGCATCATTCGATAGGCAAAAATGCCAAAGGGACAAGTAAAAGTCGTCTTCTCGTAATCCGCCGGGTCAACCGTAATTTGATTGTACCCCCGAATAACCGTCCAAAAAATAATAGAATTGTTTCCTGGATAACCTCTCGAGCATTTGGTCCATGAATGGAAGTGGAAAATTGTTTTTTCTTGTTGCGGTGTTCAACCTTCTATAGTCAATACACATTCTCCACCCCGTCACAATCTTTGTTGGGATTAACTCATTCTTCTCGTTTCGGATAACGGCCATGCCACCCTTTTTAGGAACAACGTGCACGGGGCTTACCCATGGACTATCAGAGATCGGGTAGATCATTCTCGCATCCAAAAGCTTCACAACTTCTTTTCGAACAACCTCTTTCATAGTAGGATTCAAACGACGTTGTGGTTGAGCTACCGCCTTGAAATCCTCTTCCATTAGAATCTTGTGCATACAATAAGATGGACTAATTCCTTTAAGATCGGAAAGAACCCACCCTATAGTTTCTTGATTTCTTTTCAACACTTGAATCAAACGGGTTTCTTCTTTGTCGGAAAAAACGTTGCTAATAATAACCGGCTTGTTCCCACTTTCATCAAGGAATGCATACTTCAAATTAGAAGGTAGCACCTTCAATTCAAGTTGAACTTTCTCATCACTTGGTTCTTTCTTCAACTCTTCATTCTCAACTTCCCATGGTTGTAATTCTTTGAGTGACTCAAGCTCTTTCAAACATTCTTCAAGTTCCCTTTCTTCCTCACTAGTAGGTATGTCAAATGACTCACCAAGTGCTCTTTCTAAGGTAGACTCCACATGAACTTGTTTTGTAACTTCAATAATTACCATATCCGATGCATCAATGCGGAAGCTATCATGCTTGTCTTTGGAATGCTTCATTGCTTCAAATAGATTAAAAGATACCTCTTCTTTTAGAACCCGCACTTTCATAAGGCCATCATCAACATCTATCATCATGCGAGCGGTCTTCATAAAAGGGTGACTAAGAATAAGAGGAGCATCCTTATCCTCTTCCATATCAATAACAATGAAGTCTACCGGAAAGAAAAATTTATCAACTTTCACCAACACATCTTGCGCCAACCCAATCGGATGAGTGGTAGATTTGTCGGCCAATTGCAATGTCATCCGGATGCCCTTAATTTAAATGTTCCTAAGCCTTTTCACAATAGATAATGGAATGAGATTGATGGTTGAGCCCAAATCAATAAGGCCATTTCCAACAAAGACATTACCAATTGTAACGGGTAAGGTAACTCACCCCGGATCGGCTTCTTTCTTCGGAAGAGTTCTTTGAATAATAGCACTACAATTTTCCGCAAGAACAACGGTTTTCGGCTCCGAATATTTCCGCCTCTTTGTAAGAATATCCTTCATAAATTTGGCGTACTTCGGCATTTGCTCTAGAGCTTCGGAAAAAGGGATGTTGATTTGTAGTTGCTTAAAGATATCCATGAATCTTGAGTAGTGCCTAGCATTGTCTTTCCTTGTCGGCACATGAGGGTAAGGCATATTTTGAGTCGGTATCGGATTCATCTTCTCCTTCTTAACTCTCACATGTTTCTCTTTTTTCTTCACTTCCTCCACACTCTCATTTTCAACTTCAACAATATCATCATTTTTCTTTTCAACTACAACCTCATTATCATTTTTCTTTTCAACTACAACCTCATTATCAATTTTCTTTTCAACTACTTCCTCATCACTATCCTCCTCAACAATACCATCAATTTTTTCTTCTTCCACACTTTTGTCATTTTCTTCTGCTAACTCCTTCCCCCTTCTAGTAACGATTGCTTTGCAATGCTCCTTCGGGTTTACTTGAGTATTTGCGGAGAATGAAGGACCCGATTGTTGCTCGGCTATTTGTTTTGGAAGTTGCCCAACTTGATTTTCGAGATTCTTTAACGCCGCATCGCTACTCTTTTGGTTGGCCATAGACATTTGAATGAATTGATTCAAAGTGTCTTCCAACTTAAGGACATGATTTCATGAAGAATTGCACAGTTTGGAATTCATCTGATAAAAAGTCAACTGTGCACAAAAGTCAACTTTGACTTTTTGAGATTTTTCACCAAAATGGTTTTTTAACCCTAAAATGATGTTAATGTATGATTTGAATCATCATTCATCAAGAAAAATCAAGAAAAGTTGGATAACTTGTAAAAGGGGTAACCATAAAAACTTAGAAAATTTTCTAAGTTAAAAATAAAGTGGCTAGGGTACCAACTTTGGAGGGTCATAACTCCTAAACCACTAAGCCATTTTCTCCCATCCAAGGCTTTATTTGTAGATCTCATTGCCCTCTACAAAAACTTCAACTAGACCTAACTCCAATTCATTATGGATTTTGAGCTACGAGTGAGCCAAAATGGCTGAAAACATGAAAGTACCACTTTTCCAACACTTAGAAAAAATTCTGTCCAAGACAGATTTTGTTGGAAACACCAAAACTTGTGAGGTTTTTTCACACAGTTACAAGCTAAATCAGTTCCAAAGATAAACATCAATGTTGTTACAAATGTTGCCAAGAATCCAAGCAACTCAATAGCATGAAACCAATCCACTTGTGCCAAGAATTATGGCTGCCACAACATGCCATGCCAAGGCTGCCATGAAAAATCAGTTTGGGAGTTTTGTGCCATCCACGATTTCTGAGTCAAAAGGAGTGATCACTATGCCACATGCCTTCAATCTGATCATGAACCAACTGATCCAACTGATAGGGCTGAGTCAAAAAGCCAAGGAATCTTCCAACTTGAAATTCATCCACTTTGGCACATTTTTGCCTTGAATTCAAAGGGCATTAATGTGGAATAGTGCACTTTCAACAAAGTCACTCTACTCAGTCAAGTTCTCTGATTAAAAAACAATAAAAACATCTGAAGAATGTGAATTTGGTCAAGGCATAGCCCTGCTATTGGGAATGGGCTAGTTTGCCTTGCTTGAGAAGAAATCCTCCAAGCCAATCCATGCAAATGTGATCTGATCCAGCAGCCGTTCACTATTCCTCCAAGACAAAAGTTGATCACCTATAAATAGAGGTTCCAATGGATCATTCAACTCACACCAAAGCCAGTTACATCACTGCTTTCTCTCATTCTTCCTTAAACCTCAAGTTTCTTGGTTTTTGAGTAACCACTATCGGGTTTTGAGTTGCAGCCTTAGGCAATCAATTCCAATTGCTCAAACACGTCACATATGATGTATTTGAGGTGTCCAAACACTTAAACACTGACTTTAACACCTCAGGCTCAAAATCACCCTTCAACCAAGCCATTATGCCTCAATTATGCAGGTGGAGGTCTCCAGCTTGATCCAATGAGTTTCAAAGTGTTCCAAAGCTTACAACACACTCCATAACATCCATTGAAGCTGTAGGGGTCATTAATTCACAAATGGAATAAAGTTTGTGCAGAGTTCCATTTCAGCTTGCATCAAGGTAAGCCTCAAAACTCAAACTCCATGATCCATGCATATTTCCTCGCATGATATTTTTTCTAATTGCTTGCCATCATATGTTGATTGTTTTCCCTCAAAAAATTTGATCATAGCACTCATAATCATGCCTACTCGATTGCTTTTGCAAAATTAGTGTTCATACGGCCACAATGATATAATTTGCTATACACTGAAAATGAATGAAATTGGGTATTGCCATCTTCTTCCTTGTGAAAAAACGCATGAGTTTGGTGTTTGAATCATGTTAAATGGTTGAGAGTTGAGGAAGACAGAGGGCTTCATGCACGAGCTAGAGGAAGAAGATGGCCATGGCGCCATTCTCAGAAAATCCAACAAGTTCTCTATATATTTTTCCCTTGCCATGTTATATTTGAATTGGCATTGCGCCCCAGCGGTTCATCAGCTGGTTTTGTGTGTATTGGCAAGCGAGAGGTCTGGGGTTCGAATCCCCCTCGCCCCAGACTTCTTTTTATCACTTGTTTATTTTGTTATTTTTCATATTATTATTTTTAATGATTTGAAAAATTAATAACTCCTTCAATTTTTATCATTTTTGATTGGTTCTTTTTGCAATAATTCACAAAAATGTTTAAATATTTGATTTTACCAAAAAATACCAAAAATATTATTTATTTCATATATTTGATATTTTTACAAAAAGTTAATGTTTTATGTGTTTTTTAGCATTTAAAATATTTTCTCCCTTTGTTTTCTAACCCTAATTTGATTTCAATCATTTTGTAGGAAGAAACCTGATTTTCTGGAACATTGATCCAAGATCATAATTTGTTTTCATATATTTAACAAACATTGATCATTTTAATTAAATTTTTTCAATTAAAAATACATTTTGAAAACAAATTAGGGTTTTGAATCAATTCAACCCTCATCAAACTTTTTTTTCAAACACTCATGGGCCTCTATTAGAGTGTAAGACCCAACCCTTTTTAAATACCCAAAAATCTGGGCCTCACTTATTGTATAAGTCCCACTGTATTTTCAAAAACCTCGGCGAGATCGCCAATTAAAAATGAAACAAATCTTGGGCCTACCCTCGAGTAGTAAGACCCATTTCTTTTCTTAAAACCATTGTGGGCCTCATTCGTTGTATAAGTCCCTCTGTACATTTTCAAATAAACGACGCAATCTTCGCCTTTTAAAAAATCACTTGGGCCTCTCCTTGAGCTATAAGACCCATTCAAAACTTTTGGGCCTCTAATAGAGTGTAAGACCCAACCCCCTTTTAACCAAAACCATTTTGGGCCTCACTTATTGTATAAGTCCCTCTGCGTTAAAAGAAAACCTCGGCGCGATCGCCATTTTTAACGAAAAGTCAACTGGGCCTACCCTCGTGTTATAAGCCCCACTCTTTTTCTTTAAACCTTTCGGGCCTCTTGAGAGAGTGTAAGACCCATCCCTTTGTATAGAAAACCTTTTTGGGCCTCAGTCACTTGTATAAGTCCCTCTGTACAAATTCAAACAGTGCGCTCACTGATAAAACCCTGGGCCTCTCCTTGAGCTGTAAGCCCCAAATCTTTCTTTTTCAAAGCACTTTCTCCTTTGATTTTGAATATACTGTTGTTTTCAATCTGTCTTTGTTGAGCAACTAACCAAACAGCATGGAAGCTCTACAACTGAGTAAGTGTTTACACACTTTCATTTACCGCTTTCCTATACATATAACTGTATTGTGGGGCTGTTTCGCTGTAAGTCTTCTTTCATAAACTCATATCAACTGTGTAATAATAGTATAGATATTTAGAGTTTCCCCGGCAACTACATCTAGCATTAAGCCCGTTGATCACTCTTAAATAGTCAAAACTAGATCCCCATAGGATTACCAGACACAGTCTTCCCTCCTCTTGGGGTTAAACAATATGGAGATATGAAAGGCAACATTCTCTGTGAACCCTTTCATAGACTGTCACACATAGAAGTTGTCAAAGAAACTCTATTCCCCAGAGATGATCTTTTTTCAGTGAATGACATCTCTTGAGTTTCTTCCAAATTCTCGGACTTTCCTGGCTTGATCTATTCTCGGTGAATGGCATGTCTTGAACTTCTCGGGGTTTGGGGACCCACAGGCTTCTTAAAAGCACTTGTCAAGAAACTCTACTCCCCAGAGATGATATTTTCTCCGTGAATGGCATCTCTTGAGTTTCTTCCAAATTCTCGGACTTTCCTGGCTTGATCTATTCCTCGTGAATAGCCTGTCTTGAATTTCTCGGGGTTTGGGGACCCATCGGCTTCTTAAAAGCATCAGCCTCCTCTTGGGCATCGTACAAGGACCCACAGGCTTCCTAAAAGCAACCCCGCCTTCTCTTGGGCGTCGTACAAGGACCCTACGGCTTCTTAGAAGTATTCACAACATCCTCTTAGGCTTCGTATAATGATCTCTTCCTCCGGGAATGATAGCCTTCTCTTGGGCTTCGTACAAGGACCTCTCGGCTTCTTAAAAGTTTCCAGCCTCCTCTTGGGCTTCGTACAAATTGTCCCGACGACCTCCTAGAGGTATAGGAACAGAACTTAGTCATCTGCATAGAACAATTCTTTCAAAGAGTCTACTACTGTTTCTAAAAGCATAGTACAAAAGATGAAACTCTAGACTTGGAAAGTCTAATTTCCTTGAGTCTCAAAGACATTCTCAAGCACCCTTCAAGAATAGGAAGGAAACCCGTAGACTCGGACAGTCTCAATACCCTTCAGATTTCCCACTTCCTTAAAGAACAGGAATAACCCGGATCCTCGAATCAAATCCTTGAGTACAGTGTTGCTCATATAAGAATTGATTTTCTCTTTCAAAATTACTATACTGGACCTATCACTCAACTGAAACAGTCACCATAGTCTCCTCTTGGGATTTGTACAATGATTCTCCCCAGCGGAGTCAAACAACGTTTAGCCTCTCTCTCGGGCTTTGTACGAGACACATAAGAGACTCCCTCGTTGAGTCAATCACCCCTTTCACCTCCATCTCGAGCTTTATACGAGATACAAAAGGGTTCTTATTGAGCCAAACAAACAACAGCCTCCATCTCGGGCTTCGTACGAGATACAAAAAACTCTCTTGTTGAGTCAAATAGCCTTCATCTCGGGCTTTATACGAGATACAAAAAGACTCCCTCGTTGAGTCAAAACCTTTTAGCCTCTCTCTCGGGCTTTGTACGAGACACATATTAGCCTCCTCTTAGGCTTTGTATATGAAAACCACTGGTTGATCCAATCAACCTTTTAGCATCAAAGATGTGCCTCGTTCACAGTACACAAACATCAACAACTCCTTCCCCTTCATCTAATCACTGTAAGCGGCAAGCCTCTGGATTATTTACATCCACGCCACTGTCCCTCTTTTAGCATGAGAAATTCCTAAGGAAAGATGGCATTGCTCTAAACTGAGTTAAAGTCTTCTCCTTCAGGTTTAAATCCCCTATAAAGGAAATTATGGCATTGCCGGATTCACAAATCCCGATTAAAGTAATTCTCCTTTATAAACAGTCGTAACAGACAAACCCCTCTTTAGAGATGACAAATTCTCTCTAAAGGTGAGACCTTTCAGCTTCACATCTTGGGCTTTGAACAAGATACAAATCACCTTTCACTTCACGTCTTGGGCTTTGAACAAGACACCAAAACACCCATTTCCTCCCATAGAATAGGAGGAACTACGAACGCTCTGATTTCCCTGTTTCGGTAAACGGGAATACGTAGGCATAAGATTGAAAGAAAAATCTTAGCGAGCACACTAAACAAAAACCCAAAATCCCATATATCCTAATCTGAAGCAGTATCCTAACAAAAAGAAAGAAAACAGTATTGGCGAAAATACAAATAACCAGTACAAAGGCCCCCCCACATTGATAGCATTCGTAACCTAACAGACCGCTGTTTAAACTCAGTATGCAAAGCAGGGTTAATTAGAGACATCTATTTCCCTTCCTTATTCAGCTCACAATAGGATAAAAAATGAATCGACCGTAGTAAACTCTACCACAGAGAGCGACCAACGCTTAAGAACTGCGTCCAAAATCGCTCGCTACAGAAAAATGGCGCCCACCGTGGGACCCGTCTCTGTTTTTCTTCTTTCCTCTCTTCACTTGTGTGAATACCACAGATTGAGGCTTCCGCCGGGGAACCCGTTTTCTGTCAGGAACTTAGGATTCATAGTTTTAAAGGTCTAGGATGATTAGGACAAATATATATACTGCTTTTCCTAATTGCTATACATGTTTATTTTTCTTCTAATGGGAATGCGTGTGATGCTGCATGTGGAAAGATTGAGTATACACTTAAGATAAGTGATGGCGACGAGGTCGACCATCAACCTCAGTGGAGGCTGACCAATGCAACCCATTCTCTCTCACCTAGACAATGGGCCAATTGTGATGTCTGAGAAGCTGAGGAGCCAAACCCTTTTGTAGTGCGGAAACTATCGGAAATAGTTGTCATGCGATACTACCCTCATTTGAGGCTGGTGATCTATTCTCGGTGAATGGCACTTACTCTAAGATTGCTCTACAACTCGCTGGCGATCTGCTTGTTGTTTTGCTTTCCTGGGAGGAGCTGATGATAATGAGTACAGGTACAAAAATCACCTTAGTATAAACCTTTGGGGATGGGTAGAGCCTTGACTTCATGACAACGACCCTTTGACCCCATGTTTTTTCTATGTTTTTGTGTGCTGCATTCATGCATTCATTTAAAAAAAACATTAAAACATTCAAAAAAATTTCTCTTCTAGTCTCTCTGTTTTTCAAATTAAACTAAGACTGTGATTGCAAATATCAGAGAAAAGGATTGCACTAATGGATTTCGGTAGAAGGAGAACCCATAGGTATACCTTCAAGGTTCCAAAGCTAGAGGATTTGAGAAGGTTAGCAAGGATGATCACTAACCCTGAGGCTTTCAGAGCCAAGCACGGAGGTTTGCTACCACTGTTAAGAGTCCATGTGATTGAGGGAATCATGGACGCGCTCATTCAGTTTTACGATCCGGTTTATCACTATTTTACATTCCCGGATTACCAGCTCTCACCAACGCTGGAGGAGTATTCTTATCTGATTGATCTACACATTACAGATCAAGCTCCATTTTATGGACTGGAAGAAATTCCAAAGAATCAGACCATTACAAGAGCAATTCATTTTGACGAGTCTGTGGTCAGGACTCACATGACTACTAAGGGTGGCATCCAAGGTTTGCCAGCCCAGTTCTTGGCAAAGAAAGCTCTGTACTTCGCTAGTATAGGAAACGTTACTGGTTTTGAAAGCATCTTTGTCTTGCTCACCTACGGGTTATTTTTGTTTCCCAACATCAAAAACTTCGTCGATATTAACGCCATTAAGGTTTTTCTCATTGGAAACCCTGTGCCGACTTTGCTCGCAGATGCGTATCATTCTGTACACTTGGGAAATTTGTACAGCGGAGGGGAGATCACATGCTGTGTACCTTTGCTTTACAAATGGTTTGTCTCCCAATTGCCCAAGTCAGCTGCTTTTTGGGACTGTAAGAGTGCCTTGCGTTGGTCGCAGAAGATCACGTCTCTCACCAACTCTGACATAGATTGGTGTAATAGGATTTATGATGGAATTAGAATCATTGATCGTTGTGGAAACTTCCCCAACGCACCCCTTATAGGAACTAAGGGAGGAATCAATTACCATCCAGTTCTCGTTCGTCGTCAATTTGGACACCCGATGAGACACGTCCCACGGGGTGTTCATCTGGAAGGTCTTTTCTTCAAGGAAGGAGAAAATGACAGAGCACTAAAGATGGAAATAGTGCATGCTTGGAAGCGTGTTCATAAGAAAGGACAAGAGTCTCTAGGAAAACCGGACTGTGTCTCGGTGGAGCCTTATCTCCACTGGGTACAAACTAGAGCTCTCAAGCTAAAGATGCCTTATCCTCGTTACAGAATTCTTCCGCCGAGAGAATCTGTCATGTATTTCATGACGGAAACTAAAAAGCTTCAGGTTACTCTCAACAAAGTTCAGCGGGAGAGAAGGTCTTGGAAGAACAAGTACCGCACCCTCGACGTAGAGTGCATCAAAATACAGCAACTACTGAAAGAGAAAGATGCTCTGATTGAAATTTTGGAGAAACATGCTGTAGAGAATCAAGATGACCAAAGGAATTTGCTCGCTCCTTTCACTTGGAAAAGGAATGACAACCCGACAACGGCCCAAGAGCCCCGGTCAAAGAAAAGGAAAGTGCCAGAGTCAGCACCCGATTTCTCTTCAGAGAGGACTCGGGACCCATTAGCTTAGGTTTCTGTTTCCGCACCTTGTAATCTACTGTATTTCCATTTCTGTAATCCTTTGAATTTCAATAAAAAGGGGTTTCCCCACTGTTTGATATTTGCAATCTAATTGTCGAAGTTTATTTTGCTTAAACCAAAAAATAATTAATATAATCATTGCATTCATCATTCTCACATCACGTATTCTTCTTACCTACGAATCTCACATTTGTGTCTCGATTCTAGAGTCAAACTGTCTCATTCGTACAATACTCGGGCCAATCGTCAAAAAAAGATGGATGATCTTGAGGAAGAAAACAGAGAGTTGAAAGAAGAGATCGACACTCTGAGAGAGGATATGAGAAAGCTTCGTAACGACATGCAAGCCATGGCAGAAGCTCAACTACAAAGGACTGTGATCTCAGAGATCACCTCAACGTCCATAGTGGAGAAGTATGATCCTAGGTATCAGATGCCGAAAGATCGTCCTTGGGGCATGCCTGTTAACTATATCCCGGAAGGATATGTTCCGCCGATCACTGAAGATCAGGGAATCACAACAGAAGCTGCTGGGCCTGAAGGTTACAAACTTCGGGAAAGCGAAGATGCCAGGGGCATACTAAAGACTCCTGAAGGTTACAAACTTTGGGAAACGCCAAGATTTACTACCGTAGTCACGGTACCACCCCCTGTGGTGCACACTGTCCCGGAAGGACAGATTCCACAGATACCTGCTAATAAAAAAGAAACTATGTTTGACCGAATGGATGAATTCCAGGAACAGTTCTTGGAAATGCAGAAGGAGCTGCAAGCCATTCGTGGTCAGGATTTATTTGGAAAGGACGCCGCAGACCTCTGCTTGATCTCCAATGTAAAAGTTCCGCACAAATTTCAAGTGCCCGACTTTGAAAAGTACAAGGGTAACTCTTGCCCTCAGAGCCATCTGGTGATGTACGCTCGGCGGATGTCAGCTCAGACGGAGAATCAGGACCTACTGATTCACTACTTTCAGGATAGTTTAACCGGTGCCTCACTCAAATGGTACATGGGTTTAAATCGTGCTACGATCAGTACATTCAGAGATCTTGGCACTGCCTTCGTCCAACAATACAAATACAATTTGGATATGGCACCTGACAGAGATCAACTCAGATCAATGTCACAAAAGGACAAGGAAACCTTTAAGGAGTATGCTCAAAGGTGGCGTGAAATTGCCGCTCAAATTTGTCTGCCTCTTGAGGAAAAAGAGATGACAAAGATCTTCTTAAAAAACTTAAGCTCATTTTACAATGATCGAATGGTTGCCAGTGCACCCAGTGATTTCACCGAGATGGTGGGCATGGGCGTACGTCTTGAGGAAGCTGTCTGAGAAGGACGTTTGGTAAAAGACACTGGATCGACGAGCGGTACTAAAAAATACGGTAGTGCTCTCCCTAAGAAAAAAGAGCAAGATATTGGGAATATCTCTCTCAGCAAGCAAAGGCGTCGATATCAACCAGTAGCAGCTGTAACTCCTGCTATTAACCCTGCGCCTATTCCTACGTATCAACCTCAGGTTGCACAGAGCCAACCTGATCAGCAAAGGACACAACAACCTCTTCAGCAGGCTCGTCCTCCATACAACAACAACCGTACAACACGGCCACCAGGGTTTGATCCTATTCCCGTGTCATACGCAGAACTATTTCCATTACTACTGGCTAAGGGGCACATTCAGACTAAATCTCCTCTTACAGTATCGGAAAATCCGCCTTTTTGGTTTAAGGTGGATCAAACTTGCCCTTACCATCAAGGAGGTTTAGGGCATAATATAGAGACTTGTCTCAATTTCAAGTCCGACGTGCAAAAGCTTGTTAGGAGCGGGGTCTTATCTTTCAAAGATACGAATCCCAATGTTCTCATAAACCCGATGCCTCAACATGAGAAAGCTGCAGTCAACTTGATTGAGAAAGAGACTAACGATGTCTATCAAATTCACGATGCACTCTTGTTGAAAACCAATCTGGTCAAGATGCATTATAAATAGAGTAGATATGGCCATGTGCCACCTCATAATTATCACCAATATGATATCTGCTCCAAAGACAATCAGGGATGTTCTGTGGTGCAAGCAGCTCTACAGGAACAGATGGATCTCGGATGGATCCAAGAGCACCGAGTTCGTGGAGTTAACATGGTTTACACGAACTCCAACGTCATTCAGAACCATGACATCTATGCAATGAATGTCAACTTGGTGGAGATGCACTCAAGGCAAAGTCAGTATCATAATCTGCCGCGACACGATTACAGTTCCTGTCTGACTTGCTCGGTAAACAAACAGGGATGCTCTTTCATACAAGAGGCCCTCCAACGTCAGATGGATCTTGGATGGATCCAAGACTACCATGATAGGAACCCTTATCAAATCAACATGGTTTAGATCTTTGATATTCGCGTGATGAATACCAACTTAGTAGAGTTACATGCTGAACAGGTCCGACTCGGATTCCTGGTATCACATGACTATCAAAGCTGTAAAGCAGGTTGCGAAAACGATCGAGGTTGTACCCTTGTCCAGGAGGCACTTTAGCACTTGTTAAATCACTGGTGGATGCCAATCTACATGGATGAAGATACTCAGTAAATTAGTATCAGTAACAGGAATCCCACCCGGCGTCAAAGTCAGGATGTCCGATCAGTGGAAGCTAACCTAGTGAGGTTACATTGTATTCAAAGGGGGCGTGGCCAGGTGCCACCACACAATTATGACCGTTGTAGCGTCTGTTCGGAAGGTAACCAAGGGTGTTACCTTGTGAGAGCAGCTCTTCAGGGTCAGGTGGACCATGGAGAGATTCGCCCATATCCGGGTTCTGGACCCATCAACTGGACGCCGAACTACCTTACCGATCAAGTCGAGGACATTTTCACAATCTCTGGTCATCACAGGACCAGGGATTTTTTTGCCATTATCCCTCTACTTGACGAATCTAAAGTTCCCAACCGGGAACGGATTGAGATTACTTACGATGGTCAGAAAAATTAGAAGGTTCCCATAGTCATCTATCTGCTGGGACCAACACCGTATGAATCAACTAAGGCTATCCCTTACAAATACGGTGCAACAACAATTGAGAATGGAAAGGAAACTCCATTACCCTCCGTCGTGAATATTGCAGACATCAGTCGTGTAACACGTAGCGGTCGAATCTTCAACCGAGGAGTTGGAGAACCTAACAAAGAAAATGAACTTCAGACAGAAGCTCCCGATCCACCAGTCGGTCAATCCAGTAATCCCGACCTTTCGAAAAATGATGATGAGATGCTGCAGCTCATCCAAAGGAGTGAATACAACATTGTCGATCAACAGTTACAAACTCCTTCAAAGATCTCAATATTATCACTGTTACTCAGTTCAGAAGCCCACAGGGAGGCTCTACAGAAAGTCTTGGAGCAAGCCTTTGTGGAACAAGATGTAACAATCAGACAGTTCGATAGCATTGTCTCTAACATCACTTCCTGCAATAATTTGGGATTTAGTGATGAGGAATTACCCGAAGAGGGTCGCCGTCATAACATGGCGCTCAACATTACAGTTAACTGCCAGGACGATGCTTTAGCCATCGTACTGGTAGACACAGGGTCAGCCCTGAATGTTATGCCAAAGTCCACTTTGACTAAATTATCATTCAAAGGCCCTCCGATGAGAACCAGCGAGGTCGTCGTCAAAGCGTTCGACGGATCCAGAAAAACAGTTATTGGCGAAGTTGATCTTCCCATAACTATTGGTCCTCACACTTTCCAAGTCACTTTCCAGGTCATGGACATCCGGGAAACATACAGTTGTTTATTAGGAAGACCTTGGATACATCAGGCTGGAGCGGTTACTTCAACTCTCCACCAAAAGCTAAAGTTCGTCAAGAACGATCAACTTGTCACAGTCTGTGGAGAACAAGCCTTGCTTGTGAGTAGTTTATCATCATCTACTGGTATAGAACCCAAGGAGGTTATTGGAACGCAGTTCCAATCATTGTCGGTAAGCAAGAACAATCAGTTCAAAGAAGGAACTTCCATTTCTTCATACAACGATGCTATCAAAGCGGTCGAGAGTACGGATATAACCGGATGGGGACAACTTGTCATTTCTATTGACAATAAAACAAAGAAGGGTCTTGGTTTTTCTGCAACATGTACCCAGACAGCTGCCAATGATGAAAGTCTTCACCCCCTTCAAAACTTCTTCCACAGTGGAGGTTTTCTCTACCCAGTGTCTCAGGAAGTACACACTATCAATGAGGAAGATCCCTCTGACACAGATGAAGAATGGAAGTCCTACCTTAACGAGGACAGTTATATGTCTCAGGAAGAGGTGCCTATGCCATTTTGCTATCCTGCACAGAGTCCGAGATTTATACCACGGTCAGACGTCAAAATGATATATGGAGATTGTGATCCGGAAGGATGTCGTGCTCCGCCAAATTCATTAGAGAAAGACACTCTGATGAAAGACAACTTTGACCACAATTACTATGGCCCAATGGATGGTCTGCCAATGTGGCAACCTTATCTAGGAGATTTGGGGCAAGAAAGTCATCCGAATGATGAAAATTCGTTGAGTCTCATTGAATAGAATACCTGTGTCCCCACCATGTCATGGGATCAACACTCAGGTCATCCTGAAACTAATCAATATGAAGATGAATTCGCAACGTTTGCAGGACTTGAATTCATCAACTATCCTTTTCCCGAGGTCAACGTCATCGAGAGAGATGACTCCTCCAGTTCCAAAGAAGTGTGGGACACCTTGGGACAACCGAGTGGAAAATACGACTTTATGGTCAAGTACACCGCTCCCGAAAGCTCCCGTATCAGGCTCGAATACATCCAACCAACTGGATGGGGAGATACAGCTGAGAGTACAAATGCTATGCAAAATGCAACAGAGGAATTCTCCTACGACAACTCTGCCTGGGAGACAGATTCCAATGATCCTGCTCCACCAGAAATCAGCGTTATTTCTGAAGACAAATCAAGGAAGGTGCCAGAATTTGTGATTCACCGAGGAGTTCACCGCCAATGGGTTGCTGTGGATGCTCCGAAGGTCGTTCATCAGTCACAGTAATTGCCATCTTTAACCTTTCACCCTGCCCAGGTGAAACGGATGTTTTGATAGGGCTCGCTTTCTGTAAATTTCCCTCTTCGCTTTGCCCAAAGCGACAAAGTTTTGTTTTATAGGGCTGTCGTTTCAAGAATCGACTTGTTCATTAATAAAATAACGTCGTTCTGTAATTTCTGCATTAATTGCTGTTTTCTCTTTTTGCTTTTTCAGAAAATGGTAATCCTAAAAAACAATTCAATAATAAAAACAAGCAGTAATAAAAATAAAACACTGCACACACTTGCATTTTCTCTATCTCTTCTAAACACGAATCATCACGTCATGCAGAATGCTTGTTTTAAACCCATTTGAAACATACGATCCGATGCCTTCTCCTGACTTTGAGTTCCCGGTATTTGGGGCTGAAGAAGAAGTTGACGACGAAATTCCAGAAGAGATCTCCTGATTACTCAGACAAGAGGAAAGGTCCATTGAACCTCACAAAGAGCCGTTGGAAACGGTAAACTTGGGTTCAGAAAAAGAGAGAAAAGAAATCAGGATTAGGGCACTGCTCAGTTCAACTGCCAGAGAGAGTTTGATAAAGTTTCTCAAAGAATTCCCCGATGTATTCGCTTGGTCCTATCAGGATATGCCAGGGTTGGATACCAGCATCGTGGAACATCACTTACCATTGAGATCGGAATGTCCGCCAGTAAAACAAAGGTTGAGACGGACTCACCCGGACATGGCCATCAAAATTAAAGAAGAGGTACAGAAACAGATCGACGCAGGTTTCCTCGCTACATCTGAATATTCTCAATGGTTAGCCAACATCGTACCCGTTCCCAAAAAGGACGGAAAGGTCAGAATGTGTGTTGATTACAGGGATCTGAACAAGGCAAGTCCAAAGGACGACTTTCCTTTACCACACATTGACATGCTGGTAGACAGTACGACAAAGTTCAAAATTTTCTCCTTCATGGATGGATTCTCGGGCTATAACCAGATCAAAATGGCGCCGAAAGACATGGAGAAAACTTCGTTCATTACCCCATGGGGCACCTTTTGTTACAAGGTAATGCCGTTCGGTTTGAAGAACGTCGGGGCAACCTATCAAAGGGCCATGACTACTCTGTTTCATGACATGATACACAAAAAAGTCGAGGTATATGTCGATGACATGATTGCCAAATCAAAAATAGAGAGTGAACACGTTGAACATCTGTCAAAATTGTTCAAACGTTTAAGAAAATTCAAGCTCCGCTTGAATCCCAACAAGTGCACCTTCGGTGTCCGTTCAGGGAAACTACTAGGGTTCATCGTCAGCCAGAATGGAATTGAGGTTGATCCTGACAAGGTCAAGACCATTCAAGAAATGTCTTCTCCGAAAACTGAAAAACAAGTCAGAGGATTCCTGGGACATTTGAACTACATCTCCAGATTCATATTCCTCATGACCGCGACCTGTGCGCCAATTTTCAAATTACTCAAAAAGAATCAGGACTGCGTTTGGACAGAGGACTGCCAAACCGCCTTCAACAGTATTAAGGAATACCTGTTGAACCCACCGATTCTATCACCTCAAGTGGAAGGAAGACCACTGATCATTTACCTCACAGTTCTAGAGGATTCAATGGGATGTGTACTTGGCGAACAAGACGAAACTAAACGGAAAGAGTCTGCCATTTACTATCTAAGCAAGAAATTCACCGACTATGAAACTCGGTACACGATGCTTGAGAAAACTTACTGCGCTTTGGCTTGGGCAGCCAAACATCTTCGCCAGTACATGATTCGTCATACTACTTGGTTGGTCTCCGAAATGGATCCAATCAAGTACGTCTTCGAAAAACCTGCTCTCACAGGAAGAATTGCCCGTTGGCAGATGTTGCTATCAGAATATGTCATTGAGTACCGTGCTCAAAAAGCCATTAAAGGAAGTATTTTAGCCGATCATCAGGCTCATCAACCGATTGACAACCAAGAATCAATCGGGTTTGACTTCCCAGACGAAGATGTCATGTATCTAAAGATGAAAGACTGTGATGAACCTCTACCCAGTGAAGGTCCAGAACCAGGTTCCCAATGGGGACTTATCTTTGACGGAGCAGTTAATCATTACAGAAACAGAATTGGGGCAATCATTGTTACCCCTCAGGGTACCCACATTCCTTTCACCGCTCGACTTACATTTAAATGTACGAACAACAAGGCCGAATACGAAGCTTGTATTATGGGTCTCGAAGAAGCGATTGATTTAAGGATCAAAAACTTGGACGTATACGGCGAATCAGCCTTGGTTATCAATCAGATAAAAGGATATTGGAACACATACCAATCAGGATTGATTCCTTACAAAGACTACGCAAGGAGGTTGCTACCTTTCTTCAACAGAGTTGAGTTTCATCATATCCCTTGTGAAGAGAATCACATGGCTGACGCCTTAGCCACTCTCTCTTCCATGATTAGTGTAGGTCAATGGAATGACATACCTAAGATCAACATAATGCGCCTTGAACGGCCCGCCTACGTCTTCACGATTGAAGCAGTCATAGACGACAAACCTTGGTATCACGATATCAAATGCTTCCTTAAAAAACAAGAGTACCCATCTGGGGCACTCAGAAAAGACAGGAAAACCCTCAGAAGACTAGCAAGTAGCTTCTTCCTGAGCGGTGACACTCTTTATAAGAGGAATTTTGACTTGGTCTTGCTCCGATGCGTAGACAGACCAGAAGCAGACATGCTTATGAAAGAAATTCATGAAGGATCCTTTGGCACTCATGCCAACGGACACACAATGGCGAGAAAAATTCTAAGAGCAGGGTACTATTGGTTGACAATGGAATCTGACTGCTACAAGTACATGAGGAGGTGTCACAAATGTCAGATATACTCCGACAAAATTCATGTACCGCCATCACATCTCAAAGTTCTCTCTTCCCCATGGCCATTTTCCATATGGGGAATCGACATGATTGGCATGATTGAACCCAAGGCTTCAAACGGACATCGGTTCATTCTAGTAGCCATTGACTACTTCACCAAGTGGGTCGAAGCAACGTCATTCGCCAATGTAACCCGATAAGTGGTGGTCCGATTTATCAAAAACAATATCATCTGCGGTTATGGTGTTCCAAGCGAGATCATTACTGATAATGGATCTAACTTGAACAATACAATGATGAAAGAGTTGTGTGCAGAGTTCAAGATCGAACACCATAACTCATCTCCCTACCGACCAAAGATGAACGGAGCGGTAGAAGCGGCTAACAAGAACATCAAGAAGATCGTTTAAAAGATGGTTGTAACCTACAAATACTGGCACGAGATGCTAACCTTTGCTCTTCACGGTTATCGCACATCTGTCCGTACTTCAACAGGGGCTACCCCTTTCTCTCTAGTATATGGCATGGAAGCAGTGCTCCCCATAGAAGTAGAGATCCCGTCAATCCGAGTATTGATGAAAGCTAAGCACACCGAAGCTGAATGGTGTCAAAGTCGACACGACGAACTGAATCTGATCGAAGAAAAGAGAATAACGGCATTATGCCATGGTCAATTGTATCAACAGAGAATGAAGAGGGCGTTCGACAAAAAGGTTCGACCCCACATCTTCAGGAAAGAAGACCTTGTGCTCAAGAAGATACAATCATTTCTCACTGATTCTCGGGGCAAATGGACTCCGAATTATGATGGCCCCTATGTGGTCACAAAAGCTTTCTCAGGCGGTGCCTTGAGATTGGCAACCATGGATGGAGAGGAATTTGCCTACCCCACGAATGTTGATGTAGTCAAGAAATACTTCGCCTAAAACTAAAAAAAAAAAAAAACGTCTCGGTGGATTGAAAACCCGAAAGGGCGGTCCAGGCAAAAGTTAGAGACATGAAAAAATCATCCCGATGGATTGGAAACATCATAGTACAATCCAGGCAAAAATTAGGGATAATGGCAAGTAACTATGTTCAACAGAGGCAAGTCCCTCAGCATCAGTTACATCATCCGTCAGGAAAACTCCAGTCACGGTCATCTTCGACAGAAGCTCAGGATGTCCCGAATTCAAAGTTGGTAGAAGGATAGTGGTCGTTATGTTTCAACGTAGCCCTTTTCCCTATAAATTACCATTTTCTACCTTTGTATATACTCTTTGGAATCACGCGTTTGGCTGATCTCCGTCTTATCAATAAAATTTGAGCCCTTGTGCTTTTGTTTGTAATTCTTATTTGTTTTAGCTTTACAGAATGCCATTTTAATATGAGTAACGATTCTTGAAATAAAACAAAATGAATTTACTTGTAAAACTTTTTCTGCTTTAAAATAAAGATGGAAATTTCTTTTGACTATTGAACATCAAAGGAACATCGACCGCTTCTCCAGAAGTAAGCGAACTTCAAAGTGCAGAATCAAAGTACTCCTTCTAACCCAGTACGCCTGAATGAAGGGATCAACTGTGTCAGAGACCTTGATTCATCTGACACACCTCGGCCGAGTTCTTATCTCCTAAGCCCGATCAACGATATTCCCCGCAGGGATTGTCTCTCCTAAGCAAGGTGGAATTGCTATTCTGAACCAGCGATACTTTTTTGCCCCGCGATGGCCGAGTATCCAGTCATGTTCATCTTTTAGTTTGTATGTCGCGTCAGTTTTGTCAGCATATATATACATATATCATGCATTATTGATTTGCATTCATATTTATATTGCATCACTATCACTTTAGTCGGTCTTGTCCCCTAGTGATAAAAGTCCTCTCAATCGAGTTGTCAGCCCTTTCCTTGTCAGGAAGTGTTACGTCTGAACAATCTCTCTCCTCCAGTTTTATTTCTGGATTGAAGTTGGGTCCTCGACCACTTTGATAGATTGAACCTCTGAAAAACCAGAGGAACTTTCAGCCAGCATCACTCTTCGCCATTGAAGATGATATCCTTGCTTTCCCGGATTAAGGAAAATCCACAGAGAAAGCCTCGTAGTCAGAGATTCGGCAGCATGCCAATTTCGCTCCGAGAAGATCGCTGATGAAAAGGTCATCGACACCTCAAAATTGGACCCCATCATATGGCATTTCTCTGGGGAGATCCCGAGAAAAGTATGATGAAAGATCCCAAGTAACAGCAGTCTCTCAAGAGAACTGCTTTCCCCCTGTAGTAACAAATGGCTTCTCCAACAGAGAAGTTTGTGTAACTCTACAACTTAGACGATTGGGTTCCCCAGCAAGTCTGACATCAATAGTTTTTCCGTCAAATGGCATCTCCCCAGGAAAATTCGACGAGAAGTTTGAGGAAAACCGCTACGAATATCGTCCCTTGTCAATAAAGTTTATTGACAAAAGAAACTTAGACCGGTTCCTCGGTAGGAAACCAGGATCGAGGGGAAGTTTAAATCAGAAACTAAGACCAGTTCCTTGGCTGAAACCAGGATCGAGGGGAAGTTTAAATCAAAAACTAAGACCAGTTCCTTGGCTGAAGACCAGGATCGAGGGGAAGTTTTTACCTTTTCTAAGCATCATTGCTTATCAAAAGAAGATGAATGCGCAAGCTGCCATTCATAGCTGTCAAAATTTCGGATCTTCTGATATTTAATCCTCTTGCACCCCGAATGCCCGAATACTTTCGTCATTCACACCTTCGTGTCCAAGAAGATTAAATAGGGGCATCTATCATACCCCAAATTTTGACCACTAAGATTTCCCATCATTTTGAAAATCATCATCACAATATGGGGAGGCCATCTTGCCTCATTAGTCTCCCCAAAGATGGGTGAGCATCCACTGCGATCAAATTTAGGGTTTCAAGCCCTCTCAGAGCTTTTGACAAAGGATCAATCAAGGAATGACATGATCTTCAACTTGTCTAACCTCTCAAACATCCACAATGGATCAAGAGGACCCCCGCACCAAGGATTAAGTACAAAGCTGCTCCCTTCTGGGTGGATCAAGCCTCAAGATCGCCAGTGTCACCAAATTAGGGTTTTGGTCGACCAGGGCCTCCAGGTGGAGAATTTCCTCTGGGCATGAGCCAAAGATCCAAAACACAACCTAATACACTCCATGGAACCTCATGGACCCATTTATCAAGTCAATTTGACCTTAGGGGATGCATCCATCAAAAATCAGGAATTTAGGTTTCTTGACCTAATTCACCCCTAAGTTGACCTTTAGGGAAAATCATGAGCCAAGACCTCAAGACATGATTTTGGGGTCTCTAACATGCCATATTAATCCATTTGGAACAATGGATTGATCCAAGAAGCTTGAGCAACAAGTTTCAATTTCATTTGAACCACAGTTAGGGTTTCGCGGGAAAAGTCAACTGTAACTTTGACTTTTGACCAGGACATGCTCCCAAGCCCTATGACATGCATCAATATACCCTATGACACCCATGGAACATGTCCATCAAGTTTGATTTAGGTTAAGGACATGATTTCATGAAGAATTGCACAGTTTGGAATTCATCTGATAAAAAGTCAACTGTGCACAAAAGTCAACTTTGACTTTTTGAGATTTTTCACCAAAATGGTTTTTTAACCCTAAAATGATGTTAATGTATGATTTGAATCATCATTCATCAAGAAAAATCAAGAAAAGTTGGATAACTTGTAAAAGGGGTAACCATAAAAACTTAGAAAATTTTCTAAGTTAAAAATAAAGTGGCTAGGGTACCAACTTTGGAGGGTCATAACTCCTAAACCACTAAGCCATTTTCTCCCATCCAAGGCTTTATTTGTAGATCTCATTGCCCTCTACAAAAACTTCAACTAGACCTAACTCCAATTCATTATGGATTTTGAGCTACGAGTGAGCCAAAATGGCTGAAAACATGAAAGTACCACTTTTCCAACACTTAGAAAAAATTATGTCCAAGACAGATTTTGTTGGAAACACCAAAACTTGTGAGGTTTTTTCACACAGTTACAAGCTGAATCAGTTCCAAAGATAAACATCAATGTTGTTGCAAATGTTGCAAAGAATCCAAGCAACTCAATAGCATGAAACCAATCCACTTTTGCCAAGAATTATGGCTGCCACAACATGCCATGCCAAGGCTGCCATGAAAAATCAGTTTGGGAGTTTTGTGCCATCCACGATTTCTGAGTCAAAAGGAGTGATCACTATGCCACATGCCTTCAATCTGATCATGAACCAACTGATCCAACTGATAGGGCTGAGTCAAAAAGCCAAGGAATCTTCCAACTTGAAATTCATCCACTTTGGCACATTTTTGCCTTGAATTCAAAGGGCATTAATGTGGAATAGTGCATTTTCAACAAAGTCACTCTACTCAGTCAAGTTCTCTGATTAAACAATAATAAAAACATCTGAAGAATGTGAATTTGGTCAAGGCATAGCCCTGCTCTTGGGAATGGCTAGTTTGCCTTACTTGAGAAGAAATCCTCCAAGCCAATCCATGCAAATGTGATATGATACAGCAGCCATTCACTATTCCTCCAAGACAAAAGTTGATCACCTATAAATAGAGGTTCAAATGGATCATTCAACTCACACCAAAGCCAGTTACAACGCTGCTTTCTCTCATTCTTCCTTAAACCTCAAGTTTCTTGGTTTTTGAGTAACCACTATCGGGTTTTGAGTTGCAGCCTTAGGCAATCAATTCCAATTGCTCAAACACATCACATATGATGTATTTGAGGTGTCCAAACACTTAAACACTGACTGTAACACCTCAGGCTCAAAATCACCCTTCAACCAAGCCATTATGCCTCAATTATGCAGGTGGAGGTCTCCAGCTTGATCCAAAGAGTTTCAAAGTGTTCCAAAGCTTGCAACACACTCCATAACATCCATTGAAGCTGTAGGGATCATTAATTCACAACTGGAATAAAGTTTGTGCAGAGTTCCATTTCAGCTTGCATCAAGGTAAGCCTCAAAACTCAAACTCCATGATCCATGCATATTTCCTCGCATGATATTTTTGCTAATTACTTGCCATCATATGTTGATTGTTTTCCCTCAAAAAATTTGATCATAGCACTCATAATCATTCCTACTCGATTGCTTTTGCAAAATTAGGGTTCATACGGCCACAATGATATAATTTGCTATACACTGAAAATGAATGAAATTGGATATTGCCATCTTCTTTCTTGTGAAAAAACGCATGAGTTTGGTGTTTGAATCATGTTAAATGGTTGAGAGATCAGGGAGACAGAGGGCTTCATGCACGAGCTAGAGGAAGAAGATGGCCATGGCGCCATTCTCAGAAAATCCAACAAGTTCTCTATATATTTTTCCCTTGCCATGTTATATTTGAATTGGCATTGCGCCCCAGCGGTTCATCAGCTGGTTTTGTGTGTATTGGCAAGCGAGAGGTCTGGGGTTCGAATCCCCCTCGCCCCAGACTTCTTTTTATCACTTGTTTATTTTGTTATTTTTCATATTATTATTTTTAATGATTTGAAAAATTATAACTCCTTCAATTTTTATCATTTTTGATTGGTTCTTTTTGCAATAATTCACAAAAATGTTTAAATATTTGATTTTACCAAAAAATCCCAAAAATATTATTAATTTCATATATTTAATATTTCTGCAAAAAGTTAATGTTTTATGTGTTTTTTAGCATTTAAAATATTTTTTCCCTTTGTTTTCTAACCCTAATTTGATTTCAATCATTTTGTAGGAAGAAACCTGATTTTTTGGAACATTGATCCAAGATCATAATTTGTTTTCATATATTTAACAAACATTGATCATTTTAATTGAATTTTTTCAATTAAAAATACATTTTGAAAACAAATTAGGGTTTTGAATCAATTCAACCCTCATCAAACTTTTTTTCAAACACTCATGGACCTCTATTAGAGTGTAAGACCCAACCCTTTTTAAATACCCAAAAATCTGGGCCTCACTTATTGTATAAGTCCCACAGTATTTTCAAAAACCTCGGCGCGATCGCCAATTCAAAATGAAACAAATCTTGGGCCTACCCTCGAGTAGTAAGACCCATTTCTTTTCTTAAAACCATTGTGGGCCTCATTCGTTGTATAAGTCCCTCTGTACATTTTCAAATAAACGACACAATCGTCCCCTTTTAAAAAATCACTTGGGCCTCTCCTTGAGCTATAAGACCTATTCAAAACTTTTGGGCCTCTAATAGAGTGTAAGACCCAACCCCCTTTTAACCAAAACCATTTTGGGCCTCACTTATTGTATAAGTCCCTCTGCGTTAAAAGAAAACCTCGGCGCGATCGCCATTTTTAACGAAAAGTCAACTAGGCCTACCCTCGTGTTATAAGCCCCACTCTTTTTCTTTAAACCTTTCGGGCCTCTTGAGAGAGTGTAAGACCCATCCCTTTGTACAGAAAACCTTTTTGGGCCTCAGTCACTTGTATAAGTCCCTCTGTACAAATTCAAACAGTACGCTCACTGATAAAACCCTGGGCTTCTCCTTGAGCTGTAAGCCCCAAATCTTTCTTTTTCAAAGCACTTTCTCCTTTGATTTTGAATATACTGTTGTTTTCAATCTGTCTTTGTTGAACAACTAACCAAACAGCATGGAAGCTCTACAACCGAGTAAGTGTTTACACGCTTTCATTTACCGCTTTCCTATACATATAACTGTATTGTGGGGTTGTTTCGCTGTAAGTCTTCTTTCATAAACTCATGTCAACTGTGTAATAATAGTATAGATATTTAGAGTTTCCCCGGCAACTACATCTAGCATTAAGCCCGTTGATCACTCTTAAATAGTCAAAACTAGATCCCCATAGGATTACCAGACACAGTCTTCCCTCCTCTTGGGGTTAAACAATATGGAGATATGAAAGGCAGCATTCTCTGTGAACCCTTTCATAGACTGTCACACATAGAAGTTGTCAAAGAAACTCTATTCCCCAGAGATGATCTTTTCTCAGTGAATGGCATCTCTTGAGTTTCTTCCAAATTCTCGGACTTTCCTGGCTTGATCTATTCTCGGTGAATGGCATGTCTTGAACTTCTCGGGGTTTGGGGACCCACAGGCTTCTTAAAAGCACTTGTCAAGAAACTCTACTCCCCAGAGATGATCTTTTCTCCGTGAATGACATCTCTTGAGTTTCTTCCAAATTCTCGGACTTTCCTGGCTTGATCTATTCCTCGTGAATAGCCTGTCTTGAATTTCTCGGGGTTTGGGGACCCATCGGCTTCTTAAAAGCATCGGCCTCCTCTTGGGCATCGTACAAGGACCCACAGGCTTCCTAAAAGCAACCCCGCCTCCTCTTGGGCGTCGTACAAGGACCCTACGGCTTCTTAGAAGTATTCACAGCCTCCTCTTAGGCTTCGTATAATGATCTCTTCCTCCGGGAATGATAGCCTTCTCTTGGGCTTAGTACAAGGACCTCTCGACTTCTTAAAAGTTTCCAGCCTCCTCTTGGGCTTCGTACAAATTGTCTCAACGACCTCCTAGAGGTATAGGAACAGAACTTAGTCATCTGTATATAACAGTCCTTTCAAAGAGTCTACTACTGTTTCTCAAAGCATAGTACAAAAGATGAAACTCTAGACTTGGACAGTCTAATTTCCTTGAGTCTCAAAGACATTCTCAAGCACCCTTCAAGAATAGGAAGGAAACCCTTGGACTCGGACAGTCTCAATACCCTTCGGATTTCCCACTTCCTTAATGAACAGGAATAACCCGGATCCTCGAATCAAATCCTTGAGTACAGTGTTGCTCATATAAGAACTGATTTTCTCTTTCAAAATCAGTATACTGGACCTGTCACTCAACTGAAACAGTCACCATAGTCTCCTCTTAGGCTTTGTACAATGATTCTCCCCAGCGGAGTCAAACAACGTTTAGCCTCGGGCTTTGTACGAGACACATAAGAGACTCCCTCGTTGAGTCAATCACCCCTTTTGCCTCCATCTCGGGCTTTATATGAGATACAAAAGGGTTCTTATTGAGCCAAACAAACAACAGCCTCCATCTCGGGCTTCGTACGAGATACAAAAAACTCTCTTGTTGAGTCAAATAGCCTTCATCTCGGGCTTTATACGAGATACAAAAAGACTCCCTCGTTGAGTCTAAACCTTTTAGCCTCTCTCTCGGGCTTTGTACGAGACACATATTAGCCTCCTCTTAGGCTTTGTATAAGAAAACCACTAGTTGATCTAATCAACCTTTTAGCATCAAAGCTGTGCCTCGTTCATAGTACACAAACATCAACAACTCATTCCCCTTCATCTAATCGCTGTAAGCAGCAAGCCTCTGGATTATTTACATCCACGCCACTGTCCCTCTTTTAGCATGAGAAATTCCTAAGGAAAGATGGCATTGCTCTAAACTGAGTTAAAGTCTTCTCCTTCAGGTTAAAATCCCCTATAAAGGAAATTATGGCATTGCCGGATTCACAAATCCCGGTTAAAGTAATTCTCCTTTATAAACAGTCGTAACAGACAAACCCCTATTTAGAGATGACTAATTCTCTCTAAAGGTGAGACCTTTCAGCTTCACATCTTGGGCTTTGAACAAGATACAAATCACCTTTCGCTTCACGTCTTGGGCTTTGAACAAGACACCAAAACACCCATTTCCTCCCATAGAATAGGAGGAACTACGAACGCTCTGATTTCCCTGTTTCGGTAAACGGGAATACGTAAGCATAAGATTGAAAGAAAAATCTTAGCGAGCACACTAAACAAAAACCTAAAATCCCATATATCCTAATCTGAAGCAGTATCCTAACAAAAAGAGAGAAAACAGTATTGGCAAAAATACAAATAACCAGTACAAAGGCCCCCCCCACATTGATAGCATTCGTAACCAAACAGACCGCTGTTTAAACTCAGTATGCAAAGCAGGGTTAATTGGAGACATCTATTTACCTTCCTTATTCAGCTCACAATAGGATAAAAAATGAATCGAACTGTAGTAAACTCAACTGCAGAGAGCGACCAGCGCTTAAGAACCGCGTCCAAAATCTCTCGCTACAGAGAGGGCACCATGAAAGAAAAGTGAAGAAAAGAAAGGAAAAGATTGAAACGATTTGAGGTTTGACTAAGTCGGCATATTCTTCATTTTTGAAAATTTTTTGATAGCCACTTTGATTCATTATAAATATCCATTTCTTGTTAACCTTTGCCTCGTTACAACATTTAGAAGTCCTTAAGAGATCTTTGTTTCCTTTATTTCCTTGTTGAATTGAGTAGATGAATGCATGAATGGTTCTGGATGCTGGCACAATTACTATGAGAGTATTTTGTCCCTTGTAAATATTGAGCATGACTCATTTGAGTAAAGTAGGTGATTCCCGTTTGAACATTTGATTGCTTGTGATGAGTTGCTTGTTATTTCTGTTTAGAAGTTAGTTCATAGCCATGTTTTGATTCTGTGTTGGAGCTGAGCATTACTTGCGAGCGCATCAATTTAGTTTGAACCATCGATTTTTGATTGTGTTGTCTTATCCGATATTCTTCTTGTTTCTATTCTATCTTACCTTTGTTTGAGGACAAACAAAGAAGCAAGTTGGGGAGAGTTGTTAGGTGCTAGAATGTGTTAATATATAGTTTAGTTTTTGGCACCTTTTGAGATCTTTATTTGTTAATTGATGGTTTTTCCCTTTGTTTCCGGTAAATAATCGTAGTATAGTTTAAATGCATTATTAGACTTAGTTATTTAACTTTTGTGTTTATAATTGTAGGTTTTAACATTGCAACGGGAAGCTTGGAGCATGGAAGGCTCTTAAGGAGCAGTTTTGAGAATTGGAATTTTTGAAGCATGCTACAAGCGCGCTAAGCGCGGTCTGGAGATAATTCTAGTGGGCTGCCCGCTTAGCGCGGTCTGGAGCCCGCTAAGCGGGATCTAAGGCGGTTTAGCCATAAATGACAGCGCACTTAGCGCGCTTTGCGATTCTCAGCCCCTCTATAAATAGATTTGATCAGTATTTTTTGTGGATCCTTGTTATTTTCTTAGAGCAAAAACCCTATAAACACTGTAGCATCTTATTTTCGAAGAATCGGAAAGTAGAAGAATGATCATGTTCACACCATGTCAAGAATATGAACAAATTGAATAATCGAAATCGTGCATCGGAAGTTCATGAGTATGCTTCAAACAGAAGTTACATGACACTTAAAACATCCATAAAAATCAAACATATCAATCTATGGAAGTTAGAAGGAGAAAGCATGGCAAACACACATGAAAAAGCATGAAAATGGCCTTGTGGTTCAGTGTTAATCGATTAACACTTTTACACTGCAAAGTGTCGCTCCCAAAAGATTCGCATCCAAAGGTACAAACGCGAGAGTAGCGTAGAAAAACACAGAGTCGCCAGCAATGTGTATTTATCCCAAGAGAGGGAAAGGAAACACTGCATAAACCTGAAGAGAAAGGGGGAAAGACATGGTCATCGCAACCATAGTCCAGGTTCGGGAGTCGGTTATGCGAGGGGAAGGTGTTAGCACCCCACACATCCATCGTACTCGATGGGATCCACGCTTGTTGTCTAAACGGAGGGTGAGCTGTCCTACTATCTATGGCTGAACAAAAGAAAACGGGGATGGGGGTGACTAAGACGGACTCGATAGGACATATTTGATGCCCTAGGCCTACGAACTCCCTCAGTGCAATGGGAAACTCAGAGTCAACGTAGTTCGGACGGGAACTGTGGGGGAAGGTTGCTCGCCAAGACAATCATTGTCTTGTGCCTACATATCCTTAATCGGACGAGAGAGAGGAATCAGAGCTAATGTAGTTCGTGGGTACGACCACGAATGGGTAAGTGTTTTTTACGTGAGCGACGAGCTCTTTTTTGAAAATGAAGTTGAAACCCAACAATCCCGAAGGATAAAAATATTTGAATTTGTTTTGTGTTTTTTAGACATAAGTGTTTTAAGTTAGTCCATAACTTGCATTGCACCAAAGTCTAGGGCACAGGGACGAATACTTAACGAATCGTCCCAAGACAGGACGCCCGCTAAGAACTCTAGAAAGATGAGAGAAAGCCCCTCATTTCTCATTCCCCACACTTAAGGCTCGTGCGCAATACACTTTATCTTTATTAAGTGTTTTCAAGAAGTTTTGAGATGAGAAGAGAGAAGACACAAAGGAAACTCTAAAGGGAAACTAAGAGTCCTAATGTTACCATGGATGGATGACCTATGGTTAGTGAGGCTTAGGAGAGACGACTACCTAAAACCTAATGCTAATCCTACTCCAAGCTTAATCAAAAATTAAGTTGGACTAGGTAGCTCTAAAGGGAGAGAATCCAAGACTTAATCAAGTCTTGAGATTCATGGGATGAGAAAGAGTGAGAGAGGGGAGAAGCATCTTAAATGCTAAAGCAAACACAAGTATGAAAACTTAAAAGAGAAAGGAGAAGTTAGAATGTGGATAACTATCCACATCCCATTCACTTACCATTAGCCCATACATGGTTAGCAAAAACAAACATAAGCAACAATAAGACAAATGAAACCCAAACATGTTACAACCCAAAGAGAAATGGTTACAAACCAAGTGAAACTCATCCAAGTCAGAATTTACACCCTAGAGGTGACCCATAATGTTTACCAAACAAACTCAAACAAAGAGAATGCAAACAAGTGGCAAAACATACAAGAAAGTCATCAAAGAAGGAGTAGAAGAAGAATGAGTGGTTATGCAAGGTGATCATGCAAGAATGCTTCAAATAAAATCAAAGTCAGAATGTGGATGACCTAAACATGTGCCTAAACATGCTATACAAGTGTCACATAAGGCATACAAGCAAGTATCCAAGCATTAAGAATCATTAGAAGAAGGAGAAGGAAGCATGTAAATGAAACATGTTAAAAGATGCAAAATGAAACATGAATAGCATATGACATGAATGCAAAGCTCCAAGGTCAGAAACATACATCAAATGAAGTGAAAAGGAATGATATGGCATGGCATACACAAACCAAACACAAACCAAGAAGAGGCATAGATGAGAAGAAGTGAGAGAATAAACCAAAAAGAGGCATGTAAATCAAACATTGGACATGCGCACAAAATATGCAACAACCTCACACCAATGAACTATGATTGCAATCAAATGACCTATAATGATTCAAACATTATTTATGAAGTCAAAGAAACAATCCCAAATAATGGCACAAGTGCCTTCTCAAACAAGTAAACAAACATGTTCCAAAGATGTGCATAAAAGAGACCTCAAATAAAGAGCAATCAAAAAATTAGCCAATCATCTTCAAAAATTACCAAATTAATTCTCAAAGCACCTCAACCAGGGACAAACATTATATTAAAAACTCATGCAAAAATTCACAAAATAAGTCCTTCAATCAATCATGCAAAGTCACATAGGAATTATGAACTAATATGAAAAAGAGAGTGACCAAAATGCAATATTAAAAGAGTTTAAAAATATGATAAAAATGTTTTTATGCACTTCAAGATGTTGATGCCACAATTCAAAAAGAATGGACTCAAAATGTTTTATGTGCTATGAGAAATAAAATCAACAAGTTAAGTGTACACAATTGAAACAAATTCAAAAAGAAATTCACACAACAATTAATTCAGATGCCAAAAATAAAATAAAAATGGAAAATAAAATTTGGAAAAAATTTATAAAATGCCAAAGATGATCCATGAATTTTTTGGTAATTTTTGGATGCATAAAACTATTTTTAAAAATTAAAAATGAGAAATAAAACAATTAATGAAAATAAAAATCATTGAAATAAACATGGGGGTGCAATCAGTAAGCAATTCAAGTTGGAAAAACACAATGGGCTCAGCATGGGGGTTCAGAAAGCAAGTCCAGTTCAAAATAAAAATAATCAGTGCATCCAAACAAAAAAATAGACTCAATCAACCAAATTGACTCACTACCAGCCATAAGATCAATCTAACGCTTCACCTCAAGTCAACAATAGCAACATGTAATCATGATAAGAGGCACAGATCTACACGCACACCATAATTAACATACACACGCGCACACAAAGGCTATTTGGAATAAAAAGAAATCACGTGGAAGGCACATGACAAATTTAATGTGTTGGCACGCATACAACCGTCAGATTAATCATACACATACAAATGAATCATCAGATCACACAACATGCAAGATCAACGACCCCGATTCGTGGCACATGGTAACTAGCATGGATTAATAACACTCAACCAATAAAATAAAAACAGATTTTAATAAAACGTGGCAACACATGGACCATTGGATCAAAGCAATGAACGGTGGGATTACATCTTCCACCTCTAAAACCCTCGCCGGACTGAACATGAACCAGGTGCCGGAGCCCTAGCTCTGGTCACCTTCTCCGGTGAGTCTCAACCAAAAATGTTCCAGAAATCAATCATGAGTACATCAAACTGATCAGAATTTCACCAGGATCTCAAATATCATATTAAAAATCACAAACAATCAACAATAATGAGAATCGAACGAAATAAGTTTGGATCCAAAAACTTCAATCATCAAATACTCTCATGATACACGTCCGAACTCAAAACAAAACACATCAGCACACTCAGTGAACCTCATAGATCATTATGCACATCAAAAAAATAAGTTCTAAGAGCATGAAATCACCACTAACCTGAGATCTTGAAGAGCTCAAAATACTCCTAGAAACCCGTCTGTAAGCTCCAGATCACACCTCAGAAGTCTCTAATTGCAAAATAAATGCAATTAGAGCTTGAATCTGACCTAGATCTTGAGTTTTGAAGAAGAGGTTTCCAAATTCGAACCTTATGATATCCTTGTTATGAGCTTCAGATGATGGTAGATTTGTGTTCTATGGAGCCCAAGGATTCAGAATGTGAAAGAGTTTTGTGAAAAGCTCTTGTGAGTAGTGAGATTCGAAGAGGAGAAGGTTTAGGGTGAAAAATGGATTCTGAGCCAAAATGAGTGCATGACCTAGCTGTGAAGGCATGAGTTAGCTTATATACACTTGGTTATTCCCCTGATTATGATTAAGGTCTTGTTAATCCCTTGGTTAATGACTTTTGAAGGTTTATGCAAAAATGCAATTTGGATTGCACCTCCTTATTCCCACGTGCTACCTCATGTTTATGGTCATGGATCATCCAAAATTTCCATGCTGATCACAATTGAACTGATTTTGGGCTTTGTAGTGGCTTGATTTATGAGATTCAATGCATCTTGCATTTTGGTCACTTGAGAAATTCTCCATGAATATGGCACGGGTGGGTGTGAAATAAAAGTAAAAAACGATGCTCATGGCTTGTACTTGAACATGGTAATGTGAATTGGAGCAATAGAAATCATTACAAGTCTTTTGGGATCAAAATGCAAAAGGTGTAGAATATGGCATCATAAGAAAACCCCAAAAACACTTTGCATTGTCTTGGACATAACTTGAGCTTCACAAATTTTATGAGAACCATTTAGTACTTTTTGGAAATGGGAGAGAAATATCTTCAACTTTCATGTTGGAGGAAAATTCATTTGAAGCTTCCTTGATGATGAAAAGTCAAGTTGAATGTGGTGGAAAAATTGTCAAAAATGGAAAGTTCTCATTATAGGTCATTTTCCAAATTTAGTAACTTTTGCACAAATCCTTGATTCTTGAAGAATGATGTCATCCATGCTATTCCTTGACCAAATAAAGGTACATGGACTTGGGAAACATGATTTGAACCTTTGAAAACCCATGGTTGACTTTCCTCTTGAACTGTTGACTTTTGCTTACTTCACAAGTAACTGATCCACTGAAAATCCTCCACAATGAACCACTAGCCAAGTCTCTATCCATAAACACTTATGAGCATATGGAATACCATAAGAACATGCTTGAATCCACAAAGCCCTTCAAGAAGTCCTTTGGGTCAAAAACCCCAACTGGTCCCTCTGGTCAAGAGGGAAAGATCCACTTGAAATCCTTTGCCATTCTTGATCTTGTGAAGATATGATGAACTCCTCAAACCACCCTGAGGCTTGAGACTCCTTTGAAATGAACCAAGTACCTTGATCCCATGCTAAGAACCAATGCTATGCGCAAATGCTAATGCAAGAAATGCAAAGAAACATAAGCCAGTTAGCTAAAAGCAAGAAGGAAAATTTTAGGGTGTTACACAAAGTCTTAATCAATTAACACTTGAAAATCTGCAAAATAACACTGGTTAATCGATTAACACTTTTTCACTGCAAAGTGTTAATCGATTAACACTGGCACAGGGGCAGAAAAAACAATTTTCAAAAGTGTTTTTGGCCAAATTATTGATTGTGCAATCACTCCAATGCTAGGGCAAACAATTATGCACAAAAAATCAAGTTTAAAAGCAGCAAATGATCAATAATGGAATCAATTAAATCATCAAGATCATGGATCAAGCAATGGCATAATCAATTCACACACAAAAAGTATCGAACTACAACGCGAATGATACGAAAACATCTGAAACAGTAAAATGAGTGAGATCTACCAACCTACAAGCCAGAGGATTGGCTTGGTGATTGTTGCAAAGGTTTCTTGATGAATATAATCAAAGAAAACCAGAGGAATCTTCAATCGTAGCCGAATCGTATCGAAACCAAGCAAATTGTGACGAAGCTCCGAAATACGAATTCAAACCGTTGAATCTTGAAGCAAACACTTGAGATGAATCCAAAAGCTTATAAAACTCCAGAAATCAAAGTATAATTGCAAGATGTTGAAGGTTAAGCTCAAGAAATAATCACTTCCAATGTAGAAGTGATTATCCTTCAATGGTGAAGAGCTATGGTGAAGTTTGGGAATAGACTGTAGATGAAGATGAAGAGATTGCAGAAAATTCAGAGGGAATGTTAGAGAATTGAGAGTGAAATGTGAGAAGTTTGTTTGAAATGGTTGATGAAATTATGGAGAGCTTGTGAAGATAGTGAAGCTTTATTTATATAGAGTTTTGGTTTGGAGTGTGAGAGGTTTGGAATTTGGTTTGGACTTAGCTTTGGGTGGTTTGGAATTAGGCTAGGAGTTGGTTACACTTGACTCACCGAGTCAAGCGGTTAACTCGGTTAGTTAGGATTAACTCGGTAACAATCCCAATGTGAGCTCCAACATCCAAAGGTTGACATGCTTGGAACTCAAGGAACATGGTGCACTTATTTAAAAACGATGCATTGGAATAAATTTGAGTGAATTCTTGAATATTCTTGAGATGTCTAGAGATGTCTAGAATGTTCCACACACTGCTAGAATCATGTAGAAACCCAAAATGTGAAGTGGTAGGTTGCTGTCACAAAAAGCAGCAGATTCAGCCCATTCTGCCTGTGTTAATCGATTAACACATTTGCACTGCAAATGGTTAATCGATTAACCAGGCCAAAATTGCCCCAATTTGCTTAAAAAATGATGTTGTGGCCACGGTTCTGATTTTCAACCTCTTGCTTTGATGAATAACCATGGAAACCCTTATTTTATGCCTGTCTTGATGATGTGATAGCCTTGTGAGGATGTGATTAATCGGGCTTGGAAAACCTGAATATCTTGCAACAAGAAACACATAGGGAAAAGTGCGAATGCGTATGTCGTCGATGCGAATGCACATGCTCATGCAAAAGGCGAAAGAGAGAGGTCAAATTTCGAGTTACGACAGCTGCCCCTATTTAATCCTCTTGGTCCGGAATGTACGAATTATGCTAGCTTTTTGATAATTCGATGTAAAAGGGGATTAAATAAAAGAGTAGCTCAAAAATTTGGCCGACGGCGACCAAAGAAAAGGTGCAAGTGTTTGAAGTCGCATGAAGTTTGGCTGAATATCTGCTAGGGAGATGAATCAGGCCAAAGAAAGGGAGCATGCTTGATGCACATGCCATGTATGTGCTATTCTACATGATGCTTAATATCATACAATGCAGAGGTGCGGGTTGAAGTAATGTGCGGTGGGTTAGGCAAAGATTGTAGCAAAATGACCTCGACATCCTCGATCGGGGAGAGAACCCAAAGATGAAGACAAAACCTGCTGGGGAAATGCCCTAAAGGGTGCTAACTCTGCCGTGGAAGAGCCCAAAAATGGTGAAGACTCCGCTGGGGAAGAAACTAAGAGGTCCCAAATCTATCACCATTGACAATGCAGAGATAAGAGAATCATACCAAATTTTCCATCACGACTTACTCTGCCTGGGGACTGAAATCAGAAAACTCCAACTTCTAGGCTTCCACTGACTCTGCTGCAGGGAATTCACAAGGCTTGGAGGATCTTCGCTGCTTGTGGAAGATGAGGAATTAAGTCGTTTAACTACTGATACGTGATAAAATGACACGCTGGGGATGATGCACGATCCGTGCCGGGGAAAAGAACAAACGTCTCCTCTCGGGGTACATCAGGACAACTTTACTGGGGACATTATGGATCTGTTGGGGAAATGGAAAGTAATCAACCTTTCCAGAGAACCACAATGGTTATTGATGAGGAAATGATGGCTCTGCTGAGGAAACAACACTTCTTCAAAGAATCGTCACGGTGCTGGCCGAGCGTTAGGCTTGCCAAGGGATATTACCGATTATCCTGCAGGAGTTACCAGTAAAAATATGCAATGCATAGTGCTTTCTCTATTGATTTAGCTTTTTATTGTTCTCTGCGTTTTATAGTATTATGTGATCACAAATAACTGCTTATCTTGCAAACAAAATACTGGAAAGAAAACAATTGAGAAAACAAATGATGTATATTTATTGAATGTTAAAATATGTACATAAGATGTGTACAAGGATGCAAAAATCCTTGACGAGGAAATTTGCAATAAAATTGAAAAACAAATGTAAATGGCAAAGGGAAATCATGCTTTGCATTGATTACAACATTGGCTACCATCCCTTGTAAGTCTGGGCTCTAACGCGTCGCACCAGTTGATGATGATTTGATTGCTCTGTTACCGTCTGAGGACCAGCTATAACGAAGAGAGGCTCAAGTGTTCACAGTCAAATTCCTTTATCCCTAATTTTTGCCTGGACATTTTTTTTCTATATTTTATTTGTCCACCGGGATACCCATTTTTTCCTAAGTTGCCCTTTTGGGTTTTCAACTTAGCGGGCTGTTATTGTGTTTTTTTATTGTCCCTAACTTTTGCATGGACATTTCTTTTTTTTTTAGTCCATCGGGACGCCCATTTTTGCCTAAATTGTCCTTGCGGATGTCAATCTAGCGGGCTATTTATCCATTTTTTTCGGGCATAATATTTTTTGACTACATCGGAGTTCACGGGCGATGGCAACTCCTCCCCATCCATGGCGGTGAGGATCAGGGCTCCACCTGAGAAGGCATTCTTGACAACAAAAGGTCCTTCGTAATTGGGAGTCCACTTGCCTCGTGGATCTAAGTGAACAGGTGAATACCTCTTGAGTACGAGTTCGCCTTCATGGAATGTTCGAGGGAGAACTTTCTTGTCAAAAGCTCGCTTGAGGCGTCTTTGATATAATTGACCATGACAAATGGCTGTAAGGCATTTCTCTTCGATGAGATTCAGCTGGTCATATCTGGATTGAACCCATTCAGCTTCATCAAGACCTGCTTCCATAATGACTCTGAGAGAAGGAATCTCGACTTCAACGGGTAGAACAACCTCCATACCATACACAAGCGAATACGAAGTTGCCCCAGTAGAAGTGCGAACTGAAGTCCTGTAGCCATGTAGCACTAAGGGAAGCATTTCATGCCAATCTTTGTATGTCTTGACCATTTTCTGGACAATCCTCTTTATATTTTTATTTGCTGATTCGACGACACCATTCATCTTGGGCCGATATGGTGAAGAGTTGTGGTGCTCGATCTTGAATTCTTGACACAAATCCTTCATCATATTGTTGTTTAAGTTGCTTGCATTGTCGGTGATAATGTTGCTAGGAATGCCATAACGACAGATTATCTCTTTCTTGATGAATCTGGCAACCACCTGTCGTGTAACATTTGCGTAAGAAGCAGCTTCTACCCACTTGGTGAAGTAGTCGATAGCAACTAGAATGAATCGATGACCGTTGGAAGGCTTTGGTTCGATCATTCCAATCATATCTATACCCCACATAGAAAATGTCCAGGGCTAAGTCAAAGCATTCAATAGAGTAGGAGGCACATGGATCTTATCTCCATAGATCTGGCACTTATGACATCTTTTGGCAAATTTGTAACAATCTACCTCCATTGTTGTCCAATAATACCCAGCTCGAAGGATCTTCTTGGCTATAGCAGGACCTTTAGCATGTATACCCTCGCAACCCTCATGTATGGACCTTATGATCATGTTTGCTTCGTGCCTATCCACGCATCTGAGCAACACAGAATCATAATTCCTCTTGTACAGTACACCACCACTTAAGAAGAATTTGGCACAGAGCCGCCTTAGAGCCTTCTTGTCAGTGATAGTGATACCCTCGGGATATTCCTGTTTTTCCTGATATCTCTTGATGTCGTAGAACCAAGGCTTGTCATCGGACTCATCCTCGATTGCTAAATAGTGTGCTGGTTCGTTCAAGTGATCAATGCGGATATGAGGAGCCTCATTCTTCCACTTGACTTTGAACATGGATGCTAAAGTGGCATGTGCATCAGCTAGTTGATTTTCCTCTCTGGGGATATGATGAAAAGAGATCTCATCAAAGTAAGGAATCAATTTCTCTATGTGTTTTTGGTATAGAACCAACTTGGAATCCCGAGTCACAAAGTTCCCTCTGACTTGGCCGATGACCAAAGCAGAATCTCCATAGACCTCAAGAATCTTGATTCTCATGTCAATTGCCGCTTTAATACCGTAGATACATGCTTCGTATTCAGCCATATTGTTGGTGCATGCAAAGCATAATCTGGCAGTGAAGGGAAGGTGGAAACCTGTCGGAGAGATGAGGATAGCACTGATTCCATGACCTTTAGAATTGGAGGCACCATCGAACACGAGCGTCCATCGCGCCCCTGGTTCGGGTCCTATGTCAGGGTCTGGAGTCTCACAGTCTCTGATAAACAGAACATCCTCATCGGGAAAGACAAACTTCATTTGTTGATAACCCTCTGCAGGTTGATGAGCAAGGTTGTCAGACAAGACGCTCCCTTTTATTGCTTTCTGGGTAACATGCTGGATATCATACTAAGTTAACTGCATTTGCCACCGAGCAATCCTTCCAGAGACAGTCGGCTTTTCAAATATGTACCTTATCGGATCCATTTTGGATATCAACAAAGTAGTATGGTAAATCATGTATTGTCTTAGGCGTCGAGCAACCCAGACCAGAGTACAACAAGTTTTCTCCAAGAGTGAGTATATGGTCTCACAATCAGTGAACTTTTTGCTCAGATAGTAAATTGCATGTCCTTTTCTGCCAGTGTCGTCATGTTGACCCAATACACATCCCATCGATTCATCGAGAACAGTGAGATACATGATTAAAGGCCTACCAGGAACCGGCGGTACTAAGATCGGTGGTTCTTGCAAGTATTATTTTATTTTGTCAAATGCTTCTTGACAATCATTGTTCCATTCGACCGATTGATTTTTTCTTAGCAATTTGAACATCGGTTCACAGGTAGCCGTCAAGTGAGAAATGAATCTTGAGATGTAATTAAGTCTGCCCAGAAAGCCACAAACTTCTTTTTTTGGTTTTGGGAGGTGGCATGTTCTGAATTGTTCGAACCTTGTCAGGATCAACTTTAATACCTTTATGACTTAAAATAAAGCCCAACAGTTTACCAGATTGAACTCCGAAGGTACACTTCATAGGGTTCAACCGCAATCTAAACTTCCGAAGTCTGTCAAACAGTTTCTTCAGATGAACCAAGTGATCATCTTTAGTTTTGGACTTGGCAATCATATCGTCCACATAAACCTCAATCTCTCTATGGATCATATCATGAAAGAGGGTTGTCATGGCATGTTGGTATGTTGCCCCTGCATTCTTCAAACCGAATGGCATGACTTTGTAGCAATATGTACCCCATGGCGTGATGAAAGTAGTTTTCTCCATATCAGCTGGGGACATTTTGATCTGATTATACCCTGAAAAACCATCCATGAATGAAAAGACAGAGAATTGCGCTGTGTTATCCACCAAGATATCAATATGAGGCAAAGGAAAATCATCCTTCGGGCTTGCCTTATTGAGATCTCGATAATCCACACACATTTTGACTTTCGCATCTTTCTTTGGAACCAGGACGATGTTGGCAATCCATTCAAGATATTCGGAAGTGGCCAGGAACCCAGCGTCGAGCTATTTCTTTACCTCTTCTCTGATTTTAAGTGCTATGTCGGGTCTAGTCTTCCTTAATTTCTATTTGACAGGAGGACATCCGGGCTTGAGTGGCAAGTGATGTTCAACGATGTTGGTATCCAACCCAGGCATATCTTGATAGGACCTGCCGAAGATATCAACATACTCTTTCAATAACTTGACCAACTCGGAGTGTACATGCTTTGCGAGGGATGCGTCAACCTTGACTTCTCTTCTGACCTCATCAGTACCAAGATTGATAACTTCCACTGGATCTTTGTGCGGCTAAATCTCTTTATGCTCGTGCTCAAGGAGCCTTGCTAGTTTAGTCGGTAATTCATAATCTTCCTCACCATCTTCTTCGGCTTGGTTAATTGGAATCCCAGAATTACAACAAATGTTTGCCATGTTGTTATCAATGCTTTTATTAATTCTGCATGTTTATGAATATGTTTATAATGCGCTATTTTGAAAAGTAAGTGAAAATAAAAGAAACTTTTGCCATTTGTTTGTGAAAAAGTAAAATAAGGAAAGACAATAGAGCATGATTTTGAATGCAAAAAACTTTTATTTATTGATCACATAATATTGCAAAAGTGTGAGGCCCTTTACAAGCTATCCACTCGTCTCGGGCGAGGACGAGGGAATGAGAAAGCAAAATGCATTACATGTTATATGGAAAAACCACAGGAATCACGGTAGATGTCCAATTGTTGAGCTGGAAACCCAGCGGACACTTGCGCACAAAGCCTGAAATCTGGTTGCTAGGACCAGCATCATCAATAGTTGCCACGATGTCACCCATTTGAAAACCCGCGCTACTGAACTTGATCAAGTTGCACTACTTCTGACCAAGTGAACTAGACTGTCGACCAGGGCTGTAACCCAATCCAAATCAATCATGCTTTTCAACCAGATCAATCACATGCCCCCAGCCTGGCAAGGCACCTTTCTCGATGGTCTCTTTAGTACTCTTGGCAGATGCTAAAGTCATTTACGGTGATCTACTTTGACTAGATGAAGCAGAGCTGGTATCTTCAAACTCGAGACACTACAACGGCACCTCATCTATGCCTTCCTCGGTCTCGACGTATCAGAAAGATAATAACTCGCTTACAATCAGATCCTCTTCACCACAGACGATGACCAGCTGATCATCGAACATGAATTTCAATTTCTAATGTAATATGGAAGTAACTGCCCCTGCGGCGTGAATCCACGGGCGACCCAATAGGAAACTTTACGCGGGATTGATATCCATCACTTGGAAGGTAATGGTAAACAAATACGGTCCAACCTTGATGGGTAAGTCCACTTCTCCAATGACTTGCCTTCGAGAACCATCAAAGGCTCTGACAACCAAGGCGCTCGGTCTCATCTCGCTTCCTTCTAACAGTAACTGACTCAATGTGCCCTTGGGCGTCATATTGAGGGAAGAACTGGTATCCACTAGAACGCGAGATAATAAAGCATCCATGCAGGTTACGAATATGTGTAGTGCTTTGTTGTGGGCAGCTCCTTTGGGAGGCAATTCTGATTCATTAAAGCCCAAGTATCTGCTTGCTGTTATATTAGCCACTACATCATCAAACTTGACAACGAATATATCATGCATAACATGAGCCGTGTTCAAGACTTTCAACAAAGCTGATCTGTGCGCAGGAGAGCTCATGAGTAAAGACAAGATTGAGATCCTCGAGGGAGTCTGCCCTAGTTGATCCACAATTTTAAAGTCATTCTTCTTGATCAACCTTAGGAACTCTTGATCATCAAGTGTTTCCTGGTTCTTTGAAGTATCCTTAGATGGAATAGTTGGCACTGGTATGGCAGTAGATGCCCCTTGTTGAACAACAGGGGTTACAAATGCAGGCTTCTCCTTGGGAGGAACAACGGTTGGAACTTGAACAGGCTTTGTAGTGACTTTTGGAGCGAATACTCATCCACTACGAGTCATACCTCCAGCGGCTGTAACATTCACAATCTCAGACTCAACAAACCTTATCTCTTGACCTCCAGAAAACACAGTAGACCCATACCTCTAAGGTACCTCCTTAGAATTCTGATACGGAAATGGCTTTGGCGGGCAAACAACAATGGGTTGTATCTTCTTCTTAGGAGATTCAACAGGAACCTTCCTATAGACGATGGTGAATTGCTCGATAGTAGCAACTTCTTCAGCAGGTTTAGATCTAGCAAATTGGACTTCACCTTGGTTCATCAAAATTTGGACACAACCCTTCAGCCTCCGACACTGGTTGGGATTATCGTCGCAAATCTGACACTTACCATGCAGTCCTTTCAACAGCCCATGCTCATTCAATTTCTTGATAACTACAGTCATCGGGGTCTTTACCTCGTCAACATCCATGATCAATTCAGCGCTTGAACTATCCTCAACCATGTTCACAACAGATCCACCATGATTAGGCAATGGATTATGTTGAATGTTAGAACCTTCCTCAGTAAAAGTCAAAATCTTCCGATCAATGAGTTCCTGAACCTAAGTTTTGAAAACAAAACAGTCCTCTGTCGCATGTCCTATGTATCCAGCATGATAGGCACAAGACGCATTGGGATTATGCTTCGGGCCAAATGGAGGAATTGCAGGTGCGGTCTCCTTGGGAACAATTGACCCTGGTGAACCAAGTAAGGGAACGATTCAGTGTATGACACCGGAATTCTATCAAAATTTGGACGCTTACGATTTCCTTGATTGTTGTTATTTTGCCGGTTTTGATTATGCTGATTTTTGTTATTCTGTTGAGTCTGTTGTTGACGTTGCGGTTGTTGCTAATTATGAGCATTCTGAACCGGTTGTTGTGGATGATACTGGTATGGAGGTTGTTGATATTGTGCAATAGCAATATATGGATATGGATAGTATGGAATTGGTACCATGGGTGCTTGATACTGAGGAGAAACTTGAGCTGTTACAGCGTTGGCTTCACCTTCCTTCTTCTTTGATTAACTGTTTTGAGACTTTCTATTAGCCGGCTACTGGGAAACAGCTCCAGGAATCTTTCCAGTCTTCAAACCGTTCTCAATTCGTTCAACGATGGTTACAATGTCGGCAAAGTTCGACGAAGAACTACCCATCATTTTCTCATAGTAGGATCCTTGCAATGTGCCCATGAAGATGTTAAGCAACTCATTGTCAGAGAGAGCAGGCCTCACACGAGACGCCATCTCACGCCAGCTTTGTGCATACACTTTAGATGTTCCAACTGAGCGCTGAAACTGATTTTGCAACTGCAATCTAGTAGGCGCCAGATCAAGATTATATTTGTATTATTTCAGGAATGCTTCAGACAAATCCCTCCAAGTACGAATTTTGCTGCGCTCTAAGCCCATGTACCAGTCCAATGAAGCACCAGACAAACTATCTTGAAAACAATGAACTAGCAATTCATCATTATCAATATAGGATGCCATCTTCCTATAGTACATAGTGATATGACTACGTGGGCAACTCAAACCTTTGTACTTTGGCAGCTCAGGTATCTTAAATTTCTGTGGAAGTACAACATTCGGAACCTGGGCCTCCAAGCCAAAAGTAGAAAACCCTTCAATAGCTCGAATACGATCTTCCAACAACTTATAGTCAGCGGGTCGACTCTGATTAGTGGTCCTGATAAGAATCTGGGGATTTGGTAGCTGAGACGCAGCCGGAGCGTGCACTTGCGGAGTAACAAACTGAGAAGGATAGACCAAACCCAGATTAACCATCTGACCAGCATTCTAAACACCAAACGGATAATTCGGAGGAGGTACCACAGCAGCAGATGAAGATGCTCCAGGGTAGAACATTCCAGGATGAACATTTTAGATAGTAGTTTGGGCAACCTGAGATGAAACTGGAACATGAATAGGCGGACCCCTATACACATGCTCTTCTTCATCAGGAGTTTCAATGTCAGTGAATCTAGGAATTTGCTGAGTCTGAACCTGAAGATTCTCATTATCATCATTCACCACTGGAGGTGGAACCGGAGTAGGCATACCCCACAGATACGCAGCAGTATTCCTATTAGGCATGGGCACAACAAAAGGCTGATATGGCATGAAGGCACCATTGTTTACAATCTGAGGAGTGTAATTTGGAGGCATGCCTCAAGGAAGAGCAGCAGGCATTTTGTTCAAACCAGATTGAATCACATGCTCAACTGGCACTTCAACCTTAACAACAGAAGGAACAACAGCAGGAGTAGTCATAACAACAGGAGACATAGTCACAATAGGGGTGACAACAGTTGCATCGGTGACAGTGGCAACAACAGAAGCGGCAGTGGTAGCATCATTCTGAGCACGAAGAAGTTCCATGATAGCGTCCATGTTTGCCTGAAACTAATCCATCCGACCTTGAAATTGAGTCAGAGTTTCCTTATAGGAAGAATTCTCAGCTTCGAAGTCAGCCATGATTCTGGATTTGCTTGAGTGAGTGAAATACCGATGTCGAGTTGTCGTCTTGCTACAAACCAAAAATGATCAGAGTAAGCAATGGATTCCTGGATGAAGGACATGCATATGTGTGCATGAATGAATGCAATTCATGCAAAAAATAAATTTTTAATGCATATGTAAAAATTAATTTGTCATGATGAAATGATATGCAACACCAGAATCAAGAAGCCAGCGCAGTCTAAACAATCAAAATCTGAACAATCTGGATATCTGCAAAGGTAATTTTGTGTTGGTGCAAAAATCTCACGCGGTGAGAGAACAAAGGTTGGAAGAGTTTGGGTTCCCTGCAAAAAAAAAACCAATATCCCCCTCGCAGGTATGATCTAACCAAGAATGTCTAATGGTCATCCTATAAAAAGTCCCCAGCTTTGGGTCCTCGGATCAAGAAGCGTAATGGGTTTTCCATTTCTGGTCTGCCATTATCACTCCTTGGGAGGAGTGCCGCGACCTAGTCCTCGGGAATGGTCACCATACTCGACAGCTCATCAAGGGAACATCCAATGGCCTGCATCAACATGCAGTATCAGATATCTCCTAGAGGAACCTCGTCTGGTTGTGGGTCTCGTGAACACTACACGTGGTCACCACCACGTAAGCGACACGACTATCCACTCTAAAACCTGTGTGTATGCTCAAGCCTGGGTAGTGGGCTTATCTCTCAGAACACCCATCCCACCAACAATAAAAAATATAGCAGATATCTAGAATATGCAACATACGAATATTGAAAGTAGTAAAGAAATGCAATAAATAAACACAAAGCAAATAAAGCCTAAAGATAAAGCTATTAAAGCGCAAAAGATAAACACCCAAACAAGCAAGAAAGCAAACAAAACTAGGCGAGACCCCAACTTGAAAAAGCGCAAGGACTTCCCAGCAGAGTCGCCAGCTGAAGATGGCTGGTTTATACCTGAGTGAATCGCACACTCAAAGATACAACAGAGTCGCCACCGAACTTTATTTAGTCCCAAAGGACAGGGAAAATATCGATAAAACACAAGGGGAAGAGAAACGGGAACGGGGGTCGGTTATGCGAAAGGAAGGTACTAGCACCTAACGCATCCGTCGTACTCGATGGGAACCATTTCGCCTGCTTCTAGGCTTGGATGAGTTATCTATCTAATGGCTTCTAGCTAAAAGAGAAGAGAGAAAAGAGAAAAGAAAGGAAGGAATGAAAGAAAGTGCTCGCGGAGGATTAGGGCCCTTGTGCCTACGTACCCTCATAGTGCAATGAGGAAATCAGAGCTCCATAGTTCATGGAACCAGGGAAAAGAAAGGGAAAGGAAGAAAGAAGGGTGGAAGGGTGGAAGTGTGCTCGCCAAGATCATCGCGACCTCGTGCTTACGTATCATACATTCGAATGAATGCAGAATCAGAGCTTCCGTAGTTCGGGAACTAAGACGGAAAAAAAAAAGGAAAGGGAAAGTGGTGTCAAAGCCAAGAGCAAGAGAAAGAAGGAAACTTCACTGGGGATTCCCAAGAAACGGTGTCAAAACCAAGAAAGGAATGCAAAGGAAAAGATAGAGACCAAGAATAACGTGCAAAAGTGGTGTCAAAACCAAGAAAAGGAAAAGAGCAAAAGGAATGGAAGGGATTCCACTAGGGAGGTAAGAGAACAAAGAATTGTGCTATGGACCAGAGGATAAGCGAACCTATTAGGGAATAAACAAAGGGATGGTGTCAAAACCAAGAGCATTGGTGTCAAAACCAAGAAAATAAGGAAACTCGGTATGTTAACTGACTGGCAGTGGTTAACCGAAGGGAAAGAGATAAGAACTCTGGTGGGGATTAAGGTTTTAATAGATAGACTGTGATTAACCAGAAGAGAGAGTATTTAACCAAAAGAAGGTGTTTGACTCTGAAGAGGTTTTGGTATATTAACTGGTAAACAGTGGTTAACCAAAGGAGAGGGTGTAGAACCAAGCAGAGGTTGTGAGCAGCGAAAATTGGTGCATGATTTGAGGGTGGAAAATTCTGGTATGAGCAGGCAGCTGCAGGGTGCCTTACATGACAACTTGGAGTTGAAATGGAAGGTCCAAGATTTGACAGAGCGCCTAGAAAAAAGGGAGAAGGATCTTGATGACAGAGCTCAACAGTGTAGAAAAGTCAGTATGACTGCTGAATCTTCTGGCAAAGCCTGTAGGAAAACCAAGAAGATCCTGACTGAGACTGAAGCCAAGCTTGCCGCATATCAAGAGATGTGGGAAGAGCTCAAGATGGAGAATGGGGAGGTGAAAGAAGAACTTCAAAGAATGAAGGCAGATAAAAAGCACTTCTCTGGTAAGTGGAAAGGAGCTCAGAAAGAAATTGAAGAGCTCAAGTTGCAAGTGGAAATCAAGAAGTCAAGGCGCGAGGGCAATGATGTTGAAGACCAGATTGCTAGGCTGAATCAAGATGTTGAAAAGAGAAACAGACTGATCAAAGGGCTGATAGAGCGACCTACACATCCATACACTAAGGACCTTCTTGAGGAAGTTGAAGCCAGCTTGTTTGGAATTGATTTGTAGTGATCTTGTTGCTATATTTTGTTGGGATTACCATCAGGATTGTTGATGGAATCGCCTTTGATTGTATCAGAGCTGTCTGAATGAATTCTTATGACATGATATAAAATGCTTGGTTTATTAACATCTCTCAGTTTCTAAACGGATGTGCTTCCTTTGTGTTGATTCTACTATATTTCTGGGTCCGGATTTATTTTCCGATTTTGGGTCCCATCCCTTACCTAGGAATATTTAAATATGACTGTTTGCATTTTGTATTTGCATTTCATAACATATCATTTTGCATAGCAGGTACTCGTCCCAGGGGAGTTTCTAACCTTTATTTGTTTGTAGGCAGAATAGCTGATCTCAACATTCATCGCTATGCGACTCGACAAAATCAAGCCAGAATCATGGAACATGTGCAGGCAGAACTCACTGAAATGAGGACCCGTATGGAGCAGTTCATGATCCTTATGCAGGACATAGCCCAGGGGCAGCAAGACTTGAGGAGTGCAGTTCAAAGGTTGGAAGTGAAAATCCCCAATGCTAACAATCCTCCTGGCGGAGCGGCAGTTAATCCTCCTGGCGGTATTCCTGTTGGTACTGGCCATGTTAATAATCAGCAGATAGAGGACCATCAAGATGATCAGTTCTCCGTACTAAATGCTGACATGGGAGTTCATAACGATGACAAAAGGTATGAAGCATTGGCTGAGAAGGTAAGAGCTATAGAATGTCAAAACTTCATGGGGATTGATGTTGCTGACATGGGGCTGGTGCAAGGGATGAGAATCCCTCCAAAGTTTAAGCCCCCAACCTTTGACAAGTATAATGGTAGTACCTGTCCTAAGACTCACATTCAGGCGTATTTTAGGAAAATTTCTGCATATTCTGACGATGAAAAGCTGTGGATGTACTTCTTTCAGGATAGCCTGTCAGGAGCTTCATTGGAATGGTACATGAAGCTGGAAAGAGCTTATATTAGGAACTGGAGGGACTTGGGTGATGGTTTCTTGAAACAATACCAGTACAACATTGACATGGCCCCTAATCGTACCCAATTGCAGAATATGACACAGGATCCGAAAGAAGGTTTTAAATAGTACGCCCAAAGGTGGCGTGAGTTAGCTGCACGAGTACAACCCCCGTTGATGGAAAGGAAAATGGTTGATATGTTTATGAATACTTTATAGGGCCCATATGTAGAGCGCTTTGCTGGATGTCCGTCTACTGGGTTCTCTGACATTGTAATTGCTGGAGAGAGAATTAAAAATCTACTGAAATCGGGGGAAATTTAAGATGGAAGCGGGGCAGGTTCTTCCAATGTAAAAAGGCTTTTTGGGAGTGGCTCGAAGAAGTGTGAAGGTGAAAATAGTGCTGCCTACGGGCAGGGGGGCAAAGGTAAAAGACTTCAGGGCCCGTACCATCAAGCAGCAGCTCTAACTATTCCGTTTTCGGCTGCCGAATCTCAGCCACAATCTCAAAGACAATACCAACCAAGGCAGAGAATGAGTGATCGTCACTTTGACACTTTACCTATGACATATGCCCAGATGTTGCAGAATTTGCTCCGCTTAAAGTTGGTACAATTAAGAACACTGGCACTGCCAGCAGGCAAGCTACCTTATGGCTATGATGCAAATGTGAAGTGTGAATTCCATTCGGGTGCGCCCGGCCACCATATAGAGAACTGCAAAGCTTTTACGCACGTAGTTCAGGACCTGGTTGATTCGAAAGCTATCAACTTCGCTCCCAATCCTAATGTGATTCAAAACCCCATGCCCCCGCATGGTGGACCAAAGGTCAATGCAATAGAGGAGGACAGAGGTTTGAATCTGGTGACAAATGTTAATCGTGTCAGGACACCTTTGGCAGTGGTGAAAGGGCGTTTGTTAAAAGGGGGCGTGTTCCTTGGTTGTCAGGAAACTTGTTCAGAATGTTTGACTGCGGTGAAGGGCTGTGATGAATTGAGGAAGTGCCTTCAGATAATGATGGATGAGGGTCGTCTACAGTTTGATCAGATGGGGAAGAAGGATGATACGGTCTCAACAGTTACTATCTACTTTACTCCATCAGAGATTCATGTGCCTGCACCTATGCAGATCCCTGCGCCTGAACAGATAGCCCCTGTGACTATAACTATTCCAGGTCCTATGCCATATGAAAGTACAAAAGCGATCCCATGGCATTACGGAGCTGATGTCTATTATCAAGGGCAGAAATAGGAAGTGGAGGTTCCCAAGGAAACTGGTTCAAGTGTGGGGAATGTAGGAGGAATGGGTGGTTTTACCCGTAGTGGAAGGCTCTTTGCTCCACAGACGCTCCGAAACGATGATGCTGAAGCTTCGGCGAAAGCTAAAGGCAAGCAGGTAGTAAACGAAGAGCCTGGGCAGAGGGCGGAGCCTGGTAATTCCTTTGAAAAGACGTCGAATAGTTTATGAGGATTATTCGAAAGAGTGATTACAAAATAGTGGATCACCTGCACCAAACTCCTTCCAAGATTTCTATATTGTCATTACTGTTACGTTCCGAGGCACACCGTAACGCCCTGCTTAAGATTCTAAATATGGCATATGTTCCACAGGAGATATCGGTGAACCAGCTCGAGGGTGTTATTGCCCATGTCAATGCCAATAACGGGTTAGGGTTTACTGATTTTGATCTAACGCCGGAGGGAAGAAATCATAACAAAGCTCTCTACATCTCCATGGAGTGCAAAGGTGCAGTCTTGTCCCATGTGTTGGTAGATACAGACTCGTCTTTGAATGTACTGCCGAAGAAAGCTTTGGCAAAGTTGGATGTTGAAGGGATTGTGCTCCGACCATGTGATTTAGTTGTGCGCGCTTTTGACGGCTCCAAAAGGTCAGTTTTCGAGGAGGTAGAGTTACATGTGAAGATTGGACCCCAGGTGTTTAGTGCGGTTTTCTATGTGATGGATATCCAGCCAGCCTATAGCTGGTTGCTAGGGCGCCCAAAGATTCATGTTGCAGGGGCTGTTTCGTCAACACTCCTGTCGCGGCTGGCTAAACATTTTCGAGTCGCCACCTTATTTTTTAAGGAAAATAATGATAAACCTAAGATCCTAATCCCAAGGGCAGAGATTCCTAAGGTTCGGGAGTCGGTTAAGTGAGAGGAAGGTGTTAGACACCCCTCACTTCCATTGTACTCAATGGAATCCTCCTTAGATTTTAGGGTATGCTTGTTTGTTTGTCTAAATGATTTATTTACAAAAGAATCCTAAGTTTTTTTTATTATTGTACTCGCTAGGGTTTACAACCCTATGCCTACGTACCTTCATTTCGAAGGATCAGAGTAACCGTAGTTGACCTCCCCTATTCCTACCCCTAATCCTATTCCTAATCCTAATCCCAATCCTAATCCTAATCCACTGTTTATACTCTTGGATAAAGAGTTTTATCCCCAAATCTATTGTTTATACTCCTAGATAAGGAGTTCTATCCCTTAAAATCCCTTATCCATTGTTTATACTCTCGGATGGAGAGTTCTATCCCTTATCCATTATTTATACTCTCGAATGGAGAGTTTTATCCCAAAATCCCTTATCCATTGTTTATACTCTCGGATGGAGAGTTATATGCCTTATCCATTATTTATACTCTCGGATAGAGAGTTCTATCCCTTATCCATTGTTTATACTCTTAGATGGAGAGTTTTTTCCCAAAATCCCTTATTTAGGCTCTCGGACCAAGAGCTTTATCCCTAAGCTTTAAATCCTTAAAATCCCTCTTATATCCCTTATTTCAAATAACAAGATCCTCAAATCCCCAAGTAATTTAATAAAAACCCAAAATTGCTATTTACTAAGCGACATAGCAAAATAAATCCCCAAAATATTCCTATTTAAATTTTTTTTGACATAATCCCAAAATAAAAGAATTTTAAATCCTATTTTTTAAAACTATAAACCCAAACATTTTTAAATATACCCATTAAAAACCCAACCCAAAATCATCCCTAAAACCCTAATAAAACTCCTAAATAAAATTAAATCCCCATTTCCTCAAGTAAATTATTTTAGATATATAAACCTATTTATCATGAAAATAATAAAAAATTTAAAAAACATCTAAATATTTATCCTAATTCGATAATTAAATTAAGTTATTAATTTAATTATTGAGGAAAATCCTAAATTAAAAAAATTAACCCATTATATAATTAAATTAAGTTATGAATTTAATTAGTTAAAAAACCCTAAACCCCAATTAAAAATTATCCTAATTAAATAATTAAATTAAGTCATTAATTTAATTAATTAAAAAAGCCCAAAACCCTATTCCTTAAAAATCCTAAATAAAAATCTAACCTAATTAAATAATTAAATTAAGTTATTAATTTAATTAATTAAAAAAAAAGCCCAAAACCCTATTCCTTAAAAATCCTAAATAAAAAATCTAACCTAATTAAATAATTAAATTAAGTTATTAATTTAATCATTCAAAAAAACCTAAAACCCTCTTTCTTATAAATCCTAATTAAAATACTTAAACTCAATTACTAATTAAATTATGTTAATAATTTAATTAAATAAAAAAACCAGGGGGTGCATTTTCTGTTAAAGAAAAAGCAAATGGGCTCATGGTGTGGGGGTGCTTATAGTAACCTGGGCGCCAGGCCCAATTACTAAAGACCCAAGTCTGATAAAAAAGGAAAAAAACACGGTGGAGCGAGTCAACGGTTGACTCCCTCTTTTTTATATAAATTACTTTTTATTTATGATATTTGTTAAATTATTACTATGATTTTCTTTAATATCCATTGATGAATTATATCAAGAACGAAACCTATACAAATTTTAATTAACTATGTATGCATAAAATTCCAAAATAACACAAGGACAAACCATAAAATATGTACATAAAGCAACTTGAGATTCGGGTTTACCAACCTGAATTGCAGTGACCCACTTAAGCTGTTGCTTTCTTTCCTTCTTTCCTTTTCGTTCCTCTTTATCGCTCCTCGCGTATCCCTTTTTTCCTTGGTAATTTCCTTTACATTCCACGTAATTTCCTTTATATCCCGACCCCTCTTCCCTTTTAGTGTTGTTGTTCTTCGATGTGAAGAACAACAACATTTTAAACTGATTTCTTTGTGAATTGTGGGTGAGAAATAATGTGGAAATCAAGATCTATTTATAGATAAAATTAGGTCAAGAAAATTGAATGTGATTTATCAGTTTAGGAAAACTTTAATTTGACCTGATTTTATTTATTTCTTAGAGCCCAAGCCAATGAATCTGGATGGATTCATGACTTGGTGAATTTAAATAAATAAAGAATTAATTTAAATAATAATAATAATGAGAGAAAAAAGAGTTTATTAATGATAATGCAAAAAAAATTGATTTTTTTTTTATGATTTTTTGAGATTTTTTTATAAAATAATGATTTTAATGAGAAAATCATATTTTTTAAAAATGCATTAAATAAAAATACAAAAATTAAAAATTAAATATTAAAAAATGATATTTTTATGATTTTATTTATTAAAACTAAAATAGAAAAAGTTAGTAATAAAGAAAAAACAAATAAAACAATAAAAGTGAGGAAGGTGAGACTTGAACTCACAACCTCTCGCACTTATAGCCCTTATACCCCTCTTCCTACCAATTATACCATTTTATTTATTTGAAATAAAGTGGCACTAGAAATCATATAAAACGGGTCAAAATTTAGGGTATGATAGCTGTCCCTATTTAATCGTCTTCGAATTAGAACGGGGATGTTGATGAGTCTTCCTCTTTTGAAGAGGAGACGATTAAATACAAGAAGGACCCAAATTTTGACCACAGAGTCCGACAGGTGTGGACCCAATTATGGTGCTCCGCTAATGTCCTAATATCCCTATGTAATATCCCTGAGTACAGAAGTTAAGTAAGATTATGACAATCTTTCAATTCCGTAGTAATAAACCCTTATAGAACCCCTGATGAAATCCTGAATTTGATAGAACCCCTGTAACGCTTCTCGATGGAACCCCCAATAAACCTTGAGGAGGTTGTAAAACCCGATGGAACCCCTTAATACTAATACTTGAATAAAAATCCCTTTATGGAATCCCCTGATAAAATCCCTTGGGGAAATCCCTTTGGCGATTATGAACCCTATGCATGTATGCATGTTTGTGTATATGAGTGCATGTATGCGTGCTCTTATGTATGATGCATTATTTGGGCTAACGCCTCTTTTATGATATGCAATGTATGTCCTTATCTGAAATAATACTTTTCATAACTTCCTGACTCCCTGACCCTTGAAACTTTGATAATTATAGTAAGCCATGATATCCTTGATTCCTGTCTAACATGCCGTTAAAGAACCTCCCATGTTGGTTAGATTGTAACGTATATTCCTGTCAGTGTATAGACCCTATATCCTGCTTTGGAAGAATATGATCTCTTTGATGATTCCAAAAGCCGAAGTAAAATCTGTTTTCCCTTTTTAACGCTTTTATTTATACCTGATATTTCAATGCATTATTTCACAATTAATCGACACCTTGTAATCAAGCGGAATGATTTAGGAGGCAAAGAAATATATTTGAAAAAACAAATTTTACTGAGAATGGGCCCGAGAATGGGCAATGATAAGTAAGGAGGGTAATTCTCATAAGGAGATATTACCGTAAATCCAAAAAAATGTAAAATGGAAATAAGAAAACAAATTTATTTATGTTCCTATTAAATTTAACACCAACTGCTATCCCTAAGACTCCAAGATCATGACACTTTTTATGCTCCCATTATGCCTTATCCAGTTTAGCTTCCTTTAAGATCCTAGACGATCAATTTTCCCCCCAATTGATAGCCCCTCTTTGAAGCCCATATCCTTATGCAAATAGAAGTTTCCATCGAGCTCCAGGTCCAAGTCCTTCATAGGAGTTCGAAGTTTCACAATCCATTGGATTCTCAAGTATTGTTAAGTACATTATGAGTGGTCTCCTTGGGATTGGTGGCACCAATATAGGTGGCTTTTGCATATATTCCTTGATCCAATCGAAATCCTTTTGACAATCTTCATTCCATTCAATGATTTGATCCTTATCTGAGTAGTTTGAAGATTGGCTCTCGAGTAGCTGTAAGGTGGGAGATATCTCCCCAAAAATCCATGAACTTCCTTTTTTTATCCTTGGAGCTGGAATCCCTTGAACGGATTTCATTTTGTCCCTTATTCCCTTTTGACTGACCATGGACCCTGATATTTTCCAGATCTGATTCAATAGGTACACCTTGTGGGCTTTAGTCGTAACTTGAATTTCCTTAACTGATCCAACAACTTTTGCAAGTTAGTTATGTGATCTTCTTCCTTTTGTGACTTGATAATCGTATCATCCACATGGACCTCTATCTCCTTATGCACCATATTACCATAATCCTTTGATAAGTTACTCCTACATTTCTCAACCCCACAGGCGTTACCTTGTGACAAAAAGTCAAATTGTTTCTTAACTTCTTCCCTGATCTGGAGGGGTATGCCTGGTCTAGTCCTCCTCAGCCTTTTGCTTGATTGGCGTGCATCCTAGTTTGAGTAGTAATTCGTGCTCGACGATGTCCGTATCACGTCCAGGCATATCTATGTACCCTTGCAATAGCTCGATCAACCTTTCCTTTATATCCTTATTCGAAAAAACACCGACTTTGACCTCTTCTTATCTTCCTTAGTTCCCAGATCGATCACATCCACTGGTTCCTGGTGAGGTTGTATTTCCTTATCCTCTTGCCTCAACAGTCTGGCTAACTCTTTGGGAAGCTCACACTCGTCCTCATCACCCTCTTCCGCTTGGTTAATCGGTAATTCGAAGTCATTCAAAATTATAGCGGTGTCAATTTTAATAGGTCCATTTTTGAATTTGCATGGGGAAGAAGATTTTTTTTATCCCTTTTGGAATGAAGTGCTAGAAATGAAAATATTGAAAGAAGGTATATTTCCATTCTGACTAAACAGAAAATGAAAGAAATAAGATCTTGATTGAAAACAAAATGCAATTTTATCGATAGAAATAATCCAATGAAATAAAAGGTGGCCCTACAAAGCTTTGTCCCCTTGCCTTGGGCATAACAAGGGACTTATTATTATTTTAAGGAAAAAGTAAATTACTTCGAAACAAAAATCATCTCAGAAATCCCGATGGTTCTCCAATTGTCGAAATTAGGCATTCCTTTCTTCCTCTTCCATTAAGGCCACATGATCCCAAATTCCAAATCCCATATCATGGAAATCGCCTTCTAATACTTCATTAGCTGGTTTGTAACCCAGCCCTAACAAACCCTTCTCCCCAGGTGACTCCCATTGTTTGCCCCAGTTTATTATGTCTCCCTTATTAATAAGAAATTCATCCCCCATCCCTTCCATGGCGTTGACTGTTGCCCCAGTGTACCCCAATAATGCGTTATCTCCCAGATTTAGACCTTCAGGGTCTACAACACTGACATCATGATTTCCGGAATACCTTTTATTGTTATGTTGATCGGAGGATGACTGCCCAATCTTTCTTGTATTCAAACCGTTCTTAATCCTTTCTCCAATGATAACCAAGTCAGTAAATCCTGTTGAGACTGCCCCAATCATCCTTTTGTAGTATATTCCTTGTAGGGTATCTATAAAAATATCCGCAAGTTCACTTTCCAATAATGGAGGTTGCACACGAGAAGCTACTTCCCTCCATCTTTGGGCATATTCTTTGAAGGACTCATTCCCTTTTTGAGACATGTTCTGCAAATGCGTGCGGTTAGGAGCCATGTCCACGTTGTATTGGTATTGCTTCAGAAAGGCGCTTGCAAGGTCTTCCCAAGTCTTAATGTGAATCCTCTCCAATTGCATGTACCAGTCCGAGGATGCCCCACTAAGGCTGTCTTGGAAAGTGTGCATCATCAGCTTCTTATTAGTAGCATGGGCACCCATTTTTCGAGCAAACATCCTAAGGTGATTCTTAGGACAACTGACACCCTTGTATTTCTCACAGTTCGGAGCCTTAAACTTGGGAGGTATGACCACATCGGGCATCAGACATATTTCCAAAGCATCCACTCCAAAAACATTGAGTCCCTCCACGGCCTTTAACCTTTCCTCAAGTGCATTGTACTTATCGTCAATCCCTCTCCTTTCCCTAACAGCGGTTCCTTTATTTTCGAGGGCCACTTGTCTCAGATTTTCACCCTCGTATGCGTAATTCCCACGCGGAGTAGGTCTGTAAGTAGTACGAGGTGCCCCAGTGGAAATATGTGAAGAGACGGTCCCCTCGAGAGGTTGGTTAACCGTTTTGTGCTCACGCTTTAGATCATGGACAAACCAAAGTAGAGGGTTATTGTCCTCAACATGGGGGGAAGGAGTAGGAACCTTCGTTTGAGGACTTGACCTGGTTCCTCTGGCTATCAAACTCTGGATGGCAAGTGCTAGTTGATCACTCTTGCTTTTCATACCTTCCACGTTCTCCTTAACAATATCCATTTCTCCTTTTAGAGTGGCCAACTTCTTTTCCAAATGATCCATAGCTTTCCTCCGGTACGCTCGAGTGCGAGGTCGGGAAGTCAGATTGTTATGCTCAATGACTCGGAGACAAAGTTTGTAAAAGGAAATGATTTTTGTTCTTTATTCCTTTTTCCTTATTTTTTGAATGCATGTTGATGCATGGATGTATGAATATGCATGATGTATGCTAAATAATTTTAAAATTTATTTGGGGGGAATTCCAAAATCCATTGTAGTTAGAGATGAATATAAAATTAGGAAAATAAAAATAATTCCTTAGGACTAACCCAAAACAATAATCCCAAAATGGAAACTCCCGAACCCTAGAAGGTGTAAACTAAATAGATGCCCCCAATGCCTTCTTCAAATGAGCTTTGAACTCCTCCAAGTACCCTTTCTTGAGCCCTTGCATTTTCCTATCCTCTTAGATCTTCCACAGGTACAGCTAAGTCCTTAGGCTTGACCCTTTTCCCTTTTTTTTTTTTGCTTTTTTTATTTATTTTTTTATATTTTTTTGCCCCCACGCCCCTTGTATGGTTTTTCCCGCTCCTTGTAAGTATAGTCCAAAATGTTCCAGCGTAGGAGCTATGAAAATCCTTGAATCGGAAGTCACATAGAGAAGGATCATAAAGTTGTGCAAAGGCAATGATGGCATCTACCTTCATAGGGATCCCTAAGAGATCGAGGATCCTTCCATACTTGTGTGTAAACATCCTTTGAGCAGATTAAGTCTTGAAGGTCTTTGAGACTTTGTAAATCAGCACTTAGCATTCTAATGCATAGGGTAGCCCTTTCTTGTTTGAATCCATCTTTCCAATGTTCCTACAACACATCTTGAAATTCCCCACAAAATGTATATATGCAAAAAAATGCTTTTAAATGCATGATGACGTGGACACTTTGTTTTTTTTTGTTTTTTACTTGGTTAGGATAAGGTGAAAATGCAAGCATGACCCTAACTAGGTAGGCTCCCTATGATAGGTTAGATCTATGTCTTGTCTACCCAATCCCCTCACATGTAGGATGTAAAGTTTGGACAGCATAACGACCCTATAATATATAGACTATACCCTTGTTTTACCATGAGAAGGAGCAAGACTTCCTATGGTAATCCTTTGGGATAAGCCTCATCTTGGTAGGACCCTAGTAACAGCCCTTGAGGGTTGAATACATAGGGTCTCCATGAGTTGGCAAGGGGTAGGCTAAAAGTTCTCAGAGTCTCAGACCACATCCAAATCATCCTCTACGTTAGGGGCTAGCCCTTTCATGAGGACACCTTTGGAAGGATCTATTCTGAGTGTGGCATCAATGAATTGTTGGGGATGTCACATCCCCCCAAAAACATTTCCGTTCCACGTCCTAATCTAGGGTTATACTCCAAGCTTGGGTTTTATCTTCACGCATCATATGCCCCAATCCAATGCATGATGACAAAATAAAACAAAAAGGTCAAATATAATAAATAAACAAATATATAAAATAAAACCTGAGAATAATAAAAACAAAAAAACAAAAAAACCATAAACACCCAAGACAAACAAACAAAACCCTAAAGCCTAAAGTTAGGAGGGACTCCCTTTTGGGAGGAATCCAAAGCAGAGTCGCCAGCTGTCGCGGCCGGCTAAAAATTTTCGAGTCGCCACCATATTTTTTTAAGGAAAATAATGATAAACCTAAGATCCTAATCCCAAGGGCAGAGATTCCTAAGGTTCGGGAGTCGGTTAAGTGAGGGGAAGGTGTTAGGCAACCCTCACTTCCATTGTACTCAATGGGATCCTCCTTAGATTTTTGGGTATGCTTGTTTGTTTGTCTAAATGATTTATTTACAAAAGAATCCTAAGTTTTTTTATTATTGTACTCGTTAGGGTTTACAACCCTATGCCTACGTACCTTCATTTCGAAGGATCAGAGTAACCGTAGTTGACCTCCCCTATTCCTACCCCTAATCCTATTCCTAATCCTAATCCCAATCCTAATTCTAATCCACTGTTTATACTCTTGGATAAAGAGTTTTATCCCCAAATCTATTGTTTATACTCCTAGATAAGGAGTTCTATCACTTAAAATCCCTTATCCATTGTTTATACTCTCGGATGGAGAGTTATATCCCTTATCCATTATTTATACTCTCGGATGGAAAGTTTTATCCCAAAATCCCTTATCCATTGTTTATACTCTCGGATGGAGAGTTATATCCCTTATCCATTATTTATACTCTCGGATGGAGAGTTCTATCCCTTATCCATTGTTTATACTCTTGGATGGAGAGTTTTATCCCAAAATCCCTTATCCCTTGGCCTATATTTATACTCTTGGAACCTAAAAGTTTTATCCCTTATCCCATCCCTTATTTAGGCTCTCGGACCAAGAGCTTTATCCCTAAGCTTTAAATCCTTAAAATCCCTCTTATATCCCTTATTTCAAATAACAACATCCTAAAATCCCCAAGTAATTTAATAAAAACTCAAAATTGCTATTTACTAAGCGACATAGCAAAATAAATCCCCAAAATATTCCTATTTAAAAGATTTTTGACATAATCCCAAAATAAAAGAATTTTAAATCCTATTTTTTAAAACTATAAACCCAAACATTTTTAAATATACCCATTAAAAACCCAACCCAAAATCATCCCTAAAACCCTAATAAAACTCCTAAATAAAAATAAATCCCATTTTCCTCGAGTAAATTATTTTAGATATATAAAACTATTTATCATGAAAATAATCAAAAATTTAAAAAACATCTAAATATTTATCCTAATTAGATAATTAAATTAAGTTATTAATTTAATTATTGAGAAAAATCCTAAATTAAAAAAATTAACCCAATTATATAATTAAATTAAGTTATTAATTTAATTAGTTAAAAAACCCTAAACCCTAATTAAAAATTATCCTAATTAAATAATTAAATTAAGTCATTAATTTAATTAATTAAAAAAATGCCCAAAACCCTATTCCTTAAAAATCCTAAATAAAAATCTAACCTAATTAAATAATTAAATTAAGTTATTAATTTAATTAATTAAAAAAAAGCCCAAAACCCTATTCCTTAAAAATCCTAAATAAAAAATCTAACCTAATTAAATAATTAAATTAAGTTATTAATTTAATCATTAAAAAAAACCTAAAACCCTCTTTCTTATAAATCCTAATTAAAATACTTAAACTCAATTACTAATTAAATTATGTTAATAATTTAATTAAATAAAAAAACCAGGGGGTGCGTTTAGCAAATGGGCTCATGGTGTGGGGGTGCTTACAGTAACCTGGGCGCCAGGCCCAATTACTAAAGACCCAAGTCTGATAAAAAAGGAAAAAAACACGGTGGAGCGAGTCAACGGTTGACTCCCTCTTTTTTATATAAATTACTTTTTATTTATGATATTTGTTAAATTATTACTATGATTTTCTTTAATATCCATTGATGAATTATATCAAGAACGAAACCTATACAAATTTTAATTAACTATGCATGCATAAAATTCCAAAATAACACAAGGACAAACCATAAAATATGTACATAAAGCAACTTGAGATTCGGGTTTACCAACCTGAATTGCAGTGACCCACTTAAGCTGTTGCTTTCTTTCCTTCTTTCCTTTTCGTTCCTCTTTATCGCTCCTCGCGTATCCCTTTTTTCCTTGGTAATTTCCTTTACATTCCACGTAATTTCCTTTATATCCCGACCCCTCTTCCCTTTTAGTGTTGTTGTTCTTCGATGTGAAGAACAACAACATTTTAAACTGATTTCTTTGTGAATTGTGGGTGAGAAATAATGTGGAAATCAAGATCTATTTATAGATAAAATTAGTTCAAGAAAATTGAATGTGATTTATCAGTTTAGGAAAACTTTAATTTGACCTGATTTTATTTATTTCTTAGAGCCCAAGCCAATGAATCTGGATGGATTCATGGCTTGGTGAATTTAAATAAATAAAGAATTAATTTAAATAATAATAATAATGAGAGAAAAAAGAGTTTATTAATGATAATGCAAAAAAATTTGACTTTTTTTTTATGATTTTTTGAGATTTTTTTATAAAATAATGATTTTAATGAGAAAATCATATTTTTTAAAAATGCATTAAATAAAAATACAAAAATTAAAAATTAAATATTAAAAAATGATATTTTTATGATTTTATTTATTAAAAATAAAATAGAAAAAGTTAGTAATAAAGAAAAAACAAATAAAACAATAAAAGTGAGGAAGGTGAGACTTGAACTCACAACCTCTCGCACTTATAGCCCTTATACCCCTCTTCCTACCAATTATACCATTTTATTTATTTGAAATAAAGTGGCACTAGAAATCATATAAAACGGGTCAAAATTTAGGGTACGACAACTCCATCAGAAGATAAAGTTTGCCGTGGATGGTCAGGTTGTCACAGTATACGGAGACGAGGATATATTTGTCAGCCATCTGTCATCGTTCAAGTATGTGGAAATGGACGGCGAGATTCATGAAACTCTTTGTCAAGCATTCGAAACAGTGAATATTGAGAATGACACTCCTTTTGGTGAGGCAAGAGCAGGGACTTCTATAGTTTCTTACAAGCAGGCTCTCGAAGTAGTACAGTAAGGTCGTGCTGAAGGGTTGGGTCAGTTGATCGAGTTTCCTTTCAAAGAAGACAAGTGCGGAATTGGTTATCAGCCTCCTCTAACCCCTCTGCCAAAAGGTCAAGAGCGTCAGGGACCTGTCTTTTTCTTTAATGGGGGAATCATCAACCCTGGTCAAGTCTTTGCTACAACTGAAGACGAGGGGGACAACGATTATGACATGGACAATTGGGTGCGCCCATGTGTCCCGGGGCAGAAGCTGAATAACTGGTTCTCTGAAGACCTCATCCAAGCTACCTTGCAGAAAGAGTAATTTTTCTTTGTTTTTTTCATGTTGCATGTAAAATCCTAGGCTCTGCCCAAGGCCTAGGGATTTCATTGTAGGGCCACATTTGTTTCATATGCAAGTTTATCATTAATAAAAGGACATTTTTTGTATTAAAAAATTGTGATCCCTGTCTTTCATTTTACACTTTTCGTTTTATTTCAAATAAAATGGCAATGTTTTCTCCATAGTTTGTTTTCTTTCTTTTCAAAAAGCTCTTTCTAAAATAAAGCATGAACCATCATTCATGCAGAAACAATCATCCGGATTCAGTTGATAACGATTATGTTATGGCTCGATATGACTTTGACAATCCGATTTACCAAGCTGAAGAGGGAGATGAGGAAGATTGTGAACTTCCCGAAGAATTGGCCAGATTATTGAAACAGGAGGAAAGAGCTATTCAGCCTCATCAAGATTCACTAGAAGTCGTCAACCTTGGCACCGAGGATGCGAGAAAGGAAGTCAAGATAAGGGCAAGCCTAGCGGAGAACGTGAAGAAAGAGATGATTGATATGCTACGTGAATATGTTGATATCTTTGCCTGGTCCTATCAAGACATGCCAGGATTAGATACAGATATTGTTGTGCACAGGTTGCCTCTTAAAGAAGGTTGCTCCCCCGTCAAACAGTAGCTTAGAAGAACTAAACCAGAAATGGCCAATAAGATCAAAGAGGAGGTGCAGAAGCAGTTGGATGCAGGCTTCTTGGCCGTCACCAGCTATCCACCATGGGTTACGAATATTGTCCCGGTACCTAAGAAAGATGGTAAGGTCCTGATGTGTGTGGACTACCGTGATTTAAATCGAGCAAGTCTGAAAGATGATTTTCCATTACCTCACATTAATGTGTTGGTAGATAATACAACTCAATTCTTGGTATTTTCCTTCATGGATGGCTTTTCCGGTTATAATTAGATAAAAATGGCACCGGAAGACATGGAGAAAACAACGTTTATTACCCCATGGGGTATGTTCTGCTATAAAGTGATGCCTTTTGGTCTAAAAAACGCAGGGGCAACTTATCAGCGTGCTATGGTGACACTCTTTCATGACATGATTCATAAAGAGATTGAGGTTTATGATGATTGCTAAGTCGCAGACTGAGAAAGAGCACTTGGTGAATTTGAAAAAGCTTTTTGAACGGTTGAGACAATTCAGACTGAGGCTGAACCCGAATAAGTGTACTTTCGGGGTGAGATCTGGTAAGCTGTTGGGCTTTATTGTCAGTGAAAGAGGAATCGAGGTTGATCTAGCAAAAGTAAAAGCAATACAAGATATGCCAGAGCCAAGAACAGAAAAGCAAGTTCGTGGTTTCTTAGGGAGATTGAACTACATTGCTAGATTCATTTCTCACCTGACAGCCACTTGCGAGCCAATATTCAAATTATTGAGAAAAGATCAATCAATCCGTTGGAATAATGATTGTCAAAGGGCATTTGATAAAATAAAAGAGTATTTGCAAAAGCCTCCGATTCTTATGCCTCCAGTTCCAGGGAGACCACTGATAATGTATTTGTCGGTGCGTGAAAATTCAATGGGTTGTGTTCTCGGTCAACAAGACGAGACAGGTAGGAAAGAGCATGCCATATACTACCTGAGCAAGAAATTCACAGATTGTGAGTCTAGATACTCAATGCTTGAGAATACGTTTTGTACACTTGCATGAGATGCTAAGCGTTTGAGACAATATATGCTGACTCATACAACCTTATTGATATCAAAGATGGATCTAGTCAAGTACATTTTTGAAAAGCCAGCTCTCACCGGAAGAGTTACCCGTTGGTAGATGGTGTTGACAGAGTATGATATACAATATACTTCCCAAAAAGCCATAAAGGGTAGTATTCTGTCTGACTATCTTGCTGAGCAACCAATTGATGATTATCAGCCAATGAAGTTTGAGTTCCCTGATGAAGACATCATGTATTTGAAAATGAAAGATTGTGACGAGCCCCCAGTTGACGAAGGGCCAGATCCTGATGACAAGTGGAAATTGATGTTTGACGGGGCTGTTAATGTGAATGGTAGCGGCGTGGGGGTAGTTCTCATAACTCAGAAAGGTTCCCATATACCTTTCACTGCCAGACTGACTTTTGATGTCACCAACAATGAAGCCGAATACGAAGCCTGCATTATGGGTATCGAAGAAGCCATTGATTTAAGGATCAAGACTCTTGATATATTTGGGGACTCCGCTCTAGTGATGAATCAGATCAATGGAGATTGGCACACCAATCAACCCAACTTGATCCCTTACAGAGATTATGCGAGAAGACTGTTGACTTTCTTCAAAATAGTAAAGCTGTATCATGTACCTCGTGATGAGAATCAAATGGCGGACGCTTTGGCAACGTTATCTTCTATGATTCAAGTGAATTGGTGGAATCATATACCCAAAATTGATGTGATGCGGCTTGATAGACCTGCTCATGTGTTTGCAGCCGATACAGTGACCGGTGATAAACCTTGGTATCATGATACCAAGCGTTTCTTAGAGAGTCAAGAGTATCCGACTGGAGCATCCACTAATGATAAGAAGACTTTGAGAAGGTTGGTGGGCCGTTTCTTCTTGAATGAAGATGGTGTATTATACAAAAGAAATTTTGACATGGTCTTGCTCAGATGCGTGGATAGACACGAAGCAGACATGTTGATGCAAGAAGTGCAAAAAGGTTCTTTTGGTACCCATGCTGGTGGACATGCCATGGCAAAGAAATTATCGCGAGCCGGTTATTACTGGATGACCATGGAGGCTGATTGTTTCAAATATGCTCGGAAATGCCACAAGTGCCAGATTTATTCTGATAAAGTGCATGCGCCACCGAATCCTTTAAACGTGATGAGTTCCCCTTGGCCCTTTGCCATGTGGGGCATTGATATGATTGGGAAGATTGAGCCCACCGCCTCTAATGGACATTGTTTTATTCTGGTGGCCATTGATTACTTCACCAAGTGGGTGGAAGCTGCTTCGTTTACAAATGTCACCAAGCAGGTGGTTGCCCGGTTTATCAAGAAAGAGATTATTTGTCGATACGGGGTGCCCGAGAGGATCATCACTGACAATGGTTCTAATCTAAATAATAAAATGATGCAAGAGTTGTGCCAGAGCTTCAAGATCGAACATCACAATTCTTCTCCGTATCGCCCAAAGATGAATGGTGCTGTCGAGGCACCCAATAGGAATATCAAGAAGATTTTGCAAAAGATGGTCGTGATGTACAAGGATTGGCATGAAATGTTGCCTTTCGCTTTGCATGGGTACCGTACATTAGTACGCACGTCTACTGGGGCAACCCCGTTTTCTCTTATGTATGGAATGGAAGTGGTCTTACCGGTTGAAGTTGAGATTCCTTCTCTTAGGGTCATGATGGATGTTAAGCTTGATGAGGCTGAATGGGTTCGAACGAGGTTCAATGAGTTGAGTCTCATAGAAGAGAGGAGATTGGCAGCAATATGCCATGGACAACTGTATTAGAGAAGGATGAAGCGGGCATTCGATCAAAAAGTGCGTCCTCGGAATTATCAGACAGGTGACTTGGTGTTGAAAAGGATTCTTCCTCCTAGTACAGATCACAAGGGCAAGTGGACTCCGAATTATGAAGGTCCATATGTTGTCAAGAAGGTTTTCTCGGGCGGAGCCTTGATGCTTACAACTATGGATGGTGAGGATTTTCCGTCGCCTGTAAACTCAGACGCAGTCAAAAAATACTTCGCATAAATGGACCAGCTGGACAGTAAAATGAGAGTCCAGGCAAAAAGGGCATCCCGGCGAACCAAAAAAAAAAAAGGGGTTCGGGCAAAAATTAGGGATAAAATAAAAAATGAGTACACCCGATAAGTTGAAAACCCGAAAGGGCAACTTAGGCAAAAATGGGTATCCCGGTGGATTGAAAACCCGCAAAGGGCGATCCAGGCAAAAGAGGGATTTAGCGAAAGGCTGTGATCTGAGTAATCTGTACCCCGTCTCGTTTCAACAAGAGGTATTCCGAAGGATAGGAATCTGTCCAATCATCCCCCGCGGAAAGCAAAGCACTTGGAGAATCTTGAAGACATAAGAACCATAGCAGGATTGAAACTCGATGGATTTCTGTTTTCCACATTGCCATTAGGATAGTTTCTTTTCTCTTTTAAGCAATTACCTCTTTCCAGGAATTGCCTCTCGATGTAAGCGCATATTTTCGGGCTTTTCAATCAATAAAATTTTCCTTATTCATAATTTCCATTTCTTGTGTTTTCTTTTACAGTTTGTTTTGATTACAAAAAAAACATCCGAGTTTTTTGATAAACATTGCATTTGAAAACATCGAGGTTTTACAATGACATGCGGGCAAAAGAAAACAATTAAAAATTTCTTTGAATGCCATGTGTTCTTGGATGATGAATTCAAACCCAGGATACCCTGGGGCATGTGTGCTCACCCTTTTGTTTGCAGGTGTTAATGTTCGTTGGTCAGCCCATCAATGGCACGTGATTTCTTCAGTGTTTTTTCCAGCAGGACTTAAATAATAGTTCTCCCCAAGCAGAAGCGGTTACCTCAACAGGGATTTTCTTTCTTAAGGAACATGGTTGATCCCCATCCCTCAGCAGGTGTTTTCCTTCCTCAGCAAGAGTTCGTCTGATCTCAACTCTTCCAGCAACCAGGTCAGAAAGTTGTCATTTCCCCTGCGGAGTTCTATGGTTATAGTTCTTCCCCAAGCAGATTGGTGCAGATGATGCCTCCCCAACAAAGCCATCATTCCTTTATAGTAATCTCAACAAGTTTAGCAGTTTAGAGCCTAGATTGTGTCAACATTATCCCCAGCTGGGAGGATACTTCCCCACAGGCTCTCAGAGATCAAGTAATTTGCCTTCCTCAGCACGGTTTGTGATCGCAAGGATAATCCAGCTTTGTTATCCCCAACGGAGTTGCCTTCTTTTCCTCAGCATTTATTTTGCTAAGGAACCTGTTTGCATCTTGGATGTAGTATGCATTGCATCCTTAAAAACGCGTAGCATTTCCATCCGAGATGGAGCATTACGCCATGGAAAAATTCAAACATATGCATGCGAAGCATAAGCCAGTTTTGGTACCTCGTGTGAGAGCCTAAAATTGTTTCCCTGCTATCACATCGACAAAGCAAAAGAATGCCTCGCTCATTCCCCCAACAGACATTTCAAAGCAGTACTAGGGTTTCACCACTTTTCTCCCCCAGAGTCCTACCTCGGTTTGTAAATCTTTTGATCTTACATCTTAACCACATTTTTCTGGAACCATTCCCGATAGGATTCCCTTAGCCATTCCCGATAGGCACCTTCTGGGTTTTGAACCTTAGTCATTCCCGATAGACGTATAGACCAACCTTATTTCTTCAGGAACAATTCCCGATAGGATTCCCTTTAAGTTTTAAACCTAGCCGTTCCTGACATACCCATTTACCATTCCCGATAGGTAAGCCATAGGTTTTCAACTTTAGCCGTTCCCGACAGGCGACCTTTGAGTTTTAAACCCAGCCATTCCCGACAGGCCCATTTACCATTCCCGATAGGTAACCCATAGGTTTTCAACTTTATCCGTTCCCGACAGGTGACCTTTGAGTTTTAAACCCAGCTCTTCCCGACAGGCCCATTTACCATTCCTGATAGGTAACCCATAGGTTTTCAACTTTAGCCGTTCCCGACAGGCGACCTTTGAGTTTTAGACCTAGCCGTTCCCGACAGATTGTTTACCATTCCCGATAGGTAACCAAGGTCCAAGCTCAGCCATTCCCGACAAGCCCATTTACCATTCCCGATAGGTAACCCATAGGTTTTCAACTTTAGCCGTTCCCGACAGGCGACCTTTGAGTTTTAGACCTAGCCGTTCCCGACAGATTGTTTACCATTCCCGATAGGTAACCATGGTCCAAGCTCAGCCGTTCCCGACAAGCCCATTTACCGTTCCCGACAGATTGTTTACCGTTCCCGACAGGTTGTTTACCATTCCCAATAGGTAACCTTAGGTTTTAACCTTAGTTGTTCCCGACAGGTAACCTTTGAATTTCATTTATCCCTGACTCTTTTCCACCAGCATCCACCACCACAACTGCTGTGTTTGTCATATATCTTTCCCTTTTGCCCACAGAGTGCAAATTTTCTGGTTATTTTTGTATTCAATCCCTATGTACCATGATTTTCTGACAGTCGTTGCTCTCATCCCTTCAGGTCCACAGTTGATTGAATAGGGGCAGCTGTAATACCCCAAAATTTGCCCTCTTATCTCTCTCCAATAATTGGCTTATGTTTCACTCATTTGCATTTCATGATAGGTCATAAAGCATCATACATATCATTGGTTTTCCTAAGGCATGGGATCACGGTGTTCTTTAAGCAGAGGTTTCCATGTTTATTCATCAAAACAAGAGGTGGAAAATCGAAACCGGGACTTCAACATCCTTTCCAAGCAAATTTGGGTAAATTAGGTTGCGGTAACCGGTTAGCAGTTATGCTGTAACCAGTTACATAGTGTATTTTTCACCAGAAACGCAGGTTTTCAAGCATGTAACCGGTTAGCAGATATGCTGTAACCGGTTACCCTGTACAAAGTTGCAGATTTTGCTGCATTATTGGGACAGCACCATTGCACACACTTGGGTCTTTGATTCTACAACATTATAGCAACAAGTGGAATATTCTATACATCTCTAGACATTTCAATTCAATTCAATTCCAAGGGGCATTTATTCTAGTGTTTCACTTCAAATCAAGTGCACCATATTCTTTGTTTCCAAGCATCTCCACCTTTGGATGTTAAAATTCACCTTGGGATTGTTACCGAGTTGATCCTAACTAACCGAGTTAACTACCTTGACTCGGTGAGTTGAGTGTAACTAACTCCGACCCTAGCTCCAAACCCAAAGCTAAGTCTAAAGCTAATCCCAAACCTCCCACACTCCAAACCTAAAGTCTATATAAGAAACCCTTCACTCATTTTTCAAGGGATCCACCATTTTTCACCAAATTTCTCACATTTCACTCTCAATTTTCTCATTTCTCTCTGAAATTTTCTGCTACTTCTACACCTTCATCTCAATTCTCTCTTCCAAACCCTCACAAAAAGCTCTTATTTCTTGAAGGATAATCACTTTTCACATTGAAAAGTGATTAATTCTTGAGCTTAAACTCCATCATTTGGCTTTCTCTGGTTGGATTTCTGGAATTTCAGATTATTCTACTTCAATCCAAGGGTTTCACACCATTTATTTTGGTGCAAATTCGATCTCGGTGATTTTTCACGATTTTGCTCGGTTTCAACGCGTTTTAGCTATTAATCGAGGAATCTCTGATTTTCTTTAATTTTCTGCACCAAGATCATTTTGCAACAATCACCAAAGCAAATCTCCGCTTTGTAGGTTGGTTTTCCTTAGATCTATACTTAATTTAGCTTATTTGCAACTTATTCGATGTAGATCTTTGGTGATTTTTGATTTAGATCCATTTGATTGAATTTGATTCTTGATGTTGTTGATTATTGGATTCCATTGGTGTTTGATGACTTTAATTCCATGTAATTTCGTGATCAGTTGATTGTATGTTCATTCGGATGTTTGGAGAAGTGATTTGCTGTTGAAAAGTGCTTTTGGAACTGTTTTTTTTTTATTCTATCCCAGAGTAACCAGTTAACACAATTACAGTGCAATTATGTTAACCGGTTAACATGTTGAAATTTTGCGTAATTGGTCTGATTTTGAACTGTGTAACCGGTTAGCAGTTATGCTGTAATCGGTTACCACTGCTGCAGAATGTGATTTTCTTGCATTTTCTTGTTTATTTGAGATCCTTTGCATGTCTAAACTTCATGGATTAATGTGTTGATGATTGGTGGACTATTCTTGAGCTGTTTCATTTCACACTATGGTATGAACATGACTTTTCGACATGCGATTTTTGGTTTTATCGTTTATGATCATGTTTGCGTTGTTGATTAATTGATGCGATGAACACACATAACACACACACACACTCCTTGAGCATGCTAATTGTGAATTAATGTTTGTGTTACTGGAGTTGTTGTGTTGCGCATGCTTACTTGCATTCAATTCCATGAGGTGCATACTTGATTTGGTTTGTTCATGTACTTAAAGTGGTGCATTTTTTCATGATAATTTCAAGGTTGTTTACCATGTGGTGACATGATCGTGATCATGATTGATTGAATAATATGTGAGGCTTGATGCATGATTGTTTTTCATGATTGAATCATCTTCAAATGTTGCATGCTGCCCTGATTTTCTACTGCTGTCTATGTGCACACATGATGTTATATGTGATGCTGTTTGACTTTTTATAGCTCCTTTTGTGCTAAATCATGTGTTGTCATAAGTTGTTTTGCTTATGTGCCAATTTTACTGTTGTATGGATGCTGTAGCGCTGTTGTAACCGTTGTTTTTCTTGTTTATTCTCTTTCTCTTATGTGTTGGAATAGTATGATATAATGCTTTGTGTAGAACTTTTTTCACACCCCTTAGGGATCCTAGCTCATCCTTAATCTTTGATTAAGGTGAGGTAGGATAAGCATTAGGTAGGGCTATCCCTCTCTCTTTTCTTTAGACTAGGTGGCTCTTATACCCCACACAACCATAGGATCTCCATGCATGATAACATTAGGATTGTTAGTCTTCCCCTCTTAGAATTTTTCCTTTCCTAACCCTTTGAGTCTCTCTTTCTCATCTCAAAACAAAAAATCAAAACATGTAATAAAAACAACAAGTGTTGTATGACATGAGCCTTAAGTACATGGGAAATGGAAGGAGAAGGGTTTCCCTTCGCCTTTCTAGAGTGTTTAGCATACGTCCTGTTAGGACGACCATGCGACACATTCGTTCCTATGTCATAGACTTTAGTTCAATACTTGTTATAAACACGAAATAATCAAAACACTTCTTCTTAAAAGACAAAAACAAACAATTCTCTTCTCATCTCTTCACTCCATTCGTAAAGGATGTGTTACGTCCGTTCTACTGCAAACAGGTAAATGCCTAAGACTCCGTACAACGAGCTGCGACACCTAACCGCTGGAACGCGAACCTTGACGTACTCCACTAAAAAACAGAAACAAAGCGAAGTCATCCCTAGTGAGGGGAACTATGTCGCTCTGATTCTCGCGTGCGAGCGGGATACGTAGGCAGGAGATCGTGCGAGATCTCTCCGAGCACAATCCTTTCACCCTTCCCCAACCCGTAGTCCGAACTACGTTGACTCTGACTTTCCCGCTCCCGAGGGGAATATGTAGGCTTAGGACGCGATGTCCTATCGAGTCACTTCTTTTTCTTTTCTTCATCGTTCCTTCGCTCCTTTCTGTTCCAGTTCCTTTTCCTTTCCATTAGCAGGGGAGCTCCAGATGACGACACCCTTTGATCGAGACAAACAAGCGTGGATCCCATCGGGTACGATGGACGCGAGGGGGTGCTAATACCTTCCTCTCGCGTAACCGACTCCCGACCCAGTTCTCTTGGTCGCGAGGCCATGCTCTTTCCTTTCCCCCAGGTTTACGCAGTGTTTCCTTTCCCTCTCTTGGGATAAATACACATTGCTGGCGACTCTGTTTCCGCGCCACTTTCGCGTTTGTACTTGGATGAAAATCCCGGGAGCGACAATATAGAAACAAAGAAAGTTTGATGACCCAAAGGACAATGATCTTAACCAAGAATGGTGATTGATCAAAAGAGATTGAGAGGAGCTCAAGTGATCAATGATCGACTCGATTGGGAAAGGAGAGACACTACAACTTGAGGATAGAGATGACTATTCTTAGAGAGAGGGCCAAACTCCCTTACCCAAGAAATAGTCATAATGAGAGTCGGACAAATCCCACCCCATTCCCTCTCTAGCACTCAAAGTATAGTGCAGAAGTTGAAACGGACAGCGTGACAACTCCGATTTGTACAGCTCCCGTGCAGCATGCTCTAGTGCATTGTGTGAAACTCCGACTCCACGGGGGCAGAGAGAAGGAAAGCTCTAAAGGAAACCTAAAGAGAAGCGCCATGGGATAGATCAATAATCGAAATGAAGTTTTGATTAATTAATCAAAGGGAGGGATATGCTAATAATTTTCCAAAATGAACTTGAAAAAATTATTAAAGCAAAGGGTGTATTATTGGTTGTACAAGATTAAGCATATTCTTTTGAGAAAAAACTTAATGCAAAGCAAAGAAAGAAAGTACAAAACAACACCAAATGATACTTAAAATGCAACACAAAACCATGTTATTGTGATCAAAGAAAGTGCAAGAATGATCATGTTCACACCATGTCAAGAATATGAACAAATTGAATAATCGAAATCGTGCATCAAAAGTTCATAAGTATGCTTCAAACAGAAGTTACATAACACTTAAAACATCCATAAAAATCAAACATATCAATCTATGGAAGTTAGAAGAAGAAAGCATGGCAAACACACATGAAAAAGCATGAAAATGGCCTTCTGGTTCAGTGTTAACCGATTAAAACTTTTGCACTGCAAAGTCTTAATGGATTAACACTTGAAAATCTGCAAAATAACAATGGTTAATCAATTAACACTTTTGCACTGCAAAGTGTTAATCGATTAACACTGGCACAGGGGCAGAAAAAACAGTTTTCAAAAGTGCTTTTGGCCAACTTATTGATTGTGCAATCACTCCAATGTTAGGGCAAACAATTATGCACGAAAAATCAAGTTTAAAAACAGTAAATGATCAACAATGGAATCAATTAAATCATCAAGATCATGGATTAAGCAATGGCATAATCAATTCACTCACAAAAGTATCAAACTACATAGCGAATGATATGAAAACGTCTGAAACAGTAAAATGAGTGAGATCTACCAACATACAAGCCGGAGGATTGGCTTGGTGATTGTTGCAAAGGATTCTTGATGAAGATAATCAAAGAAAACCATAGGAATCTTCAATCGTAACCGAACCGTATTGAAACCGAGCAAATTGTGACAAAGCTCCGAAATATGAATTCAAATCGTTGAATCTTGAAGTAAACACTTGAGATGAATCCAAAAGCTTATAAAACTCCAGAAATCCAAGTATAATTGCAAGATGTTGAAGGTTAAGCTCAAGAAATAATCACTTCCAATGTAGAAGTGATTATCCTTCAACGGTGAAGAGCTATGGTGAAGTTTGGGAATAGAATGTAGATGAAGATGAAGAGATTGTAGAAAATTCAGAGAGAATGCGAGAGAATTGAGAGTGAAATGTGAGAAGTGTGTGTAAAATGGTTGATGAAATTATGGAGAGCTTGTGAAGATAGTGAAGCTTTATTTATATAGAGTTTTGGTTTGGAGTGTGAGAGGTTTGGAATTTGGTTTGGACTTAGCTTTGGGTGGTTTGGAATTAGGCTAGGAATTGGTTACACTTGACTCACCGAGTAAAGCAGTTAACTCGGTTAGTTAGGATCAACTCGGTAACAATCCCAATGTGAGTTCCAACATCCAAAGGTTGACATGCTTGGAACACAAGGAACATGGTGCACTTATTTGAAAACGATGCATTGGAATAAATTTGAGTGAATTCTTGAATATTCTTGAGATATCTAGAGATGTCTAGAAATTCCACACACTGCTAGAATCATGTAGAAACCTAAAATGTGAAGTGGTAGGTTGCTGTCACAAAAAGCACCAGATTCTGCCCATTCTTCCTGTGTTAATCGATTAACACATTTGCACTGCAAATGGTTAATTGATTAACCAGGCCAAAATTTCCCCAATTTGCTTAAAAAATGGTGCTATGGCCGCGGTTCCAATTTTCAACCTCTTGCTTTGATGAATAACCATGGAAACCCTTATTTTATGCCTGTCTTGATGATGTGATGACCTTGTGAGGATGTTATTAATCGGGCATGGAAAACCTGAATATCCTGCAACAAGAAACACATAGGGAAAAGTGCGAATGCATATGTCGTCGATGCGAATGCACATGCTCATGCAAAAGGCAAAAGAGAGAGGTCAAATTTCAGGTTACGACAGTGAAAAGCAGCGAGAGAAGAGAGAGAAGCGAAAAGTGAAAATGAACGCTTCCTCCCTCTATTTATAGACAGACCAGGGGCACGTGCACGAGCACGCGCGACGTAGGGGCATCATCATGACCCTAGCATAGCCATGATTACGCATTAAATTTAGCACGTCGCTCGATGCATGGTGTAACACCCCAAATTTATTAGAATATTTATTTAATTTATTTAAATACAATATTTTTGAATTTTTGGTGATTTTTGGTGGTTTGTGTTGACGTTGGCATTTTCGTAGAGTTTCAGTTATTTAATTAAATAATAGTATATAATATGAATATATTAGTATTATTATTAATTTAAATAATATTAGAGGAATTAAGGGTAAGATGGACTTTTGAGGAGGATTAGTGAGGGTATTATGGGGAAAGCCCATTTTGAGAGCCCAAGGATTTAGCAAAAATGAATTGGGAAGAATAGGATTCATTTTGTTAGACCGTGAAAAGAAGGGAAAAGTGCAGAGTTCTGAGGAAAGAAGGAAAAGGCAAGGATTCAAGAAGGTTTCCGAAGAATCAGTAGAGAAACTCTGGATCGACAATCTAAGGTATGGGGAGTACTGCCTTTCATTGTTTTCTATATAGGAAGTGATGTGTTTAAAGTGGATTTTGGGGTTTTTTGGGTTTTTGAAGGGTTTATGAGTTATTGATGATTTAGAGGTATTTCTGAGGATCGATGATGGATTATTAAGGGTTGAATTGATTCGGGTAAAAATAAGCCTTCGGGGAAAAACCTTCTTTGATGATATGTGGATCTTGTATGAGAAAGGGATTTATGGGAATCTTGAGAATTTGTGAAGGTTTAGGTATTTCGAGTTAGAATAGTGAAATTAACCGACCTAATAGTCGTAGGTTTTATGCCTTTGATTGCCTTGATGTTTCAGGACTATTTTGGGAGTGTTTTAGGGGAGAATTGATTGAATGAGATATATAAATTGTTGATAATATGATGGTTGTATCCCTAAAATAAGTGTCATATGTTGTTATAAATGTTATACAGTCGTAGGATTTTGAATTATGAAACCGAGACTTTTTACAAAATCTAAATCGGAGGTCCGAAAGGCCTCCAACGATGAAAAATGAAAAATGTGTATTCTGTAGGTAAACGGCGAGCGCCATAAGGCTTACGGCGGTCGCCATGTAGTTCCGTCGCAGCCAGACAACTTTGGGTCCAGATACGATTTTGATCATAACTTTTGATCTGTAAGTCCGATTGAGGTCCCATTTGAAGTGTTGGAAAGCTAACGCGATGAACTACTTTTTAGTGAAACCAAAAGAGTAGTATGGAGTATTTTTCCACTGTCTAAACTATGAGGAATTGAGTTTAATTGTGATGATATACGTATGATAGATGTCGTTGTTGAATTAGTGGTGTTATGAAGTTGTGATTGCTGAACCTTGATGTTATTGATGATCATATAATGATGATATCGTGATGTTTGATGATTAATTGATGATATGAATTATCGCGATGTATATTAATGATTATGAGTTGTTATATATGATGTTTGATAATTTAAATGATGATATGAATTACCACGAGTGTATTGATGATTTTGAGCTGTTTATACTGATGTTTGATGATTAAATATTGATGTGAATTAGCGTAAGCTATGTTGATGATGATAAGATGATGATGCATGATGTTTTGATGAATAAGTGACAATATGACAAATATGAAGTTTTGATGAATGATGATGCACATAATGATATTTTGATGATGATGATTATTGATGTTGTGTATCATGCATTCATAGCATATTCTGGTGATGAAGTTAGGACTTCGGTCCAGTGATGATGATGTTAGACTTCGGTCTATTGTGGCTTCCATCCCATTGTGTGGATGTGAAGTGGTTTATGACGTGCTCCGGTTCTCGTGTGAAACCGATCCTATTGACGGGGATCTTTGGAGGGTGATGGCCTAAGTGTCCATCGATTGTGATGATTGGTACCACATGCATGCGTCATGTTGTGCATTGCATTTATGTGGCATGTGTTGTGATTTATGATGACGTGTTTTGATGTTTGCCTTGTGATGACTATGATCATGTTGTATATGATGATGACGTCATTTTTATGCATATCTTATTTTATATTAATTATAATGAATTGTATTACTCACCCTGTCTGTTTGAATGTTGCCTCCACGTGGGTAACATGCAGGTGATCGGGATTAGCTGTGGATGCTTTTGAGGACTTTTGAAGTTATTTGCATTTTGGTCGATGTAAAGGGTCTTGCTCTGATAGTGTAACATCGGGTTGGGTCATTGAGTCGAATCATGTTGAGTTTTATTTGGCTATTATTTTATTGGTTATTTGATGACTATGGTTTATTTTAATAAACCCTTTTGTGGGAATTTTGTGGTTATGGTGGTTCTGCTGCCCTTTGAAGACTTTTGAGTTATTTTGAGGAAAACTCGTTGTTTACGGAGCAATTTTGTTGATTTGAATTCATTGAGAAATATGGACCCTTTGAGGTGATTCTGATTTTACTATAATTTTATGTTTATTCCGCTGCGATTATTGTGGGGTAGAAAAGGGTGTTACATTAGTGGTATCAGAGTAGGTCGGTCCGTCCGGCTAGGTTGTCTAATGTTGTCTATTCCCTAGTGTGCGACATGTGTGTGAAAACAATGTCGATGCTTGTTTTGTTTTCCATTTGCAGGTTGGGAATGAAACAAGTGGGGGAGAAGATGGTGCTTCTCCAAGATGCTTCAGGTGTGGATGCGATGGCTAAGTATGGTGTTGGACGCTACGATAGTTTGGTAAAGATAGTTTGTACCTCCTCATGATAGTCGGCTGTTATTGACAAATTGAGTAACTGGTCATCCTTAATCTCTTGTTGATAATAGGCGGGATCATGTTGGATGGGATAAACATGTCTTGCGAGCTTAAGTGGTGTGCGCAGTGAATTGTTTGAAGTTAAGCCAAGTGCTTACAGATGGTTTTGATGAGTCGATGGAGGATGATGCCAAGACGTTTATGTTGAGGGTAATTTTGAGGATTAGTAAAGGTGGAGACGTTAGTGTTTTGCCTTTTGTTTATGAAATTTCAAAAGTGTTTCCTGATGGCGTAAGTGATTGGCCTCCAGAGCGGGAGGTAGAGGTTGTGGTGGATTTGATACCAGGTATGAGTCTGGCGTCAATGGCTCCTTACCGGATGTCTACATATAAGTTGGGAGAATTGAAGAAACAATTGGAAGAGTTACTGGGGATGAAGTTTGTTCGACCGAGCGTTTCTCTGTGGGGTTCTCCTGTGTTGTCGGTGAAGAAGAAAGATGGTACCATGAGATTGTGTGTAGATTATAGATAGTTGAATAAAGTGACGATCAAGAATAAGTATCCACTTCCGAGGATTGATGGATTAATTGGTAGGTGCCTGTGTGTTTAGCAAGATTGATTTGAGGTCTGGTTATCATCAGATTCGTGTTAAGCCTGATGATATTTCGAAAATAGCTTTCAGGACGAGGTATAATGACTATGAGTATGCTGTGATGTTGGTTGGCGTATCTAATGCACCTAGTGTGTTTAGGGAGTATATGAATTGTATTTTTCATGAGTATTTGGATAAGTTTGTGGTGGTTTTTATTGATGATATTCTGATATACTCTAAGCCTGAAGAAGAGCATCCTGATCATTTGAGAACTGTGTTGCAATTATTGAAGAAGAAGAAGAAGTTGTATGCAAAGCTGTTAAAGTGTGAGTTTTGGTTGAAGGAATTGAGTTCTCTTGGCCATGTGATTTCAAGTGGCGGGATTTCTGTTGATCCCTCTAAGATTGATGTTGTGTTATAGTGGGAGACTCTGAAGTCTGCTACCGAGATATGAAGTTTTCTGGGATTGGCGGGCTATTACCGCAAGTTTATCGAAGGCTTTTCTAAGTTGACATTACCTTTGACTTAGTTGACTCAAAAGGGGTCAAGCTTTTATGGGGGGTGTAGCTTGTGAGGAGAGTTTTATGGAATTGAAGAGGAGGTTGACGACCACTATAGTGTTTGTAGTGAACGATTTTTGTCGGTGACGCGACCACCTTATCGCTGAATTTGGGTTTTCCTCCTCAAGGAGAAAGGGGTGCTACTTTCTGATTTCTTATTTATCCCATAAAGCTGAAAGGGAAAGGGAAGGTATCTAAAACTAACCTTGCACGTGAATGTTTAACTAAACAAATGCTTATAGAGATTGGGGGGTCCGGGGTCAGGTTATACAATGGGTAGTTGTCAATTACCCATCCTATATGTGGTTATCCACAGGATATTAGCATTAGGTTCCGCTTTTGTACTTGATGGTGTTTATCCGGTAATGGGTTGGGAAAGTTTCTTGGGAAAGTATGACAAGGAGAGTGAGTTTTTATTGATGTTCTGGTTTTTCCCGATGTTTTTGGTAAGGTACTAGACCTAAGTTTTGATTGATGTGTGAAGGTACTGGACCTAAGGTTTTTGATTAGTATGTTCGCTAAGATTTCACAATCTTATGCCTACGTATTCCCATTTAAACGAAACAGGGAAATCAAAGCAATCGTAGTTCCTCCTACTCTAAGGGAGGAAAAATGTTTTGGTGTCTTGTTCAAAGCCCAAGACAGAGGCTGAAAGGTTGAATATTTGTGTCTTGTCCAAAGCCCAAGATTAAAGCTAAAAGTTTGTCTGAGAGAGAATTTGTCATCTCTAAAGAGGGATTGTTGATTTTTGTGTTCCTTGATCAAAGCCCAAGGTTGAAGCTAAAAGGTTGATTGACTCCATTAAGGAAGTCCTTATACAAAGCCTAAGAGTAGGCTGTATGAAACCGACTCAACAAGAGAGTGTATATATTGGTGTCTCGTACAAAGCCTAAGACTGAGGCAAAAAAGAGACTGACTCTTTGGAGATATCATTATACAAAGCCTAAGAGGAGGCTGAAATGAGAAATTTAAGTGACTCTGGTGAGGGTATTTTTAGGTATCTCGTACAAAGCCCAAGATGGAGGCTAAAAAGTTTGACTCTGCGGGAAATTATTATCTGTCTTGTACAAAGCCCAAGATTGAGACTAAAAGGATTTTGACTCCGACGGGGAGGTTTACATGTATCTTGTACGAAGCCCAAGATGGAGACTAAAAAGGGGTTGACTCAATAAGAGAGTGCTTTTATCTATCTCGTACAAAGCCCGAGATTGAGCCTAAAATGGGTCGACTCAACAAGAGAGTACTGAAAGGTGATTTGACCCAACAAGAGAGTCTGTAAGAGTGATTGACTCAACAAGAGAGTCTGACAAGGTGATCGACTAAACAAGAGAGTCTGAAAAGTAATTGATTGACTCAACAAGAGAGTCTGAAAAGGTTAGCTCCGATGGGGAGAATCATTGTACAAAGCCCAAGAGGAGGATGACTTTGCTGAGGAAAGGGTCATTATACAAAGCCTAAGAGGAGGCTAACTTTGCTGCTGGGAATTCTTGAGATCCCGAGGCAGGTCCAAATGGGAAATCAACTTTTACAGGGGAATGCAGAAGAGTTGATAGATCAGAAACCTTGAGGCTCTGATAGTGTCATGATGACTTGACCCTAGTTGGGGGATTTTGGGAGAGACAGGGTTTTAGAACCCGCAAGTTTTAACTCTGCTGGAGATTAATCCGGAATCTAGAGTTTCTCCTATACTGTGTAAGGTACTTGAGAATGTATTTGAGACTCAAGAGGTCATTAGACTGTCCAAGTCTATTGGAAGAGTTTTATCTTTTGTATGATGCCCAAGAGGAGGCCGACTCTTTTAAGGGATGAGTATCAACCCTAAAATTAGTCTGAGGGTTTTGACTCCTTTTTAGAAAGACAGCTCTAACGAAGGATGACTAAGTTCTGTCCTATACTTGTAAGAGGTCTTCAGGGTCCTTGTACTAAGCCCAAGAGAAGGCATGAGAACTTCTAAGAAGCCGAAGGGTCCTTGTACAATGTCCAAGAGAAGGCGGGGATGCTTTTAGGAAGCCTGTGGGACTCAAACCAAGAAAAGTTCAAGAAATGCTATTCATCGAGAATAGATCATTTAGTGAAAGTTCTGAGGTTTGAAGAAACTCAAGAGATGCTATTCACCAAGAATAGATAAACTCTGGGGAGTAGAATTTCTTTGACAATTTCTAGGGGTGAGAGTCTGAGAAAAGGTTCACGGAGAATACAGCCTTTCTCCTTGTTCCATATTGTATAAGCCCAAGAGGAAGCAAGATTGTATCTGGAAATCCTATGGGGATCTAGTTTTGTTTGTTTTAAAAGAGTGACCAACATGGCTTTACCTAGTTCTAGACCTAGTTGCCGGGGAAAACTCTAAATAAAACTACTAGTATATATACAGTTGATATATGACAAGTATGTAAAAGGATATGAAAGAAGACTAACCGTGCGCAGCTTCCCATAATACAGTTATATATATAACATGTATTTACAAGAATGAAAGAAGACTAACCGTGCGCAGCTTCCCACAATACAGTTATATATATTAAAGCAAGTAAATGAAAGCGAATAAAAACTTACAGGTGAGCCAGCTTCCATGCTGTATTGTTAGTTGTTCAAAGAAATTAAAGAAAGTTTTGATAACAACTGTATATTTGAATCTAAATCAAAAGGAAAGTTATTTTGAAAAGATTGTTGGGGCTTATACTCAAGGAGAGGCCCAAGGTTTAACAGTGATTGCGCCGTTGTTTTGTAAACTGTACTGGAACTTATATAATGAATGAGGCCCAAAAGGTTTTCTGTACAAAGGTATGGGTCTTACAACTCAAGGAGAGGCCCAGATGATTTTGAAAAGGCGACGATCGTGCCATTGTTTTTGAAAATGTACAGAGGGACTTATACAATATGTGAGGCCCAAAAGGTTTTTTTTTATTTACAAAGGGATGAGACTTACACTCTATTAGAGGCCCAAAAATTACTTTGAAAAAGAAAGATGGGACTTACAACACGAGGTAAGGCCCATATGATTTGTTTGAAAACGGCGATCACGCCGAGTTTTTTTAAAACACAGTGGGTCTTATACAAAGACTGAGGCCCAACAAGGTTTCTTATTTACAAGGAATGGGTCTTACACTCTATTAGAGGCCCATGAGTGTTTGAAAAAAGTTTGATAAAGATCAAAAATCAAAGAAACCCTAATTTCATTTTCTTGTAAAAGTAATCCTTTTAATAAAATGAATAAAATGACAAAAATACCAAATAAGTCTAAATAAACTACTTGTGATTTTTGGTTAAGGTTTAAAAAATGAGTTTTTAATCTCAAGATGATTTAGGACTTATTTGATTTTGATTTTGATTTTCAAGGTGAATATTCATTTTTTAAAAGGTTTAAAAACAATAAAAATGAATTTATTTACAAAAATATCAACTCTATTAAATAATTAATATAAATTTTATTTTTTGTGGAATAAAATATTTTAACATTTTTGTGATTTTTTTAAAAAAGAACCAATAAAAAATAATTAAAATTGAGAGAGAAATTAATTTTCCAAACCGTTTAAAATAATATAACAAATATTAAAAAAAAGTGGAAAAAGTGATAAAAAAAAGGGTCTGGGGCGAGGGGGGTTCGAACCCCAGACCTTTAGGTTGCAGCGCACGCCTTCTACCACTGGGGTGGTGAAACATCCGTGTATCAAAACCACCCCATGAATATATGAGGCATGCCTTGTTTTTGTCCTGGCCAAGGCAAGGCAAGGCAGGTTTTGGCAAAAAACATGAAGGTTGTAACTTTCTTATTTCTCCATGGATTGGGACAAAATTTAGGTCTATCCTGCCTAGAATTTCACAAGGAATTCAATGGTGGTGTTGGTTTTTTTAGATGAGGTCCCCATTTCAAAACCCGATGGTGTTCTTGAAATAGGCCTATAATTGCATTTTCTACGCTACCTCTTGTTACAGGCATGAATTACATGATGAATTGGTTCAAACACAACATATATAACATGTATGAGATGTGTATGATCAGTGTACTTCAAAGCAATGCATATTTCAGAAAGTTCAAGTGATGATGCACTTACCTCTTGAAGCTCCTTGTGCTATCTGTCAAATTCTTTGTGCCAGAAGTGATTTGATGCTTTAGACACTTTCAATTGATCCCTTAGAAGCTTTTAGGATGATTGGAATCAGCTGGAAACCTCAGGAACAGAAACTGGCCCTTTCTTGCAAAAGGGACAAAAGTGACCAATATCGCAACTCTCTCAAATGGTGTTCCAGATGTGGGGAACCATTTGGGACAGTTCAAGGATGATATTTGGAGTGTGTTTAAGGTTTTATTTGGTTTTGAAAGTGACTGGATCAAGACATGGCTTGAAAAATGCAAAAAAGTCCAATTTTGAGGTTTTGAGAGGGGACTTTGTGATTTTGGTGTTACAGGTCACACTTGAGAGTTTGGACAGCTTAGATATGACATATTGGATGTGTTTGGATCATGAGCTGTGATGGAATTGCTCTCTAACTCAAAAACTCAGAGATACCTTGCAAAAGAAGGCATTTTGGCCTAAAGAGGTGGATTTTGAGGAAAGCATCAGTTTGGGTGCTTTGGTGTACTCAAACTGAGCACAAATGGGCTTTGGCCTTTGGCCAATGTTATGCAAAAGGAATCTCAAGTCTCCTCTAGCCATTGACTTGAGATTAGGGTGCAGGCTTTGTAGCTTTGGTTCAGAGATAAATTTGGACTGAATTCAGTTGGAATAGGCTCAGTTCATGCCACCTTGGTGCATCCATTGAATGCTTGAAAACAAAATTGGAGTCTTGTCCCTTTTTAGCTCTTTTAGGTTTGGCAAGGCTATTGTGGAATCTTGGACTTTGGAGGCATGGAGATCATATCATCCCCCTTGGATTTGATCCTCAAATGTGTTCAAATTGATGACAAGGCTTACGCATATCTGATTTTTCCAAATCGAGCAAAAGTGCAAAATTCTGCCTTGAAAAAGCAGTTCAGGATGCCATGTTTCAAAGGTTGTATCTCACAACTCAAATGGAATTTGGAGTTGATCTGGTACTTGTTGGAAATCCCTCATGACATACTTCAACTTTGATGTTTACCCCTAAACCTGGATTGACTTGGATCAAGGTGAAAAATGTCCCTACATTTGGGAAAAAGTAAGGCAGATTCTGACTTAGTGAAATTTTCACTAAGTATTGGAAAAAAGTCATTTTCATGTTGTCGCTCCCGGGATTTTCATCCTAGTACAAACGCGAAAGTGGCACCGAAACAGAGTCGCCAGCAATGTGTATTTATCCCAAGAGAGGGAAAGGAAACACCGCGTAAACCTGAGAGAAAGGAAAAGCATGGTCTTACGACCAAGAGAAATGGGTTCGGGAGTCGGTTACGCGAGAGGAAGGTATTAGCACCCCCTCGCGTCCATCGTACCCGATGGGATCCACGCTTGCTTGTCTCGATCAAAGGGTGATAGAAAAGAATACTGGAAAAGGAACTGAAAGAAAGAAAGGAGAGAGAAGAACAAATGTAGGGAAAATAAAAGAAGTGCTCGCATGGGCCCTACCCCACTGCCTACGTATCTCATCGGGAACATGAGAATCAGAGCGACGTAGTTCCCCTCACTAGGGATGGATTGTCTGTGTTTTTTAGAGAACGGCTTACGTCCTAGCTCAGGTGTTGCAGGCTCGCTGGTCCGAGTGCGTTACCATCTTGCAAGAGAACGAGTAGAAGCGCGTTCGTGCGTTGAGAATGAATGAGATGAGAAAAGAATTCCCGAAGGAAAGACGTTATTGTTTGTTTTTGTCTTTTAAGAGTTTTTTCATTTGTTTGCATATGATAGTGTAGCTGGATCTTAGTCATTGGAATGTGTACCTTCTCACATTCCAAGATGGAATGGGTAAGAAAGCACACTAAGGGTGAAGAAGACCCTCACACTTAGTTCCAATTATCAAGGTTCAAACACACTAGCATACTTGTGTTTATTAAGTGTTTTGTTGATTATGAAGTGAAGAAGTGTTTTTTATTATTTTCACCTTCAACAAGTATTGCATTTAAGTCCCTCATACAAGATCAAATATGTAACACATTGACCTAAGATGGGCCATATGCTACACATCTTAAGATTATAAGAGAAGACCCCTTATAATCTTTTCTTTATATGAAAGGCCTAAATGCAATAAATGCCTACCTTTATTAGATATTTTGAATTTTCTTTGAGATGAGAAAAGAGACTCAAGGGAGGATAAAGGTAAAAATCTATATGGACTAAGACACCCCCTAGTGTTAGCATGCTTGGAGATCCTATGGTTAGTGAGGTTTAAGAAACCTAACCTAAAAGAAAGGAGAAGAAAGAAGAAAGAATACAACTTACTTCCAAAATGGAAGCTAAGTTGATTCTAAAAAGGGAAGAAAGAAAGTTATGAACACAAAGCACTATTAAATGCTTAGACAATCACAAATTGAATGATTAAAAAGTGAAGTAAGAAGTTAGAATGTGGAAGCATATCCACACTCAATTGGCTTACCCTTAGCCCCTGAAATGGTTAGCACAATTACTTACAAGTAAAGTAAGAAAATATAATGAACAAATCAAACTCAAACAAGTTGACAAACAAAGTAAAATGAGATTGAATGCTATACATGCTTCCAAGTCAGAATGTAACTCATATTTACACAACCTAATGTTATCCTAAATGAGCATACCAAATCATGCAAACAAAATCTCAATCCAACAAGAAGCAAAGAAGAAAAGGTGAAGTGATGTGAATGTGGTTCATACTTGTGAAACAAGTGACTTAAGGTGCAAGATAAACATCAAACATGCAAAGATGAAACCCAAATGTCACAATCAGAAGTCAATTAACATGCTATACATCCTCAAACAAAACCACAACTCATGGCACAAGTGCCTTCATGATCAAGCAAACCAAACATGAGGCATGCATTCACAAAATGAACAAGTTAAACTTCATGCTTCAAACAAATAGCAAACCTGCTTCAAAAATTATGACTTTCACCAATCAAACACCTTAAACACATGCCATTAACATATCAAGTCCACAAGCAATGAATCAGAACCAAAGTCACTCAACAATTAGGTCAAAGTCTCATGGAAGTTTCATGTATTCATGCTCAAAGCAACACATCAAAAGTCATCCAAAAAAGACTTAAAAATCATCTCATAAATCTCAAACATACCTCAACATATTGTGACCACAATGCAAAAAGAAAGGCATCAAAATCATTTTTTATGATCAAGAACAAAAATGCACAAAATCATATGTCACATTAAGTATGCATACAAATGGAAATTCAAAAGAAATAATGGAACAGGGGCAAAATGGTCATAAAATCAGAAAATAAAATCATGAAAAATTTCCTAAATGTTTTAAGAATACACATGAATTTTTTTAGAATTTTCCAATATGTTTTGGTATTTTTAAAAATTAGAAATCAAACGCGTAGAAAGAAATAAAAATGAAAAATAAATGCAAAATGCAAGGGGGTATGAACATAGCAATTGGACAGTTCAAAATCATTGGGCTTTAAAAAAGAGAAGGTGCAAATAGCATTCAGGTTAGGTCCATTAAGCACGCAGAACATACTAACAAGCATGGAATCTCAGTCAACAAAATTGACTCACTCATGGCCATTGGATCAAGTCACAGTCAAACCATAGTCAAAGTAGTCATAATCAACACACACGCGCGAGGGAACACATTCATTAACATGCACTGCACCACACGTTGCATAAGTGAATTCAGAAAATAGGCACGTGAGGTGCATGCTTCTTTTAATGCGCTGGCAATGTTTCATGCGTTGGATCAACAAGATCAAACGGCTGTAATTCCAACTGGCAAGAAAAACCCTAGAACGAAGCTACCGGCCGGAGAGGGACCTCCGGTCACCTTCTCCGGCGAGAACCATCACCTGCAACTCTCACATCTCACAAAAATCCACAAATATGGTACCAAATTGAAGCTGAGCTTATGTAGGTTAAGAATTCACTCCCAAAAACAACACGTCATGCACTCAAAGCAAGAACAGAGGAGATGAATTTGTGCCCTAAGTTTTGCAACTACGCCTTTAAAAGGCCTATCAACTAGCCGGAGTTAGGAATGCTCCTATTGAGCTGAAACCAACAAGAAACAAGTGATAATGAAGAGAAAACGTGCAATCAAAGTTCAAGAACTCAAACCTGAAGTTGATGAAGCTTTGAGTACACAAGAATACCAGAGGAAACTGCTCCTTCCTTGAGCTTCACTTGGCCAAATAAAGGCTTTCAACTTTTGCAAAATGATGATGGATATGGATTTGCAGTGATGCTAAACTTGCAGAAATGGAGTTGCTCTAGTTGTTCTTGATTCAACCACACCAAAACAATGAGCAATGGAAGCACAATGGAGTTGAGATCGTGGAGAAGAAAATGAGCAAAATCAGAGAGAGTGAGAGAAAAATTCTGAAGTGAGTGAGAGAAATGAGTGTTGTTATGAGAAATGTGAGTGAGATTTGATTTTATAGTGTGAGTTAGAAGTGAACCAGAGGTGGTTAAGTGAGTGAGTTGTGGTGAGTTATCATGGTTAAAGTGAGTCCATCCTAACTAACTGAGTCAAGTTAGTTAGGGGACGAGTTATCAATGGCTGTGCTAAGGTGAGGTGGATGTTTAGAGTGTTATGGTGGAGATTAATTGAATAAAGAAAACTCATATATGCTGCAACAACATAAACTTGTTCTACAAGCTTTCTCCTTCCATTTCCATGTATAGTGAGGCACGTGATGTGGTGTTCATGAAAAGTGTTTGGTTTAAAAGGGCAATGGATGAATGGTATGAGTAATGCACGTGCAAGCTTGATAATAACAACATCAACAACATTTGTTTTTTCTGGTTTTTTATGGAAGTTTGGAACAATGGAGATATGGTTATTTTGGTGATGATTTTGTCTATACCCAATGGGTGGTTTGATGTGTTTTTGAGGTCATTGGAAAGAAGAATCATAATAGAACAACTTTGGTATGAGAAATGAATTGAATTGAGGCTTGGAATAGGTTGAAAAAGGGATTGGAACACACAAATTTGGAACTGATATAAGGGCGTGGCATATGGTCGTTTGACAAAGCAACATGGCACTTAGGTTTTCAGCATGATCATAGCAAATTGGACTCATCATAACTTCTCAACCTTTGATCAAATGAAAAAATCATAAACACCACTTTTGAAGATCTCACATAGAGGAACAACTTTCATGTTGAAAGATTTTTCATTTGAGGCCTCTAACCATGAGTAATTGATCAATACATTTGGCCCACCATGTGTTTGTGAAAATGACTGCGCGCGTGCCTTGAAAATCTTGGTCATGACCTAGTTTTGAACCTACTTTGCTCAAACTTTGATCAATCATATCTCACTCAATTTTTGTCCAATGGAGATGTTCCACACATGGATTTGAAGCTTAAAGCAAGATCTTTCATTGAGGCAGAGTGGATTTTTCATTTGGTGCTCCAAATTTAAATGGCCTTGGTTCAAACTCTGATGCAAAATGGCCAAAACTTGCTATTTTTAGTAACCCTACCTCATCCAAAAATGGCAACTTTCCACATCTTGATTTTTTCATGATTCCTTTGGAGTTTCTTGATCAAATTTTGTACATTGGACATATGTAACATGAATTTCATGATTTTGGGCTCAAAAGTCAAGAGTTGACTTTTTCCTCTGATTATTTGACTTGGCCCCAAATTCCCTGATTTTTTATCTTTCTTCCAATTGAAACACTTCCAAAACCAATTGAGAGGCAATTTTCCATACACATACACTTAAGAACATGTAGAATATCATGACAACAAGCTTTGTCCAAAAAATCAGAGATATCCTGATTTTATTAGAAACCCTAATTTTGACCCTCTCTGGTTAGGAGGAAATTGCACATCTTCCAAATCCAAATTCCTCAGAGTATGTTGTGTATCCTCTTAAAGGATGATGAGAAATGCCACTTGAGAATGATTTTGAATCAATGAGCTATCTCTTTTGAGGGTTTTCCTTCAATTTTTGAACCTCTTGCATGTTGAAGTATGTATTGCTTCAATCTCCCATTGGATCTCACTTCCTTGAGGTTTTGGAAGATCAATTGAGATAGTATGAGACATGAGAGACCTCTTGGCTTGCCTAGAGCCAACTTGATTGACCTTTTTGTGCTTTGAATGATTCCTTGATTGTCCACCTTCCACCTGATCACATGCCCTGATGGTAAGAAGGATGCTATGCTTCATTTTTCTATGTTAAATGCAATGTAATGTTAATGAGGTGGATATGATATGATAAATGATAATGCCATGCTATGATGACAAAAGGGGAGAGCAAATTTTGGGGTATTACACATGTTTTTAGCCATTTTGATCAATCCATAACTTAAAATCCATGAGGAATTGGAATGAGATGTAGTTGACACTTTTAAAGTATGCCATGAGATCTACAAATCCATCTTTGGACCATCCAAAATGGTTGCTTGGATCTCAAGTTATGATCCTTGGAAGTTGGTACCCTAGCCACTTTGTTCCATAACTTAGAAAAATTCTAAGTTTTTTATGGTTACCCCTTTTACAAGTTAACTCATTTTCTTTGGTTTTTCTTGATGAATGATGATTCAAATCACACATTAACATTGTTTTAGGGTTAAGGAACCTTGGTTGACCAAAAAATCAAAAAGTCAAACTTTGACTTTTTGTATAGTTGACTTTTCCAGCAGATGAAATCTAAACTGTGCGATCCTTTATGAAATTAAGTCCTTGACCTAAATCAAACTTAACGGATGGATTCCATAGGTGTTATAGGGTGTGTTGACTCATGTCCCAAGGTTTAAGAGCATGTTTTGGTCAAAAGTCAAAGGTACAATTGACTTTTCCTGCGAAACCCTAATTGTGGTCCAGATGAAAATGAAACTTGTGAATCAAGCTTCTTTGATCAATCCATTGTTGCAAATGGATCAATGTAGTGTATTTAAGTCCCTCAAATCATGTCTTGGGTTCTTGGCTCATGTTTTGTCCCAAAAGTCAACTTAGGGGTGAATTAGGTCAAGAAACCCTAATTCCTGATTTTTGATGAATGCATCCCCTGAGGCTAAATTGACTTGATGATATGGTCTATGAGGTCCCATGGAGTATCTTAGGTTATGCTTTGAAGCATTGGCTCATGCCCAGATGAAAATTTTCACCTGGAGGCCCTGGTCGACCAAAACCCTAATTTGGTGACACTAGTGATCTTGAGGACTGATCCACTTGGAATGTTGCAACCTTGTGCTTGATTCTTGATGTGGGAGTCCTCCTGATCCTTCATGGATGCTTGAGAGGTTAGACAAGTTGAATATCATCTCATTTCTTGATTGATCCTTTGTCTAAGTGTTATGAGAGGGTTTAAAACCCTAATTCTTGATTGTAGTGGATGCTCACCCATCTTTGGGGAGGCATATAAGTACATCCATATTGTGATGATGATTTGAACAATGATGGGAAATCTTGGTGGTCAAAATTTGGGGTATGACAGTGTTGATTTTGTCTAATCTGAGTGAATCTTTTGTGGTGAATTGTGATGTGACGAAGATGGGTCCTGGTGGGGTATTGATGCAGAATGGACAAGTTGTTGCCTATGCTTCGAGACAATTGAGAGTTCATGAAAGGAATTACCCTACGCATGACTTAGAGTTGGCCGCTGTGGTGTTTGTGTTGAAGATTTGGAGAAATTATTTGTTTGGCTCTAAGTTTAAAGTGTCCAGTGATCATAAAAGTCTAAAGTACTTATTTGATCAGAAAGAATTGAATATGAGGCAAAGAAGGTGGTTGGAATTACTGAAGGATTATGATTTTGATTTGAGTTATCAGTCGGGCAAAGAAAATTTAGTGGCCGACGCGTTGAGCAGAAAGTCATTACATATGTTGATGCTTATAGTGAGAGGATTGCAATTAATCGAACAGTTTCGAGATTTAAGTTTGGCATGTAAAGAGACTCCTGACAGTGTGAAGTTAGGAATGTTGAAGCTGACAAGTGGTGTTTTGGAAGAAAAACAGAGTGGGTCAGTAAGTGGATTTGAAGTTGGTGGACCAATTAACGTTGATTAACCAAGGTAACGGAGGTGAATTCCGAATTGATGAGAATGGCATGATGAGGTTTCGAGATAGAGTGTGTGTTCTAGGTGTTCCAGAGATCGAGAAAAGTATTCTATTAAGAAGGATATCGCAGAGTTTGTTTATGCGTGCTTGACGTGTCAGAAGTCGAAGATTGAGCATCATAAGCCTTTAGGTATGATGCAGCCATTGAATATTCCAGAATGGAAATGGGATAGCATTTCCATGGATTTTGTGTCGGGATTACCAAGAACTGCTAAGGGAAATGATTCAATTTGGGTGATTGTGGATAGATTAACTAAATCGGCTCATTTCTTGCTGATGAAGATTAATCATTCTATGAAGAAGTTAGCCGAGATGTATGTTGAGGAGATTATGAAGTTACATGAGATACCATCGAGTATGGTGTCAGATAGAGACCCGAGATTTGCATCGAGGTTTTGGAAGAGTTTGCAAGACGCTTTGGGGTACTAAAATGAGGTGGAGTTCTGCTTATCGCCTGCAGACGGATGGAAGACATAGAGGACTATCCAATCCTTAGAGGATTTGCTGAGAGCTGGTGTGTTGGATTAAGGTGGATCATGGGATAGTCATTTGCCGTTGATCAAGTTTGCCTACGACAACAGTTTTCATGCTAGTATTGGGATGATGCTGTATGAAGCTTTGTATGGGAGAAGGTGTAGGACTCCTTTGTGTTGGTATGAGTCGGGCGAGAGTGTTGTACATGGACCTAAGATTGTGCAAAAGACGACTGAGAAGATTAAGATGATCCAAGAAAGGATGAGAGCGCCGCAGAGTCGCCATAAGAGCTATCATGATAAGAGAAGGAAGACACTTGAATTCCAAGAGGGAGATCACGTGTTTTTGAGGGTGACGCCAGTGACTGGTGTGGGTCGAGCTTTGAAGTCTAGGAAGCTTACTCCACGTTTTGTTGGTCCTTATCAAATCTTGCAGAGGATAGGAGAGTTAGCCTATCGAATTGCTTTACCGCCGTCACTTGCGAATTTGCATGATGTGTTTCATGTGTCTCAGTTGAGGAAGTACATTCTGGATACGTGGCATGTGATTCAGATGGATGACGTACAAGTGAAAGATAACCTGACTGTTGAAGCATTGCCTGTACGGATCGATGGACGAGAAATAAAGCAACTGCGAGGTAAAGAGATAACCCTGGTGAAGGTATTGCGGGGAGGACCAGCTGGTGCAAGTTGGACTTGGGAACGTGAGGATCAGATGAGGGAGTCGTATCCGTCTCTATTTCTTTGAGGTAATTTTCGAGGGTGAAAATTCTTTAAGTAGGGGAGAGTTGTAACACCCCAAATTTATTAAAATATTTATTTAATTTATTTAAATATAATATTTGTGAATTTTCGGTGAATTTTGGTGGTTTGTGTTGACGTTGGCATTTTCGTAGAGTTTCGGTAATTTAATTAAATAATAGTATATAATATGAATATATTAGTATTATTATTAATTTAAATAATATTAGAGGAATTAAGGGTAAGATGGACTTTTGAGGAGGATTAGGGAGGGTATTATGGGGAAAGCCCATTTTGAGAGCCCAAGGATTTAACAAAAAGGAATTGGGAAGAATAGGATTCATTTTGTTAGACCGTGAAAAAAGGGAAAAGGGCAGATCTCTGAGGAGAGAAGGAAAAGGAGAGGATTCGAGAAGTTTTCCGAAGAATCGGTAGAGAAAACTCCGGATCGACAATCTAAGGTATGGGGAGTATTGCCTTTCATTGTTTTCAATATAGGAAGTGATGTGTTTAAAGTGGATTTTGGGGTTTTTGGGGTTTTTGAATGGTTTATGAGTTATTGATGATTTAGAGGTATTTCTGAGGATCAATGATGGATTATTAAAGGTTGAATTGATTCGGGTAAAAATAAGCCTTCGAGGCAAAACCTTCTTTGATGAAATGTGGATCTTGTATAAGAAAGGGATTTATGGGGTTTATGGGAATCTTGAGAATTTGTGAAGGTTTAGGTATTTCGAGTTAGAATAGTGAAATTAACCGACCTAATAGTCGTAGGTTTTATGCCTTTGATTGCCTTGATGTTTCAGGACTGTTTGGGAGTGTTTTAGGGGAGAATTGATGTAATGAGATGTAGAAATTGTTGATAATATGATGGTTGTATCCCTAAAATAAGTGTCATATGTTGTTATAAATGTTATACAGTCGTAGGATTTTGAATTACGAAACCAAGACTTTTTACGGAATCGAAATCGGAGGTCCAAAAGGCCTCCAACGATGAAAAATGAAAAATCTGCATTCTGTAGTTAAACGGCAAGCGCCATAAGGCTTACGGTGGTCACCATGCAGTTCCATCACAGCCAGACAGCTTTGGGTCCAGATACGGTTTTGATAATAACTTTTGATCCGTAAGTCCGATTGAGGTCCTGTTCGAAGCGTTGGAAAGCTAACGCGATGAACTACTTTTTAGTGAAACCAAAAGAGCAGTATGGAGTATTTTTCCATTGTCTAAACTATGAGGAATTGAGGTTAATTGTGATGATATACGTATGATAGATGTCGTTGTTGAATTAGTAGTGTTATGAAGTTGTGATTGCTGAACCCTGATGTTATTGATGATCATATCACGATGATTTCGTGATGTTTGATGATTAATTGATGATATGAATTACCACGATGTATATTGATGATTATGAGCTGTTATATATGATGTTTGATGATATAAATGATGATATGAATTACCATGAGTGTATTGATGATTTTGAGCTGTTTATACTGATGTTTAATGATTAAATAATGATGTGAATTAGCATAAGCTATGTTGATGATGATAAGATGATGATGCATGATGTTTTGATGAATAAATGACGATATGACAAATATAAGGTTTTGATGAATGATGATGCACATAATGATATTTTGATGTTGATGATTACTGATGTTGTGTATCATGCATTCATAGCATATTCTGGTGATGATGTTAGGACTTCGGTCCAGTGATGATGATGTTAGACTTCGGTCTATTGTGGCTTCCATCCCACTGTGTGGATGTGAAGTGGTTTATGACGTGCTCCGGTTCTTGTGTGGAACCGATCTTATTGACGGGGATCTTTGGAGGCTGATGGCCTAAGTGTCCATCGATTGTGACGATTGGTACCACATGCATGAGTCATGTTGTGCATTGCATTTTATGTGGCATGTGTTGTGATTTATGATGACGTGTTTTGATGTTTGCCTTGTGATGACTCTGATGATGTTGTATATGATGATGACACCATTTTTATGCATATCTTATTTTATATTGATTATAATGAATTGTATTACTTACCCTGTCTGTTTGAATGTTGCCTCCACGTGGGTAACATGCAGGTGATCAGGATTAGCTGTGGATGCTTTTGAGGACTTTTGAAGTTATTTGCATTTTGGTCGATGTAGAGGGTCTTGCTCTTATAGTGTAACATCGGGTTGGGTCGTTAAGTCGAACCATGTTGAGTTTTATTTGGCTGTTATTTTATTGATTATTTGATGACTATGGTTTATTTTAATAAACCCTTTTGTGGGGTTTTTGTGGTTATGGTGGTCCTGCTGCCCTTTGAAGGCTTTTGAGTTATTTTGAGGAAAACCCGTTGTTTACGGAGCAATTTTGTTGATTTGAATTCATTGAGAAATATGCACCCTTTGAGGTGATTCTGATTTTACTATAATTTTATGTTTAATCCGTTGCGATTATTGTGGGGTAGAAAAGGGTGTTACACACGCGTGGCACTCCATCCCTTCAAGTCCCATCAACTGTTAGGCTCCCTGAACGTCAGGCATGCCGGACAATGTTACAGGTTCCTCGGGTACAGACCCCCCTGAGCACCGCGAAACGAACCCGTCTCAGTAACGGGCGTCGACCACACCTACTCCTCCTCGGGACCGCGAGCCGTCCTTAAGTCATCGCTCCTATGCTCAGGAGCAATGAGTTGGGGGCTACTGTTCCGGACTGGCCCAATGGCTAGGCATGACCCAATCCACTTCTCCTCCCAAAACGGCCCAATAATCTAAGCCCTGCCAGTTAAGGGCAAGAGGAAGCTTTCTCTCCTCTGCCCCTCTACTGAGGAAGGCTGGCCAGTTGACCTCTAGGATCAGCTGCACCTCTTCACATTTTTGCCCGTCACGCACGGTTCCATCATCTAGAAAGTCACGGCGCCTGTGCTCGAGACCACGCCATTTCCCGCGGCAACGGCTAGTTCCGAGCACCTCTGCCCGTCCCAACGACTAGTTTCTGGCAGTTACCTATTCTTTGTGATTGAATATATCGCCCCGAAAATAGGGACCAATGGCCAAACGCTGAGGGCATTATAAAAACCCTCTCATTTGAGAGGGTCAGGTATTCAATAATCATCCTAAGACATACACACTTTGTACTTGCCTTCTCTTCTCCCGATTCTTACTTTAACATCGGAGTGCCTTGCAGGTATACCCCTTCCTCATCCTTTGAACCTAGCATCTCAGACGAAGTCTCTGGCCCACTTAAGGTTCTGATCTGCCGGTAAGATCAATATTGATTTGTTCAAAATCTTCTGTGCGACAGTGTTACAGCCCTGCTATAGGCATTATTTAACAATATTGAATATGCTTCAAAATCACCCAAAGACACATGCCACCATGCAAACCTAAGTTCAAAATAAATCAAGAGTTACAAGAAATGGTAAATACTCACTTATTCACAAACAACATTCTAACTAGTTGAGTCTCTTCCTCTTTTCAGTTCAAATAAATTTTAGTGTCAAATATGAAAAACAAATTAATTTTTTCGAATAAAAAATAAAATTTGTTGAAAAAAAATCAAAATTTTTTAAATTTTTTGGAAAAAAATTATTATTATTTTTTAAAAGAAAATACATTTTTTGAAAAAAAATGATAACCAGTTTAAAACCGGTTATATAACCATAACCAAACTTATAACTGATTTTATAATCAGTTTTGATTGAAATGTCGTTATGGCTATGAATTCAAACCATTTAATTGGTTTAAAAATGGTTATGGTTTGTTTTCTAAAAATAACCAACCATTCACACCCCTACCTACAACATGTGGCAGCTGATTCAAATTCAATAGGTACCTACAATTACAGTTCAAAATTCATTTGAATATCATCCTTTTCTTTTTTGTAGATTATGGCATTCTCATATGCCATATCCTTTGTTGTGACAAACGATACCGGAATAACAAAGTATATTTGGTTTCTTGAACACCAAGAAATCCACAAGGGTAGAAAAGAAGGGAAAACTTGAACAAACACACGAAACCCTATTAGGGTTCACAAAGGAAGAGAAAAGAGAAGAATAATAGATAATTGGTTAAATCTGTTTTACTATTCACTTTCTCAATAGGGTTCAAAGATTACAAGTGAATACCAACAATTAACCTCTCTCAAGCTAATAAGGATTTGCCACTCAAATTTGGTTATAAACTTCTATTCTTTCCTTTCTCTTTCAAACAAGATTACAAGTATACAAGAATAAAAAAATAACCTCTCTCTCACTTGAATTAAGATTTTATCTTCCTATTTTTCCTTATACAAGATGAGAGACTAGCATGCTATTTATAAGAAAACTAACACACTAACCTAATGGGCTTTTTAACAATTACCCATTACAAGCTAACGGGTACAAGCTAACTTAAACAATTGGGCTTATAAGCAAGGCCCAATTCAATACGCTAACAAACCTAGCAGTATTGACTAATGTATGTTAGAACAAACTTCGACTACAACACGAATTACCCTGATAGAACACATGCGAACAAACTTTGACCTCGTGCTTAATTCCTGTCGAACCAGAAGCTACCCTTCGACCATACTAGAGTTCGATCCAATATCTCACAAATCTCCACCTTGGAACAAACTCTATAACATCAAGGAACAAACTAGCTTTCTTCATGCAACTTTATGAACTGCATAGAGTGGAAAAACTTGCAACTCGGCAATGTCTTTTCAGTTTCCGTTAACGCAGCGTTCATGGTTGCCGCTCCCTTCAACGCTTCCAAACAACCCTGCTGAACCAGTAGGGCTTTCATCTTCAAGCACCACAGACCGAAATCGTTCACACTGGTGAACTTTTCAATCTCATACTTTGTTGAAGGCATCTCCTCCACGCTCACCGCACCAATTTGTTGTGAAAAATGATACCAGAATAACAAAGTATATTTGGTTTCTTGAACACCAAGAAATCCACAAGGGTAGAAAAGAAGGGAAAACTTGAACAAACACACGAAACCCTATTAGGGTTCACAAAGGAAGAGAAAAGAGGAAGAATAATAGATAATTGGTTAAATCTATTTTACTATTCACTTTCTCAATAGGGTTCAAAGATTACAAGTGAATACCAACAATTAACCTCTCTCAAGCTAATAAGGATTTGCCACTCTAATTTGGATCTAAACTGTTATTCTTTCCTTTCTCTTTCAAACAAGATTACAAGTATACAAGAATAAAAAAATAACCTCTCTCACTTGAATTAGGATTTTATCTTCCTATTTTTCCTTATACAAGATGAGAGACTAGCATGCTTTTTATAAGAAAACTAACACACTAACCTAATGAGCTTTTTAACAATTACCCATTACAAGCTAACTTAGGGTACAAGCTAACTTAAACAACTGAGCTTACAAGCAAGGCCCAATTCAATATGCTAACAAACCTAGCAATATTGACTAATGCATGTTAGAACAAACTTCGACTACAACACGCATTACTCTGACAGAACACATGCGAACAAACTTCGACCTCATGCTTAATTCCTGTCGAACCAGAAGCTACCCTTCAACCATACTAGAGTTCGATCCAATATCTCACATCCTTCATACAGTCGTTAGCCATATAATTCCTCCTGCTTTCTTCAATTTTTTTCTTTTAAATATACTATTGAAACTTGAAGTGCAAGAAATGAGCTAAACCATCTCTGTTTAACCCTGCCTATACATCCATCCAATTGTACACTTTTACTTTTACCCATACATTCTTTGCATATCTACACTGAAAGAAAATATGGTTGCAGGATTCAGAACAACCACAAATTACACATCTTATATCGTTATTTCAAGCATGATTCCTATAGCTTGTAATTCGGTGCATGTTGGCATTTGAAACAACATGGTTTTTCATACGAGCACATGAATCTTTATGGAACTTTTGATCTCCATAGTATTTTCAATTTCATTGTCTTCTCGTTCATGCCCTCGCTACAGTAAAATTCAGCTAATACAGAATAACCAAATATACCAGAGTATCTATTAGCTATGTCCGACCTCTAGGCCTCAACCGCCAAGAATCTAGTTTGCATTATTTAATTACTACATCTTCTAAAATATCTTTCTTATCTCTTTCACTTTCGCTCAAAATTATTGTCCATCATGTTTTCCCATACTTGCATCGGTGGTAGTTTTATCGCCCACTATAGCGATCAAATTTGGGAATATATTCTTTAATGGATTGATTCCCAGCCACTAACATTACTTTAAATGTACCCATTTTACCTCAGACGCGAAAGAGATTAAACCTCGGTTACAGAGGCGAGGTAACAAAGGACGTCATTAAAACTTGCCACTTTACCCCTAGGTTATTACAAACCCGAGGGATAAAGTGCTCTTTGCATAGGTTCGATCCCCAACTTCTGCATTTTTATTATTTTTTAAACTGGATGGCACGCCTCACATTTCTTCTCAGTCATTTGAGAAACATAGGTAATATAGTAATATCAATACCTAGGTTTAAAATAATAATAGAGGGGGAAAACGTTGTTAATATTTTTTTTTATATTTTGGTTTGATCATGTATTACAGAACCATATTTTGTCCATTTCTGAAACAAATACTTTTATTACAGAACCATATTATGGCCATTTTTGAAACTGATACTTTGTACCTTTTGTCAATTTCTCAAACAGAATCATTGTACCAAATATATTCATTGTTTACACCATTTTCAAAGCCGAAATGACAAATATACACCTTATAATTTTACAACAAATTAAAACTAAAATAAATTATTAATCAACAAAAGCAATAACCAAAATTAAAAGTATTGTATGTCGTCCAAAAGTTCTTTTATGTGATTTATCACCGGTAGTTAAGCACCTATAATTTGTACCACATTTGAAAATAATTTAGATCATCATCAACAACAACATTAAATCATTAGTAAAAGTATACAAAAAAGATAAATAAGTAAATATATATTACTAAGTGATATAAAATATTTACGTACTAGATTTCTCATATCCTCCCTTGATTATCATGACGAATAACATGCACACACTACTATGGAACAGACCTTTAACAACGGTTGGAAAAGATATATAACCACGCAGGACCAGGCGTTGTTATGTAGAGTGTGGTTGTATATATGATACTTACAATTACGGCCCTGTAACCGTTGTAATAAAATGGAAAGCGCGCGCCCTATCACAACGGTTTATCCAAAAAACCGTTGTGATAAAGTGATGGTCCTAGGTTCAATTCTCAGCTGCGCAGTTTTGCTTTTAATTTTTTACTGGACAGCACGCGAGTTATTATAACGGATATGATAAATAACCATTGTTAAATTTTCTGCAAAATTTACAATTATATCCTGCTTTTATAATTTATACCAATTTTTAACCTATATTATTGTTCACCATATCACAGCATAAAATACAACACAGATTTGTAATAAAGTTATAATAATATTAATTGTATCATATTCATGATACACCATAACATCATCACGAATCTTATGTAACCAATACATCAACCATTACACCATCAGTAAACATACAAACCTAATCAACTATAACCTAATTCGTCATTACAACAAATGCAATGAACACTAAAAATAAAATAAAAAATTCAGGTAATCTTCAACTGTTTCTTCAGGATCTTCACCTTCAACATCAATTCGTCCTCCTTGGCTTTGTAGGTGTTAACCATTCCCTTCTCCTCATTCAAGTTCTTTACTAGTGAAGAAATTATTTGTTTTGCTCTAGGATCCATCTCGTCATCCAACCAAGCAAAGTGAGAGCATTATTTGTATCCTTGAATCTTATACATCCCACAACCATAGAAACGGAGGCCTGGGTTCGAGTTGGTCCATGTCGTCATCAACGAAGCGTTGAGACAACACTTGCATACATACCTTGAACGATTTGAGGACCTACTTCCATGGCTACAGCGGACTGCTGAGACATTTTAATGGAAAGATTTGATGGAAACTTTATGGAAAAGAATGGAAAAAAAGTATACGGTGAAACTTTATGGAAGGATTTGCTGAGACATTTTCCTACTTCATCTAGTTCATAAAGCTATGAAAAAAAGTACAAGGTGAATGAAGTTAACACAATGGCTTTATACTTCTTGTATTTTTCTTCATAGCTACACAAACCATATGTAACATAGCAAAAGTATACTTCTTGTATTTGTTAAGGTGGTGATGATGGATATGAAAAAATGAGAACATTCAAGAAAAAAATTAGAACCCATTTTAAACAAGACGAGTAAACGAAATCGAAGCATAAGTGTAATGAACGAACCTCAAGTTAGCGATTAGTGAAGACGAATCTGAAGACGTATCTGAAGGTTGAAGTATGTTTAGGGTTATGTTATGAGAGGGAAGAGTGAAATATGTTAGGGTTTTCTTTTGAGATAAACGAATGCTATGTACTGAATGATAGATACTTTCGCTTATATACTAAAAAATATCACTTTTCATCACAATTAAAATTACAACCGTCATGCAATTTTCAAATTTTACAACGGTTGTTTAGTGACACCGTGGTTAAACATCTTGGTTAAATAATTTTCAATTTTTTATTTTTTAAAAGTCCTATAACAACGGTTGGTTTATTAACAGTTGTAAAATAATTTACAATTAAATTTTTAAATAATGGACTTAAGTGAAAAATTGAAAACATGTATTTGCTCGGGATCGAAACTTGCTACAAATCATATATTACTACGGTGTTATAAGACAACCGTAGTAATAAATCCAACTACTCATGCGCGAACATTAAAACCTATTACAACGGTGTAAATGAATCCGTTGTAAACCTGGCGTTGTTGTTTGCGCGTTTTGCAGTAGTGACATCATCATCGAAATAATTTTCTTCTAATGAGAGACGTACATGTATTTCAAAAGAGGGGTATCCAAATTTAAATCTTAAGTTTCATCGCTATCAGGAATATATTTTACTTGTAAAACAATTGATCATCTTGTGTTAAAAGGATCAATGACATAAAAAACTTGTTTTTCTTGGGATGCCATGATGAATGGTTCGTTCATATAAGTCACCTTTCAAAGATCAACCCGTGTGAAACCTAATTCCTCAGTTTCTACACCAGTGTTATTGTCACTACTACGAAAAACCCATTTAACAATGGTTGGGAATGACATATAATGACGCGGGTGAGGGTGTTGTTATGTAGATTGTCATTGTATATATGATACTTACAACCACGACCTTGTAGGCGTTGTAATAAACTGGAAAGCGCACTAACTATCACAACGGATTTTACAATACACCATTGTAATAAAAATATTTATCCTCAGTTCGAATCCCAGCAGCGCAAGTTTTGATATTTATTTTTTCCTGGACAGCGCGCCAGATATTATAACGGTTATCAAATATAACCATCGTTAAAGTTTCTACAAAATTAACAAATATGATCATGCTTTTATAATTAATCCCATTTTTTTACCTGTATTATTGTTCTCCATATCACAGCACAGGAGAAAAATACAATTCACATTTTGTGATAAAGTTTTCATAATAATATTAATCATATCATATTCATAATATCACATATACCACATTACAGTTTATCAGAACAAACAACCTACATAAATAAAATATCACATATACCACATTACAGTTTACACACATTACATAACTTCACATAATTGTAACTTGGTGTATTGGTATCTTGTCTCTTGGTGTCTTGAATCTTGGTCTGGTGTCTGGACTCAAAATACCTATGATTTCAAATAATTATACTTGTTAGTAAAAATACTTCTAAACTATAACATACAATTAATATATTATGAATAAATAATAAATTACGTACTTGTTAATTTTCCCATATGCCTTCTTCATGACCGAGTCGTATAACATACACGCCATCTCCATCAACTTCATCATATGAGGTAGGAACTTGTGTTATGTAAGAAGGTGTGGACGGAATATCACGAACTTCATCACTAAGAGGAATGTATTTTCCTTGGAGAACGATTGACCATTTCCCCGATTTGTCCGATGGATCGGTAACATAGAAAACTTGTTTTGCTTGAGAAGCCATGATGAATGGTTATGTATTAAAAGATGCCTTGTGAAGGTCGACCAGGGTGAATCCTAAGTCATCAATGTCTACACCATTACTATTATTGGGAACCCACTTGCATTTAAATAAATCCACTTTGAAAATAACATAATTAATCTCTTAAATCTCATCAATGACACCATAAAACGCGATAGTTGCCAATACCAGATTCTTATCTTTCGAACTAGATAAATACATTGATTCGGCTTTAACCATAACCCCACTATTTTGCATTGTACTACGATCATCTTTTGATTTTGTATAAAAGATATAATGACCAATGTCGTATACACTCCAGGTAATGACACAAAATTTTGGCTCGTACGACAACCATTTAAGTATCTCTGATGCACTACGATCATTAGATACACTTTTATTAAACCAATCCATGAATCTATTTTATGCTCTATCAAAAACAACTTGTCACTCATACGGGGATATTTTTTCTTCAAAAGTCTTTTGTGAGTATCTATGAAAGGTTGAACCTCATCTATATTATTCAATATATAGAAATGTGATTGAATAACTACATCTCGAGCCATTGACCTAACATTTAGACCTTGAATACCTCTTCCATCTGTGTCAGCATGATGAGACTTTAGAATTCCTATAGAATCTGCATCCGACAAATAGTTTGTACAAAACTCAACAGCTTCTTCTGTGATGTACCTTTCAACAATCGAAGCTTCCGGTCGGTGATGATTCTTCGTATATCCTTTAAAGATCTTCATATATCGCTCTATTGGATACATCCACCTTAAATAAACTGGACCACAAATTCTGATTTCTCTTACGAGATGAACAAGTAAGTGAACCATAATGTCAAAAAATGATGGCGGAAAATACATCTCCAGTTGACACAAGATTATGGCAGCCGCATCTTCTAATTCATCCAATTTTTTGAAATCAGGAACTTTATTACATATGGCATTGAAGAATAAACACAGTCTCGTTATAGTTACTCTCACTTTTTTGGAAGAATCCCACAGATAGCCACTGGTAGAAGTTGTTGCATCAATACATGACAATCATGAGATTTTAAACCAATTAACTTGAGATCTTTCATTGATACAAGTTTCTTGATGTTTGATGAGTAACCTTGCGGAACTTTAATACCTTGCAAACACTCGCAGAACATCTTCTTTTCCTTTTTAGATTGAGTGTGACATGCTGGAGGCAGATAAGTTCTTTTTCCTTTCTCTATTGGAGCCAACTGTTTTCGTATACCCATCTTCTCCATATCAAGATGGCAAGTATTACTATCTTTAGTCTTGCCCGAAATGTTTAGAAGTGCGCCAATCAAACTATTACACACATTTTTCTCCATGTACATCACATCAAGACAATGTCTAACATCAAGACTTGACTAATATGGAAGATCAAAGAAGATGGACCTCTTTTTCCATATATTTTTTGCAACTGCCCCTTTTTCTTTTCCTCTCTTCCCACCTTTTTCTTTTTCTCTATTCCCACGATTTTCTTTTTCTCCCTTCCCAAAGACAACATTAATATGTTCCTGCCGTTGATAAACTTCATCCCCGGTTAAAGGTTTAGGAGCCTCACCAAACTCTTGCTCTCCACTAAAAGCCTTTCGCAATCTATGATAAGGATGACCCGGTTTTAGAAATTTTCGATGCCCAACGTAAACGGTCTTTTTTCCAAACTCAAGTTAAGGATAACAAGTATCATCTTCACATATAGGACACGCTTTATGTCCTTTGACACTGTATCCATCCAAGTTACCGTAAGCCGGAAAGTCGTTAGTTGTGCAAAATAACATTGCACGCATATTAAACTTTTCCCCCGAATATCCATCATCAACTTCAACGCCTTCATCCCACAAGAGTCGTAAATCATCAATTAATGGACTTAGATAAACATCTATGTCGTTACCAGGTTGTCGTGGTCCATAAATCATCATACTTAACAGTATATACTTGCGCTTCATGCACAACCAAGGAGATAGGTTGTAAATAGTGAGAAGAACAGGCCACGAAGTATGATTAGGGCTCAGATTACCAAAGGGGTTCATTCCATCGGTGGCAAGCCCAAGCCTAAGGTTTCTTGGCTTGACTCCAAAATCCGAAAACAACGAATCAATTTTCTTCCATTGCAATGAATCAGCTACATGGCGAATGTTTCCGTCACGAATCCTTTCATCTGCATGCCATCTAAGATTCTATGCGTCATTTGAATTAGCAAAAAGTTTCTTTAATCGTGAAACTATTGGTAAGTACCATAACACTTTAGCAGGAGGATGCTTCCTACTAACATTGTCATAATGATCATTGTCATCACCATTGTTAGCCTTCAGCTTGTAATGCAATACACCACATTTCAGACATTGAAACAAGTCTTCATACTCTTTTCGGTATAATATGCAATCATTAGGGCAAGCATGTATCTTGATATACTCTAGACCCAGTGGACACAATATCTTCTTGGCCTCATAGCAACGATCCGACAATTTGTTATCTTCTGGTAACATTTGCTGTAGCAATTCAAGTAATTATGTGAAACTTTTATCCAACCATCCATTTTTTGCCTTCAGATTAAACAACTTTAACACCGCCGACAATCGTGTGAACTATGTGCATCCCTTATATAAAGGGGTGTCTTTATCACTACATAAATTATCATAAATATGAGCATTCATAAAATAAGATTCCCCAATATAACGGAACATATCCTCTAGTTGATCTCCCATATATTCATCTTCCTCCATTCTTTGACTTTATGACGCCCGACTTTCCTTATTATCCACCTCACCATGCCACGTCCATATTATATAATTTTGACATATACCATCACAACAAAGGTGATTGTGTATTTCTTTCTTTTTACCCTTTTTGATATTCGCGCAAACAACACAAGGACAATAAAAGATACCATTATTGCAGGGAAGATGTTTATCAACGTATTCAAGGAATTCATGAACTCCGTTCTCATAAACTGGACCTAATGTATTGGCTTTTATCCAACTACGATCCATTACAACTTCTGAAATTTATACATGTATAATAATGTGAATGACACACCAAAATCTAAACCCAAAACTCAAGCATATGCATATATAATATGAACAAAGAAAAAATCAATGAAGATGTACTCTCATACTAAACGTAAAGCATATGAAACATCTCATTCTGACTTGAGCATATACAATATGAACAAAGAAAAAAGGAATGAAGATATTGAAGAATATCATACTTTGAAGTTGTAATCAAATGAACGTAAGGAATGAAGATGTTGAAGAGTACCGTACGTCAAAGCTGAAGAATCAAATGAACGAGGACGGTCAATATTTGAGTATAAACCAAGAAAAAAGGAATGAAGATGTTGAAGAGTACCTTACTTCGAAGCTGAAGAAGAAAATGAATGAAGACAGTCAATATTTGAGCATAAATTAAGAAAAAAGGAATGAAGATGTTGAAGAGTACCTTACTTCGAAGCTGAAGAAGCAAATGAATGAAGACGGTCAATATTTGAGCTCCAAATAAATGGATACGAAGAGGGTAAAGGTTAGGGCATCTCTGGCTCACTTGTTCGGTTAGGGCGTCTTATGAAAGAAATACAGAATAAGTTTTGTTTTAGTTTATCAGTAAAGCTTTTAATCTCGGTTGGAGAAACAAACCGTAGTGGAATCTTAAGTGACACACGCTAAATGTATCCTAAAAAATGGAAAAAATGTGTTGCAGGGAATCAAAGCTTGTTACATTTCATTTATTACTACGGTTGTTCATCTTAACCGTTGTAAAATCATTTACAATTTATTTTTTAAATAATGGACTTAAGTGACACACGCTAAATGTACTCTAAAAAATGGAAAAAATGTAGTTGCAGGGAATCGAAGCTTGCTACATTTTATTTATTACTACGGTGGTCTAAGTCAACCTTCATTAAATGACTCAGCTTTTTCCTGGGCGCGAAATTTTTAACCTATTACAACGGCGTAAAAGGATGCGTTGTAAGCCTGGCGTTGTTGTTTTAGCGTTTTGTAGTAGTGTGTCATCCATTTGCACTTAAATAAAGGCACTTTAAAAGTAACATAATGAATCTCCATAATCTCCTCGATGACCCCAAAGTATGGTCAAAATGCCAGTACAAGATTCTTATCTTTCAAACTAGATAAATACATGGATTCAACTTTAACCATAACCCCAATATTTTGCATGTAACTAAGATCAACCTTTGATATTGTATAGAAGGAATATTTAGTAATTTCATATGCACCCAAATTTATTACATTAAACTTAGGCATATGTGACACACATTTAATTATCTTTGATGCACTACTTTCTATAAAAAAACCTTTCATTAAACCAAGTTATGTAAGTTTTCTTATGCTCTGCCAACAACATTTTGTTACTCATCCGGGGGAATTTTTCCTTGAGAAGACTTTTGTGAATTGTCAAGTAAGGTTGAACTTCACTAAGGTTATTCAATATATATAAATGTGCTTGAAGAACTATATCCCGGTCAAATATCTTAACATTTAAACCTTGAATACCTCTACCATCATACCTTGCATCATGACGCGACTCGGGAATTCCTATAGAGTTCGATTCTGACAAATAGTTTGTACAAAACTTAATAGCTTCTTCGGTGATGTACCGTTCAAATATTGAAGCTTCCTGAAGATGATGATTATTTGTATACCCTTTAAAGATCTTCATGTATCCCTCTATCGCATACATCCACCATAAATAAACTGGACCACAATATCAAATCTCCCTTACTAGATGAACAATTAAGTGAACCATAATGTCAAAAAATGATTGAGGGAAAAACATCTCTAATTGACACAAGATAATTGCAGCCTCGTGTTCCAACTCATCTAAATTTCCCGGTTCAATGACTTTACTACATATAGCATTAAAGAATAAGCACAATTTATTTTAATTAATTTTTTGTAATTAAATTGAATGATGTTGTGTATTTGTGTATGATTATGTGTGTTTTGGGTGAGGTTGGGTTGCCTTAGTATGGAGTAGAGACCTTAGAATTATAGAAAATAAAGTATCGGAGAGTGTGTGACTATTGGGGTGGAATATGTGGTGTGGTTAGTAAGTGATTATTAGATAATTTAGTTGGAAGTAATTAAATTTAAAATAATTAGTTTAATTATTATTTTTAATTAAAATTGGATGATATGAGTGGAAAGATGACAAGGGCAAGGTGGTCCATTCATGAGGATTAGTAGGGATAATGAGGGAAAAACATATTTGGGGTCTGAGGGTCATAATAGGAAAAGGAGGAAATTAGAGGAGGAGAATCATTTGGTGATCGATTGAATTCTGAAGAAAAGAGAAAAGGGAACGAGAAGAAGAGGCTAGGGCAAGGTGAAGGAGTGAATCCATTGGAGAAGAATGAAGCTCATCAATACAAGGTAAAGGTGGGAATTCTTTAATCTCTCAAGGGTTGGATGATGTATGTATTTGGGTAGGAATCACTAGTTTGAATTCATGTGAATGTTGAATTTTGTTGATAGGTAGTTTGGGGTTTTGATGGGGTTTGATGAGAAAAGGATAGGTTCTAATGAGTTAGGATGTTAATAATTGCTCATGATGTTGTCTATAAAATAATGCATGTGATTTTTGCTAAATATTCCTGAGATTTGATATAATTTTCGTTCACTATGAGGACTGTTTTAGAGAGGAGATTGGGTCTGGTGTAGCAGAAAATTGGATTGCAGAGAATTCTGTTACGCGCTCGTAGCGCCGGGCGGTGGAATAGTAGCGCCGTGCGGTGCGGTGTCGGGTGGTGATTAAGAGGCACAGCATGGAACACTACTGGATTTGGTTAGAATTGAGGGGGGGGGGGGGAGCTACGCCTGTGCGCCGCCGGGCGGTGATAAGGAGGCGCAGCATGGAACGCTACTGGATTTTGTTAGAATTGAGGGGGAGAGCTGCGCCCGTGCGCCGCCGGGCGGTGCAAGGAGGCGCAGCAATGCTGCTTGCGCAATTTTTGTTATTTCTTTGCTGTTTCTTGTTGTTTCGTATGGTTTCTTGTTGCTTCATTGATGATTTCTTTAGATGATGTATTCTGGATGATTTTTATGAATATGCATGTTCGAATAGGTGTATGTGTGTTGTTGTGAAATAGTGAATCGAGTAATGATGATATGCTATGTTTATGCATTTGTTTTGTTGCTACATGTTGTCGTTGAAGGTGTATAGCATGATGCATGAGTTGAGAGATGACGTGTGCCCATGTGGGGTGAGAGCATCTATCCAGATTCCTTTAATGGAATCGATGTCGTTGTTGTTGTTGAGGTGATTGTGTGCCCATGTGGGGTGTGAGCAATCACGATTGTCGTATGCCCATGTGGGGTGTGAGCGACTAGATAGACTTTCCTACGGGAATTGTGATCATAAAAGAGGGATCAAAATTGGTACCACATGCATTGAGTCTAGTTGGTGTCTCATTGCATTCCCCTTGTTAGTTGTGTTGCATTATGCTTTGATTGAAGATCTGTGGTTGTGTTGGTATGTGTGACTCTTGTTGGTAGTTGTGATATGGGTGAATGACTTGGTGATTTATGTCTTTATATTTATATCATCTTCTTATTTTGTTGATTTGAGAATCTCACCCCTTCTGTGTTTGGTGATGCTTTATACGGCATCCTGCAGATAATCAGGAGTAGTTTAGAAGTCGTGGTCGGTGAAGACGAGGTGCTTCACTTTAGTGGCGTCTGCTCTGATATGTAACATTGGGAGTCGGGAACACTTTTATGCATGTTTTATTTTGGTTAAAGAATTTTGGTTGCCTTTACAGTTTACAAAACTAAATTTTGGTAAATTGAAACCGTTATGCTTTATTATTCGAATGATTCATTTTCGCTGCGTAATAAAGAGTATTTTTGGATTAAAGTATGCTTTAAATTATGTTACATGTCTAATTATGAGCAAGTTTATGCTGAAAGTAATGCCCGTTATTTCTGAGTTGTATTATTTTACTCTGATTATTCGATAAAATTATGCGGGGGAATTTGGGGTGTTACATAGTGGTATCCGAGCCTGGTTGGTCCGTTTGGCCAAGTTGTCGAGTCATTGTCGTGTGACAAGTTGTCTTTGTCGTTATCGGTTCCTTAACCATTATGTTCTGTTGTTGGTGTGTAGCAAATTTAGAATGGCTGGAAGGAACGATGTTGCGATTGCTGCTGCTTTGCAGATTGTTGCTCAAGCGGTGCAGAACGTGCCACATGCTAACGAGAATGACGAGTTTCGAAAGAACAGGCCGCCTACCTTCAAGGGAAGACATGATCCGGATGGAGCGCAGGCTTGGCTCAAGGAGATCGAGAGAATCTTCTGGGTCATGGAATGTCCTGAAGCACAGAAGGTGCGGTTAGGTACTCACATGCTGGTTGAGGAGGTTGATGATTGGTGGGTTAGCACTCATCAACTGTTGGGAGCAACAGGAGAGGCAATCACTTGGGTTGTGTTCAGTAGGGAGTTCTTGAGGAAGTATTTCCCTGAAGATGTCCGAGGGAAGAAAGAGATCAAGTTTTTGGAGCTGAAGCAGGGTAACATGACGGTTACGGAGTATGCTGCCAAATTCTCAGATCTGACTAAGTTTTATCCTCACTACAGTGGGGCGACTACGGAGTTCTCAAAGTGTGTCAAGCTTGAGAGCGGATTGAGGCCTGAGATCAAATAGATAATTGGTTATCAGTGAATCAGAAGGTTTCCAGACTTAGTGGATTGTTGCAGGATATTTGAAGAATACAGGAAGGCTCGATCGGCTCACTATAAGGGGCTGGCCGAGAGAAGAGGAAAGCAACCGATGAACCGTGGGAAGCCTTATGCAGCTCCAGCGGAGAAAGGTAAACAAAAGCATGCTGATGCCAAGAGGCCGAGTGGGGGAGGTGCCCCTGCTCCTCTTAAGTGTTATAAGTGTGGTGAGTTAGGTCATCGTGTCAGTGAGTGCACGAGTGATGTGAAGAAATGCTTCAAGTGTGGACAGGCAGGACATCTGATTGCAGACTGCAAAGTTAATGTGGTGACTTGTTACAACTATGGAGAATAGGGTCATATTAGTACTCGTTGTCAGAAACCAAAGAAAGCTTTGACTAGGGGAAAAGTGTTCGCATTGACAGGGACTCAGACTTCCAGTGATGACAGACTGATCAGAGGTACATGTTATATTAATAATACGCCTTTGATTGCTATTATTGATACTGGTGCTACTCACTCTTTTATTGCTGTTAATTGTGTAAGAAGGCTAGGCCTTGTTGTTTCTCCTATGAAGGGAGAGATGTTTGTCGAAACTCCAGCGAAGGGATCGGTGACCACTTCTTTTGTCTGTTTGAATTGTCCATTATCAATCTTTGGTAAGGACTTTGGTGTGGATCTGATTTGTTTACCGTTAGGAGGCATCGATGTGATTTTGGGTATGAACTAGTTGGAGTTCAATCATGTTCATATTAACTGTTTTAATAAGTTGGTTCGATTTCTTACTCCTGAGGAAGAGGGAAAGATGGTTTTCTGTCTGCTAGAGAGTTGAAAGAGCTCTTGGAAGGAGAAGCTCAGGTGCTTGCATTGTTTGCATCCTTATCAGTGGAGAGTAAGTCAGTGATTAATGAATCACAAGTGGTCCGTGAATTTCCTGAAGTGTTTCACTATGCCAAGTAAGGGAAAAGACAACGCTTTTTCTGGCCTTTAACATCGCTTAAAAGCGCTGCCTAAGGTGACGCTACTGTAGGTAAAGACAACGCTTTTTTTATACAAAAGCGCTGCTAAAGGCCTACTTTAGGCAGCGCTTTACCTTTAAAAGTGCTTTCTAAAGTAGGCCTTTAGCAGCGCTTTTTCCTGGAAAAGCGCTTTCTAAAGTGGGCCTTTAGCAGCGCTTTTTCATGCCTTTTAGGCAGCGCTTTTTTAAAAAAAAGTGCTTTCGATTGTCCCCCTTTAGAAAGCGCTTTTTAAAGCGCTGTCTAATGTATTTTTATTTCACTTTAAGGCAGCGCTTTTAGTGGAAAGCGTTGTCTATTGTGTACTATAGGCAGCGCTTTTTCTAAAAAGCGCTTTCTTTTCTTCACGTAAAATTTGCTTTTTAAAAGCACTTTTTTAAAAATCAGAATTTAGGAAGTGTTTTTTGTTTAAAAGCGCTGCCTATTCCTTATTTTTTAGAAAATTTTTTTTAGGAAATAATACCATAAACCTGTATAATTCAAGCCTTTCTTTCAAACAAATAGGCATTATATAACATTCAACAAGCCTTTATTTCAACACATAGGCCTTATATTTCAACCATTGAGCCTTTAATTCAACAAACAATCCTTTATTTAAACATAGGCATTATATACCATTATAATCCAAAATATATACACCATTATCATTCAATACATAAACCATTTGATATAAATCAACACAAACATGCATCATATATACACCAATCCATAATTCTAATAACAATTTGTTCACCTAGAAATCATTTAACTTCTAAAGATTCCTAATATACAACCACTTCCAAAACTATACAACATTCCATAACTATACACAACATCTTCCATACCTTATATGATTCTTTTCTCAATAAAGTATTCACACAATTCCTCCTTGATTTCTTCCAACTTCTCTTTCGAGTAATAAGCACACTTGTATTCATCAAAGTGCTACATAATAAAACATAATATGCATGATTTAGTTAAAAGTCATAAATTATATGAAATATTCAAAAAATACTAAAATAAATCCTAAGTTATAAATCCATACAAAAATTGGAATTTCTATTTGATCCAAATGAAGGATTTCTCTCATAAACCTCAAAACATAATAACCGCAATCTATACCATTACGCTGACGAGCATACTACACAGAAAAACAAGTAATGTTACCTCCATATCAAGTACCATCACTATTGTATGCAAAATTGTGAAAATTAATATACCTCCACTCTGACCCAAGTAATGTTGTTTGCTTTAGACCATGGTACTCGAGCTTTTCTTTGTGATCGGAATACTCGTATTGCTCTAACAAAATAAAAACATATATTTAGAACAATCTCACAGAAATAATTAAATATACAAATACACACGAATATTTAGAACAATCTCACTTACGTATCAACCATATCCTTCATATCCGGATATGTTGTCCATTCACCATCTAATGAATTCAGATAATACACTACTTCTTTTATAGGATTAATAGCAACCAACAACCAGTGACCACTGTAAAATAAAACAAATGTTTAGATGGAAATTTTCTACGCAAAAGATACAAAGATTAGAATGAAATTAGAAGGAAAATCTAACCCGTTGCCAGTATTATACGGTAAAAGATACAAACTTTCTGTACTGCTGGCCATAAATCTCTCGACTAAGTGATCTCTTACTAAATCTGAATCCTGAACAATTAATGATGCGTTGACACGGGCGCAAGACATGAAATATAATCTGTTTGACAATGGATTCCCGCACATATATTTGTCATACAAGACCCTTAAATAAAAACATAATAAACATTAGAATATTTTCATTGAAATGTGTAAATAAATTGTTCAACTAATTAGATAATAGATTGATCGGCGTACCACATGTATGACTGCATAACACCGATGCCTAATTCAAGATGTCGAAAAACCTGATCCATGTCCTCTTTTGCAAGTGTTTCGAAATTAGAAAAACTAAAAACACCTTCCTCCATTTCTATTTGACGAATGGCACCATGCATCAAATTTGATGTTCCCATAAGTGTTTCAAGACACATCCTAAATCGACCAACAGAAGCTCTTTTGGGTCCGATCCTTGGAAGATCCTTTTTTTTGTTGGATACGTTGCTAACTTTCTTGGTGACTTGTTGTGACTCTTGAGAAGGAACCTAAAAATTATATAAGTTAGGTAACGTATAAAATCATGAAACTTTTGCATTCGGATCACAGAATTAACACTTTCAATGTACCTCTTTTTGTGATGCAACAGACTCGTGCCGCAAAATCCCTTTATCCCTAGATGCGGGTTTTGTAGGAGTCTAACATTACCATGTAAAAAAAAGGTACGTAATGGTTCTGAATTGACATTTGATTACTAAAACATTCATAATGGTTTTCAACATACCTCCTCATCTATGAAAATGAGATCTTTCGGCCATGCAACAAACGATCATATTGCATCTCGCAACAATGTTATCTCTGAAACAACGTCAGGTATCGGTAGCAACGCATCCAGCTCTAATGCAATATCAATCGATACTTTCAGATATCCATCAGGGAGAGGTTTATGGTGAAGTAAATCTCCCAAAGTGTGATGCACTTTTCCCTTGCCAACTATGTGATTAGTCGGTGACGACAAATACAGCTGACAAGATGAAATGCCCTGAACCAATAATAAATATGTTACTGTTAATGTGTATGTATGTCAATTAAAATGAATGGGTGATAAGTGCAAATTATAGCCATTTTTGTATATAAATTTTGTTGCACTTATCGATATTTTTTGGTTAATATCATTCGAATAAACCCCGCTTCGTTTGTAAATACATTTACTTTACGTTATAGTGTATATATTGCATTATCGTGTAAATATTATTGAGTTTAATTGATTTCCATTTATTTTTGCAGGTATTCAATCAAGGATATCTTGCCATTATTGTATAGAGCATTGAATAAGCTTTCCAACGCTCCAAACCGTGCGTCAATCGGAGTTACAGTTAAAAAGTTATGAAGAAAACAAGTTCTGGATTGTTGTCATGTTCGCTAGGCGAACTGGAGGCGAGCGCATTCGCTGGGGGGTTCGCAAAGCGAACCCGGGGTGAATAAAAAGTGCCCGGAAGCGTGAAAAACACAATTTTGGAAGTAGCTAAGGCGGTTTATGTTCGCTAGGCGAACCCTGGAACCCAATTTTGCCTATTTTAGTCATTTTTCAGCATTTTTTAGGCGATGGTTTTGGGGATTCTTGCTCCAACTCCATCAAACTTCATTTTTTCAGTAGATTAGCTTAGAAAACAACATGGAAGCTTGCATGTGGATGATCCGAGGTGGATTTCTCATCGATCGGCTCTAACAATCCGTAAAGTGTTTGGTTCATTTCTGATTTTCTTTGTGTCTTTCTTCTATATTGGGTTGTTGTATATGTATTGACTATGATCTCATGCATATTTGTCGCCCATGGCGTTGTATAAAACTTGCTTTACAAATATTTATTGATGATTGTCTCTGATTTTTGCTTTATGCGCGGGGTTTGCGTTGCGTTAGAGATAATCCTCGCAAACTTCGATTAGGGATGATTATCTGTTAGTTTTTGGATCCTAGAGATAGATTTAAGAGCTAACAATCTTCAATAGGCATCAAAGTTTAATGCCTCTGTGCCTTGAGTCGGGTACGAGAGTGTCGACCATGGTAACACGGTTATTCTCTCAACTTTGCGTTAGACATAACCTTTGTTGTGAGCGATGTTGGGTGATATTGAGGAGTACTGTAGGTTGAGTATAACTGGTCGGTAAGTTTAAGTTTGTGAGGAGTCGATTATGTGCATTGTCGGACAAGTTTTTCTCTCTGATTAATGAATTCTTTTTGTTTTAATGTTTACTTTTCTGTTTTTATGTTTCAAACCATTTTAAACCCAAACTCGTTAACGCGAGAGATTATCGAACGACATTCTTTCCCTCGAACCGATCTCTGTGGACACGACATAAATCCCGGAGGGAATTCTTCCGAAAATAAATATTTTTGCTTGCTTGCCCTATTCTGCAATCAACAAAATGGCACCGTTACTGGGGATCGGTTTTGATATTGAATCGCATTGCGATAGTTTCTTTGTTTTTGAGTTTTATATATATCGTATATATTGTCGTTTTCCATTATGTTTGTTCAAGTGTTGTATACATGTTGTTCCCGTAATGTTTGTTCATATGTTTGGTTAGGACACTTGCTTTTGGTTTGCGCGGTGAGGCATCCCTATGGCATGAAGGAAGGAAGTTACTAGCTAAGCATTATAAAGGCGTCGAGCTTACGACGAAAAACAAGCATGGTGTATTCTTTTCTTTTGTTGTTGTTTAGTTTAGGTAGTGTGGTGAGTATTCATTAAACAAGTTGTACTCGAATTTTTCGTAAAATTCTCAAATCTTCACTTTACAACTTGTTTAATGAATTTTTGCCGGTCTTTTAGTTTGTTTATATTAATGGTGTTTGTGTTTGTCAATGAGCTTGTTTTGAGTAGCTTGAGGAAATTTGTGGTGATGTTCCAAGTTTGATCGTTTCAACTCACTGATGTATGGTAATGATTTTGTTAACTTTTGTACACCTCTGAGGTATGTGTTTATCGCTTTCTTGACTTTAGCATATTCATGATACTTTGGCATTTTACAAACTTCCATGCCATTCATTCTTTTGTATACTTGTTCTTATTGTGAATAACTTTAGTTCCCAACCTTTTTGTGAGGTAGATTTCCATTGTTCATATATGCGCGGAGTACCAACATTCTTGTTTTAACTGGATTTTATTATGCTTAATCTTTCGTTTGTGTTGATTATATGAAAGCATGAAAAGGATCAAGGCATTTTGTTTCATTTTGAGCACAACTACCCAACCAAATAGTCAATTCACCTTGTGAGTGTGTGATCATTTGTAACCCATTTGATCCTTTGCTCATTATCCATGTTGTTTGAGTTTAATGTTTGTCTATGAGTGTCAACATTATGCTGTTCTATGAATTTTTACCTTGCCTTAGAAAGTAGGGAGTATTCACATGATGATGTGGTTGAATTCAAGTTGGGGAGAGAATGATTGTTTACTCATTGGTTGGTTTCTATGAGGTCAAAAAAAGGATTGTTTTGTTGTCATGTTCGCTTTGCGAGTATGATAGCGAATGTTCGCTGTGCGAATGGTTGGCGAAGGTCCCAGCGAAGGAATCCAGAATGTGGCAGTGGAGAAAGGGACCAAAGTTCGCTTTGCGAATGTCCTAGCGAGTGTCCGCCTAGCAAATGATCGTTCGCTTTGTGAACCTCTGAAAAAAAAGAGAAAAATATGAAAAAGAAATGAAAAAAAAAGAAAAAGAAAATCCTTGTGAAAGGAAACAAAAAAGAGTTCTAATAATAGTGCTAAATAAGTATTGTGTTTTGTGTAACACTTGAGATTTTGGAAGAAGTTTGATGGGAATTTGGTGTTTGAACTTTTGAGGGTTGATCACTCCCTTAGGTTTAGGCAAGTTTTTGTTTCAATTACCTTTAAAAATTACCCCTTGTTTGTTTACCCGACCACGCTACAACCTTGAAAGTCCTTGTGATTCTTGCCTTTGTATGTTCAATGTGAATTTTTGGATGAATGCATAATTTAGTCTTTTGTTTGCAAGATTGTGGTGGGAGTGAAAAGAACCTCATTTTTTGTTTTTCATCTAGCGATGATTGTTTTTGCTAGGTGTGATTCACATTTGAACTTGTGTTGTTTTAGAATGTTCGGCATGAATTTTTGTATTTTGCATTTGTTTCGTGACTATGTTACCGTCGTAGTTTAGTGGTAAGTATTTACTTTGTGTATACCATTTTCGATTGAACCATTGCATTTGTTCTCCGTTTTCAAAACCTGTTGATTCGTGATTCTTTGGTTATTACTTTTGTTTCTTTGAGTCGCTTGATTTTTGTTTTAGGACAAACAATTATGTAAGTTGGGGAGAGTTTGATAAGTGTAAATTGTAGCCATTTTTGTATATAAGTTTTGTTACAATTATCGATACTTTTTGGTTAATATCTTTCGAATAAACCCGGCTTCGTTTGTAAATACATTTACTTTATGTTATAGTGTATATATTGCATTATCGTATAAATATCATTGAGTTTAATTGATTTCCATTTATTTTTGCATGTATTCAATAAAGGATATCTTGCCATTATTGTATAGAGCATTGAATAAGTTTTCCAACGCTTCAAATCGTGCGTCAATCGGAGTTACGGTTCAAAAGTTATGAAGAAAACAAGTTCTGGTTTGCTGTCATGTTCGCTAGGCAAACTGGAGGCGAGCGCATTCGCTGGGGGGTTCGCAAAGCGAACCCGGGGCGAATAAAAAGTGCCCGAAAGCGTGAAAAACACAATTTGGGCAGTGGCTAAGGCGGTTTATGTTCGCTAGGCGAACCCTGGAACCCAGTTTTGCCTATTTTAGTCATTTTTCAACATTTTTTAGGTGATGGTTTTGGGGATTCTTGCTCTAACTCCATCAAACTTCATTTTTTCAGTAGATTAGCATAGAAAACATCATGGAAGCATGCAAGTGGATGATCCGAGGTGGATTTCTCATTGATCGGCTCGGACAATCCGTGAAGTGTTTGGTTCATTTCTAATTTTCTTTGTGTCTTTCTTCGATTTTGGGTTGCTGTATATATATTGACTATGATCTCATGTATATTTGTCGCCCATGGCGTTGTAGAAAACTTGCTTTACAAATCTTTATTAGTGATTGTCTCTGATTTTTGTTTTATGCGTGGGGTTTGAGTTGCGTTAGAGATAATCCTCGTAAACTTCGATTAGGGATGATAGAGATAGATTTAAGAGCTAACAATCTTCAATAGGCGTCGAAGCTTAATGCCTCAGTGCCTTGAGTCAGGTGCGAGAGTGTCGACGATGGTAACACAGTTGTTCTCTCAACTTTACGTTAGACATAACCTTTGTTGTGAGCGATGCTGGGTGATATTGAGGAGTATTGTAGGTTGAGTATAACAGGTCGGTAAGTTTAAGTTTGTGAGGAGTCGATTATGTGCATTGCCGGACAAGTTTTTCTCTCTGATTGATGAATTCTTTTTGTTTTAATGTTTACTTTTCTGTTTTTATGTTTCAAACCATTTTAAACCTAAACTCATTAACGCGAGAGATTGTCGAACAACATTCTTTCCCTCGAACTGATCTCTGTGGACACGACATAAATCCCGGAGGAAATTCTTCCGAAAATAAATATTTTTGCTTGCTTGCCCTATTCTGTAATCAATAAAATGGCGCCGTTGCCGGGGATCGGTTTTGATATTAAATCGCATTGCGATAGTTTCTTTGTTTTTGAGTTTTGTATATATCATATATATTGTCGATTTCCATTATGTTTGTTCAAGTGTTGTAAACATGTTGTTCCCGTAATGTTTGTTCATATGTTTGGCTAGGACACTTGCTTTTAGTTTGCGCGGTGAGGCATCACTATGGCATGAAGGAAGGAAGTTACTAGCTAAGCATTGTAAAGGCGTCGAGCTTACGACGTAAAACAAGCATGGTGTATTCTTTTCTTTTGTTGTTGTTTAGTTTAAGTAGTGTGGTGAGTATTCATTAAACAAGTTGTACTCGGATTTTTCGTAAAATTCTCAAATCTTCACTTTACAACTTGTTTAACGAATTTTTGCCGGTCTTTTAGTTTGTTTATATTAATGGTCTTTGTGTTTGTCAATGAGCTTGTTTTGAGTAGCTTGTGGAAATTTGTGGTGATATTCCAAGTTTGATCGTTTCAACTCGCGGATGTATGGTAATGATTTTGTTAAGTTTTGTACACCTCCGAGGTATGTGTTTATCGCTTTCTTGATTTTAGCATATTCATGATACTTTGGCATTTTACAAACTTCCATGCCATTCATTCTTTTGTATACTTGTTCTTATTGTGAATCACTTTAGTTCCCAACCTTTTTATGAGGTAGCTTTCCATTGTTCATATATGCGCGGAGTACCAGCATTCTTGTTTTAACTGGATTTTATTATGCTTAATCTTTCGTTTGTGTTGATTATATGAAAGCATGAAAAGGATCAAGGCATTTTGTTTCATTTTGAGCACAACTACCCAGCCAAATAGTCAATTCACCTTGTGAGTGTGTGATCATTTGTAACCCATTTGAGCCTTTGGTCATTATCCATGTTGTTTGAGTTTGATGCTTGTCTATGAGTGTCAACTTTGTGTTGTCGTATGAATTTTTACCTTGCCTTAGAAAGTAGGGAGTATTCATATGATGATGTGGTTGAATTCAAGTTGGGGAGAGAATGATTGTTTACTCATTGGTTGGTTTCCATGAGGTCAAATAAAGGGTTGTTTTGCAGTCATGTTCGCTTTGCGAGTATGATAGCGAATGTTCCCTTTGCGAATGGCTTGCGAAGGTCCCAGCGAAGGAATCTAGAATGTGGCAGTGGCGAAAGAGACCAAAGCTCGCTTTCCAAATGTCCTAGCGAGTTTTCGCCTAGCGAATGATCGTTCTCTATGCGAACTTCTGAAGAAAAAAGAGAAAAATATGAAAAAGAAAAGAAAAAAAACAAAGAAAAAGAAAATCCTTGAGAAAGGAAACAAAAAAGAGTTCAAATAATTGTGCTAAATAAGTATTGTGTTTTACGTAACACTTGGTATTTTGGAAGAAGTTTGATTGAAATTTGGTGTTTGAACTTTTGTGAGTTGATCACTCCCTTAGGTTTAGGCAAGTTTTTGTTTCAATTACCTTTAAAAATTACCCCTTGTTTGTTTACCCGACCACACTACAACCTTGAAAGTCCTTGTGATTCTTGCCTTTGTATGTTCAATGTGAAATTTTGGATGAATGAATAATTTAGTCTTTTGTTTGCAAGATTGTGGTGTGAGTGAAAAGAACCTCATTTTGTGTTTTTCATCTAGCGATGATTGTTTTTGCTAGGTGTGATTCACATTTGAAATTGTGTTGTTTTAGAATGTTCGGCATGAATTTTTGTATTTTGCATTTGTTTCGTGACTATGTTACCGTCGTAGTTTAGTGGTAAGTATTTACTTTGTGTGTACCATTTTCGATTGAACCATTGCATTTCTTTTCCGTTTTCAAAACCTGTTGATTCGTGATTCTTTCGTTATTGCTTTTGTTTCTTTGAGTTGCTTGATTATTGTTTGAGGACAAACAATTATGTAAGTTGGGGAGAGTTTGATAAGTGCAAATTGTAGCCATTTTTGTATATAAGTTTTGTTGCAATTATCGATACTTTTTGGTTAATATCTTTCGAATAAACCCGGTTTCGTTTGTAAATACATTTACTTTATGTTATAGTGTATATATTGCGTTATCGTATAAATATCATTGAGTTTAATTGATTTCCATTTATTTTTGCAGGTATTCAATAAAGGATATCTTCCCATTATTGTATAGAGCATTGAATAAGTTTTCCAACGCTTCAAATCGTGCGTCAATCGGAGTTACGGTTCAAAAGTTATGAAGAAAACAAGTTCTGATTTGCTGTAATGTTCGCTAGGCAAACTGGAGGCGAGCGCATTCGCTGGGGGGTTCGCAAAGCGAACCCGGGGCAAATAAAAAGTGCCCGAAAGCGTGAAAAACACAATTTGGGCAGTGGCTAAGGCGGTTTATGTTCTCTAGGCGAACCCTGGAACCCAGTTTTGCCTATTTTAGTCATTTTTCAACATTTTTTAGGTGATGGTTTTGGGGATTCTTGCTCCAACTCCATCAAACTTCATTTTTTCAGTAGATTAGAATAGAAAACAACATGGAAGCATGCATGTGGATGATCCGAGGTGGATTTCTCATCGATCGGCTCTGACAATCTGTGAAGTGTTTGGTTCATTTCTAATTTTCTTTGTGTCTTTCTTCTATGTTGGGTTGCTGTATATATATTGACTATGATCTCATGTATATTTGTCGCCCATGGCGTTGTATAAAACTTGCTTTACAAGTCTTTATTAGTGATTGTCTCTGATTTTTGTTTTATCCGTGAGTTTTGATTTGCGTTAGAGATAATCCTCGTAAACTTCGATTAGGGATGATAGAGATAGATTTAAGAGCTAACAATCTTCAATAGGCGTCGAAGCTTAATGCCTCAGTGTCTTGAATCGGGTGCGAGAGTGTCGACGATGGTAACACAGTTGTTCTCTCAACTTTGCCTTAGACATAACCTTTGTTGTGAGCGATGCTGGGTGATATTGAGGAGTATTGTAGGTTGAGTATAACTGGTCGGTAAGTTTAAGTTTGTGATGAGTCGATTATGTGCATTGCCGGACAAGTTTTTCTCTCTGATTGATGAATTCTTTTTGTTTTAATGTTTACTTTTCTGTTTTAATGTTTCAAACCATTTTAAACCTAAACTCATTAACGCGAGAGATTTTCGAACAACATTCTTTCCCTCGAACCGATCTCTGTGGACACGACATAAATCCCGGAGGGAATTCTTCCGAAAATAATTATTTTTGCTTGCTTGCCCTATTCTGTAATCAACAAAATGGCGTCATTGCCGGGGATCGGTTTTGATATTAAATCGCATTGCGATAGTTTCTTTGTTTTTGAGTTTTGTATATATCATATATATTGTCGATTTCCATTATGTTTGTTCAAGTGTTGTATACATGTTGTTCCCGTAATGTTTGTTCATATGTTTGGCTAGGACACTTGCTTTTAGTTTGCGCGGTGAGGCATCACTATGGCATGAAGGAAGGAAGTTGCTAGCTAAGCATTGTAAAGGCGTCGAGCTTACGACGTAAAACAAGCATGGTGTATTCTTTTATTTTGTTGTTGTTTAATTTAAGTAGTGTGGTGAGTATTCATTAAACAAATTGTACCCGGATTTTTCGTAAAATTCTCAAATCCTCACATTACAACTTGTTTAACGAATTTTTGCCGGTCTTTTAGTTTGTTTATATTAATGGTATTTGTGTTTGTCAATGAGCTTGTTTTGAGTAGCTTGTGGAAATTTGTGGTGATGTTCCAAGTTTGATCGTTTCAACTCACGGATGTATGGTAATGATTTTGTTAAGTTTTGTACACCTCCGAGGTATGTGTTTATCGCTTTCTTGACTTTAGCATATTCATGATACTTTGGCATTTTACAAACTTCCATGCCATTCATTCTTTTGTATACTTGTTCTTATTGTGAATCACTTAAGTTCCCAACCTTTTTATGAGGTAGCTTTCCATTGTTCATATATGCGCGGAGTACCAGCATTCTTGTTTTAACTGCATTTTATTATGCTTAATCTTTCGTTTGTGTTGATTATATGAAAGCATGAAAAGGATCAAGGCATTTTGTTTCATTTTTAGCACAACTACCCAGCCAAATAGTCAATTCACCTTGTGAGTGTGTGATCATTTGTAACCCATTTGAGCTTTTGGTCATTATCCATGTTGTTTGAGTTTGATGCTTGTCTATGAGTGTCAACTTTGTGTTGTTGTATGAATTTTTACCTTGCCTTAGAAAGTAGGGAGTATTCATATGATGATGTGGTTGAATTCAAGTTGGGGAGAGAATGATTGTTTACTCATTGGTTGGTTTCCATGAGGTCAAATAAAAGGCTGTTTTGCAGTCATGTTCGCTTTGCGAGCATGATAGCGAATGTTCGCTTTGTGAATGGCTGGCGAAGGTCCCAGCGAAGGAATCTAGAATGTGGCAGTGGCGAAAGAGACCAAAGTTCGCTTTGCGAATGTCCTAGCGAGTTTTCGCCTAGCGAATGATCGTTCTCTATGTGAACTACTAAAGAAAAAAGAGAAAAATATGAAAAAGAAAAGAAAAAAAAACAAAGAAAAAGAAAATCCTTGAGAAAGGAAATAAAAAAGAGTTCAAATAATTGTGCTAAATAAGTATTGTGTTTTGTGTAACACTTGGTATTTTGGAATAAGTTTGATTGAAATTTGGTGTTTGAACTTTTATGAGTTGATCACTCCCTTAGGTTTAGGCAAGTTTTTGTTTCAATTACCTTTAAAAATTACCCCTTGTTTGTTTACCCGACCACACTACAACATTGAAAGTCCTTGTGATTCTTGCCTTTGTATGTTCAATTTGAAATTTTGGATGAATGCATAATTTAGTCTTTTGTTTGCAAGATTGTGGTGTGAGTGAAAAGAACCTCATTTTGTGTTTTTCATCTAGCGATGATTGTTTTTGCTAGGTGTGATTCACATTTGAACTTGTGTTGTTTTAGAATGTTCGGCATGAATTTTTGTATTTTGCATTTGTTTCGTGACAATGTTACCGTCGTAGTTTAGTGGTAAGTATTTACTTTGTGTGGACCATTTTCGATTGAACCATTGCATTTGTTTTCCGTTTTCAAAACCTGTTGATTCGTGATTCTTTGGTTATTGCTTTTGTTTCTTTGAGTCGCTTGATTTTTGTTTGAGGACAAACAATTATGTAAGTTGGGGAGAGTTTGATAAGTGCAAATTGTATCCATTTTTGTATATAAGTATTGTTGCAATTATCGATACTTTTTGGTTAATATCTTTCGAATAAACCCGGCTTCGTTTGTAAATACATTTACTTTATGTTATAGTGTATATATTGCGTTATCGTATAAATATCATTGAGTTTAATTGATTTCCATTTATTTTTGCAGGTATTCAATAAAGGATATCTTCCCATTATTTTATAGAGCATTGAATAAGTTTTCCAACGCTTTAAATCGTGCGTCAATCGGAGTTAAGGTTCAAAAGTTATGAAGAAAAAAAGTTCTGGTTTGCTGTCATGTTCGCTAGGCAAACTGGAGGCGAGCGCATTCGCTGGGGGGTTCGCAAAGCGAACCCGGGGCGAATAAAAAGTGCCCGAAAGCGTGAAAAACACAATTTGGGCAGTGGCTAAGGCGGTTTATGTTCGCTAGGCGAACCCTGGAACCCAGTTTTGCCTATTTTAGTCATTTTTCAACATTTTTTAGGTGATGGTTTTGGGGATTCTTGCTCCAACTCCATCAAACTTCATTTTTTCAGTAGATTAGCATAGAAAACAACATGGAAGCATGCATGTGGATGATCCGAGGTGGAATTCTCATCGATCGGCTCTGACAATCCGTGAAGTGTTTGGTTCATTTCTAATTTTCTTTGTGTCTTTCTTCTATGTTGGGTTGCTGTATATGTATTGACTATGATCTCATGTACATTTGTCGCCCATGGTGTTGTATAAAACTTGCTTTACAAATCTTTATTAGTGATTGTCTCTGATTTTTGTTTTATGCGTGGGGTTTGAGTTGCGTTAGAGATAATCCTCGTAAACTTCGATTAGGGATGATAGAGATAGATTTAAGAGCTAACAATCTTCAATAGGCGTCGAAGCTTAATTCCTCAGTGACTTGAGTCGGGTGCGAGAGTGTCGACGATGGTAACACGGTTGTTCTCTCAACTATGCGTTAGACATAACCTTTGTTGGGAGCGATGCTGGGTGATATTAAGGAGTATTGTGGGTTGAGTATAACTGGTCGGTAAGTTTAAGTTTGTGAGGAGTCGTTTATGTGCATTGCCGGACAAGTTTTTCTCTCTGATTGATGAATTCTTTTTGTTTTAATGTTTACTTTTCTGTTTTTATGTTTCAAACCATTTTAAACCCAAACTCATTAGCGCGAGAGATTGTCGAACGACATTCTTTCCCTCGAACTGATCTCTGTGGACACGACATAAATCCCGGAGGGAATTCTTCCGAAAATAAATATTTTCGCTTGCTTGCCCTATTCTGTAATCAACAAAATGGCGCCATTGTCGGGGATCGGTTTTGATATTAAATCGCATTGCGATAGTTTCTTTGTTTTTGAGTTTTGTATATATCATATATATTGTCGATTTCCATTATGTTTGTTCAAGTGTTGTATACATGTTGTTCCCGTAATGTTTGTTCATATGTTTGGCTAGGACACTTGCTTTTAGTTTGCGCGGTGAGGCATCACTATGGCATGAAGGAATAAAGTTACTAGCTAAGCATTGTAAAGGCGTCGAGCTTACGACATAAAACAAGCATGGTGTATTCTTTTCTTTTGTTGTTGTTTAGTTTAAGTAGTGTGGTGAGTATTCATTAAACAAGTTGTACTCGGATTTTTCGTAAAATTCTCAAATCTTCACTTTACAACTTGTTTAACGAATTTTTGCCGGTCTTTTAGTTTGTTTATATTAATTGTCTTTGTGTTTGTCAATGAGCTTGTTTTGAGTAGCTTGTGGAAATTTGTGGTGATGTTCCAAGTTTGATCGTTTCAACTCGCGGATGTATGGTAATGATTTTGTTATGTTTTGTACACCTCCGAGGTATGTGTTTATCGTTTTCTTGACTTTAGCATATTCATGATACTTTGGCATTTTACAAACTTCCATGCCATTCATTCTTTTGTATACTTGTTCTTATTGTGAATCACTTTAGTTCCCAACCTTTTTATGAGGTAGCTTTCCATTGTTCATATATGCGCGGAGTACCAGCATTCTTGTTTTAACTGGATTTTATTATGCTTAATCTTTCGTTTGTGTTGATTATAAGAAAGCATGAAAAGGATCAAGGCATTTTGTTTCATTTTGAGCACAACTACCCATCCAAATAGACAATTCTCCTTGTGAGTGTGTGATCATTTGTAAACCATTTGAGCCTTTGGTCATTATCCATGTTGTTTGAGTTTGATGCTTGTCTATGAGTGTCAACTTTGTGTTGTTGTATGAATTTTTACCTTGCCTTAGAAAGTAGGGAGTATTCATATGATGATGTGGTTGAATTCAAGTTGGGGAGAGAATGATTGTTTACTCATTGGTTGGTTTCCATGAGGTCAAATAAAGGGCTGTTTTGCAGTCATGTTTGCTTTACGAGTATGATAGCGAATGTTCGCTTTGCGAATGGCTGGCGAAGGTCCCAGCGAAGGAATCTAGAATGTGGCAGTGGCGAAAGAGACCAAAGTTCGCTTTGCGAATGTCCTAGCGAGTTTTCACCTAGCGAATGATCGTTCTCTATGTGAACTTCTGAAGAAAAAAGAGAAAAATATGAAAAAGAAAAGGAAAAAAAAGAAAGAAAAAGAAAATCCTTGAGAAAGGAAACAAAAATGAGTTCAAATAATTGTGCTAAATAAGTATTGTGTTTTGTTTAACACTTGGTATTTTGGAAGAAGTTTGATTGAAATTTGGTGTTTGAACTTTTGTGAGTTGATCACTCCCTTAGGTTTAGGCAAGTTTTTGTTTCAATTACCTTTAAAAATTACCCCTTGTTTGTTTACCCGACCACACTACAACCTTGAAAGTCCTTGTGATTCTTGCCTTTGTATGTTCAATGTGAAATTTTGGATGAATGCATAATTTAGTCTTTTGTTTGCAAGATTGTGGTGTGAGTGAAAAGAACCTCATTTTGTGTTTTTCATCTAGCGATGATTGTTTTTGCTAGGTGTGATTCACATTTGAACTTGTGTTGTTTTAGAATGTTCGGCATGAATTTTTGTATTTTGCATTTGTTTCGTGACAATGTTACCTTCGTAGCTTAGTGGTAAGTATTTACTTTGTGTGTACCATTTTCGATTGAACCATTGCATTTGTTTTCCGTTTTCAAAACCTGTTGATTCGTGATTCTTTGGTTATTGCTTTTGTTTCTTTGAGTCGCTTGATTTTTGTTTGAGGACAAACAATTATGTAAGTTGGGGAGAGTTTGATAAGTGCAAATTGTAGCCATTTTTGTATATAAGTTTTGTTGCAATTATCGATACTTTTTGGTTAATATCTTTCGAATAAACCGGGCTTCGTTTGTAAATACATTTACTTTATGTTATAGTGTAATATTGCGTTATCGTATAAATATCATTGAGTTTAATTGATTTCCATTTCTTTTTGCAGGTATTTAATAAAGGATATCTTCCCATTATTGTATAGAGCATTGAATAAGTTTTCCAACGCTTCAAATCGTGCGTCAATCGGATTTACGGTTCAAAAGTTATGAAGAAAACAAGTTCTGGTTTGCTGTCATGTTCGCTAAGCAAACTGGAGGGGAGCGCATTCGCTGGGGGGTTCGCAAAGCGAACCCGGGGCGAATAAAAAGTGCCCGAAAGCGTGACAAACACAATTTGGGAAGTGGCTAAGGCGGTTTATGTTCGCTAGGCGAACCCTGGAACCCAGTTTTGCCTATTTTAGTCATTTTTCAACATTTTTTAGGTGATGGTTTTGGGGATTCTTGCTCCAACTCCATCAAACTTCATTTTTTCAGTAGATTAGCATAGAAAACAACATGGAAGCATGCATGTGGATGATCCGAGGTGGAATTCTCATCGATCGGCTCTGACAATCCGTGAAGTATTTGGTTCATTTCTAATTTTCTTTGTGTCTTTCTTCTATGTTGGGTTGCTGTATATGTATTGACTATGATCTCATGTACATTTGTCGCCCATGGTGTTGTATAAAACTTGCTTTACAAATCTTTATTAGTGATTGTCTCTGATTTTTGTTTTATGCGCGGGGTTTGAGTTGCGTTAGAGATAATTCTTGTAAACTTCGATTAGGGATGATAGAGATAGATTTAAGAGCTAACAATCTTCAATAGGCGTCGAAGCTTAATTCCTCAGTGCCTTGAGTCGGGTGCGAGAGTGTCGACGATGGTAACACGGTTGTTCTCTCAACTTTGCGTTAGACATAACCTTTGTTGTGAGCGATGCTGGGTAATATTGAGGAGTATTGTAGGTTGAGTATAACTGGTCGGTAAGTTTAAGTTTGTGAGGAGTCGTTTATGTGCATTGCCGGACAAGTTTTTCTCTCTGATTGATGAATTCTTTTTGTTTTAATGTTTACTTTTCTGTTTTTATGTTTCAAACCATTTTAAACCCAAACTCATTAACGCGAGAGATTGTCGAACGACATTCTTTCCCTCGAACTGATCTCTGTGGACACGACATAAATCCCGGAGGGAATTCTTCCGAAAATAAATATTTTCGCTTGCTTGCCCTATTCTGTAATCAACAAAATGGCGCCATTGTCGGGGATCGGTTTTGATATTAAATCACATTGCGATAGTTTCTTTGTTTTTCAGTTTTGTATATATCATATATATTGTCGATTTCCATTATGTTTGTTCAAGTGTTGTATACATGTTGTTCCCATAATGTTTGTTCATATGTTTGGCTAGGACACTTGCTTTTAGTTTGCGCGGTGAGGCATCACTATGGCATGAAGGAAGGAAGTTACTAGCTAAGCATTGTAAAGGCGTCGAGCTTACGACATAAAACAAGCATGGTGTATTCTTTTCTTTTGTTGTTGTTTAGTTTAAGTAGTGTGGTGAGTATTCATTAAACAAGTTGTACTCGGATTTTTCGTAAAATTCTCAAATCTTCACTTTACAACTTGTTTAACGAATTTTTGCCGGTCTTTTAGTTTGTTTATATTAATTGTCTTTGTGTTTGTCAATGAGCTTGTTTTGAGTAGCTTGTGGAAATTTGTGGTGATGTTCCAAGTTTGATCGTTTCAACTCGCGGATGTATGGTAATGATTTTGTTAAGTTTTGTACACCTCCGAGGTATGTGTTTATCGCTTTCTTGACTTTAGCATATTCATGATACTTTGGCATTTTACAAACTTCCATGCCATTCATTCTTTTGTATACTTGTTCTTATTGTGAATCACTTTAGTTGCCAACCTTTTTATGAGGTAGCTTTCCATTGTTCATATATGCGCGGAGTACCAGCATTCTTGTTTTAACTGGATTTTATTATGCTTAATCTTTCATTTGTGTTGATTATATGAAAGCATGAAAAGGATCAAGGCATTTTGTTTCATTTTGAGCACAACTACCCATCCAAATAGACAATTCACCTTGTGAGTGTGTGATCATTTGTAAACCATTTGAGCCTTTGGTCATTATCCATGTTGTTTGAGTTTGATGCTTGTCTATGAGTGTCAACTTTGTGTTGTTGTATGAATTTTTACCTTGCCTTAGAAAGTAGGGAGTATTCATATGATGATGTGGTTGAATTCAAGTTGGGGAGAGAATGATTGTTTACTCATTGGTTGGTTTCCATGAGGTCAAATAAAGGGCTGTTTTGCAGTCATGTTCGCTTTGCGAGTATGATAGCGAATGTTCGCTTTGCGAATGGCTGGCAAAGGCCCCAGCGAAGGAATCTATAATGTGGCAGTGGCGAAAGAGACCAAAGTTCGCTTTGCGAATGTCCTAGCGAGTTTTCACCTAGCGAATGATCGTTCTCTATGTGAACTTCTGAAGAAAAAAGAGAAAAATATGAAAAAGAAAAGGAAAAAAAAGAAAGAAAAAGAAAATCCTTGAGAAAGGAAACAAAAATGAGTTCAAATAATTGTGCTAAATAAGTATTGTGTTTTGTTTAACACTTGGTATTTTGGAAGAAGTTTGATTGAAATTTGGTGTTTGAACTTTTGTGAGTTGATCACCCCCTTAGGTTTAGGCAAGTTTTTTTGTTTCAATTACCTTTAAAAATTACCCCTTGTTTGTTTACCCGACCACACTACAACCTTGAAAGTCCTTGTGATTCTTGCCTTTGTATGTTCAATGTGAAATTTTGGATGAATGCATAATTTAGTCTTTTGTTTGCAAGATTGTGGTGTGAGTGAAAAGAACCTCATTTTGTGTTTTTCATCTAGCGATGATTGTTTTTGCTATGTGTGATTCACATTTGAACTTGTGTTGTTTTAGAATGTTCGGCATGAATTTTTGTATTTTGCATTTGTTTCGTGACAATGTTACCGTCGTAGTTTAGTGGTAAGTATTTACTTTGTGTGTACCATTTTCAATTGAACCATTGCATTTGTTTTCCGTTTTCAAAACCTGTTGATTCGTGATTCTTTGGTTATTGCTTTTGTTTCTTTGAGTCGCTTGATTTTCGTTTGAGGGCAAACAATTATGTAAGTTGGGGAGAGTTTGATAAGTGCAAATTGTAGCCATTTTTGTATATAAGTTTTGTTGCAATTATCGATACTTTTTGGTTAATATCTTTCGAATAAACCCGGCTTCGTTTGTAAATACATTTACTTTATGTTATAGTGTATATATTGCGTTATCGTATAAATATCATTGAGTTTAATTGATTTCCATTTATTTTTGCAGGTATTCAATAAAGGATATCTTCCCATTATTGTATAGAGCATTGAATAAGTTTTCCAACGCTTCAAATCGTGCGTCAATCGGAGTTACGGTTCAAAAGTTATGAAGAAAACAAGTTCTGGTTTACTGTCATGTTCGCTAGGCAAACTGGAGGCGAGCGCATTCGCTGGGGGGTTCGCAAAGCGAACCCGGGGCGAATAAAAAGTGTCCGAAAGCGTGACAAACACAATTTGGGAAGTGGCTAAGGCGGTTTATGTTCGCTAGGCGAACCCTGGAACCCAGTTTTGCCTATTTTAGTCATTTTTCAACATTTTTTAGGTGATGGTTTTGGGGATTCTTGCTCCAACTCCATCAAACTTCATTTTTTCAGTAGAGTAGCATAGAAAACAACATGGAAGCATGCATGTGGATGATCCGAGGTGGAATTCTCATCGATCGGCTCTGACAATCCGTGAAGTGTTTGGTTCATTTCTAATTTTCTTTGTGTCTTTCTTCTATGTTGGGTTGCTGTATATGTATTGACTATGATCTCATGTACATTTGTCTCCCATGGTGTTGTATAAAACTTGCTTTACAAATCTTTATTAGTGATTGTCTCTGATTTTTGTTTTATGCGCGGGGTTTGAGTTGCGTTAGAGATAATCCTCGTAAACTTCGATTAGGGATGATAGAGATAGATTTAAGAGCTAACAATCTTCAATAGGCGTCGAAGCTTAATTCCTCAGTGCCTTGAGTCGGGTGCGAGAGTGTCGACGATGGTAACACGGTTGTTCTCTCAACTTTGCGTTAGACATAACCTTTGTTGTGAGCGATGCTGGGTGATATTGAGGAGTATTATAGGTTGAGTATAACTGGTCGGTAAGTTTAAGTTTGTGAGGAGTCGTTTATGTGCATTGCCAGACAAGTTTTTCTCTCTGATTGATGAATTTTTTTTGTTTTAATGTTTACTTTTCTGTTTTTATGTTTCAAACCATTTTAAACCTCAACTCATTAATGCGAGAGATTGTCGAACGACATTCTTTCCCTCGAACTGATCTTTGTGGACACGACATAAATCCCGGAGGGAATTCTTCCGAAAATAAATATTTTCGCTTGCTTGCCCTATTCTGTAATCAACAAAATGGCGCCATTGTCGGGGATCGGTTTTGATATTAAATCGCATTGCGATAGTTTCTTTGTTTTTGAGTTTTGTATATATCATATATATTGTCGATTTCCATTATGTTTGTTCAAGTGTTTTATACATGTTGTTCCCGTAATGTTTGTTCATATGTTTGGCTAGGACACTTGCTTTTAGTTTGCGAGGTGAGGCATCACTATGGCATGAAGGAAGGAAGTTACTTGCTAAGCATTGTAAAGGCGTCGAGCTTACGACGTAAAACCAGCATGGTGTATTCTTTTCTTTTGTTGTTGTTTAGTTTAAGTAGTGTGGTGAGTATTCATTAAACAAGTTGTACTCGGATTTTTCGTAAAATTCTCAAATCTTCACTTTACAACTTGTTTAACGAATTTTTGCCGGTCTTTTAGTTTGTTTATATTAATGGTCTTTGTGTTTGTCAATGAGCTTGTTTTGAGTAGCTTGTGGAAATTTGTGGTGATGTTCCAAGTTTGATCGTTTCAACTCGCGGATGTATGGTAATGATTTTGTTATGTTTTGTACACCTCCGAGGTATGTGTTTATCGCTTTCTTGACTTTAGCATATTCATGATACTTTCACATTTTACAAACTTCCATGCCATTCATTCTTTTGTATACTTGTTCTTATTGTGAATCACTTTAGTTCCCAACCTTTTTATGAGGTAGCTTTCCATTGTTCATATATGTGCGGAGTACCAGCATTCTTGTTTTAACTGGATTTTATTATGCTTAATCTTTCGTTTGTGTTGATTATATGAAAGCATGAAAAGGATCAAGGCATTTTGTTTCATTTTGAGCACAACTACCCATCCAAATAGACAATTCACCTTGTGAGTGTGTGATCATTTGTAAACCATTTGAGCCTTTGGTCATTATCCATGTTGTTTGAGTTTGATGCTTGTCTATGAGTGTCAACTTTGTGTTGTTGTATGAATTTTTACCTTGCCTTAGAAAGTAGGGAGTATTCATATGATGATGTGGTTGAATTCAAGTTGGGGAGAGAATGATTGTTTACTCATTGGTTGGTTTCCATGAGGTCAAATAAAGGGCTGTTTTACAGTCATGTTCGCTTTGCGAGTATGATAGTGAATGTTCGCTTTGCGAATGGCTGGCGAAGGTCCCAGCGAAGGAATCTAGAATGTGGCAGTGGCGAAAGAGACCAAAGTTCGCTTTGCGAATGTCCTAGCGAGTTTTCACCTAGCGAATGATCGTTCTCTATGTGAACTTCTGAAGAAAAAAGAGAAAAATATGAAAAAGAAAAGAAAAAAAAAGAAAGAAAAAGAAAATCCTTGAGAAAGGAAACAAAAAAGAGTTCAAATAATTGTGCTAAATAAGTATTGTGTTTTGTTTAACACTTGGTATTTTGGAAGAAGTTTGATTGAAATTTGGTGTTTGAACTTTTGTGAGTTGATCACTCCCATAGGTTTAGGCATGTTTTTGTTTCAATTACCTTTAAAAATTACCCCTTGTTTGTTTACCCGACCACACTACAACCTTGAAAGTCCTTGTGATTCTTGCCTTTGTATGTTCAATGTGAAATTTTGGATGAATGCATAATTTAGTCTTTTGGTTGCAAGATTGTGGTGTGAGTGAAAAGAACCTCATTTTGTGTTTTTCATCTAGCGATGATTGTTTTTGCTAGGTGTGATTCACATTTGAACTTGTGTTGTTTTAGAATGTTCGGCATGAATTTTTGTATTTTGCATTTGTTTCGTGACAATGTTACCGTCGTAGTTTAGTGGTAAGTATTTACTTTGTATGTACCATTTTCGATTGAACCATTGCATTTGTTTTCCGTTTTCAAAACCTGTTGATTCGTGATTCTTTGGTTATTGCTTTTGTTTCTTTGAGTCACTTGATTTTTGTTTGAGGACAAACAATTATGTAAGTTGGGGAGAGTTTGATAAGTGCAAATTGTAGCCATTTTTGTATATAAGTTTTGTTGCAATTATCGATACTTTTTGGTTAATATCTTTCGAATAAACCCGGCTTCGTTTGTAAATACATTTACTTTATGTTATAGTGTATATATTGCGTTATCGTATAAATATCATTGAGTGTAATTGATTTCCATTTATTTTTGCAGGTATTCAATAAAGGATATCTTCCCATTATTGTATAGAGCATTGAATAAGTTTTCCAACGCTTCAAATCGTGCGTCAATCGGAGTTACGGTTCAAAAGTTATGAAGAAAACAAGTTCTGATTTGCTGTCATGTTCGCTAGGCAAACTGGAAGCGAGCGCATTCGCTGGGGGGTTCGCAAAGCGAACCCGGGGCGAATAAAAAGTGCCCGAAAGCGTGACAAACACAATTTGGGAAGTGGCTAAGGCGGTTTATGTTCGCTAGGCGAACCCTGGAACCCAGTTTTGCCTATTTTAGTCATTTTTCAACATTTTTTAGGTGATGGTTTTGGGGATTCTTGCTCCAACTCCATCAAACTTCATTTTTTCAGTAGAGTAGCATAGAAAACAACATGGAAGCATGCATGTGGATGATCCGAGGTGGAATTCTCATCGATCGGCTCTGACAATCCGTGAAGTGTTTGGTTCATTTCTAATTTTCTTTGTGTCTTTCTTCTATGTTGGGTTGCTGTATATGTATTGACTATGATCTCATGTACATTTGTCTCCCATGGTGTTGTATAAAACTTGCTTTACAAATCTTTATTAGTGATTGTCTCTGATTTTTGTTTTATGCGCGGGGTTTGAGTTGCGTTAGAGATAATCCTCGTAAACTTCGATTAGGGATGATAGAGATAGATTTAAGAGCTAACAATCTTCAATAGGCGTCGAAGCTTAATTCCTCAGTGCCTTGAGTCGGGTGCGAGAGTGTCGACGATGGTAACACGGTTGTTCTCTCAACTTTGCGTTAGACATAACCTTTGTTGTGAGCGATGCTGGGTGATATTGAGGAGTATTATAGGTTGAGTATAACTGGTCGGTAAGTTTAAGTTTGTGAGGAGTCGTTTATGTGCATTGCCAGACAAGTTTTTCTCTCTGATTGATGAATTTTTTTTGTTTTAATGTTTACTTTTCTGTTTTTATGTTTCAAACCATTTTAAACCTCAACTCATTAATGCGAGAGATTGTCGAACGACATTCTTTCCCTCGAACTGATCTTTGTGGACACGACATAAATCCCGGAGGGAATTCTTCCGAAAATAAATATTTTCGCTTGCTTGCCCTATTCTGTAATCAACAAAATGGCGCCATTGTCGGGGATCGGTTTTGATATTAAATCGCATTGCGATAGTTTCTTTGTTTTTGAGTTTTGTATATATCATATATATTGTCGATTTCCATTATGTTTGTTCAAGTGTTTTATACATGTTGTTCCCGTAATGTTTGTTCATATGTTTGGCTAGGACACTTGCTTTTAGTTTGCGCGGTGAGGCATCACTATGGCATGAAGGAAGGAAGTTACTAGCTAAGCATTGTAAAGGCGTCGAGCTTACGACGTAAAACCAGCATGGTGTATTCTTTTCTTTTGTTGTTGTTTAGTTTAAGTAGTGTGGTGAGTATTCATTAAACAAGTTGTACTCGGATTTTTCGTAAAATTCTCAAATCTTCACTTTACAACTTGTTTAACGAATTTTTGCCGGTCTTTTAGTTTGTTTATATTAATGGTCTTTGTGTTTGTCAATGAGCTTGTTTTGAGTAGCTTGTGGAAATTTGTGGTGATGTTCCAAGTTTGATCGTTTCAACTCGCGGATGTATGGTAATGATTTTGTTATGTTTTGTACACCTCCGAGGTATGTGTTTATCGCTTTCTTGACTTTAGCATATTCATGATACTTTCACATTTTACAAACTTCCATGCCATTCATTCTTTTGTATACTTGTTCTTATTGTGAATCACTTTAGTTCCCAACCTTTTTATGAGGTAGCTTTCCATTGTTCATATATGTGCGGAGTACCAGCATTCTTGTTTTAACTGGATTTTATTATGCTTAATCTTTCGTTTGTGTTGATTATATGAAAGCATGAAAAGGATCAAGGCATTTTGTTTCATTTTGAGCACAACTACCCATCCAAATAGACAATTCACCTTGTGAGTGTGTGATCATTTGTAAACCATTTGAGCCTTTGGTCATTATCCATGTTGTTTGAGTTTGATGCTTGTCTATGAGTGTCAACTTTGTGTTGTTGTATGAATTTTTACCTTGCCTTAGAAAGTAGGGAGTATTCATATGATGATGTGGTTGAATTCAAGTTGGGGAGAGAATGATTGTTTACTCATTGGTTGGTTTCCATGAGGTCAAATAAAGGGCTGTTTTGCAGTCATGTTCGCTTTGCGAGTATGATAGTGAATGTTCGCTTTGCGAATGGCTGGCGAAGGTCCCAGCGAAGGAATCTAGAATGTGGCAGTGGCGAAAGAGACCAAAGTTCGCTTTGCGAATGTCCTAGCGAGTTTTCACCTAGCGAATGATCGTTCTCTATGTGAACTTCTGAAGAAAAAAGAGAAAAATATGAAAAAGAAAAGAAAAAAAAAGAAAGAAAAAGAAAATCCTTGAGAAAGGAAACAAAAAAGAGTTCAAATAATTGTGCTAAATAAGTATTGTGTTTTGTTTAACACTTGGTATTTTGGAAGAAGTTTGATTGAAATTTGGTGTTTGAACTTTTGTGAGTTGATCACTCCCATAGGTTTAGGCATGTTTTTGTTTCAATTACCTTTAAAAATTACCCCTTGTTTGTTTACCCGACCACACTACAACCTTGAAAGTCCTTGTGATTCTTGCCTTTGTATGTTCAATGTGAAATTTTGGATGAATGCATAATTTAGTCTTTTGGTTGCAAGATTGTGGTGTGAGTGAAAAGAACCTCATTTTGTGTTTTTCATCTAGCGATGATTGTTTTTGCTAGGTGTGATTCACATTTGAACTTGTGTTGTTTTAGAATGTTCGGCATGAATTTTTGTATTTTGCATTTGTTTCGTGACAATGTTACCGTCGTAGTTTAGTGGTAAGTATTTACTTTGTATGTACCATTTTCGATTGAACCATTGCATTTGTTTTCCGTTTTCAAAACCTGTTGATTCGTGATTCTTTGGTTATTGCTTTTGTTTCTTTGAGTCACTTGATTTTTGTTTGAGGACAAACAATTATGTAAGTTGGGGAGAGTTTGATAAGTGCAAATTGTAGCCATTTTTGTATATAAGTTTTGTTGCAATTATCGATACTTTTTGGTTAATATCTTTCGAATAAACCCGGCTTCGTTTGTAAATACATTTACTTTATGTTATAGTGTATATATTGCGTTATCGTATAAATATCATTGAGTGTAATTGATTTCCATTTATTTTTGCAGGTATTCAATAAAGGATATCTTCCCATTATTGTATAGAGCATTGAATAAGTTTTCCAACCCTTCAAATCGTGCGTCAATCGGAGTTACGGTTCAAAAGTTATGAAGAAAACAAGTTCTGATTTGCTGTCATGTTCGCTAGGCAAACTGGAGGCGAGCGCATTCGCTGGGGGGTTCGCAAAGCGAACCCGGGGCGAATAAAAAGTGCCCGAAAGCGTGACAAACACAATTTGGGAAGTGGCTAAGGCGGTTTATGTTCGCTAGGCGAACCCTGGAACCCAGTTTTGCCTATTTTAGTCATTTTTCAACATTTTTTAGGTGATGGTTTTGGGGATTCTTGCTCCAACTCCATCAAACTTCATTTTTTCAGTAGAGTAGCATAGAAAACAACATGGAAGCATGCATGTGGATGATCCGAGGTGGAATTCTCATCGATCGGCTCTGACAATCCGTGAAGTGTTTGGTTCATTTCTAATTTTCTTTGTGTCTTTCTTCTATGTTGGGTTGCTGTATATGTATTGACTATGATCTCATGTACATTTGTCTCCCATGGTGTTGTATAAAACTTGCTTTACAAATCTTTATTAGTGATTGTCTCTGATTTTTGTTTTATGCGCGGGGTTTGAGTTGCGTTAGAGATAATCCTCGTAAACTTCGATTAGGGATGATAGAGATAGATTTAAGAGCTAACAATCTTCAATAGGCGTCGAAGCTTAATTCCTCAGTGCCTTGAGTCGGGTGCGAGAGTGTCGACGATGGTAACACGGTTGTTCTCTCAACTTTGCGTTAGACATAACCTTTGTTGTGAGCGATGCTGGGTGATATTGAGGAGTATTATAGGTTGAGTATAACTGGTCGGTAAGTTTAAGTTTGTGAGGAGTCGTTTATGTGCATTGCCAGACAAGTTTTTCTCTCTGATTGATGAATTTTTTTTGTTTTAATGTTTACTTTTCTGTTTTTATGTTTCAAACCATTTTAAACCTCAACTCATTAATGCGAGAGATTGTCGAACGACATTCTTTCCCTCGAACTGATCTTTGTGGACACGACATAAATCCCGGAGGGAATTCTTCCGAAAATAAATATTTTCGCTTGCTTGCCCTATTCTGTAATCAACAAAATGGCGCCATTGTCGGGGATCGGTTTTGATATTAAATCGCATTGCGATAGTTTCTTTGTTTTTGAGTTTTGTATATATCATATATATTGTCGATTTCCATTATGTTTGTTCAAGTGTTTTATACATGTTGTTCCCGTAATGTTTGTTCATATGTTTGGCTAGGACACTTGCTTTTAGTTTGCGCGGTGAGGCATCACTATGGCATGAAGGAAGGAAGTTACTAGCTAAGCATTGTAAAGGCGTCGAGCTTACGACGTAAAACCAGCATGGTGTATTCTTTTCTTTTGTTGTTGTTTAGTTTAAGTAGTGTGGTGAGTATTCATTAAACAAGTTGTACTCGGATTTTTCGTAAAATTCTCAAATCTTCACTTTACAACTTGTTTAACGAATTTTTGCCGGTCTTTTAGTTTGTTTATATTAATGGTCTTTGTGTTTGTCAATGAGCTTGTTTTGAGTAGCTTGTGGAAATTTGTGGTGATGTTCCAAGTTTGATCGTTTCAACTCGCGGATGTATGGTAATGATTTTGTTATGTTTTGTACACCTCCGAGGTATGTGTTTATCGCTTTCTTGACTTTAGCATATTCATGATACTTTCACATTTTACAAACTTCCATGCCATTCATTCTTTTGTATACTTGTTCTTATTGTGAATCACTTTAGTTCCCAACCTTTTTATGAGGTAGCTTTCCATTGTTCATATATGTGCGGAGTACCAGCATTCTTGTTTTAACTGGATTTTATTATGCTTAATCTTTCGTTTGTGTTGATTATATGAAAGCATGAAAAGGATCAAGGCATTTTGTTTCATTTTGAGCACAACTACCCATCCAAATAGACAATTCACCTTGTGAGTGTGTGATCATTTGTAAACCATTTGAGCCTTTGGTCATTATCCATGTTGTTTGAGTTTGATGCTTGTCTATGAGTGTCAACTTTGTGTTGTTGTATGAATTTTTACCTTGCCTTAGAAAGTAGGGAGTATTCATATGATGATGTGGTTGAATTCAAGTTGGGGAGAGAATGATTATTTACTCATTGGTTGGTTTCCATGAGGTCAAATAAAGGGCTGTTTTGCAGTCATGTTCGCTTTGCGAGTATGATAGTGAATGTTCGCTTTGCGAATGGCTGGCGAAGGTCCCAGCGAAGGAATCTAGAATGTGGCAGTGGCGAAAGAGACCAAAGTTCGCTTTGCGAATGTCCTAGCGAGTTTTCACCTAGCGAATGATCGTTCTCTATGTGAACTTCTGAAGAAAAAAGAGAAAAATATGAAAAAGAAAAGAAAAAAAAAGAAAGAAAAAGAAAATCCTTGAGAAAGGAAACAAAAAAGAGTTCAAATAATTGTGCTAAATAAGTATTGTGTTTTGTTTAACACTTGGTATTTTGGAAGAAGTTTGATTGAAATTTGGTGTTTGAACTTTTGTGAGTTGATCACTCCCATAGGTTTAGGCATGTTTTTGTTTCAATTACCTTTAAAAATTACCCCTTGTTTGTTTACCCGACCACACTACAACCTTGAAAGTCCTTGTGATTCTTGCCTTTGTATGTTCAATGTGAAATTTTGGATGAATGCATAATTTAGTCTTTTGGTTGCAAGATTGTGGTGTGAGTGAAAAGAACCTCATTTTGTGTTTTTCATCTAGCGATGATTGTTTTTGCTAGGTGTGATTCACATTTGAACTTGTGTTGTTTTAGAATGTTCGGCATGAATTTTTGTATTTTGCATTTGTTTCGTGACAATGTTACCGTCGTAGTTTAGTGGTAAGTATTTACTTTGTATGTACCATTTTCGATTGAACCATTGCATTTGTTTTCCGTTTTCAAAACCTGTTGATTCGTGATTCTTTGGTTATTGCTTTTGTTTCTTTGAGTCGCTTGATTTTTGTTTGAGGACAAACAATTATGTAAGTTGGGGAGAGTTTGATAAGTGCAAATTGTAGCCATTTTTGTATATAAGTTTTGTTGCAATTATCGATACTTTTTGGTTAATATCTTTCGAATAAACCCGGCTTCGTTTGTAAATACATTTACTTTATGTTATAGTGTATATATTGCGTTATCGTATAAATATCATTGAGTGTAATTGATTTCCATTTATTTTTGCAGGTATTCAATAAAGGATATCTTCCCATTATTGTATAGAGCATTGAATAAGTTTTCCAACGCTTCAAATCGTGCGTCAATCGGAGTTACGGTTCAAAAGTTATGAAGAAAACAAGTTCTGATTTGCTGTCATGTTCGCTAGGCAAACTGGAGGCGAGCGCATTCGCTGGGGGGTTCGCAAAGCGAACCCGGGGCGAATAAAAAGTGCCCGAAAGCGTGACAAACACAATTTGGGAAGTGGCTAAGGCGGTTTATGTTCGCTAGGCGAAACCTGGAACCCAGTTTTGCCTATTTTAGTCATTTTTCAACATTTTTTAGGTGATGGTTTTGGGGATTCTTGCTCCAACTCTATCAAACTTCATTTTTTCAATAGATTAGCATAGAAAACAACATGGAAGCATGCATGTGGATGATCCGAGGTGGAATTCTCATCGATCGGCTCTGACAATCCGTGAAGTGTTTGGTTCATTTCTAATTTTCTTTGTGTCTTTCTTCTATGTTGGGTTGCTGTATATGTATTGACTATGATCTCATGTACATTTGTCGCCCATGGTGTTGTATAAAACTTGCTTTACAAATCTTTATTAGTGATTGTCTCTGATTTTTGTTTTATGCGCGGGGTTTGAGTTGCGTTAGAGATAATCCTCGTAAACTTCGATTAGGGATGATAGAGATAGATTTAAGAGCTAACAATCTTCAATAGGCGTCGAAGCTTAATTCCTCAGTGCCTTGAGTCGGGTGCGAGAGTGTCGACGATGGTAACACGGTTGTTTTCTCAACTTTGCGTTAGACATAACCTTTGTTGTGAGCGATGCTGGGTGATATTGAGGAGTATTGTAGGTTGAGTATAACTGGTCGGTAAGTTTAAGTTTGTGAGGAGTCGTTTATGTGAATTGCCGGACAAGTTTTTCTCTCTGATTGATGAATTCTTTTTGTTTTAATGTTTACTTTTCTGTTTTTATGTTTCAAACCATTTTAAACCCAAACTCATTAACGCTAGAGATTGTCGAACGACATTCTTTCCCTTGAACTGATCTCTGTGGACACGACATAAATCCCGGAGGGAATTCTTCCGAAAATAAATATTTTCGCTTGCTTGCCCTATTCTGTAATCAACAAAATGGCGCCATTGTCGGGGATCGGTTTTGATATTAAATCGCATTGCGATAGTTTCTTTGTTTTTGAGTTTTGTATATATCATATATATTGTCGATTTCCATTATGTTTGTTCAAGTGTTGTATACATGTTGTTCCCGTAATGTTTGTTCATATGTTTGGCTAGGACACTTGCTTTTAGTTTGCGCGGTGAGGCATCACTATGGCATGAAGGAAGGAAGTTACTAGCTAAGCATTGTAAAGGCGTCGAGCTTATGACGTAAAACAAGCATGGTGTATTCTTTTCTTTTGTTGTTGCTTAGTTTAAGTAGTGTGGTGAGTATTCATTAAACAAGTTGTACTCGGATTTTTCGTAAAATTCTCAAATCTTCACTTTACAACTTGTTTAACGAATTTTTGCCGGTCTTTTAGTTTGTTTATATTAATGGTCTTTGTGTTTGTCAATGAGCTTGTTTTGAGTAGCTTGTGGAAATTTGTGGTGATGTTCCAAGTTTGATCGTTTCAACTCGCGGATGTATGGTAATGATTTTGTTAAGTTTTGTACACCTCCGAGGTATGTGTTTATCGCTTTCCTGACTTTAGCATATTCATGATACTTTGGCATTTTACAAACTTCCATGCCATTCATTCTTTTGTATACTTGTTCTTATTGTGAATCACTTTAGTTCCCAACCTTTTTATGAGGTAGCTTTCCATTGTTCATATATGCGCGGAGTACCAGCATTCTTGTTTTAACTGGATTTTATTATGCTTAATCTTTCGTTTGTGTTGATTATATGAAAGCATGAAAAGGATCAAGGCATTTTGTTTCATTTTGAGCACAACTACCCATCCAAATAGACAATTCACCTTGTGAGTGTGTGATCATTTGTAAACCATTTGAGCCTTTGGTCATTATCCATGTTGTTTGAGTTTGATGCTTGTCTATGAGTGTCAACTTTGTGTTGTTGTATGAATTTTTACCTTGCCTTAGAAAGTAGGGAGTATTCATATGATGATGTGGTTGAATTCAAGTTGGGGAGAGAATGATTGTTTACTCATTGGTTGGTTTCCATGAGGTCAAATAAAGGGCTGTTTTGCAGTCATGTTCGCTTTGCGAGTATGATAGTGAATGTTCGCTTTGCGAATGGCTGGCGAAGGTCCCAGCGAAGGAATCTAGAATGTGGCAGTGGCGAAAGAGACCAAAGTTCGCTTTGCGAATGTCCTAGCGAGTTTTCACCTAGCGAATGATCGTTCTCTATGTGAACTTCTGAAGAAAAAAGAGAAAAATATGAAAAAGAAAAGAAAAAAAAAGAAAGAAAAAGAAAATCCTTGAGAAAGGAAACAAAAAAGAGTTCAAATAATTGTGCTAAATAAGTATTGTGTTTTGTTTAACACTTAGTATTTTGGAAGAAGTTTGATTGAAATTTGGTGTTTGAACTTTTGTGAGTTGATCACTCCCATAGGTTTAGGCAAGTTTTTGTTTCAATTACCTTTAAAAATTACCCCTTGTTTGTTTACCCGACCACACTACAACCTTGAAAGTCCTTGTGATTCTTGCCTTTGTATGTTCAATGTGAAATTTTGGATGAATGCATAATTTAGTCTTTTGTTTGCAAGATTGTGGTGTGAGTGAAAAGAACCTCATTTTGTGTTTTTCATCTAGCGATGATTGTTTTTGCTAGGTGTGATTCACATTTGAACTTGTGTTGTTTTAGAATGTTCGGCATGAATTTTTGTATTTTGCATTTGTTTCGTGACAATGTTACCGTCGTAGTTTAGTGGTAAGTATTTACTTTGTGTGTACCATTTTCGATTGAACCATTGCATTTGTTTTCCGTTTTCAAAACCTGTTGATTCCTGATTCTTTGGTTATTGCTTTTGTTTCTTTGAGTCGCTTGATTTTTGTTTGAGGACAAACAATTATGTAAGTTGGGGAGAGTTTGATAAGTGCAAATTGTAGCCATTTTTGTATATAAGTTTTGTTGCAATTATCGATACTTTTTGGTTAATATCTTTCGAATAGACCCGGCTTCGTTTGTAAATACATTTACTTTATGTTATAGTGTATATATTGCGTTATCGTATAAATATCATTGAGTGTAATTGATTTCCACTTATTTTTGCAGGTATTCAATAAAGGATATCTTCCCATTATTGTATAGAGCATTGAATAAGTTTTCCAACGCTTCAAATCGTGCGTCAATCGGAGTTACGGTTCAAAAGTTATGAAGAAAACAAGTTCTGGTTTGCTGTCATGTTCGCTAGGCAAACTGGAGGCGAGCGCATTCGCTGGGGGGTTCGCAAAGCGAACCCGGGGCGAATAAAAAGTGCCCGAAAGCGTGACAAACACAATTTGGGAAGTGGCTAAGGCGGTTTATGTTCGCTAGGCGAACCCTGGAACCCAGTTTTGCCTATTTTAGTCATTTTTCAACATTTTTTAGGTGATGGTTTTGGGGATTCTTGCTCCAACTCCATCAAACTTCATTTTTTCAGTAGATTAGCATAGAAAACAACATGGAAGCATGCATGTGGATGATCCAAGGTGGAATTCTCATCGATCGGCTCTGACAATCCGTGAAGTGTTTGGTTCATTTCTAATTTTCTTAGTGTCTTTCTTCTATGTTGGGTTACTGTATATGTATTGACTATGATCTCATGTACATTTGTCGCCCATGGTGTTGTATAAAACTTGCTTTACAAATCTTTATTAGTCATTGTCTCTGATTTTTGTTTTATGCGCGGGGTTTGAGTTGCGTTAGAGATAATCCTCGTAAACTTCGATTAGGGATGATAGAGATAGATTTAAGAGCTAACAATCTTCAATAGGCGTCGAAGCTTAATTCCTCAGTGCCTTGAGTCGGGTGCGAGAGTGTCGACGATGGTAACACGGTTGTTTTGTCAACTTTGCGTTAGACATAACCTTTGTTGTGAGCGATGCTGGGTGATATTGAGGAGTATTGTAGGTTGAGTATAGCTGGTCGGTAAGTTTAAGTTTGTGAGGAGTCGTTTATGTGAATTGCCGGACAAGTTTTTCTCTCTGATTGATGAATTCTTTTTGTTTTAATGTTTACTTTTCTGTTTTTATGTTTCAAACCATTTTAAACCCAAACTCATTAACGCTAGAGATTGTCGAACGACATTCTTTCCCTCGAACTGATCTCTGTGGACACGACATAAATCCCGGAGGGAATTCTTCCGAAAATAAATATTTTCGCTTGCTTGCCCTATTCTGTAATCAACAAAATGGCACCATTGTCGGGGATCGGTTTTGATATTAAATCACATTGCGATAGTTTCTTTGTTTTTGAGTTTTGTATATATCATATATATTGTCGATTTCCATTATGTTTGTTCAAGTGTTGTATACATGTTGTTCCCGTAATGTTTGTTCATATGTTTGGCTAGGACACTTGCTTTTAGTTTGCGCGGTGAGGCATCACTATGGCATGAAGGAAGGAAGTTACTAGCTAAGCATTGTAAAGGCGTCGAGCTTACGACGTAAAACAAGCAAGGTGTATTCTTTTCTTTTGTTGTTGCTTAGTTTAAGTAGTGTGGTGAGTATTCATTAAACAAGTTGTACTCGGATTTTTCGTAAAATTCTCAAATCTTCACTTTACAACTTGTTTAACGAATTTTTGCCGGTCTTTTAGTTTGTTTATATTAATGGTCTTTGTGTTTGTCAATGAGCTTGTTTTGAGTAGCTTGTGGAAATTTGTGGTGATGTTCCAAGTTTGATCGTTTCAACTCGCGGATGTATGGTAATGATTTTGTTAAGTTTTGTACACCTCCGAGGTATGTGTTTATCGCTTTCTTGACTTTAGCATATTCATGATACTTTGGCATTTTACAAACTTCCATGCCATTCATTCTTTTGTATACTTGTTCTTATTGTGAATCACTTTAGTTCCCAACCTTTTTATGAGGTAGCTTTCCATTGTTCATATATGCGCGGAGTACCAGCATTCTTGTTTTAACTGGATTTTATTATGCTTAATCTTTCGTTTGTGTTGATTATATGAAAGCATGAAAAGGATCAAGGCATTTTGTTTCATTTTGAGCACAACTACCCATCCAAATAGACAATTCACCTTGTGAGTGTGTGATCATTTGTAAACCATTTGAGCCTTTGGTCATTATCCATGTTGTTTGAGTTTGATTCTTGTCTATGAGTGTCAACTTTGTGTTGTTGTATGAATTTTTACCTTGCCTTAGAAAGTAGGGAGTATTCATATGATGATGTGGTTGAATTCAAGTTGGGGAGAGAATGATTGTTTACTCATTGGTTGGTTTCCATGAGGTCAAATAAAGGGCTGTTTTGCAGTCACGTTCGCTTTGCGAGTATGATAGCGAATGTTCGCTTTGCGAATGGCTGGCGAAGGTCCCAGCGAAGGAATCTAGAATGTGGCAGTGGCGAAAGAGACCAAAGATCGCTTTGCGAATGTCCTAGCGAGTTTTCACCTAGCGAATGATCGTTCTCTATGTGAACTTCTGAAGAAAAAAGAGAAAAATATGAAAAAGAAAAGAAAAAAAAAGAAAGAAAAAGAAAATCCTTGAGAAAGGAAACAAAAAAGAGTTCAAATAATTGTGCTAAATAAGTATTGTGTTTTGTGTAACACTTGGTATTTTGGAAGAAGTTTGATTGAAATTTGGTGTTTGAACTTTTGTGAGTTGATCACTCCCATAGGTTTAGGCAAGTTTTTGTTTCAATTACCTTTAAAAATTACCCCTTGTTTGTTTACCCGACCACACTATAACCTTGAAATTCCTTGTGATTCTTGCCTTTGTATGTTCAATGTGAAATTTTGGATGAATGCATAATTTAGTCTTTTGTTTGCAAGATTGTGGTGTGAGTGAAAAGAACCTCATTTTGTGTTTTTCATCTAGCGATGATTGTTTTTGCTAGGTGTGATTCACATTTGAACTTGTGTTGTTTTAGAATGTTCGGCATGAATTTTTGTATTTTGCATTTGTTTCGTGACAATGTTACCGTCGTAGTTTAGTGGTAAGTATTTACTTTGTGTGTACCATTTTCGATTGAACCATTGCATTTGTTTTCCGTTTTCAAAACCTGTTGATTCGTGATTCTTTGGTTATTGCTTTTGTTTCTTTGAGTCGCTTAATTTTCGTTTGAGGGCAAACAATTATGTAAGTTGGGGAGAGTTTGATAAGTGCAAATTGTATCCATTTTTGTATATAAGTTTTGTTGCAATTATCGATACTTTTTGGTTAATATCTTTCGAATAAACCCGGCTTCGTTTGTAAATACATTTACTTTATGTTATAGTGTATATATTGCGTTATCGTATAAATATCATTGAGTTTAATTGATTTCCATTTATTTTTGCAGGTATTCAATAAAGGATATCTTCCCATTATTGTATATAGCATTGAATAAGTTTTCCAACGCTTCAAATCGTGCGTCAATCGGAGTTACGGTTCAAAAGTTATGAAGAAAACAAGTTCTGGTTTGCTGTCATGTTCGCTTGGCAAACTGGAGGCGAGCGCATTCGCTGGGGGGTTCGCAAAGCGAACCCGGGGCAAATAAAAAGTGCCCGAAAGCGTGAAAAACACAATTTGGGAAGTGGCTAAGGCGGTTTATGTTCGCTAGGCGAACCCTGGAACCCAGTTTTGCCTATTTTAGTCATTTTTCAACATTTTTTAGGTGATGGTTTTGGGGATTCTTGCTCCAACTCCATCAAACTTCATTTTTTCAGTAGATTAGCATAGAAAACAACATGGAAGCATGCATGTGGATGATCCGAGGTGGATTTCTCATCGATCGGCTCTGACAATCTGTGAAGTGTTTGGTTCATTTCTAATTTTCTTTGTGTCTTTCTTCTATGTTGGGTTGCTGTATATGTATTGACTATGATCTCATGTACATTTGTCACCCATGGCGTTGTATAAAACTTGCTTTACAAATCTTTATTAGTGATTGTCTCAGATTTTTGTTTTATGCACGGGGTTTGAGTTGCGTTAGAGATAATCCTCGTAAACTTCGATTAGGGATGATAGAGATAGATTTAAGAGCTAACAATCTTCAATAGGCGTCGAAGCTTAATGCCTCAGTGCCTTGAGTCGGGTGCGAGAGTGTCGACGATGGTAACACGGTTGTTCTCTCAACTTTGCGTTAGACATAACCTTTGTTGTGAGCGATGCTGGGTGATATTGAGGTGTATTGTAGGTTGAGTATAACTGGTCGGTAAGTTTAAGTTTGTGAGGAGTCGTTTATGTGCATTGCCGGACAAGTTTTTCTCTCTGATTGATGAATTCTTTTTGTTTTAATGTTTACTTTTTTGTTTTTATGTTTCAAACCATTTTAAACCCAAACTCATTAACGCGGGAGATTGTCGAACGACATTCTTTCCCTCGAACTGATCTCTGTGGACACGACATAAATCCCGGAGGGAATTCTTCCGAAAATAAATATTTTCGCTTGCTTGCCCTATTCTGTAATCAACAAAATGGCGCCATTGTCGGGGATCGGTTTTGATATTAAATCGCATTGCGATAGTTTCTTTGTTTTTGAGTTTTGTATATATCATATATATTGTCGATTTCCATTATGTTTGTTCAAGTGTTGTATACATGTTGTTCCCGTAATGTTTGTTCATATGTTTGGCTAGGACACTTGCTTTTAGTTTGCGCGGTGAGGCATCACTATGGCATGAAGGAAGGAAGTTACTAGCTAAGCATTGTAAAGGCGTCGAGCTTACGACGTAAAACAAGCATGGTGTATTCTTTTCTTTTGTTGTTGCTTAGTTTAAGTAGTGTGGTGAGTATTCATTAAACAAGTTGTACTCGGATTTTTCGTAAAATTCTCAAATCCTCACTTTACAACTTGTTTAACGAATTTTTGCCGGTCTTTTAGTTTGTTTATATTAATGGTCTTTGTGTTTGTCAATGAGCTTGTTTTGAGTAGCTTGTGGAAATTTGTGGTGATGTTCCAAGTTTGATCGTTTCAACTCGCGGATGTATGGTAATGATTTTGTTAAGTTTTGTACACCTCCGAGGTATGTGTTTATCGCTTTCTTGACTTTAGCATATTCATGATACTTTGGCATTTTACAAACTTCCATGCCATTCATTCTTTTGTATACTTGTTCTTATTGTGAATCACTTTAGTTCCCAACCTTTTTATGAGGTAGCTTTCCATTGTTCATATATGCGCGGAGTACCAGCATTCTTGTTTTAACTGGATTTTATTATGCTTAATCTTTCGTTTGTGTTGATTATATGAAAGCATGAAAAGGATCAAGGCATTTTGTTTCATTTGAGCACAACTACCCAGCCAAATAGACAATTCACCTTGTGAGTGTGTGATCATTTGTAAACCATTAGAGCCTTTGGTCATTATCCATGTTGTTTGAGTTTGATGCTTGTCTATGAGTGTCAACTTTGTGTTGTTGTATGAATTTTTACCTTGCCTTAGAAAGTAGGGAGTATTCATATGATGATGTGGTTGAATTCAAGTTGGGGAGAGAATGATTGTTTACTCATTGGTTGGTTTCCATGAGGTCAAATAAAGGGCTGTTTTGCAGTCATGTTCGCTTTGCGAGTATGATAGCGAATGTTCGCTTTGCGAATGGCTGGCGAAGGTCCCAGCGAAGGAATCTAGAATGTGGCAGTGGTGAAAGAGACCAAAGTTCGCTTTGCGAATGTCCTAGCGAGTTTTCACCTAGCGAATGATCGTTCTCTATGTGAACTTCTGAAGAAAAAAGAGAAAAATATGAAAAAGAAAAGAAAAAAAAAGAAAGAAAAAGAAAATCCTTGAGAAAGGAAACAAAAAAGAGTTCAAATAATTGTGCTAAATAAGTATTGTGTTTTGTGTAACACTTGGTATTTTGGAAGAAGTTTGATTGAAATTTGGTGTTTGAACTTTTGTGAGTTGATCACTCCCTTAGGTTTAGGCAAGTTTTTGTTTCAATTACCTTTAAAAATAACCCCTTGTTTGTTTACCCGACCACACTACAACCTTGAAAGTCCTTGTGATTCTTGCCTTTGTATGTTCAATGTGAAATTTTGGATGAATGCATAATTTAGTCTTTTGTTTGCAAGATTGTGGTGTGAGTGAAAAGAACCTCATTTTGTGTTTTTCATCTAGCGATGATTGTTTTTGCTAGGTGTGATTCACATTTGAACTTGTGTTGGTTTAGAATGTTCGGCATGAATTTTTGTATTTTGCATTTGTTTCGTGACAATGTTACCGTCGTAGTTTAGTGGTAAGTATTTACTTTGTGTGTACCATTTTCGATTGAACCATTGCATTTGGTTTCCGTTTTCAAAACCTGTTGATTCGTGATTCTTTGGTTATTGCTTTTGTTTCTTTGAGTCGCTTGATTTTTGTTTGAGGACAAACAATTATGTAAGTTGGGGAGAGTTTGATAAGTGCAAATTGTAGCCATTTTTGTATATAAGTTTTGTTGCAATTATCGATACTTTTTGGTTAATATCTTTCGAAGAAACCCGACTTCGTTTGTAAATACATTTAATTTATGTTATAGTGTATATATTGCGTTATCGTATAAATATCATTGAGTTTAATTGATTTCCATTTATTTTTGCAGGTATTCAATAAATGATATCTTCCCATTATTGTATAGAGCATTGAATTAGTTTTCCAACGCTTCAAATCGTGCGTCAATCGGAGTTACGGTTCAAAAGTTATGAAGAAAACAAGTTCTGGTTTGCTGTCATGTTCGCTAGGCAAACTGGAGGCGAGCGCATTCGCTGGGGGGTTCGCAAAGCGAACCCGGGGGGAATAAAAAGTACCCGAAAGCGTGAAAAACATAATTTGGGAAGTGGCTAAGGCGGTTTATGTTCGCTAGGCGAACCCTGGAACCCAGTTTTGCCTATTTTAGTCATTTTTCAACATTTTTTAGGTGATGGTTTTGGGGATTCTTGCTCCAACTCCATCAAATTTCATTTTTTCAGTAGATTAGCATAGAAAACAACATGAAAGCATGCATGTGGATGATCCGAGGTGGATTTCTCATCGATCGGCTCTGACAATCCGTGAAGTGTTTGGTTCATTTCTAATTTTCTTTGTGTCTTTCTTCTATGTTGGGTTGCTGTATATGTATTGACTATGATCTCATGTACATTTGTCGCCCATGGCGTTGTATAAAACTTGCTTTACAAATCTTTATTAGTGATTGTCTCTGATTTTTGTTTTATGCGCGGGGTTTGAGTTGCGTTAGAGATAATCCTCGTAAACTTCGATTAGGGATGATAGAGATTGATTTAAGAGCTAACAATCTTCAATAGGCGTCGAAGCTTAATGCCTCAGTGCCTTGAGTCGGGTGCGAGAGTGTCGACGATGGTAACACGGTTGTTCTCTCAACTTTGCGTTAGACATAACCTTTGTTGTGAGCGATGCTGGGTGATATTGAGGAGTATTGTAGGTTGAGTATAACTGGTCGGTAAGTTTATGTTTGTGAGGAGTCGTTTATGTGCATTGCCGGACAAGTTTTTCTCTCTGATTGATGAATTCTTTTTGTTTTAATGTTTACTTTTCTATTTTTATGTTTCAAACCATTTTAAACCCAAACTCATTAACGCGAGAGATTGTCGAACGACATTCTTTCCCTTGAACTGATCTCTGTGGACACGACATAAATCCCGGAGGGAATTCTTCCGAAAATAAATATTTTCGCTTGCTTGCCCTATTCTGTAATCAACAAAATGGCGCCATTGTCGGGGATCGGTTTTGATATTAAATCGCATTGCGATAGTTTCTTTGTTTTTGAGTTTTGTATATATCATATATATTGTCGATTTCCATTATGTTTGTTCAAGTGTTGTATACATGTTGTTCCCGTAATGTTTGTTCATATGTTTGGCTAGGACACTTGCTTTTAGTTTGCGCGGTGAGGCATCACTATGGCATGAAGGAAGGAAGTTACTAGCTAAGCATTGTAAAGGCGTCGAGCTTACGACGTAAAACAAGCATGGTGTATTCTTTTCTTTTGTTGTTGTTTGGTTTAAGTAGTGTGGTGAGTATTCATTAAACAAGTTGTACTCGGATTTTTCGTAAAATTCTCAAATCTTCACTTTACAACTTGTTTAACGAATTTTTGCCGGTCTTTTAGTTTGTTTATATTAATGGTCTTTGTGTTTGTCAATGAGCTTGTTTTGAGTAGCTTGTGGAAATTTGTGGTGATGTTCCAAGTTTGATCGTTTCAACTCGCGGATGTATGGTAATGATTTTGTTAAGTTTTGTACACCTCTGAGGTATGTGTTTATCGCTTTCTTGACTTTAGCATATTCATGATACTTTGGCATTTTACAAACTTCCATGCCAATCATTCTTTTGTATACTTGTTCTTATTGTGAATCACTTTAGTTCCCAACCTTTTTATGAGGTAGCTTTCCATTGTTCATATATGCGCGGAGTACCAGCATTCTTGTTTTAACTGGATTTTATTATGCTTAATCTTTCGTTTGTGTTGATTATATGAAAGCATGAAAAGGATCAAGGCATTTTGTTTCATTTTGAGCACAACTACCCAGCCAAATAGACAATTCACCTTGTGAGTGTGTGATCATTTGTAAACCATTTGAGCCTTTGGTCATTATCCATGTTGTTTGAGTTTGATGCTTGTCTATGAGTGTCAACTTTGTGTTGTTGTATGAATTTTTACCTTGCCTTAGAAAGTAGGGAGTATTCATATGATGATGGGTTGAATTCAAGTTGGGGAGAGAATGATTGTTTACTCATTGGTTGGTTTCCATGAGGTCAAATAAAGGTCTGTTTTGTAGTCATGTTCGCATTGCGAGTATGATAGCGAATGTTCGCTTTGCGAATGGCTGTCTAAGGTCCCAGCGAAGGAATCTAGAATGTGGCAGTGGCGAAAGAGACCAAAGCTCGCTTTGCGAATGTCCTAGCGAGTTTTCACCTAGCGAATGATCGTTCTCTATGTGAACATCTGAAGAAAAAAGAGAAAAATATGAAAAAGAAAAGAAAAAAAAAAGAAAGAAAAAGAAAATCCTTGAGAAAGGAAACAAAAAAGAGTTCAAATAATTGTGCTAAATAAGTATTGTGTTTTGTGTAACACTTGGTATTTTGGAAGACGTTTGATTGAAATTTGGTGTTTGAACTTTTGTGAGTTGATCACTCCCTTAGGTTTAGGCAAGTTTTTGTTTTAATTACCTTTAAAAATTACCCCTTGTTTGTTTACCCGACCACACTACAACCTTGAAAGTCCTTGTGATTCTTGCCATTGTATGTTCAATGTGAAATTTTGGATGAATGCATAATTTAGTCTTTTGTTTGCAAGATTGTGGTGTGAGTGAAAAGAACCTCATTTTGTGTTTTTCATCTACCGATGATTGTTTTTGCTAGGTGTTATTCACATTTGAACTTGTGTTGTTTTAGAATGTTCGGCATGAATTTTTGTATTTTGCATTTGTTTCGTGACTATGTTACCGTCGTAGTTTAGTGGTAAGTGTTTACTTTGTGTGTACCATTTTCGATTGAACCATTGCATTTGTTTTCCGTTTTCAAAACCTGTTGATTCATGATTCTTTGGTTATTGCTTTTGTTTCTTTGAGTCGCTTGATTTTTGTTTGAGGACAAACAATTATGTAAGTTGGGGAGAGTTTGATAAGTGCAAATTGTAGCCATTTTTGTATATAAGTTTTGTTGCAATTATCGATACTTTTTGGTTAATATCTTTCGAATAAACCCAGCTTCGTTTGTAAATACATTTACTTTATGTTATAGTGTATATATTGCGTTATCGTATAAATATCATTGAGTTTAATTGATTTCCATTTATTTTTGCAGGTATTCAATAAAGGATATCTTCCCATTATTGTATAGAGCATTGAATAAGTTTTCCAACGCTTCAAATCGTGCGTCAATCGGAGTTACGATTCAAAAGTTATGAAGAAAACAAGTTCTGGTTTGCTGTCATGTTCGCTTGGCAAACTGGAGGCGAGCGCATTCGCTGGGGGGTTCGCAAAGCGAACCCGGGGCGAATAAAAAGTGCCCGAAAGCGTGAAAAACACAATTTGGGAAGTGGCTAAGTCGGTTTATGTTCGCTAGGCAAACCCTGGAACCCAGTTTTGCCTATTTTAGTCATTTTTCAACATTTTTTAGGTGATGGTTTTGGGGATTCTTGCTCCAACTCCATCAAACTTCATTTTTTCAGTAGATTAGCATAGAAAACCACATGGAAGCATGCATGTGGATGATCCGAGGTGGATTTCTCATCGATCGACTCTGACAATCCGTGAAGTGTTTGGTTCATTTCTAATTTTCTTTGTGTCTTTCTTCTATGTTGGGTTATTGTATATGTATTGACTATGATCTCATGTACATTTGTCGCCCATGGCGTTGTATAAAACTTGCTTTACAAATCTTTATTAGTGATTGTCTCTGATTTTTGTTTTATGCGCGGGGTTTGAGTTGCGTTAGAGATAATCCTCGTAAACTTCGATTAGGGATGATAGAGATTGATTTAAGAGCTAACAATCTTCAATAGGCGTCGAAGCTTAATGCCTCAGTGCCTTGAGTCGGGTGCGAGAGTGACGACGATGGTAACACGGTTGTTCTCTCAACTTTGCGTTAGACATAACCTTTGTTGTGAACGATGCTGGGTGATATTGAGGAGTATTGTAGGTTGAGTATAACTGGTCCGTAAGTTTAAGTTTGTGAGGAGTCGTTTATGTGCATTGCCGGACAAGTTTTTCTCTCTGATTGATGAATTCTTTTTGTTTTAATGTTTACTTTTCTGTTTTTATGTTTCAAACCATTTTAAACCCAAACTCATTAACGCGAGAGATTGTCGAACGACATTCTTTCCCTCGAACTGATCTCTGTAGACACGACATAAATCCCGTAGGGAATTCTTCCGAAAATAAATATTTTCGCTTGCTTGCCCTATTCTGTAATCAACGAAATGGTGCCATTGTCGGGGATCGGTTTTGATATTAAATCGCATTGCGATAGTTTCTTTGTTTTTTAGTTTTGTATATATCATATATATTGTCGATTTCCATTATGTTTGTTCAAGTGTTGTATACATGTTGTTCCCGTAATGTTTGTTCATATGTTTGGCTAGGACACTTGCTTTTAGTTTGCGCAGTGAGGCATCACTATGTCATGAAGGAAGGAAGTTACTAGCTAAGCATTGTAAAGGCGTCGAGCTTACGACGTAAAACAAGCATGGTGTATTCTTTTCTTTTGTTGTTGTTTAGTTTAAGTAGTGTGGTGAGTATTCATTAAACAAGTTGTACTCGGATTTTTCGTAAAATTCTCAAATCTTCACTTTACAACTTGTTTAACGAATTTTTGCCGGTCTTTTAGTTTGTTTATATTAATGGTCTTTGTGTTTGTCAATGAGCTTGTTTTGAGTAGCTTGTGGAAATTTGTGGTGATGTTCCAAGTTTGATCGTTTCAACTCGCGGATGTATGGTAATGATTTTGTTAAGTTTTGTACACCTCCGAGGTATGTCTTTATCGCTTTCTTGACTTTAGCATATTCATGATACTTTGGCATTTTACAAACTTCCATGCCATTCATTCTTTTGTATACTTGTTCTTATTGTGAATCACTTTAGTTCCCAACCTTTTTATGAGGTAGCTTTCCATTGTTCATATATGCGCGGAGTACCAGCATTCTTGTTTTAACTGGATTTTATTATGCTTAATCTTTCGTTTGTGTTGATTATATGAAAGCATGAAAAGGATCAAGGCATTTTGTTTCATTTTGAGCACAACTACCCAGCCAAATCGACAATTCACCTTGTGAGTGTGTGATCATTTGTAAACCATTTGAGCCTTTGGTCATTATCCATGTTGTTTGAGTTTGATGCTTGTCTATGAGTGTCAACTTTGTGTTGTTGTATGAATTTTTACCTTGCCTTAGAAAGTAGGGAGTATTCATATGATGATGGGTTGAATTCAAGTTGGGGAGAGAATGATTGTTTACTCATTGGTTGGTTTCCATGAGGTCAAATAAAGGTCTGTTTTGCAGTCATGTTCGCATTGCGAGTATGATAGCGAATGTTCGCTTTGCGAATGGCTGTCTAAGGTCCCAGCGAAGGAATCTAGAATGTGGTAGCGGCGAAAGAGACCAAAGCTCGCTTTGCGAATGTCCTAGCGAGTTTTCACCTAGCGAATGATCGTTCTCTATGTGAACTTCTGAAGAAAAAAGAGAAAAATATGAAAAAGAAAAGAAAAAAAAAAGAAAGAAAAAGAAAATCCTTGAGAAAGGAAACAAAAAAGAGTTCAAATAATTGTGCTAAATAAGTATTGTGTTTTGTGTAACACTTGGTATTTTGGAAGACGTTTGATTGAAATTTGGTGTTTGAACTTTTGTGAGTTGATCACTCCCTTAGGTTTAGGTAAGTTTTTGTTTCAATTACCTTTAAAAATTACCCCTTGTTTGTTTACCCGACCACACTACAACCTTGAAAGTCCTTGTGATTCTTGCCATTGTATGTTCAATGTGAAATTTTGGATGAACGCATAATTTAGTCTTTTGTTTGTAAGATTGTGGTGTGAGTGAAAAGAACCTCATTTTGTGTTTTTCATCTACCGATGATTGTTTTTGCTAGGTGTTATTCACATTTGAACTTGTGTTGTTTTAGAATGTTCGGCATGAATTTTTGTATTTTGCATTTGTTTCGTGACTATGTTACTGTCGTAGTTTAGTGGTAAGTGTTTACTTTGTGTGTGCCATTTTCGATTGAACCATTGCATTTGTTTTCCGTTTTCAAAACCTGTTGATTCGTGATTATTTGGTTATTGCTTTTGTTTCTTTGAGTCGCTTGATTTTTGTTTGAGGACAAATAATTATGTAAGTTGGGGAGAGTTTGATAAGTGCAAATTGTAGCCATTTTTGTATATAAGTTTTGTTGCAATTATCGATACTTTTTTTTTAATATCTTTCGAATAAACATGGCTTCGTTTGTAAATACATTTACTTTATGTTATAGTGTATATATTGCTTTATCATATAAATATCATTCAGTTTAATTGATTTCCATTTATTTTTGCAGGTATTCAATAAAGGATATCTTGCCATTATTGTATAGAGCATTGAATAAGTTTTCCAACGCTTCAAATCGTGCGTCAATCGGAGTTACGGTTCAAAAGTTATGAAAAAAACAAGTTCAGGTTTGCTGTCATGTTCGCTAGGCAAACTGGAGGCGAGCGCATTCGCTGGGGGGTTCACAAAGCGAACCCGGGGCAAATAAAAAGTGCCCGGAAGCGTGAAAAACACAATTTTGGCAGTAGCTAAGGCGGTTTATCTTCGCTTGGCGAACCCTGGATCCCAATTTTGCCTATTTTAGTCATTTTCAACATTTTTTAGGTGATGGTTTTGGGGATTCTTGCTCCAACTCCATCAAACTTCATTTTTTCAGTAGATTAGCTTAGAAAACAACATGGAAGCTTGCATGTGGATGATCCGAGGTGGATTTCTCATCGATCGGCTCTGACAATCCGTGAAGTGTTTGGTTCATTTCTGATTTTATTTGTGTCTTTCTTCTATGTTGGGTTGTTGTATATGTATTGACTATGATCTCATGTATATTTGTCGCCCATGGCGTTGTATAAAGCTTGCTTTACAAATCTTTATTGGTGATTGTCTCTGATTTTTTCTTTATGTGCGGGGTTTGAGTTGCGTTAGAGATAATCCTCGCAAACTTCGATTAGGGATGATTATCTGTTAGTTTCTAGATGCTAGAGATAGATTTAAGAGCTAACAATCTTCTATAGGCGTCGAAGCTTAATGCCTATGTGCCTTGAGTCGTGTACGAGAGTGTCGACGATGGTAACACGGTTGTTCTCCCAACTTTGCGTTAGACATAACCTTTGTTGTGAGCGATGCTGGGTGATATTGAGGTGTGTTGTAGGTTGAGTATAACTGATCGGTAAGTTTAAGTTTGTGAGGAGTCGATTATGTGCATTGTCGGACGATTTTTTCTCTCTGATTAATGAAATCTTTTTGTTTTAATGTTTACTTTTCTGTTTTTATGTTTCAAACCATTTTAAACACAAACTCATTAACGCGAGAGATTGTCGAACAACATTCTTTCCCTCGACCCGATCTCTGGGGACACGACATAAATCCCGGAGGGAATTCTTTCAAAAATAAATATTTTTGCTTGCTTGCCCTATTCTGCAATCAACAAAATGGCACCGTTGTCGGGGATCGGTTTTGATATTGAATCGAATTGCGATAGTTTCTTTGTTTTTGAGTTTTGTATATATCGTATATATTGCCGATTTCCATTATGTTTGTTCAAGTGTTGTATACATGTTGTTCCCGTAATGTTTGTTCATATGTTTGGTTAGGACACTTGCTTTTGGTTTGCGCGGTTAGGCATCACTATGGCATGAAGGAAGGAAGTTACTAGCTAAGCATTGTAAAGGCGTCGAGCTTACGACGTAAAACAAGCATGGTGTATTCTTTTCTTTTGTTGTTGTTTAGTTTAAGTAGTGTGGTGAGTATTCATTAAACAAGTTGTACTCGAATTTTCGTAAAATTCTCAAATCTTCACTTTACAACTTGTTTAATGAATTTTTGCCGGCCTTTTAGTTTGTTTATATTAATGGTCTTTGTGTTTGTCAATGAGCATGTTTTGAGTAGCTTGAGGAAATTTGTGGTGATGTTCCAAGTTTGATCGTTTCAACTCGCGGATGTATGGTAATGATTTTGTTAAGTTTTGTACACCTCCGAGGTATGTGTTTATCGCTTTCTTGACTTTAGCATATTCATGATACTTTGGCATTTTACAAACTTTCATGCCATTCATTCTTTTGTATACTTGTTCTTATTGTGAATCACTTTAGTTCCCAACCTTTTTATGAGGTAGCTTTCCATTGTTCATATATGCGCGGAGTACCAGCATTCTTGTTTTAACTGGATTTTATTATGCTTAATCTTTCATTTGTGTTGATTATATGAAAGCATGAAAAGGATCAAGGCATTTTGTTTCATTTTGAGCACAACTACGCAGCCAAATAGTCAATTCACCTTGTGAATGTGTGATCATTTGTAACCCATTTGAGCCTTTGGTCATTATCCATGTTGTTTGTGTTTGATGCTTGTCTATGAGTGTCAACTTTGTGTTGTTGTATGAATTTTTGCCTTGCCTTAGAAAGTAGGGAGTATTCATATGATGATGTGGTTGAATTCAAGTTGGGGAGAGAATGTTTGTTTACTCATTGGTTGGTTTCCATGAGGTCAAATAAAGGGTTGTTTTGCAGTCATGTTCGCTTTGCGAGTATGATAGCGAATGTTCGCTTTGCGAATGGCTGGCGAAGGTCCCAACGAAGGAATCTAGAATGTGGCAGTGGCGAAAGAGACCAAAGTTCGCTTTGCGAATGTCCTAGCGAGTTTTCGCCTAGCGAATGATCGTTCTCTATGTGAACTTCTAAAGAAAAAAGAGAAAAATATGAAAAAGAAAAGAAAAAAAAAAGAAAGAAAAAGAAAATCCTTGAGAAAGGAAACAAAAAAGAGTTCAAATAATTGTGCTAAATAAGTATTGTGTTTTGTGTAACACTTGGTATTTTGGAAGAAGTTTGATTGAAATTTGGTGTTTGAACTTTTGTGAGTTGATCACTCCCTTAGGTTTAGGCAAGTTTTTGTTTCAATTACTTTTAAAAATTACCCCTTGTTTGTTTACCCGACCACACTACAACCTTGAAAGTCCTTGTGATTCTTGCCTTTGTATGTTCAATGTGAAATTTTGGATGAATGCATAATTTAGTCTTTTGTTTGCAAGATTGTGGTGTGAGTGAAAAGAACCTCATTTTGTGTTTTTCATCTACCGATGATTGTTTTTGCTAGGTGTGATTCACATTTGAACTTGTGTTGTTTTAGAATGTTCGGCATGAATTTTTTTATTTTGCATTTGTTTCGTGACTATGTTACCGTCGTAGTTTAGTGGTAAGTATTTACTTTGTGTGTACCATTTTCGATTGAACCATTGCATTTGTTTTCCGTTTTCAAAACCTGTTGATCCGTGATTCTTTGGTTATTGCTTTTGTTTCTTTGAATCGCTTGATTTTTGTTTGAGGACAAACAATTATGTAAGTTGGGGAGAGTTTGATAAGTGCAAATTGTAGCTATTTTTTTATCAAAGTTTTGTTGCACTTATCGATACTTTTTGGTTAATATCGTTCGAATAAACCCCTCTTCGTTTGTAAATACATTTACTTTACGTTATAGTGTATATATTGCGTTATCGTGTAAATATCATTGAGTTTAATTGATTTCCATTTATTTTTGCAGGTATTCAATCAAGGATATCTTGCCATTATTGTATAGAGCATTGAATAAGCTTTTCAACGCTTTAAACCGTTCGTCAATCGGAGTTACGGTTGAAAAGTTATGAAGAAAACAAGTTATGGTTTGCTGTCATGTTCGCTAGGCGAACTGGAGGCGAGCCCATTCGCTAGGGGGTTCGCTTGGGGCAAATAAAAACTGCCCGGAAGCGTGAAAAACACAATTTTGGCAGTAGCTAAGGCGGTTTATCTTCGCTAGGCGAACGGGGGTTCGATAGGCGGACCCTGGAACCCAATTTTCCCTATTTTAGTCATTTTCAGCATTTTTTAGGTGATGGTTTAGGGGATTCTTGCTCCAACTCCATCAAACTTAATTTTTTCAGTAGATTAGCTTAGAAAACAACATGGAAGCTTGCATGTGGATGATCCGAGGTGGATTTCTCATCGATCGGCTCTGACAATCCGTGAAGTGTTTGGTTCATTTTTGATTTTCTTTGTGTCTTTCTTCTATGTTGGGTTGTTGTATATGTATTGACTATGATCTCATGTATATTTGTCGCCCATGGCGTTGTATAATACTTGCTTTACAAATCTTTATTGGTGATTGTCTCTGATTTTTGCTTTATGCGCGGGGTTTGAGTTGCGTTAGAGATAATCCTCGCAAACTTCGATTAGGGATGATTATCAGTTAGTTTCTGGATGCAAGAGATAGATTTAAGAGCTAAAAATCTTCTATATGCGTCGAAGCTTAATGCCTTCGTGCCTTGAGTCGGGTACGAGAGTGTCGACGATGGTAACACGATTGTTCTCTCAACTTTGTGTTAGACATACCCTTTATTGTGAGCGATGCTGGGTGATATTGAGGTGTGTTGTATGTTGAGTATAACTGATCGGTAAGTTTAAGTTTGTGAGGAGTCGATTATGTGCATTGTCGGACAATTTTTTCTCTCTGATTAATGAATTCTTTTTGTTTTAATGTTTACTTTTCTGTTTTTATGTTTCAAACCATTTTAAACCCAAACTCATTAACGCGAGAGATTGTCGAACGACATTCTTTCCCTCGAACCGATCTCTGGGGACACGACATAAATCCCGGAGGGAATTCTTCCAAAAATAAATATTTTTCCTTGCTTGCCCTATTCTGCAATCAACAAAATGGCACCGTTGTCGGGGATCGGTTTTGATATTGAATCGAATTGCGATAGTTTCTTTGTTTTTGAGTTTTGTATATATCGTATATATTGCCGATTTCCATTATGTTTGTTCAAGTGTTGTATACATGTTGTTCCCGTAATGTTTGTTCATATGTTTGGTTAGGACACTTGCTTTTGGTTTGCGCGGTGAGGCATCACTATGGCATGAAGGAAGGAAGTTACTAGCTAAGCATTGTAAAGGCATCGAGCTTACGACGTAAAACAAGCATGGTGTATTCTTTTCTTTTGTTGTTGTTTAGTTTAAGTATTGTGGTGAGTATTCATTAAACAAGTTGTACTCGAATTTCCGTAAAATTCTCAAATCTTCACTTTACAACTTGTTTAATGAATTTTTGCCGGCCATTTAGTTTGTTTATATTAATGGTCTTTGTGTTTGTCAATGAGCATGTTTTGAGTAGCTTGAAGAAATTTGTGGTGATGTTCCAAGTTTGATCGTTTCAACTCGCGGATGTATGGTAATGATTTTGTTAAGTTTTGTACACCTCCGAGGTATGTGTTTATCGCTTTCTTGACTTTAGCATATTCATGATACTTTGGCATTTTACAAACTTCCATGCCATTCATTCTTTTGTATACTTGTTCTTATTGTGAATCACTTTAGGTCCCAACCTTTTTATGAGGTAGCTTTCCATTGTTCATATATGCGTGGAGTACCAGCATTCTTGTTTTAACTCGATTTTATTATGCTTAATCTTTCGTTTGTGTTGATTATATGAAAACATGAAAAGGATCAAGGCATTTTGTTTCATTTTGAGCACAACTACCCAGCCAAATAGTCAATTCACCTTGTGAGTGTGTGATCATTTGTAACCCATTTGAGCCTTTGGTCATTATCCATGTTGTTTGAGTTTGATGCTTGTCTATGAGTGTCAATTTTCTGTTGTTGTATGAATTTTTACCTTGCCTTAGAAAGTAGGGAGTATTCATATGATGATGTGGTTGAATTCAAGTTGGCGAGAGAATGATTGTTTATTCATTGGTTGGTTTCCATGAGGTCAAATAAAGGGTTGTTTTGCAGTCAAGTTTACTTTGCGAGTATGATACCGTAGGTTCGCTTTGCGAATGGCTGGCGAAGGTCCCAGTGAAGGAATCTAGAATATGGCAGTGGCGAAAGAGACCAAAGTTCGCTTTGCGAATGTCCTAGCGAGTTTTCGCCTAGCGAATGATCGTTCTCTATGTGAACTTCTGAAGAAAAAAGAGAAAAATATGAAAAAGAAAAGAAAAAAAAAAGAAAGAAAAAGAAAATCCTTGAGAAAGGAAACAAAAAAGAGTTCAAATAATTGTGCTAAATAAGTATTGTGTTTTGTGTAACACTTGGTATTTTGGAAGAAGTTTGATTGAAATTTGGTGTTTGAACTTTTGTGAGTTGATCACTCCCTTAGGTTTAGGCAAGTTTTTGTTTCAATTACTTTTAAAAATTACCCCTTGTTTGTTTACCCGACCACACTACAACCTTGAAAGTCCTTGTGATTCTTGCCTTTGTATGTTCAATGTGAAATTTTGGATGAATGCATAATTTCGTCTTTTGTTTGCAAGATTGTGGTGTGAGTGAAAAGAACCTCATTTTGTGTTTTTCATCTACCGATGATTGTTTTTGCTAGGTGTGATTCACATTTGAACTTGTGTTGTTTTAGAATGTTCGGCATGAATTTTTTTATTTTGCATTTGTTTCGTGACTATGTTACCGTCGTAGTTTAGTGGTAAGTATTTACTTTGTGTGTACCATTTTCGATTGAACCATTGCATTTGTTTTCCGTTTTCAAAACCTGTTGATCCGTGATTCTTTGGTTATTGCTTTTGTTTCTTTGAGTCGCTTGATTTTTGTTTGAGGACAAAGAATTATGTAAGTTGGGGAGAGTTTGATAAGTGCAAATTGTAGCTATTTTTTTATCAAAGTTTTGTTGCACTTATCGATACTTTTTGGTTAATATCGTTCGAATAAACCCTGCTTCGTTTGTAAATACATTTACTTTACGTTATAGTGTATATATTGCGTTATCGTGTAAATATCATTGAGTTTAATTGATTTCCATCTATTTTTGCAGGTATTCAATCAAGGATATCTTGCCATTATTGTATAGAGCATTGAATAAGCTTTTCAACGCTTTAAACCGTTCGTCAATCGGAGTTACGGTTGAAAAGTTATGAAGAAAACAAGTTCTGGTTTGCCGTCATGTTCGCTAGGCGAACTGGAGGCGAGCCCATTCGCTAGGGGGTTCGCTTGGGGCAAATAAAAAGTGCCCGGAAGCGTGAAAAACACAATTTTGGCAGTAGCTAAGGCGGTTTATCTTTGCTAGGCGAACGGGGGTTCGATAGGCGAACCCTGGAACCCAATTTTGCCTATTTTAGTCATTTTCAGCATTTTTTAGGTGATGGTTTTGGGGATTCTTGCTCCAACTCCATCAAACTTCATTTTTTCAGTAGATTAGCTTAGAAAACAACATGGAAGCTTGCATGTGGATGATCCGAGGTGGATTTCTCATCGATCGGCTCTGACAAGCCGTGAAGTGTTTGGTTCATTTCTGATTTTCTTTGTGTCTTTCTTCTATGTTGGGTTGTTGTATATGTATTGACTATGATCTCATGTATATTTGTCGCCCATGGCGTTGTATAATACTTGCTTTACAAATCTTTATTGGTGATTGTCTCTGATTTTTGCTTTATGCGCGGGGTTTGAGTTGCGTTAGAGATAATCCTCGCAAACTTCGATTAGGGATGATTATCAGTTAGTTTCTGGATGCTAGAGATAGATTTAAGAGCTAACAATCTTCTATAGGCGTCGAATCTTAATGCCTCCGTGCCTTGAGTCGGGTACGAGAGTGTCGACGATGGTAACACGATTGTTCTCTCAACTTTGCGTTAGACATAACCTTTGTTGTGAGCGATGCTGGGTGATATTGAGGTGTGTTGTAGGTTGAGTATAACTGATCGGTAAGTTTAAGTTTGTGAGGAGTCGATTATGTGCATTGTCGGACAATTCTTTCTCTCTGATTAATGAATTCTTTTTGTTTTAATGTTTACTTTTCTGTTTTTATGTTTCAAACCATTTTAAACCCAAACTCATTAACGCGAGAGATTGTCGAACGACATTTTTTCCCTCGAACCGATCTCTGGGGACACAACATAAATCCCGGAGGGAATTCTTCCAAAAATAAATATTTTGGCTTGCTTGCCCTATTCTGCAATCAACAAAATGGCACCGTTGTCGGGGATCGGTTTTGATATTGAATCGAATTGCGATAGTTTCTTTGTTTTTGAGTTTTGTATATATCGTATATATTGCCGATTTCCATTATGTTTGTTCAAGTGTTGTATACATGTTGTTCCCATAATGTTTGTTCATATGTTTGGTTAGGACACTTGCTTTTGGTTTGCGCGGTGAGGCATCACTATGGCATGAAGGAAGGAAGTTACTAGCTAAGCATTGTAAAGGCGTCGAGCTTACGACGTAAAACAAGCATGGTGTATTCTTTTCTTTTGTTGTTGTTTAGTTTAAGTAGTGTGGTGAGTATTCATTAAACAAGTTGTACTCGAATTTTCGTAAAATTCTCAAATCTTCACTTTACAACTTGTTTAATGAATTTTTGCCGGTCTTTTAGTTTTTTTATATTAATGGTCTTTGTGTTTGTCAATGAGCATGTTTTGAGTAGCTTGAGGAAATTTGTGGTGATGTTCCAAGTTTGATCGTTTCAACTCGCGGATGTATGGTAATAATTTTGTTAAGTTTTGTACACCTCAGAGGTATGTGTTTATCGCTTTCTTGACTTTAGCATATTCATGATACTTTGGCATTTTACAAACTTTCATGCCATTCATTCTTTTGTATACTTGTTCTTATTGTGAATCACTTTAGTTCCCAACCTTTTTATGAGGTAGCTTTCCATTGTTCATATATGCGCGGAGTACCAGCATTCTTGTTTTAACTGGATTTTATTATGCTTAATCTTTCATTTGTGTTGATTATATGAAAGTATGAAAAGGATCAAGGCATTTTATTTCATTTTGAGCACAACTACCCAGCCAAATAGTCAATTCACCTTGTGAGTGTGTGATCATTTGTAACCCATTTAAGCCTTTGGTCATTATCCATGTTGTTTGAGTTTGATGCTTGTCTATGAGTGTCAACTTTGTGTTGTTGTATGAATTTTTACCTTGCCTTAGAAAGTAGGGAGTATTCATATGATGATGTGGTTGAATTCAAGTTGGGGAGAGAATGATTGTTTACTCATTGGTTGGTTTCCATGAGGTCAAATAAAGGGTTGTTTTGCAGTCATGTTCGCTTTGCGAGTATGATAGCGAATGTTCGCTTTTCGAATGGCTGGCGAAGGTCCCAGCGAAGGAATCTAGGATGTGGCAATGGCGAAAGAGACCAAAGTTCGCTTTGCGAATGTCCTAGCGAGTTTTCGCCTAGCGAATGATCGTTCTCTATGTGAACTTCTGAAGAGAGAAGAGAAAAATATGAAAAAGAAAAGAAAAAAAAAGAAAGAAAAAGAAAATCCTTGAGAAAGGAAACAAAAAAGAGTTCAAATAATTGTGCTAAATAAGTATTGTGTTTTGTGTAGCACTTGGTATTTTGGAAGAAGTTTGATTGAAATTTGGTGTTTGAAGTTTTGTGAGTTGATCACTCCCTTAGGTTTAGGCAAGTTTTTGTTTCAATTACCTTTAAAAATTACCCCTTGTTTGTTTACCCGACCACACTACAACATTGAAAGTCCTTGTGATTCTTGCCTTTGTATGTTCAATGTGAAATTTTGGATGAATGCATAATATAGTCTTTTGTTTGCAAGATTGTGGTGTGAGTGAAAAGAACCTCATTTTGTGTTTTTCATCTAGCAATGATTGTTTTTGCTAGGTGTGATTCACATTTGAACTTGTGTTGTTTTAGAATGTTCGGCATGAAATTTTTTATTTTGCATTTGTTTCGTGACTATGTTACCGTCGTAGTTTAGTGGTAAGTATTTACTTTGTGTGTACCATTTTCGATTGAACCATTGCATTTGTTTTCCGTTTTCAAAACCTGTTGATCCGTGATTCTTTGGTTATTGCTTTTGTTTCTTTGAGTCGCTTGATTTTTGTTTAAGGACAAACAATTATGTAAGTTGGGGAGAGTTTGATAAGTGCAAATTGTAGATTTTTTATATATAAGTTTTGTTGCATTTATCGATACTTTTTGGTTAATATCGTTCGAATAAACCCCGCTTCATTTGTAAATACATTTACTTTACGTTATAGTGTATGAATTGCGTTATCGTGTAAATATCATTGAGATTAATTGATTTCCATTTATTTTTGCAGGTATTCAATCAAGGATATCTTGCCATTATTGTATAGAGCATTGAATAAGCTTTCCAACGCTTTAAACTGTTCGTCAATCGGAGTTACGGTTCAAAAGTTATGAAGAAAACAAGTTCTGGTTTGCTGTCATGTTCGCTAGGCGAACTGGAGGCGAGCCCATTCGCTGGGGGGTTCGCAAAGCGAACCCGGGGCAAATAAAAAGTGCCCGGAAGCGTGAAAAACACAATTTTGGCAGTAGCTAAGGCGGTTTATTTTCGCTAGGAGAACGGGGGTTCGCTAGGCGAACCCTGGAACCCAATTTTGCCAATTTTAGTCATTTTCAGCATTTTTTAGGTGATGGTTGCGTTAGAGATAATCCTCGCAAACTTCGATTAGGGATGATTATCAGTTAGTTTCTGGATGCTAGAGATAGATTTAAGAGCTAACAATCTTCTATAGGCGTCGAAGCTTAATGCCTCCGTGCCTTGAGTCGGGTACGAGAGTGTCGACGATGGTAACACGATTGTTCTCTCAACTTTGCGTTAGACATAACCTTTGTTGTGAGCGATGCTGGGTGATATTGAGGTGTGTTGTAGGTTGAGTATAACTGATCGGTAAGTTTAAGTTTGTGAGGAGTCGATTATGTGCATTGTCGGACAATTTTTTCTCTCTGATTAATGAATTCTTTTTGTTTTAATGTTTACTTTTCTGTTTTTATGTTTCAAACCATTTTAAACCCAAACTCATTAACGCGAGAGATTGTCGAATGACATTCTTTCCCTCGAACCGATCTCTGGGGACACGACATAAATCCCGGAGGGAATTCTTCCAAAAATAAATATTTTTGCTTGCTTGCCCTATTCTGCAATCAACAAAATGGCACCGTTGTCGGGGATCGGTTTTGATATTGAATCGAATTGCGATAGTTTCTTTGTTTTTGAGTTTTGTATATATCGTATATATTGCCGATTTCCATTATGTTTGTTCAAGTGTTGTATACATGTTGTTCCCGTAATGTTTTTTCATATGTTGGGTTAGGACACTTGCTTTTGGTTTGCGCGGTGAGGCATCACTATGGCATGAAGGAAGGAAGTTACTAGCTAAGCATTGTAAAGGTGTCGAGCTTACACCGTAAAACAAGCATGGTGTATTCTTTTCATTTGTTGTTGTTTAGTTTAAGTAGTGTGGTGAGTATTCATTAAATAAGTTGTACTCGAATTTTCGTAAAATTCTCAAATCTTCACTTTACAACTTGTTTAATGAATTTTTGCCGGTCTTTTAGTTTGTTTATATTAATGGTCTTTGTGTTTGTCAATGAGCATGTTTTGAGTAGCTTGAGGAAATTTGTGGTGAGGTTCCAAGTTTGATCGTTTCAACTCGCGGATGTATGGTAATGATTTCGTTAAGTTTTGTACACCTCAGAGGTATGTGTTTATCGCTTTCTTGACTTTAGCATATTCATGATACTTTGGAATTTTACAAACTTCCATGCCATTCATTCTTTTGTATACTTGTTCTTATTGTGAATCACTTTAGTTCCCAACCTTTTTATGAGGTAGCTTTCCATTGTTCATATATGCGCGGAGTACCAGCATTCTTGTTTTAACTGGATTTTATTATGCTTAATCTTTCATTTGTGTTGATTATATGAAATCATGAAAAGGATCAAGGCATTTTATTTCATTTTGAGCACAACTACCCAGCCAAATAGTCAATTCACCTTGTGAGTGTGTGATCATTTGTAACCCATTTGAGCCTTTGGTCATTATCCATGTTGTTTGAGTTTGATGCTTGTCTATGAGTGTCAACTTTGTGTTGTTGTATGAATTTTTACCTTGCCTTAGAAAGTAGGGAGTATTCATATGATGATGTGGTTGAATTCAAGTTGGGGAGAGAATGATTGTTTACTCATTGGTTGGTTTCCATGAGGTCAAATAAAGGGCTGTTTTGCAGTCATGTTCGCTTTGCGAGTATGATAGCGAATGTTCACTTTTCGAATGGCTGGTGAAGATCACAGCGAAGGAATCTAAAATGTGGCAGTGGCAAAAGAGACCAAAGTTCGCTTTGCGAATGTCCTAGCGAGTTTTTGCTTAGCGAATGATCGTTCTCTATGTGAACTTCTGAAGAGAAAAGAGAAAAATATGAAAAAGAAAAGAAAAAAAAAAGAAAGAAAAAGAAAATCCTTGAGAAAGGAAACAAAAAAGAGTTCAAATAATTGTGCTAAATAAGTATTATGTTTTGTGTAACACTTGGTATTTTGGAAGAAGTTTGATTGAAATTTGGTGTTTGAACTTTTGTGAGTTGATCACTCCCTTAGGTTTAGGCAAGTTTTTGTTTCAATTACCTTTAAAAATTACCCCTTGTTTGTTTACCCGACCACACTACAACCTTGAAAGTCCTTGTGATTCTTGCCTTTGTATGTTCAATGTGAAATTTTGGATGAATGCATAATTTAGTCTTTTGTTTGCAAGATTATGGTGTGAGTGAAAAGAACCTTATTTTGTGTTTTTCATCTAGCGATGATTGTTTTTTCTTGGTGTGATTCACATTTGAACTTGTGTTGTTTTAGAATGTTCGGCATGAATTTTTTAATTTTGCATTTGTTTCGTGACTATGTTACCGTCGTAGTTTAGTGGTAAGTATTTACTTTGTGTGTACCATTTTCGATTGAACCATTGCATTTGTTTTCTGTTTTAAAAACCTGTTGATCCGTGATTCTTTGGTTATTGCTTTTGATTCTTTGAGTCGCTTGATTTTTGTTTGAGGACAAACAATTATGTAAGTTGGGGAGAGTTTGATAAGTTCAAATTGTAGCTATTTTTTTATATAAGTTTTGTTGCACTTATCGATACTTTTTGGTTAATATTGTTCGAATAAACCCCGCTTCATTTGTAAATACATTTACTTTACGTTATAGTGTATAAATTGTGTTTTTGTGTAAATATCATTGAGTTTAATTAATTTCCATCTATTTTTGCAGGTATTCAATCAAGGATATCTTGCCATTATTGTATAGAGCATTGAATAAGCTTTCCAACGCTTTAAACCGTTCGTCAATCGGAGTTACGGTTCAAAAGTTATGAAGAAAACAAGTTCTGGTTTGCTATCATGTTCGCTAGGCGAACTGGAGGTGAGCCCATTCGCTGGGGGGTTCGCTTTGGGGCAAATAAAAAGTGCCCGGAAGCGTGAAAAACACAATTTTGGCAGTAGCTAAGGCGGTTTATCTTCGCTAGGCGAACGGGGGTTCGCTAGGCGAACCCTGGAACCCAATTTTGCCAATTTTAGTCATTTTCAGCATTTTTTAGGTGATGGTTTTGGGGATTCTTGCTCCAACTCCATCAAACTTCATTTTTTCAGTAGATTAGCTTAGAAAACAACATGGAAGCTTGCATGTGGATGATCCGAGGTGGATTTCTCATCGATCGGCTCTGACAATCCGTGAACTGTTTGGTTCATTTCTGATTTTCTTTGTGTCTTTCTTCTATGTTGGGTTGTTGTATATGTATTGACTATGATCTCATGTATATTTGTCGCCCATGGCGTTGTATAATACTTGCTCTACAAATCTTTATTGGTGATTGTCTCTGATTTTTGCTTTATGCGCGGGGTATGAGTTGCGTTAGAGATAATCCTCGCAAACTTCGATTAGGGATGATTATCAGTTAGTTTCTGGATGCTAGAGATAGATTTAAGAGCTAACAATCTTCTATAGGCGTCGAAGCTTAATGCCTCCGTGCCTTGAGTCGGGTACGAGAGTGTCGACGATGGTAACACGATTGTTCTCTCAACTTTGCGTTAGACATAACCTTTGTTGTGAGCGATGCTGGGTGATATTGAGGTGTGTTGTAGGTTGAGTATAACTGATCGGTAAGTTTCAGTTTGTGAGGAGTCGATTATGTGCATTGTCGGACAATTTTTTCTCTCTGATTAATGAATTCTTTTTGTTTTAATGTTTACTTTTCTGTTTTTATGTTTCAAACCATTTTAAACCCAAACTCATTAACGCGAGAGATTGTCGAACGACATTCTTTCCCTCGAACCGATCTCTGGGGACACGACATAAATCCCGGAGGGAATTCTTCCAAAAATAAATATTTTTGCTTGCTTGCCCTATTCTGCAATCAACAAAATGGCACCGTTGTCGGGGATCGGTTTTGATATTGAATCGAATTGCGATAGTTTCTTTGTTTTTGAGTTTTGTATATATCGTATATATTGCCGATTTCCATTATGTTTGTTCAAGTGTTGTATACATGTTGTTCCCGTAATGTTTTTTCATATGTTTGGTTAGGACACTTGCATTTGGTTTGCGCGGTGACGCATCACTATGGCATGAAGGAAGGAAGTTACTAGCTAAGCATTGTAAAGGTGTCGAGCTTACGCCGTAAAACAAGCATGGTGTATTCTTTTCTTTTGTTGTTGTTTAGTTTAAGTAGTGTGGTGAGTATTCATTAAACAAGTTGTACTCGAATTTTCGTAAAATTCTCAAATCTTCACTTTACAACTTGTTTAATGAATTTTTGCCGGTCTTTTAGTTTGTTTATATTAATGGTCTTTGTGTTTGTCAATGAGCATGTTTTGAGTAGCTTGAGGAAATTTGTGGTAATGTTCCAAGTTTGATCGTTTCAACTCGCACATGTATGGTAATGATTTTGTTAAGTTTTGTACACCTCAGAGGTATGTGTTTATCGCTTTCTTGACTTTAGCATATTCATGATACTTTGGAATTTTACAAACTTCCATGCCATTCATTCTTTTGTATACTTGTTCTTATTGTGAATCACTTTAGTTCCCAACCTTTTTATGAGGTAGCTTTCCATTGTTCATATATGCGCGGAGTACCAGCATTCTTGTTTTAACTGGATTTTATTATGCTTAATCTTTCATTTGTGTTGATTATATGAAAGCATGAAAAGGATCAAGGCATTTTGTTTCATTTTTAGCACAACTATCCAGCCAAATAGTCAATTCACCTTGTGAGTGTGTGATCATTTGTAACCCATTTGAGCCTTTGGTCATTATCCATGTTGTTTGAGTTTCATGCTTGTCTATGAGTGTCAACTTTGTGTTGTTGTATGAATTTTTACCTTGCCTTAGAAAGTAGGGAGTATTCATATGATGATGTGGTTGAATTCAAGTTGGGGAGAGAATGATTGTTTACTCATTGGTTGGTTTCCATGAGGTCAAATAAAGGGCTGTTTTGCAGTCATGTTCGCTTTGCGAGTATGATAGCGAATGTTCGCTTTGCGAATGGCTGACGAAGGTCCCAGCGAAGGAATCTAGAATGTGGCAGTGACCAAAGTTCGCTTTGCGAATGTCCTAGCGAGTTTTCGCCTAGCGAATGATCGTTCTCTATGTGAACTTCTGAAGAAAAAAGAGAAAAATATGAAAAAGAAAAGAAAAAAAAAAGAAAGAAAAAGAAAATCCTTGAGAAAGGAAACAAAAAAGAGTTCAAATAATTGTGCTAAATAAGTATTGTGTTTTGTGTAACACTTGGTATTTTGGAAGAAGTTTGATTGAAATTTGGTGTTTGAACTTTTGTGAGTTGATCACTCCCTTAGGTTTAGGCAAGTTTTTGTTTCAATTACCTTTAAAAATTACCCCTTTTTTGTTTACCCGACCACACTACAACCTTGAAAGTCCTTGTGATTCTTGCCTTTGTATGTTCAATGTGAAATTTTGGATGAATGCATAATTTAGTCTTTTGTTTGCAAGATTGTGGTGTGAGTGAAAAGAACCTCATTTTGTGTTTTTCATCTAGCGATGATTGTTTTTGCTAGGTGTGATTCACATTTGAACTTGTGTTGTTTTAGAATGTTCGGCATGAATTTTTTTATTTTGCATTTGTTTCGTGACTATGTTACCGTCGTAGTTTAGTGGTAAGTATTTACTTTGTGTGTACCATTTTCGATTAAACCATTGCATTTGTTTTCCGTTATCAAAACCTGTTGATCCGTGATTCTTTGGTTATTGCTTTTGTTTCTTTGAGTCGCTTGATTTTTGTTTGAGGACAAACAATTATGTAAGTTGGGGAGAGTTTGATAAGTGCAAATTGTAGCTATTTTTTTAATTAAGTTTTGTTGCACTTATCGATACTTTTTGGTTAATATCGTTCGAATAAACCCCGCTTCGTTTGTAAATACATTTACTTTACGTTATAGTGTATAAATTGTGTTATCGTGTAAATATCATTGAGTTTAATTGATTTCCATTTATTTTTGCAGGTATTCAATCAAGGATATCTTGCCATTATTGTATAGAGCATTGAATAAGCTTTCCAACGCTTTAAACCGTTCGTCAATTGGAGTTACTGTTCCAAAGTTATGAAGAAAACAAGTTCTGGTTTGCTGTCATGTTCGTTAGGCAAACTGGAGGCGAGCCCATTCGCTGGGGGATTCGCAAAGCGAACCCGGGGCAAATAAAAAGTGCCCGGAAGCGTGAAAAACACAATTTTGGCAGTAGCTAAGGCGGTTTATCTTCGCTAGGCGAACGGGGGTTCGCTAGGCGAACCCTGGAACCCAATTTTGCCAATTTTAGTCATTTTCAACATTTTTTAGGTGATGGTTTTGGGGATTCTTGCTCCAACTCCATCAAACTTCATTTTTTCAGTAGATTAGCTTAGAAAACAACATGGAAGCTTGCATGTGGATGATCCGAGGTGGATTTCTCATCGATCGGCTCTGACAATCCATGAAGTGTTTGGTTCATTTCTGATTTTCTTTGTGTCTTTCTTCTATGTTGGGTTGTTGTATATGTATTGACTATGATCTCATGTATATTTGTCGCCCATGGCGTTGTATAATACTTGCTTTACAAATCTTTATTGGTGACTGTCTCTGATTTTTGCTTTATGCGCGGGGTTTGAGTTGCGTTAGAGATAATCCTCGCAAACTTCGATTAGGGATGATTATCAGTTAGTTTCTGGATGCTAGAGATAGATTTAAGAGCTAACAATCTTCTATAGGCGTCGAAGCTTAATGCCTCCGTGCCTTGAGTCGGGTACGAGAGTGTCGACGATGGTAACATGATTGTTCTCTCAACTTTGCGTTAGACATAACCTTTGTTGTGAGCGATGCTGGGTGATATTGAGGTGTGTTGTAGGTTGAGTATAACTGATCGGTAAGTTTAAGTTTGTGAGGAGTTGATTATGTGCATTGTCGGACAATTTTTTCCCTCTGATTAATGAATTCTTTTTGTTTTAATGTTTACTTTTCTTTTTTTATGTTTCAAACCATTTTAAACCCAAACTCATTAACGCGAGAGATTGTCGAACGACATTGTTTCCCTCGAACCGATCTCTGGGGACACGACGTAAATCCCGGAGGGAATTCTTCCAAAAATAAATATTTTTTCTTACTTGCCCTATTCTGCAATCAATAAAATGGCACCGTTGTCGGGGCTCGGTTTTGATATTGAATCGAATTGCGATAGTTTCTTTGTTTTTGAGTTTTGTATATATCGTATATATTGCCGATTTCCATTATGTTTGTTCAAGTGTTGTATACATGTTGTTCCCGTAATGTTTTTTCATATGTTTCGTTAGGACACTTGCTTTTGGTTTGCGCGGTGAGGCATCACTATGGCATGAAGGAAGGAAGTTACTAGCTAAGCATTGTAAAGGCGTCGAGCTTACGACGTAAAACAAGCATGGTGTATTCTTTTCTTTTGTTGTTGTTTAGTTTAAGTAGTGTGGTGAGTATTCATTAAACAAGTTGTACTCGAATTTTCGTAAAATTCTCAAATCTTCACTTTACAACTTGTTTAATGAATTTTTGCCGGTCTTTTAGTTTGTTTATATTAATGGTCTTTGTGTTTGTCAATGAGCATGTTTTGAGTAGCTTGAGGAAATTTGTGGTGATGTTCCAAGTTTGATCGTTTCAACTCGCGGATGTATGGTAATGATTTTGTTAAGTTTTGTACACCTCAGAGGTATGTGTTTATCGCTTTCTTGACTTTAGCATATTCATGATACTTTGGAATTTTACAAACTTCCATGCCATTCATTCTTTTGTATACTTGTTCTTATTGTGAATCACTTTAGTTCCCAACCTTTTTATGAGGTAGCTTTCCATTGTTCATATATGCGCGGAGTACCAGCATTCTTGTTTTAACTGGATTTTATTATGCTTAATCTTTCATTTGTGTTGATTATATGAAAGCATGAAAAGGATCAAGGCATTTTGTTTCATTTTGAGCACAACTATCCAGCCAAATAGTCAATTCACCTTGTGAGTGTGTGATCATTTGTAACCCATTTGAGCCTTTGGTCATTATCCATGTTGTTTGAGTTTCATGCTTGTCTATGAGTGTCAACTTTGTGTTGTTGTATGAATTTTTACCTTGCCTTGGAAAGTAAGGAGTATTCATATGATGATGTGGTTGAATTCAAGTTGGGGAGAGAATGACTGTTTACTCATTGGTTGGTTTCCATGAGGTCAAATAAATGGCTGTTTTGCAGTCATGTTCGCTTTGCGAGTATGATAGCGAATGTTCGCTTTGCGAATGGCTGGCGAAGGTCCCACCGAAGGAATCTAGAATGTGGCAGTGACCAAAGTTCGCTTTGCGAATGTCCTAGCGAGTTTTCGCCTAGCGAATGATCGTTCTCTATGTGAACTTCTGAAGAAAAAAGAGAAAAATATGAAAAAGAAAAGAAAAAAAAAAGAAAGAAAAAGAAAATCCTTGAGAAAGGAAACAAAAAAGAGTTCAAATAATTGTGCTAAATAAGTATTGTGTTTTGTGTAACACTTGGTATTTTGGAAGAAGTTTGATTGAAATTTGGTGTTTGAACTTTTGTGAGTTGATCACTCCCTTAGGTTTAGGCAAGTTTTTGTTTCAATTACCTTTAAAAATTACCCCTTTTTTGTTTACCAGACCACACTACAACCTTGAAAGTCCTTGTGATTCTTGCCTTTGTATGTTCAATGTGAAATTTTGGATGAATGCATAATTTAGTCTTTTGTTTGCAAGATTGTGGTGTGAGTGAAAAGAACCTCATTTTGTGTTTTTCATCTAGCGATGATTGTTTTTGCTAGGTGTGATTCACATTTGAACTTGTGTTGTTTTAGAATGTTCGGCATGGATTTTTTTATTTTGCATTTGTTTCGTGACTATGTTACCGTCGTAGTTTAGTGGTAAGTATTTACTTTGTGTGTACCATTTTTGATTAAACCATTGCATTTGTTTTCCGTTTTCAAAACCTGTTGATCCGTGATTCTTCGGTTATTGCTTTTGTTTCTTTGAGTCGCTTGATTTTTGTTTGAGGACAAACAATTATGTAAGTTGGGGAGAGTTTGATAAGTGCAAATTGTAGCTATTTTTTTAATTAAGTTTTGTTGCACTTATCGATACTTTTTGGTTAATATCGTTCGAATAAACCCCGCTTCGTTTGTAAATACATTTACTTTACGTTACAGTGTATAAATTGCGTTAACGTGTAAATATCATTGAGTTTAATTGATTTCCATTTATTTTTGCAGGTATTCAATCAAGGATATCTTGCCATTATTGTATAGAGCATTGAATAAGCTTTCCAACGCTTTAAACCGTTCGTCAATCGGAGTTACTGTTCAAAAGTTATGAAGAAAACAAGTTCTGGTTTGCTGTCATGTTCGCTAGGCGAACTGGAGGCGAGCCCATTCGTGGGGGGTTCGCAAAGCGAACCCATGGCAAATAAAAAGTGCCCGGAAGCGTGAAAAACACAATTTTGGCAGTAGCTAAGGCGGTTTATCTTCGCTAGGCGAACAGGGGTTCGCTAGGCGATCCCTGGAACCCAATTTTGCCTATTTTAGTCATTTTCAGCATTATTTAGGTGATGGTTTTGGGGATTCTTGCTCCAACTCCATCAAACTTCATTTTTTCAGTAGATTAGCTTAGAAAACAACATGGAAGCTTGCATGTGGATGATCCGAGGTGGATTTCTCATCGATCGACTCTGACAATCCATGAAGTGTTTGGTTCATTTCTGATTTTCTTTGTGTCTTTCTTCTATGTTGGGTTGTTGTATATGTATTGACTATGATCTCATGTATATTTGTCGCCCATGGCGTTGTATAAAACTTGCTTTACAAATCTTTATTGGTGTTTGTCTCTAATTTTTACTTTATGCGCGGGGTTTGAGTTGCGTTAGAGATAATCCTCGCAAACTTCGATTAGGGATGATTATCTGTTAGTTTCTGGATGCTAGAGATAGATTTAAGAGCTAACAATCTTCTATAGGCGTCGAAGCTTAATGCCTCCATGCCTTGAGTCGGGTACGAGAGTGTCGACGATGGTAACACGGTTGTTTTCTCACCTTTGCGTTAGACATAACCTTTGTTGTGAGCGATGCTGGGTGATATTGAGGTGTGTTGTAGGTTGAGTATAACTGATCGGTAAGTTTAAGTTTGTGAGGAGTCGATTATGTGCATTTTCGGACAATTTTTTCTCTCTGATTAATGAATTCTTTTTGTTTTAATGTTTACTTTTCTGTTTTTATGTTTCAAACCATTTTAAACCCAAACTCATTAACGCGATAGATTGTCGAACGACATTCTTTCCCTCGAACCGATCTCTGGGGACACGACATAAATCCCGGAGGGAATTCTTCCAAAAATAAATATTTTTGCTTGCTTGCCCTATTCTCCAATCAACAAAATGGCACCGTTGTCGGGGATCGGTTTTGATATTGAATCGAATTGCGATAGTTTCTTTGTTTTTGAGTTTTGTATATATCGTATATATTGCCGATTTCCATTATGTTTGTTCAAGTGTTGTATACATGTTGTTCCCGTAATGTTTGTTCATATGTTTGGTTAGGACACTTGCTTTTGGTTTGCGCGGTGAGGCATCACTATGGCATGAAGGAAGGAAGTTACTAGCTAAGCATTGTAAAGGCGTCGAGCTTACGACGTAAAACAAGCATGGTGTATTCTTTTCTTTTGTTGTTGTTTAGTTTAAGTAGTTTGGTGAGTATTCATTAAACAAGTTGTACTCGAATTTTCGTAAAATTCTCAAATCTTCACTTTACAACTTGTTTAATGAATTTTTGCCGGCCTTTTAGTTTGTTGATATTAATGGTCTTTGTGTTTGTCAATGAGCATGTTTTGAGTAGCTTGAGGATATTTGTGGAGATGTTCCAAGTTTGATCGTTTCAACTCGCGGATGTATGGTAATGATTTTGTTAAGTTTTGTACACCTCAGAGGTATGTGTTTATCGCTTTCTTGACTTTAGCATATTCATGATACTTTGGCATTTTACAAACTTCCATGCCATTCATTCTTTTGTATACTTGTTCTTATTGTGAATCACTTTAGTTTCCAACCTTTTTATGAGGTAGCTTTCCATTGTTCATATATGCGCGGAGTACCAGCATTCTTGTTTTAACTGGATTTTATTATGCTTAATCTTTCATTTGTGTTGATTATATGAAAGCATGAAATGGATCAAGGCATTTTGTTTCATTTTGAGCACAACTATCCAGCCAAATAGTCAATTCACCTTGTGAGTGTGTGATCATTTGTAACCCATTTGAGCCTTTGGTCATTATCCATGTTGTTTGAGTTTGATGCTTGTCTATGAGTGTCAACTTTGTGTTGTTGTATGAATTTTTACCTTGCCTTAGAAAGTAGGGAGTATTCATATGATGATGTGGTTGAATTCAAGTTGGGGAGAGAATGATTGTTTACTCATTGGTTGGTTTCCATGAGGTCAAATAAAGGGCTGTTTTGCAGTCATGTTCGCTTTGCGAGTATGATAGCGAATGTTAGCTTTGCGAATGGCTGGCGAAGGTCCCAGCGAAGGAATCTAGAATGTGGCAGTGGCAAAAGAGACCAAAGTTCGCTTTGCGAATGTCCTAGCGAGTTTTCGCCTAGCGAGTGATCATTCTCTATGTGAACTTCTGAAGAAAAAAGAGAAAAATATGAAAAAGAAAAGAAAAAAAAAAGAAAGAAAAAGAAAATCCTTGAGAAAGGAAACAAAAAAGAGTTCAAATAATTGTGCTAAATAAGTATTGTGTTTTGTGTAACACTTGGTATTTTGGAAGAAGTTTGATTGAAATTTGGTGTTTGAACTTTTGTGAGTTGATCACTCCCTTAGGTTTAGGCAAGTTTTTGCTTCAATTACCTTTAAAAATTACCCCTTGTTTGTTTACCCGACCACACTTCAACCTTGAAAGTCCTTGTGATTCTTGCCTTTGTATATTCAATGTGAAATTTTGGATGAATGCATAATTTAGTCTTTTGTTTGCAAGATTGTGGTGTGAGTGAAAAGAACCTCATTTTGTGTTTTTCATCTAGCGATGATTGTTTTTGCTAGGTGTGATTCACATTTGAACTTGTGTTGTTTTAGAATGTTCGGCATGAATTTTTTTATTTTGCATTTGTTTCGTGACTATGTTACCGTCGTAGTTTAGTGGTAAGTATTTACTTTGTGTGTACCATTTTCGATTAAACCATTGTATTTGTTTTCCGTTTTCAAAACCTGTTGATCCGTGATTCTTTGGTTATTGCTTTTGTTTCTTTGAGTCGCTTGATTTTTGTTTGAGGACAAACAATTATGTAAGTTGGGGAGAGTTTGATAAGTGCAAATTGTAGCTATTTTTTTATATAAGTTTTGTTGCACTTATCGATACTTTTTGCTTAATATCGTTCGAATAAACCCCGCTTCGTTTGTAAATACATTTACTCTACGTTATAGTGTATAAATTGCGTTATCGTGTAAATATCATTGAGTTTAATTGATTTCCATTTATTTTTGCAGGTATTCAATCAAGGATATCTTGCCATTATTGTATAGAGCATTGAATAAGCTTTCCAACGCTTTAAACCGTTCGTCAATCGGAGTTACTGTTCAAAAGTTATGAAGAAAACAAGTTCTGGTTTGCTGTCATGTTCGCTAGGCGAACTGGAGGCGAACCCATTCGCTGGGGGGTTCGCAAAGCGAACCCAGGGCAAATAAAAAGTGCCCGGAAGCGTGAAAAACACAATTTTGGCAGTAGCTAAGGCGGTTTATCTTCGCTAGGCGAACGGGGGTTCGCTAGGCGATCCCTGGAACCCAATTTTGCCTATTTTAGTCATTTTCAGCATTTTTTAGGTGATGGTTTTGGGGATTCTTGCTCCAACTCCATCAAACTTCATTTTTTCAGTAGATTAGCTTAGAAAACAACATGGAAGCTTGCATGTGGATGATCCGAGGTGGATTTCTCATCGATCGACTCTGACAATCCATGAAGTGTTTGGTTCATTTCTGATTTTCTTTGTGTCTTTCTTCTATGTTGGGTTGTTGTATATATATTGACTATGATCTCATGTATATTTGTCGCCCATGGCGTTGTATAAAACTTGCTTTACAAATCTTTATTGGTGATTGTCTCTAATTTTTGCTTTATGCGCGGGGTTTGAGTTGCGTTAGAGATAATGCTCGCAAACTTCGATTAGGGATGATTATCTGTTAGTTTCTGGATGCTAGAGATAGATTTAAGAGCTAACAATCTTCTATAGGCGTCGAAGCTTAATGCCTCCGTGCCTTGAGTCGGGTACGAGAGTGTCGACGATGGTAACACGGTTGTTCTCTCAACTTTGCGTTAGACATAACCTTTGTTGTGAGCGATGCTGGGTGATATTGAGGTGTGTTGTAGGTTGAGTATAACTGGCCGGTAAGTTTAAGTTTGTGAGGAGTCGATTATGTGCATTGTCGGAAAATTTTTTCTCTCTGATTAATGAATTCTTTTTGTTTTAATGTTTACTTTTCTGTTTTTATGTTTCAAACCATTTTAAACCCAAACTCATTAACGAGAAAGATTGTCAAACGACATTCTTTCCCTCGAACCGATCTCTGGGGACACAACATAAATCCCGGAGGGAATTCTTCCAAAAATAAATATTTTTGCTTGCTTGCCCTATTCTGCAATTAACAAAATGGCACCGTTGTTGGGGATCGGTCTTGATATTGAATCGAATTGCGATAGTTTCTTTGTTTTTGAGTTTTGTATATATCGTATATATTGCCGATTTCCATTATGTTTGTTCAAGTGTTGTATACATGTTGTTCCCGTAATGTTTGTTCATATGTTTGGTTAGGACACTTGCTTTTGGTTTGCGCGGTGAGGCATCACTATGGCATGAAGGAAGGAAGTTACTAGCTAAGCATTGTAAAGGCGTCGAGCTTACGACGTAAAACAAGCATGGTGTATTCTTTTCTTTTGTTGTTGTTTAGTTTAAGTAGTGTGGTGAGTATTCATTAAACAAGTTGTACTCGAATTTTCGTAAAATTCTCAAATCTTCACTTTACAACTTTTATAATGAATTTTTGCCGGCTTTTAGTGTGTTTATATTAATGGTCTTTGTGTTTGTCAATGAGCATGTTTTGAGTAGCTTGATGAAATTTGTGGAGATGTTCCAAGTTTGATCGTTTCAACTCGCGGATGTATGGTAATGATTTTGTTAAGTTTTGTACACCTCAGAGGTATGTGTTTATCGCTTTCTTGACTTTAGCATATTCATGATACTTTGGCATTTTACAAACATCCATGCCATTCATTCTTTTTTATACTTATTCTTATTGTGAATCACTTTAGTTCCCAACCTTTTTATGAGGTAGCTTTCCATTGTTCATATATGCGCGGAGTACCAGCATTCTTGTTTTAACTGGATTTTATTATGCTTAATCTTTCGTTTGTGCTGATTATATGAAAGCATGAAAAGGATCAAGGCATTTTGTTTCATTTTGAGCACAACTACCCAGCCAAATAGTCAATTCACCTTGTGAGTGTGTGATCATTTGTAACCCATTTGAGCCTTTGGTCATTATCCATGTTGTTTGAGTTTGATGCTTGTCTATGAGTGTCAATTTTGTGTTGTTGTATGAATTTCTACCTTGCCTTAGAAAGTAGGGAGTATTCATATGATGATGTGGTTGAATTTAAGTTGGGGAGAGAATGATTGTTTACTTATTGGTTGGTTCCCATGAGGTCAAATAAAGGGCTGTTTTGCAGTCATGTTCGCTTTGCGAGTATGATAGCGAATGTTCTCTTTGCGAATGGTTGGCGAAGGTCCCAGCGAAGGAATCTAGAATGTGGCAGTGGCGAAAGAGACCAAAGTTTGCTTTGTGAATGTCCTTGCGAGTTTTCGCCTAGCGAATGATCGTTCTCTATGTGAACTTCTGAAGAAAAAAGAGAAAAATATGAAAAAGAAAAGAAAAAAAAAAAGAAAGAAAAAGAAAATCCTTGAGAAAGGAAACAAAAAAGAGTTCAAATAATTGAGCTAAATAAGTATTGTGTTTTGTGTAACACTTGGTATTTTGGAAGAAGTTTGATTGAAATTTGGTGTTTGAACTTTTGTGAGTTGATCACTCCGTTAGGTTTAGGCAAATTTTTGTTTCAATTACCTTTAAAAATTACCCCTTGTTTGTTTACCCGACCACACTACAACCTTGAAAGTCCTTGTGATTCTTGCCTTTGTATGTTCAATGTGAAATTTTGGATGAATGCATAATTTAGTCTTTTGTTTGCAAGATTGTGGTGTGAGTGAAAAGAACCTCATTTTATGTTTTTCATCTAGCGATGATTGTTTTTGCTAGGTGTGATTCACATTTGAACTTGTGTTGTTTTAGAATGTTCGGCATGAATTTTTTTATTTTGCATTTGTTTTGTGACTATGTTACCGTCGAAGTTTAGTGGTAAGTATTTACTTTGTGTGTACCATTTTAGATTGAACCATTGCATTTGTTTTCCGTTTTCAAAACCTGTTGATCCGTGATTCTTTGGTTATTGCTTTTTTTTCTTTGAGTCGCTTGATTTTTGTTTGAGGACAAACAATTATGTAAGTTGGGGAGAGTTTGATAAGTGCAAATTGTAGCTATTTTTTTATATACGTTTTGTTGCACTTATCGATACTTTTTGGTTAATATCGTTCGAATAAACCCCGCTTCGTTTGTAAATACATTTACTTTACGTTATAGTGTATATATTGCGTTATAATGTAAATATCATTGAGTTTAATTGATTTCCATTTATTTTTGCAGGTATTCAATCAAGGATATCTTGCCATTATTGTATAGAGCATTGAATAAGCTTTCCAACGCTTTAAACCGTTCGTCAATCGGAGTTACGGTTCAAAAGTTATGAAGAAAACAAGTTCTTGTTTGCTGTCATGTTCGCTAGGCGAACTGGAGGCGAGCCCATTCGCTGGGGGGTTCGCAAAGCGAACTCGGGGCAAATAAAAAGTGCCCGAAAGCGTGAAAAACACAATTTTGGCAGTAGCTAAGGTGGTTTATCTTCGCTAGGCGAACCCTGGAATCCAATTTTGCCTATTTTAATCATTTTCAGCATTTTTTAGGTGGTGGTTTTGGGGATTCTTGCTCCAACTCCATCAAACTTCATTTTTTCAGTAGATTAGCTTAGAAAACAACATGGAAGCTTGCATGTGGATGATCCGAGGTGGATTTCTCATCGATCGGCTCTGACAATCCGTGAAGTGTTTGGTTCATTTCTGATTTTCTTTGTGTCTTTCTTCTATTTTGGGTTGTTGTATATGTATTGACTATGGTCTCATGTATATTTGTCGCCCATGGCGTTGTATAAAACTTGCTTTACAAATCTTTATTGGTGATTGTCTCTGATTTTTGCTTTATGCGCGGGGTTTGAGTTGCGTTAGAGATAATCCTCGCAAACTTCGATTAGGGATGATTATCTGTTAGTTTCTGGATGCTAGAGATAGATTTAAGAGCTAACAATCTTCTATAGGCGTCGAAGCTTAATGCCTCCATGCCTTGAGTCGGGTACGAGAGTGTCGACGATGGTAACACGGCTGTTCTCTCAACTTTGCGTTAGACATAACCTTTGTTGTGAGCGATGCTGGGTGATATTGAGGTGTGTTGTAGGTTGAGTATAACTGATCGGTAAGTTTAAGTTTGTGAGGAGTCGATTATGTGCATTGTTGGACAATTTTTTCTCTCTGATTAATGAATTCTTTTTGTTTTAATGTTTACTTTTCTGGTTTTATTTTTCAAACCATTTTAAACCCAAACTCATTAACGCGAGAGATTGTCGAACGAAATTCTTTCCCTCGAACAGATCTCTGGGGACACGACATAAATCCCGGAGGGAATTCTTCCAAAAATAAATATTTTTGCTTGCTTGCCCTATTCTGTAATCAATAAAATGGCACCGTTGTCGGGGATAGGTTTTGATATTGAATCGAATTGCGATAGTTTCTTTGTTTTTGAGTTTTGTATATATCGTATATATTGCCGATTTCCATTATGTTTATTCAAGTGTTGTATACATGTTGTTCCCGTAATGTTTGTTCATATGTTTGGTTAGCACACTTGCTTTTGGTTTGCGCGGTGAGGCATCACTATGGCATGAAGGAAGGAAGTTACTAGCTAAGAATTGTAAAGGCGTTGAGCTTACGACGTAAAACAAGCATGGTGTATTCTTTTCTTTTGTTGTTGTTTAGTTTAAGTAGTGTGGTGAGTATTCATTAAACAGGTTGTACTCAAATTTTCGTAAAATTCTTAAATCTTCACTTTACAACTTGTTTAATGAATTTTTGCCGGTCTTTTAGTTTGTTTATATTAATGGTCTTTGTGTTTGTCAATGAGCATGTTTTGAGTAGCTTGAGGAAATTTGTGGTGATGTTCCAAGTTTGATTGTTTCAACTCGCGGATGTATGGTAATGATTTTGTTAAGTTTTGTACACCTCCGAGATATGTGTTTATCGCTTTCTTAACTTTAGCATATTCATGATACTTTGGTATTTTACAAACTTCCATGTCATTCATTCTTTTGTATACTTGTTCTTATAGTGAATCACTTTAGTTCCCAACCTTTTCGTGAGGTAGCTTTCCATTGGTCATATATGCGCGGAGTACCAGCATTCTTGTTTTAACTGGATTTTATTATGCTTAATCTTTCGTTTGTGTTGATTATATGAAAGCATGAAAAGGGTCAAGGTATTTTGTTTCATTTTGAGCACAACTACCCAACCAAATAGTCAATTCACCTTGTGAGTGTGTGATCATTTTTAACCCATTTGAGCCTTTGGTCATTATCCATGTTGTTTGAGTTTGATGCTTGTCTATGAGTGTCAACTTTGTGTTGTTGTATGAATTTTTACCTTCCCTTAGAAAGTAGGGAGTATTCACATGATGATGTGGTTGAATTCAAGTTGGGGAGAGAATGATTGTTTACTCGTTGGTTGGTTTCTATGAGGTCAAATAAAGGGTTGTTTTGCTGCCATGTTCGCTTTACGAGTATGATAGTGAATGTTCGTTGTGCGAATGGCTGGCGAAGGTCCCAATGAAGGAATCCAGAATGTGGCAGTGGCGAAAGGGACCAAAGTTTGCTTTGCGAATGCCCTAGCGAGTGTTCGCCTAGCGAATGATCGTTCTCTTTGTGAACCTCTGAAGAAAAAAGAGAAAAATATGAAAAAGAAAAAAAAAGAAAGAAAAAAAAATCCTTGAGAAAGGAAACAAAAAAGAGTTCAAATAATTGTGCAAAATAAGTATTGTGTTTTGTGTAACACTTGGTATTTTGGAAGAAGTTTGATTGGAATTTGGTGTTTGAACTTTTGTGAGTTGATCACTCCCTTAGGTATAGGCAAGTTTTTGTTTCAATTACCTTTAGAAATTACCCCTTGTTTGTTTACCCGACCACGCTACAACCCTGAAAGTCCTTGTGATTCTTGCCTTTGTATGTTTAATGTGAATTTTTGGATGAATGCATAATTTAGTCTTTTGTTTGCAAGATTGTGATGTGAGTGAAAAGAACCTCATTTTGTGTTTTTCATCTACCGATGATTGTTTTTGCTAGGTGTGATTCACATTTGAACTTGTTTTGTTTTAGAATGTTCGGAATGAATTTTTTTATTTTGCATTTGTTTCGTGACTATGTTACCGTCGTAGTTTAGTGGTAAGTATTTACTTTGTGTGTACCATTTTCGATTGAACCATTGCATTTGTTTTCTGTTTTCAAAACCTGTTGATTCGTGATTCTTTGGTTATTGCTTTTGTTTCTTTGAGTCGCTTGATTTTTGTTTGAGGACAAACAATTATGTAAGTTGGTGAGAGTTTGATAAGTGCAAATTGTAGCTATTTTTGTATATAAGTTTTGTTGCACTTATCGATACTTTTTGGTTAATATCATTCGAATAAACCCCGCTTCGTTTGTAATTACATTTACTTTACGTTATAGTGTATATATTGCGTTATCGTGTAAATATCATTGAGTTTAATCGATTTCCATTTTTTTATGGAGGTATTCAATCATGGATATCTTGCCATTATTGTATAGAGCATTGAAAAAACTTTCCAACACTTCAAACCGTGCGTCAATCGGAGTTATGGTTCAAAAGTTATGAAGAAAACAAGTTGTGGTTTGCTGTCATGTTCGCTAGGCGAACTGGAGGCGAGCGCATTCGCTGGGAGGTTCGCAAATCGAACCCGGGGTGAATAAAATTGCCCGGAAGCGTGAAAAACACAATTTTGGCAGTAGCTAAGGCGGTTTATGTTCGCTAGGCGAACCCTGGAACCCAATTTTTCCTATTTTAGTCATTTTTCAGCATTTTTTAGGTGATGGTTTTGGGGATTCTTGCTCCAACTCCATCAAACTTCATTTTTTCAGTAGATTAGCTTAGAAAACAACATGGAAGCTTGCATGTGGATAATCCGAGGTGGATTTCTCATCGATCGGCTCTGACAATTTGTGAAGTATTTGGTTCATTTCTGATTTTCTTTGTGTCTTTCTTCTATGTTGGGTTGTTGTATATGTATTGACTATGATCTCATGTATATTTGTCGCTCATGGCGTTGTATAAAACTTGCTTTACAAATCTTTATTGGTGATTGTCTCTGATTTTTGCTTTATGCGTGGGGTTTGAGTTGCGTTAGAGATAATCCTCGCAAACTTCGATTAGGGATGATTATCTGTTAGTTTCTGGATGCTAGAGATAGATTTAAGAGCTAACAATCTTCAATAGGTGTCGAAGCTTAATGCCTTAGTGCCTTGAGTCGGGTGCGAGAGTGTCGACGATGGTAACACGGTTGTTTTCTCAACTTTACGTTAGACATAACCTTTATTGTGAGCGATGCTGGGTGATATTGAGAGGTATTGTAGGTTGAGTATAACTGGCCGGTAAGTTTAAGTTTGTGAGGAGTCGATTATGTGCATTTCCGGACAAGTTTTTCTCTCTGATTAATGAATTCTTTTTGTTTTAATGTTTACTTTTCTGTTTTTATGTTTCATACCATTTTAAACCCAAACTCATTAACGCGAGAGATTGTCGAACGACATTCTTTCCCTCGAACCGATCTCTGTGGACACGACATAAATCCCGGAGGGAATTCTTCCGAAAATAAATATTTTTGCTTGTTTGCCCTATTTTTGTGCATTGCATACATCCATACATTCACACATTCAAGAATAACCCTTTGGTTTCAAGGAATTCAGAAAGTCATTCCTTTGCACAGATCAATAGAAATCATGGATTTTAAAGTGAAACTTTTCAGTTTTTCAAAAAATTTTGCAACTTGTCTTTGAGTTCCTTGAAACCATTTGGCTTGCATTTGCATCGCATGCGCATGTCGTCACATTTGCATCCCCTTGCATTCCTCAGTCTTGAGTCTCATCTTCTTCTTCTATCTCCAAAAGATACCTAGCACGCATTTTGCACAAATGTCAACGATGAACGAGATTTTGAAAGGTCAAGAAGCCTAAAAGGATGAGATCTGGGTTCTCAAAGGTCAGATGAACTGGGTCTTGGAGACTTTACAAAACTTGATGAAGAAAGAGGGGCATTCCCACCCTATTGCACCCAAAGAAGTTGTCACTTCATCATCTTATGTGGTTTTTCTAACTCAAGAACCTCCTCAGTATCAACGGACAGACCGCCGTCAGCCGCGTCAGTACGCCCGACAAAGGCCAAGGAAGCCAGAGAGGCATTTCATCCCATTCCCCCTGTTTGAACTTGGAAATTGAAGGCTACTGAAGTCAGTTCTCCAAAGCTGGCTGTATTTTGATTATTTCAAAATTTCCAGTTCTATTTTCCTTGCTTTTTGATTTCATGTCTGCATGTAAGCTTTGTTGTTTTTGAAATTGACAAGATTAATGAAATGTTTATGCATTTTTTGGGTCAATCCATTTGTATTCACTCATCTTCTTTTATCGTCATAAAACCAAATATTTATCGTTTTTCCATCCATTTATCTTTATCAAACTGTTTTTTAAGCAAAGATTAGGGAGGATGACGAAACATTATACCCATAACTGTTGTTGGTATGTTTTCAATTAAACTTTGTCGATGATGTAAGGCATTGTTTCAATTCCCAAACACTGGAGAAATAAGGACGATAATCCCTTGCTAACCCCTTCGAGCTTAGAAGTAGGAGTTTTATTTCCTTACAAAAAAATCCGCAATCTCAACCTTGGGGTGGGTAGTTCTCATTTGACTTGGCGATATGTGCATACAAGACACCTTTCATATAAAGATTTTGCCTACAGGTTTTCCTTCGCACATACAGGCAAGTGTTGAAGATATTTTCCAAGCCTAAAGGCCAATGATGGTTCGCTGTAGCCATTAAACTAGGTAGTCAGCTTCTTTCTCAAAAAGGGAAAATGAAAAAAGAAAAAATAACCCGCTAAGTTAAAACATATTAAGGAGACTTAGGCAAAAACTGGGGCATCCCGCTGATTGTAAATCCAAAAGAAGCAGTTCAGGAAAAAGTTAGGGATAATAAAAAGAGGAATTATCTAAAGCTTACACTCTGAAAGTCCTCAATACCAAAGGACAACCAAATGTTGTAAGGGAGTAGTGACTGCCTTAGGTTTTTGAACCATAACTAACTATCATCAGTTCAATTCCTAGCCTATAGGAACCTGAATGTATAGTCGGAGTTAAGTGAGCGTAGGTTTGAAGTTCATCATGAAGATTGGGTAGGGACAAACAAACCTTGAGCCTTTATCCTTTGTTTCATAAGTCGTGAACCAAGCCACATTACAACCTATAAAATACCAAATTAAGGTAAGGTTGTTTTGAAAGCATACTACAGCAAGGTTGGATAACCTGACTCCTAATGATCTTTGCTAATGGTTTGTGTTGATCACTTCATTTGTCATTCTGTAAATGACAAGATCCACTTTGTTGTTGATTATTTAATCACTCCACCATGTGTGTTAATAAACTTTGATTCCAAAAGCTTGCATAAATGTTACATTGATATTGCCAATTTTTAATGAACAATACTTGTTTGTAAGATAATTCAAAATCAAAGGAATCCCAACAAATGCAGCCAGCTAGGGAATTTGACTTGATAAAAGAAGCTCAGCCTGGGGCAACCAATTTGGAGGATTTTTTAATTAACCATCCCAGAAGCTATTGAGTCAGGGGCAGAACTCTTCAAAGTTCATAATATTGGGGCAAGCCGTCTTGAGATCATCTTATGGAAAGTTGTTTCCCAACTCTTTTTGAGGAAATGATTCCAAAAAAACTGGCCGACATGGGAAAGTATGTTTCCCAATTGCTACTACCGTAGTTTGAGGGCATTGTATTGCGAATACGGTTAATTAGAAGCAGTCAGGTTTAGATTCGGTAAATTTCTCGAAGACCAGTTAATTAGAAGCAGTCTGGTCGAGATTCAGTAAATCTCTCGAAGACCAGTTAATCAGAAGCAGTCAGGTCGAGATTTGGTAAATCTCTCGAAGACTAGTTAATCAGAAGCAGTCAGGTCGGGACTCGGTAAATCTCTCGAAGACCAGTTAATCAGAAGCAGTCAGGTCGAGATTCGGTAAATCTCTCAAAGACCAGTTAATTAGGAGCAATCAGGTCGAGATTAGATAAATCTCTTGAAGGTCAGTTAGTCTGGGGTAACTCTTTCGCAGATCTACCAGCTAGCAGGGGCAAGTTTGTTTCCCAATTATTACTCCCACAGTTTGAAGGACAAGTTCGAGGACTTTGTTGTGCAAATGCAGTTAAACTGGGGCAATTACGTCGAGATTTGTGAATCTCTCAAAGAGTTTGAAGATATTGAAGCGTCTTGTATGCCAATTCTTCTGTAAAATCCTCTTGATGGCTTCTCCTCACAAACCATGTAATCTGGGGCAGAGGAAACTTGAATTTTATTTGTTGCAAGAGCCGTTGGTTGTTGTGATAATCATCATTCAAGTTAGAGTACAGAACTACGTTGTTCTCGTAATATCTTTTTCCAGCTCCCTAGTAAGTGGTTACTTCAGTTGATCTTGGGAATTATCCATTGATCTCCTCCTCCAACAAGGAAATCAGGCTCATGATGGCAATCCTAGTGAAGTCATGATGTTACACTCCGAGTGGAATACTCTTTTCTCCCTGAGAAGGTTGTAATCTTGAAGTAGAGCTGCTGATTCTGCATGTTCATCCCTAGTGATGGTCCAATCTGGTGAGGTTGGCTAGGTATCCTTGTCGAGATGTGTATTTTGTCTCCGTTGTGCTTCCTCTTGTCTGTTTTGTCAACATAAGCATAAACTTGGCATACATGCATTCATACATATGCATGGCATCTGAACATTTTTGCTACCTTTCTGGTATTTACCTGTTTCGTTCACTTTGGTGTTTATTCCCCAAGTGACTGGGTTTTTCTATTCTTTCCAATAGGGTTGTAACCTTTAGGCATAAAGTGCCCATCCTTTCTGGAATTCCCCGCAGAGTTTGATTCTCGTGGATGATGGTTGCTTCAGTAATCTTTTCCATGTTTGGATAAGATAAACCCCATTTGAGTTCCTTCCTTAATGGTTGGAGTCTTGTTTGAACGTTTCTTTCTAGCTTGTTCCTAGATTGAACTTTGGCCCCTGACGGGTGTTGCTTTTGAGCCAAATTAGGTCGTCGAACCTAGTTTGAACGTGCATTTATTTTGCACGGTGTCTTGCAGGAAGAATCTATTACAGATCCTCATTGAAGACAAAAATCTTTTCTCCAGCAGTGTTGTTATAGAAACATCTCTTTGGAATTTATACCCAATAACAAGTGGCAATCTCCTTGAGAAACTTGTTTTTCTATGGCGATAAGTGCAGTATCTCCCGAGAAGCTTATCCGTCCTTGGTGTTATTTAACATGTTGTAATTACAATGGGTACCCCCTCGAAGTTTGTCAGAAGGATTTTGTCAAAGGCCTTACAAAATATTTCTTTTTATTTTAGTTACCCTCTTTACTAGGATTTCATTGCAAGAGACGATTCCTCGGCAAATCCTATATCTAGTTCTCTTCTATCAAAAGGAATCTCTGTGAGAAAGTTGATGAAGACTCTGATGATTTTTCTCTTTATTTGATAAAATTTTCTCATAAAGTAACCAGCCAGTATCTCTTTTGTGAGATCTCCAGTAAAGTTCAATTGTGACTGACATCTTTGTTAGGATTTTTGGTTATCACCAATTCCTTTCCTAAACCCAGTCGTAACGGGCGCCTATTTTGAGATCACTGGTCGTCACCAGTTTCCTATCCAAGCCCGGTTATTACTGACATTTTGTCAAATTGTGGTTGTTATCTGTATCCCCAGGAAGTTTAGTCGTTACTATCAATCTCCGGTGAATCTCCAATTATTATTGACACTCGTCGCATAGTCCAATCTTTATTGGTGCAACTTGTCTGGTTATCACCAGTGTTCCCTTTTTGGTTTCTAGTTGCTATTTTAATATTGCTTACTTGGTTATTATTGGTATTCTTGTGAGGTGTAGTTATTATTAATACCACTGTTTGCCAGTTCGGTCGTCGGTGGTACCTTTAAGTTTGCTGCTTTCAGTATCTTTTCATCTGGTTATTACCAATATCCCAGTGAAGTCCAGTGATTATTGGCATTGTTCAAACTCCAATTGTTGTTGGTTTTGGAGTTCTCGGTTATCACCAATTCTCTTCAAAGTCCAGTGATTACAGGCATTGGTTTAAAATCCAATCATTATTGGTACCCTAAGTCTAGTGATTACTGACATTGTTTGAAAGTCTAATCATTATTGGTACCTAAAGTCCAATGATTACTGGCATTGTTTGAAAATCCAATCATTATTGGTGCCTAAAGTCCAGTGATTACTGGCATAGTTTGAAAATTCAATCATAATTGGTCAGTCATAACTGTCTTTTCTCTTTCAAAATCCAATCATAATTGGTCAGTCATAACTGTCTTTTCTCTTTCAAAATCCAATCATAATTGGTCAGTCATAACTGTCTTTTCTCTTTCAAAATCCAATCATATTTGGTCAGTTATAACTGTCTTTTCTCTTTCAAAATCCAATCATAATTGGTCAGTCATAACCGTCTTTTCTCTTTCAAAATCCAATCATTATTGGTACCCAAAGTCCAGTGATTACTGGCATTATTTAAAATCCAATCATTATTGGCACCTAAAGTTCAGTGATTACTGGTAATCTAATCATAATTGGTCAGTCATAACTGTCTTTCTCTTTCCAAGTCCAGTCATGACTGGCATCGTTTCGTTAGAAGCTAGTCATAACCTTTGCTTACGAACTAAGTCCAAATTACTGTTGGCACATACAAAAGAGTTTAATTACCCTGTATTTTCCTGATGGCTCTTGGAAGGTCACATATGAATCTTCATTCTAGAGAGTTTCCAGAAGTTTGGATGTTATTCTTATTTGAAAACTCCAATAATGTTTGTTTTGATTGATTTCTTTATAAAAATCGCCATAACCCTTTTGTGGATGATCTACTCATAACAAGACTCCAATGTTTTCTTTTTGTGGATGATCTTCTCATAAGAAGACTCCTAATCTTACCTTGTTCCTTGGATGATCTTCTCATTAGAAAGACTATAGTTTTGTCAACCGCATTTTTCTCCCTTTAGGTCATATATGAACTTGAAGTCCAGTGATTACTGGCATTGTTTCCCAATCCAATCATTATTGGTGCCCAAATCCATTGATTACTGGCATCGTTTGTCAAAGTCCAATCATTATTGGCACTCATGTTCAACTTTGTTTGATACTGGAAGTTTGGTTATCACCGCCGTCCCCTTGAAAATCCAGTAGTTACCAGCATAGACCTATCAAAAGCCGACTATTACCTTTGCTTGTGGTCTAAGTCCAATTCTTTTGGCGCGCACAAAGTTGTGTTTTCCCTGTCTCTTTTCCGCTGTTTCTTGAAGATCCCGTTTGAACTCTTCATTCTGAGAAATTTCCAGGAAATCTTTTTGTTTGATTTTCTTATCAGAAGTCAACCTTTTGTTCAAATTAATCCCCAGTGAAGATCATGCTTCTTTCTAGTTTTATCCCCAATAAATAGTTTGTCTACCCTTTTTGTTCTAGTGTCATCTGGTCACATCCGAACCCGTTGATGAACCCCTCTGGATATTCCCCAACGGGACTATCTATCTTGATTCTATCTCTTGTGAGAGACTTTGCTTCTAAAGTGGTACCTGGTCACATCTCAACCTGGTACTCGTTCACTTTAGGCTTCCCCAGTTTGTTCTTTTCCCCAATGTTTTCTTGGTCATCCCCAATGGGTTTTTACCTTTGGTTTGTTGACCTTTTTCCTTTTGTTCTTGCTTTGTTTGCATCTTGCATTATCATAGAATCATATCATCATGCTATAGCTCATGGCATGTCAGTATTTGCATAGTTTCTGTCGTCCTTAGCATAACATTGCATCTAAGGGAAAAATTTTAGGTTTGCTATATTTAAATACCTTTCACCTTGATTTCGTGAGGATCATCATCGTTCATGTCATCTGGTGAAGATATTTAAATAGGGGCAACTGTCATACCCCAAATTTTACCCCTTAGATGTCATCATCATTTGCATGAGCATCATAGGTCAATCATCTTTGCATAACTAACCAACTATCAAGCTTTGTGGTTTTGCTTTTCTTGAGGAATTAGGGTTTTATTTCAAGAGGCTTCAAGGGCTGATCAATCAAGGTTTCGGATGGATCACTAGACCAATCAAGTTTCTCATACTCTTAAGAGACCTCCTCTCCTCAGTAATCCAGTGTAATTTGGTTTTCATCACAAGTTCTCTGAGGCTCAAGTATTATAAGATTGAATCAAGGATCGGGTCAAGGTTGCGTGCGGTATCAGTTGAAATTCAGTGGTAGTTTGACCTAATCCTGGTCAAAGCAGTGGTTTGCTTTAGTAAGTTATCAGGCTATGGCCAAGGCGGTTATTTCAAGGTGGATAACCACTAGGTCCAGTTGGTTTTCAATTAGGGTTTGGTGCAATAGCAACATCATTTATATCTCAAGTTAGCTTTGTTTTGGACCTTTGTGAGGGCCATGAAACGCCAGGTTCAAGTGATTTATGTCAGAAAATCATCAAGTGATCAGGATTAGGGTTTTTGTTTTGGTGCAAGGTCAAGTTACCTAACGAAGGAGGATTCAAGCTTTCTATTCAATACTAGTCAACTTCAAGATAGTTCGAGATAGTTAAAATCAATTCCAAAGATGATTGTTGGGTCCAGTAAGGAGTGTCACCTACTCAAGATTTGAATCAAGGTTTCATTTCATTTCCAAATTAATTCTTAGGGAGATTCCAGAGGTGTTAAAGAATGGTTTCAAGTGGCTTTGCTTAGAATTAATTCTTTGAACTTTGGACGACTCCACCAAGTTGAGCTATTTCATTAAAGTCCAAATGCGAGGAAAATAATGCCAAGTTCAAGTTTCAAGTCCTCTTTGCCCATTCAACGTCCAATTTTAGTTCATGACAATTCCCACTCAAATGCCTAAATCATTCATTTTCTTTCCTTTCAAGTACTTTCACTTCACTTCAAATTCAAGATTGAATTCATGACCAAAGTCCAAATTTCATATTAAAGTTTCCATCCAAGTTTCAAGTTTATAATCACATTTTGAGTATTTTTCCAAATTCAAGGTCCCAATTAGATGTCAATGTTTCATTTTCAACTTTCAAGTTTTATTCACAATTCAAGTTCGAGATCATCTTAATTCAAGTTTCAAAAGTTTCCATACGCTTTTTTTAATCAAAATGCAACTCCAATTTTCATGTCATGTTCAAAATTAAAGCCCACTTTCTAAAGTTACAAACAAAAAGTCCAATACATGTTACAATAAATAAAAAACCATTCAAGAGTCCACAACATCAAAAAATAGTCTTTTCCATCTTATGATATTCAAAGATACAAGAAAATATACAAATAAGAGGAAATCCTACAACCTATTTCTCTGCCACAATTTACATGTCCTCAAATCTCATAAACTTGGTCCCACAAAGCCACACCATTCACAACATCATTAATGAAACATCACGTTCACCACATCCTACCAAGGAACCGTACACCACCAATTTGAAAACCACTCTGCTACACAAACCTGCAGTTCATACGAAACACACCAGACTACACTACCTCTGCTGCAAGAAACATACTCCACACCTCCAAATCCTGCTACCTCCAAGCCACGCGCAAGTTGTACAAACAAAACCTGTGCCACAACAAACAAATTTCAGCCGACCACAAACCTAATCCAAACCTATCCACAACCAAACAATACGGCCTACATTAGGGGTGTGCATGGTTCTAAAACCAAACCAAATTGAACCAAATATATGGATAAGTTTTCTTTTTAAAACCATTTTAACAAAACTGGTTTATTTTTCTCAAACCGATTTATATTTGGATCAGTTTGGTTAATAACCGGTTTGCACTAAAATACCAGTTTTTGTTTGGACCAATTTTAAAATCAAATTTCCCTCAAATTTGTTTTTGACTAAAACTTAATTCTCAATTCAACAACTTATTCTTAACTCCATCCAACCATTTTTTAAATTAATAACCATTTCCATTTTTAACCAAATAAAATATATTATTTTTAATATTTGTTTTCATATTCTGAATGTATTATTGTCTGCTGTCTATGGTAGAATAGTATTGGTGTATATTAGTTTTCAAAGAACAGTTGAACTGAAAAAAATCCTTAAAAAGTTGGAAATTATTTGTCTATCCACCATCTTTTGGCCATGGTAAGTTTGATTTTGATTATGACAGTAAAATATATGATGAAAACCAATTACATATTAGTGGGTGCTTTAAGTCAGTGTCAAAGATAAGACTCGATCGAGAGTTCCCATAGTTGTAGTTTCAATAGAGTTGTCGATGTTCATAGTGTCGTCCAAACAAAAGGTCACGCATTATGGTGAGTGGGGGGTCTGCTGAACCCAATCAAACCATTTATGTATTGGTTTTAAAAAGTGGACATTGGTTTTTTATGGTTTTAGTAAAATGAATTTGGACTAGTTTTTAAACCAAATAATATGGATTTTTGAAATTGGTGCACCACATTTTTAAATTTGGTTCTTGTGAACCAGTTTTTTTGCACACCCCTAGCCTGCATAATTTGTACTTTTTCAAAATGCTACAAGAGAGGATTCACAACAACGAAATTAAAAGGAGAAAACCTTCTCACAAAAAACAAGGTTGAATATATAGATACCTCAAGACGGTTTCGCAGAGGAAGGGGACTGGATCCCTCACCCAATACATTTCTTGGATCTTTTTGGCTCAAAAACACACAAACCTTATTCAACCGTAGAATCCATTTCAATCAATCCTCCTTCAAAAATCTTCTTTTCTTCCCTCAACCCGTCTTCAACCCTTCAAACTTTCTTCTTTTCAAATCACCCAACCTCACCTTCACCCAACTTCAACAATAACCCAACAATCTCTTCCTTCCTCAACCGTCCCAAAACACCAAATCCAGAGTGACCCAGAACAAAATCATAACGGAATCAAAAAGAAGATGAAGAGAGATTTAAGGAAATCGTGAAACAAAGAAAGGTGGAAAATAAACCGGAATCGGAGTACAAGTGAGATGAACCAAAATCAGAAGATTGGGATTCACATGAGTTACCGGCGAACCTAACGGTTTTACTTGGAAAGCTTAGCTTCAGAAGGAGCTAGAAAGCTTAGCTACTTGCGGATCGAGGAAGGATGTCAATGGAGTGCTTTTATCATCTGTTGAATTTTTTTTTCGTGTCTGTTGGTAATCATTTTGCCATTGCTAGCTCTTTGGGTTAATTAGGGACCGCTCCCATTTTGTTTTGCGTTGGCACGAACCGGGTCTGGTTCAAGAGGAACCAAACCTGGTTAGAATCTGGATTGACCCATTTCCTAAACTCCCATATTGTTCTTTTCTTTAAAATTTGGAGGGTTTAACAAACTTGTTTTTTTAATTTAAGTTTAGTTTTTTCTTTTAGATTTTAATCTAGTTTTAAAATTGAAATTTCTTCTTTTAATTGGGTTTTAACTTCCTTATTAGATTTGTCAATTAATATCTAGATTTCGATTTAGGTGTTTTAAATAAATAGAAAAATCAAAATTAAAAAAAAAACTTTTTTTTTGAATAAATTATTTTCTTTGCTGACTTTTTATTAATTTTTTAGGATTCTAACCTTTCAATCATTTTGGTTATCACTATGTCTAGATGCATTTCTTGATTTTCTTTTCATTTCTACCTTGATTTTCATTTTCATTTTTCTCTTCGATTTTATATTTGGTCTATGAAGTCTTTAGAATCGCGAATGTTGATTATTGAAGTTGTTTAACCTTCATTATTTCAAATTTGTAATGAATGATCATCGAGATCATTTTTTATACTTTGGAATCACGATAGGTTACCTTCGATTAATCGGCGAAAGTTTGTGATTATGACGAGACCATTCACTTTTCTTTTCGTGTGGCACGATTCGTTGTGAATGATCTGCGTATCGTTTCTCCATTGTGTTTTAGCACAAACATCATACTTGCGCGGCCTCCTATAACATGATCTTCATCATAGATCGTGCTATGATGGTTTAGCATGAAAGTGGACCCGATTCATCCGATTAATTAATCACTAACCATTGACTTTAATTTCTGTCCAATATTATCTTGCTTTATCATTGTTCATATATCATTGTACATATTCATCTTGTTATCTTATCTTGTTCAAATCTCATTAAAAAAAAAACACAAAAACATAAAAAAATATCAAAACCCTAAAAACATTTTTTGGTGGACTGTGGTTACTATCTCAAGCTTTGGACTGAGGACTTAGATTTAGGACCCTTGTCCTATGCTCTTGGAGTTGAGATTTGGATACCTTGGACCTTTTATGTTGCTTTGTCTGTATTGGGAAATTTTCTGTGTGCAGGTGTTGATACTTTGATATTAAGGTCATCTGATACATGAAGCTCTTATGTGATTCTTGATCCTTAAGAAGACTTGGCTAGGATTTTGTTCACCTGATGTTTGGATTTTTCTTGGCTTGCTAGTGGCTCACTAGTCTAATAGAAGAGAATGCTTGTCATGCACTATCCTTTTGGTTAGATCTTTCCATCTCTTACTATTTGCATGATGCCTATTCTTGATTGCTTGATGTCTGTTCTTGACTTTTCTTGATGTCTGCTTTCATGATACTTGTGATGCTTTGACATGAGTTTATACCTTACTTGGTTCATTTGATATTTGTGTTGATGCTTGTTTGACATTGTTCTTGAACATTTTTGGCATGTTGAGCATGACATGAGGTAGTTACTGCCATTCTTGGTTTGTTGTTACATTTGAATCTTTTGGCTTTGATCCATTGATTGTTATCATCCTCATCTTAAAGCTTCTCTTTTCGAAACATGTTATTGCAAGTAGTTTGTCCCTCATTCCAAAGGAAAGTTACATTGTTGCTTATAAGTCATCTTCTAAGTTAGTTTAGACCTTCCCTTCTTCATTTCCATGACCTCTTTAGGATCATCACCCTTGGCCTTATTAGAGCCTTTCTTCTCTTTAACCTAGTTTTAGGTTAGGACTTTTGAACCCTATGTGAGTACTATCATTATAGTTACTTACTTTTCCTTCTTGGCCTTATTAGAGTCAGTTTGCTTCATAATTTAGAGTTAGGTACAGAGTTTTTAAACTCCATGTGTGTACCATTATGATGTGTACTCATTTTTCCCTTTGACTTTGTTTAAAGTCAATCTTAAGGTTAGTCTTTCAACTTAGACTTAGAGAGTTTATTAACTCTATGTGAGTATCATGATTATGAGTACTCATTTCCCTTGGAACCTTGACCACAATCAAGAGTTCCTCAACCCTAGTTAGATGAACTACAAATGCTCTGATTCCATGTTAGTCAGGATACGTAGGCACGAGATGCGACGTCTTGGCGAGCATACTTAGTATATATACCCTTAGGTCTTTACCTTAGCATAGTTCCCTTAGCAAGCAAACATTAGTATAACACAAATACAAACAAGAGGTTCCTATAGAGTACTACAAATACTTAGGATGTCAACACCTTCCCTAGGTATAACCAACCCCCGAACCTTAGATCTCTTGCATTGTTTTTACATTGCAATTAGGGTTTTCTTCGATCTTTACCCTTTCCTTTGGATAAATCAAAGTTTGGTGGTAATTTCAAAGATTTGTGATTCAAGTTAATTAATAGCTTGATATCTGATTCTCACTGCAACAGAAATGACGACTTCACTGGGGATATTAATTTAACTCTTAAGAGGGTTAAGCCCACCTTGTTTGTATTTGTGCTTGTTATATGTTTGCTTGCTTGTATATCTGTATATTTGTAAATATCTGCTTGTGCTTGGGTTTTCTGTGTGCAGGGTTGTTACTCTGAGTGGTGAGGATATGTCATATACCCGAACTTAAGTGCACCTATGGTAAGATGGTGGTATATTCAAGGAGACTTTGAGGGAGTTGATTCCAGAAAAAGTTGACTTGAGAAACCATCGCTCAGTGGAGGCCCTCTTGGAAGTAGTCATGTTGAACGAGTTATTCGTGAAAACGTTGCTACTTTCGACCTAGGAGCCCATGACACTGATGACCTTTAGTCACCTTTTCACCCCACTTTGGCCTTATTAAGACGTAGTGCGATGGCTATAAGGGAGTAGTCCCAAAATAGTTGATACGTGAAACTACACCCGGACGAGACTCTCTTGAGAATATTATTGACTACCGAGTTATTTGGGAAACCGATAATATTCGTAAGATGGGTTGTTGACTCTGGGAACTTTTTAGAACCTTGTTTTGCAGATCATAAACCCATAGTACACACCTCTTGGGATGGGTAGACCATGGCTCCACACACGTGATCTTCAAACCTAGGCCCTTGTTTGCTCGTCAGCATATGTGTGAATATGTGAATACTTGTATATTTGTGTTTTGTGCATTGCATACATCCATACATTCATACATTCATGAATAACCCTTTGGTTTCAAGGAATTCAGACAGTCTTCCTTTGCAAAAATCAATAGAAATCATGGATTTTAAAGTGAAACTTTTCAAATTTTCCAAATTTTTTGCAACTTGTCTTTGAGTTCCTTGAAACCATTTGGCTTGCATTTGCATCGCATGCGCATGTCGTCACATTCGCATCCCGCTTGCATTCCTCAGTCTTGAGTCTCATCTTCTTCTTCTATCTCCAAAGGATACCTAGCAAGCATTTTGGACAAATGGCGATGATGAACGAGATTTTGAAAGGCCAGGAAGCCTTGAAGGAGGAGATCAGGGTTCTCAAAGGTCAGATGAACTGGGTCTTGGAGACTTTGCAAAACTTGATGGAGAAAGATGGGCATTCCTATAACACCCCGATTTTATGAATTAATTATTTATATTAATTATTGAGTGATTTTATTAAATATTGATTTATGTGATTTAACTAAGTTATTTGAAATATTTAATTTAAATGAATGACTTGATTTAGTGAATTTATATGAATTAATTGATTTATATAGTTTATTGAGCTTATATAAATTAATTGTTTTATTTAATTTGTGTGACTTAATTGATTTAAGTGATTAAATTGAAATATGTGATTTAATTTATTATTTGAAAATAAATTGAATTGTGGAATCTATCTAATTATTTATTTTAATTAGATTGTTAGTATTTAGTAAAATATCTAATCTATTCTATTTTATGTAATATTATAGTTGTTGGAATTTATATGGGCTTAAAGTAGGGTGTTAGAAGTAAAAGAAATAATGGTTGAGTTAGGCCCATTTTATTGAATGAATAGTAGGGTTAGAGAGGAGAGTTAGTAAGACTTGAGAAGAAAAGAAAAATCAGAAAATAGAAGGGAAAGAGGAAGAGGAGGAGCAAGGAGAAACCCTTTGAACAAGAACAAAATCATCAAGAAATCTAAGGTAAGGGTGAGGTTTTATTCAATATTGGGGTTATTTGGGTGTTGATTATTGGGTAAAAATAGTATTAAAATAATTCCTATACGAAACATGAGTCGACGCATGAGGTTAAAAAATTAAAAATGTCGACACATATGATTTTGGTTTGACTATGGAAGACTCAAATTGACACATGCATAACTAGTGTATGAAAGACACATGCAAATGATTGTTTTTCATGATTTTCTGGCAAATAACATGCAAACACACAAAGGTAAGCATGAAATATTAAAAGATATAGAATACATGTGAAGATATTTAGAATAAGGCCATTATAAACATGTTAAATGAAACACACAATGGTTATCATTTGAAAATTTTGGAAATGAACACTCATAACATATATCATACACACGATATGTCATATACCTTTGAAAAATAAACAGGTAAAAGAAATAAACTTACTTACAAAGAAAAAATTGAAACGATATTACCTCACCGTACGAATGATGGAGGATGCACAAGTATCCCACAAGGAACTCTCAAACAAAATTTGGAATGAATGCAAAATGTGCCACAAACCTATTAACAACGAAGATCTTACCACTTTTCAGTTTGACAAAGTATCCAATTATGTGATTTGTAATGAATCCAAGAAAAATTATTGATTTCTTGATCATTCTTTTTGGTTGGACTTTCATTCTTGTCACTTTCATGATAACTATATTTCTCCTCCTCAAGTTTCATCGTCTTAGGTTGATCAATCCCTTGTTCGATGTTCTTGAGTATGTCTTTTGAAGATATGCCAATGTCATGAAATGAAACACCTTTTCAACATTTCTCGGATAGAAACATTATAAGTAATCTACAAATTTTTATCAATTAATGAACACTAGTTGTTGACTTCCTTGGTCACACAACCCTTCTTCCTTGTCACAAAGTCAATGAAATAGGTAAATGTCACCCATTATATGTCTTGAGCACTCACAAAAGAGTTCTCATACTCTCTTCATAGAGCCAAGACATTTATCCTGCAAAATCAATAAGAAATTCTAGGTACCCAATCTTCATTGGATCCTTGAGGGTGAGTGAAATCTTGGTTTCATTTAGGCAACCATTGAAAAAAAACTTTTAGGCATAAGGAATCTCATAAACTTGCATTTTGCAATGCTATGACCTTTTTTGCAACAAAAGTGAAAAGTTAAATTATGAGAAGAGTAACCTTTACTATTTTAATCATTTTCAACAAAGTTATACCTTCTATAAGGATTATGAGAAAGCATCTTATATTTGGTAGTATCAATTACAAAGGGGACCTTTGGTTGTAATGCCTTGTCCAATGTCGCTTTAAGAGTATTTACCTCTCTTTGGAAAATGTGACAAGTTACACAACAAAACCATGAAGATTTTTCATCCTCATTTTTAACTTTTTGAATATCTACCATAGATTGCTTAATAGCTTCCTTATTCTTTTCGGTTTCTAACACTTTAGCTTCCAAATATGAAAAGATTCTTTTGTTTGAAGTTAACATTTTGAAAGCGTCAACGACTTCTCAATGTAGATTTTCAAAGGCTTTTTGTAACTCAGAATAAGACAGTTTACAAGAATGTTCATATTTAGAATGACTTACATTCTTTTTCTTCTTATCACGATAATGAGCCGAGAGACAAACATTTGTTGATTCTTCGTCATCACTTTAGGAATCGCTATCACTTTCCCAAGTAATATAATCTCTTCTTGACTTGCTAGATTTCTTGTGGTGACCTTTCTCTTTGTCTTTCTCAAGTAATGGACATTCCGACTTGTAGTGACCGGTTTTGCCACAATTGAAACATGAACTTCTTGATCTTCCCTTTTTGTTATCATCTTACTTGGAGGAGTTTAATTTCCTTCTAAATTTTATAATTTTTTTGTCTGAGTACTTTACACCATTTCTTTTGATGCACTTATTGTACCTTTTCACATAAAGTCCCATATCTTCATCATCTGAATTCTCATCATCTTTTGTTTCACAATAACTTTGCTCATTGTTTGAGGTCTTTGAACTTGAATCCTTCAGAGCAATAGACTTCTTTTCTACCTTCTTGTCTTTACCTTTTGAAAGCACATTTGGTTTGACAAAGTTTTGGTAAAACACATTGATGATAAAAATGAATAAATCTGGACTGAACAGAGATGTTGAAAAGGATGTCATGACATCTTGAAGTACTGCACTGATTTGGCAAGTGTCAATCTGTAACAAATCAGCCTAGAAATAATGCGCATGGATCAAGGATCAAAAAGACTGAAGCCCAAGGAAGCAGGAGCCTATAAATAGAAGACTTAGACCTAGGCTTTGATATGCCTTAGTACGCCTGTTGTAACCTTGTTTTCTTGCGTAAGAAACAAGGGTTTAGGGTTTTGAAAGTCGTTGGCTTTCTAGGTTGTAAGTCTCCCTTTGTATCAGTTGATACACTGTGGTAGATATAGGTGTCACACATATCCATAAGCCTTGAGGTATTGGATTGTGTATTGGTCTTGGATGAAGCTTTTAAGCAAATCCGAGTTAGCTTGTTTGTCAAGTATGCTTGACAGAATTATGTATTGATAGGGACGATGAAGAAATCATAGTTGGTGATTAAGGGAAGTGAGTGGGTTATCTCGTATCAGGGTTCTAAACGTTTGAGTTTAACATTGGTAAAGATGTTCATGTGGTAGATGTTAGGGTTAAAGTTGTAAACGTGGGAGTTTAACTTTGTAACAGTCTACGCGATAGTGAAGTCTTATTCCTGGATTGGTATCCCCCAGATGTAGGTGAGTAGCACCGAACTGGGTTAACAATTACTGTGTTCTTTATTATTCTGCAGATTTATGTTTTCTGTTAGGGTTCATGATGAACATGTTGGATCAGATGTCGTGACATCTGTGTGTGTGCAGTTCTGAAATTCAAGGTATCAGTCTGCTGTTGCGCCTCCAAGTTTAAAAGATTATGTAGCATAATGTCTTGACATGTGTTAGGACATCTGCTGTCTGCATAGGCTAGAATTTCAATTGGTATCAGAGCGGGCATCCTGTCTGGTTCTGGATGAGATCTTTGGGAGATGCTTTCTGGCATTTCAACAAGGAGGAGTTTAAAGATGAGATCAATCAACTTAAACATACCCAAGGGTATTAATGGATGAGATGGATGTTCTGGATCGAAGGGAGCAACCCGGAGGTTCTTCATGTTGCTCAGGAGATTCTACAACATCTACAGGAGAAGTGGCTAGTTCTCTTGTTGGTGTGTCTTATAAGATGTTGTGACATCTTATTAGGGCAAGCAGGATCTGTTCCTTGGTGGTTCCGCTACATGTGTTTCTGATGGAAGAACTCTAGAATTATGGGATTCTGGAGTTGTTACTGAAGACAGTTGGTGGAAGGTCTAAATCGTCGGCCTCTATATTTGAGGATATCTGCATTCTTTTATTCCAAAGTCGGGAGCGATGGAGTAAAGGGAGTTGTGGTTAAATATCTGGTATGGTGACTTGGTACTTGGAAGCTTGGTTTCTTAGTGCAGTTTAGAGTCAGTTGAAGAGGATAGGAGTTAAGTTAAAGTTTATCAGGTTCTTGCTCTAGGAGTTTAATAAATGTTTGATCGGCTAGGTTGTCAAAGATACTTGAGAATTCTCTCAAGTCCACTCATAAAGGCATCTATGTCGTGTATCTGGAGTCTTCTGGTTACTCTTCTGACTAGAAGGTGTTTCTTTGAAACACAATCTGAAGAAAGTGGAGGTGATTTATTTTCACCATCCAAAACAGCAAGGAAGGATTCATCTCTCTTGACCCTAAGAGTGGATCCAATCTTATTAAAGAGTTGTTGAGGTAAATAAGACTTGTTCAGATAAAGTCTTAGTTACTTGAGTCAAGGGTGGCAACCTTGGTATCTCAACATTGTCCTTAGAAGAAGATACTTGCAAAAAGATTGAATATTGTATAAGTGTTCATGACATGATCTGTTGTAGCTCAGCTACAGCAGTGAAGAAGGGTTATTGTACAAGGATTTTAGATCAATTGCTACTTGTGGAATCCACATGTATTTAATTGATTATCCTTGAAAGTCAAGATTGAGGATGTTCTGTCAGATGTTCTAACATCTTTTCATCATAGGCTTGGAGAAGAAGAAGAAGAAGAAGAAGAAGAAGAAGAAGAAGAAGAAGAAGAAGAAGAAGAAGAAATTACCCAGAGGTTCTTATCCAGCAAATGTTTCAATTTCACAAGATGAATTTCACCTTTATGAAAATTTAAGCATTATAAAAGTTTTTAGAAGACCTTTAAATTAAAGAGTATCGTAAATGAAAGATGATGTTTGGAGGTAGAATGTAACACCCCAATTCCCGTCGCGAATAAATAATACAAATATAAATCAGAGTAACTAAAAATTTATTTTTCCGACAGAAACAAGGATGTCACATTTAAATAAACAAAACATCATCCCTGCTCATAGATTTGATACATAGCATATAATAGAATACCCTCAAAGGGGAAACTTTTTCCATATAAAGGGAAAGGTCAATTATGGAGTAAAGCGGAAAGATCCATAACCGACTTGTTTTACAAAATAAATCACTTTATAACATCAACTATATATACAAAAGTACTACAAAATACATTCAAGAAAGGTATACATATATATATAATCGTTCCCCGACTCCCGCGCTACGTATCAGAGCAGACACCAAGACCGACAACAGAACGGAGGACTAATCTTCACAAAAAGACCTCCAGTAACTCTAATCTGCAATGCCTCATAGAGCATTATAAAACAGCAGAAGGGTGAGAAATAACAACTAAAATCAAGATTGTATAATAATATGCAAATACATAACAATTCACATGCATAGCTATTCTCACCACAAACACCACATACTAATACATATAACATACCACATATACGTAACATATATCTATTAATCCAACAATATAGCATATATCAAGTATCCAATATACTCACATATTTGCACATAAGGCGTACCAAGTCATAACATTTAGAAACACATCACACATCACATAGCATATGTCTACGCATAATACATATTATCCACAACCAATGCATTTATCACATATGCACATCAAATTACCAATGCTATCACAATCTCAACACATAACAAATCGATGCACAATTTCCAAACATAATCAATCAAATCATGATTTTCCACACATAATGCATCCATTCACAATTCTCACACATAATCAATCAAATCATGATTTTCCACACATAATGCATCCATGATTTATGCAAATGCACAGAGACCGACAAAACACTCTATGCAAATGTCATGCGGCACCGACTTCCAATGTTTCTCATCACTAGTTCACTCAGGAACTCTGCTGGAACCATCGCTCGTTACTGAGGATCACTCACGTAACACCCCATCGGGCAGACGATGTTCCCCGTCGCTTTAGGTCCTCTTATGTATTTAAGGCACACAACATTTATAGATCGCTTTAGGTCCTCTTATGTATTTAAGGCACACGATCCGATCGCTTTAGGTCCTCTTTGTATAAGGCACACGATCGTCTATAATCATCGCTTTAGGTCCTCTTATTTTTAAGGCACACGATCCATCCGATCGCTTTAGGTCCTCTTATTTTTAAGGCACACGATGTTATAGCGGATTCCCTCTGGAATCGATTCGTCGCTCACACCCCACATGGGCACACGACATCACAAGATGCATATCATGATGATTGACACACAAGAACTCATGACAATCAAATGCATCTTCAGACATACATGCAACCATAATCATGCATATATTCCAACTCATCAACTCCATAAATTCACAATTCAACCATATGAATTAATCAACCTTATCACATTCATGCATTGCAAATCAATTCAAACAATGCATTTCAAACCATAGAGGCCACCAAGCAACATACATTGAATTTCACATAACCAATGCATTTCGTCACAAACCACAAACCACAACGATCATACAATCACAATTACTTCCACAAGGGATTCACACCACAAAGGCGACCCACAATACATCATAACAACATACATTGATATTCAATCACACAATGTATTTTACCACACAACAATATCATTATCACATGCCTCAACATCATATAAACCGCATAAAAGCTCCACGTTACATAACAATAGCACAACACATAGTAAAACACCAACCGCACGCATTTAACGCGATAAAAACCTGACAACCCGACTATTTTTCAAAACCACGAATTAATTAAATCATATTTTACCCTCCAAAACATTTTTAACAGAAATCATATTTCATTAGCTTTCCAACGCTTCGAACGGGGACCAAAACGGACATACGGATCAAAAGTTATGAATTTTTGAAGTTTTGAATTTTTTTTCATTTTTGCCCAGACCGCGCTGAGCGCGCATCCTGCGCGCTGAGCGCGAAACCTGCTGCAATTTCAGCCTTAAAAACACCATTTTTAGACTTCCAGACATCTGTTTTCAATTCTGTAAAAAGCTGCGATCTGAGAATTCGACGTACTACAATATTTTCACCATTAACAAGCCATCCAACACATTTTCACGGTTGAAATATTTTGACACATAGTTTTATCAATTTAACCCAATTCCAAACTCGGTCAAAACCACTCGAAAACACACCAACAACCATTTCCGATTAAATATCAACCTATACCAATGTTCCCAGACATATCCAAACACTCTTACTCGATCACAACATCAATTTGCACAAAAACATCGATATATATCAAAAACGTAAAAGTTACAAATTCGACTCAATTCAATCAAACGATCATGCTAAAACACGACCCAACATCACACGACTCTACTACGCGATTTATTCCGACTTTCGTCCGTGAAAACATCGATTTATAACCATTTTTACCATTTCGACCTAAAATGAAAACTATAAGAGAATATCCAAAACAATCTAAGAAAACATACACATATACATACACAAGCAAGATATAATTGAAACTTCTCACCCTTACCCGATTAATCGCGATTGAAACCGATGAATCTTCACACTTTTTCCTCTTTCTCCTCTTCTCTCTTTCTTTCTTCTCCTTTCTCTTCCCTTCTCTTTCTTTTCTTTTTCTTTCCTCTCTTTTTCTCTCCACTTTCTATTTATAAAATATCTACTACCCAAATGACCAAAATACCCCTCAACTCAAATATCTCCCAAACGCTGTCAAAATTTGATAAAACATAAACATACCGATGAAATATATTTCGGGAAATAAAAGTTGAAAAGAAATTATAATTTAATACAATTATTTTATCTATCAGAGAAATTAACCAATTAACTCAATTAGCAGGTAAAATACAATAAATTCACACATTTCACAAAATTCACATAAATGAAATAAATAAATAGAATTAAACAAATCGGGGCGTTACAATTCTCCCCCACTTAGACATTTTCGTCCTCGAAAATATAACCAATACAAACAACTCGGGATACGACTCTCGCATCCGACTAACCAACTAACATGCCAACACTAGGCACACCACGAATAACACAAACTAACAAACTACCCCGCTAACAACAACACGACACGATGACCACTACAACGACAAGATGCAAAGCCCATACAATGCACTTGACGACCAACTCACGGCTCAAGGAATAACCAAGTTACGAACACACACCGGAATTAGCTACTCGCACTCAAACCAACACCATGGAACCGAGACCACAACACAAACAAGAACGTAAAGTTCCACGATACCACATCGTCTCAACAACATCAACAAAACCAGAATACCAAACATCCTTGTCACACAACCTTACAAAAATGCTACGCTCCACCAATCGAACATATAACCAAAACATCCATCTACATAGTAGCCCCTGAATAATATTTAAACCTTCCACCTAACACTTCCATTCTAAAACGTCCCAAGGTCTCATCATTCCTACATATTTCCAATGTTCAACCTATAAACTCTTATAAGTCACACACGCATATACGAATTGTGCCATATCACACTTTTGTTGCGTACTCTGATTACTCGTAACCATCATAACTACCAATTCCACGTCCAAAGTCTAACTCTTTCTCATATTCGCCAAAAATCACTGTTCACTTGTAATATACCCAACCTCACACTCTACTGTGTTATCCCACACACCAAACACAAGTCTCTGAACTGCTCAAACAATTCTAACTCCTTGACCATCAAAACAGACATGTATAAAACTTTCGACTTAACTTATCACGCACGACACTACCTTTTCCCAAAGATAATCCAAGCCAAATTCATAACTCGCCACGAATTCTAACCATCCTCGTCGTCTCATACTCTATTCCTTCCGACCAAACAGGTACTCAATATTCTTGATATTACTAAACACTTTGAACCCAGAACCATAAAAATAATACCTCCAAATTTCCAACACAATACAACCTCAACCAACTCCAAATCCTGAATAGTATAGATCCTCTTATGAATTCTCAATCGTCGTAAAGCATAAGCTACGATTTTACCCTCTTGCATTAACATCCTGACTAAACTCATCAAAGACACATCACAATACCTCACAAACGGTTAATTAGGATCACATAGAATCAAAACTGAAACCGCAGACAACTTCTACTTCAGCTCACCAAAACTTACTCACAACGAACATCCAAAAAAAACGACTCACCCTTTGCAAGTCAACTGAGATAACAGAAGCACGAACTCAACAAAGTCTTCCATAGCCTGCAGTAATAACCAACTGAGTCCCAAAAATTTGTAATCTCCTTAACCAACTTCGGAGCCTCTCATTGTAGAACTGCATCTACTTCCAATGTATCCATAAAAATACCATCATCAGAAATAACATATCCAAGAAACTAACCTTTTTCAACCCAAATTCTCACTTGAATAACTTAGCATAACACTCTGCCTCCTTTTCAACACTTGCAATTCCAATCTCAAACACTCTACCTGTTCTTCCTCTGAGTTTATAACAGATCTGAATATTCTCAATTAAAAACACTACGAACATATCCAAGTTCATGACACAATCAAATCGGCTACTAAATCTCAACACCATTTTACAAGAAAGAACATCTCAGTCCGAGTTGCGAATCAAAAGTTATGCACTTTAGAAAAAGAAACAAGTTTTATTTTTGAAGTCCCAGATCGCGCTAAGCGGGCTCCACCCCGCGCCGAGCGCGCTGCTCTCGGGTTGGAGAGGTTCAAAATTCTGCAGACCGCGCTGAGCGGGCATCTGTGCGCTGAGCGGGCACTGCGATCTTCAGAAAAATAACCCTTCGACAGTCCTTCCCAAAACTCACCATTTCATCTCAAATCAGTTCCATCCAGCATAACAAGTATCAACAACCCACCAAAAGGAACTCTTAATATCAATATTACATCCGCACATAAGGGTTTTCTCAAGATTTCCGTTAATGCTCTAAAGCTCCAAAGACTCCAAACCTCACCAGAACTCTAAGTTTCACTTTCCAAAGTCTCAATACCATTATACACATCATGCTTGTTATTCCATTCAATCATCTCTCCTTTTTGTTACTAACAATACTGGAGCTCTCCAAGACGACACACTTGACCTCACAATTCTCCTTTCCAGTAAATATTTCAACTGCTCTATCAGTCCGGGTACTTCTAATGCTAACCTCCAATAATCCATCCGGAAATACATATGAAAATCACGCACCAATGGCAGTCCATCACTGTGGCCTTTCTGTCAATCTCTAGAAAACTATCATCACAACATAACAACATCTGAGTTTCACCTCACTACAAGTTCTCCCACTTACTTAGCAGATCCAAACCTCAAATCCTCACCTTCGTCAAATTTATGTTCACACTTTACTCTCTGAGAACAACCATTAACGATACCCGTTCTCTCTCAAAGACTTCCCAACTGGACCAACATACCAAAACCTCTAATCCGCCTCACCTTCAAATATAAGAATCTTCATCAACTCAACAAAACAATCCGTAATCATTTCCTTAATTCTAAACAATTCATTGCACATACTATCAAAGCCGAAAAGACATGTCTATTCCATCCAACATAATTCTGTCTACTATCAACAACAGATTAAGGGTGATCAGTTCCTCAATTTGTCAATAGACAGCCGACAATCATGATGGGGCGTAAACTGTCTTCACCAAACTATAATAGCCTTTCTTGCATCTCGTGCACAAAACTACCTAAGGCACAAATCCTTAGTTGACATAAACCTTACCTCCGCATCCCCTCCAGAATTCGGGAACCGCACTGTCCAAACAACACTTACATTCTTGCAATCCACGGCACACTGAGCCAACACTCCACCACAGAAGCAACTTGGAGAAGTACAAGCTTCTCCCCCACTTATCTCATTCTCAATCCTGAAGACAAATGATTAGAAAACCAGAAAGCACTGACAGTGTTTCCCACACATATCACCTACTAAGGGACAAACAATAATGACAATATTCAATTGTCACACCAACTGACTCAACAACTTGGCCGGACGGACCGACCTGCTCTGATACCACTAATGTAACACCCCAATTCCCATCGTGAATAAATAATACAAATATAAATCAGAGTAACTAAAAATTTATTTTTTCGACAGAAACAAGGATGTCACATTTAAATAAACAAAACATCATCCCTGCTCATAGATTTGATACATAGCATAAAATAGAATACCCTCAAAGGGGAAACTTTTTCCATATAAAGGGAAAGGTCAATTATGGAATAAAGCGGAAAGATCCATAACCGACTTGTTTTACAAAATAAATCATTTTAGAACATCAATTATATATACAAAAGTACTACAAAATACATTCAAGAAAGGTATACACAAGCATATATATATATATATATATATATATATATATATATATATATATATATATATATATATATATATAATCGTTCCCCGACTCCCGCGCTACGTATCAGAGCAGACACCAAGACCGACAACAGAACGGAGGACTAATCTTCACAAAAAGACCTCCAGCAACTCTAATCTGCAATGCCTCATAGAGCATTATAAAACAGCAGAAGGGTGAGAAATAACAACTAAAATCAAGATTGCATAATAATATGCAAATACATAACAATTCACATGCATAGCTATTCTCACCACAAACACCACATACTAATACATATAACATACCACATATACGTTACATATATCTATTAATCCAACAATATAGCATATATCAAGTATCCAATATACTCACAAATTTGCACATAAGGCATACCAAGTCATAACATTTAGAAACACATCAAACATCACATAGCATATGTCTACGCATAATACATATTATCCACAACCAATGCATTTATCACATATGCACATCAAATTACCAATGCTATCACAATCTCAACACATAACAAATCGATGCACAATTTCCACACATAATCAATCAAATCATGATTTTCCTCACATAATGCATCCATTCACAATTCTCACACATAATCAATCAAATCATGATTTTCCACACATAATGCATCCATGATTTATGCAAATGCACAGAGATCGACACAACGACTCTATGCAAATGCCATGCGGTACCGAATTCCAATGTTTCTCATCACTAGTTCACTCAGGAACTCTGCTGGAACCATCGCTCGTTACTGAGGATCACTCACGTAACACCCCGTCGGGCAGACGATGTTCCCCGTCGCTTTAGGTCCTCTTATGTATTTAAGGCACATGACGTTTATGGATCGCTTTAGGTCCTCTTATGTATTTAAGACACACGATCCGATCGCTTTAGGTCCTCTTTGTATAAGGCACGCGATCGTCTATAATCATCGCTTTAGGTCCTCTTATTTTTAAGGCACACGATCCATCCTATCGCTTTAGGTCCTCTTATTTTTAAGGCACATGATGTTATAGCGGATTCCCTCTGGAATCGATTCGTCGCTCACACCCCACATGGGCACACGACATCACAAGATGCATATCATGATGATTGACACACAAGAACTCATGACAATCAAATGCATCTTCAGACATACATGCAACCATAATCATGCATATATTCCAACTCATCAACTCCATAAATTCACAATTCAACCATATGAATTAATCAACCTTATCACATTCATGCATTGCAAATCAATTCAAACAATGCATTTCAAACCATAGAGGCCACCAAGCAACATACATTGAATTTCACATAACCAATGCATTTCGTCACAAACCACAAACCACAACGATCATACAATCACAATTACTTCCACAAGGGATTCACACCACAAAGGCGACCCACAATACATCATAACAACATACATTGATATTCAATCACACAATGTATTTTACCACACAACAATATCATTATCACATGCCTCAACATCATATAAACCGCATAAAAGCTCCACGTTACATAACAATAGCACAACACATAGTAAAACACCAACCGCACGCATTTAACGCGATAAAAACCTGACAACCCGACTATTTTTCAAAACCACGAATTAATTAAATCATATTTTACCCTCCAAAACATTTTTAACAGAAATCATATTTCATTAGCTTTCCAACGCTTCGAACGGGGACCAAAACGGACATACGGATCAAAAGTTATGAATTTTTGAAGTTTTGATTTTTTTTTCATTTTTGCCCAGACCGCGCTGAGCGCGAAACCTGCTGCAATTTCAGCCTTAAAAACACCATTTTTAGACTTCCAGACATCTGTTTTCAATTCTGTAAAAAGCTGCGATCTGAGAATTCGACGTACTACAATATTTTCACCATTAACAAGCCATCCAACACATTTTCACGGTTGAAATATTTTGACACATAGTTTTATCAATTTAACCCAATTCCAAACTCGGTCAAAACCACTCGAAAACACACCAACAACCATTTCCGATTAAATATCAACCTATACCAATGTTCCCAGACATATCCAAACACTCTTACTCGATCACAACATCAATTTGCACAAAAACATCGATATATATCAAAAACGCAAAAGTTACAAATTCGACTTAAGTCAATCAAACGATCACGCTAAAACACGACCCAACATCACACGACTCTACTACGCGATTTATTCCGACTTTCGTCCGTGAAAACATCGATTTATAACCATTTTTACCATTTCGACCTAAAATGAAAACTATAAGAGAATATCCAAAACAATCTAAGAAAACATACACATATACATACACAACCAAGATATAATTGAAACTTCTCACCCTTACCCGATTAATCGCGATTGAAACGGATGAATCTTCACTTTTTTCCTCTTTCTCCTCTTCTCTCTTTCTTTCTTCTCCTTTCTCTTCCCTTCTCTTTCTTTTCTTTTTCTTTCCTCTCTTTTTCTCTCCACTTTCTATTTATAAAATATCTACTACCCAAATGACCAAAATACCCCTCAGCTCAAATATCTTCCAAACGCTCTCAAAATGCGATAAAACATAAACATACCGATGAAATATATTTCGGGAAATAAAAGTTGAAAAGAAATTATAATTTAATACAATTATTTTATCTATCAGAGAAATTAACCAATTAACTCAATTAGCAGGTAAAATATAATAAATTCACACATTTCACAAAATTCACATAAATGAAATAAATAAATAGAATTAAACAAATCGGGGCTTTACATAGAAGATGTCTAAGTTTTAGGTTTCAAGTGGATCACCAATAATAGTGTCTTGGCCGTTGGTAATCATTAAATGGATGGTCAAGATTTGTTTAAGGATAATGAATAAACTCAATATGCACGCCACCTATAATGTTGGTAATGAGACTTGAAAAATGTTGGTGCTTGGACTTGAACCCATGACAAGACGCTACCTATAATGATGGTTGGTTTAAATTACCCGTGGTGAAAGGTCTGTAAGCATTTTGAAAAAATAAGTAAAAAAATGCTACCTATAATGACGGTTGGTTTAAATACCCGTAATTAAAGGTCTGTCAGCATTTTGAAAAAATTGGAAAGAAGTAACATGATTAAAATAAATTCAGAAAAATTTAAAAATACAAAATTTAATCTAATTATGTAAAAAAATAATTTTGAGAATTTTTTTGGATTTTTTTGAGACTATGAAAACAGTAAAAAAATCATTAAAATTAGAAAACAGATGAATTTGGGGTTTAGAGGGTGAAGTTTCACAACTCTTCTAGAGTAAGGGACTAATGACCGCTTGATTTTTCTGCTTCAGATGCACGAAACAGATCTAAAAAAGTATGCGATTTTCCATAAAACTGATTTTTTGAAGAGCAAGACCTAAAACTAAACTATAGGCTATAAAGACGGTTTTGCAAATACCCGTGGTGAAAGGTTGTGGGCATTTTGAAAAAATATGTAAAAAACCATAAATGTTGGTGATGGGAATTGAACCCATGACCAGGCGCTACCTATAATGACGGTTTTTTAAATACCCGTGGTGAAAGGCCTCACATTTCACCACGGTTGGAATATTAACCGTCATTAAGAGCCTTTTAATGAGATTAAAAAAATGCGCGCATCTATTACAACGGTGTATAGGCAAGTCGTTGTAAACCTGGCGTTGTTGTATGCGCATTTTATAGTAGTGTATTGTTGTTTTTTTGCTGACCCATTAATTTTCTTACACTTTGGTTCAATCTCACACCCTTGTTTTCAATTTGTTTTTTTTCTCTAATTAGTTTTTCAGTAGGATAATTAGTTAATTAGGTTTGGTTTAAAGGTTTTAACTCTAGAATTTGTTTTTAATTAGTTTTAGATTTAAAACAAGAAATTAGTTTAGATAGTTTTGTTTAATCAGACTTGGTTTAGTTTTTTTAATTAGTTTTAATTAGTAAATTAGAACTTTGAATTTAGTTAATAGGTTTTAATTTTAATTAATTATTATTTTTAGCTAAATAATTTTAGCTTTAGATTTAGTTTTAAGTTTCAAATTAGAAACTTTGTTTAGTTAGAATTTTAAGTTAATTAGAATTTAATCAAGTAGTTTTTAATTTAGTTATGTAATTAGCCTTTAAGGAGAATTTGATCTATTTTGATTTTATTTTAGTTTAACTTAGAATTTTACGTTTAATTTTATCTTGACATTTCCGTATTTTCATTTCAGTTAATCCCGAGTGTTCAGTTTTTTCATTTAATTCTTGTTACATTTGCTGTATATATTGTTGTTTATTTTACACATGATACCAGAGGTTTTCCTCTTTGTTCCTCTATTTATCAATTCCAAAGGAAATGGTCATTCCCGTTGACTGTCATGTCATTTAGGACAACTTTATCCCTCATTCCCTTATATCACGCCACCGCGCGATCGAGACTTGCCTTCCCTTTTAACCTAACCTTAGGTTTAGAGTCTCCGTGCTCTATTTAGGTGTTCCGTCGTGGACACTTCTTTCCCTTTTTAACCTAAACGGTCATGTCTATCCGGCTCTTGTTAAGGAATTTTGGAAATATGCCAAGATTAGTAATGACGGCAATACCATCTAGTCAGAAGTTTATCGCCTCCCAATTGCTATCTCTATTTCCTCAATAGAGAAGATCACAAAATGTGTCTCTTCCGGAGTCACTATTGATGACTATCAATCTGACTTGGGCATGGTGGAGAGATGCAAGTTTTTGTTTGATGATTCGGTTCCTTATGAACCAAACTTCCCTGAGAAGCTTCTTCCTTCTCCTAGAACATGGTTCAGATTCTCTCTAACCAACCTTCATCCTCGGGCAACTGCAAGAAGCACTTTGTCCCATGATGATAGAGTGTTTGTCTTCCTTCTGACGCATCACTTTAGGATCGACCTTCCCAAAACCATCTTCAACCACTTGAAACACTCTATTAAAGTTTCAAGAACTCAGATGCATTTATACGTTCCTTACGGAAGGATACTATCTGAGATAATGCTGAAAGAAAGGTTCTGGGGATTGTTAAGCAGACTTGGACCAGAACCTTCAGTGATTGAAACAAGATGTGCTAGAATAGACAATGTTGAAGACCTTGATGATTAAAGTCTTAACTATAGGTGTCTTACTAGTCTTTGCCATGTTTTGTTGTTTAGATTTATGTTTTGGTGTTGATGTTTCTACTTTATTCTCTGCTTGCTGTATGTTTCTCAATCAATCAATTAATGGAATTTCCTTAGTTCTATTCCTGAATGGCTTGCATGTATTATTATTACTAATTCTGATAGATTGTTCATTATCATATTGATCACATTTAAAATGCTTAAACGCTCTGACTTTTTGATGATGTCAAAAAGGGGGAGAAATAGAAATATGATTTTGATATATGTTAAAAGAATGCTAAACATCAACTCTAATATAAAATGCGTTTACCACTAACGTTTGTTTGATGTTTAACCGAGGAACTCTGAACAAGTTCACTAGGCATTCTTAGAACAGGTTAAATTGAAAAAACTCTGTTAGAAGTTCTTATGAATTGTCTGTTCATATAATCGAAGTTGTACACTTCGTGAACATATGTTCAGAATCAGATTGACCTAGTACTGTTCAGAAGTTATGAACTTTCTGAAAGTCAAAGTTATTGTGATTCTTGTTTCATATTGTTTAGAAGTTGTAAAATGTTTGAGAATATGATATTCAGAACATAAGAATCAGAAGAAGAAATCTTCCTAAAAGCAGTCAAGATAAAGTCTACATTTCAAGATGCTTTTCAGAAGACTTGAGCAAATTGGAAGTCGAAGACTGTCTGAAGATCTGGATAGAAGATCCAAAAAAGAAGAATAAGTTCTAATAAACCAAGAATTCAACTCAGCAGAAAATGAATTGGTATCAGACTCAATTTACAACAGCATCAGATTCAGAATCAAGCTTTGAATGACCACAAAATACCTTCATTGGTATCTGATTCAGAATCAAGTCTGATTGAACTTAAATTATCTTCATTAACATTTGACTCAGCCTAAAAGGGTATCAAGACTTAAAATGAAGCTTTGATTGATCACAAAATATCTATCAATCAGATCAAGAATCAAGCTTTGATGAACCACTGAGTTGTGACAGTAACAAGGTTCTGAGATGAAGGCCTGTGTTCAAGTCAAACTCTGAAAAGTCAAGATCTTAATTGATGATCAGAACCGGTATGACCAAATCATGATTCTGAAGATCCCAATATCTGATGTATAGCAATCAAGGGGAGACTACCCAGAAGATTCACATGTTAAAATCTATAATCTTCACCAACTCTGAAACTCAGGGGGAGTTTCTTATAAGACATTGTCTGTTTCTGATAAATAGTGTGGCTAAGTTATTAGAAGAGAACTGTTCTATCTCTGTGCTAAATTGATTATGCTAAAAAGTAGAAATTGCTTCAGAAGACTCTGAAGTTATGAAACTCTGATACGACGTCCAAAGGAACTAAGTTCTAAAGATCTGAAGACAGAGGTTCTGATGAACAAGTCCAGATGCTGAAGAATTTTGTCTCCTAAAGACAAATAGGGAAGTTTTCCTTCTCTATTCTATGTTCTGACAACTCAAATTGTTATTCTGTGAGTCTTTGGATCAGATAAGATTCTAGACGATCACAAATAAAATTTTGGGGTTAACACATTCAGGGGAAGCTGTTGTTCCAGACTCTGAATATGTTATGTTCGTTGATTACCTTGTATAAAATGTTTAATCAAAATACATGGTTTTGTCATCATCAAAAAGGGGGAGATTGTGAGAGCAAGAGTTGTCTCTGCAAGTCATCTCTATGTTTTGATGATAACAATGAGTATTTGTGAAAGAACTATTTTATGTTCTAATGTTTGTTTCTGTGCACATAATATTTATTTAATATATTAGATCAAGCAAACATGTGCAAAGATGTGCGTAAAAGATTACATGCGAGTTACTATGTGTAACACAAGTCGCAAGAAGCAAGTTTGCTTCTGTATCTGGAAACAAGAAGAAAGATCCAAGGATGACGATATTGCTGTTGCAATGCTCTTGTGGATTATGTTCTGAAGGTCTTTCCGATTCTGAAGATAAGCGAAGCTCCTGAAGAAAGACTCTAAAGAACCAAGTGTTGGAGACTCTAATGAATTGAAGTTCTGAAGGCTGGAGCTCTAAAGACCAAGTACAGAAAGGCTCTGAAGACTGAAGTGTTCTGAAGATTAAGATTCAAATGATCAAGTGCTGAAAACTCTAAAGACAACGTTCTGAGTGAACATGGAAGACTCTGAAGACTTGAAGTTATAATGACAAAGGGGTTCAAGACAAGTGCTGAAGCTCTGAAGACAGATTCCTAATGGACAAGTTCTGAAGACTTAAGACTTGAAGATTCTGAAGACCCAGTTATAAAGTCTCTACTCATGCTTCAATTAATTACCATCAGAAGCCTCTGAATATTTGAAGGCAAATGTTACCGTTAGCAATGACTGTACACCGTACTAAAAAGATCTATCCCATCACTTCTTCTATAGTAAAAAGAAGATATGGCAGTACAACTTTCATCATTGCATAACGACTCTTTTCAAACAGCCAGCAGCTCTTCAACAACTATATTTTAATTGGCTATTTAAAGGAAAGGAGTATGCGCTTCTGAAGGTGTCGATGTGATGATAGTCACAACGATCAGTTATCGTTGTTACACTAAACATTTAAAGCTATCACCATTAACACGCGACCATTATTGTTGAAGCTCAAAGATCATCATTCAACACAAAAACAATCAATTGGTACAGAAGATGTTGATGAACAAGACATTATTGCAAACCAGTCAAGTCATCAACCAACTACATCATCTCTGAAGATCAAAGATCAGTAGCAAGAGAGTTGTTGCTCGAAGCTTGCTCAATGAAGAAGATGAAGAATTCTCAATATGTTATTCAACTGTCAAATCATGTACATCTTGTTAGAATCATGTAGTTTGCAAAGAGCTGTTGCTCACATCTTGCTAGAACACTTTGTGTTCATTTGTACTTAAACTTAGGAGTTATCTGCTTGTTAAGAAGCATCAATGTAATCTCCAGAACAACTAGTTCTATGTGAATTAGGATTCCTCAAGTGATCAGTGTGATCGGAGACTTGAGAAGACAATGGCTTGGTGTCATTGTGGAAATCCTGAAATATGGTCAATGATAGTCATATCTCAAAGAGGACCAATTGTGGGTCAGACTCTTATGAGATCACTGGTGCAACTCATTGAAAATCCTGGAAGAATGGTCAGTAAACGTTATATTCGTTAACTCGGATCACTGAACATTTAGATGTGAAATCCTGGTAGTAGATTTTGCGAGATTGGAACCTATTGGGTCAATGTTCGTTATATCCATTAACTTGGATCCCTGAACAATTCATTGTGGGTTAGTCACAGCTGCGGTTGTGCAGGTTGTTAGTCACCAGCGTTAGCCCGTGCATCTGTAATCGGATTTGATTATAGTGGATTAAGACCTTGTGTTCAAGGAGAAATCACCTTGGAAGGGTGAACTGGACAAACTTGAGAGTTGCTCTGGTGAACCAGGATATATCGTGTGTTCTTTACTCTTGCTTATGCTTTGATTTACTATTTATGTTTCTGTATCTATTATCAGAACCTTGCAACTCAACTCTAATAACCTTCCTCATTACAAGTCTGAATCATACATAGCTTATTCAGACTCTTCTTGTTGCTTATGCTTTATGTATCGCACAGTCTGAATGACGAATTACAAGTCAGAGTCTCTCAACGCAACTCTGATATTCTCTCAGAGCATTAACGATAAGAAGCGAAAAGCTTTTAAGAGTTAAAACACAATTCAAACCCCCATTTCTTGTGTCTTTCTCACACCTTCAACGTCCAAACAAGGAATCCTCTTACAGTACCATAAAATCCGCCTTTTGGTTCAAAGTGGATAAAACTTGCCCTTACCATCAAGGAGGATCGGGGCATAACATTGAGAATTATCTCAGCTTCAAGTAGGATGTACATAAGCTTGTCAGGAACGAGATCTTATCTTTCAAAGATACTAATCCGAATGTTCAGACGAACCCGTTGCCGCAACATGAAAATACTACAGTAAATTTAATAGAGGAAGAATTTAGCCGAAGTTATAAAATTCACGATGTACTCCTATTAGGAACCAATCTGGTTAGGATGCATTGCAGACAGAGCGGGCATGGTCATGTACCATCTCATAATTATCACCAGTATGATATATGCTCAAAGAACAATCAGGGGTGTTCTGTAGTGCAATAAGCTATACAAGAACAAATGGATCTGGGCTGGGTTCAGGATCACAGGATTTGGGAAGTAAACATGGCCCATGCACATCCCAACATTGTTCAGAACCACAACATTCTCGCGATGAATGTCAATTTAGTGGTGATGCATTCAAGATAGAGTCAATATCATAATCTCCCACGACACGATTACAACACTTGTCTGATCTGCTCCACAAGCAATCAGGGATGCTCTTTTGTACAAGAGGCCCTCCAATGTCAGATGGATCTCGGATGGATCCAAGACTACTCTAAAAGAAATGACCATCAAGTTAATATGGTTCAGATCTTTGACATCCACTTGATGAATACCAGTCTGGTGGAATTACATGCTAAGCAAGTTAGGCTTGGTTTCCTAGCTTCACATGATTATCAAGATTGCGCAGAATGTTGTTAAGACGACCAAGGGTGTGCGCTTGTACAAAGAAAACTTCAACACCTGTTGGACCACTGGTGGCACCCAATCTACCTAGATGAAGCTACACAACAAATTAGCATGACTGAAGGGAATCCTGGTAGACATCAAATTCGTGATGTCCGCTCAATGGAAACAGATCTAGTAAAGATGCACTGCATACAAAGCGGGCATGGTAGGGTACCACCACATAATTATGAGCGCTGTAGAGTATGCTCGGAGAACAACCAGGGATGCTACCTCGTACGAGCGGCTTTTCAAAATTAGTTGGACCAAAAAGAGATTAGACCGTGTTCAAGTTCCGGGTCGATTAACATGGTACAAGACTCTCTCCCTAATCAAAGCGAAAACGTTGTCATAATCTCCGATCACGGGAAAACCAAGGACGTTTGCGCCATAATCCCCCTACTCAATGAATCAAGAATCCCTCTTGATAGTAGAAAAGTTCCTAACCAGGAACTGATTGAGATTACCTATAACGGTCAGAGAAATAAAAAAGCTCTTGTCGTTATCTACCTGCCGGGACCAATACCGTGCAAGTCAAATAAGGCTATCCCTTACAAGTACGGTGCAACAACCATCGAAAAGGGAAAGGAAACTCCATTACCCTCCGTCGTGAACATGCCGACATCAGACGAGTTACCCGAAGTGGTCGGATCTTCAACAGAGGAGTTGGAGAACCTGCTAAAGAAAAGGAACCTCAAACGAAAGTTCCAAATCAGCAAGTCGATCAATCCAGTAATCCAGAACTTGTAAAGAACAACGATGAGATGCTGAAGCTCATTCAGAAAAGCGAGTATAACATTGTGGACCAATTGTTGCAAACTCCGTCTCGAATCTCTGTGCTATCTCTCCTGCTTAGTTCAGAAGCTCACAGGGAAGCTCTACAGAAAGTCTTAGAGCAAGCCTTTGTGGAACAAGATGTGACGGTAAGACAAAAAAAGTCATGCAAAGATGCTCTCGAAGTAATCAAGAGTAATGACGCAAAAGGATGGGGACATATTATAATTCCTACAGATAACAAGACAAAAAAGGGTCTTGGTTTCTATTCAACCTGTACCTATAACACCCCCAACATATATAAGCGATAACAATTAATCATGTTTTTATCAGAGTATATTTAAAACATTCATGGCATAGACCGAGGGGTCACATCAATTGAAATAAATAAACATAAACCTGCTCATAAAGATATGCAACAATTAGGTAGTGATAGAACCATAGGAAATCAGTTCCTACTACCCACAATTTAGATACAGAATAAAAGCGGAAAATCTGTACTGAATCTCCTATATATACATCATGAAAAGTTTGTCTATCAAATACAATCATACATGTACAATCCCAGAAGAAACATACACATATACACACAAATCACCAACGGTCTCCCAAACTACTCGGTGCCACATATCAGAGCCGGCCGACAAAAGAATGAAGACATAAGCTTCACAAAAAGACCTCCAGTAATATAATCTGCAATGCCTCATAGAGCATTAAAACAGCAGAAGGGTGAGAAACACAATAATAATATAATTGCATATAATTATATATAACACAAAAATACACATATAAAATATTCTCACTACAACTCATACCAGAATTCAAACACAAAACAACACAATGTATATTTCCCATATCCATCACCAATGCATATCAATCATGCACAATACAATTATCACCAACGCAGTATATATGTACATACACCACTCATCAATTCCAATCACAATTCCACACATAATCAATCCATTCATGATTTATGCGAATGCACAGAGACCTACACAACGACTCTATGCAATGCACATGTGGTACCGACATTCATCATTTCATCACCAGTTCACTCAGGAACTACTGGAACCATCACTTGTTACTTAGGATTACTCATGTAACACCCCGTCGGGTAAACGATGTTCCCCGTCGCTTTAGGTCCTCTTATTTTTTTAAGGCACACGACGTTTATGGATCGCTTTAGCTTCTCTTATTTTTTTAAGGCACACGATCCGATCGCTTTAGGTCCTCTTTGTATAAGGCACACGATCGTCTATAACCATCGCTTTAGGTCCTCTTATTTTTAAGGAACACGATCCGATCCGATCGCTTTAGGTCCCCTTATTTTTAAGGCACACGATGTTATAGCGAATTCCCTCTGGAACCGTTCGTCGCTCACACCCCACATGGGCACACGACATCACAAGATGCATATCATGATGCTTGTCACACAAGAACTCATGACAATCAAATGCATCTCCACACATATATGCAACCATAATCATGCATATATTTCAACTCATCAACTCCATACATTCACAATTCAACAATACAAATTATCTCATCATCAATATTCATGCATTGGAAACTAATTTAATCAATGCATTTCAAACCATAAAGACCACCAAACCACATATATTGAATTTCACACAAACAATACCTTTCATCATAATCCACAAACCACAACAATCATGCAATCATAATTACTTCCACAAGGGATTCACACCACAAAGGCTACCCACAACACATCATTATCATACATTGAAATCAAATCCAAAACAACACATTTATTTCTCCATAAGACCACAAACCATCATCACATCATTCAATCATATGCATTCATATCACATATCAGCACACAAGTCATACGATCTCCATATCAACAGCACATTACATGATACACATCCATTGCACACAATTAAAACGGTAAAAGTCGACAAAACGACACTATTTCAAATTCCCAACATAATTTAATCAGCCAACAATCTCAAAACCATTTTAATAAGAAAGAACATTTCAGTAGCTCTCTAACGGTACCGAGAACGCCTCGATCCGAGTTACGGATAAAAAATTATGAATTTTCAAAGAAAAGAATTTATTGAGAAACAGCCAGATTCGCCTGGCGACTTAGGATTTCGCCTGGCGGATCCCAATTCGCCAGCACTTCGCCTGGCGAACTAGTGGCGAACCACAAATTTAGAAAAACCCAAAAGTTACAAAAGCTACCCCATTTCTGTCTTTCCGATTTCGCCTAGCGACTTACGATTTCGCCTGGCGAATTCTTCTTCGCCAGCACTTCGCCTGGCGAACGAGTGGCGAAACTTAATTCGCCTGGTGAATCCCAAATTCGCCTGGCGAATCACACCAGAACCAGAAAAATTCTGTTACGGGTTACACGTCTCCAAAACCCCAAAAATCTCATTTTCCATTCCAAATCAATTCCAACAGCAAAACAATTATCAGCAATGACTCATAAACACAATATGATCATACCACGCAAATTATATCGATTTCCAACCGTGAAAACATCTATTTCTACTCGTTTACTCGTTTTCGACCTAAAACCGAAAACTATGGAAAAGCAAGACAACATGCACATACACACATACATAATCATACACAATGATAAGATAATCGAGTTTCGCACCCTTACCCGATTTAATCGGGTTTTAGAAAGTCGGTTGATCGATTCTTAACTCCACAAGTTTTTCCTCTTTTTCTTATTTTTCCTCTTCTCTTTCTCTTCTCCTTTTTCTTTCTACTTTTCTCTCTTTCTACTTCTATTTCTATGAAAAATATAATATCTACAAAGACCAAAATACTCCTACACTCAAATATCTCGCAAACGCTCTCAAAATGCGATAAAATATATTCACGACGAAAAATAATAAATTTTCAAATAAAAGTCAGAAATAAAATAAAATAATAATAAAATAATCAAAACGACTCGATTAAATAAAACGGACTAAAACTGGGTCGTTACAACTCTCCCCCACTTAGAAATTTTCGTCCTCGAAAATATACTGAGATGAACAACTCCGGACACGACTCTCGCATCCGACCAACAACTAACATGCTAACAAAAGCACACCACGAATAACACAAACTGACAAACCACCTTGCTAACAGCAACTACTACAACGAACCGACACGACGACAACTACCAGACAAGATGTAAAGCCCATACAATGCACTTGACGACCAACTCACAACTCAAAGGATACCCAAGTTACGAACACACACATAAACGAAATGTGCCACCTCACGCTTCCGCTGCGCACTCTGATTACTCGTAACCATCAAAACAACTTACACAAAACTTTCGGCTTAACTCATCAGAGACACATCTCACTACCTTACAATCGGTTTATTAGGGTCACACAGAATCAAAACTGGAGCCGTAGACAACCTCTACTTCAGCTCACCAAAACTTACTCCCAACGAACATCCAAAACAAACGACTCACCCTTTGCAAGCCAAATGAGCTACCAGAAGTACGAACTTAGCAAAGTCTTCCATATCCTGTAGTAACAACCAACTAAGCCCAAAATTTTCTACTCTCCTTCACCAACTTCGGAGCCTCTCTTGTAGAACTACATCTACTTCCGATGGATCCATAACCATACTCTCATCTGAAATAACATATCTAAGAAAACTAACCTTTTTCAACCAAAATTCTCACTTGAATAACTTAGCATAAGACTTCGTCTCCTTTCAACACTTGTAATTCAATTCTCAAACACTTGCAACTCCACTCAAACTCAACCATCTCAATCGTTACCTTATTCAACTATTAGCAATCCATACATAATTCTTCTCTTAACAGTCCAAATTCCATAAATCCCCGCGTGTAGCAACAACCAACCCAAAGGAACTCTCAAATATTACATCCACACTTAAGGTTTTCTCAAAATTTCCATTACTGCTCTAAAATTCCAAAAACTCCAACCTCTCCAGAACTCTACGTTTCGCTTTCCATAGTCTCAATATCATTATACACATCATGCTTGTTATTCCATTCAATCATCCTTCCTTTTTGTTACTAACACTACTAGAGCTCTTTAAGACGACACACTTGGTCTCACAAATCCCTTTTTCAGTAAATCTTCCAACCGCTCTTTAAATCTGAGTTACACTACCTACAAGTTCTTCTACTTACCTAGCAGATCCAAACCTCAAATCTTCCCCTTCATCAAATTTGAGTTCACACTCTACTCTCTGAGAACAACCATTAACGATACCCAATCGTTCACTCTCAAAGACATTCCAACCTGACCAACCTACAAAAATCTCTAATCCGTCTCACCTTCCAATATGAAAATCTTCATCAACTCAACAAAACAATCCGTAAACATTTTCCTTAATTCCAAACAATTCATTACACACACTATCAAAGTCGGAAAGACACATCTATCCCATCCAACATAATTCCGCCTACTATCAACAAGAGATTAAGGGTGATCAGTTCCTCAATTTGTCAATAGATAGCCGACAATCATGATGGGGCATAAACCGTCTTTACCAACCTATAAGAGAATTCCTTACATCTCATTCACAAAACTACCTAAGGCACTAATCCTTAGTCGACATAAACCTTAGCTCCGCATTCCCTCCGGAATCGGGAACAACACTGTCCAAACAACACTTACAATCTTGCAACCAACGACACACACACCAAATCCATTTCAAAGTCTTTACCATAAATGGTCAAAGGACAACTTAAACAAACCAAAGAAGTAGTTACTGACCCCATTGCTGGAGTATCAATAACCATCTCACCACCTATCAAAGATAACACAAGATTCAAACGCTTCGCGCACTCAGACGAAATAAACGAATGAGTCGCTCCGGTATCAATAATAGCAACTAAAGGTGTACTATTAATAAAACAAGTACCTCTGATCAGACGGTCTGCACTTGAAGTCTGAGTCCCTGCCAAAGGAAAAACTTTCCCACCAGTCTGAGCTTTCTTCGGTTTCAGAAACTTCGTACTAACATGCCCAGGTTCACCACAGTTGAAACACTTCACCACATTCCTTTTACAATCATCTGCAACATGCCCTAAACGTCCATAATTCGAACACGTCCTCAAATCTTTCCTACATTCAAACTGACGATGTCCCAATTCACCACACCTAAAACATCTCGGAGAATTAGACATACCTCCTCCACTTGGCCTTTTCTCAAAATTCCCCCTTTGTTTACCCTTATCAGCTGGTGTGACATAAGGACCACTATGAAACTGTTGCTTTCCTTTCCTCTCGCTCACACTCTTATAGTGAGTAGAACGAGCCTTACTATCCTCCTCATAAATCCTACAACAATCCACCAAATCTAAAAACCTTCGAATCCTTTGATAACCGATTGCCTGCTTTATCTCAGGACGCAATCCGCTCTCATACTTCACACACTTAGAAAACTCCGCAGTAGCTTCAGCATATGTGGATAAAACTGCACAAGCTCCACAAACTTAGCAGTATAATCAACAACGGACATACTACCTTGTTTCAATTCCAAGAACTCAATCTCCTTCTTTCCTCTTACATCTTCGGGAAAATACTTCCTCAGAAACTCCATGCTAAACACAGCCCAAGTAACCTCTTCCTCTGCAGCTTCCAACACATGACGAGTACCAACCCACCAATCATCAGCTTCTTCCAGCAACATGTGAGTACCCAGTCTCACCTTCTGATCCTCTTCATAATCCATCACTCGGAAAATCCTTTCAATCTCTTTAAGCCAAATCTGTGCACCATCAAGATCATATCTTCCTTTGAAGACAGGCGGTTTGTTCTTCCTGAACTCATCATTACCAGCAGCATTAGGTACACCCTGCACAACCCGAGCCATAGCTTGCATCGCAGCAGCTAAAGCAGCGTCATTCCTACCAGCCATATTCTGTTCATTCCCAATAACAGCAACTATGGTTAAACAAATAGCTTATCGAACCACAAAGACCAACAAGGACTGACACAACTGACACGAACCAGGCTCTGATAACACTTAATGTAACACCCCCTTCTACATCCCCAACATATATAATCGATAACAATTAATCATGTTTTTATCAGAGTATATTTAAAACATTCACGGCATAGACCGAGGGGTCACATCAATTGAAACAAATAAACATAAACCTGCTCATAAAGATATGCAACAATCAGGTAGTGATACAAACAGAGGAACTCAGTTCCTACTACCCACAATTTAGCTACAGAATAAAAGCGGAAAATCTGTACTGAATCTCATATATATACATCATGAAAAGTTTGTCTGTCAAATACAATCATACATGTACAATCCCAGAAGAAATATACACATATACACACAAATCACCAACGGTCTCCCTAACTACCTGGTGCCACATATCAGAGCCGACCGACAAAAGAATGAAGACATAAGCTTCTCCCGACTACTCAGACAAGAGGAAAGGTCTATTGAGCCTCACAATGAGCCGTTGGAAACGATCAATTTGGGCTCAGAGGAAGAAAAGAAAGAAGTTAAGATTGGGGCACTAATTAATCTAACTGTCAAAGAAATCTTGATAAAACCTCTCAATAGGTTTCCAAATGTATTCGCTTGGTCCTATCAGGACATGCCAGGGTTAGACATCAGCATCATGGAGCATTATTTACCGTTGAAATCAGAATGTCCTCCGGTAAAAAAAGACAGAGAAGGACTCATTCAGATATGGCTATCAAGAATAAAGAGGAAGTACAGAAACATATCGACGCAGGTTTCCTTGCCACCTCAGAATATCCTCAATGGCTACCCAACATAGTACCAATTCCGAAAAAGGACAGAAAAGTCAGAATGTGTGTGGACTACAGGGATCTGAACAAATTAAGTCAAAAGGATGACTTCCCCCTGCCACACATTGACAAGCTGGTAGACAGTACATCAAAGTTCAAAGTCTTCTCCTTCATGGATGGATTCTCGGGTTATAATCAAATCAAAATGGCACCGAAATATATGTGTAGCGGGCGATTTTTGTCGGTGACGCGACCACCTTATCGCTGGTTTTTGGGTTTCTCCCCACAATGAGGAAGCGGTGCTACTTTCTAATTTCTTATTTATCCTGTGAAGCTGGAAGGGAAAGGGAAGCTATCTAAAACTAACCTTGCACGCGAATGTTTAACTGAACAAACGCTTAAAGAGATTCGGGGAGTTCGGGGTCAGGTTATACAATGGGGAAAGTTTCTTGGGAAGTATGAGAGAGTGAGTGAGTTTTTGTTGATGTTCGGGTGTTTTTGGTAAGGTACTGGACCTAGAGTTTTTGTTTAGTATGAAGGTATTGGACCTAGAGTTTTTGTTTAGTATGAAGGTACTGGACCTAGAGTTTTTGTTTGGTATGCTCGCTAAGATTTTGCAACCTTATGCCTACGTATTCCCGTTTAAATGAAACAGGGAAATCAGAGCAATCATAGTTCCTCCTATTCTAAAGGAGGAAAAAGATAATGTTTGGTGTCTTGTTCAAAGCCCAAGATTGAAGATAAAAGGTTATTTATTTGTGTCTTGTTCAAAGCCCAAGATTGAAGCTAAAAAAGTTTGACTGAGAGAGAACTTGTCATCTCTAAAGAGGGATTGGACTTCCTCTGAGGGGGTTGTTGATTTTTGTGTACCTTGATCAAAGTCCAAGGTTGAAGCTAAGAGGTTGATTGACTCTTCTAGGAAAGTTTTTAAGCAAGGCCTAAGAGTAAGCTGAAAGAGATTTGACTCTTTGGGGATGTAATTATACAAAGCCTAAGAGGAGGCTGGAAGTTTGACTTTTCTGGGGAAAGTATTCTATCTGTCTTGTACAAAGCCCAAGATTGAGGCTAAAAGAGATTTTGACTCCGCCGGGGAGGTTTGTATGTGTCTTGTACAAAGCCCAAGATTGAGGCTGAAATGAGAAATTTAACTGACTCGGATGAGGATATTTTTATGTGTCTCGTACAAAGCCCAAGATTGAGGCTGAAATGAGTTTGACTATGCGGGAGAGTATTATCTATCTTGTACAAAGCCCAAGATTGAGGCTGAAAAGTGTTTGACTCAGCTTAGGGAATTTATTTCTCAAAGCCTAAAGAAGGCTAGGAGGAATTGACTCTGCTGGGGAAGATATTTGTCCGAAGCTTAAGAGAAGTTTATGAAGTTTTATGTCTTGTACAAAGCCCAAGATTAAGGCTAAACGGGTTTGACTCAACAAGAGAGTGCTTTTATTTGTCATGTACAAAGCCCAAGATTGTGGCTGAACAAGCTGGAGAAATCATTCTACGCAACTTGAGATGAGGCTAGCTCCTACAAGGGGGGGATCTTTATGCCAAACCTAATAGGAGGCTGGAAAAGATTGACTCAACAAGAGAGTGTTTTTATCTGTCTTATTCAAAGCCCAAGATTGAGGCTAAAAATGTCGACTCAACAAGAGAGTACTGAAAGGTGATTGACTCAACAAGAGAGTCTGAAAAGTTGATTGACTCAACAAGAGAGTTTGAAAAGGTTAGCTCCACTGGGGAGAATCATTGTACAAAGCCCAAGAGGAGGCTGACTGTGTGAAGGAAAGATCATTGTACAAAGCCTAAGAGGATGCTAGCTTCTGCCAGGGATTATTGAGATCCCGAGGCAGGTCCAAATGAGGAATCAACTCTTGCCGAGGGTTACAGAAGAGTTGCGGTATCAGACGCCTTGAGGTTCTGATTTGGGATAGTGTTATACTGATGATAAACTGACCATGGGTTGGGGATTTTTTAGAGAGAGACTGGGTTTTAACTCTACTGGAGATTGATCCAGAATGACTGGGGTTTCTCCTATGTTTATAGGGAACTTGAGAATGTCTTTGAGACTCAAGGTTTAGACTGTCCAAGTCTACTGGCGTGGAAGAGTTTTATCTTTTGTATGATGCCCAAGAGGAGGCGGGTGTTTTAAGGGATGAGAATCAACCCTAAATTGGTCTGAGATTTCACCCTGGAAAGACCACTCTAGTAAAGGATGACTAAGTTCTGTCGTATACCTTTAGGAGGTCTTTAGGGGTCCTTGTATTAAGTCCAAGAGAAGGCAAGAGAACTTCTAAGAAGCCGGAGGGTCCTTGTACAAAGCCCAAGAGGAGGCGGGGATGCATTTAGGAAGCCTGTGGGTCCCAAACCTAAGGAAAGTTCAAGAAATACTATTCACAGAGAATAGATCATTTAGTGAAAGTTCTGAGGTTTGAAGAAATTCAAAAGATGCTATTCACCGAGAATAGGTCATCCCCGGGGAATAGAATTTCTTTGACAACTTCTAATAGTGACAGTCTGATAAAAGGTTCACCGAGAATACTGCCTTTCTCTTTGTTCCATATTGTTTAAGCCCAAGAGAAGGCAAGACTGTATCTGGAAATCCGATGGGGATCTAGTTTTGTCTGTATTGAGAGTGACCAAACTGGCTTTACCTAGTTCTAGACCTAGTTGTCGGGGAAAACTCTTAATAACTATACTAGTATATATACAGTTGATATATGACAAGTATAAGGATATGAAAGAAGGACTTACAGTGCGCAGCTTCCCATAATACAGTTATATATATGAAAGCGAGTAAATGAAAGCTGTTAAAACTTACAGGTGAGCAAACTTTCATGTTGTATTATTAGTTGTTCAAAGAAATTAAAGAAAGTTTTGATAACAACTGTATATTTGAACTTAAATCAAAAGGGAAGTTGTTTTTGGAAAGATTGTTGGGGCTTATACTCAAGGAGAGGCCCAAGGTTTAACAGTGATCACACCGTTATTTTGAATACCGTATCGGGACTTATACAACGACTGAGGCCTAAAGCGGTTTTCTGTACAAAGGGATGGGTCTTACAACTCAAGGAGAGGCCCAAAGAGGTTTTGAAAAAGAAAGATGGGACTTACAACACGAGGGGAGGCCCAATGAAAGACAGTGATCGCACCGTCGTTTGGAAAATCGCAGAGGGACTTATACAATGACTGAGGCCTAAAATTATTTTTGTAAACCAAGGGATTAGGTCTTACACTCTATTAGAGGCCCAAAGTGTTTGAAAAGGATTTGTTAGGGTGAAAATCACAGAAACCCTAATTTCATCATTTTTTAAAGTAATTATTCAAAGAAAATTAATTAAAATGTTAAAAAAAATACCAAATAAGTTTGAATAAACAACTTGTGATTTTTGGTTAAGGTTTGAAAAATGATGTTTTAATCACAAGATGAATTAAAACTCATTTAGTTTTGATTTCCAAGATGAAAATTCATTTTTTGAAATGTTTAAAATAAATAAAAATGAATTTATTTGCAAAAATACCAACTATATTAAATAAATAATATAAATTTAATTTTTTTGTGAAATAAAATATTTTAACTTTTTTGTGATTTTTTGCAAAAAGAACCAATAAAAAATAATTAAAATTGAGAGAGATATTAATTTTCCAAATTATTTAAAATAATAGGACAAATATTAAAAAAATGGAAAAAGTGTAAAAAGGGGTCTGGGCGAGGGGGATTCGAACCTCAGAACTCCTAGCCAAACACATGAGCGCGCAACCACTGGGGTGGTGATACATCCGTGTATCAAAACCACCCCATAAATATATAAGGGGTGCCTTGTTTTAGGTCTGGCCAAGGCAAGACAAGGCAAGTTCTTGGGTAAAAAACGTAAAGGCTGTAACTTTCTCATTTCTCCATGGATTGTGACAAAATTTATATGCATTTGGCCTAGAATTTCCCAAGGAATCCAATGGTGCCCTTGGTTTTTTCAGATGAGGTCTCCATTTTAAAACCCGATGGTGGTTTTGAAATAGGTCATGATTTGTATTTTTTATGCTACCTCGTGGTATAGGCCAGAATTGTATGATTAATTGATTCAAACACAACATATACAACATGTATGAGATGTTTATGATCAGTGGACTTCAAAGCAATGCATAATTCAAAGAGTTCAAGTTGTGATTCTTACCTCTTTGGGAGCTTTTTGTACTATCTACCAAGTTTCTTGTGCCAGAAGTAATTTGATGCTTTAGACACTCTCAATTGATCCCTTAGAAGCTTTTAGAATGGTTAGAACCAGCTGGAATCTTCAGGAATAAGTTTGAGCTCTTTCTTGCAAAAGGGGCAAAAGTGACCAATATGACAACTCTCTCAAATGGTGTTCCAAATGTGGGGAACCATTTAGGACAGTTCAAGGATGATATTTGGAGTGTGTTTGAGGTTTTATCTGATTTTGAAAGTGAATGAATCAACACATGGCTTGAAAAATGCAAAAAAGTCCAATTTTGAGGTTTTGGAAGTGGACTTTGAGATTTTGGTTACAGGTCACATGTTAGTGTTTGAACAACTTAGATACAACATATTAGAGGTGTTTGGATCATGAGCTATGATGGAATTGCTCTCTAACTCAAAAACTCATAGATACCTTGCAAAAGAAGGCATTTTGGCCTAAAGAGAGGGATTTTAAGGAAAACATCAGTTTGGTTGCTTTGGTGTACTCAAACTGATCACAATTGATGTCTATTTATAGTGTGTCAAGTTTGTTTTGGCATCAATAGTGAATGGAGACTGCAGCAGGCCTTTGGCCAATGTTATGCAAAAGGAATCTCAAGTCTCCTCTAGCCATTGACTTGAGATTAGAGCACAGGCTTTGTAGCTTTGGTTCAGAGATAAGTTTGGACTAAATTCAGTTGGAATAGGCTCAGTTCATTCCACCTTGATTCATTCATTAAAGGCTTGTAAACAAAATAGGAGTCTTGGCACTTTTTAGCCTTTTTAGGTTTGGCATGGCTACTTGTAGATTCTTGGACTTGTGAGGCTTGGATATCAGATCATCCCCCTTGGATTTGATCCTCTGATGTGTCCAAATTGATGACAAGGCTTGGAGTTATCAGATTTGGACAAATCGAGCAAATGTGCACAATTCTGCCTTGTAAAACCAGTTCATGATGCCATGTTTCAAGGGTTGTATCTCCTTGCTCAAATTGAATTTGGAGATGATCAGGTACTTGTTGGAAAGCCCTTATGGAATACTTTAACTTTGATGTCTACCCATAGACCTAGTTTGACTTGGATCAAGGTGAAAAATGTCCCTACATTTTGGAAAAAGTAAGGCAGATTCTGACTTAGTGAAAATTTCACTAAGTGTTGGAAAAATGTCATTTTCATGTTTTTAGCCATTTTGATCACTCCATAACAAAAAATCCATGAAGAATTGGAATGAGATGTAGTTGACACTTTTGAAGTATGTAATGAGGGCTACAAATCCAGCTTTAGACCATCCAAAATGGTTGCTTGGATCTCAAGTTATGGTCCTTGGAAGTTGGTACCCTAGCCACTTTGTTCCATAACTTAGAAAAATTCTAAGATTTTTATGGTTACCCCTTTTACAAGTTAACTCACTTTCTTTGGTTTTTCTTGATGAATGATGATTCAAATCACATATTAACATTGTTTTAGGGTTAAAGAACCTTGGTTGACCAAAAATTCAAAAAGTCAAACTTTGGATTTTTGTACAGTTGACTTTTTATCGGATGAAATCCAAACTGTGTGATCCTTTGTGAAATCAAGCCCTTGACCTAAATCAAACCTAATGGATGGGTTCCATAGGTGTTATAGGGTGTATTGAATCATTCCCCAAGGTTAGGAAGCATGTCCTGGTCAAAAGTCAAAGGCACAGTTGACTTTTTCCTCGAAACCCTAACTGTGGTCCTGATGAAATTGAAACTTGTGAATCAAGCTTCTTGGATCAATCCATTGTTGCAAATGGATCAATGTTGTGTATTGGAGACCCTCAAACCATGTCTTGAGGTCTTGGCTCATGCTTTGTCCCAAAAGTCAACTTAGGGGTGAATTAGGTCAAGAAACCCTAATTCTTGATTTTTTGGGTAAATGCATCCCTTGAGGTTAAATTCACTTGATGATTGGGTCCATGAGGTCCCTTGGAGTATCTTGGGTTGTGCTTTGAAGCATTGGATCATGCCCAGAGGAAAATTTCCATCTGGAGGCCTTGGTCGACCAAAACCCTAATTTGGTGACACTGACGATCTTAAGACTTGATCCACTTGGAATGTTGCAACCTTGTGCTTGATTCTTGATGTGGGAGTCCTTTTGATCCTTTATGGGTGTTTGAGAGGTTAGAAAAGTTGAAGATCATGTCATTTTTTGATTGATCCTTTGTCTAAGTGCTTTGAGAGGGCTTGAAACCCTAATTCTTGATTGTGGTGAATGCTCAAACATCTCTGAGGATATTGATGAGGCATGATAGTTCATCCATATTGTGGTAATAATTTGCACAATGATGGGAAATCTTGGTGGTCAAAATTTGGGGTATGACAGATGCCCCTATTTAATATTCTTGGACCCGAAGGTGTGAATGGCGAAGGCATTCGGGCATTCAGGAAGCAGGAGGATTAAATATCGGAATACCCAAAATTTTGATGGTGATTATGAATGGCAGTATTCTCATCTATCTTCTTTTGCTAAGCATTGATACTTAGAAAAGGTAAAACTTCCCCTCGATCCTGGTCTTCCGCCATGGAACTGGTCTCAATTTTTGATATAAACTTCCCCTTGATCCTGGTCTTCAGCCATGGAACTAGTCTCAGTTTCTGATATAAACTTCCCCTCGATCCTGGTCTTCAGCCATGGAACTGGTCTCAGTTTCTAAAATGAACTTCCCATCGATCCTAGTCTTCAGCCAAGGAACTGATCTCAGTTTCTTTTGTCAATAAACTTTCTTGACAAGGGACGTTATTTGTAGCGGTTTTCATCAAACTTCTCGCCGGATTTTCCTAGGGAGATTCCATTTGATGGGAAAATTTTCCGGTGTCAGAATTACTGGGGAAACCCATTCATCTGAGTTGTAGAGGTGTACAAATTTCTCTGTTGGAGACGCCATTTGTTGGCTCTACTGGGGAAAAATGACTCTTTTGAGATACTGTTTCCTGTTTGGGGACATTACATCATACTTTTCCTCGAGATCTTCTTGGAGAAATTCCATGTGATGCAATCAAATTTGGAGGTGCTGATGACCTTTTCGTCAGCGAATTTTCTGGAGAAAAACTGTTGTACTGTCGAATCTTTGATTAAGAGGCTTTCTCCAGGGGTTTTCCTTAATCCGGGAAAGCGGAGATATCATCTTCAATGGCGAAGAGTGACGTTCGTCAAAAGTTTTCTTGCTTTTCAGAGGTTCAATTTATCAAAGTGGTTGAAGACCGTCTCCATCCTAGAAATAAACTGGGGAGAAAGGTGGTTCAAACAAAACACTCCCTGACGAGGAAAGAACTGACAACTCGAGTGAGAGGACTTTTATCGCTAGGGGATAAGACTGACTAGAGTGATAGTGATGCAATATGAATATGAATGTAAATCAATAATGCATGATGTATGTATGTATATACTGACAAAACTGACATGACATACAGACTAGTGGATGAACACGACTGGATACTCGGCCACTGCAGGGGATGAAGAAGTATCTTCAGTTCAAGATAGCAATTCTGCCTTGCTTAGGAGAAATAGTTCCTGTGGGGAACAACGTTGGTCGGGCTAAAGAGATAAGAACTCTGTCGGGGATGTCAGACGGAATATTCGCATCTGACACAGCTGATCCTTCATTCAGGTGCATTGGCCTAGAATGAGTACTTTGTTTCTGCACTTTGAAGCTTAATCGCCTTTGGAGAATCAATCGATGTTCTTTCGATGTTCAACAGTCAAAAGAATTGTCATCTTTATTTTAAAAGCAGAAAAATGTTGACAAGTAAATTCATTTTTGTTTTATTTCAAGAATCGTTAATCATGTTAAATGTCGTTCTGTAAAGCTAAAACAAATAAGAATTGCAAACAAAAGCACTAGGGCTCAAATTTTATTGATAGGATGGAAATCAGCCAATCGCGTGATTCCATGGAGTATTTACAAAGTTTAGAAAATGTTAATTTAAGGGAAAAGGGCTACATTGAAACATAACGACCGCTATCCTTCTACCAACTTTGAATTCTGGACATCCTGAGCTTCCGTCGAAGATGACTTTGACTGGAGTTTTCCTGACGGATGGCATGACTGCTGCTGAGGGATTTGCCCCTTTGTTGGACTTAGTTACTTGCCATGAATCCCTAACTTTGGCCTAGATTGTACTTTTAGATTTCCAATCCATCGGGATAATTTTCGATTATGTCTCTAATTTTTTCTTGGCCCGCCCTTTCGGGTTTTCAATCCATCGAGACGTTTTTTTTTTATTTAGGCGAAGTATTTCTTGACTACGTCAACATTTGTAGGGTAGGCAAATTCCTCTCCATCCATGGTTACGAGTCTCAAGGCGCCGCCTGAGAAAGCTTTCTTGACCACGTATGGGCGTCATAATTCAGAGTCCACTTACCCCGGGAATCAGTGAGGAATGATTGTATCTTCTTGAGTACAAGGTCGCCTTTCTGGAAGACACGAGGTTGAACCTTTTTGTCAAACGCCTTCTTCATCCTTTGCTGATACAACTGACCATGGCATAGAGCCGTTATTCGCTTTTCTTCGATCAGATTCAGTTTGTCGTGCCGACTTCGACACCATTCGGCCTCTGTTAGCTTAGCTTCCATCAATACCCAGATTGATGGGATCTCTACTTCTATGGGAAGCACTACCTCCATGCCATATACTAGAGAGAAAGGGGTTGCCCCTGTTGAAGTGCGGACAGATGTACGATAACCGTGAAGAGAAAAGGGTAGCATCTTGTGCCAATCTTTGTAGGTTACAACCATCTTTTGAACGATCTTTTTGATGTTCTTGTTAGCTGCTTCTACCGCTCCGTTCATCTTAGGTCGGTAGGGAGATGAATCGTGGTAATCGATCTTGAACTCAGCGCACAACTCTTTCATCATCTTGTTGTTCAAGTTGGATCCATTGTGAGTAATGATCTGGCTTGGAACACCAGAACGGCAGATGATATTGTTTTTTATAAAGCGGACCACGACTTGTCGGGTTACATTGGTGTATGACGCTGCTTCGACCCACTTGGTGAAGTAGTCAATGGCTACCAGGATGAACTGATGTCCGTTTGAAGCCTTGGGTTCGATCATGCCAATCATGTTGATTCCCCATATGGAAAAAGGCCACGGGGAAGAGAGAACTTTGAGATGCATTGGCGGTACATGGATTTTGTCTGAGTATATCTGACACTTGTGACATCTCCTCATGTACTTGTAGCAGTCGAATTCCATGGTCAACCAATAGTACCCTGCTCTTAAAATTTTTCTCGCCATTGTGTGTCCATTGGCATGAGTGCCAAAGGATCCTTCGTGAATTTCTTTCATTAGCATGTTTGCTTCTAGTCTGTCTATGCATCGGAGCAAGACCATGTCGAAATTTCTCTTATAGAGTGTGTCACCGCTTAGGAAGAAGTTGCCAGCCAGCCTTCTAAGGGTCTTTTTGTCTTTTCTGGATGCCCCAGGTGGGTACTCTTGTTTTTTAAGGAAGCATTTGATATCGTGATACCAAGGTTTATCGTCTATGACTGCTTCAATCGTGAATATGTAGGCGGGCCTTTCAAGGCGCATTATGTCAATCTTAGGTATGTCATTCCATTGACCTACACTAATCATGGAAGAGAGAATGGCTAATGCATCAGCCATGTGAGTCTCTTCACGAGGGATATGATGAAACTCGACTTTGTTGAAGAATGGTAACAACTTTCTCGCGTAGTCTTTGTAAGGAATCAGTCCTGATTGGTATGTGTTCCAATATCCTTTGATCTAATTGACAACTAGGGTTGAATCTCCATACACATCCAAGTTCTTAATTCTTAAGTCGATCGCTTCTTCGAGACCCATGATGCAAGCTTCGTATTCAGCCTCGTTGTTTGTACATTTGAATGTCAGTCGGGCGGTGAAAGGAATGTGGGTACCCTGAGGTGTTATGATGATTGCCACAATTCTTTTTCCATAATGATTGACAGCCCCGTCAAAGATTAGTCCCCATTGGGAACCTGGTTCCGACCCTTCACTGGGTAGCGGTTCATCGCAATCTTTCATTTTCAAATACATGACATCTTCATCTGGGAAGTCAAATCGAACTGATTCCTGATCGTCAATCGGTTGATGAGCCAAATGATCGTCTAAAATACTTCCCTTGACGGCTTTCTGAGCATGGTACTCGATGTCGTATTCTGACAACAACATCTGCTAATGGCCGATCCTTCCCGTGAGAGAAGGCTTTTCAAAGACGTACTTGATCGGATCCATTTCATAGATTAACCAAGTAGTGTGACAAATCATATACGGGCAGAGACGTTTAGGTGCCCAAGCCAGAGCACAACAGGTTTTTTCAAGCATCGTGTACCGAGTCTCGCAGTCGGTGAATTTCTTACTTAAATAGTAAATGGCAAATTCTTTTCTTTTTGTTTCGTCTCGTTGGCCAAGTACACAACCCATTGAGTCTTCCAAGACTGTTAGGTATATGATCAGTGGTCTTCCTTCCACTGGAGGTGATAGAATCGGTGGGTTCAACAGGTATTCCTTGATACTGTCGAAGGCGGTTTGGCAGTCTTCTGTCGATACGCAGTCCTGATTCTTTTTGAGTAATTTGAAGATTGGCGGGCATGTCGCGGTCATGAGGAATATAAATCTGGAAATGTAATTCAAATGTCCTAGGAATCCACTAACTTGTTTCTCAGTATTTGGAGATGGCATTTCTTGAATGGCCTTGACTTTGTTGGGATCAACCTCAATTCCTTTCAGGCTGACGATGAACCCTAAAAGTTTCCTTGAGCGGACACCGAATGTGCACTTATTGGGATTCAAGCGGAGCTTATATTTTCTCAGACGCTCGAATTGTTTTGACAGGTGGGTCACATGCTCATCTTCTGTCTTAGATTTAGCAATCATATCATCGATATATACCTTGATTTCTTTATGTATCATGTCGTGAAATAGAGTAGTCATGGCCCTTTGATAGGTTGCTCCGGCGTTCTTCAAACTGAACGCCATTACCTTGTAACAAAAAGTGCCCTATGGGGTGATGAATAAAGGTTTCTCCATATCTTCCGGCACCATTTTTATTTGATTATAGCCCGAGAATCCATCCATGAAGGAGAATACTTTGAACTTTGTTGTACTGTCTCCTAGCATGTCAATGTGTGGTAAGGGAAAGTCATCCTTTGGACTGGCTTTGTTCAGATCCCTGTAGTCTACACACATTCTGACCTTTCCGTCTTTTTTTTCGGAACTAGTACTATGTTGGCTAACCATTGAGGATATTCTGATATGGCAAGGAAATCCGAATCAATCTATTTCTATACCTCCTCTTTGATTTTGATGTCCATGTCTGGATAAGTCCGTCTCAACCTTTGTTTTACTGGCGGACATTCTGATCTTAACGGTAGATGATGTTCCATAATGCTGGTATCCAACCCTGACATGTCCTGGTAGGACCAAGCAAACACATCGGGAAATCTTTGAGAAGCTTTATCAATCTTTTTTTGATAGTCAGACTGAGCAGTGCCCCAATCTTGACTTCTTTTCTCTCTTCTTCTGAACCCAAGTTGACCATTTCCAACGGCTCTTTGTGAGGTTCGATGGACCTTTCCTCTTGTCTGAGTAATCGGGAGATCTCTTCTGGAATTTCTTTGTCATTTTCTTCTTCAGCCTCAAATACCGGAAATCAAAGTTGGGAGAAGGCGTTGGATCGTATCTTTCAATGGGGTTTAAAATAAGCAATCTGCATCACGTGATGATTGTTTTTAGAAGAGATAGAGAGAATGCAAGAGTGTGTGCTGTGTATTTTCTGGAAAAAAATGCTTGTTTTTATTATTTGAGTTGTTTTTTAGGATTACCATTTTCTGAAAAAGCGAAAAGAGAAAACAATAATAAATGCGGAAATTACATAACGACGTTATTTTATTTATGATTTTGTCGATTCTTGAAACTACAGCCCTATAAAACAAAACTCTGTCACTTTGGGCGAAGCGAAGAGAGACATTTACAAAAAGTTATCCCTATCAAAACATCCGTTTCACCTGGGCAAGGTGAAAGGTTAAGATAAAGATGGCAATTACTTAGACTTATGAACGACTTTCGGAACATTGACAGCGATCCATTGGCGGCGAACTCCTCGGTGAATCACAAAGTCTGGTACCTTCCTTCTTGATTTGTCTTCAGAAATAGGGTTGATTTCTGGTCGAACAGGATCGTTGGAATTTGTGTCCCAGGCAGAGTTGTCGTAGGAGGATTCTACAGTTGTATCTTGCACAGTGTTTGCACTCTCAGGTAGATCTTCCCATCCAGTTGGTTGGATGACTTCGAGCCTGATACGAGAGCTTTCAGGAACAGTGTATTTGACGATGAAGTCGTATTTGCCACTCGGTTGTCCTAAGGTGTCCCACACGTCTTCAGAATTGGAGGAGTCGTCCCTTTCGATGACGTTGACCTCGGGAAAAGCTTAGTTAAGGAACTCTTATCCTGCAATTTTTGCAAATTCATCGCCGTGCTAGATATTTTCTGAATGCCCTGAGTAATGATCCCATGATTCGGTGGGGACGGAGGTATTCTTTTCAATGATGCTCAGCTGATATGTATCGTTGGGCTGACTCTTTTTCCCCAAGTCTCCTGGGTATGGCTGCCAGATAGGCAGGCCATCCATTGGGCCATAACAGTCATGGTCAAAGTTGTCTTTCATCAGAGTGTCCTCCTCTAATGCGTTTGGTGGAGTACGACATCCTTCCGGATCATAATCTTCGTATATCATCTTGACATCTGACCTCGGTATATATCTCAGACTCCATGCGGGATAGCAAAATGGCGTAGGCACCTCTTCTTGAGACATATAATCGTCCTTGTTAAGATAGGACTTCCACTCTTCATCTGTATCGGAGGAATCACCCTCGTTGATGGTATGTACTTCTTGAGATACTGGGTGGAGGAAACCTCCACTGTGGAAGAAGTTCTGAATGGGATGAAGACTTTCATCGTTAGTAGCAGTCTGGGTACAGGTTGAAGAAAAACCAAGACCTTTCTTTGCTTTGTTATCAGTAGGAATGACAAGCTATCCCCATCCTTTTGCATTATTACTTTTAATTACTTCGAGAGAATCTTTATACGAGGAAATCGACGTTACTCTTTCTGATTGGTTGTCATTGCTCATCGAAAGTGCTTGGAACTAGGTTCCTATAACCTCCGTTGGTTCTACACAAGTGGACGACAATAAGTTGCTCACGATCAAGGCTTGCTCTCCGCAGACTGTGACCAGTTGGTCATTCTTGACGAACTTCAGCTTCTGGTGAAGTGTCGAAGTGACTTCCCCAGCCTCGTGTATCCAAGGTCTTCCTAACAAACAGCTGTATGGTGCCCGGATGTCCATGACCTGGAAATTGACTTGGGACGTGTGAGGACCGATAGTTATGGGAAGGTCGACTTCGCCGATAACCATTTTTCGAGATCCGTCAAATGCTTTGACGATGGCCTCACTGCCTCTCATCAGAGATCCTTGAAATGATAGTCGCATTACAGTAGACTTTGGCATAACATTCAGAGCGGACCCGGTGTCTACCAGTACGCTGGCTAAAGAATCGTCCTGGCAGTTGAGTGTAATATTTAGCGCCATGTTGTGATGTTTGCCTTCTTTCGGCAGTTCCTCATCACTAAATCCTAAGTTATTGCAGGAAGTGATGTTGGAGATGATGTTGTCGAATTGTCTTATTGTTACATCTTGTTCCACAAAGGCTTGCTCTAAGACTTTCCGTAGAGCTTCCCTGTGAGCTTCAGAACTGAGTAAAAGAGATAGCACAGAGATTCTTGAAGGAGTTTGCAATAGTTGGTCAACAATGTTATACTCACTCTTCTGGATGAGCTTCAGCATCTCATCGTTGTTCTTTGAAAGGTCGGGATCACTAGATTGACTGACTAGTTGATTAGGAACTTCTGCTTGAGGTTCCTTTTCTCTGGTAGGTTCTCCAACTCCTCGGTTGAAGATTAGACCGCTCCGTGTTACTCGACTGATGTCTGTAATATTTACGACGGAGGGTAATGGAACTTCTTTTCCATTCTCAATTATTGTTGCACCGTATTTGTAAGGGATAACCTTATCGGATTTGTACGGTAATGGTCCCAGCAGATAAATAACTACAGGAGCCTTTTGATTTTTCTGACCGTCGTAGCTGGCCTTAATTGGTTCGAGGTTAAGAATCTTTCCACTATCAAGAGGAACCCTCGATTCATGGAATAAAGGGATTATGGCACATACATCTTTGGCCACTTCTCGTTTAGGGATCAAGACAACTTCTTTGCCTCGATTGGGATGATAGTCTAACATTGAACCAGAGCTTGACCATGGTTGAATCTCTTTATGGTCCAAATGACTTTGAAGAGCTGCTCGCACGAGGTAGCATCCTTGGTTATCCTCTGAGCAAACTCTACAGCGCTCATAGTTATGTGGTGGCACCCGGCCACGTCCGCTTTGTATGCAGTGTAACCTTACTAGATCTATTTCCATTGATCGAACATCTTGACTTTGATGCCTAGTAGGGTTCCCGTAAATTATACTGACTTGTTGCATGTCTTCATCTAGGTAGATCGGAAGCCACCAGTGGTTCAACAAGTGTTGTTGTGTCCTTTGAACGAGTGCACAGCCTTGGTTACTCTCATGACATACCTTACAGTTCTGATAATCAGGCGAAGTCAGAAAACCGAGTTGGACTTGCTTAGCGTGTAATTCCACCAAGCTGGTATTTATCAAACGAATATCAAATATTTGAATCATGTTGACTTGATAATGACTTATATCACGGTAATCCTGGATCCATCCAAGATCCATCTGTCGCTAGAGGACCTCTTGTATAAAAGAGCATGCCTGATTGTTTACCGAACAAATCAGACAGGAATCATAATCGTGTTGTGGCAGATCATGATGTTGGCTTTGCCTTGAGTGCATTGCCACCAAGTTGACATTCATCGCACGGATGTCGTGGTTCTGGATGATGTTGGAATTGGTATAAGTCATGTTGACTTCACGAATTTGGTGATCTTGGATCCATCCGAGGTCCATCTGTTCCTGTAGAGCTGATTGCACCACATAACATCCTTGATCGTTTTTAGAGCAGATATCACACTGGTGATAGTTATGAGATGGTACATGACCGTACCCGCTCTGTCTGCAATGCATCTTGCCCAGGTTGGTTCCCAATAAGAGTACATCGTGAATTTGATAGTCATGGTTAGATTCTTCCTCTATCAAATTGACTGCAGCTTTCTTGTGTTGAGGCAACGGGTTCGTCTGAACATTTGGATTTGTATCCTTGAAGGATAGGACCCCGCTCCTGATAAGCTTTTGTACGTCGGATTTAAGGCTGAGACAATTTTATATGTTATGCCCTGGTCCTCCTTGATGGTAAGGGCAAGTCTGATCCGCCTTGAACCAAAAAGGCAGATTTTTCAGTACTGTAAGAGGAGACCTGGTTTAGACCTGCCCCTTGACTAGTAGTAATGGAAATAGTTTTGCGTACAACATTGGTATCGGGTCGAACCCTGGTGGTCGCGTTGTACGGTTGTTGTTGTACTGAGGACGAGCCTGCTGAAGAGGCTGTTGTTTCCTTTGCTGATATTGTTGTTGATTCGGTTGGCTCTGGACAACCTGAGGTTGATACGTAGGAACAGGTGTAGGGTTGATAGCAGGAGTTACAGCTGCTACTGGTTGGTACCGTGGCCTTTGCTTTCTGAGAAAGATATTACCAATATCTTGCTCTTTTTTCTTAAGGAGAGCACTACCGTATCCTTTGGTACTGCTTGATGGTCCGGTATCTTTGACCAGACGTCCTTCTCGGACTTCTTCTTCAAGACGAACTCCCTTGCCCACCATTTCAGTAAAGTCGTTGGGCGCACTGGCGACCATTTGGTCGTAGTAGAATGAGCTCAAGGTTTTCAAGAAGATTTTTGTCATCTTTTTTTCCTCAAGAGGCGGACAAATCTGGGCGGCCATTTCACGCCATCTTTGAGCATATTCCTTGAAGGTTTCCTTTTCTTTCTGTGACATGGCTCTGAGTTTATCTCTGTCCGGTGCCATATCCAGGTTATACTTATACTGCTGAACGAAGGCAGCGCCAAGATCTCTGAAAGTGACGATCTTGGTGCGGTTTAAACCCATGTACCATTTAATGTGGCACCGGTTAAACTATCTTAGAAACAGTGGATCAGTAGCTGTTGGTTCTCTATCTGAGTTAACATCTTTCGAGCATACATCACCAAATGACTTTGAGGGCAAGAATTGCCCTTGTATTTCTCAAATTCGGGCACCTTGAATTTGTGCAGAATTTTCACATTAGGGACCACACAAAGGTCTGAGGCGTCCTTTCCTAATAGATCCTGACTGCGAATGGCACGCAGTTCCTTTTGTATCTCCAAGAATTGTTCCTGGAACTCATTCAACCTACCGTACATACTTTCATTTCCACCAGAAGGTATCTGTGGAATCTATCCTTCCGGGACAGTGTATACCACGGGTGGTGGTATAGTCATTATGGCAGTGACTCTTGGTGCTTCTCTCTCCCAAAGTTTGTAACCTTCAGGAGTTGTTGTCATGCCCCTTGCATCTTCGCTTTCCCAAAGTTTGTAACCTTCAGGCCCAGCGGTTCCTGCTGTAGTTTTTGGATCTTTCGTGATCGGCGAAATATATCCTTCCGGGATATAGTTGAGTGGCATGCCCCAGGGACGATCTTTAGGCATGTTATACCGAGGATCATACTTTTCCACTATGGGCGTCGATGTGATCTCTGAGATCACAATCCTTTGTTGTTGTATCTGGGGTGCTGCCAGAGATTGCATGTCGTTATGAAGTTTCCTCAGACCTTCTTTCAGAGTGTTGATTTCTTCTCTCAACTCTCTGTTCTCTTCCTCGAGATCATCCATTTTATTTTATTGATTGGCCGGAGTATTATACGAATGAGACATCTTGACTCTAGAATCGAGACACAAACGTGAGATTCGTAGGGAAGAAGAATGCGTTATGTGAAAATGATGAATGATATGCAATGATTATATATTAATAATTTTTTAATCAAAAGAAACTTCAACAATTGGATTGTAAATATCATACAGTGGGGAAACCCCATTTTATTGAATTCAAAGATTACGGAAATGGAAATACAGTCATTTACAAAGTGCTGCAAAAGGAAATGTCTAAGCTTATGGGTCCTGAGTCCTCTCTGAGGAGAGCTCAGGTGCTGGTGCTAGTATTTTCCTTTTCTTTGACCGGGGATCTTGAGTCGTTGTCGGGTTGTCATCCTTTTGCCAAGTGAAAGGAGCGAGCAAATTCCTTTGGTCTTCTTGATTCTCTACAGCATGTTGCTCTAAAATCTCGATCAGAGCATATTTTTCTTTTAACAGTTGCTGTATTTTGGTACACTCCACATTGAGAATGTGGTACTTGTTCTTCCAAGATTTCTTCTCCTGTTGAACTTTGTTGAGGGTGACCAGGAGTTTTTCCGTATCAGACATAAAATAAAGGATAAATTCCTTTAACGGAAGAACTTCTTGACGAGGGTAAGGCATCCTCAGTTTGAGAGCTCTAGTTTGTACCCAGTGGAGATAAGGTTCCACAGAGACACAATCTGGTTTTCCTAAAGACTCTCTTCCTTTCATGTGAACATGTTTCCAAGCATGTACTATTTCTGGCTTTAGTGCCCTGTCATTTTCTCCTTCCTTGAAGAAAAGACCTTCCAGATGAACATTACGCGGGACATGTCTCATCGGGTATCCGAATTACTGACGAACTAAAACTGTATGATAGTTAATTCCTCCTTTAGTTCTTATAAGGGGTACATTTGGTAAGTTTCCACAATGGTCAATGATTCTTATCCCGTCATAGATCCGATTAAACCAATCTATGTCAGAGTTAGTAAGAGGCATGATTCTCTGTGACCAGCACAAAGTACTCTTATGATCCCAAAAAGTAGCAGACTTGGGCAAGTGAGAAGTGAACCATTTGTATAGCAGGGGTACACAACATATGATCATTCCTCCGCTGTACAAATTCCTTAAGTGTACAGAATGATAAGCATCTGCGAGCAAGGTTGGTACGAGGTTTCCAATTAGAAAATTTTTAATGGCATTGATATCCACGAAGTCATCAATGTTGGGAAACAGAAATAACCCGTACGCGTGCAGAACAAAGACGCTCTCGAAAGCAGTCACGTTCCCTATACTAGCAAAGTACATGACTTTCTTTATCAAAAACTTGGCTGGTAAACCTTGGATTCCACCCTTAATGGTCATGTGAGTCCTGACTTCTGACTCGTCCAAACAGATTGCTCTTGTAATGAATTGATCCTTTGGAATTTCTTCCAGTCCGAAAAAGGGAGCTTGGTCTGTGATGGGTAAATCAGTCAGGTGAGAGTACTCCTCCAGTGTTGGTGCCAGTTGGTAATCCAGGAATATGAAACAATGATAGACCGGATCGTAAAACTGAATAAGAGTGGACAATATTCCTTCAATTACATGGACCCTTAACAGAGACAGCAGTCCTCCGTACTTAGCTCTGAAAGCATCAGGGTTGATGATAATCCTTGCCAATCCTCTTAAATCCTCTAATTTTGGAACCTTGAAGGTATACTTGTGAGTCTTCCTTCTACCGAAATCCATAACGCAATCTTTCTCTCTGACATTTGCAATTATTGTCTTAGTTTAATTTGAAAAAGAGAGAGATTAGAAGAGAAATTTTTTCTTTGTTTAACGTTTTTTAATGAAATGAATGCATGAATGCAGCACACAAAAACATAGAAAAAACATGGGGTCAAAGGTTCAGTGTCATGAAGTCATGGCTCTACCCATCCCCAAAGGTTGTACTATGGTGATTTTTTGTACCTGTCCTCAAAATCATTGACCCCTCTTGGGATAACAATAGCAGGCTGGTTCACCCGAGCGAGCTGCAGTATCTTAGAGTAATCTCAAATGAGGGTAGTATCACGTGACAACTATTTCCGATAGCTTCCGCACTACAAAATAGTAACATGGTCTCAGCCTACTAAATCCTCAGTTTCACGGATACCACAATCGAACAATCTGCTTTCAACAACCGAAGTCGTTCAGACATTGAATCCGCAAAGGGTATCTCCACTGATTCGATGGTCTACCGAGGTCTCTTATTTGGGAGTCACTCCCTGTAAGATTACCCATCTAATGCCATCACTTATATTAGGTATCACTCAAACTTTCCAGATGCGGCATCACCCGCAATCCCATTAGCAGAAAAATAAACACGGATATCAGGTAGGAAGAGCGATATATATATTCATTCCTAAAACTAACATCCTAGACCTCTTAAGAGATAATCTTAGTCTTAAACAAATAAAATGACTCCCCAATAGAGTCGCCATTTTTCTGTAGCGAGCGATTATTGTAGGTGACGCGACCACCTTATCGCTGGTTTTTGGGTTTCTCTCCACAATGAGAAGGGGGTGCTACTTTCTGATTTCTTATTTATCCCGTGAAGCTGGAAGGGAAAGGGAATCTATCTAAAACTAACGTTGCATGCGAATGTTTAAGTGAACAAACGCTTAAAGAGATTCTGGGAAATAGGGGTCAGGTTATACAATGGGGAGTTGTCAATTACTCATCCTATATGTGGTTATCCAAATGATATTAACTTTAGGTTTCGCTTTAAACTTGATGGTGTTTTATCCGTTAATGGGTTGGGAAAGTTTCTTGGGAAGTATGAAAGAGTGAGTGAGTTTTTGTTTATGTTCGGGTGTTTTTGGTAAGGTACTGGACCTAGAGTTTTTGTTTAGTATGAAGGTACTTGACCTAGAGTTTTTGTTTAGTATGAAGGTACTGGACCTAGAGTTTTTGTTTGGTATGCTCGCTAAGATTTCGCAACCTTGTTTTCATACCCCAAATTTTGACCACCAAGATTCCCCATCATTGTACAAATCATCATCACAATATGGATGTACCATCATACCTCATTATTCTCCCCAAAGATGGGTGAGCATCCACTACAATCAAACTTAGGGATTCAAGCCCTCTCAGAGCCTTTAGACAAAAGATCAATCAAGGAATGACATGATATTCAATTTTTATAAACCTCTCAAACATCCACAATGGATCAAGAAGACTCCCACATCAAGAATTAAGCACAAGGTTGCAACATTCTAAGTGGATCAAGCCTCAAGATCGCTAGTGTCACCAAATTAGGGTTTTGGTCAACTAGGGCCTCCAGATGGAATTTTTCCTTTGGGCATGAGCCAATGCTTCAAAACACAACCTAAAATACTCTAAGGGACCTCATAAACCCAATCATCAAGTCAATTTAGCCTCAGGGGATGCATTCATAAAAAATCAGGAATTAGGGTTTTTTGACCTAATTCACCCCTAAGTTGACTTTTGGGACAAAACATGAGCCAAGACCTCAATACATGATTTGAGGGTCTCTAATAAGCTACATTGATCCATTTGCAACATTGGATTGATCCAAGAATCTTGATTCACAAGTTTCAAGTTCATCAGAACCACAGTTAGGGTTTCGCGGAAAAAATCGATTGTGCCTTTGACTGTTGACCCAGGCATGCTCCCAAACCTTGGGACATGATTCAATACACCCTATAACACCCATGGAACATGCCCATTAATTTTTATTTAGGTCAAGGACTTGATTTCACAAAGGATCGCACAGTTTGGAATTCATCTGACAAAAAGTCAACTGTGCACAAAAGTCAAACTTTGATTTTTTGAGATTTTTCACAATTATGGTTCTTTGACCCTAAAATGATGTTAATGTGTGATTGGAATCATCATTCATAAAGAAAAATCAAGAAAAGTGGGATAACTTGTAAAAGGGGTAACCATAAAAAACTTAGAATTTTTCTAAGTTATGGAACAAAGTGGCTAAGGTACGAACTTTGAAGGATCATATCTCCTAAACCACAAGGCCATTTTTCCCCATTCAAAGCTAGATTTGTAGCTCTCATGGCCCTCTACAAAAGCTTTAACTACACCTCATTCCAATTCATCATGGATTTTGAGTTATGGAATGATCAAAATGGCTGAAAACATGAAATGTCACTTTTTCCAACACTTAGTGAAATTTTCACTAAGTCAGACTCTGTTTCACTTTTTCCAAAATGTAGGGGCATTTTTCACTTGGATCCAAAGAGTATCAAGAATAACTATGATCACACATATGTTGTATCATATGAGGGCTTTCCAAAATGGCCAAGAACTCCATGAAACTCCACTTAAGCCATGAGATATGACCATGCCAATATGCCTTGCTGCAAACTGTCATGGCAAGGTAGATTTGTGCATTTTGCTCGATTTGCTCAAATTTTACAAAGGGCAAGCAAATCTATCCATCTGAACACCTCAAGGGGGGACCAAGGAGGGACAAACACTAATACACCAGCCTCCCAAGTCTTTGGAACCAAAAGTAGCATGCCAAACCTAGAAATGCCTACAAGAGGGACAAGACTCCAGTTTTGGTTTAGAGCATTTAATGGATGCACCAAGGTGGCATGGACTGAGCCTTTTCCAACTGAATTCAGTCAAGACATATCTAAGACTAAGGGAACCAGCAGCCTGTGCCCTAACCTCTAGTCAATGGCTAGAGGAGACTTGGATTCCTATTGATCAACATTGGCCAAACCTCTGCAGCAGTTGCCATTCACTATTGTAGCCAAAACAAACTTGATCTACTATAAATAGAGCTCATTTGTGCTCAGTTTGAGTACACCAAAGCACTACAACACTTTCTTTCCTCAAAATCTCTTTCTCTTGGCAAAATGCCTTCTTTAGCAAGGTAACTCTGAGTTTTTGAGTTAGAGAGCAATTCCACCATAGCTCATGATCCAAACACATCCAATATATCATATCTAAGCTGTCTAAACCTTCACATGTGACCTATAACACCAAAATCACAAAGTCACCTCTCAAAACCTCAAAATAGGACTTTTGTGCATTTTTCAAGCCATGTCTTGATTCAGTCACTTTCCAAACCAGATAAAACCTCAAACACACTCCAAATATCATCCTTGAACTGTCCCAAATGGTTCCCCACAACTGGAACACCATTTGAGAGAGTTGCTATTTTGGCCACTTTTGCCTCTTTTGCAAGAAAGAGCTCAAACTTGTTCCTGAGGTTTCCAGCTGATTCCAACCATCCTAAAAGCTTCTAAGAGATCATTTGAGGGTGTCCAAAGCATCAAATCATTTCTGGAACAAAGCACTTGGCAGATTGCACAAAAGCTCCAAAAAGAGGTAAGCCTCACAACTTGAATTCTTTGAATCATGCTTTCCATTGATGTCCACTGATCATGCACACCTTATACATGTTATATGTGTTGTGTTTGCACCAATTCATCATGTAATCCATGCCTGTAACAAGAGATAACACAGAAAATGCAAATCATGGCCTATTTCAAAACCACTATTGGGTTTTTCAATAGGAGCATGATCTGAAAAAAAACACCACCACCATTGGATTCCTTGTGAAATTCTAGGCAGGATAGACCTAAATTTTGTCCCAATCCATGGAGAAATGAGAAAGTTATGGCCTTCACGTTTCTAACCAAAATCTTGCCTTGCCTTGCCTTGGGCCAAGCCAAAAACAAGGCAAGCCTTGTATATTTGTGGTTGTGTTTCAATCAACGGATGTATCACCACCCCAGTGGTAAGGCGCGCGCCCTGTACACAAGAGGTCTGGGTGTAGCGCGATTTTTGTGGTCCTGAGTCACTATTGCTTGGGGTACTACAGTTCGATTCATTTTTTATCCTATTGAGCTGATTAAGGAAGGGAAATAGATGTCTCCAATTAACCCTGCTTGCATACTGAGTTTGAACAGCGGTCTGTTAGGTTACAGATGCTATGTGGATGTGGGGCTCAATCTTTGATTATTTCGTTAAGAACACAATGTCTGGATTATTTGTGAGGTTTTTGGTAATGTGTTTAGATTTGATGCTTTTGGGTTGATTTGGTGGAGATACTGGGTTTTGGGTTTTTGATTGGTAAGCTCGCTAAGATTTTTCAATATTATGCCTTCGTATTCCCGTTTGATGAAACAGGGAAATCAGAGCGATCGTAGTTCCTCTTATTCTATGGGAGGAAAAAAGGTTGTTTTGGTGTCTTGTTCAAAGCCCAAGACGTGAAGCTAAATGTGGTTTGTATCTTGTTCAAAGCCCAATATGTGAAGCTGAAGGATCTATTTGTATCTTGTATGAAGCCCAAGATGTGAAGCTAAAGGGTTTATTGATGAGAGAGAATTTGTCATCTCTAAAAGGGTATATTTGGTCTGTTTGTCACAACTGTTGGGTAACTGATTATAAAGGATAATTACTTTAACTGGGATATGTGAATCCAGCAATGCCATAATTTCCTTTATAGGGGATTTTTAACCTAAAGGAGAAGACTTTAACTCAGTTTAGAGCAATTCCATCTTTCCTTAGGAATTTCTCAAGCTAAAAGAGGGACAGTGGCGTGGATGTAAATAATCCAGAGGCTTACCGCTTACAGCAATTTAGATGAAGGAAAAGGAGTTGTTGATGTTTGTATACTGTGAGCAAGGCACAAATTTTGATGCTAAAAGGTTGATTGACTCAACCTAGGATTTCTTATACAAAGCCTAAGAGGAGGCTACTGACCCAACAAGAGGGTGTTTTTATGTGTCTCGTACGAAGCCCTAGAGAGAGGCTAAAAGGGTTGAATCAACAAGAGAGTGCTTTTATGTGTCTTGTACGAAGCCCAAGATGGAGGCTAAAAGGTTTTGACTCAACATGAGAGTCTTTTATACTCAACAAGAGAGTGATTTTTATCTCATACGAAGCCCGAGATTGAGGCTAAAAGGGGTTTGACTCAACAAGAGAGTCTTTTATACTCAACAAGAGAGTGTTTTAGTATCTCGTACGAAGCTCGAGATGGAGGCTAAACAGGTTTGACTCAACAAGAGAGTCTTTTATACTCAACAAGAGAGTGTTAAAAGGTTAGCTCCGCTGGGGAGAATCATTGTACGAAGCCCAAGAGGAGGCTATTTATGCTAGTGACTGTTTCAGTTTAGTGACAGGTCCAGTATGTTGGATAAAGAGAAAATCAGTTCTTATGAAGGAAAGATTAAAGGTATTCTAGTGCCTTGGCACTGATCAGAGGATCAGGGTTGTTTCCTGTTCTTTAAGGAAATGGGAAATCCAAAGGGTATTGAGACTGTCCAAGTCTACTAGTGGTTTGAGAAATAGATTCTCATGTAGTAAATGATCTTTGTATGATGCCCATGAGAAAGCTGGAATGTTAAGGAATGAAAGTCAACCCATTAACTGGTCTGACACTTGACTTAGAAAGATAGCTCTAGCAAATTTGTTAGTTCTTGTGATTGGCTGAAATTTTGGTAAAACAATGTTAATGTCATGGTTGATGTTTCAACATGAGCTTCTAACATTATTGTTATGTTAACATTCTGGTTTTGTTAAAGTTCCAAGGGCTGCAGTTGTGTGCTAATGTTAAACCCGATGTCTTGACGTCAGTTGTGAACATCAGTCTGAGATGATTAATTAGGGTTGCGCGTGTTTCTGGTTTTAATGAGATATTCTGCTGAAGAGAATCAGAGATTGCAGGCGAATCTCATGGGTTAGATATATTTTGTTGCAATCATTTATGAAGAAGATTAGTTTGTTGCTAATTTAATGCAAAAAAATATGGAGAATAATCAGAGTTAATTATGAAGATGTAATTGAAGATCTATTGAGTAGCAGAATCTTTTGCAGATTTGGTGCAGAAGATTTGTTGTGATTTGAAGGCCCAAATCCAGTTGGGGAAAAAGTTATAAATAGAATGCTTGTTATCTAGAAGAGGTACGGGTCCTAGATGTAGATCATTAGGGCTTTGTCTAAGTGAACCACTCGGGTTGTGAGATGGTCACTGTGTTCTTACTCAGAAACCTGTAGGTAATAAGTTTTGTATTGTTCTTGGAGGAAGCTTTGAAGCAACTCCAAGGTGTGTCTTTGAAGTGTGTTTGAAGAGTTGTTGGAAATTAAGCTGTTGATGCAGTGGCTGAGATGCTGACTGCTAGACAGCATGTCGATGATTGGGAGTGAGATGGAGTCTCTTATCTAGGGAGGACTTAGATAGAAGGGTCATCGGATAGTGATTAAATTAGGTAGATTGTCAACTGGTTTGTTGAGTCTGTAATTTGATACTACTAATAGTGGACTTCCTTCCTGGCTTGGTATGCCCCCAGATGTAGGTTGTTAGACCGAACTGGGTGAACAATCCTTGTGTGCTTTTCAGTAATTTTATTGTCTTGTTCATACAGCAGATATTGATGTTGTGACATCACACTTAACATCACATATCTGATACCAGAATTTCAATTGGTATTAGAGCAGGCATCCTGTCTGTTTCTGGATGAGATCTAGGGAAGATACTTTCTGGTTCATGAGAAAGGAAGATAGTTGTTTGTATGATCCCTTGGAGTGAAGGATGGACTATTGGTTGTAGAATATTGTTATCAGGAGAACTGTTGTTGGCACTTAGTTTATGATAATGGTGTACAAGGTTTATTGAGTAGTGCCTAAAGGTTGTTGAGGAGTTGGTGTGTGTTCCGCTGCTTGGTATCTGATGTAACCATAGTTGGTTCTTGTATCTCTGGTGGTGAGATTCTAGGAAGGTTTTCTCTTGCAAAGTCATTAGGGTTTGGTCTCCCCAGCAGGATATTCTATGGTGGTGTAGTTTATGCAAGACAGCTTCAACCGTTTGGATTATCTCATATCTTTGCGATCATAAGGTGAATGGATCTTACTAAAGACTGTTTGACATGGAAGTTTCAGAAGAAGAATATATTTCAAATCAGGCATTGAAGACCAATCTGTCCAGAATGGTGATTCCTTCTTTATCATTCTTCTTGGTGATGAAAGAAGAGGGTAGAGCCAAAGCAAAAGAGTATCACTGTCAAATCTTTCATGCGGGAGTGAAGATCTTGATAAATTATCTCTTAATCTTAGTTGTGGTGACCTAATTAGGAGGATCTTCCTGGTTATGATAAGATACATGTTTCTGATCATGAACTGGAGGAAGTTTCATCAAGAAAGAAGCTGAGCTTAATATGTCAATTCTAATGTCTCGACATCGCGCTACACATTAGCAGCTTATGGTAAATGCTAAGTCAAAAACCTATTAGATTGTAGCTGTTTTGAAGGATCACTGAAGCTGTGAAGTTGAACATTTTTTTGAGATGATGTTCATAGCGTTTCAGCAGGAGCTGGTTGAAGAAAAGGTAGTTATCTTGATAGCAGAAGAGAAGGAAATGATCCTTGTTTAAACTAAAATGTCTGAGGACAATTTTATAGGGAAAATACATCCAAGAGTTTGTGTGCAGTAGTAGTGTAAATCAGCCTGTGGTCAATTGGTGTTTGCATGAGCTCTTTCAGTTTTGTGGCTTGAAGGATTGGAAGTAGCAGATTATCTATGGTATGTTTATGCAGAAGGATGGCAGTTATCACTCTTAAGTTAGACAAGAGGTCTGAACTGTGTGCTTATAAGAAAAAGCTTATGGAAGAGTGTGTTATGCAAGTTACTGCAGTTTTGTTGGTCTGATCTTGGAAGTTGATCAGATGTTGATATGGTCTCGTGTGAGATATGTGTGGATTAATATGGTTGGTGTCTCCAAATTTATAGGAGATGTTTAATGTGATGTAGACTAATGTCGGAACTGATGTTGAGACATCATATCAGTTCTATGCTCAGGGTGGAGTAACAGATCAAGACACTGACCTATCCTGGAAGGCTTTTGTGGTATGAATGGTTGTCATAATGGTCTGTCATGAAGAAGATTCAGAAGATGCTGGAATCAGAAGAAGGGTTAAACCACAGGGATCAATTTCTATTTGTGAAATTCATAAGTATTTAAGTGATTTTCCTTGAAAGACAAGATTAAGGATGTTATGTCTATTGTTCAGAGGTTTGGAGAATCACGGGAGGGGTTCTACATTCGCTCACAAGTCTCCTAGGTGTTGAGCTGGGATTATTGCTTAGCATTTGTTCCTGGTAAGTATTGTGAATGACTTGTCCAGATGGTGGTGCTGTTGAAGATGAAGATGGAAGACTATGAAGACATCATAATCTTGGTGGTTACAGCTTGGATCAGTTTATTTCTGATCTAAGTGGTTTGGAGCATGGTGCTTGCTCTGGTTGTGAAGGTCGAGGATAAGTGGCAGTTATCTTTGGCTTTCTACTGACGGCTCTACTAAGGGAAGTGACTTTCTTTAGTATTGCTATGGGGTAGTCTTGGACTACTTATTTTCCGAAGATTCAGATGTGGTAGGTTTGAAGTCTTTGGAGTTTCTAAGCAGGATGGAGGTTGTCTACTCAAACTTGATTGTTGAATCAAGTCTATGAGAGCATGGAAATCTGTTTCTTCAAAGGGAGGAGGTTCTTATGAGTGGCAGAAGGTAAAGCTGAATTCAACAGTTTGATGACATAATGTTCTGACATCTAGCTTAACATCAGAAGTCTCAGCTGGTGATGTGGCACATCAGCTAATGATAGGGTGATCTACAGGAATGAACAATAGGATGCTTCAAAAAGATCGTTCTCATGGCAGTTTGCGGGAGCTGCAGGAAGGAGAAGATGTTACATGACCATGGCTTAGGGAGTCTAAGTGTGTTTGCTTTTGAGCAAGTGGAACATGTGACTTGAAGATCATGTTTCCTTGGTGGATCAAGATATCTTTGTGAGAGTTATGACAAATGTGAAAAAGGTCAAAATGTGACATTTGGTTGTTTTCATATGAGGATTCATGAATGAGGTGATCAAACTGTGGCATCTGGTTGGTATCAGAAGTGGATTCAAATAATCAAGATAATCAGAGTGTGGCAGCTGGTTATTATTGAGAAGTGTCTTGGAATAAGTTACTCTTGGACAGAAGGGTGATGAGTTGATGACTCAAGGAGATTATTCTTCTTGAAGGTGGGTGAGAGTTTATGAAGCTTATCAAGAATCATGGTGTGTAGCAGATGTTCCAACTTGTGTTAGGACATTATCTGGTTGAATATCCTTGGTGATGGATGATTTTGCTCTGGTTTAGGAGCTTGGTGCATACATTATGCCTAAGGAGCGTCTACATAGTCATACGGGAGAATGATGAAGTAGAAGGTCTGCCTTGGATGGAGAATGTAGAGAAGACTGAAGTAGATCAGGTATTCATTGATTGGAAGTCTGAAGATGAAGAGTATGATAGGGAATGACTGCCTTTGGAGAAGGGGACAATGGCACCAAAATGCATGTGCTCAGCAAGTGTGCTCAAATGTTCATCTTCATCTAGAGCATTAGTTAACCATGACTAGGGAAGTACTTGTCTATGGAGTTTGCTGCAAAGGTACATATATGGTGAAGATTGCATGCTGATCAAGATTGTGAAGATTGGTTGAATCTTATGAGGATATAATGTCAGATATCAAGTTATGACATTAGGCTGTTAGTTGGCATTGGATAGTTCTAATCATGTGAAGCTAAGTTTTTGAATCTTGTGTGCACATACTTTTGAGGAGAAGTCTGAAGACAATTTTATTGTTTTGGAATGTATAATCTTCTGTGGAAGTCTTGGGTGGATAATGTTGTGAGCAAGCAGACATTTTGTGATAAGATGTCAGAACATGGTACAGGACATGTTTTTCTTGAGCCAAACAAGGATTTATTCTAGACGGTGGTGTAAGGATAAGGTGATACATGTGTCTTCGACTATGCATGGAACTGTTTTGGCACAATTTATGGTAAGAATCAGTTTAGAGGCAATAAAGGCGGTCAAGACTGTTTTGGATGGTAGACATTGAATTTGGATGGAGTATTTAGTTCCTAAAACAGCGTTTCTATGACCAAGAACTTTGACTATTCAAAGCTCTTAAATTCCAAAGTAACTGGTCAGCTATTTATAAAGGTTATTCTTTGCTCATTCAGCCTGTGAGTGTTCTTGTTTCATAAGTCTTATGACTTTTGTTCGTTTTTGGGTGAGCACTACTTGGGTCTGGTTCTGTGAGGGCTTTCTTTTCCAAATTTTGGCTAAAAGGGGGGAGAAAGGAAAGGGTTTTGCTAATTGGTTTGCGCAGATGCTATGTCTGGAGTCTGCAGTTCCAGATGTGATTCTGAGATGTCGAAGAGGATGTCCCATCCTTAAGTTGGTGATGAGTCTTTGTGACTTCTGTCCTGAGTTATGAACACAATTGTGACTTGTGTTCTGAGTTACCTGGGTTGGCAGAATGACACTTCTCAAGTTTCATCTTATGCCACAGGTTGACTAGGGGTGTCTGATCAAATAAGGTGTGCAGAACCCTCTTATGCCACCATTGGTCCTTTATGTCAACACAGACGTTTCTTTTCTGGAGGAGTCTTCTACAATTGTTCTGGGTCTGTCCTAGAAGGAAAAAGAAATGTGTTGTATTGAGGGGGAGTGTCAGATATCTTCTTCCTCATGTGCACCAAATTACTTCAGGACTTTCTACTTCTTAGGTCCTAATGTGCTGCCTGAAGTTGTTGTGCTGTGGTGCTCTGTGGTGATGTTATGTCAAGCATGATGTCCTAACATCATTCAAAATTTCCCAAGAAAAATGATTCTCCATAACTGTTGGTTACTGTTAGATTCAGTAGTTGCTGATGACTACTAACAGTAGTATAGGGTTGTAATTGCTGCTGTAATCTGAGTTGTAATGTTTATATATTTGTTTTAGCCAAAATTAGCCAAAGGGGGAGATTTTACTTTTCTCTGCAATTTCTGGAAAAACTTTGTAGGGTATAACTTGTTGGGAGTTGGCCAATTGTGGCTAAAAAGGGGGAGAGTTAGCCTATGTGTTACCTAGTTGTCTGTTGTGGCTCTAGGCTTGAGGGGGAGTGTGCATGTTTGAACAGCTCGTATGCTGGTTCTTGTGTTGAGGAGGAGTTTAGCTTTGTGCAGTTTGATTATGATTGCTGCTGGTATGAAGTTTTTCCGCTGCAGGTACATCTGATGATGGCAGAGATTGTTTTAGCCAAAATTAGCCAAAGGGGGAGATTGTTAGTTCTTGTGATTGGCAGAAATTTTGGTAAAACAATGTTAATGTCATGGTTGATGTTTCAACATGAGCTTCTAACATTATTGTTATGTTAACATTCTGGTTTTGTTAAAGTTGCAAGGGCTGCAGTTGTGTGCTGATGTTAAACCCGATGTCTTGACATCAGTTGTGAACATCAGTCTGAGATGATTAATTAGGGTTGCGCGTGTTTCTGGTTTTAATGAGATATTCTGCTGAAGAGAATCAGAGATTGCAGGCGAATCTCATGGGTTAGATATATTTTGTTGCAATCATTTATGAAGAAGATTAGTTTGTTGCTAATTTAATGCAAAAAGATATGGAGAATAATCAGAGTTAATTATGAAGATGTAATTGAAGATCTATTGAATAGCAGAATCTTTTGCAGATTTGGTGCAGAAGATTTGTTGTGATTTGAAGGCCCAAATTCAGTTGGGAAAAAGTTATAAATATAATGCTTGTTATCTAGAAGAGGTGCGGGTCCTAGGTGTAGATCATTAGGGCTTTGTCTAAGTGAACCACTCGGGTTGTGAGATGGTCACTGTGTTCTTACTCAGAAACCTGTAGGTAATGAGTTTTGTATTGTTCTTGGAGGAAGCTTTGAAGCAACTCCAAGGTGTGTCTTTGAAGTGTGTTTGAAGAGTTGTTGGAAATTAAGTTGTTGATGCAGTGGCTGAGATGCTGACTGCTAGACAGCATGGCGATGATTGGGAGTGAGATGGAGTCTCTTATCTAGGGAGGACTTAGATAGAAGGGTCATTTTGTAGTGATTAAATTAGGTAGATTGTCAACTGGTTTGTTGAGTCAGTAATTTGATACTACTAATAGTGGACTTCCTTCCTGGCTTGGTATGCCCCCAGATGTAGGTTGTTAAACCGAACTGGGTGAACAATCTTTGTGTGCTTTTCAGTAATTTTATTGTCTTATTCATACAGCAGATATTAATGTTGTGACATCACACATAACATCGCATATCTGATACCATAATTTCAAAATTGATGACTAGGTTCTGTTCTTATACCTGTAGAGGTCTCTGGGTCCTTGTACTAAGCCCAAGAGAAGGCATGAGAGCTTTTAAGAAGCTGAAGGGTCCTTGTACAATGCCCAAGAGAAGGCGGGGATGCTTTTAAGAAGCCTATGGGTTCCCAAACCCCAAGAAGTTCAAGACATGCCATTCACCGAGAATAGATCAAGCAAGGAAAGTCCGAGAATTTGGAACAAACTCAAGAGATGCCATTCATGGAGAAAAGATCATCTCTGGGGAGTAGAGTCTCTTTGACAATGTCTAAGGGTGACAGTCAGAGAAAGGGTTCACCGAGAATGCTGCCTTTCACGTCTCCATATTGTTTAACCCCAAGAGGAGGGAAGACTGTGTCTGGTAATCCTATGGGGATCTAGTTTTGTTTGTATTTAAGAGTGACCAACAGGGCTTTACCTAGTGCTAGACGTAGTTGCCGGGGAAAACTCTAAATAACTATACTAGTATTACACAGTGGATATTTGATGAGTATATAAAAGTTTGTGAAAGAAGACTTACAGTGAGCAACCCCACAATACAGTTATATATGTATGAAAGCGGATAAAGAAAGCGGGTAAACACTTACTCGGTTGTAGAGCTTCCATGCTGTTTTATTAGTTGTTCAATAAAGAAAGCTTTGATAACAATATTATATTCTAAATCAAAGGAGAAAGTGCTTTGAAAAGATTTTGTCAGTGATTGCACTGTTGTTTTGAAATTGTACAGGGACTTATACAAGTGACTGAGGCCCAAAAAGGTTTTATGTACAAAGGGATGGGTCTTACACTCTCTCAAGAGGGCCAAAGGTGTTTAAAGAAAACAAATAGGGCTTATAACATGAGGGTAGGCCCAAATGATTTGTTTTTGAACTGGCGATCGTGCCGAGATTTCTTTTTTAACGCGGAGGGACTTATACCATGTCTGAGGCCCAAAAAGTTTTGGTTAAAAAGGGGGTTGGGTCTTCCACTCTTTTAGAGGCCTAAGTGTTTATTTTTGTACAAGTGGTAGGGCTTACAGCTCAAAGAGAGGCCCAAAGGTTTTTGTTAAAAAGGCGACGATCGCGTCGAACTTTTTGATAGTGTCGAGACTTATACAATACACTGACGCCCAAAAAGGTTTTATGTACAAAGGATTGGGTTTTACACTCTACCAAGAGGCCCAAAGGTGTTTTAAGAAAAATAATTGCGACTTATAGCTCGAGGAGAGGCCCAGTTGATTTTGTTAAAAAGACGACGATCGCGCCGTTGTTTTTGAAAATACAATGGGACTTATACAATGACTGAGGCCCAAAAGGTGGTGTATTTACAAAGGGATGGGTCTTACACTCTATTAGAGGCCCAAAATGTTTGAAAAAGATTTGTGATGGTTGAATTGATCAAAACCTAATTTGTTTTCCAAATATATTTTAATTGAATAAAAATTCAATTAAGATGACCAAAATTGTTAAACATGTGTGAAAAACAAATTGTGGTATTGGATTCATGTTTGAAAAATCATGTTTATACCCACAAAATAATTGGAAATCAATTAAGTTTGGAAAATCAAGGGAGAAAAAATATTTCAAATGTTAAAACAAATAAAACATTAATTCTTTGCAAAAATATCAAATATATGAAATAAATAATATTTTTGGAATTTTTGATAAAATAAAATATTTTAACATTTTTGTGAATTATTAAAAAAAGAACCAACTCAAAATCATTAAAACTCAGAGAGAAATTAATTTTTGAATCAATTAAATAAAATCACAAAAATTCAAATATTCAAATATTTGAAAAAGGGCGCCAAGAACATTTTGGCCTTGCCCGCGTGCTCTGTTTTGCCCAGATTTGGGTTTTCTCATCAATCTCACTGAATACTTGATTATATCATGCAATCTACATATCAATTTGCTCGTTTTCACCTCACGATCATGTCTATGGTCTTTAATTTCATTTATTTTAAGCATGGAATAAGAAATCAAAGAGAAACCTCAAGAAACCTATAATTTGCATGAAGGCTCAAAAATTCCATACACGATTCAAACAAAATAATTGATTGAGGGAAAACACTCCATGCATGATTATGAACATATGGCCAAATTATTGTGCAGCAAAAAATGAATGGATCATAGAGTTAGAAGAGCTCATGCTTACCTCTTGCAGCTGGTGATCTTGTTTTGTGTTGGAGGTGTTACAGCTAGGTTCCAATGATGTGGATAGCTTTCGTAGGTGTCAAGTGATGTGCCTGAGTGCTTGGAATGATTTGAAACAAGCTGGAACTGAAGATGGTATCCCAACTGCAACTTGGTTAAAACCTTGAGCAGTTAGCTGGTGATTTTGTGAAATCAGTGTTCCAGATGTTGTTTAAGTGTTTGGATCACTTCGATATGATGTTTATGAAGTGTGTGTGTGATTGGTTTGGTTGAATAACTCTCAAACTCAAAACCCGATAGTGACTTGCTTTGGAAGGTAAATTTGGAAGTGAGAAGCTGATTTTGAGGAAAGCATCTGTTTGATGGCTTTGGTGTACTCAAACTATTCACAAATGAGCTCTATTTATAGTAGAGGAAGTTTGTTTTGGGAGCAATAGTGATTGGCAACTGCTGCAGAGGTTTGGCCAATGTTGATCAATGAGAATCCAAGTCTCCTCTAGCCATTGACTAGAGGTTAGGGCACAGGCTGCTGGTTCCCTTGGTCTTGGATATGTCTTGACTGAATTCAGTTGGAAATGACTCAGTCCATGCCACCTTGGTGTATCCATTAAATGCTCCAAAACAAAATTGGAGTCTTGTCCCCTCTTTAGGGATTTCTAGGTTTGGCATGCTACTTTTGATTCCAAAGACTTGGGAGGCTTATGGATCAGTGTTTGTCCCTCCTTGGTCTCCCCCTGAGGTGTTCAGATGGATAAGTTTGCTTGTCATTTGCACAAATTTGGCAAGTCGAACAAAATGCACAAATCTTCCTTGCTTTGACAGTTTTCCGCAAGGCATGTTGCCATTGTCATATCTCATGGCTCAAGTGGAATTTGATGGAGTTCTTGGCCATTTTGGAAAGCCCTCATATGATACAATAACTGATTGATCATAGTTGGTTTTGATACTTTTTGGATCCAAGTGAAAAATGCCCCTACATTTGGAAAAAAGTGAAGGCAGATTCTGACTTAGTGAAAATTTCACTAAGTATTGGAAAAAAGTGACATTTTCACTTTTTGTGATTTTGATCATTCCATAACATAAAATCCATGAGGAATTGGAATGAGTTGTGTTTGAATCGTTTGTAGAGGGCCATGAAAGCTACAAATCCAACTTTGGATAGGGAAAATGGCCTTATGGTTTAGGAGATATGATCCTCCAAAGTCGGTACCCTAGCCACTTTGTTCCATAACTTAGAAAAATTTCTAAGTTTTTATGGTTACCCCTTTTACAAGTTATCCCACTTTTATTGATTTTTCTTGATGAATGATGATTCCAATCACACATTAACATCATTTTAGGGTTAAGGAACCATAATTGTGAAAAATCTCAAAAAGTCAAAGTTGACTTTTGTGCACAGTTGACTTTTTGTCAGATGAATTCCAAACTGCGCGATTCTCTATGAAGTCAAGTCCTTGACCTAAATCAAACTTGATGGACATGTTCCATAGGTGTTATAGGGTGTATTGAATCATGTCCCAAGGTTTGGGAGCATGTCTTGGTCAAAAGTCAGAGCCACTGTTGACTCTTTCCTCAAAACCCTAACTGTGGTTCTGATGAAATTAAAACTTGTTGCTCAAGCTTCTTGGATCATTCCATTGTTGCAAATGGATCAATGTAGTGTGTTAGAGACCCTCAAATCCTCCTTTGAGATCTTGGCTCATGTTTTGTCCCAAAAGTCAACTTAGGTGTGAATTAGGTCAAGAAACCCTAATTCATGATTTTTGGTGAATGCATCCCCTGAGGCTAAATTGACTTGATGATTGGGTCCATGAGGTTCCATGGGGTATATTAGGTTATGCTTTGAAGCATTGGCTCATGCCTAGAGGAAAATTCCCATCTGGAGGCCCTGGTCGACCAAAACCCTAATTTGGTGACACTGGCGATCTTGAGGCTTGATCCACTGGAACTGTTGCAGCCTTGTGCTTAATCCTTGAGGTGGGAGTCCTCTTGATCCATTGGGGATGTTTGAGAGGTTTAGACAAGTTGAAGATCATGTCATTCCAAGATTTATCCTTTGTCTAAAGCTCAGATAGGGCTTGAAACCCTAATTCTGATTGTAGTGAAGGCTCACCCATCTTTGGGGAGACTAATGAGGCATGTTGGTCCATCCATATTGTGATGATGATTTTCACAATGATGGGAAATATTAGTGGTCAGAATTTGGGGTATAACAGATGCCCATATTTAATCTTCTTTGACCCGAAGGCGTGAATGGCGAAGGTATTCGGGCATTCGTGGTGCAAGAGGATTAAATATCGAAATACCCAAAATTTTGGTGGGGGTTATGAATGGCAGTTTACACAACCTTCTTCTTTTGCTAAGCAATAATGCTTAGAAAAGGTAAACTTCCCCTCGATCCTGGTCTTTGCACCAAGGAACTGGTCTCAGTTTCTGAACTAAACTTCCCCTCGATCCTGGTCTCCTACCAAGGAACTGGTCTTAGTTTCTGATACTAAACTTCCCCTCGATCCTGGTTTCCTACCAAGGAACTGGTCTTAGTTTCTGAACTAAACTTCCCCTCGATCCTGGTTTCCTACCAAGGAACTGGTCTCAGTTTCTTTTGTCAATAAACTTCTTGATAAGGGACGCTATGCGTAGCGGTTTTCCTCAAACTTCTCGCCGAATTTTCCTGGGGAGATGCCATTTTATGGGAAAAACTTTTGATGTCAGACTTGCTGGGGAAACCCATTTGTCTGAGCTGTAGAGGTGGTCAAACTTCTCTGTTGGAGGTGCCATTTGTTGACTCTACTGGGGAAAACGGGTCTCTTGAGAGACTGCTTTCGCTCGGAGCTATTACATCATACTTTTCTTGGAGATCTTCTCAGAGAAATACCATATGATGTGATCCAATATTGAGGTACTGATGACTTCATTAACATCGACTATCCGAAGAGCAAAATCCATGTGTTGCCGAAACTCTTTAGTTGTGAGGCTTTCTCCGGGGATTTTCCTTATTCCGGGAAAGCGAAGATATAATCTTCAATGGCGAAGAGTGACATTTGTCGAACGTTTTCTTATTCTTCAGAGGTTCAAGTTATCAAAGTGGTCAAGGGCCAACTCCAATCCAGAAATAAACTGGAGGAGAGAGATAGTGCAGACGCAACATGTCCTGACGAGGAAAGAACTGACAACTCGATTGAGAGGACTTTTATCACTAGGGGATAAGACCGACTAAAGTGATAGTGATGCAATATGAATGCGAATGTAAATCAACCATGTATGATGTATGTATGTTTATGCTGACAAAACTGACATGACATATAGACTAATAGATGAACACGACTGGATACTCGGCCACTGCGAGGGATGAAGAAGTACCGCTGGTTCAAGATAGCAATTATGCCTTGCTTAGGAGAAATAGTCCCTGCGGGGAATAACCGTTGGTCAGGCTTAGGAGGTAAGAACTCTGCCGGGGGGTGTCATATGAAACATGGTCTCTGACATCACTGATCCTTCATTCAGGCGCACTGGTTTAGAATGAGTACTTTGATTCTTCACTTTGAAGTTCGCTTACTTATAGAGAAGCGTTCGATGTTCTTTCGATGTTCAACAGTCGAAAGAAATTGCCATCTTTATTTTAAAAGCAGAAAAATTTTATCAAGTAAATTTATTTTTGTTTTATTTCAAGAATCGTTGATCATGTTAAAATGTCGTTCTGTAAAACTAAAACAAATAAGAATTGCATACAAAAGCACAAGGGCTCAAATTTTATTTATAGGATGGAAATCAGCCAAACACGTGATTCCATAGAGTATTTACAAAGTTAGAAAATGGTAATTTAAGGGAAAAGGGTTACATTGAAACATGGCGACCGCTATCCTTCTACCAACTTTGAATTCTGGGCATCCTGAGCTTCTGTCGAAGATAACCTGGACTGGAGTTTTTCTCGGATGGTGTAATTGCTGCGGAGCTGAACTGATCAGACATAGTTACTTGCCATTAATCCCTAATTTTTGCCTGGATTGTACTTTGAGATTTCCAATCCACCGGGATGATTTTTTATTGTGTCTCTAATTTTTACCTGGACCGCCCTTTCGGGTTTTCAATCCACCGAGACGTTTTTTTTTAGTTTAGGCGAAGTATTTCTTGACTACATCAACATTTGTGGGGTAGGCAAATTCCTCTCCCTCCATGGTTGCAAGTCTCAAGGCGCCGCCTGAGAAAGCTTTCTTGACCACATAGGGGCCGTCATAATTCGGAGTCCGTTTGCCCCGAGAATCAGTGAGAAAAGATTGTATCTTCTTGAGCACAAGGTCTCCTTTCCTGAAGAGGCGAGGTCGGACCATTTTTTCAAACGCCTTCTTCATCCTTTGCTGATACAACTGACCATGGCATAGTGCCGTAATTCGCTTTTCTTCGATCAGATTTAGTTCATCGTGTCGACTTTAACACCATTCAGCTTCTGTAAGCTTAGCTTCTATCAATATCTGGATTGATGGGATCTCTACTTCGATGGGGAGCACTGCTTCCATGCCATATACTAGAGAGAAAGGGGTTGCCCCAGTTGATGTGCGGACAGATGTGCGATAATTGTGAAGAGCAAAGGGGAGCATCTCGTGCCAATCTTTACAGGTTACAACCATCGTTTGAACGATCTTCTTGATGTTCTTGTTAGCCGCCTCTACCGCTCCGTTCATCTTAGGTCGGTAGGGAGATGAGTTATGGTGTTCGATCTTGAACTCTGCGCACAACTCTTTCATCGTCTTATTGTTCAAGTTAGATCCATTATCAGTAATGATCTGGCTCGGAACACCATAACGGCAGATAATTTTGTTTTTGATAAATTGGACCACCACTTGTCGGGTTACATTGGCGTATGACGCTGCTTCGACCCACTTGGTGAAGTAGTCAATGGCTACCAGGATGAACCGATGTCCGTTCTAAGCCTTGGGTTCAATCATGCCAATCATGTCGATTCCCCATATGGAAAAAGGCCATGGGGAAGAGAGAACTTTGAGATGCGTTGGCGGTACATGGATTTTGTCGGAGTATATCTAACACTTGTGACATCTCCTCATGTACTTGTAGTAGTCGGATTCCATGGTCAACCAGTAGTACCCTGCTCTCAGAATTTTTCTCGCCATTGTGTGTCTGTTGGCATGAGTGCCAAAGGATCCTTCGTGAATTTCTTTTATCAGCATGTCTGCTTCTGGTCTGTCTATGCATCGGAACAAGACCATGGTCAACCAGTAGTACCTTGCTCTCAGAATTTTTCTCGCCATTGTGTGTCTGTTGGCATGAGTGCCAAAGGATCCTTCGTGAATTTCTTTTAGAAGCTGCCTGCCAGTCTTCTGAGGGTTTTTCTGTCTTTCCTTAGTACCCCAGGAGGATACTCTTGTTTTTGAATGAAGCATTTGATATCGTGATACCAAGGTTTGTCGTCTATGACTGCTTCAATCGTGAAGATGTAAGCGGGCCGTTCAAGGTGCATTATGTCGATTTTAGGTAGGTCGTTCCATTGACCTACACTAATTATGGAAGAAAAAGTGGCTAATGCATCAGCCATGTGATTCTCATCACGAGGGATATGATGAAACTCGATTCTATTGAAGAAGGGTAACAACCTTCTTGCATAATCTTTGTAATGAATTAGTCCCGATTGGTATGTGTTCCAATCTCCTTTGATCTGATTGATGACCAGAGCTGAGTCGCCATATACATCCAAGTTTTTGATCCTTAAGTCGATCGCTTCTTCGAGACCCAAGATACAAGCTTCGTATTCGGCCTCGTTGTTTGTACACTTGAATGTAAGTCTGGCCGTGAAAGGAATATGGGTACCCTGAGGTGTTATGATGATTGCCCCAATTCTGTTTCCATAATGATTGACAGCTTCATCAAAAATTAGTCCCCATTAGGAACCTGGTTCTGGCCCTTCATTGGATAGCGGTTCATCGTAATCTTTCATTTTCAAGTACATGACATATTCGTCTGGGAAGTCAAATCCGGCTGATTCTTGATCGTCAATCGGTTGGTGAGCCAAATGATCGGCTAAAACACTTCCTTTAACGGCTTTCTAAGCGTGGTACTCTATGTCATATTCTGATAACAACATCTGCCAACGGGAAATCCTTCTAGTGAGAGCAGGCTTTTCAAATACATACTTGATTGGATCCATTTTGGAGATTAACCAAATACTGTGACGAATTATATACTGGCGAAGACGTTTGGCTGACCAAGCCAGAGCACAGCAAGTTTTCTCAAGCATAGTGTACCGAGTCTCGCAGTCGGTGAATTTCTTGCTCAAATAATAGATGGAAGACTCTTTCCTTTTCGTTTCGTCTTGTTGGCCAAGTACACAGCCCATGGAGTCTTCCTGGACTGTGAGGTAAATGATCAGTGGTCTTCCTTCCACTAGAGGTGATAGAATCGGTGGGTTCAACAGGTATTCCTTGATACTGTCAAAGGCGGTTTGGCAGTCCTTTGTCCAAACAAAGTCCTGGTTCTTTTTGAGTAATTTAAAGATCGGCGCGCATGTCACGGTCATGAGGAATATAAATCTGGAAATGTAATGCAAACGTCCCAGGAATCCCCTGACTTGTTTTTCAGTTTTTGGGGAAGGCATTTCTTAAATGGCCTTGACCTTGTCAGGATCGACCTCAATTCCTTCTGGCTGACGATGAACCCTAAAAGTTTCCCTGAACGGACACCGAAGGTGCATTTATTGGGATTCAAACGGAGTCTGTACTTTCTCAACCGCTCAAATAGTTTTGACAGGTGGGTCACATGCTCCTCTTCTATTTTTGATTTGGCAATCATATCATCGACATATACCTCGATTTCTTTGTGTTTCATGTCATGAAACAGAGTAGTCATGGCCCTTTGATAGGTTGCCCCTGCGTTCTTCAAACCGAACGACATTACCTTGTAACAAAAGGTACCCCATGGGGTAATGAACAAATTTTTCTCCACGTCTTTCGGCGCCATTTTGATTTGATTATAGCCCGAGAATCAATCCATAAAGGAGAAAACTTTGAACTTTGATGTACTGTCTACCAGCATGTCAATGTGTGGTAAAGGAAAGTCATCCTTTGGACTAGCCTTGTTTAGATCTCTGTAATCGACACACATTCTAACTTTTCCGTCCTTTTTTAGACGGGTACGATGTTGGCTAACCATTGAGGATATTCTGATGTAGCGAGGAAACTCGCGTCAATCTGTTTCTGTACCTCCTCCTTGATTTTGATGGCCATGTCAGGGTGAGTCCGTTTGAACCTTTGTTTTACTGGCGGGCATTCTGATCTCAACGGTAGATGATGTTCCACGATGCTGGTATCTATCCCTAGCATGTCCTGATAGGACCAAGCAAATCCATTGGGAAACTCTTTGAGAAGCTTTATCAAATCCTCTTTGACAGTTGGACTAAGCAGTGCCCCAATCTTGATTTCTTTTCTCTCTTCTTCTGAACCCAAGTTGACCGTTTCCAACGGCTCTTTGTGAGGTTTAATGGACCTTTCCTCTTGTCTAAGTAATCGGGAGATCTCTTCTGGAATTTCGTCGTCAACTTCTTCTTCAGCCCCAAATACTGGAAATTCAAAGTTGGGAGAAGGCATCGGATCGTACATTTCAAAGGGGTTTAAAACAAGCAATCTGCATGACGTGATGATTTGTGTTTAGAAGAGAGAGAGAGAGAGAGAGAGAGAGAGAGAGAGAGAGAAAATGCAAGTGTGTGCAGTGTATTTTCTGATAACTGCTTATTTTTATTATTGAGTTATTTTTTAGGATTACCATTTTCTGAAAAAAAAGAAAAAGAAAACGACAATTAATGCGGAGATTACAGAACGACGTTATTTTATTTATGAACGGTCGATTCTTGAAACTACAACCCTATAAAACAAAACTTTGTCGCTTTGGGCGAAGTGAAGAGGGATAATTACAGAAAGTGAGCCCTATCAAAACATTTGTTTCACTTGAGCAGGGTGAAAGGTTAAGATGAAGACGACAATTACTTTGACTTATGAACAATCTTCGAAACATCGACAACAACCCATTGGCGGCGAACTCTTCGGTGAATCACAAAGTTTGGTACCTTCCTTGGTTTGTCTTCAAAAATAACATTGATTTCTGGCAGAGCAGGATCATTGGAATCTGTTTCCCAGGCAGAGTTGTCGTAGGAGGATTCCTCAGTTGTATTTTGCAGGGTATTTGTGCTCTTAGGCAAATCTCCCCATCCAGTTGGTTGGATATCTTCGAGCCTGATACGAGAGCTTTCAGGAGCCGTGTATTTGACCATGAAGTCGTATTTCCCACTCGGTTGCCTCAAGGTGTCCCACACTTCTTTGGAACTGGAGGAGTCATCTCTCTCGATGACGTTGACCTCAGGAAAAGCATAGTTGATAAACTCTAGTCCGACAAATGTTACAAATTCATCGTCATGCTGGATATTTTCTGAATGACCTGAGTATTGATCCCATGACATGGTGGGGACGCAGGTATTCTGTTCCATGATGTTCAGCTGATTTTCATTGTTCGACTGATTTTCTTGCCCCAAGTCTCCGGGGTACGACTTCCAGATAGGCAGGCCATCCATTGGGCCATAATAGTCATGGTCAAAGTTGTCCTTCATTAGAGTGTCCTCCTCTAATGAGTTAGGCGGAGCACAACATCCTTTCGGATCACAATCTCCATATATCATTTTGACATCTGACCTTGGTATAAATCTCGGACTCTGTGCGGGATAGAAAAATGGCGTAGGCACCTCTTCCTGAGACATATAATCGTCCTTGTTAAGATAGGACTTCCACTTTTCCTCTGTATCGGAGGGATCTCCCTCGTTGATGGTATGGACTGCTTGAGGCACTGGGTGAAGGAAACCTCCACTGTGGAAGAAGTCCTGAATGGGATGAAGACTTTCATCGCTAGCAGCAGTCTGGGTGCAGGTCGCAGAAAAACCAAGACCCTTCTTTATTTTATTATCAGTAGGAATGACACGTTGTCCCCATCATTTTGCGTTGTTATTCTCGATTACTTTGAGAGCATCTTTGTACGAGGAGATTGAAGTTCCCTCCTCTGATTGATTCTCATTGCTCACCGAAAGGGCTTGGAACTGAGTCCCAACGACCTCCTCGGGTTCTACACAAGTAGATAATGACAGGTTACTCACGATCAAGGTTTGTTCTCCACAGACCGTGACGAGTTGATCGCTCTTGACGAACTTCAGTTTCTGGTGCAGGGTCGAAATGACTGCCCCAGCCTGATGTATCCAAGGTCTTTCTAATAAACAGTTGTACGCTGCCCGGACGTCTATGACCTGGAAAGTGATTAGGAAAGTGTGAGGACCGATAGTTATTGGAAGGTCGACTTCGCCGATAACTGCTTTCTGAGATCCGTCAAAGGCTTTAACGATGACCTCACTGCCCCTCATCGGGGGTCCTTTGAATGATAGTCGCATTAAAGTGGACTTCGGCAAAACGTTGATGGCCGATCATGTGTCTACCAGTACGCTGGCTAAAGCATCATCCTGGCAGTTAACTGTGATATTGAGCGCCATGTTGTGACTTTTGCCCCCCTCTGGAAAATCCTCATCACTGAATCCTAAGTTGTTGCAGGAAGTGATGTTAGAGATGATGCTATCGAACTGTCGTATTGACACATCCTGTTCCACAAAGGCCTGCTCTAAGACTTTCTGTAGAGCCTCTCTGTGGGCTTCGCAACTGAGTAAAAGTGATAGTACTGAGATCTTTGAAGGAGTTTGTAACAGTTGATCAACAATGTTGTATTCACTACTTTGGATGAGCTTCAACATCTCATCGTCGTTCTTTGAAAGGTCGGGATTACTGGATTGACCGACTGATGGATCAGGAGCTTCTGTTGAAAGTTCCTTTTCTTTGGTAGGTTCCCCAACTCCTCGGTTGAAGATTCGACCGCTCCGTGTTACTCGACTGATGTCTGCAATATTCACGACGGAGGGTAATGGAATTTCCTTTCCATTCTCAATTATTGTTGCACCGTATTTGTATGGGATCGCCTTAGCTGATTCATACGGTAATGGTCCTAGTAGATAGATAACTACAGGAGCTTTCTGATTTTTCTGACTGTCGTAAGTAACTTCAATCAGTTCTTAGCTAAGAACCTTAATTTGTCAAGTAGAGGGATGATGGTACAAACATACTTGTTCCTCTCAGGATCAGATATTGCAACCACATCTTTGATTTGATCAGTGAAGTAGTCTGGCATCCAGTTGATTGGCTCGGAACTCAGACATGGGTGAATCTCTTTTCAGTCCAACTGACCTTGAAGGGCTGCTTGCACGAGGTAGCATCTTTGGTTATTCTACGAGCAGACTCTACAGCGCTCGTAGTTATGTGGTGGAACCTGGCCACGTCCGCTTTGAATGCAGTGTAACCTCACTAGGTCCATTTCCATAAACCGGACATCCTGACTTTGATGCCGAGTAGGGTTTCCATTAAGCACACTGATTTGTTGTGTGTCTTCATCCAGATATATTGGAAGCCACCAGTGGTTTAACAAGTGTTGTAAAGTTCTCTGAACGAGAGCGCACCCTTAGTTACTCTCACAACATCCTTTACAGCTCAGATAATCATGTGAAGTGAGAAAATCGAGTTGGACCTGCCTGGCATGTAACTCTACCAAGCTGGTATTCATCAGACGAATATCAAAGATTTGAATCATGTTGATCTGATAAGGATTTTTATCATGGTAGTCCTGGATCCATTGAAGATCCATCTGACGCTGGAGGGCCTCTTGTACGAAAGAGCATCCCTGTTTGTTTACCGAGCAAGTCAGACAGGAATTGTAATCGTGCCGCGGTAGATTATGATATTGGCTTTGCCTTGAGTGCATCACCACCAGGTTGACATTCATTGCATGGATGTCGTGGTTCTGAATGATGTTGGAATTCGTATAGGTCATGTTGACTCCACGAACTCAATGCTCTTGGATCCATCCGAGATCCAATTGTTCCTGTAGAGCTGATTGCACCACAGAACATCCTTGATTGTTTTTAGAGCAGATATCACACTGGTGATAATTATGAGGTGGCACATGTCCATATCCGCTCTGTCTACAATGCATCTTGACTAAATTGGCCCTTAACAAGAGTATATCATGAATTTGATAGGTGTTGTTAGACTCTCCCTCTATCAAATTGACTGCAGCTTTCTCATGTTGAGGCAGCGGGTTTGTGAGAACATTTGGATTTGTATCCTTGAAAGATAAGACCCCACTCCTAACAAGCTTTTGTACGTCGGATTTGAAACTGAGACAGTTTTCTATGTTATGCCCAGGTCCTCCTTGATGGTAAGGACAAGTCTGATCTGTTTTGAACCAGAAAGGCGGATTTTCCGGTACTGTAAGAGGAGACTTAGTTTGGACGTGCCCCTTGACCAGTAATTATGGAAGCAATTCCGCGTACAACATGGGTATAGGGCCGAACCCTGGTGGTCGCGTTGTACGGTTGTTGTTGTACGGAGGACGAGTCTGCTGAAGAGACCGTTGTGTCCTTTGCTGAAGTTGATGTTGATTAGGTTGGCTCTGAGCATCCTGAGGTTGATACGTAGGAACAGACGTGGGATTGATAGCAGGAGTTACAACTGCTACTGGTTGATATCGTCGCCTTTGCTTTCCGAGAGAGATATTACCGATATCTTGCTCTTTTTTCTTAGGGAGAGCACTACCGTATCATTTTGTACTACTTGATGATCCAGCGTCTTTAACTAAACGTCCTTCCCGGACGGTTTCCTCAAGACGAACTCCCATGCCCACCATTTCGGTGAAGTCACTAGGCGCACTGGTGACCATTCTGTCGTAGTAAAATGAGCTTAAGGTCTTTAAGAAGATCTTTGTCATCTCATTTTCCTCAAGAGGTGGAGAAATCTGGGCGGAAATTTCATGCCATCTCTAAGCGTACTCCTTAAAGGTTTCCTTGTCCTTTTGCGACATCGATCTGAGTTGATCTCTATCTGGTGCCATGTCCAAATTGTATTTATATTGTTGAACGAAAGCAGCGCCAAGATCTCTGAATGTGCCGATCGTAGCACGATTTAAACCCATGTACCATTTGAGTGCAGCACCGGTTAAACTATCCTGAAAGTAGTGAATCAGTAGCTCTTGGTTCTTTGTCTGAGCTGACATTCGTCGAGCGTACATCACTAAATGACTTTGAGGGCAAGAGTTACCCTTGTACTTTTCAAAATCGGACTCCTGGAATTTTTGTGGAACTTTCACATTGGGGACCAAGCAAAGGTCTGCGGCGTCCTTTCCAAATAAATCCTGACCGCGAAGGGCTTGCAGTTCTTGCTACATTTCCAGGAATTGTTCCTGGAACTCATTCATTTTGTCGAACATGTTGTCGTTTCCACCAGAAGGTATCTATGGAACCTGTCCTTCCAGGACAGTGTGTACCACGGGTGGTGGTATAGTCATTATGGCCGAGACTCTCAGTTCCTTTCGAAGTTTGTAACCTTCAGGAGTTGTTGTCATGCCCCTGGCATCTTCACTTTCCCGAAGTTTGTAACCTTCAGGCCCAGCGGTTCCTGCTGCGGTTCCTTGATCCTCATTGATCGTCGGAACATATCCTTCCGGGATATAGTTAATAGGCATGCCCCAGGGACGATCTTTCGGCATTTTGTACCTAGGATCATATTTCTCCACTATGGGTGTAGATGTGATCTCTGAGATCACTGTCCTTTGTTGTTGCATTTGAGCATCTGCTAGAGCTTGGATGTCGTTATGAAGCTTTCTCAGATCCTTTTTCAGAGTGTCGATCTCTTCCCTCAACTCTCTGTTCTCTTCCTCGAGATCATCCATCTTTTTCTGACGATTGGCCCTAGTATTGTATGAATGAGACAGCTTGACTCTAAAATCGAGACGCAAACTTGAGATTCGTAGGTAAGAAGAATGTGTTAAGTGAGAATGATGAATGATATGCAATGATTATTTTAATTGTATTTTTTTGTTTATTCAAAGTAAACTTCGACAATTAGATTGGAAATATCAAACAGTGGGGAAACCCCGTTTTATTGAATTCAAAGAATTGCGGAAACGGAAATACAGTAAATTACAAAGTGTTGCGAAAGGAAATCTAAACTAATGGATCCTGAGTCCTCTCTGAAGAGAGCTCACATGCTGGTTCTGGTGCTTTCCTTTTCTTTGACCAGGGCTCTTCAGCCGTTGTCGGGTTGTCATTCCTTTTCCAAGTGAAAGGAGCGAGCAAATTCCTTTGGTCATCTTGATTTTCTACAGCATGTTGCTCAAAAATCTCAATCAGAGCGTCTTTTTCTTTTAATTGCTGCTGTATTTTCTTACACTCCACATTGAGAATGCGGTACTTGTTCCTCCAAGACCTCTTCTCCTACTGAACTTTGCTGATAGTAACCTGAAGTTTTTCCATCTCAGACATAAAATAAAGAGCAGAGTCCCTTAATGGAAGAACTTCCTGATGAGGGTAAGGCATTCTCAGCTTGAGAGCTCTAGTTTGTACCCAGTGGAGATAAGGCTCCACCGAGACACAATCTGGTTTTCCTAGAGACTCTCTTCCTTTCCTGTGAATGTGTTTCCAAGCATGCATTATTTTTGTCTTTAGTGTCCTGTCATTTTCTCCTTCCTTGAAGAAAAGACCTTCCAGATGAGCATTACGCGGGACATGTCTTATTGGGTATCCAAATTGACGACGAACGAGAATTGGATAATAGTTGATTCCTTCCTTAGTTCCTATAAGGGGTACATTTGGGAAATTTCCACAATGGTAAATGATCATGATCCTGTCATAGATTCGATTGTACCAATCGATGTCAGAGTTGGTAAGAGACATGATTCTCTGCGACCAACGTAAAGTATTATTTTGATCCCAAAATGCCGCAGACTTGGGCAAGTGGGAAGTGAACCATTTGTACAGCAAGGGTACACAACACGTGATCATTCCTCCGCTATATAAATTCCTTAAGTGTACCGAATGATAAGTATCTGCAAGCAAAGTCGGTACAGGGTTTCCAATCAGAAAAATCTTAATGGCGTTGATATCTACGAAGTTATCAATGTTGGGAAACAAAAATAACCCGTAGGTAAGAAAAACAAAGATGCTCTCGAAAGCGGCCATGTTCTCCATACTAGCAAAGTACAGAGCTTTCTTTATCAAGAATTGGGCTGGCAAACCCTGGATTCCACCCTTAGTGGTCATGTGAGTCCTGACTTCTGACTCGTCAAAATAAGTTGCTCTTGCAATGGTCTGATCCTTTGGAATTTCTTCCAGTCCAGAAAAGGGAGCTTGATCAGTAATATGTAAATCAGTCAGGTGAGAATACTCCTCCAGCGTTGGTGCAAGCTGATAATTCGGGAATGTGAAACAGTGATAAACTGGATCGTAGAACTGGATTAACATGGACAGGATTCCTTCAATTACGTGGACCCTTAACAAGGACAGCAGTCCTCCATACTTGGCTCTGAAAGCCTCGTGGTTGGTAATCATTCTCGCCAAACCTCTCAAATCCTCTAGCTTTAGAACCTTGAAGGTGTACTTATGAGTCTTCCTTCTACCGAAATCCATTAGCACAATCCTTTTATCAGACATTTGCAATCATTGTCTTAGTTTAATTTGAAAAGGAGAGATTAGAAGAGAAGATTTTTTTTCTTTGAATGTTTTTTAAATGAATGTATGAATGCAGCACACAAAAACATAGAAAAAACATGGGGTCAAAGGGTCGGTGTCATGAAGTCAAGGCTTTACCCCCCCCCCCCCCCCCCAGAGGTTTATACTGGTGATTTTTTGTAGCTGTCCGCAAAATCATTGACCCCTCTTGGGATAACAACAACAAGCGGATCGCCAGCGAGATGATGTATCCTAGAGCGATCTCAGATAAGGGTAGTATCGCGTGACAACTATTTCTGATAGCTTCCGCACTACAAAATGGCTTAAGTCTACTAAAAACCTCAGCTTCTCAGATAACCCAGTCGACCACACTACTTTCAACAACCGGAGTCGTATAGGCAATGTATCTGCAAAGGGAGTCTCCACTGAGTTTAATGGTCGATCGGGGACTCTTAACTTGGATTCACTCCCCGTAAGATTACCCGCATTGCCATCACCTATCTTAGGTGTATACTCAATCTTTCCACATGCGGCATCACACGCATTCCCATTAGCAGAAAAATAAACACAGATATCAATTAGGAAAAGCAGTATATATATTTGTCTTAATCATCCTAGACCTCTAGTCTTATGATCCTATACAGAAAATAACTCCCCAGCAGGGTCGTCATTTCTGTGACATTTTGAGAACTTAAGGTTTTCTATCAAAGATTTTAAGAAAGGGGCCCCGCGATGGGCGCCATTATTTCTGTAGCGCGATTTTTGTGGTCCTGAGTCACTATCGCTTGGGGTACTACATTTCGATTCATTTTTTATCCTATTGAGCTGATTAAGGAAGGGAAATAGATGTCTCAAATTAACCCTGCTTGCATACTGAGTTTGAACAGCGGTCTGTTAGGTTACAGATGGTATGTGGATGTGGGGCCCAATCTTTGATTATTTCGTTAAGAACACAATGTCTGGATTATTTGTGAGGTTTTTGGTAATGTGTTTAGATTTGATGCTTTTGGGTTGATTTGGTGGAGATACTGGGTTTTGGGTTTTTGATTGGTATGCTCGTTAAGATTTTTTCAATCTTATGCCTACGTATTCCCGTTTGATGAAACAGGGAAATCAGAGCGATCGTAGTTCCTCCTATTCTATGGGAAGAAAAAAGGTTGTTTTGGTGTCTTGTTCAAAGCCCAATACGTGAAGCTAAATGTGGTTTGTATCTTGTTCAAAGCCCAAGATGTGAAGCTGAAGGATCTATTTGTATCTTGTTTGAAGCCCAAGATGTGAAGCTAAAGGGTTTATTGATGAGAGAGAATTTGTCATCTCTAAAAGGGTATATTTGGTCTATTTGTCACAACTGTTGGGTGACTGATTATAAAGGAGAAATACTTTAATTGGGTTATGTGAATCCAGCAACGCCATAATTTCCTTTATAGGGGATTTTTAACCTGAAGGAGAAGACTTTAACTCAGTTTAGAGCAATGCCATCTTTCCTTAGGAATTTCTCATGCTAAAAGAGGGACAGTGGCGTGGATGTAAATAATCCAGAGGCTTACCGCTTACAGCAATTTAGATGAAAGAAAAGGAGTTGTTGATGTTTATATACTGTGAGCAAGGCACAGATTTTGATGCTAAAAGGTTGATTGACTCAACCGGGGTTTTCTTATACAAAGCCTAAGAGGAGGCTACTGACCCAACAAGAGGGTGTTTTTATGTGTCTCGTACGAAGCCCGAGAGAGAGGCTAAAAGGGTTGACTCAAAAAGAGAGTGCTTTTATGTGTCTTGTACGAAGCCCAAGACGGAGGCTAAAAGGTTTTGACTCAACATTTGAGTCTTTTATACTCAACAAGAGAGTGATTTTTATCTCGTACGAAGCCCGAGATGGAGGCTAAAAGGGGTTTGACTCAACAAGAGAGTCTTTTATACTCAACAAGAGAGTGTTTTAGTATCTCGTAAGAAGCTCGAGATGGAGTCTAAATAGGTTTGACTCAACAAGAGAGTCTTTTATACTCAACAAGAGAGTGTGAAAAGGTTAGCTCCGCTGGGGAGAATCATTGTACGAAGCCCAAGAGGTGGTTATTTATGTTGGTGACTGTTTCAGTTTAGTGACTGTAGCGAGCGATTTTGGATGCGGTTCTTAAGCGTTGGTCGCTCTCTGCGGTTTGAGCTTTGACTACAGGTCGATTCATTTTTTATCCTATTGTGAGCTGAATAAGGAAGGGAAATAGATGTCTCCAATTAACCCTGCTTGCATACTGAGTTTAAACAGCGGTCTGTTAGGTTACGGATGCTATCAATGTGGGGGGCCTTTGTACTGGTTATTTGTATTTTTGCCAATACTGTTTTCTTTCTTTTTTACCTGGGCAGAAGGTTTCTGGCGGGGAACAAGGATTAGGATGTTAGGACTGATGCTTTTGAAATGCTGCTTTTGATTGATGGAGATATGGGATTTGGGTTTTTTGTTGATTGTGCTCGCTAAGATCTTTTCTTTCGATCTTATGCCTACGTATTCCCGTTTACCGAAACAGGGAAATCAGAGCGTTCGTAGTTCCTCCTATTATATGGGAGGAAATTGGTTTTTGGTGTCTTGTTCAAAGCCCAAGACGTGAAGCGAAAGGTGGTTTGTATCTTGTTCAAAGCCCAAGATGTGAAGCTGAAAGGTCTATTTGTGTCTTGTTCAAAGCCCAAGACATGAAGCTGAAAGACCTCGGCTTTAGAGAGAATTTGTCATCTCTAAAGAGGGGATAAGGAGAATTACTTTAACTGGGATACGCGGATCCGAGCAATGCCATAATTTCCGAAGAAAGGGTTTTAACCTGAAGGAGAAGACTTTAACTCAGTGTAGAGCAATGCCATCTTTCCTTAGGAATTTCTCATGCTAAAAGAGGGACAGTGGCGTGGATATAGATGATCCAGAGGCTTGCCGCTTACAGCGATTAGATGAAGGGGAAGGAGTTGTTGATGTTTGTATACTGTGAACGAGGCACAGCTTTGATGCTAAAAGGTTAATTGGATCAACCAGTGGTTTTCTTATATAAAGTCTAAGAGGAGGCTAATTTTGTGTCCCGTACAAAGCCCGAGAGAGAGGCTAAAAGATTTTGACCCGACGATGGAGTCTTTTGGTATCTCGTATAAAGCCCGAGATGGAGGCTATTTGACTCAACAAGGGAGTTTTTTGTATCTCGTATGAAGCCCGAGATGGAGGCGATTGTTTGTTTGGCTCAATAAGAACCTTTTTGTATCTCGTACAAAGCCCGAGATGGAGGCGAAAGGGGGGTTGACTCAACGAGGGAGTCTCTTATGTGTCTCGTACAAAGCCCTAGATTGAGGCTAAACGTTGTTTGACTCCGCTGGGAAGAATCATTTGTACAAAGCCCAAGAGAAGGCTAAGGTTATTGTTTCAGTTAAGTGACAGGACCAGTATACTAATTTTGAAAGAGAAAATTAGTTCTTATATGAGCATCACTGTACTCATGGGTTAGATCTGAGGATCGGGGTTGTTTCCTTTTCTTTGGGGAAACTGGAAATCCAAAGGGTATTGAGACTGTCCGAGTCTGCGGGTTTCCTTCCTATTTAATGAAGGGGTCACTTGAGAATGTCTTTTGAGACTCAAGGAAGTTAAACTGTCTGTGTCTAGAGTTTTATCTTTCGTACTAAGCTTTGAGAAACAGTAGTAGACTCTATGAAAGGACTGTTCTATGAGGATGACTAGGTTCTGTTCCTATACCTCTAGGAGGTCGTCGGGACAATTTGTACGAAGCCCAAGAGGAGGCTGGGAACTTATAAGAAGCCGACGGGCCCTTGTACGAAGCCCAAGAGGAGGCTATCATTCCCGGAGGAAGAGATCATTATACGAAGCCTAAGAGGAGGCTGTGAATACTTCTAAGAAGCCGTAGTGTCCTTGAATAATGCCCAAGAGGAGGCCGATGCTTTTAAGAAGCCCGTGGGTCTATCATCTCCTTTCCATTAGGAGAGATAACTCTTTTAAAGATAAAAACCACTGGTAAACGTGCGAGGTTTACTATCCAGCGACTTTTAGCTTTTAAAGAGGGTTCCTTAGTTAAGGTCCAAGATTATGACCGTAGTGGGTACCCAAACCCCGAGACATTCAAGGCAAGCTATCCACAAGGAATAGATCAAGTCAGGAAAGTTCGAGAATTTGGAAGACACTCAAAGATGCCATTCACGGAGAATACATTCATCTTGGGGAGTAGAGCTTCTTGACGATTCCTAAGGAGGACAGCCGAAGAGAAGACTGTATCTGGTGCTCCTATTGGGGATCTAGGCGTCTATTTCTACGAATAAATGAAACGGCGTCACCTAGTTCTAGACGTAGTAGCCGGGGAAACTCGAAATATCTATACTATTATTACACAGTAGATATGAGTTTATGAAAGGAGACTTACAGTGAGCAGCCCCACAATACAGTTTATAATATGAAAGCAGTAAACGAAAGCGATAACCACTTACTCGGTTGGAGTGCTTCCATGCTGTTTGGTTAGTTGTTCAACAAAGAAAGATTGAAAACAACAGTATATTCAAAATTAAAGGAGAAAGAAAGATTTGGGGCTTACAGCTCAAGGAGAGGCCCAGGGTTTTATCAGTGAGCGCACTATTTAACTTTGTACAGCGGGACTTATACAAGTGACTGGGGCCCAAAAAGGTTTTCTGTACAAAGGGATGGGTCTTACACTCTCTCAAGAGGCCCAAAAAGGTTTAAAGAAAAAAAGAGTGGGGCTTATAACACGAGGGTAGGCCCAAATGATTTTTCGTTTAAAAATGGCGATCGCGCCGAGGTTTTCTTTTAACGCAGAGGGACTTATACAATAAGTGAGGCCCAAAATGTTTTGGTTAAAAGGGGGATTGGGTCTTACACTCTAATAGAGGCCCAAAGTGTTTTGAATGGGTCTTATAGCTCAAGGAGAGGCCCAGTTGGCCCAGATGATTTTTATTTTTAAACGGGCGACGATCGTGCCGTTTACTTGTACAGAGGGACTTATACAATGAGTGAGGCCCAAAATGTTTTTGTACAAGGGGGGATGGGTCTTACACTCTCTCAAGAGGCCCAAAAAGGTTTAAAGAAAAAAAGAGTGGGGCTTATAACACGAGGGTAGGCCCAAATGATTTTTCGTTTAAAAATGGCGATCGCGCCGAGGTTTTCTTTTAACGCAGAGGGACTTATACAATAAGTGAGGCCCAAAATGTTTTGGTTAAAAGGGGGATTGGGTCTTACACTCTAATAGAGGCCCAAAGTGTTTTGAATGGGTCTTATAGCTCAAGGAGAGGCCCAGTTGGCCCAGATGATTTTTATTTTTAAACGGGCGACGATCGTGCCGTTTACTTGTACAGAGGGACTTATACAATGAGTGAGGCCCAAAATGTTTTTGTACAAGGGGGGATGGGTCTTACACTCTCTCAAGAGGCCCAAAAAGGTTTAAAGAAAAAAAGAGTGGGGCTTATAACACGAGGGTAGGCCCAAATGATTTTTCGTTTAAAAATGGCGATCGCGCCGAGGTTTTCTTTTAACGCAGAGGGACTTATACAATAAGTGAGGCCCAAAATGTTTTGGTTAAAAGGGGGATTGGGTCTTACACTCTAATAGAGGCCCAAAGTGTTTTGAATGGGTCTTATAGCTCAAGGAGAGGCCCAGTTGGCCCAGATGATTTTTATTTTTAAACGGGCGACGATCGTACCGTTTACTTGTACAGAGGGACTTATACAATGAGTGAGGCCCAAAATGTTTTTGTACAAGGGGGGATGGGTCTTACACTCTCTCAAGAGGCCCAAAAAGGTTTGAAAGTGATTTATGAGGGTTGAATTAATCCAAAACCCTAATTTGTTTTCAAAATGTAATTAATTGAATAAAAATTCAATTAAAATGATCAAAAATTGTTTAACACATGGAAAACAAATTGTGATCTTGGGTTAATGCTTCAAGAATTAAGTATTGACCTACAAAATAATTAGAAAGCATTAAAAGTTGCAAAATCAATGTAGAAAAAATATTTAAAATGCCAAAAACAATCAAAATATTAATTCTTTACAAAAATATCAATTATATGAAATAAATAATATTTTTGGGATTTTTTGTGAAAATAAAATATTTTAACATTTTTGTGAATTATTAAAAAAAGAATCAACTCAAAATCATTAAAACTCAGAGAGAAATTAATTTTTTAATCAATTAAACAAAATCACAAAATTCAAATATTTGAATATATGAAAAATGGCGCCAAGAACAGCTGAAGAGCACGCGCGTGTTCTTGGTTTCTCAGATTTGCATTTTCTATCCAATCTCCATGAATACGTAATCATATCATGTAATCCACATATCATTATGCTCGTCTCAACCTCACGATCATGTCTATGTACTTTAATTTCATTTAAATTAAACATACAACAAGAAATCACGAAGAGACCTCAAGAACCCTAATTTCTGCATGAAGGCTAGGATTTTTTATACACGATTCAAACAATGCAATTAATTGAGGGAAAACATTCCATGCATGATTATGAACATATGGCCAAATTATTGTGCGAGGAAATATGCATAGATTGATAGATGACCAAGTATGTGCTTACCTCTAGGCCGTGACTGCAAGTTCAAAGTGATTTTTGATTTGGAGGTGTTACAGATGAGTTGTGATGATCTGAACAGCTTCCCTACACCCTATGGATTGTGTTTGGATGGTTGGACTAGATTGAAATTGGCTGGATCATTTTGTGGTACCTCTGCTGCACTTTGGTTAAAACCTTGAGCAACCAGCTGGTGATTTTGTGAAATTGATGTTTCAGAAGTAATCTAAGTGTTTGATCAGCTCATATGTGATGTATGTGAGGTGTGTGAGTGATTGGTTTGATTGGAATTGCTCTCAAACTCAAAACCCGATAGTGACTTGCCTTAGAAGGCAAAATTGGAGTGAAAGAAGAGATTTTGAGGAAAGCATCTGTTAGATGGCTTTGTTGTACTCAAACTGACCACAATTGAGCTCTATTTATAGTAGAGCAAGTTTGTTTTGGGATCCACGGTGAATGGCAACTGCAGCAGGTGTTTCCTCAAAGTTGGCCAATGGAAATGCAAGTCTCCTCTAGCCATTGACTAGAGGTTAGGGCACAGAGCTTTGGTTCCCTTGGTCTTGGATAAGTCTTGACTGATTTCAGATGAGAATGGCTCAGTCCATGCCACCTTGATGGTTCCATTGAATGCCTCATTCCAAATTTGAAGTCTTGTCCCTATTTTGGCCATTCTAGGTTCAACATGCTATTTCTTGTTCCATGGACTTTGGAGGCTTGGCTCAGTGATTGTCCCCTTTAGATTCAATCCTCTGAGGTGTCCAAGTGGATAGGAGCAATTGAATTTGGATGATTTTGGCAAATCGACCAAAGTTGCAAATTCTGCCTTGCCTTGACAGATTTTAGCAAGGCAACTTGGCAATGTTGTATCTCATGGTGTAGGTTGAATTTGGCAATGTTCTTGGCCATTTTGGAAAGCTCTTACATGATACAACAACTGTTTGAACAAGTTTGGTTTTGATCTCTTTTGATTCCAAGTGAAAAATCCCCCTACATTTGGCAAAAAGTGAGGCAGAATCTGACTTAGTGAAAATTTCACTAAGTGTTGGAAAAAATGACATTTTCACTTTTCAGCCACTTTGATCACTCCATAACTCAAAATCCTTAATGAATTGGAATGAGTTGTAGTTGAAGTTTTTGTAGGTGATAATGAGGGCTACAAATCCATCTTTGGATGAGAAAAAATGGCCTTGTGGTTTAGGAGTTATGGTCTTCCAAAGTTGGTACCTTTGCCACTTTATTTTTAACTTAGAAAAATTTCTAAGTTTTATGGTTACCCCTTTTACAAGTTATCTCACTTTTCTTGATTTTTCTTGATGAATGATGACTCAAATCATACATTAACATCATTTTAGGGTTAAAAATCCATTTTGGTGAAAAATCTCAAAAAGTCAAAGTTGACTTTTGTGCACAGTTGACTTTTTATCAGATGAATTCCAAACTGTTCAATTCTTCAGGAAATCATGTCCTTGACCTAAATCAAACTTGATGGACATGTTCCATGGGTATCATGGGGTATATTGAGGTATGTCCTAGGGCTTGGGAGCTTGTCCTGCTCAAAAGTCAAAGTTACAGTTGACTTTTCTCTTAAAACCCTAATTGTGGTGCAGATGAAATTGAGACTTGTTGCTCAAGCTTCTTGGATTAATCCATTGTTCCAAATGGATCAATATAGTTCATTAGAGACCCTCAAATCATGTCTTGAGGTCTTGGCTCTTGATTTGCCCTAAAAGTCAACTTAGGGGTGAATTAGGTCAAGAAACCCTAATTCCTGATTTTTTGATGAATGCATCCCCTGAGGCAAAATTGACTTGATGCATGGGTTTATGAGGTTCCATGAAGTATATTAGGTTATGTTTTGGATCATTGCCTTGTGCCCAGATGAAAATTTCCATCTGGAGGCCCTGGTCGACCAAAACCCTAATTTGGTGACACTGTCGATCTTGAGACTTGATCCACCTAGAAGGGAGCAGCCTTGTGCTTAATCCTTGAAGTGGGAGTCCTTTTTGATCCATTGTGGATATTTAAGAGATTAGACAAGTTGAAGATCATGTCATTTCTTGATTGATCCTTTGTCTAAGCACTCAGAGAGGGCTTGAAACCCTAATTTTGATTGTAGTGGATGCTCACCCATCTTTGGGGAGACTAATGAAGCATAAAGGTACATCCATATTGTGATGATGATTTTCACAATGATGGGAAATCTAAGTGGTCAAAATTTGGGGTATTACAGATGCCCCTATTTAATCTTCTTGGACCCGAAGGTGTGAATGACGAAGGAATTCGGGCATTCAGGGTGCAAGAGGCTTAAATATCGGAATACCCGAAATTTTGATGGTGGTTATGAATGGTAGCTTATGCATTCATCTTCTTTAGCTAAGCAATGATGCTTAGAAAAGGTAAACTTCCCCTCGATCCTGGTCTTCAGCTAAGGAACTGGTCTCAGTTTTCTTTTGAAATAAACCTCCCCTTAATCCTGGTTTCTTACCAAGGAACTGGTCTTAGTTTCTGATTTGAACTTCCCCTCGATCCTGGTTTCTTACTAAGGAACTGGTCTCGGTTTCTTTTGTCAATAAACTTTACTGACAAGGGACGCTATTCGTAGCGGCTTTCCTTCAAACTTCTCGCCGAATTTTCCTGGGGAGATGCCATTTGAGTGGAAAAAGTTTTGATGTCAGACTTGCTGGGGAACCCATTCGTCTGAATTGTAGAGGTACACAAACTTTTCTGTTTTGGAGACGCCATTTGTCGATTCTGCTAGGGAAAGCGAGTCTCTTGAGAGACTGTTTTCGTTTGGGATCTTTCATCATACTTTTCTCGGGATCTTCCCGGAGAAACGCCATATGATGGGGTCCAATTTTGAGGTGCCAATGACCTTCTCATCAGTGGTTTTTCGGAGCAAAACTGGCGTGCTGCCGAATCTCTGATCACGAGGCTTTCTCTGTGGATTTTCCTTAATCCGGGAAAGCAAGGATATCATCTTTAATGGCGAAGAGTGACATCTGTTGAAGGTTCTCTGATCTTTCAGAGGTTCAAGTTATCAAAGTGGCCAAGTGCCGACTCTGATCTAAAGATACACTGGTGGCGAGATTGTGCAAACGCAACACTTCCTGACGAGGAAAGAACTGACAAACTCGATTGAGAAAACTGTTTATCACTAGGGGATAAGACCGGCTAGAGTGATAACGATGCAATATGAAATGTAAATGCAAATAAAAAATGCATGAAGTACGTATGTATATGCTGACAAAACTGACGCGACATACAGACTAATGGATGAACACAATTGGATACTCGGCCATCGCGGGGCGAAGAAGTACCGTTGGTCCAAAATAGCAATTCCACCTTGCTTAGGAGAGATAGTCCCGTTGGGAGCTATGTTGATCGGGCTTAGGAGATGAGAACTCGGCCGAGGCGTGTCAGACGAAACAAGGTCTCTGACACAGTTGATCCCTTTATTCAGGAGTACTGGCTTAGAAGGAGTACTTTGATTCTGCACTTTGAAGTTCGCTTACTTCGGGAGAAGCGATCGATGTTCTTCTGATGTTCAACAGTCAAAAGAAATGCCATCTTTAATTTAAAAGCAGAAAAAGTTTAACAAGTAAATTTATTTTTGTTTTATTTCAAGAATCGCTGATTAAGTTTAAACAACGTCGTTCTGTAAAGCTAAAACAAGTAAAGAATTACAAACAAAAGCACAAGGGCTCAAATTTTATTGATAAGATGGAGATCAGCCAAACGCGTGATTCCAAAGAGTATATACAAAGTTAGAAAATGGTAATTTACAGGGAAAAAGGCTACGTTGAAACATAACGACCACTATCCTTCTACCAACTTTGAATTCGGGACATCCTGAGCTTCTGTTGAAGATGACCTTGACTGGAGTTTTCCTGAAGGATGATGATGCAACTGCTGCTGAGGGACTTGCCTCTGTTGAACATAGTTACTTGCCATTATCCCTAACTTTTGCCTGGATTGTACTATGAGATTTCCAATCCATCGGGATGATTCTTTTCATGTCTCTAACTTTTGCCTGGACCGCCCTTTCGAGTTTTCAATCCACCGAGACGTTTTTTTTTTAGTTTTAGGTGAAGTATTTCTTGACTACATCAACATTCGTGGGATAGGCAAATTCCTCTCCGTCCATGGTTGCAAGTCTCAAGGCGTCGCCTGAGAAAGCTTTCGTGACCACATAGGGGCCATCATAATTTGGGGTCCATTTGCCCCGAGAATCAGTGAGAAATGATTGTATCTTCTTGAGCACAAGGTCTCCTTTCCTGAAGACACGAGGTCGGACCTTTTTGTCAAACGCCCTCTTCATTCTTTGCTGATACAACTGACCATGGCATAGTGCCGTGACTCGTTTTTCCTCGATCAGATTCAATTCCTCGTGTTGACTTTGACACCATTCAGCTTCGATGAGCTTAGCTTCCATCAATACCCGGATTGATGGGATCTCTACTTCTATGGGGAGAACTGCCTCCATGCCATATACTAGAGAGAAAGGGGTTGCCCCTGTTGAAGTGCGGACAGATGTTCGATAACCGTGAAGAGCAAAGGGTAGCATTTCGTGCCAATCTTTATAGGTTACAACCATCTTTTGAACGATCTTCTTGATGTTCTTGTTAGCCGCTTCTACCGCCCCGTTCATCTTGGTTCGGTAGGGAGATGAGTTATGGTGTTCGATCCTGAACTCTGCACACAACTCTTTCATCATCTTATTGTTCAAGTTAGATCCATTATCAGTAATGATCTCGCTTGGAACACCATAACGGCATATGATATTGTTTTTGATAAATCGGACCACCACTTGTCGGGTTACATTGGCTAATGACACTGCTTCGACCCACTTGGTGAAATAGTCAATGGCTACCAGGATGAACCGATGTCCGTTTGAAGCCTTGGGCTCAATCATACCAATCATATCGATTCCCCATATGGAAAATGGCCACGGGGAAGAAAGAACTTTGAGATGTGATGGCGGTACATGAATTTTGTCGGAGTATATCTGACACTTGTGACACCTCCTCATGTACTTGTAGCAGTCGGATTCCATGGTCAACCAATAATACCTGGCCCTGAGAATTTTTCTCGCCATTGTGTGTCCGTTGGCATGAGTGCCAAAGGATCCTTCATGAATTTCTTTCATGAGCATGTCTGCTTCTGGTCTGTCGACGCATTGGAGCAAGACCATGTCAAAATTTCTCTTATAAAGAGTGTCACCGCTCAGGAAGAAGTTTCCAGCCAATCTTCTGAGGGTTTTCCTGTCTTTTCTGAGTGCCCCAGATGGGTACTCTTGTTTCTGAAGGAAGCATTTGATATCATGATACCAAGGTCTGTCATCTATGACTACTTCAATCGCGAAGATGTAAGCGGGCCGTTCAAGGCGCATGATGTCGATCTTAGGTATGTCATTCCATCGACCTACATTAATCATGGAAGAGAGAGTGGCTAATGCATCAGCCATGTGATTCTCATCACGAGGGATATGATGAAAGTCGACTCTGTTGAAGAAGGGTAACAACCTCCTTGCATAGTCTTTGTAAGGAATCAATCCTGATTGGTATGTGTTCCAATCTCCTTTTATCTGGTTAATAACCTGGGCTGAATCACCGTATACGTCCAAGTTTTTCATCCTTAAATCAATCGCTTCTTCGAGACCTATGATACATGCTTCGTATTCGGCCTCGTTGTTCATACATTTGAACGTAAGTCTGGCAGTGAAAGGAATGTGGGAACCCTGAGGGGTAACAATGATTGCCCCAATTCCGTTTCCATAATGATTGACTGCTCCGTCAAAGATAAGTCCCCACTGGGAACCTGGTTCTGGCCCTTCACTGGGTAGCGGTTCATCGCAATCTTTCATCTTTAGATACATGACATCTTCGTCTGGGAAGTCAAACCCGATTGATTCTTGATCGTCAATCGGTTGATGAGCCAAATGATCGGCTAAAATACTTCCTTTAACGGCTTTCTGAGCATGGTACTCTATGTCATATTCTGATAGTAACATCTGCCAACGGGCAATCCTTCCCGTGAGAGCAGGTTTTTCGAAAACGTACTTGATTGGATCCACTTCGGAGACCAACCAAGTAGTATGACGAATCATGTACTGGCGAAGACGTTTGGCTGCCCAAGCCAAAGCGCAACAAGTTTTCTCAAGCATTGTGTACCGAGTCTCGCAGTCGGTGAATTTCTTACTCAGATAGTAAATGGCAGACTCTTTCCGTTTAGTTTCGTCTTGTTGGCCAAATACACATCCCATTGAGTCCTCTAGGACTGTGAGGTAAATGATCAGTGGTCTTCCTTCCACTGGAGGTGATAGAATCGGAGGATTCAACAGATATTCCTTGATACTGTCGAAGGCGGTTTGGCAATCTTCTGACCAAACGCAATCCTGGTTCTTTTTTAGTAATTTGAAAATCGGCGCACACGTCGCGCTCATGAGGAATATGAATCTGGAGATGTAGTTCAAACGTCCCAGGAATCCTCTGACTTGTTTTTCAGTTTTCGGAGAAGGCATTTCTTGAATGGCCTTGACCTTGTCAAGTTCAACCTCAACTCCTTTCTGGCTGACGATGAACCCTAGTAATTTCCCCGAACGGACACCGAAGGTGCACTTGTTGGGATTCAAGCGGAGCTTGAATTTTCTTAGATGTTCGAACAATTTTAACAGATGTTCAACGTGCTCATCCTCTGTTCTTGATTTTGCAATCAAATCATCGACATATACCTCGATTTCTTTGTGTATCATGTCATGAAACAGAGTAGTCATGGCCCTTTGATAGGTTGCCCCGGCATTCTTCAAACCGAATGGCATTACCTTGTAACAAAAGGTACCCCATGGGGTAATGAACGAAGTTTTCTCCATGTATTTCGGCGCCATTTTGATCTGGTTATAGCCCGAGAATCCATCCATGAAGGAAAATACTTTGAACTTTGTTGTGCTGTCAACCAACATGTCAATGTGTGGTAAAGGAAAGTCGTCCTTTGGACTTGCCTTGTTCAGATCTCTGTAATCGACACACATTCTAACCTTTCCGTCCTTTTTGGGAACGGGTACGATGTTGGCTAACCATTGAGGATATTCAGATGTAGCGAGGAAACCCGCGTCGATCTGTTTTTGTACCTCCTCCTTGATTTTGATGGCCATGTCCGGGTGAGTGCGTCTCAACCTTTGCTTTACTGGCGGACATTCTGATCTCAACGGTAAGTGATGTTCCACGATGCTGGTATCCAACCCTGGCATATCCTGATAGGACCAAGCGAATACATCGGGAAATTCTTTGAGAAGCTTTATCAAACCCTCTCTGGCTGTTGGACTGAGCAGTGCTCCGATCCTGATTTCTTTTCTCTCTTTTTTTGAACCCAAGTTTACCGTTTCCAACGGCTCTTTGTGAGGTTCAATGGACCTTTCCTCTTGTCTGAGTAATCGGGAGATCTCTTCTGGAATTTGGTCGTCATTTTCTTCTTCAGCCTCGAATAACGGGAACTCAAAGTTGGGAGAAGGCATCGGATCGTATGTTTCAACGGGGTATAAAATAAGCAATTTGCATGCCGTGATGATTCGTGTTTAGAAGAGATAGAGAAAATGTAAGTGTGTGCAGTGTTTTGATTTTACTGCTTGTTTTTATTATCGAATGTTTTATAGGATTACCATTTTCTGAAAAAGCAAAAAGAGAAAACAACAATTAATGCGGAAATTACAGAACGACGTTATTTTATTAATGAACAAGTCGAATCTTGAAACTACAGCCCTATAAAACAAAACTCTGTCGCTTTGGACAAAGCGAAGAGGGAAATTTACAGAAAACGAGCCCTATCAAAATATCCGTTTCACCTGGGCAGGGTGAAAGGTTAAAGATGGCAATTACTTTGACTGACGAACGACCTTCGGAACCTCGACGGTAACCCATTGGCGGCGAACTCCTCGGTGAATCACAAAGTCTGGCACCTTCCTTGATTTGTCTTCAGAAATGACGCTGATTTCTGGTGGAGCAGGATCATTGGAATCTGTCTCCCAAGCAGAATTGTCGTAGGAGGATTCCTCTGTTGTATTTTGCATAGCATTTGTGCTCTCAGCTGTATCTCCCCATCCAGTTGGCTGGATATCTTCGAGCCTGATACGAGAGCTTTCGGGAGCGGTGTACTTGACCATATAGTCGTATTTTCCACTCGGTTGTCCCAAGGTGTCCCACATTTTTTTGGAACTGGAGGAATCATCCCTCTCGATGACGTCGACCTCGAGAAAAGCATAGTTGATGAATTCAAGTCCTGCGAACATTGCGAATTCATCTTCATGTCGAGTAGTTTCTGAATGACTTGAGTGTTGATCCCATGACATGGTGGGGACACAGGTATTCTGTTCAATGACGCTCAGCTGAGTTTCATTGTTCGGCTGACATTCTTGCCCCAAGTTTCCTGGGTAAGGCTGCCACATTGGCAGGCCATCCATCGGGCCATAGTAATTGTGATCAAAGTTGTCTTTCATCGGAGTGTCTTCCTCTAATGAATTTGGCGGAGCACGGCATCCTTCCGGATCACAATCTCCGTAGATCATTTCGACATCTGATCTTGGTATAAATCTCGGACTTTCTGTAGGAAAGAAAAAAGGCATAGGTACCTCTTCCTGAGACATATAGACGTCCTTGTTAAGGTAGGACTTCCATTCTTCATCTGTGTCAGAGGGATCTTCCTCATTGATAGCATAAACTGTCTGAGACACTGGGTGAAGGAAACCTCCACTGTGGAAGAAGTTTTGAAGGGGATGAAGACTTTCATCGTTGGCGGCTGTCTGGGTACAGGTCGCAGAAAAACCAAGACCCTTCTTTGTTTTATTGTCAATAGGAATGACAAGCCGTCCCCATCCTGTCGTATCGGTACTCTCGACCGCTTTGATAGCATCTTTGTATGAAGAAATTGAAGTTCCTTCTTTGAACTGATTGTCCTTGCTCACCTATAGTGCTTGGAACTGAGTTCCAATAACCTCCTCGGGTTCCACACAAGTAGATGATGATAGGTTACTCACAAGCAAGGCTTGTTCCCCACAAACTGTGACAAGTTGATCGTTCTTGACGAACTTTAGCTTTTGGTGGAGGGTTGAAGTAACCGCTCCAGCCTGATGTATCCAAGGTCTTCCTAATAAACAATTGTATGTTGCCCGGATGTCCATGATCTGGAAAGTGATTTGGAAAGTGTGAGGACCAATAGTTATGGGAAGATCAACTTCACCGATAACTGTTTTTCTGGATCCGTCGAATGCTTTGACGACGACCTCGCTGGTTCTCATCGGAGGGCCCTTGAATGATAATTGCATCAAAGTGTACTTCGGCATAACATTCAGGGCTGACCCTATGTCTACCAGTACGTTGGCTAAAGCATCGCCCTGGCAGTTAACTGTGATATTGAGCGCCATGTTATAACAGCGACCCTCTTCAGGTAATTCCTCATCACTAAATCCCAAATTATTGCAGGAAGTGATGTTAGAGACAATGCTATCGAATTGTCTGATTGTTACATCCTGTTCCACAAAGGCTTGCCCCAAGACTTTTTGTAGAGCCTCTCTGTGTGCTTCTGAACTGAGTAACAGTGATAATACTGAGATCTTTTAAGGAGTCTATAACAGTTGATCAACAATGTTATATTCACTCCTTTGGATGAGCTTTAGCATCTCATCTTTGTCTTTTGAAAAGTCGGGATTACTAGATTGACCGACTGGTGGATCAGGAATTTCTGCCTGAAGTTCCTTTTCTTTGTTGGATTCTCCAACCCCTCGGTTGAAGATTCGACCGCTCCGTGTTACACGACTGATGTCTGCAATATTCACGACGGAGGGTAATGGAATTTCCTTTCCATTCTCGATTATTGTTGCACCGTATTTGTAAGGGATTGCCTTAGCTGATTCATACGGTAGTGGCCCCGGTAGATAGATGACTATGGGAACCTTCTGATTTTTCTGACCATCATAAGTAACCTTGATCCGTTCCCAGTTGGGAACTCTAGATTCGTCAAGCAGAGGGATGATGGCAAAAACATCCCTGGTCCTGTGATGACCAGAGATCGTGACAACATCCTCAACTTGCTCGGCAAGGTAGTTCGGCGACCAAATGATGGGTCTTGAACCTGGATATGGACGAATTTCTCCATGATCGACCTGACCCTGAAGAGCTGCTCTCACAAGGTAACACCCTTGGTTACTTTCCGAACAGACGCTACAACTGTCATAGTTGTGTGGTGGCACCTGGCCACGCCCACTTTGAATACAATGTAACCTCACTAGGTTATCTTCCATTGATCGGACATCCTGACTTTGACGACGAGTAGGATTCCTGTGATTGATACTAATCTGCTGAGTATCTTCGTCCATATAGATTGGCATCCACCAGTGATTTAACAAGTGCTGAAGTGCCTCCTGGACAAGGGTACAACCTCAATCGTTTTCACAACCTGCTTTACAGTTTTGATAATCATGTGATATTAAGAATCTGAGTCAGACCTGCTCGGCATGTAACTCTACCAGGTTGGTATTCATCACACGAATGTCAAAGATCTGAACCATGTTGATTTGATAGGAGTTCCTATCATGGTAGTCTTGGATCCATCCAAGATCCATCTGACGCTGGAGGGCCTCTTGTATGAAAGAGCATCCCTGTTTGTTTACCGAGCAAATCAGACAGGAACTGTAATCGTGCCGCGGCAGATTATGATACTGGCTTTGCCTTGAGTGCATCGCCACCAAGTTGACATTCATTGCACGGATGTCGTGGTTTTGAATGACGTTGGAATTCGTGTAAACCATGTTAACTCCACGAACTCGGTGCTCTTGGATCCATCCAAGATCCATTTGCTCCTGTAGAGCTGCTTGCACCACAGAACATCCCTGGTTGTCTTTAGAGCAGATATCACACTGGTGATAATTATGAGGTGGCACATGGCCATATCCACTCTGTCTATAATGCATCTTGACCAGATTGGTTTTCAACAAGAGTACATCATGAATTTGATAGACATTGTTAGTCTCTTTCTCAATTAGATTGACTGCAGCTTTCTCATGTTGAGGCAGCGGGTTCGTAAGAACATTAGGATTCGTATCTTTGAAAGATAAGAGCCCGCTCCTAACAAGCTTTTGCACGTCGGATTTGAAATTGACACAAGTCTCAATGTTATGCCCTGAACCTCCTTGATGATAAGGTCATGTTTGATCTGCTTTAAACCAAAAAGGCGGATTTTCCGGAACTGAAAGGGGAGACTTAGTCTGAATGTGCCCCTTAGCCAGCAGTAACGCAAACAGCTCTGCGTACATTATGGGTATAGGATCAAATCCTGGTGGCCGTGTTGTACGGTTGTTGTTATATGGAGGACGAGCTTGCTGAAGAGGCTGTTGTGTCCTTTGTTGGTCAGGTTGGCTCTGCGCAACCTGAGGTTGATACATAGGAACAGGCGCGGGGCCGATAGCAGGAGTAACAGCTGCTACTGGCTGATAACGTCGTCTTTGCTTTCCGAGAGAGATATTCCCAATATCTTGCTCTTTTTTCTTAGGGAGAGCACTACCGTATTTTTTAGTACCGCTCGTTGATCCAGTGTCTTTTACCAAACGTCCTTCTCGGACGGCTTCCTCAAGACGTACACCCATGCCGACCATTTCGGTGAAATCACTGGGCGCACTGGCAACCATTCGGTCGTAGTAAAATGAGATCAAGGTCTTTAAGAAGATTTTTGTCATCTCTTTTTCCTCAAGAGGTGGACAAATTTGAGCGGCAATTTCACGCCACCTTTGAGCATACTCCTTAAAGGTTTCCTTGTCCTTTTGTGACATTGATCTGAGTTGATCTCTGTCGGGTGCCATGTCCAAATTGTACTTGTATTGTTGGACGAAGGCAATACCAAGATCTCTGAATGTACTGATCGTAGTACGGTTTAAACCCATGTACCATTTGAGTGCGGCACCAGTTAAACTATCCTGGAAGTAGTGAATCAGCAGGTCCTGATTCTCCGTCTGAGCTGACATCCGCCGAGCGTACATCACCAGATGGCTCTGAGGGCAAGAGTTACCCTTGTATTTTTCAAAGTCGGGCACTTGGAACTTGTGCGGGACTTTCACATTTGGGACCAAGCAGAGGTCTGCGGCGTCCTTCCCAAATAGATCCTGACCGCGAATGGCTTGCAGCTCTTTCTGCATTTCCAAGAACTGCTCCTGGAATTCATCCATTCTGTCAAACATAGTTTCCTTCTTACCAGAAAGTGTTGGTGGAATCTGTCCTTCCGGGACAGTGTGCACCACAGGGGGTGGTACCGTGACTATGGCAGTAAGTCTTGGCGCCTCCCGAAGTTTGTAACCTTTAGGAGTCTTGAGTATGCCCCTGGCATATTCGCTTTCCAGAAGTTTGTAACCTTCAGGCCCAGCGGCTTTTGTTGCGATTCCCTGATCTTCAGTGATCGGCGGAACATATCCTTCTGGGATATAGTTAACAGGCATGCTCCAAGAACGATCTTTCGGCATCTGATACCTAGGATCATACTTTTCTATGATGGGCGTTGAGGTGATCTCTGAGATCACAGTTCTTTGTAGCTGAGCTTCTGCCATGGCTTGCATGTCGTTACGAAGCTTTCTCATATCCTCTCTCAGAGCGTCGATCTCTTCTTTCAACTCTCTGTTTTCTTCCTCAAGATCATCCATCTTTTTCTGACGATTGGCCCGAGTATTGTACGAATGAGACAGTTTGACTCTAGAATCGAGACACAAACGTGAGATTCGTAGGTAAGGAGTATACGCGATGTGAGAATGATGAATGCAATGATTATATTAATTGTTGTTTTTTTTGTTTAATCAAAATAAACTTCGACAATTAGATTGTAAATAGCAAACAGTGGGGAAACCCCTTTTTATTGAATTCCAAAGGATTACAGAAATGGAAATACAGTAGATTACAAAGTGCAGAAACAGAAACCTAAACTAATGGGTCCCGAGTCCTCTTCTTTGACCGGGGTGCTTGGGTCGTTGTTGGGTTGTCATTCCTTTGCCAGGTGAAAGGAGCGAGCAAATTCCTTTGGTCATCTTGATTCTCTACAGCATGCTGCTCCAAAATTGCAATCAGAGCATCTTTCTCTTTTAGTAGTTGCTGTATTTGGATACACTCTACGTCGAGGGTGCGGTACTTGTTCTTCCAAGATCTTCTTTCCTTTTGAACTTTGTTGAGAGTAACCTGAAACTTTTCAGTTTCAGTCATGAAGTACATGACAGTTTCCCTCGGTGGAAGAATTTCGTAACGAGGATAAGGCATCTTTAGCTTGAGAGCTCTAGTTTGTACCCAATGGAGATAAGGCTCCACCGAGACACAGTCCAGTTTTCCCAGAGACTCTCGTCCTTTCTTATGAACATGTTTCCAAGCTTGCACTATTTCCATCTTTAGTGCTCTGTCACTTTCTCCTTCTTTGAAGAAAAGACCTTCCAGATGAACACCCAGTGGGATGTGTCTCATCGGGTATCCAAATTGACGAAGAACCAATATCGGATGATAGTAGATTCCTCCTTTAGTTACTATGAGGGGTACGCTGGGGAAGTTTCCACAACGGTCAATGATTCTAATTCCCTCATAAATCCTATTACACCAATCTATATCAGAGTTGGTAAGAGACATGATCTTCTGCGACCAACGTAAGACACTCTTGCAATCCCAAAAAGCAGCAGACTTGGGCAAGTGAGAGATAAACCATTTGTAAAGCAAAGGTACACAGCATGTGATCTCCCCTCCGCTGTACAAATTTCCCAAGTGTACAGAATGATACGCATCTGCAAGCAAAGTCGGCACAGGGTTTCCAATGAGAAAAACCTTAATAGCGTTGATATCGACGAAGTTATTGATGTTGGGAAACAAAAATAACCCGTAGGTGAGCAAGACAAAGATGCTTTCAAAAGCAGTCTCGTTCCCTATACTAGCGAAGTATAGAGCCTTTTTTGTCAAGAACTGGGCTGGCAAACCTTGGATGCCACCCTTAGCGGTCATGTGAGTCCTGACCTCAGACTCGTCCAAATGAATTGCTATTGCAATAGTCTGATTCTTTGGAATTTCTTCCAGTCCAGAAAATGGAGCTCGATCAGTGATATGTAAATCAGTCAGATGAGAATACTCCTCCAGCGTTGGTGATAGCTGGTAATCCGGGAATGTGAAACAGTGATAAACCGGATCGTAGAATTGAATGAGCGCGTCCATGATCCCCTTAATCACATGGACTCTTAACAGTGGTAGAAAACCACCGTGCTTGGCTCTGAAAGCCTCTGGGTTAACGATCATCCTTGCTAACCTTCTCAAATCCCCATGTTTTGGAACCTTGAAGGTATACTGGTGAGTTCTCGTTCTACCGAAATCCATTAGCGTAATCCTCTTCTCTGATATTTGCAATCACAATCTTAGTTTAATTTGAAAAATAGAGAGACTAGAAGAGAAAGTTTTTTTAGTGTTTTAATGTTTTATTAAATGAATGCATGAATGCAGCACACAAAAACATAGAAAAAACATGGGGTCAAAGGGTCGTTGTCATGAAGTCAAGGCTCTACCCATCCCCAAAGGTTTATACTAGGGTGATTTTTGTACCTGTACTCATTATCATCAGCTCCTCCCAGGAAATCAAAACAACAAGCGGATCGCCAGCGAGTTGTAGAGCAATCTTAGAGTAAGTGCCATTCACCGAGAATAGATCACCAGCCTCAAATGAGGGTAGTATCGCGTAACAACTATTTCCGATAGTTTCCGCACTACGAAAGGGTTAGGCTCCTCAGCTTCTCAGACTTAACAACCGGCCCATTGGCTAGAAGAGTGAATGGGTTGCGTTGGTCAGCCTCCACTGAGGTTGATGGTCGACCCCGTCGCCATCACTTATCTTAAGTGTATACTCATTCTCACCACATGCGGCATCACACGCATTCCCAGTAGCAGAAAAATAAACACGTATAGCAATTAGGAAAAGCAGTATATATATTTGTCCTAATCATCCTAGACTTATAAAGCTATGATTCCTAAGTTCCTGACAGAAATGGGTTCCCCGGCGGAAGTCCCAATCTGTGGTATTCACACAAGTGAAGAGAAAAAAGGTTTGTCCAAGGTTTCCACCTTAAACGTTTAAGAAAGAAGATTTGACCCCACGGTGGGCGCCACTTTTCTGTAGCGAGCAATTTTGGACGCGGTTCTTAAGCGCTGGTCGCTCTCTGCGGTTTGAGCTTTGACTACAGGTCGATTCATTTTTTATCCTATTGTGAGCTGAATAAGGAAGGGAAATAGATGTCTCCAATTAACCCTGCTTGCATACTGAGTTTAAACAGCGGTCTGTTAGGTTACGGATGCTATCAATGTGGGGGGCCTTTGTACTGGTTATTTGTATTTTCGCCAATACTGTTTTCTTTCTTTTTTACCTGGGCAGAAGGTTTCTGGCGGGGAACAAGGATTAGGATGTTAGGACTGATGCTTTTGAAATGCTGCTTTTGATTGATGGAGATATGGGATTTGGGTTTTTTGTTGATTGCGCTTGCTAAGATCTTTTCTTTCGATCTTATGCCTACGTATTCCCGTTTACCGAAACAGGGAAATCAGAGCGTTCGTAGTTCCTCCTATTCTATGGGAGGAAATTGGTTTTTGGTGTCTTGTTCAAATCCCAAGACGTGAAGCAAAAGGTGGTTTGTATCTTGTTCAAAGCCCAAGATGTGAAGCTGAAAGGTCTATTTGTGTCTTGTTCAAAGCCCAAGACGTGAAGCTGAAAGACCTCAGCTTTAGAGAGAATTTGTCATCTCTAAAGAGGGGAGAAGGAGAATTACTTTAACTGGGATACGCGGATCCGAGCAATGCCATAATTTCCGAAGAAAGGGTTTTAACCTGAAGGAGAAGACTTTAACTCAGTGTAGAGCAATGCCATCTTTCCTTAGGAATTTCTCATGCTAAAAGAGGGACAGTGGCGTGGATATAGATGATCCAGAGGCTTGCCGCTTACAGCGATTAGATGAAGGGGAAGGAGTTGTTGATGTTTGTATACTGTGAACGAGGCACAGCTTTGATGCTAAAAGGTTAATTAGATCAACCAGTGGTTTTCTTATACAAAGCCTAAGAGGAGGCTAATTTTGTGTCCCGTACAAAGCCCGAGAGAGAGGCTAAAAGATTTTGACCCGACGATGGAGTCTTTTGGTATCTCGTATAAAGCCCGAGATGGAGGCTATTTGACTCAACAAGGGAGTTTTTTGTATCTCGTATGAAGCCCGAGATGGAGGCGATTGTTTTTTTGGCTCAATAAGAACCTTTTTGTATCTCGTACAAAGCCCGAGATGGAGGCGAAAGGGGGGTTGACTCAACGAGGGAGTCTCTTATGTGTCTCGTACAAAGCCCGAGAGAGAGGCTAAACGTTGTTTGACTCCGCTGGGGAGAATCATTTGTACAAAGCCCAAGAGAAGGCTAAGGTTATTGTGTCAGTTAAGTGACAGGTCCAGTATACTGATTTTGAAAGAGAAAATCAGTTCTTATATGAGCATCACTGTACTCATGGGTTAGATCTGAGGATCGGGGTTGTTTCCTTTTCTTTGGGGAAACTGGAAATCCAAAGGGTATTGAGACTGTCCGAGTCTGCGGGTTTCCTTCCTATTTAACGAAGGGGTCACTTGAGAATGTCTTTTGAGACTCAAGGAAGTTAGACTGTCCGTGTCTATAGTTTTATCTTTCGTACTATGCTTTGAGAAACAGTAGTAGACTCTATGAAAGGACTGTTCTATGAGGATGACTAGGTTCTGTTCCTATACCTCTAGGAGGTCGTCGGGACAATTTGTATGAAGCCCAAAGCAGGCTGGAAACTTTTAAAAAGCCGACGGGTCCTTGTACGAAGCCCAAGAGGAGGCTATCATTCCCGGAGGAAGAGATCATTATACGAAGCCTAAGAGGAGGCTGTGAATACTTCTAAGAAGCTGTAGTGTCCTTGAATAATGCCCAAGAGGAGGCCGATGCTTTTAAGAAGCCCGTGGGTCTATCATCTCCTTTCCATTAGGAGAGATAACTCTTTTAAAGATAAAAACCACTGGTAAACGTGCGAGGTTTACTATCCAGCGACTTTTAGCTTTTAAAGAGGGTTCCTTAGTTAAGGTCCAAGATTATGACCGTAGTGGGTACCCAAACCCCGAGACATTCAAGGCAAGCTATCCACAAGGAATAGATCAAGTCAAGAAAGTTCGAGAATTTGGAAGAAACTCAAAGATGCCATTCACGGAGAATACATTCATCTTGGGGAGTAGAGCTTCTTGACGATTCCTAAGGAGGACAGCCGAAGAGAAGACTATATCTGGGGTTCCTATTAGGGATCTAGGAGTCTATTTCTACGAATAAATGAAACGGCGTCACCTAGTTCTAGACGTAGTAGCCGGGGAAGCTCGAAATATCTATACTATTATTACACAGTAGATATGAGTTTATGAAAGGAGACTTACAGTGAGCAGCCCCACAATACAGTTTATAATATGAAAGCAGTAAACGAAAGCGATAACCACTTACTCGGTTGGAGTGCTTCCATGATGTTTGGTTAGTTGTTCAACAAAGAAAGATTGAAAACAACAGTATATTCAAAATCAAAGGAGAAAGAAAGATTTGGGGCTTACAGCTCAAGGAGATGCCCAGGGTTTTATCAGTGAGCGCACTGTTTGACTTTGTACTGCGGGACTTATACAAGTGACTGGGGCCCAAAAAGGTTTTCTATACAAAGGGATGGGTCTTACACTCTCTCAAGAGGCCCAAAAAGGTTTAAAGAAAAAAAGAGTGGGGCTTATAACACGAGGGTAGGCCCAAATGATTTTTCGTTTAAAAATGGCGATCGCGCCGAGGTTTTCTTTTAACGCAGAGGGACTTATACAATAAGTGAGGCCCAAAATGTTTTGGTTAAAAGGGTGATTGGGTCTTACACTCTAATAGAGGCCCAAAGTGTTTTGAATGGGTCTTATAGCTCAAGGAGAGGCCCAGATGATTTTTATTTTTAAACGGGCGACGATCGTGCCGTTTACTTGTACAGAGGGACTTATACAATGAGTGAGGCCCAAAATGTTTTTGTACAAGGGGGATGGGTCTTACACTCTCTCAAGAGGCCCAAAAAGGTTTGAAAGTGATTTATGAGGGTTGAATTAATCCAAAACCCTAATTTGTTTTCAAAATGTATTTAATTGAATAAAAATTCAATTAAAATGATCAAAAATTGTTTAACACATGGAAAACAAATTGTGATCTTGGGTTAATGCTTCAAAAATTAAGTATTGACCTACAAAATAATTAGAAAGCATTAAAAGTTGCAAAATCAATGTAGAAAAAATATTTAAAATGCCAAAAACAATCAAAATATTAATTCTTTACAAAAATATCAATTATATGAAATAAATAATATTTTTGGGATTTTTTGTGAAAATAAAATATTTTAACATTTTTGTGAATTATTAAAAAAAGAATCAACTCAAAATCATTAAAACTCAGAGAGAAATTAATTTTTGAATCAATTAAACAAAATCACAAAATTCAAATATTTGAATATATGAAAAATGGCGCCAAGAACAGCTGAAGAACACACGCGTGTTCTTGGTTTCTCAGATTTGCATTTTCTATCCAATCTCCATGAATACGTAATCATATCATGTAATCCACATATCATTATGCTCGTCTCAACCTCACGATCATGTCTATGTACTTTAATTTCATTTAAATTAAACATACAACAAGAAATCACGAAGAGACCTCAAGAACCCTAATTTCTGCATGAAGGCTAGGATTTTTGATACACGATTCAAACAATGCAATTAATTGAGGGAAAACATTCCATGCATGATTATGAACATATGGCCAAATTATTGTGCGAGGAAATATGCATAGATTGAGAGATTACCAAGTATGTGCTTACCTCTAGGCCGTGACAGCAAGTTCAAAGTGATTTTTGATTTGGAGGTGTTACAGATGAGTTGTGATGATCTGAACAGCTTCCCTACACCCTATGGATTGTGTTTGGATGGTTGGACTTGATTGAAATTGGCTGGATCATTTTGTGGTACCTCAGCTGCACTTTGGTTAAAACCTTGAGCAACCAGCTGGTGATTTTGTGAAATTGATGTTTCAGAAGTAATCTAAGTGTTTGATCAGCTCATATGTGATGTATGTGAGGTGTGTGAGTGATTGGTTTGATTGGAATTGCTCTCAAACTCAAAACCCGATAGTGACTTGCCTTAGAAGGCAAAATTGGAGTGAAAGAAGAGATTTTGAGGAAAGCATCTGTTAGATGGCTTTGATGTACTCAAACTGACCACAATTGAGCTCTATTTATAGTAGAGCAAGTTTGTTTTGGGATCCACAGTGAATGGCAACTGCAGCAGGTGTTTCCTCAATGTTGGCCAATGGAAATGCAAGTCTCCTCTAGCCATTGACTAGAGGTTAGGGCACAGAGCTTTGGTTCCCTTGGTCTTGGATAAGTCTTGACAGATTTCAGATGAGAATGGCTCAGTCCATGCCACCTTGATGGTTCCATTGAATGCCTCATTCCAAATTTGAAGTCTTGTCCCTATTTTGGCCATTCTAGGTTCAACATGCTATTTCTTGTTCCATGGACTTTGAAGGCTTGGCTCAGTGATTGTCCCCTTTAGATTCAATCCTCTGAGGTGTCCAAGTGGATAGGAGCAATTGAATTTGGCTGATTTTGGCAAATAGACCAAAGTTGCAAATTCTGCCTTGCCTTGACAGATTTCAGCAAGGCAACATGGCAATGTTGTATCTCATGGTGTAGGTTGAATTTGGCAATGTTCTTGGCCATTTTGGAAAGCTCTTACATGATACAACAACTGTTTGAACAAGTTTGGTTTTGATATCTTTTGATTCCAAGTGAAAAATCCCCCTACATTTGGCAAAAAGTGAGGCAGAATCTGACTTAGTGAAAATTTCACTAAGTGTTGGAAAAAATGACATTTTCACTTTTCAGCCACTTTGATCACTCCATAACTCAAAATCCTTAATGAATTGGAATAACTTGTAGTTGAAGTTTTTGTAGGTGATAATGAGGGCTACAAATCCATCTTTGGATAAGAAAAAATGGCCTTGTGGTTTAGGAGTTATAGTCCTCCAAAGTTGGTACCTTTGCCACTTTATTTTTAACTTAGAAAAATTTCTAAGTTTTATGGTTACCCATTTTACAAGTTATCTCACTTTTCTTGATTTTTCTTAATGAATGATGATTCAAATCATACATTAACATCATTTTAGGGTTAAAAATCCATTTTGGTGAAAAATCTCAAAAAGTCAAAGTTGACTTTTGTGCACAGTTGACTTTTTATCAGATGAATTCCAAACTGTGCAATTCTTCAGGAAATCATGTCCTTGACCTAAATCAAACTTGATGGACATGTTCCATGGGTGTCATGGGGTATATTGAGGTATGTCCTAGGGCTTTGGAGCTTGTCCTGGTCAAAAGTCAAAGTTACAATTGACTTTTCTCTTAAAACCCTAATTGTGGTGCAGATGATATTGAGACTTGTTGCTCAAGCTTCTTGGATTAATCCATTGTTCCAAATGGATCAATATTGTTCATTAGAGACCCTCAAATCATGTCTTGAGGTCTTGGCTCTTGATTTTTCCTAAAAGTCAACTTAGGGGTGAATTAGGTCAAGAAACCCTAATTCCTGATTTTTTGATGAATGCATCCCCTGAGGCAAAATTGACTTGATGCATGGGTTCATGAGGTTCCATGAAGTATATTAGGTTATGTTTTGGATCATTGCCTTGTGCCCAGATGAAAATTTCCATCTGGAGGCCCTGGTCGACCAAAACCCTAATTTGGTGACACTGTCGATCTTGAGACTTGATCCACCTAGAAGGGAGCAGCCTTGTGCTTAATCCTTGAAGTGGGAGTCCTTTTTGATCCATTGTGGATATTTAAGAGATTAGACAAGTTGAAGATCATGTCATTTCTTGATTGATCCTTTGTCTAAGCACTCAGAGAGGGCTTGAAACCCTAATTTTGATTGTAGTGGATGCTCACCCATCTTTGGGGAGACTAATGAAGCATAAAGGTACATCCATATTGTGATGATGATTTTCACAATGATGGGAAATCTAAGCGGTCAAAATTTGGGGTATTACAGTGACAGGTCTAGTATATTGGATAAAGAGAAAATCAGTTCTTATGAAGGAAAGATTAAAGGTATTGTAGTGCCTTGGCACTGATCAGAGGACCAGGGTTGTTTCTTGTTCTTTAAGGAAATGGGAAATCAAAAGGGTATTGAGACTCTCCAAGTCTACTGGTGGTTTGAGAAATTGTATCTCAGGTAGTAAATGATCTTTGTATGATGCCCAAGAGAAAGCTGGTATGTTAAGGGATGAAGGTCAACCCATTAACTGGTCCGACACTTGACTCAGAAAGACAGCTCTAGCAAATTGATGACTAGGTTCTGTTCCTATACCTGTAGAGGTCTCTGGGTCCTTGTACTAAGCCCAAGCATGAGAGCTTTTAAGAAGCCGAAGGGTCCTTGTACAACGCCGAAGAGAAGGCGGGGATGCTTTTAAGAAGCCCGTGGGTTCCCAAACCCCGAGAAGTTCAAGACATGCCATTCACCGAGAATAGATCAAGCCAGGAAAGTCCGAGAATTTGGAAGAAACTGAAGAGATGCCATTCATGGAGAAAAGATCATCTTTGGGGAGTAGAGTCTCTTTGACAATGTCTAAGGGTGACAGTCTGAGAAAGGGTTCACCGAGAATGCTGCCTTTCACGTCTCCATATTGTTTAACCCCAAGAGGAGGGAAGATTGTGTCTGGTAATCCTATGGGGATCTAGTTATGTTTGTATTTAAGAGTGACCAACAGGGTTTTACCTAGTGCTAGACGTAGTTTCCGGGGAAAACTCTAAATAACTATACTATTATTACACAGTGGATATTTGATGAATATATAAAAGTTTGTGAAAGAAGACTTACACTGAGCAGCCCCACAATACAGTTATATATATATATATGAAAGCGGATAAAGAAAGCGGGTAAACACTTACTCGGTTGTAGAGCTTCCATGCTGTTTTGTTAGTTGTTCAACCAAGAAAGCTTTGATAACAACATTATATTCTAAATCAAAGGAGAAAGTGCTTTGAAAAGATTGTTGGGACTTACAGCTCAAGGAGAGGCCCAAGGTTTTATCAGTGATTGCACTGTTGTTTTGAAATTGTACAGGGACTTATACAAGTGACTGAGGCCCAAAAAGGTTTTCTGTATAAAGGGATGGGTCTTACACTCTCTCAAGAGGCCCAAAGGTGTTTAAAGAAAAATAATGGGGCTTATAACACGAGGGTAGGCCCAAATGATTTGTTTTTGAACTGGCGATCGTTCCGAGATTTCTTTTTTAACGCGGAGGGACTTATACCATGTCTGAGGCCCAAAAAGTTTTGGTTAAAAAGGGGGTTGGGTATTCCACTCTTTTAGAGGCCCAAGTGTTTATTTTTGTACAAGTGGTGGGGCTTACAGCTCAAAGAGAGGCCCAAAGGTTTTTGTTAAAAAGACGACGATCACGCCGAACTTTTTGATGGTGTCGGTACTTATACAATACACTGAGACCCAAAAAGGTTTTATGTACAAAGGATTGGATCTTACACTCTACCAAGAGGCCCAAAGGTGTTTTAAGAAAAAGAATTGGGACTTATAGCTTGAGGAGAGGCCCAGTTGATTTTGTTAAAAAGACGACGATCGCGCCGTTGTTTTTGAAAATACAATGGGACTTATACAATGACTGAGGCCCAAAAGGTGGTGTATTTACAAAGGGGTTGGGTCTTACACTCTATTAGAGACCCAAAATGTTTGAAAAAGATTTGTGATGGTTGAATTGATCAAAACCCTAATTTGTTTTCAAAATATATTTTAATTGAATAAAAATTCAATTAAGATGACCAAAATTGTTAAACATGTGTGAAAAACAATTTGTGGTATTGGATTCATGTTTGAAAAATCATGTTTATACCCACAAAATAATTGGAAATCAATTAAGTTTGGAAAATCAAGGGAGACAAAATATTTCAAATGTTAAAAACAAATAAAACATTAATTCTTTGCAAAAATATCAAATATATGAAATATATAATATTTTTTGGATTTTTTTGGTAAAATAAAATATTTTAACATTTTTGTGAATTATTTAAAAAAGAACCAACTCAAAATCATTAAAACTCAGAGAGAAATTAATTTTTGAATCAATTAAATAAAATCACAAAAATTCAAATATTCAAATATTTGAAAAAGGGCGCCAAGAACATCTTGGCCTTGCCCGTGTGCTCTGTTTTGCCCAGATTTGCGTTTTCTCATCAATCTCACTGAATACTTGATTATATCATGCAATCTACATATCAATTTGCTCGTTTTCACCTCACGATCATGTCTATGGTCTTTAATTTCATTTATTTTAAGCATGGAATAAGAAATCAAAGAGAAACCTCAAGAACCCTAAAATTTGCATGAAGGCTCATAAATTCCATACACGATTCAAACAAAACAATTGATTGAGGGAAAACACTCCATGCATGATTATGAACATATGGCCAAATTATTGTGCAACAAAAAATGCATGGATTATAGAGTTAGAAGAGCTCATGCTTACCTCTTGCAGCTGGTGATCGTGTTTTGTGTTGGAGATGTTACAACTAGGTTCCAATGATGTGGATAGCTTCCCTAGGTGCCAAGTGATGTGTCTGAGTGCTTGGAATGGTTTGAAACAAGGTGGAACTGAAGATGGTATCCCAACTGCAACTTGGTTAAAACCTTAAGCAGTTGGCTGGTGATTTTGTGAAATCAGTGTTCCAGATGTTGTTTAAGTGTTTGGATCACTTCTATATGATGTTTATGAAGTGTGTGTGTGTGATTGGTTTGGTTGGAATAGCTCTCAAACTCAAAACCCGATAGTGACTTGCTTTGGAAGGCAAATTTGGAAGTGAGAAGGTGATTTTGAGGAAAGCATCTGTTTGATGGCTTTGGTGTACTCAAACTGATCACAAATGAGCTCTATTTATAGTAGAGCAAGTTTGTTTTGGGAGCAATAGTGATTGGCAACTGCTGCGGAGGTTTGGCCAATGTTGATCAATGAGAATCCAAGTCTCCTCTAGACATTGACTAGAGGTTAGGGCACAGGCTACTGGTTCCCTTGGTCTTGGATAAGTCTTGACTGAATTCAGTTGGTAATGGTTCAGTCCATGCCACCTTGGTGTATCCATTAAATGCTCCAAAACAAAATTGGAGTCTTGTCCCCTCTTTATGGATTTCTAGGTTTGGCATGCTACTTTTGGTTCCAAAGACTTGGGAGGCTTATGGATCAGTGTTTGTTCCTCTTTGGTCTTCACTTGAGGTGTTCACATGGATAAGTTTGCTTGTCATTTGCACAAATTTGGCAAATCGAGCAAAATGCACAAATCTGCCTTGCTTTGACAGTTTTCAGGAAGGCATGTTGCCATTGTCATATCTCATGGCTCAAGTGGAATTTGATGGAGTTCTTGGCCATTTTGGAAAGCCCTCATATGATACAACAACTGTTTGATCATAGTTGGTTTTGATACTTTTTGGATCCAAGTGAAAAATGCCCCTACATTTGGAAAAAAGTGAAGGCAGATTCTGACTTAGTGAAAATTTCACTAAGTGTTGGAAAAAAGTGACATTTTCACTTTTTGTGATTTTGATCATTCCATAACTTAAAATCCATGAGGAATTGGAATGAGTTGTGTTTGAAGCTTATGTAGAGGGCCATGAGAGCTACAAATCCAGCTTTGGATGGGGAAAATGGCTTTATGGTTTAGGAGATATGATCCTCCAAAGTTGGTACCCTAGCCACTTTGTTCCATAACTTAGAAAAATTTCTAAGTTTTTATGGTTACCCCTTTTACAAGTTATCCCACTTTTCTTGATTTTTCTTGATGAATGATGATTCTAATCACACATTAACATCATTTTAGGGTTAAGGAACCATAATTGTGAAAAATCTCAAAAAGTCAAAGTTGACTTTTGTGCACAGTTGACTTTTTGTCAAATGAATTCCAAAATGTGCAATCCTCTATGAAATCAAGTCCTTGACCTAAATCAAACTTGATTTACATGTTGCATAGGTGTTATAGGGTGTAATGAATCATGTCCCAAAGTTTGGGAGCATGTCTTGGTCAAAAGTCAAAGGCACTGTTGACTTTTTCCTCAAAACCCTAACTGTGGTTTTGATGAAATTGAAACTTGTTGCTCAAGCTTCTTGGATCAATCCATTGTTGCAAATGGATCAATTTAGTGTGTTAGAGATCCTCAAATACTCCTTTGAGGTCTTGGCTCATGTTTTGTCCCAAAAGTCAACTTAGGGGTGAATTAGGTCAAGAAACCCTAATTCCTGATTTTTGGTGAATGCATCCCCTGAGGCTAAATTGACTTGATGATTGTGTCCATGAGGTTCCATGGGGTATATTAGGTTATGCTTTGAAGCATTGGCTCATGCCCAGAGGAAAATTCCCATCTGGAGGCCCTGGTCGACCAAAACCCTAATTTGGTGACACTGGCGATCTTGAGGCTTGATCCACTGGGACTGTTGCAGCCTTGTGCTTAATCCTTGAGGTGGGAGTCCTCTTGATCCATTTGGGATGTTTGAGAGGTTTAGACAAGTTGAAGATTATGTCATTCCTTGATTGATCCTTTGTCTAAAGCTCAGAGAGGGCTTGAAACCCTAATTCTGATTATAGTGAAGGTTCACTCATCTTTGGGGAAACTAATGAGGCATGATGGTCCATCCATATTGTGATGATGATTTGCACAATGATGGGAAATCTTAGTGGTCAAAATTTGGGGTATGACACTGGGGTTCGAATCCCCCTCGCCCCAGACCCTCTTTTTGCTTTTTTTTCCCACTTTTTACTATTTTTCATATTATTTTTAATAGTTTGAAAATTTAATAACTTCCACAATTTTAATTATTTTTTATTGGTTCTTTTTGCAAAAAATCACAAAAATGTTGAAATATTTTAATCCACAAACAAATCAAAGTTATATTATTTATTAAATATAGTTAGTATTTTTATGAATAAATTCATTTTAATTGTTTTTTAAACATTTTTAAAGTGGATATTCATCTTGGAAATCAAAACCAAATGAGTTTTAATTCATCTTGTGATTAATCCCTCATTTTCCAAACCTTAAACCATAAATCATAAGTTGTTTATTAGCACTTATTTGGTATTTTTTTATCATTTTATTAATTTTCCTTGAATAAATTACTTTAAAATGATGAAATTAGGGTTTTATGGGTTTATTACCCTAAAACAAATTTTTTTCAACTCTTTCGGCCTCTAATAGAGTGTAAGACCCAACCCCTTTGAAAACCAACACATTTGTGGGCCTCAGTCATTGTATAAGACCCACTGCATTTTCAAAAATCTCGGCGCAATCGCCATTTCAAAACGAAAATCATTTGGGCCTACCCTCGTGTTATAAGTCTCATTTCCTTTCTTTAAAACACTTTGGGCCTCTAATAGAGTGTAAGACCCAACCTCTTTTTGAAAGCAAAATTATTTGGGCCTCAGTGATTGTATAAGACCCACTGCGTTTTCAAAAATCTCGGCGCAATCGCCAGTTCAAAAACAAATCATCTGGGCCTACCCTCGTGTTATTAGCCCCATTTCCTTTCCTTAAACTCCTTGGGCCTCTTGAGAGAGTGTAAGACCCATCCCTTTGTATAGAAAACCTTTTAGGCCCACATATTGTATAAGTCCCACTGTACGAATTCAAACAACAGTACAATCACTGATAAAACCTTGGGCCTCTCCTCGAGCTGTAAGCCCCACAATATTTTCAAAAATACTTTCTCCTTTGATTTTGAATATGTTGTTATCAAAACTTTCTTTGTTTAACAACTAACTAAACAACATGGAAGCTCTACAACGGGTAAGTGTTTATCCGCTTTCATTTACCGCTTTCATATGTATATAACTGTATTGTGGGGATGTTTCACTGTAAGTCTTCTTTCACAAATTTTTATATACTTGTCAAATATCCATTGTGTAATACTAGTATAGTTATTTAGAGTTTTCCCCGACAACTACGTCTAGCACTAGGTAAAGCCCTGTTGGTCACTCTTAAATACAAACAAAACTAGATCCCCATAGGATTTCCAGATACAGTTTTCCCTCCTCTTGGGGTTAAACAATATGGAGACGTGAAAGGCAGCATTCTCGGTGAACCCTTTATCAGACTGTCACCCTTAGACATTGTCAAAGAAACTCTAACTCCCCAGAGATGATCTTTTCTCCGTGAATGGCATCTCTTGAGTTTCTTCCAAATTCTCAGACTTTTCTGGCTTGATCTATTCTCGATGAATAGCATGTCTTGAACTTATCGGGGTTTGGGGACCCACAAGCTTCCTAAAAGCATCCCCACCTCCTCTTGGGCGTTGTACAAGGACCCTTCGACTTCTTAGAAGTTCTCATGCCTTCTCTTGGGCTTCATACAAGGACCCCAACGACCTCTTAAAGGTATAGGACAGAACTTAGTCATCCTTTGCTAGAGCAGTCTTTCCAGCGTCAAAAAACTCTGGCCATTGTAGGGTTGATACTCATCCCTCAATGACCGTGCCTCCTCTTAGGCATAATACAAAAGATAAAACTCTAGGCGTGGACAGTCTAAAACCCTTGAGTCTCAAAGATATTCTCAAGTCCCTCTTCAAACATAGGCAGAAACCTGGTCTCTCTCATGAGAGTTCCTCACACTTGGACCCGCTTCAGGATCTCCAGAATCCACCGCGGTAAGGCAACCTCCTCTTGGGCTTTGTACAATGATTCCCCCCAGCGGAGCTAACCTTTTCAGACTCTCTTGTTGAGTCACCCACTTTTAGCCTCCATCTTGGGCTTTGTACAAGACATAGAAAATCACTCTCTTGTTGAGTATAAAAGACTCTCTTGTTGAGTCAACCACTTTTAGCCTCCGTCTTGGACTTTGTACAAGACATATAAAATCACTCTCTTGTTGAGTATAAAAGGCTCTCTTGTTGAGTCAACCAACTTTTAGCCTCCGTCTTGGGCTTTGTACAAGACATAGAAAATCACTCTCTTGTTGAGTATAAAAGACTATCTTGTTGAGTCAATCACTTTTAGCCTCCGTCTTGGGCTTCATACAAGACACATATAAAACACTCTCTTGTTGAGTATAAAAGACTCTCTTGTTGAGTCAATTTCCTTTTAGCCTCTATCTCGGGCTTCGTACGAGACAGCAAAGCACTCCCTTGTTAAGTATAAAAGACTCTCTTGTTGGGTCAATAAACTCTCAGACTCTCTCATTGAGTCAATCACCTTTTTAGACTCTCTCGTTGAGTCCATCTTCCCTTTTCGCCTCCGTCTCGGGCTTCATACGAGACACCAAATTACTCTCTTGTTGAGTATGACATACTCTCTTGTTGAGTCAAACCCTTTTAGCCTCAATCTTGGGCTTTGTACAAGACAGAAAGAACATTTTCCCCAGAAAAGTCAACTTCTAGCCTCCTCTTAGGCTTTGTATAAAGAAAACCCCGGTTGAGTCAATCAACCTTTTAGCATCAAAGTTGTGCCTTGCTCACAGCATACAAACATCAACAACTCCTCTTTAGAGATGACAAATTCTCTCTCAGCATAAACCTTTTAGCTTCACATCTTGGGCTTTAAACAAGATACAAACTACCTTCAGCTTCATGTCTTGGGCTTTGAACAAGACACCAAAACACCTTTTTCCTCCCTTAGAATAGGAGGAACTACGATCGCTCTGATTTCCCTGTTTCGGGAATACGTAGGCATAAGATTGCAAAAATCTTAGCGAGCACACTAATCAAAAACCCAAAATCCAGTACCTTCATATATCAACCCAAAAGCATCAAATTTAAGCACATTACCAAAAACCTCACAAATGGTCCAAACATTCTATTCTTAACAAAATAACCGAAGAGGAGCCCACATCTTAATAGCATCTGTAAACCAACAGTTTTGACTATTTAAACTCAGTATGCAAGCAGGGTTAATTGGACACATCTATTTCCCTTCCTTAATCAGCTTAACAGGATAAAAAATGAATCGAACTATAGTGCCCAAGCGATAGTGATTCAAGACCACAAAAATCGCGCTACACTTATGCCTACGTATTCCCGTTTAAATGAAACAGGGAAATCAGAGCAATCGTAGTTCCACCTATTCTAAGGGAGGAAAAAGATAATGTTTGGTGTCTTATTCAAAGCCCAAGATTGAAGCTAAAAGGTTATTTATTTGTGTCTTGTTCAAAGCCCAAGATTGAAGCTAAAAAAGTTTGAATGAGAGAGAACTTGTCATCTCTAAAGAGGGATTGGACTTCCTCTGAGGGGATTGTTGATTTTTGTGTGCCTTGATCAAGGACCAAGGTTGAAACTAAGAGGTTGATTGACTCATCTAGGGAAGTTTTTAAGTAAGGCCTAAGAATAGGCTAAAAGAGATTCGGCTCTTTGGGGATGTCATTATACAAAGCCTAACAGGAGGCTGGAAGTTTGACTTTTCCGGGGAAAGTGTTCTATTTGTCTTGTACAAAGCCCAAGATTGAGGCTAAAAGAGATTTTGACTCCGTCGGGGAGGTTTGTATGTGTCTTGTACAAAACCCAAGATTGAGGCTGAAATGAGAAATTTAACTGACTCGGATGAGGATATTTTTATTTGTCTCGTACAAAGCCCAAGATTGAGGCTGAAATGAGTTTGACTCTGCTGGAGAGTATTATCTGTCTTGTACAAAGCCCAAGATTAAGACTGAAAAGATTTTGACTCAGCTTAGGGGATTTATTACTCGAAGCCTAAAGAAGGCTAGGAGGAATTGACTCCGCTGGGAAAGATATTTGTCCCAAGCTTAAGAGAATTTTATGAAGATTTATGTCTTGTACAAAGCCCAAGATTGAGGTTAAATGGGTTTGACTTAACAAGAGAGTGCTTTTATTTGTCCTGTACAAAGCCCAGGATTGTGGCTAAACAAGCTGGAGAAATTATTCTACGCAACTTGAGAGGAGGCTAGCTCCTGCAAGGGGGAATCTTTATGCCAAACCTAAGAGGAGTCTGGAAAAGATTGACTCAACAAGAGAGTGTTTTTATCTGTCTTGTACAAAGCTCAAGATTGAGGCTAAAAAGGTCGACTCAACAAGAAAGTACTGAAAGGTGATTGACTCAACAAGAGAGTCTAAAAAGTTGATTGACTTAACAAGAGAGTCTGAAAAGGTTAGCTCTGCTGGGGAGAATCATTGTACAAAGCCCAAGAGGAGGTTGGTTGTACGAAGGAAAGATCATTATACAAAGCCTAAGAGGAGGCTAGCTTCTGTCGGGGATTATGGAGATCCCGAGGCAGGTCCAAATGGGGAATCAACTCTTGCTAAGGGTTACAGAAGAGTTGCTGTATCAGACACCTTGAGGTTCTGATTTGGGATAGTGTTATACTGATGATAAACTGACCCTGGCTTGGGGATTTTTTAGAGAGAGACTGGGTTTTAACTCTACTGGAGATTGATCCAGAATCACTGGGGTTTCTCCTATGTTTGTGGGGAACTTGAGAATGTCTTTGAGACTCAAGGTTTAGACTGTCCAAGTCTACAGGTGTGGAAGAGTTTTATCTTTTGTATGATACCCAAGAGGAGGCGGGTGTTTTAAGGGATGAGAATCAACCCTAAATTGGTCTAAGATTTGACACTGGAAAGACCGCTCTAGCAAACGATGACTAAGTTCTGTCTTATACCTTTAGGAGGTCATTAGGGTCCTTGTATTAAGCCCAAGAGAAGGCAAGAGAACTTCTAAGAAGCCGGAGGGTCCTTGTACAAAGCCCAAGAGGAGGCGGGGATGCTTTTAGGAAGCCTGTAGGTCCCAAACCTAAGGAAAGTTCAAGAAATGCTATTCACAAAGAATAGATCATTTAGTGAAAGTTCTTAGGTTTGAAGAAATTCAAAAGATGCTATTCACCGAGAATAGGTCATCCTTGGGGAATAGAATTTCTTTGACAACTTCTAATAGTGACAGTCTGAGAAAAGGTTCACCGAGAATACTGGCTTTCGCTTTGTTCCATATTGTTAAAACCCAAGAGAAGGCAAGACTGTATCTGGAAATCCTATGGGGATCTAGTTTTGACTGTATTTAAAGAGTGACCAAACTGGCTTTACCTAGTTCTAGACCTAGCTGTCGGGGAAAACTCTAAATAACTATACTAGTATATATACAGTTGATATATGACAAGTATTTTAAAAGGATATGAAAGAAGGACTTACAGTGCGCAGCTTCCTACAATACATATATATATATATATATATATATATATATATATATGAAAGCGAGTAAATGAAAGTTGTTAAAACTTACAGGTGAGCAAGCTTTCATGCTGTATTGTTAGTTGTTCAAAGAAATTAAAGAAAGTTTTGATAACAACTATATATTTGAACTTAAATCAAAAGGGAACTTGTTTTTGGAAAGATTGTTGGGGCTTATACTCATGGAGAGGCCCAAGGTTTAACAGTGACTGCACCGTGGTTTTCTGTACAAAGGGATGGGTCTTACAACTCAAGGAGAGGCCCAAAGAGGTTTTGAAATAGAAAGATATGACTTACAACACGAGGAGAGGCCCAATGAAAGACAATGATCACACCGTTGTTTTGAGAATCGCAGAGGGACTTATACAATGACTGAGGCCCAAAATTATTTTTGTACAACAAGGGATTGGGTCTTACACTCTATTAGAGGCCCAAAGTGTTTGAAAAAGATTTGTTAGGGTGAAAATCAAAGAAACCCTAATTTCATCATTTTTTAAAGTAATTATTCAAAGAAAATTAATTAAAATGATAAAAAAACACCAAATAAGTTTGAATAAACAACTTGTGATTTTTGGTTATGGTTTGAAAAATGACGTTTTAATCACAAGATGAATTAAAACTCATTTGGTTTTGATTTCCAAGATGAAAATTCATTTTTTGAAATGTTTAAAACAAATAAAAATGAATTTATTTGCAAAAATACCAACTATATTAAATAAATAATATAAATTTGATTTTTTTGTAAAATAAAATATTTTAACTTTTGTGATTTTTTACAAAAAGAACCAATAAAAAATAATTAAAATTGAGAGAGAAATTAATTTTCCAAATTATTTAAAATAATATAACAAATATTAAAAAAATGGAAAAAGTGGTAAAAAAAAAGGGTATGGAGCGAGGGGGATTCGAACCCCAGACATCCTAGCCAAACGCATGAGCGCGCAACCACTGGGGTGGTGATACATCCGTGTATCAAAACCACCCCATAAATATATAAGGGGTGCCTTGTTTTAGGCCTCGCCAAGGCAAGGCAAGGCAAGTTCTTGGGCCAAAAACGTAAAGGCTGTAACTTTCTCATTTCTCCATGGATTGGGAAAAAATTTATATGCATCTGGCCTAGAATTTCCCAAAGAATCCAATGGTGCCTTTGGTTTTTTCAGATGAGGTCTCCATTTTAAAACTCAATGGTGGTTTTGAAATAGGCCAGGATTTGCATTTTCTATGCTACCTCATGGTATAGGCCAGAATTGTATGATGAATTGATTCAAACACAACATATACAACATGTATGAGATGTTTATGATTAGTGGACTTCAAAGCAATGCATAATTCAAAGAGTTCAAGTTGTGATGCTTACCTCTTTGGGAGCTTTTTGTGCTATCTGCCAAGTTTCTTGTGCCAGAAGTAATTTGATGCTTTATACACTCTTAATTAATCCCTTAGAAGCTTTTAGAATGGTTGGAACCAGCTGGAATCTTCAGGAACAAGTTTGAGCTCTTTCTTGCAAAAGGGGCAAAAGTGACCAATATGGCAACTCTATCAAATGGTGTTCCAGATGTGGGGAACCATTTGGGACAGTTGAAGGATGATATTTGGAGTGTGTTTGAGGTTTTATCTAGTTTTGAAAGTGACTGAATCAAGACATGGCTTGAAAAATGCAAAAAAAAAAGTTCAATTTGGAGATTTTGGAAGTGGAATTTGAGATTTTGGTGTTACAGGTCACAAGTTAGTGTTTGAACAGCTTAGATACAACATATTAGAGGTGTTTGGATCGTGAGCTGTGATGGAATTGCTCTCTAACTCAAAAACTCATAGATACCTTGCAAAAGAATGCATTTAGGCCTAAAGAGAGGGATTTTGAGGAAAGCATAAGTTTGGTTTCTTTGGTGTACTCAAATTGATCACAATTGATGTCTATTTATAGTGTGTCAAGTTTGTTTTGGCATCAATAGTGAATGGAGACTGCAGCAGGCCTTTGGCCAATGTTATGCAAAAGGAATCTCAAGTCTCCTCTAGCCATTGACTTGATATTAGAGCACAGGCTTTGTAGCTTTGGTTCAGAGATAAGTTTGGACTGAATTCAGTTGGAATAGGCTCAGTTCATGCCACCTTGATGCATTCATTAAAGGCTTGGAAACAAAATAGGAGACTTGGCACTTTTTAGCCTTTTTAGGTTTGGCATGGCTACTTGTAGATTCTTGGACTTGTGAGGCTTGGAGATCAGATCATCCCCCTTGGATTTGATCCTCATATGTGTCCAAATTGATGACAAGGCTTGGAGTTATCAGATTTGGACAAATCGAGCAAATGTGAATAATTCTGCCTTCTAAAACCAGCTCATGATGCCATGTTTCAAGGGTTGTATCTCCTTGCTCAAATTGAATTTGGAGATGATCTGGTACTTGTTGGAAAGCCCTTATGGCATACTTTAACTTTGATGTTTTCCCCTAGACCTGGTTTGACTTGGATCAAGGTGAAAAATGTCCCTACATTTTGGAAAAAGTAAGGCAGATTCTGACTTAGTGAAAATTTCACTAAGTGTTGGAAAAATGTCATTTTCATGTGTTTAGCCATTTTGATCACTCCATAACTAAAAATCCATGAAGAATTCGAATGAGATGTAGTTGACACTTTTGAAGTATGTAATGAGGGCTACAATTCCAGCTTTGGACCATCCAAAATGGTTGCTTGGATCTCAAGTTATGGTCCTTGGAAGTTGGTACCCTAGCCATTTTGTTCCATAACTTAGAAAAATTCTAAGTTTTTTATGGTGTCGTAACCCGAAATTTGACCTCCCTATTTTGCCTTTTGCATGAGCATAAGCATTCATATCGCTGGCATACGCATCCGTACTTTTTCTCTGATGATTTTGTTACAGGAATATTCAGATTTTCCAAGCCCGATTAATCGCATCCTCACAAGGTCATCACTTCCTCAAGACAAGCACAAAATAGGGGTTTCCATGCCTATTCATCAATGCAAGAGGTTGGAAATCGGAACCATGGTCATAGCACCTTTCCAAAGAAAAATTGGGCAAGTTTTTGACTGATTAATCGGTTAACCATTTTGGTTAATCGGTTAACACCCCTTTCACAGCGCCAATTTTACCTTTTTAACAGCTGTTAATCGGTTAACCAGTTGGTTAATCGGTTAACACCTGCTATTTTCAGCATAAATTCAGCACTTCCATCATATTTTAGCAACTCTCTCCACATTCTTTTGGTCTATTCTATTCTAGCATTGGAACATTCTAGACTGTTCATGACCATTCAAGACATTTCCCTTTCATTTATTTTATGCATCACTTCAAATCAAGTGCACCTTGCTCCTTGTTTTCCAAGTAATGTGGATCATTGGATATGGAAATTCACCTTGAGATTGGTACCGAGTTGGTTCTAACTAACCGAGTTAACCGCCTTGACTCGGTGAGTCAAGTCCAACTAACTCCTAGCCTAGTTCCAAACCCAAAGCTAAGTCCAAAGCTAGATCCAAACCTCCCACACTCCAAACCTAAAGTCTATATAAATAATGCTTCACTCATTTTTCAAGGACCCTCAACCATTTCTCCAATTCCTCACATTCTCACACTCAATTCTCTCACATTCTCTCTGATTTTTCTCAGCTACATCTTCATCTTCATCTCAATTCTCTTCCAAAACCTCACCAAAGCTCATTTCTACTTTGAAGGATAATCACTTTAACATCAAAAGTGATTATTTCTTGAGCTCAACCTTCACCATTCTTGCTATTATACTTGGATTTCTGGAGTTATTTCAGCTTGTGGATTAATCTTGAGTATTTTCTGCAATTTTCAACGGTTCGAATTCGCATTTTGGAGCTTTATCGTATTTTGCTCAGTTTCGACGCGCTTCGTCACCAAATTGAAGATTCCTCTGGTTTTCTTTGATTTTCTACATCAAGAATCATTTTCAGCAATTACCAAGGCACATCTCAGCCTTGTAGGTTGGTAGATCTTACTCTTCCCACTGTTTCGATCGTTTCCGCATATTTAAGTTGTAATTTCGATCGTTTTCGGTCTAATTTATCATGCAATTGCTTGATCTTTAATCTCCATGATTAATTCTTGTAATGTGTGTTTAATTACTCCTAATCCATGTAATTTTCGTGTACAAATTCATGTCTTAGCATGTGGAAGTTTGGATAAGTGATTATGTGTTGAAAACTACTTTTGAAAAGCTGTTTTTACTGTTATTTTTGCCACTGTCACAGTGTTAATCGGTTAACCATTTTGGTTAATCGGTTAACCAGTTCATTTTTCACCAAAAACGCTGATTTTCAAGCCGTTAACCGATTAACACTGAACCAGAATGTCATTTTCATGCTTTTTCAAGTGTGTTTACCATGCTTTCTCATTTTAACTTCCATGGATTGATATGCTTCATATTTATGGATGTTTTTAATGCTGTTAACCTCTGTTTAAAGCATATTTACATTAATTCCATGATTGATTTATCAATTTTTACAATTATGTGTGTTCTTGATATTTGTTTGAACATGCTAGTTTTTGTACAATCTTTGATCACTTGACACATGATTTGTGATACATGCCAATATTTGTTTGGCACTGTTTTGCACTTTCATTTCTTGATCATATTAAGTTTGTTTTTTATTGAGCAAATTTAATCGTGCTTAATCAATAATTTACACCTTTTGCTTTAATGATTTTCCATTCTCTTTGGAAAATTGTTAGCATAGCATTTCCCTTTGATTAGTTGATCGAAACCATGTTTCGATTAATTGATCCTTCCCTTTCCCTCTCTTTAGGCTTCCTTTAGAGCTTTTCCTTTTTCCCCCCGCGGAGTTGAAGATTCATACGATGCACGATGCACGATGCACGACGCACGACGCACGACGCACCACATTGGAGCGCTGTACAAACTGTAGCTGTTACGCTGTCCACTTTACAACACATTGGAGCACTGTACAAGTTGGAGTTGTTGCGTTTTCCGTTTCTTTTTCCGCACTATACTTTGAGCGCTAGAGAAGGAATGAGGATGGTTGTCCTACCCTCATTCTGACTATTTATTGGGTAAGGGCATTTGGCCCTCACTTTCGAGAATAGTCACCTCTATCCTCAAGCTGTAGTGTTGTTTCTACCCCAGCCGAGTCGATCCTTGATCACTTTTCTCCCTTTGCAATCTCTTTTGACCCTTGATCACTCCTATCCCTTTCAATCTCTCGTTTGATCAATCACCATCATCTTGGTTAAGATCGTCATCCTTGGGTTAGCAAACTCTCCTTGTTTCAATACTCTATCCTTTTCTTTCTTGTGGCCAGTCATTGCTTGATTCCCTGGAAGAGTCTCAAATCCCTTTGCTTCGGTTAAACACAGTTTTCCAGTTAAACACCGAAACTCTTTCGGAGTTCGCATCCTTCTCTTGGTTCCCCTCCCTTTGTTCGGTTAACCGCTGCTTGTCAGTTAAAACACAGTCTATCTGTTAACATATGGAGTTTCCTTTTCTTGGGTTAATCACCTCCTCTTGGTTAATCACCCATTCTTCTCAGTTAACCACAGTCCGTCTGTTAAAATACTGAGCCTTTTGGGTTAATCACCTATTCTGGGTTAATCACCTTTTTCTTCAGTTAACCACAGTCTGTCTGTTAAAATACTGAACCCTTTTCGAGTTAATCACCTTCTCATTGGTTAATCACTCGTTCCGTTCGATTAATCACAGTCCGTCTGTAAACACTGAATCCCCAGCAGTTGGCAACCTCCTCTTGGTTCGAATACTTCCATCTTTGGGTTAGTAACTTTTCTTTGGTTTGAATACCCTTTCTTCGGTCAGGTACTGCTTGTTCAGTCAGTGTACCGAACTCCTTTGGGTCACGACCTTTGCTTGGTCCCACACCCGTCCTTTGGGTCACGATCTTTGCTTGGTCCTACACCCGTTCTTTGGGTCACCATTCTTGTTGCCCCTTTATTTTCTTGGTTTCGACACCATTCTTGCACTTTATCCTCAACACAATTATTATTTGTTCCTTTGCACTCCTTTCTTGGTTATGACACCATTTCTTTTGCATCCCCAGCGGATCTTCCTCAATCTCTTATTCTCTTGGTTTTGACACCGTTTCTCTTGTTTCTTGCACAGTCCCTTTAGTCTCTTACTCTTCAGTGGAGTAATCTTTTTTTCCTTTTGCTCTTCTTTCTTGGTTTCGACACCATTTCTTTTGAATCCCCTGCGGAGTTTCCCCTTTTCTTTTGTTCCTGGTTTTGACACCACTTTCTTCTCTTTTCCCTTTTCCTTTTCCGTCTTAGTTCCCCGAACTATGGAAGCTATGATTCTGCATTCGTTCGAATGTTAGATACGTAGGCACGAGACACAATGTCTTGGTGAGCACACTTCCACCCTTCTTTCCTTCACCTTTTCCTCCTTCTTCTCTGTCCCCTGGTTCCATGAACTACGATGCTCTGATTTCCTCATTGTACTATGAGGGTACGTAGGCATGAGGGCCCCAATCCTCCGTGAGCACTTTCTTTTCTTTCTTTTTTTCCTCCTTCTCTTCTCTCTCTTCTTCTTTTAGCTAGAAGCCTTTAGATAGATAACCCATCCAAGCCTAGAAGCAAGCGAAATGGTTCCCGTCGAGTACGACGGATGCGTTAGGTGCTAGTACCTTCCATTCGCATAACCGACCCCCGTTCCCGTTTCTCTTCCCCTTGGGTTTTATCGATATTTTCCCTGTCCTTCGGGACTAAATAAAGTTCGGTGGCGACTCTGTTGTTATCTTTGAGTGTGCGATTCACTCAGGTATAAACCAGCCATCTTCAGTTGGCGACTCTGCTGGGGAGCCCTTGCGCTTGCAGGTTGGGGTCTCGCCTAGTTTTGTTTGCTTTCTTGCTTGTTTGGGTGTTTATCTTCTGCGCTTTACTAGCTTTATTTCGCTCAGTGTTTATTTACTCATTTCTTTACTGCTTTAAATATTCATATGCTGTATATTCTGGATTTTTGCTACATTCTCTACTGTTGTCGGTTGGGGTTGCTACTTGGGAGATAAGCCCAATACCCAGGCTTGAGTATACATCCAGGATTAGAGTGGAAAGTAGTGTGACTTGTGTGGCATTTGGCCAGACTTAGTATACACGAAAATTCCACATCCATACGAGGTTTTCTGTGGTAATATTATATCCTGCAAATTTGGGGCAGACGATGGAGTGTAACCTGGAAAACTGTCGACTCTGGCGACCATTCCCGAGGACTCAGTTGCGGCACTCCTCCCAAGGAGCGATAATAGCAGACCAAAAATGGAAAACCCATTACGCTTCTTGATCCGAGGACCCAAAGCTGGGAACTTGCCATAGGGTGATCTTTTTTGCGGGAATCAGTGGACGACCTCTTTGTTTGGTGATAGTATTGTACCCCGAGGGATGAATGTACTATTGCTTCTCAAATCGAGAATTCGAACTGAGAATCCCGCTTTCTAGGAACTACCTGTGAGGGGGATATTGGGTTTTTTCTGCAGGAAACCAAGACTCTTCCAACCTTTGTTATCTCATTGCGTCAGATCTCGCACCGACACAACACTACCTTTGCAGATGTTCAGATTTGACTATTCATACTATGCTGGCTTGTTGATTCTGTTGTTGCATATCATCTCATCATGTCAAATTAATCTTTTTGCATATGCATTAAAATTCCTTTATTTTTTGCATGAATTGCATTCATTCATGCCCGCATATGCATGTCCTTCATCCGAGAAACCATTGCTCACTCTGATCATTTCCGGCTTGTAGCAAGACGACGACTCGACATCGGTATTTTACCCGCTCAAACAAATCTAGAATCATGGAAACTCTGGCTCAATTTCAAGGTCAGATGGATCAGTTTCAGACAAACATGGATGCCATTATGGAACTCCTTCGCGCGCAGAGGGACGCCTCTTCTGCTGCTACTGCTGTTGTTGCAACTGCTACTGATGCAACCGTCGTCACTCCTGTTATGACCACTTCTCCTGTTGTTATGACTACTCCTGCGGTTATTCCTTGTCCTGTTATGGTTGAAGTAACGGTTGAGCCTGTGAATTAGCGCGTTGTCCAATCTAATGTGAACAAAATGCCCGCTGGTTTTCCATGGGGCATGCCCCAAATTACACTCCTCATATTGCTAATAATGGTAGCGCCTTCCTACCATATCAGCCTTTTGTTGCACCCATGCCTAATGGGAATGCTGCTGCATATACATGGGGCATGCCTATTCCAATCCCGCCTCCAGTGGTGAGTGATGATCACGAGAATCCTCAGGCTCAGACTCATCAAACTTCCGGGTTGGCTGACATTGAAACTCCTGATGAAGAAGAGCATGTGTATAGGGGTCCTCCTATTCATGTTCCGGTTTCATCTCAAGCTGGTCAAACTGCTGTTCAGAATGTTCATTTTGGGATATTCTATCCTGGGGTATCTTCCTCAGCTGCTGTGATACCTCCTCCGAATTATCCATTTGGTGTTCAGATGGGTCAGAATGATGGTCAGATGGTTAATCTGGGTTTGGTGTATCCTTCTCAGTTTGCTACTCCGCAAGTGAATGTTCCTGCCGCTTCTCAGCTGCCAAATCCTCAAATTCTTGTCAGGCCCACTAATCAGAATAGATCTATTGACTACAAGTTGTTGGAAGACCGTATCAGAGCTATCGAAGGGTTCTCTGCTTTTGGCATGGAGGCCAAGGACTTGTGTTTGGTTTCGAATGTTGTGCTGCCGCAGAAATTCAAAATACCTGATCTCCCAAAGTACAAAGGTCTGAGTTGCCCGCGTAGTCACATCACTATGTACTGTAGGAAGATGGCATCCCATGTTGATAATGATGAATTGCTGATTCATTATTTTCAAGATAGTTTGTCTGGTGCTTCTTTGGATTGGTACATGGGTTTAGAGCGCAGCAAAATCCGTACTTGGAGGGATTTATCTGAAGCATTCGTAAAACAATACAAATACAACCTTGATCTGGTGCCTACTAGATTACAGCTACAAAATCAATCCCAGTGCTCAGCTGAAACATTCAAAGAGTATGCGCAAAGATGGCGTGAGATGGCATCTCGTGTGTGACCTGCTCTCTCTGACAATGAATTGGTTGACCTCTTTATGGGTACATTGCAAGGTTCCTACTATGAGAAAATGGTGGGTAGTTCTTCATCGAATTTTGCTGATGTTGTGACCATTGGTGAGCGGATTGAGAATGGTTTAAAGACTGGAAAGATTCCTGGAACTGCTTCCCAGCAGCCGGCCAGAAAATCTCATAACAGTCAGTCAAAGAAAAAGGAAGGTGAAGCCAATGCTATGACAGCTCAAGTTTCTCCTCAGTACCAAGCTACCATGGCTCCCATGCCATGTTATCCATATCCGTACATTACTGCCGCTCAATATCAACAACCACCATATCAGTATCATCCGCAACAACCAGTTCAGAATGCTCACAATCAGCAACAGACTCAACAGAACAACAAAAATCAGCATAATCAAAACTGTCAGAACAACAGCAATCAAGGAAACCGTAAGCATCCGAATTTCGACAGAATTCCGGTGTCATAGACTGAATTATTTCCTTATCTGGTTCACCAAGGGGCAATTGTCCCCAAGCAAATTGCACCTGCAATTCCTCCATTTGGTCCGAAGCATAATTCGAATGCTTCTTGTGCTTATCATGCTGGATACATAGGTCATGCGACAGAAGACTATTTTGTTTTCAAAACCAAGGTGCAGGAACTCATTGATAAGAAGATCCTGACTTTCGCTGAGGAAGGTCCTAATATTTAGAACAACCCGTTGTCGAATCACAATGGACCTGCAGTTAACATGATTGAGGATAGTTTAAGGGCTGAATTGATCTTGGATGTTGACGAGGTAAAGACCCCGATGACTGTGGTTTTCAAGAGATTGAATGAACATGGGTTGTTGAGAGGGTTGCATGGCAAATTTCAGATTTGTGACGATAATCCTAACCAGTGTCGAAGGCTGAAGGGTTGTGTCCAAATTTTGATGAACCGTGGTGAAGTTCAATTTGCTAGATCTAAGCATGTCAAGGAAGTTGCTGCCATCGAGCCATTCACCATTGTCTATAGGAAGGTTCCTGTGGAATCCCCTAGGCAGAAGAAGGTACAACCCATTGTTGTTTTCCCGCCAAAGCCGTTTCCGTATCAGAATTCTAAAGAGGTACCTTGGAGGTATGGGTCTTCTGTGTTTTCTGGAGGTCAAGAGATAAGGTTTGCGGAATCTGAGATCGTAAATGTTACAGCTGGTGGAGGCATGACTCGTAGTGGACGCGTGTTTGCTCCAAAGGTCACTACAAAGCCTATTCAAGTTCCGACTATCGTTACTCCCAAGGAGACACCTACATCTGCAACCCCTGTTGGTCAACAAGGGACATCTTCTACTACCATTCCAGTGCCGCATATTCCGTCTGAAGATGTTTTAAAGAGAAAAGAGACGCTTGATGATCAAGAGTTCCTTAAGCTGATCAAGAAGAGTGACATTAAAATTGTGGATCAGCTGGGGCAGACTCCCTCGAGGATCTCAATCTTGTCTTTACTCATGAGTTCACCCATGCACAGATCAGCTTTGTTGAAGGTCTTGAACAGTGCTCGTGTTATGCATGATATATCCGTTGTCGAGTTTGATGACGTGGTGGCCAATATAACTGCAAGCAGATACTTGGGCTTTAATGAATCAGAATTACCTCCTGAAGGAGCCGCCCATAACAAAGCACTACACATATCCGTCACCTGTACAGACATCCTCTTATCTCGTGTTCTGGTGGATACCGGTTCTTCCCTCAACGTGATGCCTAAGGGCACGTTGAGCCAATTACTGGTAGAAGGGAGCGAGATGAGGCCGAGCTCCATATTTGTCATAGCCTTTGATGGCTCTCGAAGGCAAGTCATTAGAGAAGTGGACTTACCCATCAAGGTTGGACCATATTTGTTTACCATTACCTTCCAAGTGATGGATATCGATCCGGCGTACAGTTGCCTATTAGGTCGTCCGTGGATTCATGCTGCAGGGGCAGTTACCTCCACTTTGCATTGGAAGTTGAAATTCATGTTCGACGATCAGCTGGTCATCGTCTGTGGGGAAGAAGATCTGATTGTGAGCGAGTTATCATCTTTCCGATACATCGAGACTGAAGAAGGCATAGCTGAGGTGCCGTTGCAGTGTCTCGAATTCGAAAATGTCAGTTCTGCTTCAACTAGTCAAAATAGATCACCACAAGTGACTTTAGCTTCTGCCAAGCATACTAAAGAGACCATCGATAGAGGTACCTTGCCAGGCTGGGGGCATGTGATTGATGTGGTTGAAAAGCACAATCTTTTTGGATTGGGTTACCATCCTGGTCGTCAATCCAGCTCGCATGGTCCAAAGCAGTGCAACTTTGTCAAGTTCAATAGCGCGGGTTTCCAGCAAGGTGACATTGTGGCAGCTACGGATGATGGTGTTCCTAGCAATCAGAGGTCAAGCTTTGTGCACAAGTACCCGCCGAGCTTCAAGCACAACAATTGGACGGCTACTGTGATCCCTGTGGTTTTTCCGTGTAACATGTAATGCATTTTGTTGTTCCCTTTCCGTCGTCCTCGCCCGAGACGAGTGGATAGCTTGTAAGGGCCTCACTTTTTTCAATATTATGTGATCAATAAATAAAAGTTTTTTTCATTCAAAATCATGCTCTTCTTCTTTCTTTATTTTTACTTTTTCACAAATAAATGGCCAAAGTTTCTTTTATTTTCACTTTTTCAAAATAGCTCATTCTAAACATATTCATAAACATGCAGAACTAATAAGAGCATTGATAACAGCATGGCCAACATCCATTGTAATTCTGGAATTCCAATTAACCAAGCCGAATAAGATGGTGAGGAACATTGTGAATTACCGGCTGAACTAGCAAGGCTCCTTGAGCACGAGCATAACGAGATTCAGCCACACAAAGAGCCAGTGGAAGTTGTTAACCTTGGTACTGATGAGGTCAGAAGAGAAGTCAAAGTTGGCGCATCCCTCGCAGAGCATGTACACTCCGAGTTGGTCAAGTTATTGAAAGAGTATGTTGATATCTTCGCCTGGCCCTATCAAGAAATGCCTGGGTAGGATACCAACATCGTTGAACATCACTTGCCACTCAAGCCCGGATGTCCTCCTGTCAAGCAAAAGCTCAGGAAGACTAGACCCGACATGGCACTCAAAATCAAAGAAGAGGTAAAGAAGCAGCTTGACGCTGGGTTCCTCGCCACTTCCGAGTATCCTGAATGGATTGCCAACATCATCCCAGTTCTAAAGAAAGATGGAAAGGTCAGAATGTGTGTGGATTATCGAGATCTCAACAAGGCAAGCCCGAAGGATGATTTTCCTTTGCCTCATATTGATGTCTTGGTGGATAACACAGCACAGTTCTCTGTCTTTTCATTCATGGATGGTTTCTCAGGATATAATCAGATCAAAATGTCCCCAGCTGATATGGAGAAGACTATTTTCATCACGCCATGGGGTACATATTCTTACAAAGTCATGCCATTCGGTCTAAAGAATGCAGGGGCAACATACCAACGTGCCATGACAACCCTCTTTCATGATATGATTCATAAAGAGATTGAGGTCTACGTGGACGATATGATTGCCAAATCCAAAACTGAGGATGATCACTTGGTTCATCTGAAGAAACTGTTTGACAGACTCCGGAAGTTTAGATTGCGGTTGAATCATGCGAAGTGCACCTTAGGAGTTCGATCTGGTAAACTGTTGAGCTTTATTGTGAGTCAGAAGGGCATTGAAGTTGATCCTGATAAGGTTCGGGCAATTCAGAACATGCCGCCTCCCAAAACAGAAAAATAAGTCTGTGGCTTTCTGGGCAGACTTAATTACATCTCAAAATTCATTTCTCATTTGACGGCTACTTGTGAACCAATGTTCAAATTACTAAGGAAAAATCAATCGGTCGAATGGAATAATGATTGTCAAGAAGCATTTGACAAAATAAAACAATACTTGCAAGAACCACCGATCTTAGTACCACCGGTTCCTGGTAGGCCATTAATCATGTATCTCACTGTTCTTGATGAATCAATGGGATGTGTATTGGGTCAACATGGTGACACTGGCAGAAAAGAACATGCAATTTACTACCTGAGCAAGAAGTTCGCTAATTGTGAGACCAGATACTCACTCTTGGAGAAAACTTGTTGTGCTCTGGTCTGGGCTGCTCGACACCAAAGACAATACATGATTTGCCATAATACTTTGCTAATATCCAAAATGGATCCGATAAAGTACATATTTGAGAAGCCTGCTGTCTCTGGAAGGATTGCTCGGTGGCAGATGCTGTTAACTGAGTATGATATCCAACATGTTACCCAGAAAGCAATAAAAGGGAGCGTCTTGTCTGACAACCTTGCCAATCAACCTGTGGAGGGTTATCAATAAATGAAGTTCGACTTTCCCGATGAGGATGTGTTGTTCATAAGAGATTATGATACTCCAAACCCTGACATAGGACCCAAACCAGGGGCGCGGTGGACGCTCGTGTTCGATGGTGCCTCCAATTCTAAAGGTCGTGGAATTAGTGTTATCCTCATCTCTCCAACAGGTTTTCACCTTCCCTTCACTGCCAGATTATGCTTTGTATGCACCAACAATATGGCTAAATACGAAGCATGTATCTATGGTATTTAAGCGGCAATTAACATGAGAATCAAGATTCTTGAGGTCTTTAGAGATTCTGCCTTGGTCATTGGTCAAGTCAGAGGGAATTTTGTGACTCGGGATTCCAAGCTGGTTCCATACCAACAACACATTGCGAAATTGATTCCTTATTTTGATGAGATCACTTTTCATCATATTCCCAGAGAGGAAAATCAATTAGCTGATGCTCTTGCAACTTTAGCATCCATGTTCAAGGTCAAGTGGAAGAATGAAGCTCCTCATATCAGCATTGATCACTTGAACAAACCAGTACACTGTTTAGCAATCGAGGATGAGTCGGACGACAAGCCTTGGTTCTACGACATTAAAAGATATCTGGAAAAATAGGAATATCCCGAGGGTATCACTATCACTGATAAGAAAGCTCTTAGGCGGCTTTGCGCCAAATTCTTCTTAAGTGGTGGTATACTATACAAGAGGAATTATGATTCTGTGTTGCTCAGATGCGTGGATAGACACGAAGCAAACACGATCATAAGGTCCATACATGAGGACTGCGAGGGTGTACATGCTAAAGGTCCTGCTATGGCCAAGAAGATTCTTCGGGCTGGGTATTACTGGACAACGATGGAGGTAGATTGTTACAACTTTGCCAAAAGATGTCACAAGTGCCAAATCTACGGAGACAAGATCCATGTGCCTCCTACTCCATTGAACGTTCTGACTTCACCTTGGCCATTCTCTATGTGGGGTATAGATATGATTGGAATGATTGAACCGAAGGCTTCCAATGGTCATCGATTCATTCTAGTTGCTATTGACTACTTCACCAAGTGGGTTGAAGTTGCTTCCTATGCAAACGTTACACGACAAGTGGTTTCCAGATTTATCAAGAAAGAGATAATATGTCGTTATGGCATTCCTAGCAATATCATCATGGACAATGCAAGCAACCTAAATAATAATATGATGAAGGAGTTGTGTCAAGAATTTAAGATCGAGCACCACAACTCTTCACCATATCGGCCCAAGATGAACGGTGTCGTTGAGGCAGCAAACAAAAACATCAAAATAATTGTCCAAAAAATGGTCAAGACATACAAGGATTGGCATGAAATGCTTCCCTTTGCATTACACAACTACAGAACTTCAGTCCGCACTTCCACTGGGGTAACTCCGTACTCACTCGTGTATGGTATGGAGGCAGTTCTACCCATTGAAGTCGAAATTCCTTCGCTCAGAGTTATCATGGAGGCAGGTCTTGATGAAGCTGAATGGGTTCAATCCAGATACGATCAGCTAAATCTCATCGAAGAGAAGCGCCTTACTGCTGTTTGTCATGGTCAATTGTATCAGAGACGCCTCAAGCGAGCTTTTGACAAGAAAGTTCTCCCTCGAACATTCTGTGAAGGCGAACTCGTGCTCAAGAGATATTCACCTGTTCACTCGGATCCACGAGGCAAATGGCCACCCAACTACGAAGGACCCTTTGTTGTTAAGAAGGCCTTCTCAGGCGGAGCCCTGATCCTCACCACAATGGATGGGGAGGAGTTGCCATCGCCCGTGAACTCCGATGCAGTCAAAAAATATTATGCTTAAAAAAGAATATAGATAGGAGTCCACTAGATTGACATCCGCAAGGAAAATCTAGGCAAAAATGGACGTCCCGATGGACCGAAAAAAGAAATGTCCATGCAAAAGTTAGGGACAATGAAAAAAAACAATAGCAGCCCGCTAAGTCGAAAACCCGAAAGGGCGACTTAGACAAAAATGGGTATCCCGGTGGACAAAAAAAACAAAAACAAAAACAAAAAAACAAAAAAACAAAAAAAAAACAAAAACAAAAAAAAATATATATATATATATATATATATATAAATAAAATGTCCAGGCAAAAATTAAGGATAAAGGCATTTGACTGTGAACACTTGAGCCTCTTTTCATCATGGCTGGACCTCAGACGGTAGCAGAGCAGTCGAATCATCATCAACTGGTGCAAAACATTGGAACCTATACTTTCAGTGGATAGGAGCCAATGTTGGAATCAATGCAAACCATGATTTCCCTTTGCCATTTACATTTGTTTTACAATTTCATTGCAAATTTCCTTATCAAGGATTTTGGCATCCTTGTACACATCTTATGTACATATTTTTCACATTCAATAAAATTGCATTATTCAATTTCTCAATTGTTTTCATTCCAGTATTTTGTTTGCAAAATGAACGATTATTTGTGATCACATAATACAATAAAATGTTGAGAACAATAAAAGCTAAATCGATTGAGAAAGCATTATGCATTGCATATTTTACCGGTAATTCCTGCAGGATAATCAGTATTATCCATTGGTGAGTCTAACGCCCGGGCGGCAATGTGGGGGGTTCTTTGAAGAAATTGATGTTCCTCAGCAGAGTCATCATTTCCCCAGCAATCGCCATTGTGGTTCTCAGGAAAGTTTGATTGCATTTCGTTTCCCCAATAGATCCATAATGTCTCCAGCAAAGTTTCCATGCTATACCCTGAGAGGAGACCTGTTTATTTTTCCCCAACACGGGTCACGCGCGACATGCACCCGTATCTACACGATTTGGTTTCTCGTATTCTCCAGGCAGAGAAGATTCTCCGAGCCTTGTGAGTTCCCTAGACAGAGACAATCAGGACGTCCACAGTAGAGTCAGCGGAAGCTTGGAACTAGGATTTTCCTGTTTCATTTCCCAGCAAAGTCAGTCGTGATGTAATGATTGTCATGGTTCTCTTATCCCCGCATCATCAATGGTGATATTCTAGGAGTTTGAGACTTCTCATGTTCTTCCCAGCGGAGTTGTCACCATTCGGGAGCCTTTCGCCGGTAGGATCGGTATTTTGTGGTTTCCCTTCCCAGTTGAGGATGTCAAGTTTGTTTTGAACCATTTTCTCCTTTACCGCCGCACATTACCTCGACCTGCATTTTTGCATTGCATGATATCAAGCATCACGTAGATCGAAGCATACATAGTATATGCGTCGCGCATACCCCCTTTCTTTTGGCCTAATTCATCTCCCCAGCGGATTTTCAGCCAAACTTCAAACACCCCTTACACTTGAACTCTTCTTTTGTCGCCGTCGGCCAAATTTTCGAGCAACTCTTTTATTTAATCCCCTTTTACCTCGAATCATCGAAAGGCTAGCGCAATTCGTACATTTAGGTCCAAGCGGATTAAATAGGGGCAGCTGTCGTAACCCTAAATTTGACCTCCCTCTTTTGCCTTTTGCATGAGCATAAGCATTCGCATCGCTGGCATACGCATCCGTACTTTTTCTCTGATGATTTTGTTACAGGAATATTCAGATTTTCCAAGCCTGATTAATCGCATCCTCACAAGGTCATCACATCCTCAAGACAAGCACAAAATAAGGGTTTCCATGCCTATTCATCAATGCAACAGGTTGGAAATCGGAACCATGATCATAGCACCTTTCCAAAGCAAAATTGGGCAAGTTTTTTACTGGTTAATCGGTTAACCATTTTGGTTAATCGGTTAACACCCCTTTCACAGCGCCAATTTCAGCTTTTTAACAGCTCTTAATCAGTTAACCAGTTGGTTAATCGGTTAACACCTGTTATTTCAGCAGAAATTCAGCACTTCCATCATATTTCAGCAACTCTCTCCACATTCTTTTGGTTTATTCTATTCTAGCATTGTGTGAAACATTCTAGACTGTTCAAGACCATTCAAGACATTTCCCTTTCATTTATTGTATGCATCACTTCAAATCAAGTGCACCTTGTTCCTTGTTTTCCAAGTAATGTGGATCATTGGATGTGGAAATTCACCTTGAGATTGGTACCGAGTTGGTTCTAACTAACCGAGTTAACCGCCTTGACTCGGTGAGTCAAGTCCAACTAACTCCTAGCCTAGTTCCAAACCCAAAGCTAAGTCCAAAGCTAGATCCAAACCTCCCACACTCCAAACCTAAAGTCTATATAAACAATGTTTCACTCATTTTTCAAGGACCCTCAACCATTTCTCCAATTTCTCACATTATCACTCTCAATTCTCTCACATTCTCTCTGATTTTTCTCTGCTACATCTTCATCTTCATCTCAATTCTCTTCCAACACCTCACCAAAGCTCATTTCTACTTTGAAGGATAATCACTTTTACATCAAAAGTGATTATTTCTTGAGCTCAACCTTCACCATTCTTGTTATTATACTTGGATTTCTGGAGTTATTTCAGCTTGTGGATTAATCTTGAGTATTTTCTGCAATTTTCAACGGTTCGAATTCGCATTTTGGAGCTTTATCGTATTTTGCACGGTTTCGATGCGCTTCGTCACTAAATTGAAGATTCCTCTGGTTTTCTTTGATTTTCTGCATCAAGAATCATTTGCAACAATTACCAAGGCACATCTCAGCCTTGTAGGTTGGTAGATCTTACTCTTCCCACTGTTTCGATCGTTTCCGCACATTTACGTTGTAATTTCGATCGTTTTCGGTCTAATTTATCATGCAATTGCTTGATCTTTAATCTCCATGATTAATTCTTGTAATGTGTGTTTAATTACTCCTAATCCATGTAATTTTCGTGTACAAATTCATGTCTTAGCATGTGGAAGTTTGGATAAGTGATTATATGTTGAAAACTACTTTTGAAAAGTTGTTTTTACTGTTATTTTTGCCACTGTCACAGTGTTAATCGGTTAACCATTTTGGTTAATCAGTTAACCAGTTCATTTTTCACCAAAAACGCTGATTTTCAAGCCGTTAACCGATTAACCATATGGTTAACCGATTAACACTGAACTAGAATGTCATTTTCATGCTTTTTCAAATGTGTTTACCATGCTTTCTCATTCTAACTTCCATGGATTGATATGCTTCATATTTATGGATGTTTTTAATGTTGTTAACCTTTGTTTAAAGCATATTTACATTAATTCCATGATTGATTTATCAATTTTTGCAATTATGTGTGTTCTTGATATTTGTTTGAACATGCTAGTTTTTGTACAATCTTTGATCACTTGACACATGATTTGTGATACATGCCAATATTTGTTTGGCACTGTTTTGCACTTTCATTTCTTGATCATATTAAGTTTGTTCTTTATTGAGCAAATTTAATCGTGCTTAATCAATAATTTACACCTTTTGCTTTAATGATTTTCCATTCTCTTTGGAAAACTGTTAGTATAGCATTTCCCTTTGATTAGTTGATCGAAACCATGTTTCGATTAATTGATCCTTCTATTTCCCTCTCTTTAGGCTTCCTTTAGAGCTTTTCCTTTTTTCCCCCGCGGAGTTGAAGATTCATACGATGCACGATGCACGACGCACGACGCACCACATTGGAGCGTTGTACATACTGTAGCTGATATGCTGTCCACTTTACAACACATTGGAGCACTGTATAAGTTGGAGCTGTTGCGCTGTCCGTTTCTTTTTCTACACTATACTTTGAGCGCTAGAGAAGGAATGAGAATGGTTGTCCTACCCTCATTCTGACTATTTCTTGGGTAAGGGAATTTGGCCCTCACTTTCGAGAATAGTCACCTCTATCCTCAAGCTGTAGTGTTGTTTCTCCCCCAGTCGAGTCGATCCTTGATCACTTTTCTCCCTTTGCAATCTCTTTTGACCCTTGATCACTCCTATCCCTTTCAATCTCTCTTTTGATCAATCACCATCTTCTTGGTTAAGATCATCGTCCTTGGGTTAGCAAACTCTCCTTGTTTCAATACTCTATCCTTTTCTTTCTTGTGGTCAGTCATTGCTTGATTCCCTGGAAGAGTCTCATATCCCTTTTCTTCAATTAAACACAGTTTTCCTGTTAAACACCGAAACTCTTTCGGAGTTCGCAACCTTCTCTTGGTTCCCCTCCCTTTGTTCGGTTAACCGCTGCTTGTCAGTTAAAACACAGTCTATCTGTTTACATATGGAGTTTTATTTTCTTGGGTTAATCACCTCCTCTTGGTTAATCACCCATTCTTCTCAATTAACCACAGTCCGTCTGTTAAAATACTGAGCCTTTTGGGTTAATCACCTATACTGGGTTAATCACATTTTTCTTCAATTAACCACAGTCCGTCTGTTAAAATACTGAACCCTTTTCGAGTTAATCACCTTCTCATTGGTTAATCACCCGTTCCGTTCGGTTAATCACAGTCTGTCTGTAAACACCGAATCCCCAGTAGTTGGCAACCTCCTCTTGGTTTGAATACTTGTATCTTTGGGTTAGTAACCTTTCTTTGGTTCGAATACCCTTTCTTCGGTCAGGTACTGCTTGTTCAGTCAGTGTACCGAACTCCTTTCGGTCACGACCTTTGCTTGGTCCCACAGCCATCCTTTGGGTCACGATCTTTGCTTGGTCCTGCACCCGTTCTTTTGGTCACGACCTTCGCTCGGTCCTACACCCTTTCTTTGGTTGATTACAGCTTTTATCTGTTAAAACTTATTTTCCCCAAAGAGTATTAATCTCTTCTTTCAGGTAACCTCTGCCAGTCAGTTAACATACCGAGTCCTCTTTTCTCTTGATTTTAACACCATTCCTTTGTTCATTTCCCTAGTAGGGTCGCTACCCTCTGATTCTCAGTCACAGTTTCTTTACTCCCAGTGGATTCTCTTTATTCTTGTTGCCCCTTTATTTTCTTGGTTTCGACACCATTCTTGCACTTTATCCTCAACACAATTACTATCTGTTCCTTTGCACTCCTTTCTTGGTTATGACACCATTTCTTTTGCATCCCCAGCGGATCTTCCTCTATCTCTTATTCTCTTGGTTTTGACACTGTTTCTCTTGTTTCTTGCACGGTTACTTTAGTCTCTTACTCCTCAGTGGAGTACTCTTTTTTTTCCTTTTGCTCTTCTTTCTTGGTTTCAACACCATTTATTTTGAATCTCCTGCGGAGTTTCCCCCTTTCTTTTGTTCCTGGTTTTGACACCACTTTCTTCTCCTTTCCCTTTCCTTTTCGTCTTTGTTCCCCGAACTACGGAAGCTCTGATTCTTCATTCGTTCGAATGTTAGATACGTAGGCACGAGATGCAATGTCTTGGCGAGCACACTTCCACCCTTCTTTCCTTCACCTTTTCCTCCTTCTTCTCTGTCCCCTGGTTCCATGAACTACGACGCTCTGATTTCCTCATTGCACTATGAGGGTACGTAGGCACGAGGGCCCCAATCCTCTGCGAGCACTTTCTTTTCTTTCTTTCTTTCCCCCTTCTCTTCTCTCTCTTCTTCTTTTAGCTAGAAGCCTTTAGATAGATAACCCATCCAAGCCTAGAAGCAATCGAAATGGTTCCCGTCGAGTACGACGGATGCGTTAGGTGCTAGTACCTTCCTTTCGCATAAGCAACCCCCGTTCCCGTTTCTATTCCCCTTGGGTTTTATCGATATTTTCCCTGTCCTTCGGGACTAAATAAAGTCTGGCGGCGACTCTGTTGTTATCTTTGAGTGTGCGATTCACTCAGGTATAAACCAGCCATCTTCATATGGTTACCCCTTTTACAAGTTAACTCACTTTCTTTGATTTTTCTTGATGAATGATGATTCAAATCACATATTAACATTGTTTTAGGGTTAGTTGACCAAAAATTCAAAAAGTCAAACTTTGGATTTTTGTACAGTTGACTTTTTATCGGATGAAATCCAAACTGTGCGATCCTTTGTGAAATCAAGCCCTTGACCTAAATCAAACCTAATGGATGGGTTCCATAGGTGTTATAGGGTGTCTTGAATCATGCCCCAAGGTTTGGGAGCATGTCCTGGCCAAAAGTCAAAGGCACAGTTGACTTTTTCCTCGAAACCCTCACTGTGGTCCTAATGAAATTGAAACTTGTGAGTCAAGATTCTTGGATTAATCCATTGTTGGAAATGGATCAATGTAGTGTATTAGAGACCCTCAAACCATGTCTTGAGGTCTTGGCTCATGCTTTGTCCCAAAAGTCAACTTATGGGTGAATTAGGTCAAGAAACCCTAATTTCTGATTTTTTGGGTAAATGCATCCCCTGAGGTTAAATTGACTTGATGATTGGGTCCATGAGGTCCCTTGGAGTATCTTGGGTTGTGCTTTGAAGCATTGGCTCATGCCCAGTGTAAAATTTCCATCTGGAGGCCATGGTCGACCAAAACCCTAATTTGGTGACACTGGCAATCTTGAGGCTTGATCCACTTAGAATGTTGCAACCTTGTGCTTGATTCTTGATGTGGGAGTCCTCTTGATCCTTTATGGGTGTTTGAGAGGTTAGACAAGTTGAAGATCATGTCATTTCTTGATTGATCCTTTGTCTAAGTGCTTTGAGAGGGCTTGAAACCCTAATTCTTGATTGTGGTGAATGCTCAAACATCTCTGAGGATATTGATGAGGCATGATAGTTCATCCATATTGTGGTAATGATTTATACAATGATGGGAAATATTGGTGGTCAAAATTTGGGGTATGACAATATGGAGAAAACTTCATTCATCACCCTATGGGGCACCTTTGGTTACAAGGTAATGTCGTTCGGTTTGAAGAACGACGGGGAAACCTATCAAAGGGCCATGACAACTCTGTTTCACGACATGATGCATAAAGAAATTGAAGTGTATATCGATGACATGATTGCCAAATCTAAAACAGAAGAAGAGCATGTGACACACCTGTCAAAGTTATTCGAGCGTCTGAGGAAATACAAACTCCGCTTAAATCCTAACAAATGCACGTTCGGTGTCTGCTCAGGAAAACTCTTAGGGTTCATCGTCAGCCAGAAAGGAATTGAGGTTGACCTAGACAAGGTCAAGGCCATTCAAGAAATGCCTTCTCCGAAGACTGAAAAATAGGTCAGAGGATTTTTGGGACATCTGAATTACATCTCAAGATTCATATCCTTCATGACCGCGACATGCGCGCCAATCTTCAAACTACTCAGAAAGAATCAAAGTTGTGTATGGATAGAAGATTTCCAATAAGCTTTCGACAGTATCAAAGAATATATGTTGAATCCACCAATCCTGTCACCTCCAGTGGAAAGACCATTGATCATCTACCTAACAGTCTTGGAAGACTCTATGGGTTATGTACTCAGCCAACAAGACGAAACAAAAAGAAAAGAGTCTGCCATTTACTACTTAAGCAAGATATTTACAGACTGTGAAACTTAGTACACTATGCTCGAGAAAACTTCATGTGCTCTGGCTTGGACAGCCAAATGTCTTTTCCAGTACATGATTTGTCACACTACTTGGTTAATCTCTTAAATGGATCCAATAAAGTACGTCTTTGAAAAACCTGCTCTCACGGGAAGGATTGCCCGTTGGCAGATGTTGTTATCAGAATATGACATCGAGTACCATGCTCAGAAAGCCGTCAAAGGAAGTATTTTAGCTGGTCATTTGGCTCATCAACCGATTGACGATCAGGAATCAGTCAGATTTGACTTCCCAGACGAAGGTGTCATGTACTTGAAAATGAAAGATTGCGATGAACCGCTACCCAGTGAAGGGCCAGAACCAGGATCCCAATGGGGACTAATATTTGACGGAGCTGTCAACACTTGTGGAAACGGAATTGGGGCAATCATCGTAACACCTCAGGGTACTCATATTCCTTTCACTGCCAGATTGACTTTTAAATGCATGAACAATGAGGCCGAATACGAAGCTTGTATCATGGGTCTCGAAGAAGCTATCGACTTAAGAATTAAGGACTTGGATGTATATGGAGACTCAGCCCTGGTGATCAATCAGACTAAAGGAGAGTGGAACACATACCAATCAGGATTGATTCCTTACAAAGACTACGCGAGAAGGTTGTTACCATTCTTCAATAGAATCGAGTTTCATCACATTCCTCGTGAAGAAAATCACATGGCTGATGCACTAGCCACTCTCTCTTCCATGATTAGTGTAGGTCAATGGAACGACGTACCTAAGATTGACATAATACGCCTCGAAAGGCCCGCTTACATCTTCATAATTGAAGCAGTCATAGATGACAAACCTTGGTATCATGATATCAAGTGCTTCCTTCAAAGACAAGAGTACCCACCAGGGGCATCCAGGAAAGACAGGAAGACTCTCAGAAGACTGGCTGGCAACTTCTTCCTGAGCGGTGATACACTCTACAAAAGAAACTTTGACATGGTTTTGCTCAGATGCATAGACAGACAAGAAGTAAACATGTTGATGAAAGAGATTCACGAAGGATACTTTGGCACTCATGCCAATGGACATACAATGGCAAGAAAAATTTTGAGAGCATAATACTATTGGCTGACAATGGAATCCGATTGCTACAAGTACATGAGGAAATGTCACAACTTTCAAATATACACTGACAAAATCCATGTACCACCAACGCATCTCAAAGTTCTTTCTTCCCCATGGCCTTTTTCTATATGGGGAATCAACATGATTGGCATGATTGAACCCAAGGCTTTGAATGGACATCGGTTCATCCTGGTAGCCATTTACTACTTCACCAAGTGGGTCGAAGCAGTGTCATACACCAATGTAACCTGACAAGTGGTAGTCCACTTTATCAAAAACAATCTCATCTACCGTTATGGTGTTCCAAGCCAGATCATTACTAATAATAGATCTAACTTGAACAAAAAGATGATGAAAGAGTTGTGTGATGAGTTCAAGATCGAACAACATAACTCATCTCCCTACCGACCTAAGATGAACGGAGCGGTAGAAGCGGCTAACAAGAACATCAAGAAGATTGTTCAAAAGATGGTTGTAACCTACAAAGACTGGCACAAGATGTTACCCTTTGCTCTTCACGGTTATCGCACATCTGTCCGCACTTCAACAGGGGCAATCCCTTTCTCTCTAGTATATGGCATGGAAGCAGTGCTTCCCATAGAAGTAGAGATACCATCAATCAGGGTATTGATGGAAGCTAAGCTTACAAAAGCTTAATGGTGTCAAAGTCGACACAATGAACTGAACCTAATCGAAGAAAATAGAATGTCAGCCTTGTGTCATGGTCACTTGTATCAGCAAAGAATGAAGAAAGTGTTTGACAAAAAGGTCTGACCCCGTGTCTTCAGGAAAGGAGACCTCGTGCTCAAGAAGATACAATCATTTCTCACTGATTCTTGGGGCAAATGGACTTCGAATTATGACGGCCTCTATGTGGTCAAGAAAGCCTTCTCAGGCGGTGCCTTGAGACTCGCAACCATGGATGGAGAGGAGTTTACCTACCCTACGAATGTTGATGTAGTCAAGAAATACTTCGCCTAAATATGAAAAGAAAACGTCTTGGTGGATTGAAAACCCGAAAGGGCGATCCAGGAAAAAATTAGAGACTTAAGCAAAGAATCATCCTGATGGATTGGAAACCTCAAAAGACGATCCAGGCAAAAGTTAGGGATTCATGGCAAGTAACTACGTCTAATTAGTTCGACTCCTCAGCAGTAATGCCATCCATCAGGAAAACTTCAGTCAGGGTCACCTTCGACAAAAGCCCAGAATGTCCAGAATTCAAAGTTGGTGGAAAGATAGTTGTCGTTATGTTTCAATGTAGCCCCTTTTCCCTTAAATTACCATTTTCTAAACTTTTTAAATGCTCTATGGTATCACGCGCTTGGCTGATTAGCATTCTGTCAATAAAATTTGAGCCCTAGCACTTTTGTTTGCAATTCTCATTTATTTTGCTTTACAGAATGACATTTTTTAACATGATCAACGATTCTTTAAAAAAATGAATTTTACTTGTAAAATTTTCTTCTGCTTTTAAAAATAAAGATGGCATTTCCTTTTGACTTTGAACATCAAAAGGAACAATGACGGCTTCTCCGGAAGTGATTAAATCTCAAAATGCATAATCAAAGTACTCCTTCTAAACCAGTACACCTGAATGAAAGATCAATTATTTCAGATATAATATCCCATCTGATATCCCCGGTAGAGTTCTTACCTATTAAGACCAATTGATGGTTCTTTCACCCCTAGTAGGGTCTACCTCTCCTAAGCAAGGAAGGATTGCTATCTTGAACCAATGGTACTTTTCATCCCCCGCAGTGGTCGAGTATCCAGTTATGTTCATTCACTAGTTTGTATGTTACGTCTGTTTTGTCAGCATAAACATACATACATCATGCATAATTGATTCATATTCATATTCATATTGCATTAATATCACACTGGTCATTCATCCCCAAGTGATAACTTCCTCCCGCCAATAGGGTTATCCGTTCTTTCCTCGTCAAGAATGTATCGTCTGAGTAATTTCTCCACAGTTTATTTCTCGAGTGGAAACCGTCCTCGACCATTTTGATAACTTGAACCTCTGAAAGGCAATAAGACATTCGACAGACACCTTTAGAACATCACTCTTCACCATTGAAGATGATATTTCTCGCTTTCCCAGATTAAGGAAAATCCCCAGAGAAAGCCTCCTAACCAAAGACTCTCGGCAATACATCGGTTTTTCTCCCAAGAAAGTCGATATTAATGAAGTCATCAGCACCTCAAAATTAGATCACATCACATGGCATTTCTCTGAAATAATCTCTAAGAAAAGTATGATGCAATATCCCCAAGCAAAAACCAGTCTCTCAAGAGACTCGTTTTCCCCGGTAGAGTCAACAAATGGCATCTCCAAGAGACAAGTTTGCACACCTCTACAGCTCAGACAAATGGGTTTCCCCAACAAGTCTGACATCAAATTTTTCAATCAAATGACGTCTCCCCGGTATAGCTCGGCGATAAGTTTGATGAAAACCGCTACGCATAGCGTTCCTTGTCAAGAAAGAAACTTGACAAGAAGAAACTTAGACCAGTTTCGTGGCTGAAGACCAGGATCGAGGGGAGGTTTATTTCAAAAGAAACTTAGACCAGTTCCTTGGCTGAAAACCAGGATCGCAGGAGGTTTACTTCAAAAGAAACTTAGACCAGTTCCGTGGCTAAAGACCAGGATCGAGGGGAAGTTTATTTCTTCAAGAAACTACAACCAGTTTCGTGGCTGAAGACCAGGATCGAGGGGAAGTTTCACCCTTTTCTAAGTATCGTTACTTAGCGAAAGAAAATGGATGAGCAAACCGCCATTAATAACCACAGTCAAAATTTCGGATATTCCGATATTTAATCCTCTTGCACCCTGAATGTCCGAATATCTCCGCCATTCACATCTTCGGGTCCAAGAAGATTAAATAGGGGAATTTGTCATACCCCAAATTTTGAACACCAAGATTTCCCATCATTATGAGAATCATCACCACAATATGGATGTACCATCATGCTTCATCAATCTCCTTAAGGATTGTTAAGCATTCACTACAATCAAGAATTAGGGATTTAAGCCCTCTCAGAGAACTTAGACAAAGGATCAATCAAAAATTGACATGTTCTTCAACTTGTCTAACCTCTCAAGCATCTATAAAGGACCAAGAGGTCTCCCACATCAAGGATCAAGCACAAGAGTGCAACATTCCAAGTGGATCAAGCCTCAAGATCGACAGTGTCACCAAATTAGGGTTTTGGTCGACCAAGGCCTCCAGATGAAAATTTTCATCTGGGCATGAGCCAATACTTCAAAATATGACCCAAGATGCTCAAAGGGACCTCATGAACCCAATCATCAAGTCAAAACAACCTCGGGGGAAGCATTCATCAAAAATCAGGAATTAGGGATTCTTGACCTAATTCACCCCTAAGTTGACTTTTGAGGTAAGACATGAACCAAGACCTCAAGACATGATTTGAGGGCCTTAAATACACCATATTGATCTATTTACAACAATGGATTGATCCAAGAAGCTTGGTTCACAAGTTTCAATTTCATCTGGACCACAATTAGGGTTTTGAAGAAAAAGTCAACTATGCCTTTGACTTTTGACCAAGACATGTTCTCAAACCTTGGGACGTGGTTCAAGACACCCTAAAACACCTATGGAATCCATCCATTAGGTTTGAATTAGGTCAAGTACTTGATTTCATAAAGGATCACACAGTTTGGAATTCATCTAACAAAACGTCAACTATGCCCAAAATCAAGTTTGACTTTTTGGAATTTTCACAAATATGGTTCCCCTAAGTCAAAAACAATGTAAATGTATAGTTTTAATCATCATTCATCAAGAAAAGTCAAGAAAAGTAAGGTTTCTTGCAAAAGGGGCAACAATAGAAAACTTAAAATTTTCTAAGTTATGGAACAAAAGTGATTTGGTACCAACTTTGCAAGGTCATAACTCCTTAACCACAAGGCCTTTTTCTCCCATCCAAAGCTAAAATTAAAGTTCACATGACATACTTCAAAAGTGTAAACTACAAAGAGATTCCAAAACCTCATGGATTTTGAGTTATGGTTTGATCAAAATCACAAAAAGTGAAAATGACCACTTTTTCCAACACTTGGTGAAATTTTCAACAAGTCGGAATTTGTTTCACTTTTTCCAAACTTTGAGGCCATTTTTCACCTTGATCTAAGCTGAACCAAGACCAATGTTGGACATCAAAGTTAGAGTATGTCATAAGGGCTTTCCAAAAAGTACAAGAACTCCTTCTAATTCAACTTGAGCTAAGAGTTACATCCATTGAAAGTTGGTCATTTAGAACTGATTTTTACAAGACAGATTTGTGCATTTTGCTCGAGTTGGCTAAATTAGACAATTACAAGTCTTGTTATGCATTTGGACACCTCAAGGGATAACATCTAAGGGACAATATCTGATCCACAAGCCTCCCAAGTCCAAGGATCTACATATAGCTATGTGACGCCTAAAAAGACTAAGAATCTCAAAGACTTCAATTTTGTTTCAATGCATTCAATGGATTCACAAGGTGGCAAGCATTAATACATTTCTTGCTAAATTGAGTCAAGCCTTATCTCTGAACCAAAGGACTCATAGCATGTGCCCTAACCTCAAGTCAATGGCTAGAGGAGACTTGAGATTCCATTTGATCACCATTGGCCAAGGGACTGTCCAAGCCTCCATTCACTATTGATGCCAAAACAAACTTGTTGCACTATAAATAACCATCAATTGTGATCAGTTTTAGTACACCAAAGCACCCAAACTGATGCTTTCCTCAAAATCACTCGCAAAAAACCATATTTTCCTTCTTTTTCAAGTCACTATCGAATTTTGAAATTGGAAGCAATTCAAACCAAACCAATCATGCCAACACCTCATATACATCATATATGAGTGATCCATGGCCTTGAAACACATCTAGAACCTCAGAATCACAAAGTCACCATCCATTTGCTCAAGCTTTTGGTCTGTCTGCAGTTGAGGTACCACAACAAGTTCTGAGCTAATTCAATCCATTCCAATATTTCAAACACATTACTTAAGGTCCATTGGAGCTGTCCAGATCATTACACAACATCTGTAACACCTCCAACATAGAATTCGATCACCAACTGCAAGAGGTAACCCTGAAGCCTTCAAACTCCATATTACATGCATCATAAATGAATTTTTTAGTTACCATCTTGTTTCTGCATGTGTATAGAGTGATAACTCTTAATCAATTGCTATGTATCAATCGTGTATGGAATTTCATAGTGTTCATGCTGAAATTAGGGTTCTTGAGTTTATCCTCTGATTTCTCACTCCATACTTAATATAAATGCAATTAATCTATATGGTTGTGATCCTTGTTGAAAAACGAGTGAGATTGGTGTTTGAATCGTGCAAAACCATTGAGTAATGTTGAAGCTAGAATAGCAGCAAGCAAAAATATATAAGTAACCCAGTTTTGTCGTCTCCACAGGGATTAGTGCGAGGGGAAAAAGCCATTCAATGGTTTCTATATTTCTAAGCTCATGAATCAAAAGTTCTGGTTTAAAGACGAACCAAAAGCAAATGCGGAAAATTAAAGAAACAAAAAACAAGTAAATAACAATAAAACATTCTTTGGAGAAGAGAAACTCGATAGAGATCAATCGATAACACATGCATTCTTTCGATCATAGTAAACACAAATCAATCATTCGTCTAATATCCTCACGTATCACTCACAACAGAGGTTATGTCTAACGCAACGTCAAGAGAACAACTGTATTGTCTCATTGGTGATGTCTCACGCAACTCAACAACACAAAGAAGTAAGAACTGATACTCACGCAAGTATTAAGTCTAAATCTATCTCTAGAGTTCAGACAAAACAGAGATTACTATAACATCCATATCAGATAAATGATTACTTCGTATTAAACCAAGATCAAAATACGTACACATGCTTAACCCTTTTTACATGTATTCAACTAATTTGCCCAATGGATGTCAATATCCTTCTTCATCACTATTATCACGCATCCTCGCGATATCGTATCGATCCTACTCATGCTACCCATGCTACTTAATCAACACAATACAACAAAAGATAAAATGAATATCAACTCACAAAACCATGTCAAAAGCTTGCTCATTAATAGAAGAAAATCTAAGATCAAAGATTTGTAAAGGTTTTGTCAAGACCACAAATAATCAATCAAAGACAACAACAATGGAAAATCAGAATTCATTCACAACCATACATTAGATGAAATACAATAGGTATCAAGAGATTTACATACAAAACCTCAACAAATAGAGAATACAAAGAGAAGAAAGGAGAAGAACCATTTTCTCCCGGTTTTTAAGAGCCGATTGAAGCAAATCCAACTCCGGATCATCAATATGCATCCTCTAATGTTGTTTCTAAGCATCTCTACTCCTAAAGTATGTTTGATGAAGTTGGGAGAAAGTTCCCCCAAAAACATACTCAAAAAATAGTGTTTTTGGCCTTCAATGGTGTTTCAGTCCGCACAGTTTCGCCTGGCGGTGTTTTGGGGCGCCCGGCGGCAAAAGGCGGCTTATTTTTGCAAGTTCCAGTGTTGTTTTGGAGCGCCCGGCGCTGCACCGCCCGGCCCTGCAGAGGCGTAGCACACCAGAAAAGCAAAAATCCAGCACTATTTTATTCGTAACTTTTAAACCGTAACTCCGTTTTTTGCCCGGTTTGAAGCGCTGGAAAGCTTATTCAATGCTCTATTCAATAATGGCAAGATATCCTTGATTGAATACCAGCAAAAATAAATGTAAATCAATTAAACTCAATAATATTTACACGATAACGCAATATATACACTATAACGTAAAGTAAACGTATTTACAAACAAAGAGGGGTTTATTCGAACGATTTCAACAAAAAGTATCGATAAGTGCAACAAAACTTATATACAAAAATAGGTACATTTTGCACTTATCAAACTCTCCCCAACTTACATAATTGTTTGTCCTCAAACAAAAGTCAATCAACTCAAAGTAACAAAAGCAATTAGCAAGAAATCATGCTCAACAAGTTTTTACAAACGGAGAATAAACGTATGGTACAAATATCAAAAGTACATGCAAAGCAATGCTTACCACTAAACTACAACGACACCACAAATATGAAACAAATTCTAAGCACAAAACAAATGTCAACATCCAAAAGCAATACATGTTCAAGAATGAATCACACCTAACACTCCACTTCAAATAAAAATGAAGAAATTAATGCGCGTTTGCAACCGCGGGGAAATTTCATTCATCTGACAAACAATGCAAATAACAACTCAATTCATACAACATCTAACAATCAAAAATGAAAATATGGAAGCAAAAAGATCACTAAGGGCTTCAAAGGTTGTAGCTTGGCCGGGTTCACAACAAAGGGACATTTTTAAAGGCCATTGAATCGAAATTGTCGATGTAAAAGAACATTCACTATACAAGGTATTCACAAACATCTCAACTTCATTCACCAATTTCATTCATCTATTGTAAACCTTCTCAAACTTCCTTTTGCATAATTATTTCATTCTCTATTTTTCTCATTCAAACAAGCATTCTTTTTCTTTTGTTTTTCACATTCATAATCACACATTTTCTTTTCATGCTTGTTTGAACTTTTTCAAAAGTTTTAGCATCCTACCATCTTCTTTTTCATTCTCCCCAACTTGAATTCAACCAAACCTCAAGTGAATGCTCCTTACTTTTTAAGGCAAAGAAATCAAATTAAAACAATGTTCAAAGGTTCAAGAAGAAATTCTTAGAACCTCGCAAAATTCAATGATGAACTATACTTTCAAATAATGTACATAAACCGAGTTCATCACCAAAATGAGATCTAAACTGTTTAGGCTTAAAGGGGCTAACGAATTCTCACTACTCACGGGTAAGATACTTTTGGATACGGTTGTGCTCAATATAAACAAATGCCTTGATCATTTCTAATGCTTCCACAAGATCACAATAATCAAAATATAAAGCATGAATCAAACAAATTAAACAAAGTTATCAGTCATCCTAGCATATAGTAAACAATGGAGGTTTCCTCGCATGGGGCTATGAACTAAAGTGTTTCATAAATGAACAAAAATTGAAAGAGAATGAAAGACATGTAATTTGTACAACTCCTAAGTTTCATAAACATGTTATGTTCTAGAAAACCAATAAACACCGACCAACGCAATGCAACTTTCTTTAACTTTTTCACACTACCATAACATTTTCTTGTTGAAACAATCAAAATTGAAAAATCACACAATGCATCCTCAAGCTAATCAAAAAGAAAACTTGAGAACAAACACAAAAATTTCTAAAACTAATAAACATATACTAACAAAATGTGTGAAAGTGGATAAGAGAATAAAAGAGTTTTTCCACAAAAAGCAAAGCGCGCTAAGCGCGCACAGGCTTGCTAAGTTTTTCACGTTCTTTCTCTCATTCAATCCATCCAATCTCACACAATACTACAATACTACTAAATATAAAATTGTACAAACTCAAATCGTTGGGTTGCCTCCCAACAAGCGCCTGTTTCACGTCGTAAGCTCGACGCCTTATTTACGTACAAGCTCTTCCATGTTGTTTCGTTCACTGGTAGCGACCCAATAAAACCTGCAACACTTGAGCAAACGTAAACCAAAAACAAAAATATGTACACACACATAAACATGATGGAAAACACATATATACAATCACTTATGGAAAACAACTATCAACAAGTACGTACAAAAGCAAAACAAGTGTTTATACATGTAAATATACAATATAGACAATTATGTACGAAGCTTAAAAACATAGAAACTATGCGATGCAACTCAATATAGAAACACCATTCCCCGGCAACGGCACCATTTTGTTGAAGCTAGAATAGCAGCAAGCAAAAATATATAAGTAACCCAGTTTTGTCGTCTCCAAATGGATCAGTGCGAGGGAAAGAATGCCATTCAACGGTTTCTATATTTCTAAGCTCATGAATCAAAAGTTCTGGTTTAAAGACGAACCAAAAGCAAATGCGTAAAATTAAAGGAACAAAAAGCATGTAAATAACAATAACACATTCTTTGGAGAAGAGAAACTCAATAAAGATCAGCCGATAACACATGCATTCTTTCGATCATAGTAAACACAAATCAATCATTCGTCTAATATCCTCACGTATCACTCACAACAGAGGTTATGGCTAACGCAACATCGAGAGAACAACCGTATTGTCTCATTGGTGATGTCTCACGCAACTCAACAACACAGAGCAGTAAGAACTAATACTCACGCAAGTGTTAAGTCTAAATCTATCTCTAGAGTTCAGACAAAACAGAGATTACTATAACATCCATATCAGATAAATGATTTCTTCGTATTAAACCAAGATTAAAATATGTACACATGCTTAACCCTTTTTACATGTATTCAACTAATTTGCCCAATGGATGTGAATATCCTTCTTCATCGCTATTATCACGCATCCTCGCAATACGATATCGATCCTACTCATGCTACCCATGCTACTTAACCAACACAATACAACAAAAGATAAAATGAATATCAACTCACAAAACCATGTCAAAAGTTTGCTCATTAATATAAGAAAATCTAAGATCAAAGATTTGTAAAGGTTTTGTCAAGACCACAAATAATCAATTAAAGACAATAACAATGGAAAATCAGAATTCATTCACAACCATACATTAGATGAAATACAATAGGCATCAAGAAATTTACATACTAAACCTCAACAAATAGAGAATACAAAGAGAAGAAAGGAGAAGAACAATTTTCTCCCGGTTTGTCAGAGCCGATTGAAGAAAATCCAACTCCGGATCATCAATATGCATCCTCTAATGTTGTTTCTAAGCATCTCTACTCCTAAAGTATGTTTGATGAAGTTGGGAGAAAGTTCCCCCAAAAACATACTCAAAAAATAGTATTTTTGGCCTTAAATGGTGTTTCAGTCCGCACAGTTTTGCCCGGCGGTGTTTTGGGGCGCTCGGCGGCGAAAGGCGGCTTATTTTTGCAAGTTTCAGTGTTGTTCTGGAGCGCCCAGCGCTACACCGCCCGGCCCTGCAGAGGCGCAGCACACCTGAACAGCAAAAATCCAGCACTGTTTTATTCGTAACTTTTGAACCGTAACCCCGTTTTTCGCCCGGTTTGAAGCGCTGGAAAGCTTATTCAATGCTCTATTCAATAATGGCAAGATATCCTTGATTGAATACCTGCAAAAATAAATGTAAATCAATTAAACTCAATGATATTTACACTATAACGTAAAGTAAACGTATTTACAAACAAATAGGGGTTTATTCGAACGATTTCAACAAAAGTATCGATAAGTGCAACAAAACTTATATACAAAAATAGGTACATTTTTCACTTATCAAACTCTCCCCAACTTACATAATTGTTTGTCCTCAAACAAAAGTCAATCAACTCAAAGAAACAAAAGCAATTATCAAGAAATCATGCTCAACAAGTTTTTAAAAACGGAGAATAAACGTATGGTACAAATATCAAAATTACATGCAAAGCAATGCTTACCACTAAACTACAACGACACCATGAATATGAATCAAAGTCTAAGCACAAAACAAATGTCAACATCCAAAAGCAATACATGTTCAAGAATGAATCACACCTAACACTCCACTTCAAATAAAAATGAAGAAACTAATGCGCGTTTGCAACCGCGGGGAAATTTCACTCATCTGACAAACAATGCAAATAACAACTCAATTCATACAACATCTAACAATCAAAAATGAAAATATGTAAGCAAAAAGATCACTAAGGGCTTCAAAGGTTGTAGCTTAGTCGGGTTCACAACAAAGGGACATTTTTAAAGGCCATTGAATCGAAATTGCCGATGCAAAAGAACATTCACTATCAAGGTATTCACAAACATCTCAACTTCATTCACCAATTTCATTCATCTATTGTAAACCTTCTCAAACTTCCTTATGCACAATTATTTCATTCTCTATTTTTCTCATTCAAACAAGCATTCTTTTTCTTTTGTTTTTCACATTCATAATCACACATTTTCTTTTCATGCTTGTTTGAACTTTTTCAAAAGTTTTAGCATCCTACCATCTTCTTTTTCATTCTCCCCAACTTGAATTCAACCAAACCTCAAGTGAATGCTCCTTACTTTTTAAGGCAAAGAAATCAAATTAAAACAATGTTCAAAGGTTCAAGAAGAAATTTTTAGAACCTCACAAAATTCAATGATGAACTATACTTTCATATTATGTACATAAACCGAGTTCATCACTAAAATGAGATCTAAACTGTTTAGGCTCAAAAAGGGGCTAACGAATTCTCACTACTCACGGGTAAGATACTTTTGGATACGGTTGTGCTCAATATAAACAAATGGCTTGATCATTTCTAATGCTTCCACAAGATCACAATAATCAAAAGATAAAGAATGAATCAAACAAATTAAACAAAGTTATCAGTCATCCTAGCATATCGTAAACAATGGAGGTTTCCTCGCATGGGGCTATGAGCTAAAGTGATTCATAAATGAACAAAAATTGAAAGAGAATGAAAGACATGTAATTTGTACAAATCCTAAGTTTCATAAACATGTTATGTTCTAGAAAAGCAATAAACACCAACCAACGCAATGCAACTTTCTTTAAACTTTTCACACTACCATAACATTTTCTTGTTGAAACAATCAAAATTGAAAAATCACACAATGCATCCTCAAGCTAATCAAAAACAAAACTTGAGAACAAACATAAAAATTTCTAAAACTAATAAACATATACTAACAAAATGTGTGAAAGTGGATAAGAGAATAAAAGAGTTTTTCCACAAAAAGCAAAGCGCGCTAAGCGCCCTCTGCGCGCTAAGAGCGCACAGGCTTGCTAAGTTTTTCAAGTTCTTTATCTCATTCCATCCATCCAATCTCACACAATACTACAATACTACTAAATATAAAACTGTACAAACTCAAATCGTTGGGTTGCCTCCCAACAAGTGCTTGTTTCACGTCGTAAGCTCGACGCCTTATTTACGTACAAGCTTTTGCATGTTGTTTCGTTCACGGGTAACGACCCAATAAAACCTGCAACACTTGAGCAAACGTAAACCAAAAATAAAAATATGTACACACACATAAACATGATGGAAAACACATATATACAATCACTTATGGAAAACAACTATTAACAAGTACGTACAAAAGCAAAACAAGTGTTTATACATGTAAATATACAATATAAACAATTATGTACGAAGCTTAAAAACATAGAAACTATGCGATGCAACTCAATATCGAAACACCATTCCCCGGCAACGGAACCATTTTGTTGAAGCTAAAATAGCAACAAGCAAAAATATATAAGTAACCCAGTTTTGTCGTCTCCACAGGGATCAGTGCGAGGGAAAGAACTCCATTCAACAGTTTCTATATTTCTAAGCTCATGAATCAAAAGTTTTGGTTTAAAGACGAACCAAAAGAAAATGCATAAAATTAAAGGAACAAAAAGCAAGTAAATAACAATAACACATTCTTTGGAGAAGAGAAACTCAATAGAGATCAATCGATAACACATGCATTCTTTCGATCATAGTAAAAACAAATCAATCATTCGTCTAATATCCTCATGTATCACTCACAACAGAGGTTATGTCTAACGCAACGTCGAGAGAACAACCGTATTGTCTCATTGGTGATGTCTCACGCAACTCAACAACACAGAGAAGTAAGAACTGATACTCACGCAAGTGTTAAGTCTAAATCTATCTCTAGAGTTCAGACAAAACAGAGATTACTATAACATCCATATCAGATAAATGATTTCTTCATATTAAACCAAGATCAAAATATGTACACATGCTTAACCCTTTTTACATGTATTCAACTAATTTGCCCAATGGATGTGAATATCCTTCTTCATCGCTATTATCACGCATCCTCGCGATACCGTATCGATCCTACTCATGCTACCCATGCTACTTAATCAACACAATACAACAAAAGATAAAATGAATATCAACTCACAAAACCATGTCATAAGTTTGCTCATTAATAGAAGAAAATCTAAGATCAAAGATTTGTAAAGGTTTTGTCAAGACCACAATTAATCAATCAAAGAAAACAACAATGGAAAATCAGAATTCATTCACAACCATACATTAGATGAAATACAATAGGTATCAAGAGATTTACATACTAAACCTCAACAAATAGAGAATACAAAGAGAAGAAAGGAGAAGAACAATTTTCTCCTAGTTTGTCAGAGCCGATTGAAGCAAATCCAACTCCGGATCATCAATATGCATCCTCTAATGTTGTTTCTAAGCATCTCTACTCCTAAAGTATGTTTGATGAAGTTGGGAGAAAGTTCCCCCAAAAACATACTCAAAAAATAGTATTTTTGGCCTTAAATGATGTTTCAGTCCGCACAGTTTCGCCCGGCGGTGTTTTGGGGCGCTCGGCAGCGAAAGGCGGCTTATTTTTGCAAGTTTCAGTGTTGTTCTGGAGCGCCCAGCGCTACACCGCCCGGCCCTGCAGAGGCACAGCACACCTAAACAGCAAAAATCCAGCACTGTTTTATTCGTAACTTTTGAACCGTAACTCCGTTTTTCGCCCGGTTTGAAGCGCTGGAAAGCTTATTCAATGCTCTATTCAATAATGGCAAGATATCCTTGATTGAATACCTGCAAAAATAAATGTAAATCAATTAAACTCAATGATATTTACACTATAACGTAAAGTAAACGTATTTACAAACAAATAGGTGTTTATTCGAACGATTTCAACAAAAAGTATCGATAAGTGCAACAAAACTTATATACAAAAATAGGTACATTTTGCACTTATCAAACTCTCCCCAACTTACATAATTGTTTGTCCTCAAACAAAAGTCAATCAACTCAAAGAAACAAAAGCAATTATCAAGAAATCATGCTCAATAAGTTTTTAAAAACGGAGAATAAACGTATGGTACAAATATCAAAATTACATGCAAAGCAATGCTTACCACTAAACTACAACGACACCACGAATATGAATCAAAGTCTAAGCACAAAACAAATGTCAACATCCAAAAGCAATACATGTTCAAGAATGAATCACACCTAACACTCCACTTCAAATAAAAATGAAGAAACTAATCCGCGTTTGCAACCGCGGGGAAATTTCACTCATCTGACAAACAATGCAAATAACAACTCAATTCATACAACATCTAACAATCAAAAATGAAAATATGTAAGCAAAAAGATCACTAAGGGCTTCAAAGGTTGTAGCTTAGCCGGGTTCACAACAAAGGGACATTTTTAAAGGCCATTGAATCGAAATTGCCGATGCAAAAGAACATTCACTATACAAGGTATTCACAAACATCTCAACTTCATTCACCAATTTCATTCATCTATTGTAAACCTTCTCAAACTTCCTTATGCACAATTATTTCATTCTCTATTTTTCTCATTCAAACAAGCATTCTTTTTCTTTTGTTTTTCACATTCATAATCACACATTTTCTTTTCATGCTTGTTTGAACTTTTTCAAAAGTTTTAGCATCCTACCATCTTCTTTTTCATTCTCCCCAACTTGAATTCAACCAAACCTCAAGTGAATGCTCCTTACTTTTTAAGGCAAAGAAATCAAATTAAAACAATGTTCAAAGGTTCAAGAAGAAATTTTTAGAACCTCACAAAATTCAATGATGAACTATACTTTCAAATTATGTACATAAACCGAGTTCATCACTAAAATGAGATCTAAACTGTTTAGGCTCAAAAAGGGGCTAACAAATTCTCACTACTCACGGGTAAGATACTTTTGGATACGATTGTGCTCAATATAAACAAATGGCTTAATCATTTCTAATGCTTCCACAAGATCACAATAATCAAAAGATAAAGCATGAATCAAACAAATTAAACAAAGTTATCAGTCACCCTAGCATATCGTAAACAATGGAGGTTTCCTCGCATGGGGCTATGAGCTAAAGTGATTCATAAATGAACAAAAATTGAAAGAGAATGAAAGACATGTAATTTGTACAAATCCTAAGTTTCATAAACATGTTATGTTCTAGAAAAGCAATAAACACCAACCAACGCAATGCAACTTTCTTTAAACTTTTCACACTACCATAACATTTTCTTTTCTTGTTGAAACAATCAAAATTGAAAAATCACACAATGCATCCTCAAGCTAATCAAAAACAAAACTTGAGAACAAACATAAAAATTTCTAAAACTAATAAACATATACTAACAAAATGTGTGAAAGTGGATAAGAGAATAAAAGAGTTTTTCCACAAAAAGCAAAGCGCGCTAAGCGCCCTCTGCGCGCTAAGAGCGCACAGGCTTGCTAAGTTTTTCAAATTCTTTATCTCATTCAATCCATCCAATCTCACACAATACTACAATACTACTAAATATAAAACTGTACAAACTCAAATCGTTGGGTTGCCTCCCAACAAGTGCTTGTTTCACGTCATAAGCTCGACGCCTTATTTACGTACAAGCTCTTCCATGTTGTTTCGTTCACGGGTAACGACCCAATAAAACCTGCAACACTTGAGCAAACGTAAACCAAAAATAAAAATATGTACACACACATAAACATGATGGAAAACACATATATACAATCACTTATGGAAAACAACTATTAACAAGTACGTACAAAAGCAAAACAAGTGTTTATACATGTAAATATACAATATAGACAATTATGTACGAAGCTTAAAAACATAGAAACTATGCGATGCAACTCAATATCGAAACACCATTCCCCGGCAACGGAACCATTTTGTTGAAGCTAAAATAGCAACAAGCAAAAATATATAAGTAACCCAGTTTTGTCGTCTCCACAGGGATCAGTGCGAGGGAAAGAACTCCATTCAACGGTTTCTATATTTCTAAGCTCATGAATCAAAAGTTTTAGTTTAAAGACGAACCAAAAGCAAATGCGTAAAATTAAAGGAACAAAAAGCAAGTAAATAACAATAACACATTCTTTGGAGAAGAGAAACTCAATAGAGATCAATCGATAACACATGCATTCTTTCGATCATAGTAAACACAAATCAATCATTCGTCTAATATCCTCATGTATCACTCACAACAGAGGTTATGTCTAACGCAACGTCGAGAGAACAACCGTATTGTCTCATTGGTGATGTCTCACGTAACTCAACAACACAGAGAAGTAAGAACTGATACTCACGCAAGTGTTAAGTCTAAATCTATATCTAGAGTTCAGACAAAACAGAGATTACTATAACATCCATATCAGATAAATGATTTCTTCATATTAAACCAAGATCAAAATATGTACACATGCTTAACCCTTTTTACATGTATTCAACTAATTTGCCCAATGGATGTGAATATCCTTCTTCATCGCTATTATCACGCATCCTCGCGATACCGTATCGATCCTACTCATGCTACCCATGCTACTTAATCAACACAATACAACAAAAGATAAAATGAATATCAACTCACAAAACCATGTCATAAGTTTGCTCATTAATAGAAGAAAATCTAAGATCAAAGATTTGTAAAGGTTTTGTCAAGACCACAATTAATCAATCAAAGAGAACAACAATGGAAAATCAGAATTCATTCACAACCGTACATTAGATGAAATACAATAGGTATCAAGAGATTTACATACTAAACCTCAACAAATAGAGAATACAAAGAGAAGAAAGGAAAAGAACAATTTTCTCCCGGTTTGTCAGAGCCGATTGAAGCAAATCCAACTCCGGATCATCAATATTCATCCTCTAATGTTGTTTCTAAGAATCTCTACTCCTAAAGTATGTTTGATGAAGTTGGGAGAAAGTTCCCCCAAAAACATACTCAAAAAATAGTATTTTTGGCCTTAAATGGTGTTTCAGTCCGCACAGTTTCGCCCGACGGTGTTTTGGGGCGCTCGGCGGCGAAAGGCGGCTTATTTTTGCAAGTTTCAGTGTTGTTCTGGAGCGCCCAGCAGTACACCGCCCGGCCCTGCAGAGGCGCAGCACACCTGAACAGCAAAAATCCAGCACTGTTTTATTCGTAACTTTTGAACCATAACTCCGTTTTTCGCCCGGTTTGAAGCGCTGGAAAGCTTATTCAATGCTCTATTCAATAATGGCAAGATATCCTTGATTGAATACCTGCAAAAATAAATGTAAATCAATTAAACTCAATGATATTTACACTATAACGTAAAGTAAACGTATTTACAAACAAATAGGGGTTTATTCGAACGATTTCAACAAAAAGTATCGATAAGTGCAACAAAACTTATATACAAAAATAGGTACATTTTGCACTTATCAAACTCTCCCCAACTTACATAATTGTTTGTCCTCAAACAAAAGTCAATCAACTCAAAGAAACAAAAGCAATTATCAATAAATCATGCTCAACAAGTTTTTAAAAACGGAGCATAAACGTATGGTACAAATATCAAAATTACATGCAAAGCAATGCTTACCACTAAACTACAATGACACCACGAATATGAATCAAAGTCTAAGCACAAAACAAATGTCAACATCCAAAAGCAATACATGTTCAAGAATGAATCACACCTAACACTCCACTTCAAATAAAAATGAAGAAACTAATGCGCGTTTGCAACCGCGGGGAAATTTCACTCATCTGACAAACAATGCAAATAACAACTCAATTCATACAACATCTAACAATCAAAAATGAAAATATGTAAGCAAAAAGATCACTAAGGGCTTCAAAGGTTGTAGTTTAGCCGGGTTCACAACAAAGGGACATTTTTAAAGGCCATTGAATCGAAATTGCCGATGCAAAAGAACATTCACTATACAAGGTATTCACAAACATCTCAACTTCATTCACCAATTTCATTCATCTATTGTAAACCTTCTCAAACTTCCTTATGCACAATTATTTCATTCTCTATTTTTCTCATTCAAACAAGCATTCTTTTTCTTTTGTTTTTCACATTCATAATCACACATTTTCTTTTCATGCTTGTTTGAACTTTTTCAAAAGTTTTAGCATCCTACCATCTTCTTTTTCATTCTCCCCAACTTGAATTCAACCAAACCTCAAGTGAATGCTCCTTACTTTTTAAGGCAAAGAAATCAAATTAAAACAATGTTCAAAGGTTCAAGAAGAAATTTTTAGAACCTCACAAAATTCAATGATGAACTATACTTTCAAATTATGTACATAAACCGAGTTCATCACTAAAATGAGATCTAAACTGTTTAGGCTCAAATGGGCTAACGAATTCTCACTACTCACGGGTAAGATACTTTTGGATACGGTTGTGCTCAATATAAACAAATGGCTTGATCATTTATAATGCTTCCACAAGATCACAATAATCAAAAGATAAAGCATGAATCAAACAAATTAAACAAAGTTATCAGTCATCCTAGCATATCGTAAACAATGGAGGTTTCCTCGCATGGGGCTATGAGCTAAAGTGATTCATAAATGAACAAAAATTGAAAGAGAATGAAAGACATGTAATTTGTACAAATCCTAAGTTTCATAAACATGTTATGTTCTAGAAAAGCAATAAACACCAACCAACGCAATGCAACTTTCTTTAAACTTTTCACACTACCATAACATTTTCTTGTTGAAACAATCAAAATTGAAAAATCACACAATGCATCCTCAAGCTAATCAAAAACAAAACTTGAGAACAAACATAAAAATTTCTAAAACTAATAAACATATACTAAAAAAATGTGTGAAAGTGGATAAGAGAATAAAAGAGTTTTTCCACAAAAAGCAAAGCGCGCTAAGCGCCCTCTGCGCGCTAAGAGCGCACAGGCTTGCTAAGTTTTTCAAGTTCTTTATCTCATTCAATCCATCCAATCTCACACAATACTACAATACTACTAAATATAAAATTGTACAAACTCAAATCGTTGGGTTGCCTCCCAACAAGTGCTTGTTTCACGTCATAAGCTCGACGCCTTATTTACGTACAAGCTCTTCCATGTTGTTTCGTTCACGGGTAACGACCCAATAAAACCTGCAACACTTGAGCAAACGTAAACCAAAAATAAAAATATGTACACACACATAAACATGATGGAAAACACATATATACAATCACTTATGGAAAACAACTATTAACAAGTACGTACAAAAGCAAAACAAGTGTTTATACATGTAAATATACAATATAGACAATTATGTACGAAGCTTAAAAACATAGAAACTATGCGATGCAACTCAATATCGAAACACCATTCCCCGGCAACAGAACCATTTTGTTGAAGCTAAAATAGCAACAAGCAAAAATATATAAGTAACCCAGTTTTGTCGTCTCCACAGGGATCAGTGCGAGGGAAAGAACTCCATTCAACGGTTTCTATATTTCTAAGCTCATGAATCAAAAGTTTTGGTTTAAAGACGAACCAAAAGCAAATGCGTAAAATTAAAGGAACAAAAAGCAAGTAAATAACAATAGCACATTCTTTGGAGAAGAGAAACTCAATAGAGATCAATCGATAACACATGCATTCTTTCGATCATAGTAAACACAAATCAATCATTCGTCTAATATCCTCATGTATCACTCACAACAGAGGTTATGTCTAACGCAACGTCGAGAGAACAACCGTATTGTCTCATTGGTGATGTCTCACGCAACTCAACAACACAGAGAAGTAAGAACTGATACTCACGCAAGTGTTAAGTCTAAATCTATCTCTAGAGTTCAGACAAAACAGAGATTACTATAACATCCATATCAGATAAATGATTTCTTCATATTAAACCAAGATCAAAATATGTACACATGCTTAACCCTTTTTACATGTATTCAACTAATTTGCCCAATGGATGTGAATATCCTTCTTCATCGCTATTATCACGCATCCTCGCGATACCGTATCGATCCTACTCATGCTACCCATGCTACTTAATCAACACAATACAACAAAAGATAAAATGAATATCAACTCACAAAACCATGTCATAAGTTTGCTCATTAATAGAAGAAAATCTAAGATCAAAGATTTGTAAAGGTTTTGTCAAGACCACAATTAATCAATCAAAGAGAACAACAATGGAAAATCAGAATTCATTCACAACCATACATTAGATGAAATACAATAGGTATCAAGAGATTTACATACTAAACCTCAACAAATAGAGAATACAAAGAGAAGAAAGGAGAAGAACAATTTTCTCCCAGTTTGTCAGAGCCGATTGAAGCAAATCCAACTCCGGATCATCAATATGCATCCTCTAATGTTGTTTCTAAGCATCTCTACTCCTAAAGTATGTTTGATGAAGTTGGGAGAAAGTTCCCCCAAAAACATACACAAAAAATAGTATTTTTGGCCTTAAATGGTGTTTCAGTCCGCACAGTTTCGCCCGGCGGTGTTTTGGGGCGCTCGGCGGCGAAAGGCGGCTTATTTTTGCAAGTTTCAGTGTTGTTCTGGAGCGCCCAGCGCTACACCGCCCGGCCCTGCAGAGGCGCAGCACACCTGAACAGCAAAAATCCAGCACTGTTTTATTCGTAACTTTTGAACCGTAACTCCGTTTTTCGCCCGGTTTGAAGCGCTGGAAAGCTTATTCAATGCTCTATTCAATAATGGCAAGATATCCTTGATTGAATACCTGCAAAAATAAATGTAAATCAATTAAACTCAATGATATTTACACTATAACGTAAAGTAAACGTATTTACAAACAAATAGGGGTTTATTCGAACGATTTCGACAAAAAGTATCGATAAGTGCAACAAAACTTATATACAAAAATAGGTACATTTTGCACTTATCAAACTCTCCCCAACTTACATAATTGTTTGTCCTCAAACAAAAGTCAATCAACTCAAAGAAACAAAAGCAATTATCAAGAAATCATGCTCAACAAGTTTTTAAAAACGGAGCATAAACGTATGGTACAAATATCAAAATTACATGCAAAGCAATGCTTACCACTAAACTACAATGACACCACGAATATGAATCAAAGTCTAAGCACAAAACAAATGTCAACATCCAAAAGCAATACATGTTCAAGAATGAATCACACCTAACACTCCACTTCAAATAAAAATGAAGAAACTAATGCGCGTTTGCAACCGCGGGGAAATTTCACTCATCTGACAAACAATGCAAATAACAACTCAATTCATACAACATCTAACAATCAAAAATGAAAATATGTAAGCAAAAAGATCACTAAGGGCTTCAAAGGTTGTAGTTTAGCCGGGTTCACAACAAAGGGACATTTTTAAAGGCCATTGAATCGAAATTGCCGATGCAAAAGAACATTCACTATACAAGGTATTCACAAACATCTCAACTTCATTCACCAATTTCATTCATCTATTGTAAACCTTCTCAAACTTCCTTATGCACAATTATTTCATTCTCTATTTTTCTCATTCAAACAAGCATTCTTTTTCTTTTGTTTTTCACATTCATAATCACACATTTTCTTTTCATGCTTGTTTGAACTTTTTCAAAAGTTTTAGCATCCTACCATCTTCTTTTTCATTCTCCCCAACTTGAATTCAACCAAACCTCAAGTGAATGCTCCTTACTTTTTAAGGCAAAGAAATCAAATTAAAACAATGTTCAAAGGTTCAAGAAGAAATTTTTAGAACCTCACAAAATTCAATGATGAACTATACTTTCAAATTATGTACATAAACCGAGTTCATCACTAAAATGAGATCTAAACTGTTTAGGCTCAAATGGGCTAACGAATTCTCACTACTCACGGGTAAGATACTTTTGGATACGGTTGTGCTCAATATAAACAAATGGCTTGATCATTTATAATGCTTCCACAAGATCACAATAATCAAAAGATAAAGCATGAATCAAACAAATTAAACAAAGTTATCAGTCATCCTAGCATATCGTAAACAATGGAGGTTTCCTCGCATGGGGCTATGAGCTAAAGTGATTCATAAATGAACAAAAATTGAAAGAGAATGAAAGACATGTAATTTGTACAAATCCTAAGTTTCATAAACATGTTATGTTCTAGAAAAGCAATAAACACCAACCAACGCAATGCAACTTTCTTTAAACTTTTCACACTACCATAACATTTTCTTGTTGAAACAATCAAAATTGAAAAATCACACAATGCATCCTAAAGCTAATCAAAAACAAAACTTGAGAACAAACATAAAAATTTCTAAAACTAATAAACATATACTAACAAAATGTGTGAAAGTGGATAAGAGAATAAAAGAGTTTTTCCACAAAAAGCAAAGCGTGCTAAGCGCCCTCTGCGCGCTAAGAGCGCACAGGCTTGCTAAGTTTTTCAAATTCTTTATCTCATTCAATCCATCCAATCTCACACAATACTACAATACTACTAAATATAAAACTGTACAAACTCAAATCGTTGGGTTGCCTCCCAACAAGTGCTTGTTTCACGTCATAAGCTCGACGCCTTATTTACGTACAAGCTCTTCCATGTTGTTTCGTTCACGGGTAACGACCCAATAAAACCTGCAACACTTGAGCAAACGTAAACCAAAAATAAAAATATGTACACACACATAAACATGATGGAAAACACATATATACAATCACTTATGGAAAATAACTATTAACAAGTACGTACAAAAGCAAAACAAGTGTTTATACATGTAAATATACAATATAGACAATTATGTACGAAGCTTAAAAACATAGAAACTATGCGATGCAACTCAATATCGAAACACCATTCCCCGGCAACGGAACCATTTTGTTGAAGCTAAAATAGCAACAAGCAAAAATATATAAGTAACCTAGTTTTGTCGTCTCCACAGGGATCAGTGCGAGGGAAAGAACTCCATTCAACGGTTTCTATATTTCTAAGTTCATGAATCAAAAGTTTTGGTTTAAAGACGAACCAAAAGCAAATGCGTAAAATTAAAGGAACAAAAAGCAAGTAAATAACAATAACACATTCTTTGGAGAAGAGAAACTCAATAGAGATCAATCGATAACACATGCATTCTTTCGATCATAGTAAACACAAATCAATCATTCGTTTAATATCCTCATGTATCACTCACAACAGAGGTTATGTCTAACGCAACGTCGAGAGAACAACCGTATTGTCTCATTGGTGATGTCTCACGCAACTCAACAACACAGAGAAGTAAGAACTGATACTCACGCAAGTGTTAAGTCTAAATTTATCTCTAGAGTTCAGACAAAACAGAGATTACTATAACATCCATATCAGATAAATGATTTCTTCATATTAAACCAAGATCAAAATATGTACACATGCTTAACCCTTTTTACATGTATTCAACTAATTTGCCCAATGGATGTGAATATCCTTCTTCATCGCTATTATCACGCATCCTCGCGATACCGTATCGATCCTACTCATGCTACCCATGCTACTTAATCAACACAATACAACAAAAGATAAAATGAATATCAACTCACAAAACCATGTCATAAGTTTGCTCATTAATAGAAGAAAATCTAAGATCAAAGATTTGTAAAGGTTTTGTCAAGACCACAATTAATCAATCAAAGAGAACAACAATGGAAAATGAGAACTCATTCACAACCATACATTAGATGAAATACAATAGGTATCAAGAGATTTACATACTAAACCTCAACAAATAGAGAATACAAAGAGAAGAAAGGAGAAGAACAATTTTCTCCCGGTTTGTCAGAGCCGATTGAAGCAAATCCAACTCCGGATCATCAATATTCATCCTCTAATGTTGTTTCTAAGCATCTCTACTCCTAAAGTATGTTTGATGAAGTTGGGAGAAAGTTCCCCCAAAAACATACTCAAAAAATAGTATTTTTGGCCTTAAATGGTGTTTCAGTCCGCACAGTTTCGCCCGGCGGTGTTTTGGGGCGCTCGGCGGCGAAAGGCGGCTTATTTTTGCAAGTTTTAGTGTTGTTCTGGAGCGCCCAACGCTACACCGCCCGGCCCTGCAGAGGCGCAGCACACCTGAACAGCAAAAATCCAGCACTGTTTTATTCGTAACTTTTGAACCGTAACTCCGTTTTTCGCCCGGTTTAAAGCGCTGGAAAGCTTATTCAATGCTCTATTCAATAATGGCAAGATATCCTTGATTGAATACCTGCAAAAATAAATGTAAATCAATTAAACTCAATGATATTTACACTATAACGTAAAGTAAACGTATTTACAAACAAATAGGGGTTTATTCGAACGATTTCAACAAAAAGTATCGATAAGTGCAACAAAACTTATATACAAAAATAGGTACATTTTGCACTTATCAAACTCTCCCCAACTTACATAATTGTTTGTCCTCAAACAAAAGTCAATCAACTCAAAGAAACAAAAGCAATTATCAAGAAATCATGCTCAACAAGTTTTTAAAAACGAAGAATAAATGTATGGTACAAATATCAAAATTACATGCAAAGCAATGCTTACCACTAAACTACAACGACGCCACGAATATGAATCAAAGTCTAAGCACAAAACAAATGTCAACATCCAAAAGCAATACATGTTCAAGAATGAATCACACCTAACACTCCACTTCAAATAAAAATGAAGAAACTAATGCGCGTTTGCAACTGCGGGGAAATTTCACTCATCTGACAAACAATGCAAATAACAACTCAATTCATACAACATCTAACAATCAAAAATGAAAATATGTAAGCAAAAAGATCACTAAGGGCTTCAAAGGTTGTAGCTTAGCCGGGTTCACAACAAAGGGACATTTTTAAAGGCCATTGAATCGAAATTGCCGATGCAAAAGAACATTCACTATACAAGGTATTCACAAACATCTCAACTTCATTCACCAATTTCATTCATCTATTGTAAACCTTCTCAAACTTCCTTATGCACAATTATTTCATTCTCTATTTTTCTCATTCAAACAAGCATTCTTTTTCTTTTGTTTTTCACATTCATAATCACACATTTTCTTTTCATGCTTGTTTGAACTTTTTCAAAAGTTTTAGCATCCTACCATCTTCTTTTTCATTCTCCCCAACTTGAATTCAACCAAACCTCAAGTGAATGCTCCTTACTTTTTAAGGCAAAGAAATCAAATTAAAACAATGTTCAAAGGTTCAAGAAGAAATTTTTAGAACCTCACAAAATTCAATGATGAACTATACTTTCAAATTATGTACATAAACCGAGTTCATCACTAAAATGAGATCTAAACTGTTTAGGCACAAAAAGGGGCTAACAAATTCTCACTACTCACGGGTAAGATACTTTTGGATACGATTGTGCTCAATATAAACAAATGGCTTGATCATTTCTAATGCTTCCACAAGATCACAATAATCAAAAGATAAAGCATGAATCAAACAAATTAAACAAAGTTATCAGTCATCCTAGCATATCGTAAACAATGGAGGTTTCCTCGCATGGGGCTATGAATTAAAGTGATTCATAAATGAACAAAAATTGAAAGAGAATGAAAGACATGTAATTTGTACAAATCCTAAGTTTCATAAACATGTTATGTTCTAGAAAAGCAATAAACACCAACCAACGCAATGCAACTTTCTTTAAACTTTTCACACTACCATAACATTTTCTTGTTGAAACAATCAAAATTGAAAAATCACACAATGCATCCTCAAGCTAATCAAAAACAAAACTTGAGAACAAACATAAAAATTTCTAAAACTAATAAACATATACTAACAAAATGTGTGAAAGTGGATAAGAGAATAAAAGAGTTTTTCCACAAAAAGCAAAGCGCGCTAAGCGCCCTCTGCGCGCTAAGAGCGCACAGGCTTGCTAAGTTTTTCAAGTTCTTTATCTCATTCAATCCATCCAATCTCACACAATACTACAATACTACTAAATATAAAACTGTACAAACTCAAATCGTTGGGTTGCCTCCCAACAAGTGCTTGTTTCACGTCGTAAGCTCGACGCCTTATTTACGTACAAGCTCTTCCATGTTGTTTCGTTCACCGGTAACGACCCAATAAAACCTGCAACACTTGAGCAAACGTAAACCAAAAATAAAAATATGTACACACACATAAACATGATGGAAAACACATATATACAATCACTTATGGAAAACAACTATTAACAAGTACGTACAAAAGCAAAACAAGTGTTTATACATGTAAATATACAATATAGACAATTATGTACGAAGCTTAAAAACATAGAAACTATGCGATGCAACTCAATATCGAAACACCATTCCCCGGCAACGGAACCATTTTGTTGAAGCTAAAATAGCAACAAGCAAAAATATATAAGTAACCCAGTTTTGTCGTCTCCACAGGGATCAGTGCGAGGGAAAGAACTCCATTCAACAGTTTCTATATTTCTAAGCTCATGAATCAAAAGTTTTGGTTTAAAGACGAACCAAAAGAAAATGCATAAAATTAAAGGAACAAAAAGCAAGTAAATAACAATAACACATTCTTTGGAGAAGAGAAACTCAATAGAGATCAATCGATAACACATGCATTCTTTCGATCATAGTAAACACAAATCAATCATTCGTCTAATATCCTCATGTATCACTCACAACAGAGGTTATGTCTAACGCAACGTCGAGAGAACAACCGTATTGTCTCATTGGTGATGTCTCACGCAACTCAACAACACAGAGAAGTAAGAACTGATACTCACGCAAGTGTTAAGTCTAAATCTATCTCTAGAGTTCAGACAAAACAGAGATTACTATAACATCCATATCAGATAAATGATTTCTTCATATTAAACCAAGATCAAAATATGTACACATGCTTAACCCTTTTTACATGTATTCAACTAATTTGCCCAATGGATGTGAATATCCTTCTTCATCGCTATTATCACGCATCCTCGCGATACCGTATCGATCCTACTCATGCTACCCATGCTACTTAATCAACACAATACAACAAAAGATAAAATGAATATCAACTCACAAAACCATGTCATAAGTTTGCTCATTAATAGAAGAAAATCTAAGATCAAAGATTTGTAAAGGTTTTGTCAAGACCACAATTAATCAATCAAAGAAAACAACAATGGAAAATCAGAATTCATTCACAACCATACATTAGATGAAATACAATAGGTATCAAGAGATTTACATACTAAACCTCAACAAATAGAGAATACAAAGAGAAGAAAGGAGAAGAACAATTTTCTCCCAGTTTGTCAGAGCCGATTGAAGCGAATCCAACTCCGGATCATCAATATGCATCCTCTAATGTTGTTTCTAAGCATCTCTACTCCTAAAGTATGTTTGATGAAGTTGGGAGAAAGTTCCCCCAAAAACATACTCAAAAAATAGTATTTTTGGCCTTAAATGGTGTTTCAGTCCGCACAGTTTCGCCCGGCGGTGTTTTGGGGCGCTCGGCGGCGAAAGGCGGCTTATTTTTGCAAGTTTCAGTGTTGTTCTGGAGCGCCCAGCGCTACACCGCCCGGCCCTGCAGAGGCGCAGCACACCTGAACAGCAAAAATCCAGCACTGTTTTATTCGTAACTTTTGAACCGTAACTCCGTTTTTCGCCCGGTGTGAAGCGCTGGAAAGCTTATTCAATGCTCTATTCAATAATGGCAAGATATCCTTGATTGAATACCTGCAAAAATAAATGTAAATCAATTAAACTCAATGATATTTACACTATAACGTAAGGTAAACGTATTTACAAACAAATAGGGGTTTATTCGAACGATTTCAACAAAAAGTATCGATAAGTGAAACAAAACTTATATACAAAAATAGGTACATTTTGCACTTATCAAACTCTCCCCAACTTACATAATTGTTTGTCCTCAAACAAAAGTCAATCAACTCAAAGAAACAAAAGCAATTATCAAGAAATCATGCTCAATAAGTTTTTAAAAACGAGAATAAACGTATGGTACAAATATCAAAATTACCTGCAAAGCAATGCTTACCACTAAACTACAACGACACCACGAATATGAATCAAAGTCTAAGCACAAAACAAATGTCAACATCCAAAAGCAATACATGTTCAAGAATGAATCACACCTAACACTCCACTTCAAATAAAAATGAAGAAACTAATGCGCGTTTGCAACCGCGGGGAAATTTCACTCATCTGACAAACAATGCAAATAACAACTCAATTCATACAACATCTAACAATCAAAAATGAAAATATGTAAGCAAAAAGATCACTAAGGGCTTCAAAGGTTGTAGTTTAGCCGGGTTCACAACAAAGGGACATTTTTAAAGGCCATTGAATCGAAATTGCCGATGCAAAAGAACATTCACTATACAAGGTATTCACAAACATCTCAACTTCATTCACCAATTTCATTCATCTATTGTAAACCTTCTCAAACTTCCTTATGCACAATTATTTCATTCTCTATTTTTCTCATTCAAACAAGCATTCTTTTTCTTTTGTTTTTCACATTCATAATCACACATTTTCTTTTCATGCTTGTTTGAACTTTTTCAAAAGTTTTAGCATCCTACCATCTTCTTTTTCATTCTCCCCAACTTGAATTCAACCAAACCTCAAGTGAATGCTCCTTACTTTTTAAGGCAAAGAAATCAAATTAAAACAATGTTCAAAGGTTCAAGAAGAAATTTTTAGAACCTCACAAAATTCAATGATGAACTATACTTTCAAATTATGTACATAAACCGAGTTCATCACTAAAATGAGATCTAAACTGTTTAGGCTCAAATGGGCTAACGAATTCTCACTACTCACGGGTAAGATACTTTTGGATACGGTTGTGCTCAACATAAACAAATGGCTTGATCATTTCTAATGCTTCCACAAGATCACAATAATCAAAAGATAAAGCATGAATCAAACAAATTAAACAAAGTTATCAGTCATCCTAGCATATCGTAAACAATGGAGGTTTCCTCGCATGGGGCTATGAGCTAAAGTGATTCATAAATGAACAAAAATTGAAAGAGAATGAAAGACATGTAATTTGTACAAATCCTAAGTTTCATAAACATGTTATGTTCTAGAAAAGCAATAAACACCAACCAACGCAATGCAACTTTCTTTAAACTTTTCACACTACCATAACATTTTCTTGTTGAAACAATCAAAATTGAAAAATCACACAATGCATCCTCAAGCTAATCAAAAACAAAACTTGAGAACAAACATAAAAATTTCTAAAACTAATAAATATATACTAACAAAATGTGTGAAAGTGGATAAGAGAATAAAAGAGTTTTTCCACAAAAAACAAAGCGCGCTAAGCGCCCTCTGCGCGCTAAGAGCGCACAGGCTTGCTAAGTTTTTCAAGTTCTTTATCTCATTCAATCCATCCAATCTCACACAATACTACAATACTACTAAATATAAAACTGTACAAACTCAAATCGTTGGGTTGCCTCCCAACAAGTGCTTGTTTCACGTCGTAAGCTCGACGCCTTATTTACGTACAAGCTCTTCCATGTTGTTTCGTTCACCGGTAACGACCCAATAAAACCTGCAACACTTGAGCAAATGTAAACCAAAAATAAAAATATGTACACACACATAAACATGATGGAAAACACATATATACAATCACTTATGGAAAACAACTATTAACAAGTACGTACAAAAGTAAAACAAGTGTTTATACATGTAAATATACAATATAGACAATTATGTACGAAGCTTAAAAACATAGAAACTATGCGATGCAACTCAATATCGAAACACCATTCCCCGGCAACGGAACCATTTTGTTGAAGCTAAAATAGCAACAAGCAAAAATATATAAGTAACCCAGTTTTGTCGTCTCCACAGGGATCAGTGCGAGGGAAAGAACTCCATTCAACGGTTTCTATATTTCTAAGCTCATGAATCAAAAGTTTTGGTTTAAAGACGAACCAAAAGCAAATGCGTAAAATTAAAGGAACAAAAAGCAAGTAAATAACAATAACACATTCTTTGGAGAAGAGAAACTCAATAGAGATCAATCGATAACACATGCATTCTTTCGATCATAGTAAACACAAATCAATCATTCGTCTAATATCCTCATGTATCACTCACAACAGAGGTTATGTCTAACGCAACGTCGAGAGAACAACTGTATTGTCTCATTGGTGATGTCTCACGCAACTCAATAACACAGAGAAGTAAGAACTGATACTCACGCAAGTGTTAAGTCTAAATCTATCTCTAGAGTTCAGACAAAACAGAAATTACTATAACATCCATATCAGATAAATGATTTCTTCATATTAAACCAAGATCAAAATATGTACACATGCTTAACCCTTTTTACATGTATTCAACTAATTTGCCCAATGGATGTGAATATCCTTCTTCATCGCTATTATCACGCATCCTCGCGATACCGTATCGATCCTACTCATGCTACCCATGCTACTTAATCAACACAATACAACAAAAGATAAAATGAATATCAACTCACAAAACCATGTCATAAGTTTGCTTATTAATAGAAGAAAATCTAAGATCAAAGATTTGTAAAGGTTTTGTCAAGACCACAATTAATCAATCAAAGAGAACAACAATGGAAAATCAGAATTCATTCACAACCATACATTAGATGAAATACAATAGGTATCAAGAGATTTACATACTAAACCTCAATAAATAGAGAATACAAAGAGAAGAAAGGAGAAGAACAATTTTCTCCCAGTTTGTCAGAGCCGATTGAAGCAAATCCAACTCCGGATCATCAATATGCATCCTCTAATGTTGTTTCTAAGCATCTCTACTCCTAAAGTATGTTTGATGAAGTTGGGAGAAAGTTCCCCCAAAAACATACTCAAAAAATAGTATTTTTGGCCTTAAATGGTGTTTCAGTCCGCACAGTTTCGCCCGGCGGTGTTTTGGGGCGCTCGGCGGCGAAAGGCGGCTTATTTTTGCAAGTTTCAGTGTTGTTCTGGAGCGCCCAGCGCTACACCGCCCGGCCCTGCAGAGGCGCAGCACACCTGAACAGCAAAAATCCAGCACTGTTTTATTCGTAACTTTTGAACCGTAACTCCGTTTTTCGCCCGGTGTGAAGCGCTGGAAAGCTTATTCAATGCTCTATTCAATAATGGCAAGATATCCTTGATTGAATACCTGCAAAAATAAATGTAAATCAATTAAACTCAATGATATTTACACTATAACGTAAGGTAAACGTATTTACAAACAAATAGGGGTTTATTCGAACGATTTCAACAAAAAGTATCGATAAGTGAAACAAAACTTATATACAAAAATAGGTACATTTTGCACTTATCAAACTCTCCCCAACTTACATAATTGTTTGTCCTCAAACAAAAGTCAATCAACTCAAAGAAACAAAAGCAATTATCAAGAAATCATGCTCAATAAGTTTTTAAAAACGAGAATAAACGTATGGTACAAATATCAAAATTACCTGCAAAGCAATGCTTACCACTAAACTACAACGACACCACGAATATGAATCAAAGTCTAAGCACAAAACAAATGTCAACATCCAAAAGCAATACATGTTCAAGAATGAATCACACCTAACACTCCACTTCAAATAAAAATGAAGAAACTAATGCGCGTTTGCAACCGCGGGGAAATTTCACTCATCTGACAAACAATGCAAATAACAACTCAATTCATACAACATCTAACAATCAAAAATGAAAATATGTAAGCAAAAAGATCACTAAGGGCTTCAAAGGTTGTAGTTTAGCCGGGTTCACAACAAAGGGACATTTTTAAAGGCCATTGAATCGAAATTGCCGATGCAAAAGAACATTCACTATACAAGGTATTCACAAACATCTCAACTTCATTCACCAATTTCATTCATCTATTGTAAACCTTCTCAAACTTCCTTATGCACAATTATTTCATTCTCTATTTTTCTCATTCAAACAAGCATTCTTTTTCTTTTGTTTTTCACATTCATAATCACACATTTTCTTTTCATGCTTGTTTGAACTTTTTCAAAAGTTTTAGCATCCTACCATCTTCTTTTTCATTCTCCCCAACTTGAATTCAACCAAACCTCAAGTGAATGCTCCTTACTTTTTAAGGCAAAGAAATCAAATTAAAACAATGTTCAAAGGTTCAAGAAGAAATTTTTAGAACCTCACAAAATTCAATGATGAACTATACTTTCAAATTATGTACATAAACCGAGTTCATCACTAAAATGAGATCTAAACTGTTTAGGCTCAAATGGGCTAACGAATTCTCACTACTCACGGGTAAGATACTTTTGGATACGGTTGTGCTCAACATAAACAAATGGCTTGATCATTTCTAATGCTTCCACAAGATCACAATAATCAAAAGATAAAGCATGAATCAAACAAATTAAACAAAGTTATCAGTCATCCTAGCATATCGTAAACAATGGAGGTTTCCTCGCATGGGGCTATGAGCTAAAGTGATTCATAAATGAACAAAAATTGAAAGAGAATGAAAGACATGTAATTTGTACAAATCCTAAGTTTCATAAACATGTTATGTTCTAGAAAAGCAATAAACACCAACCAACGCAATGCAACTTTCTTTAAACTTTTCACACTACCATAACATTTTCTTGTTGAAACAATCAAAATTGAAAAATCACACAATGCATCCTCAAGCTAATCAAAAACAAAACTTGAGAACAAACATAAAAATTTCTAAAACTAATAAATATATACTAACAAAATGTGTGAAAGTGGATAAGAGAATAAAAGAGTTTTTCCACAAAAAACAAAGCGCGCTAAGCGCCCTCTGCGCGCTAAGAGCGCACAGGCTTGCTAAGTTTTTCAAGTTCTTTATCTCATTCAATCCATCCAATCTCACACAATACTACAATACTACTAAATATAAAACTGTACAAACTCAAATCGTTGGGTTGCCTCCCAACAAGTGCTTGTTTCACGTCGTAAGCTCGACGCCTTATTTACGTACAAGCTCTTCCATGTTGTTTCGTTCACCGGTAACGACCCAATAAAACCTGCAACACTTGAGCAAATGTAAACCAAAAATAAAAATATGTACACACACATAAACATGATGGAAAACACATATATACAATCACTTATGGAAAACAACTATTAACAAGTACGTACAAAAGTAAAACAAGTGTTTATACATGTAAATATACAATATAGACAATTATGTACGAAGCTTAAAAACATAGAAACTATGCGATGCAACTCAATATCGAAACACCATTCCCCGGCAACGGAACCATTTTGTTGAAGCTAAAATAGCAACAAGCAAAAATATATAAGTAACCCAGTTTTGTCGTCTCCACAGGGATCAGTGCGAGGGAAAGAACTCCATTCAACGGTTTCTATATTTCTAAGCTCATGAATCAAAAGTTTTGGTTTAAAGACGAACCAAAAGCAAATGCGTAAAATTAAAGGAACAAAAAGCAAGTAAATAACAATAACACATTCTTTGGAGAAGAGAAACTCAATAGAGATCAATCGATAACACATGCATTCTTTCGATCATAGTAAACACAAATCAATCATTCGTCTAATATCCTCATGTATCACTCACAACAGAGGTTATGTCTAACGCAACGTCGAGAGAACAACTGTATTGTCTCATTGGTGATGTCTCACGCAACTCAATAACACAGAGAAGTAAGAACTGATACTCACGCAAGTGTTAAGTCTAAATCTATCTCTAGAGTTCAGACAAAACAGAAATTACTATAACATCCATATCAGATAAATGATTTCTTCATATTAAACCAAGATCAAAATATGTACACATGCTTAACCCTTTTTACATGTATTCAACTAATTTGCCCAATGGATGTGAATATCCTTCTTCATCGCTATTATCACGCATCCTCGCGATACCGTATCGATCCTACTCATGCTACCCATGCTACTTAATCAACACAATACAACAAAAGATAAAATGAATATCAACTCACAAAACCATGTCATAAGTTTGCTTATTAATAGAAGAAAATCTAAGATCAAAGATTTGTAAAGGTTTTGTCAAGACCACAATTAATCAATCAAAGAGAACAACAATGGAAAATCAGAATTCATTCACAACCATACATTAGATGAAATACAATAGGTATCAAGAGATTTACATACTAAACCTCAATAAATAGAGAATACAAAGAGAAGAAAGGAGAAGAACAATTTTCTCCCAGTTTGTCAGAGCCGATTGAAGCAAATCCAACTCCGGATCATCAATATGCATCCTCTAATGTTGTTTCTAAGCATCTCTACTCCTAAAGTATGTTTGATGAAGTTGGGAGAAAGTTCCCCCAAAAACATACTCAAAAAATAGTATTTTTGGCCTTAAATGGTGTTTCAGTCCGCACAGTTTCGCCCGGCGGTGTTTTGGGGCGCTCGGCGGCGAAAGGCGGCTTATTTTTGCAAGTTTCAGTGTTGTTCTGGAGCGCCCAGCGCTACACCGCCCGGCCCTGCAGAGGCGCAGCACACCTGAACAGCAAAAATCCAGCACTGTTTTATTCGTAACTTTTGAACCGTAACTCCATTTTTCGCCCGGTGTGAAGCGCTGGAAAGCTTATTCAATGCTCTATTCAATAATGGCAAGATATCCTTGATTGAATACCTGCAAAAATAAATGTAAATCAATTAAACTCAATGATATTTACACTATAACGTAAAGTAAACGTATTTACAAACAAATAGGGGTTTATTCGAACGATTTCAACAAAAAGTATCGATAAGTGCAACAAAACTTATATACAAAAATAGGTACATTTTGCACTTATCAAACTCTCCCCAACTTACATAATTGTTTGTCCTCAAACAAAAGTCAATCAACTCAAAGAAACAAAAGCAATTATCAAGAAATCATGCTCAATAAGTTTTTAAAAACGGAGAATAAACGTATGGTACAAATATCAAAATTACCTGCAAAGCAATGCTTACCACTAAACTACAACGACACCACGAATATGAATCAAAGTCTAAGCACAAAACAAATGTCAACATCCAAAAGCAATACATGTTCAAGAATGAATCACACCTAACACTCCACTTCAAATAAAAATGAAGAAACTAATGCGCGTTTGCAACCGCGGGGAAATTTCACTTATCTGACAAACAATGCAAATAACAACTCAATTCATACAACATCTAACAATCAAAAATGAAAATATGTAAGCAAAAAGATCACTAAGGGCTTCAAAGGTTGTAGTTTAGCCGGGTTCACAACAAAGGGACATTTTTAAAGGCCATTGAATCGAAATTGCCGATGCAAAAGAACATTCACTATACAAGGTATTCACAAACATCTCAACTTCATTCACCAATTTCATTCATCTATTGTAAACCTTCTCAAACTTCCTTATGCACAATTATTTCATTCTCTATTTTTCTCATTCAAACAAGCATTCTTTTTCTTTTGTTTTTCACATTCATAATCACACATTTTCTTTTCATGCTTGTTTGAACTTTTTCAAAAGTTTTAGCATCCTACCATCTTCTTTTTCATTCTCCCCAACTTGAATTCAACCAAACCTCAAGTGAATGCTCCTTACTTTTTAAGGCAAAGAAATCAAATTAAAACAATGTTCAAAGGTTCAAGAAGAAATTTTTAGAACCTCACAAAATTCAATGATGAACTATACTTTCAAATTATGTACATAAATCGAGTTCATCACTAAAATGAGATCTAAACTGTTTAGGCTCAAATGGGCTAACGAATTCTCACTACTCACGGGTAAGATACTTTTGGATACGGTTGTGCTCAACATAAACAAATGGCTTGATCATTTCTAATGCTTCCACAAGATCACAATAATCAAAAGATAAAGCATGAATCAAACAAATTAAACAAAGTTATCAGTCATCCTAGCATATCGTAAACAATGGAGGTTTCCTCGCATGGGGCTATGAGCTAAAGTGATTCATAAATGAACAAAAATTGAAAGAGAATGAAAGACATGTAATTTGTACAAATCCTAAGAGTGTGTTTGGATGAGGAATTTGAGAATTTTTAGGAAATTTAAAATTCTAAGTAATTCAAATGATTCAATTGAAATTTATTCATTTTTAAATTTTTTGTTTGGATGGAGTCTTAAAATGACTCAATGTAAAAAATTTGGGGTCATTTTCATAATTTTTAAAGTTTTTGGGTCAAATTTAAAATATGAAAAATAGGGACCAATTTGTAATTTTTGAAAATTTAAAGGGACCAATTTGTAAAATTTGAAAATTATTAGGGACTAATTTGTAATTTTTTGAAAATTTTGGGGGTGAATTTGAATTTTTCATAAAATATGAGGACCATTTTGCAAAATTTAAAAAATTAATAATAAACAATTTAACATTTATATTATATAGAGTTAAGAAGCAATTTGAAATTCTTTACTTTTTGGTGTCATTTTAAATTCCTTAAATTTAACATGAATAAAATACTCCATAAATTTACATCATTTTAACAATTCTCCATATTTTTTATCCAAACAATGAATTTTGATCAAGTCATTTCAAATTCCCTCAAAAAATTACTTTCCCTCATTAAAATCCTTCATCCAAACACACTCTAAGTTTCATAAACATGTTATGTTCTAGAAAAGCAATAAACACCAACCAACGCAATGCAACTTTCTTTAAACTTTTCACACTACCATAACATTTTCTTGTTGAAACAATCAAAATTGAAAAATCACACAATGCATCCTCAAGCTAATCAAAAACAAAACTTGAGAACAAACATAAAAATTTCTAAAACTAATAAACATATACTAACAAAATGTGTGAAAGTGGATAAGAGAATAAAAGAGTTTTTCCACAAAAAGCAAAGCGCGCTAAGCGCCCTCTGCGCGCTAAGAGCGCACAGGCTTGCTAAGTTTTTCAAGTTCTTTATCTCATTCAATCCATCCAATCTCACACAATACTACAATACTACTAAATATAAAACTGTACAAACTCAAATCGTTGGGCTGCCTCCCAACAAGTGCTTGTTTCACGTCGTAAGCTCGACGCCTTATTTACGTACAAGCTCTTCCATGTTGTTTCATTCACGGGTAACGACCCAATAAAACCTGCAACACTTGAGCAAACGTAAACCAAAAATAAAAATATGTACACACACATAAACATGATGGAAAACACATATATACAATCACTTATGGAAAACAACTATTAACAAGTACATACAAAAGCAAAACAAGTGTTTATACATGTAAATATACAATATAGACAATTATGTACGAAGCTTAAAAACATAGAAACTATGCGATGCAACTTAATATCGAAACACCATTCCCCGACAACGGAACCATTTTGTTGAAGCTAAAATAGCAACAAGCAAAAATATATAAGTAACCCAGTTTTGTCGTCTCCACAGGGATCAGTGCGAGGGAAAGAACTCCATTCAACGGTTTCTATATTTCTAAGCTCATGAATCAAAAGTTTTGGTTTAAAGACGAACCAAAAGCAAATGCGTAAAATTAAAGGAACAAAAAGCAAGTAAATAACAATAACACATTCTTTGGAGAAGAGAAACTCAATAGAGATCAATCGATAACACATGCATTCTTTCGATCATAGTAAACACAAATCAATCATTCGTCTAATATCCTCATGTATCACTCACAACAGAGGTTATGTCTAACGCAACGTCGAGAGAACAACCGTATTGTCTCATTGGTGATGTCTCACGCAACTCAACAACACAGAGAAGTAAGAACTAATACTCACGCAAGTGTTAAGTCTAAATCTATCTCTAGAGTTCAGACAAAACAGAGATTACTATAACATCCATATCAGATAAATGATTTCTTCATATTAAACCAAGATCAAAATATGTACACATGCTTAACCCTTTTTACATGTATTCAACTAATTTGCCCAATGGATGTGAATATCCTTCTTCATCGCTATTATCACGCATCCTCGCGATACCGTATCGATCCTACTCATGCTACCCATGCTACTTAATCAACACAATACAACAAAAGATAAAATGAATATCAACTCACAAAACCATGTCATAAGTTTGCTCATTAATAGAAGAAAATCTAAGATCAAAGATATGTAAAGGTTTTGTCAAGACCACAATTAATCAATCAAAGAGAACAACAATGGAAAATCAGAATTCATTCACAACCATACATTAGATGAAATACAATAGGTATCAAGAGATTTACATACTAAACCTCAACAAATAGAGAATACAAAGAGAAGAAAGGAGAAGAACAATTTTCTCCCGGTTTGTCAGAGCCGATTGAAGCAAATCCAACTCCGGATCATCAATATTCATCCTCTAATGTTGTTTCTAAGCATCTCTACTCCTAAAGTATGTTTGATGAAGTTGGGAGAAAGTTCCCCCAAAAACATACTCAAAAAATAGTATTTTTGGCCTTAAATGGTGTTTCAGTCCGCACAGTTTCGCCCGGCGGTGTTTTGGGGCGCTCGGCGGCGAAAGGCGGCTTATTTTTGCAAGTTTCAGCGTTGGTCTGGAGCGCCCAGCGCTACACCGCCCGGCCCTGCAGAGGTGCAGCACACCTGAACAGCAAAAATCCAGCACTGTTTTATTCGTAACTTTTGAACCGTAACTCCGTTTTTCGCCCGGTTTGAAGCGCTGGAAAGCTTATTCAATGCTCTATTCAATAATGGCAAGATATCCTTGATTGAATACCTGCAAAAATAAATGTAAATCAATTAAACTCAATGATATTTACACTATAACGTAAAGTAAACGTATTTACAAACAAATAGGGGTTTATTCGAACGATTTCAACAAAAAGTATCGATAAGTGCAACAAAATTATATACAAAAATAGGTACATTTTTCACTTATCAAACTCTCCCCAACTTACATAATTGTTTGTCCTCAAACAAAAGTCAATCAACTCAAAGAAACAAAAGCAATTATCAAGAAATCATGCTCAACAAGTTTTTAAAAACGGAGAATAAACGTATGGTACAAATATCAAAATTACATGCAAAGCAATGCTTACCACTAAACTACAACGACACCACGAATATGAATCAAAGTCTAAGCACAAAACAAATGTCAACATCCAAAAGCAATACATGTTCAAGAATGAATCACACCTAACACTCCACTTCAAATAAAAATGAAGAAACTAATGCGCGTTTGCAACCGCGGGGAAATTTCACTCATCTGACAAACAATGCAAATAACAACTCAATTCATACAACATCTAACAATCAAAAATGAAAATATGTAAGCAAAAAGATCACTAAGGGCTTCAAAGGTTGTAGCTTAGCCGGGTTCACAACAAAGGGACATTTTTAAAGGCCATTGAATCGAAATTGCCGATGCAAAAGAACATTCACTATACAAGGTATTCACAAACATCTCAACTTCATTCACCAATTTCATTCATCTATTGTAAACCTTCTCAAACTTCCTTATGCACAATTATTTCATTCTCTATTTTTCTCATTCAAACAAGCATTCTTTTTCTTTTGTTTTTCACATTCATAATCACACATTTTCTTTTCATGCTTGTTTGAACTTTTTCAAAAGTTTTAGCATCCTACCATCTTCTTTTTCATTCTCCCCAACTTGAATTCAACCAAACCTCAAGTGAATGCTCCTTACTTTTTAAGGCAAAGAAATCAAATTAAAACAATGTTCAAAGGTTCAAGAAGAAATTTTTAGAACCTCACAAAATTCAATGATGAACTATACTTTCAAATTATGTACATAAACCGAGTTCATCACTAAAATGAGATCTAAACTGTTTAGGCTCAAAGGGGCTAACGAATTCTCACTACTCACGGGTAAGATACTTTTGGATACGGTTGTGCTCAATATAAACAAATGGCTTGATCATTTCTAATGCTTCCACAAGATCACAATAATCAAAAGATAAAGCATGAATCAAACAAATTAAACAAAGTTATCAGTCATCCTAGCATATCGTAAACAATGGAGGTTTCCTCGCATGGGGCTATGAGCTAAAGTGATTCATAAATGAACAAAAATTGAAAGAGAATGAAAGACATGTAATTTGTACAAATCCTAAGTTTCATAAACATGTTATGTTCTAGAAAAGCAATAAACACCAACCAACGCAATGCAACTTTCTTTAAACTTTTCACACTACCATAACATTTTCTTGTTGAAACAATCAAAATTGAAAAATCACACAATGCATCCTCAAGCTAATCAAAAACAAAACTTGAGAACAAAAATAAAAATTTCTAAAACTAATAAACATATACTAACAAAATGTGTGAAAGTGGATAAGAGAATAAAAGAGTTTTTCCACAAAAAGCAAAGCGCGCTAAGCGCCCTCTGCGCGCTAAGAGCGCACAGGCTTGCTAAGTTTTTCAAGTTCTTTATCTCATTCAATCCATCCAATCTCACACAATACTACAATACTACTAAATATAAAACTGTACAAACTCAAATCGTTGGGTTGCCTCCCAACAAGTGCTTGTTTCACGTCGTAAGCTCGACGCCTTATTTACGTACAAGCTCTTCCATGTTGGTTCGTTCACGGGTAACGACCCAATAAAACCTGCAACACTTGAGCAAACGTAAACCAAAAATAAAAATATGTACACACACATAAACATGATGGAAAACACATATATACAATCACTTATGGAAAACAACTATTAACAAGTACGTACAAAAGCAAAACAAGTGTTTATACATGTAAATATACAATATAGACAATTATGTACGAAGCTTAAAAACATAGAAACTATGCGATGCAACTCAATATCGAAACACCATTCCCCGGCAACGGAACCATTTTGTTGAAGCTAAAATAGCAACAAGCAAAAATATATAAGTAACCCAGTTTGGTCGTCTCCACAGGGATCAGTGCGAGGGAAAGAACTTCATTCAACGGTTTCTATATTTCTAAGCTCATGAATCAAAAGTTTTGGTTTAAAGACGAACCAAAAGCAAATGCGTAAAATTAAAGGAACAAAAAGCAAGTAAATAACAATAACACATTCTTTGGAGAAGAGAAACTCAATAGAGATCAATCGATAACACATGCATTCTTTCGATCATAGTAAACACAAATCAATCATTCGTCTAATATCCTCATGTATCACTCACAACAGAGGTTATGTCTAACGCAACGTCGAGAGAACAACCGTATTGTCTCATTGGTGATGTCTCACGCAACTCAACAACACAGAGAAGTAAGAACTGATACTCACGCAAGTGTTAAGTCTAAATCTATCTCTAGAGTTCAGACAAAACAGAGATTACTATAACATCCATATCAGATAAATGATTTCTTCATATTAAACCAAGATCAAAATATGTACACATGCTTAACCCTTTTTACATGTATTCAACTAATTTGCCCAATGGATGTGAATATCCTTCTTCATCGCTATTATCACGCATCCTCGCGATACCGTATCGATCCTACTCATGCTACCCATGCTACTTAATCAACACAATACAACAAAAGATAAAATGAATATCAACTCACAAAACCATGTCATAAGTTTGCTCATTAATAGAAGAAAATCTAAGATCAAAGATTTGTAAAGGTTTTGTCAAGACCACAATTAATCAATCAAAGAGAACAACAATGGAAAATCAGAATTCATTCACAACCATACATTAGATGAAATACAATAGGTATCAAGAGATTTACATACAAAACCTCAACAAATAGAGAATACAAAGAGAAAAAAGGAGAAGAACCATTTTCTCCCGGTTTGTCAGAGCCGATAGAAGCAAATCCAACTCCGGATCATCAATATGCATCCTCTAATGTTGTTTCTAAGCATCTCTACTCCTAAAATATGTTTGATGAAGTTGGGAGAAAGTTCCCCCAAAAACATACTCAAAAAATAGTGTTTTTGGCCTTAAATGGTGTTTCAGTCCGCACAGTTTCGGTCGGCGGTGTTTTGGGGCGCCCGGAGGCGAAAGGCGGCTTATTTTTTCAAGTTCCAGTGTTGTTCCGGGGCGCCCGGCGCTGCACCGTCCGGCCCTGCAGAGGCGCAGCACACCAGAACAGCAAAAAGCCAGCACTGTTTTATTCGTAACTTTTGAACCATAACTCCGTTTTTTGCCGGTTTGAAGCGCTGGAAAGCTTATTCAATGCTCTATTCAATAATTGCAGGATATCCTTAATTGAATACCTGCAAAAATAAATGTAAATCAATTAAACACAATTATATTTACACGATAACGCAATATATACACTATAACGTAAAGTAAACGTATTTACAAACAAATAGGGGTTTATTCGAACGATTTCAACAAAAAGTATCGATAAGTGCAACAAAACTTATATACAAAAATAGGTACATTTTGTACTTATCAAGTAATCAGAGAGAAAAGTGAGAAAATGCAGATCTGGGCAAAACAGGGCACGCGGGCAAGAACAAGTGTTCTTGGCGCCCTTTTTCAAATTTTTGAATTTTTGAATTTTTGATATTTTATTTAATTGATTTCAAAAATTAATTTCTCTCTCATTTTTTATCATTTTTTATTGGTTCTTTGTTTAAAAAAGTCACAAAATGTTAAACTATTTTATTTTACAAAAAAATCCAATTTATATTATTTATTTAATATAGTTAGAATTTTTGTAATTAATTTCATTTTATTTGTTTTTAAACATTTTAAAATGAAATTCTCACTTTGATCTTTTCATTTCAAATAAATTTTAATCTTTTATGTGATTAAACATGATTTTTCAAACATTTATCCAAAATCACAATTTATTTTTCACACATGTTTGATAATTTTGATCATTAAAAATGTTTTTTATTCAAATTAAAATACATTTTTAATCAAATTAGGGTTTTGATTATTTTCACCCTCACAAACATTTTTTAAACACTTTGGGCCTCTAATAGAGTGTGTAAGACCCATCCCTTGTCACGCAAAATATTTTTTGGGCCTCAGTTATTGTATAAGTCCTAGTAAGTTAAAAAATCTCGACGCGATCGCCGTTTTAAAAAAAAAATCATCTGGGCCTCCCATTGTGTTGTAAGTCCCATTTTTCTTATTTTTCAAACATTTATGGGCCTCTAATAGAATGTAAGACCCAACCCCCTTTTTTGTACCTAAATAATTTGGGCCTTAGTCATTGTATAGTCCCAGTACAGTTTTCAAAATAACGAAGCGATCGTTGTTTTTCATCTGGGCCTCTCCTTGAGTTGTAAGCCTCATCTCTTGTATAAAAATAAACTTTGGGCCTTTAATAGAGTATAAGACCCAACCTCTTTTGTGAATACAATAAATTTGGGCCTCAGTCATTGTATAAGTCCCTCTGTTGTTTTCAAAACTACGATGTGATCGTAGCCTTTTTAAAAGAATTCATCTGGGGCTCTCTTTGAGTATAAGCCCCAAACTTCCTTTTACAATAACTTTCCTTTTGATTTAGATTCAAATTCTAAGTTTTTTTAATCAAAACTTTCTTCAATTTCTTGAATAACTAACCATACAGCTATGTTTATAATGCTGGTAGCTTGCTCACCTATAAGTTCTACTGTCTTCTTTTACATACTTGTTTATATATTTCATCTGTATATATATATATATATATATATGCTTGTATATACTTGCTTAGAGTTTTCCCCAACAATTAGGTCTAGGATTAGATCAAGTCAGTGGTAACTCTTTCAACACAGTCAAAACTAGTTCCCCGTAGGAAATTCCAGATACAGTCTTGCCTCCTCTTGGGCTTATACAATATAAAATAGAGAAAGGCATTATTCCCGGTGAAACTTTTCTCAAGACTGACACTACTAGAAATCTGTACAAGAAATTCATTTCCCCAGAGAGGATTAATTCCTGGTGAAACCTCTCTTGAATTTCTTCAAACCCTAGAACTGTTCACTAAAGAAAGGATTATTCCCGGTGAAACCTTTCTTGAACTTTTCTCAGGTTTGGACCCACAGGCTTCCTAAAAGCATCCCCAGCCTCCTCTTGGGCTTTGTACAAGGACCCTCAGGCTTCTTAGATGTTCTCAGTCTCCTCTCGGGCTTAGTACACTGACCCAAAAGACCTCCTACAGGTATAGGACAGAACCTAGTCATCTTTTGCTAGTTCAATCCTCCAGAGTGTCAGAATCTCAGACCAGTTTAGGGCTGATTCTCATCCCTTAAAACAGCAGCCTCCTCTTAGGCATCATACAAATATCAACCTTCTCATACCAGTAGACTTGGACAGTCTCATCTCCTCTTGGATCTCAAAGAAACCCTCAAGTTTCCTAAAAAAACACAGGAAAAACCCTGATCATTCCATCAATCCCCAACAGAGTTAAAACCTCCATAGGTTTTAAAACTCAGTCTTTACACTGCCATTCTAAATTCCCCAGCTAGGGTCAAATTACTATCAATTAACCCTTAATCAGAATCTCAAGGCATCTGATATTCCAACTCTTCTTCATTCCCCAGCAAGAGTTGATTCCCCAATTTAGACCTGTCTCTGGATCTCAGTAATCCTCAACAGAAGTTAGCCTCCTCTTAGGCTTCATATAAGAAATTCCCCAACCAGCCTCCTCTTAGGCGTTGTATAATGATTTTCCCTCAGCAGTTTTAGCCTCAATCTTGGGCTTTGTACAAGACAGATAAAATATTCTCCAACTGAGTCAATAACTTTTAGCCTCAATCTTGGGCTTTGTATAAGATAGATAAAACCTCTCCCCAGTAAAGTCGTTTCTTTTAGCCTCAATCTTGGGCTTCATACAAGACAGACAAAATATTCCCCGGAAGAGTCAATTCCTTCTAGCCTCCTCTTAGGCTTTGTATAATGATCTCTCTAAGCAGAGTCAATCTCTTTTTAGCCTCAATCTTGGGCTTTGTACAAGACAGAAATAATACTCCCTAGTAGAGTCAACCTTTTAGCTTCAACCTTGGGCTTTGATCAAGGCACACATAAAACCAAAATCCCCTCAGAGGAAATCAAAAATCTCTCTGTAAGAAGACATTTCTCTGTACAATCACACATCAAAACAAATAATCAAACAAACCCTAATCCCAGATAACTGTTGTAAGTGGCACACTTGTGGTCAAAGTCCAACTTACATGGCACATACCCAACAAATATTGCCGTGTCTATCCAATGCTTTCTTGGGTACCACTTTGTTCACATTCATCCAATGCTTTCTTGGATATTGTGATTCTTTTCATCCAATGCTTTCTTGGATACTGTGATTCTTTTTATCCAATGCTTTCTTGAGTATCTCTTTGTTCACATTCCTCCAATGCTTTCTTGGATATTGTGATTCCTTTACATCCAATGCCTTCTTGGATTACCCTCTTTTATCTCATTCTCATCTGATGCCTTCTCAGATATTTTGATTTTGCCTTTCATTCAAAGCCATTATTGGATGACTAGTTTCTTTACATCCAATGCCTTCTTGGATTTCACTTTTTATCTCATTATCATCTGATGCCTTCTCAGATATTATGAGTTTACCTTTCATTCAAAGCCATTATTGGATATCTGGTGTCTTTCTGTCCAATGCCTTCTTGGATTACCCCTTGTTTTATCTCATTCTCATCTGATGCCTTCTTAGATATTATGAGTTTTCCTTTCATTCAAAGCCATTATTGGATGACTGGTTTCTTTGCATCCAATGCTTTCTTGGATCCCTACTTTGTTCACTTTCATCTAAAGTCATTATTAGGTATTGTGATTATACCTTTCATTCAAAGCCATTATTGGATGTCTGGTTTCTTTTGCCATCTGATGCTCTTCCAGATGTGCCTTTCTCTTTCTGATGTTCTTCCAAATTGAGTCTTTGTTACCTGATTCCCCAGTGGAGACCGCCTTTCCGGTTCTACTTCCAGTGAGGATCTTGTGTTATCTTTCCCTCTAAAGTGTCAGTCGGTCACGCTTAAACAATTTGCTCAGTCACTTTAGATTTTCCCCAGTTTTGTTTCAGCTTCCCTAATGTTGTTGTCTTCCCCAGTGAGTGTTTGCTCATTGGGTGAACTTTGTCCCTGTCTGCTTTCGTTTTTGTCTGCATTTTGCATTTGTCATTCCATCATTTTCATCATATTAGAGTTCATTGCATGTCAGCATTTTGTCCATAGCATTGCATGTCAGTGCATCTGAGGGCAAAATTTTCGGTTATCTATATTTAAATACCTTCCACCATGATTGCATTAGGATTATCTTCACTCATGTCGTCTGATGAAGATATTTAAATAGGGGCATCTGTCATACCCCAAATGTTACCCTCAAATTCGTTTGATCGTTGTCATATCATTTTAAGTCAGCCTTTTCGCATTTTTAGTTAAACATCTCATTAATCTTTAATCATGCATTTTAGTCGATTTTATCAGTTCATGCCTCTTTGTTTTTCATCATTTTTATTTAGATCATTAATTTAGTCTGTATTTAAGTTAGTTTATTTTCAATTATAATTTTTATTTTTAAAAATAATTTAATTTTAACTTTAGTCTGATTTTTTTTTTTTTAAGATTAGATTAATTTTAGTCTAAATTTAATAAGTTTAATCTTTGTTAATTTAGTATTTTAATTCTTATTACACTTTTATTTTCATTTTTTGATTTTTAGTTTAATTTAATTTAGTTATTTAATTAAGTTTCAAAATTTTACAAAATACAAAAAGATGACAATCACAAAAAGACCCAGTCCTTGCACCCGTACTGCTTTACACGAGATCACTTCCCTCCAACTATCCCTATTGCTACCTCCCTGCTGCTAAAACCTGCTACAATACAAACAACACCCTGCACTTCCTGCTATCATACCAGCAACTACACACTGAGCACCAAGAAACCCGCTACGCTCAAGACCAATCTCACCCAAAAATTCACCTTTGTTATCATCACCCAATATTGCAAAACTTGTATGATGTACAGAAAGCAGATCAAGAAGTAGTTTCCAAATGCATCATAAAACATACAACTAGCAATTACAAATCGTATCAACCACGACCTCAACCCAAAAACATCAAGCCATTTCACAAGAATCCAAAAAAACTGTGCAATATATCAAGACAATAATTCTGCTTTTGAAAGAAACGTTTCAATACACAATCAAAAATTGTGATAAAAATTTGAAGGAAAAACCAATTAAAAGGTCTTAAGATGAATAGAGAGGAGGGGGATTGAAAAAAGAAAAAATGACCTTTGCTTCTTCTGTTCCAGAGACGAGAATCTTTTGGCACAGCCCACCACCACTATAATTCCTCTCAACCTTTTCTCCTTCATCAATTGGATTCGGTCACTAACCTTTGTCACCTCATTCTTCAACAACAACTTGACTCACTGCTTCATCAACCCTCATCAACCTCCCCTCAAACCTACACACCCATCTTTCCTCTTCTACATCACCACTTTACCATAATAACCAAAATCCTGGAACCCTAAAAAAGAAACCTCTGGTATTCAAAAGCGATTTCACAGAAGTTCAGAAGAAGAGATTGAAGACAAGAAGATAGGAGAGAGCAGAACGATCAGAATCAAGGTTTCGTATTCGTACTGTCAGAGTCGGTCGGAATACCTCGCCTGAGCTACAAGGTTTCACTGAGGTCGTCTATTTTCTCTCCCACTTTACATTCTAACGAGTTGTGTATCGACTGTATGATTAAAGGATTGTTTAGTCCGAATTTTTCTAAGGTTCTGTGATGAGGATTTGATGTATTCTTGATTTGGGGTTCAATTCTGAGTTTGAATCGATCCATTTGCGAAAGGAATGGGGAAGTTTTTTATCGTGTTTCCGAACGCTTTGTTAGCAGTCGTACCTAGGGATGGCAACGGGTCGGGTGCGGGTTTCGCACTACCCAAACCTGCACCCGAAATCACCACCTGAACTCGGACCCGAACCCAAAGACTATTCGGGTGACAAAATAACACTCACGCCCACACCCGTTGAGTTCGGGTTTTTTCACCCAAACCCGAACCCGTAGCAAAAACACAAATATATATATATATATATATATATATATATATATATATATATATATATATATATATATATATATATATAATGATTCAGGTGTGGTTTCGGGTTTCGGGCGCGGGTTTCACACTACCCAAACCCGCACCCGAAATATCGGGTGGCACCCGAACCTGAACCCGAACCCAATCAATCCGGGTTTTCATCCGTTGACTCGGGTTCGGGTGGGGGTGGGCCCTATGGATTTGGGTCTGCTTGCCATTTAAACTGGGTCCAACCGGCTCATATCCCTACACCAACCCGCCTGGCACTTTTTTTGGTGGACCTATTGTTGTTTTTTATTTTTACTGACCCAATGATTTTCTTACGCTTTGGTTCAATCCCATGCCCTTGTTTTCAATTTGTTTTTTTTTTCTCTAATTAGATTTTCATTACGATTATTAGTTAATTAGGTTTGGTTTAAAGGTTTTAACTCTAGAATTTGTTTTTAATTAGTTTTAGATTTAAAACAAGAAATTAGTTTAGATAGTTTTGTTTAATTAGACTTGGCTTAGTTTTTTTAATTAGTTTTAATTAGTAAATTAGAATTTAGAATTTAGTTAATAGATTTTAATTTTAATTAATTAGTTTTTTTTAACTAAATAATTTTAGCTTTAGATTTAGTTTTAAGTTTTAAATTAGAAACTTTGTTTAGTTAGAATTTAATCAAGTAGTTTTTAATTTAGTTATGTAATTAGCCTTTAAGGAGAATTTGATCTATTTTGATTTTTTTTTAGTTTAAGTTAGATTTTTACGTTTAATTTTATCTTGACATTTCCGTATTTTCATTTCAGTTAATCCCGGGTGTTCAATTTTTTCATTTATTTCTTGTTACATTTGCTGTATATATTGTTGTTTATTTTACACCTGATACCGGAGGTTTTCCTCTTTGTTCCTCTGTTTACCAATTCCAAAGGAAAAGGGTCGTTCCCGTTGACTGCCATGTCATTTAGGACAACTTTATCCCTCATTCCTTTATCTCACGCCACCGCGCGATCGAGACTTGCCTTCCCTTTTAACCTAACCTTAGGTTTAGAGTCTCCGTGCTCTATTTAGGTGTTCCGCCGTGGACACTTCTTTCCCTTTTTAGTCTAGCCTTAGGTTTGGAGTCGCCGCACTCCATGTAGGTGTCGTGCCATAGACCCTACTTTCCCTTGGAACCTTGACCACAGTCAAGAGTTCCTCACCCCCGTTGAGGGGAACTACGGACGCTCTGATTTCTCAAAGTACCTTTTGAGAATACGTAGGGATAGGATTGCGAGATCCTAGCGAGCCACCTTTTCTTTTTACACCTGTTTACCCTGTTGAGGGGAACTACGAATGCTCTGATTCCATTCCCGTCAGGATACGTAGGCACGAGATGCGATGTCTTGGCAAGCATACTTAGTGTATATACCTTAGGTCTTTACCTTGGCACATTTTCCTTAGCAAGCAAACATAACATAACACAAATACTAATAAGAGGTTCCTGTAGAGTACAACGGATACTTAGGATGCTAACACTTTCCCTAGGTATAACCAACCCCCGAACTTTAGATCTCTAGTTGTGTTCCTACATAGGGCACTTAGGGTTTTCTTTGATCTTTACCATTTCCTTTGGATAAATCAAAGCTCGGTGGTGAACTTCAAGATGTGTGATTCAAGTTAATTAATATCTTGATATCTGATTCTCACCGCAACAGTAAGAAGGAGGGTCATGCAAGAAAAGTGTGCTTTGAGCGCCTGAATAATCATGGAGGTAAGGACAATGGTAATGTAGCTATTGTGCAAGATGATTACGAATCATCTGATGTCCTTGTGGTTTTTAGCAGGAACTCTTGCAAAGAGTGGATTATGGATTCAGGATGTACTTGGCATATGACTCCAAACAAGAATGTGTTTGAATAATTATGTGATCAAGATGGTGGATCAGTGTTGTTGGGAAACAATAAAGCTTGCAAGATTGCAGGTATTGGATCTGTAAAATTCAAGCTCCATGATGAGTCAATAAGGCTATTGACTGGGGTTAGGTATGTACCTGACCTTAAGAAGAATTTAATTTTTCTTGGTGAATTTGACAAGAAATTATATGTTTTCAAAGGAGAGCAAGGTATCCTAAAAGTCATGAAGGGTTCGAAGGAAGTCTTGAGAGGCGTGAAGAAACAAGGCTTGTATACCCTTGATGCTGAAGTTGTAAGTGGTTCGACAAATTTTGCATCCATGAAACCTTTGTCGAAGATAGAAATTTGGCACATGAGATTGGGCCATGTCAGTGAAATGGGTCTGGTCGAATTGGGGAAACAATATCTGCTTGGGGGAGACAAAGTCGAAAAGCTGAAATTTTGTGAACCCTGTGTACTTGGAAAATCCTGCAGAGTGAAGTTCAATAAAGGCAAACAAATAGCACATGGATCCCTTGATTACATCCATACTGATCTTTAGGGGCCTGCGAGGTGTCCATCACATTCATGCGCGAGGTATTTTCTATCCATAGTTGATGATTATTCTAGAAAGTTATGGGTATTCATCCAGAAGACTAAGGATGAAACTTTTGAGAATCTCAAAGGTTGGAAGACTCTGGTCGAAAATCAGATTGGCAGAAAGGTCATGAGGTTGAGAACCTACAACGGCCTTGAATTTTGCAATGAGGCGTTCGACAGCTTTTGTGTTGCCTCATGTATTGCAAGGCACAAAACTACTGCAAGTACTCCACAACAAAATGGTTTGGCGGAAAGGTTTAATCAAACTATTTTGGAAAGAGTTAGATGCATATTGACTAGTTCTGGGTTAAAGAAGGTGTTTTGGGATGAGGTTGTTTCGACAGCAACATATCTGATAAACAGATGTCCTTCAACTGCTTTAGATATGAAGACACCTGGATAAGTTTGGTCGGGACATCCACCAGATCTCGACAAATTGAGAGTATTTGGCTGCGTGGCCTATGCTCACATTAGGCAAGACAGGGTCGAACCTAGAGCTCAGAAATGCATGTTCATAGGATACCCTAAAGGAGTTAAAGCTTATACGCTATGGTTCCTAGAGCCAGGTCACAGGAGGTGTATCACCAGTCGAGATGTAGCTTTCAATGAAGCTGAGATGGCCTTCAAGAAAACTGATGATGCTGACGAAGAGCTGGAACAGTGAGAAATTCCTGTTGAGGAGGAGCATGTTGATGCTGAATTGCGTATCCCAGATGAAGTCGAAGAAGAAGCAGAAGATACTGAGGAAGTTGAGGAAACTATCGATGACTACCTATTTTCAAGAGATAGTTCGAGGAGAGTCATCAAGCCACCTCAGAGACTTGGGTATGCAGATCTTATAGCTTATGCCTTAATCTCTGCAAGTGAGGTTCTAGACAAAGAACTTAGAGACTATAAGGAAGTTATGAGGAGTCGAAATAAGACTGAATGGATGAAGGCCATGGATGATGAGATGAAATTTCTTTGTGATAACAACACTTGGGAACTGATAAAAAACCTGCTGGAGCCAGGTTAGTCAGCTGTAAGTGGATTTTCAAAGTTAAGGAAGGAATCAAAGGAGTGACGTCAAAGAGATACAAGGCAAGATTGGTCGCTAGGGGGTTTCACTCAGAAAGAAGGTGTCGACTTTAATGATGTGTTATCTCCTATTATGAAGCACAGGTCCATTAGAATGTTGCTTGCCACGGTGGCACAGTTCGACCTTGAACTAGAACAGATGGATATGAAGATTGCGTTCTTGTATGGTGATCTAGATGAAACAATATTGATGAGGCAACTTGAAGGGTATGTCAAAAGGAGGAAGGAAGATTATGTGTTCAAGCTAAAGAGATCTTTATATGGACTAGAACAGTCTCTTGGACAGTGGAATAGGAGATTCGACAAGTTCATGGAACGCATAAGTTTCATTAGAAGTCAGTTCGACCACTATGCTTACTTCGAATTTTGACCTGGTAATTCATTTGTTATTTGGTTGCTTTATGTGGATGATATTCTAATAGCAAGCAACAATGTGGAAGATGTAATGAGGGTGAAGCCTGAACTCAATAAGGAGTTCGACATGAAGGATCTGGGAGCTGCGTCCAGGATTCTTGGGATTGACATCTGAAGAGATAGAAAGTAGTCAAAATTATGCTTATCTCAAGAGGCATGCCTATGAAAGATTCTCGAAAAGTTTGGTACGTCGAATTCAAAGCCTATTATGACTCTGATAAACCCTCAATTCAAGCTGAGTATAGATCAGTGTCTTAGTACTGATGTCGAAAGAGACTATATGTGTAGCATTCTATATGCGAATAGAGTGGGTTCTTTGATGTATGTTATAGTTTACACTAAACCCGGCATAGCATATGCAGTAAGTCTTGTAAGCAGGTACATGGCGAATCCTAGAAAGGCTCACTGGCAAGCAATGAAGTGGATTCTAAGGTACATAAATGGGTCTCTGAACAAAGTCCTAATTTATGGTGGAACCTTGGGTGAAGATAGTAAAGCAGCAATCGAAGGATATGTCGACTCTGATTATGCAGGTTGTATGGATTCCAGAAAATCTATTTTTGGATATGTGTTCACTATGTTCGGCACAACAATCAGTTAAAAAGCAACACTTCAGAAGTTTGTTGCCTTATGAACCACTGAAGCAGAATATATTGCCTTAACTGAAGTTGTGAATGAAGCATTATGGATTGAAGGTTTTGTAAAGGAGCTGAAACTTCAAGGTCGAGTTAAATCTGTTAAATGTGATAGTCAAAGTGCAATACACCTGTCAAAGAATTCAGCCTATCATGAGCGACCCCAGTACATCGATGTGAGGTTGCATTTCGTCAGAGGTGTAATCGAGCGTGGAGAAGTCCAAGTGCTGAAGGTTTTAACAGATCATAATGTTGTTGATATGATCACCAAGACATTGCATAATTGCAAGTTTTTCCACTGTATGCAGTTGATAAAGCTACATGAAGAAAGCTAGTTTGTTCATTGATATTATAGAGTTTGTTCCAAGGTGGAGATTTGTGAGATATTGGATCGAACTCTAGTATGATCGAAGGTAGCTTCTTGGTTTGATAGTTTAACAGATGTTTAGCATGCAGTCGAAGGTCGTTCACATGTTGTTGTCGAAGTAGTGTATGTTGTAGTCAAAGTAGGGTCAAGCATGCAGTTGTCGGAAATGCTAGATTTGTTAGCATGTCGAATTGGGCTTGTTTGTTATGTCTAATTGTTTAAGTTAGCTTGTACCCTAAGTTAGTGATCAGTGCATTTTAATGCACATTCTCTTATGTTTGTACTTAGGAATTTCCTTAGTTTGTTTCCTTTATTTTAGTGTTTTATTATATTTTTATAATTAAGCCTTTATTTGCCGTTAATCTATTTTCGCAGCTTATTTTCAGCTTTAGCGGTTATTTGATATCTGTCCACTGTTCGGATAATAACTGGAGCTACGAGAATCAGATTTTCGTGTTGTACTAGTCGTTGGAAAGCTGAGACAAAGAGCTACAAGTTTCATGTTTTACGTAGAAGCTGATTAGGAGTGTAGCATGCTTGAATAATTTGTTGAAGTCAGGACCCGAATTCTGCCTTTAGAATAATTAGTTTTGGGCCGGGTTTTTTTGTTTTTCGACCAAGTTAGGTTAGAACCGGATTTTGTGAGCTTCCATATACCTAGTAGAAGTCGTGCTATTGTTGATGAGATTCTTTTCACAATTCAAAATTTTGCCTTTTGCTTTTGTACGAAACTTATGGAGAATTAACTTCTTCGAATTAATCTGCTGTAATCGGTTTCCGTCGACACTTTGCGGTTCTTTTAATTTCCAATAAAATCTATTTCCTTTCAATTCTTCTTTGTGATATCTTGTTTGCTTAATTCGATTTATCTTAGGGTTGATTGATTTATTTAGATGATTGCACGTTCTTATACTTTAATCGCGTTTGCTTAATCTGCGTATGATTCTCGTGTTTGCTTAATTCACGGTTACTATATCTCATCCGTTTGCTTAATTCGGAAATTAGGAATATGTATCGTATAATATCAATTGCGCTTGTTTGATTGTTATTATAATCGAAAGGGGGTAGAGTCTGCTTAGGACTTAGGAATTATTTGGATCGATGATAAGTTGGGAAACTAAAACAGCAGATTAACCGTTTTAGCTTATTTTGATAATCACTTTTTTATATAATCACTTATTTTCATTATTTTTTCTAAATCAAAACCAACCCCTCCCCCCATAAACCGTTACTATAGTTGGTTAAATTCAATACAAGAATCCTTGCGATACGACATCCGAGTGTCGCTTCCCTTAACTATTTTTTCAAAAAATACTCGTTTTTGATCTGTGCGCGACAACGGATCAAATTGACGCCGTTGTCGGGGATTCTTATTGATTTTAGCCAATTTTAGAATTTTAGTTTAGAGTTTTGTTAGATTTTTTTTGTTTTTTGTTTTTTGTTTTTTTGTTTTTGCTTGTTGATTTTCAGGGTTGCAATACAGTGGTAACCATTCCAGCCTAACAAGTGAGTTTGGAAGCTATTCTTTCGATTTGCTCCGAATTTTTTCCATAAAATTAGAAAAAAAAATCGACAAACATTACTCATTTAGATAGAATTCTAAAATAATTTGACCTTGAAAATCGCAAATTCCTTATTTTCATATTTTCAAAAAAATCCAAAAATTTTTGTAGAGATTTATTCTGATTTGATTTGATATTTAGTCATATTTTAATAAGTTTTAGATTTTATTTTAACCGTTTTCCTATTTTTCCACTCTTTTTCTTAATAGGGACATTGTTGGTATTTCTGCATTTGTTGAATTGCTGAATTGGTTTTATGTTTTCTCATTCCTTGTTAATTTTTTTCTCCCTTTTGATAACATGGCTGAACAACGAACATTAAGAGAGCTTGCTGCTCTAGATGTTCATTACAATGATTTAAGTATTGAATATACCGATGTTGTTGTTCCTTTCGAATGGAGTTCTAGTTTAATACACTTGTTGCCAAGGTTTAATGGTCTTGCAGGTGAGGATCCGAATAAGAATCTAAAGGAATTCCAGATTGTGTGCTCTACACCTTCCGGACCTTCACTAGAGGACCTTGTCAAGCAAATGACTTTAAATGATCTCCAATTTCAGCAACGAACAGATTCTTGTATTCAGGCTTTGTAGACACAAATTGGACAATTTGCCACTTTAGTGAATGCCATACAGCAAGCTCAAGAATCAAGCCAACTAAATGCCCAAAGAGTAGTGAATCCAAAAGAGTTGCCTTCTGAAATTGTTGATGAAGCTTATTCTGATTTGTTTTCAGCTGATTTTCCATCATTGTCTGATTTTGATGATAGTTACTCATGTGATTATTATACTGACACAAACCTTTGCTCTGTTTGGGCTGAAATTGAGGCTGCCTTGCAGGTTGATATTTTTCCTACAGATGAAGTTGTTTATGCAACTGAAGCTCTTGACATCACGGCTGCCCCAACCTCACCATCCATTGAACAACCTCCTTCCTTAGATATTAAACCACTTCTTGATAATCTGAAATATGCTTATTTAGAGAGGGGTGAAAATCTTTCGGATATAATTTCTTCTAACCATGATTTTGATCAAGAAAATAAGTTTTTGTAGGTTTTGAAGAAGCATAAGAAGGGAATTGGATGGACCTTGGTTGACACTCGTGATTTTAGCCCGTCCATGAGTATGCATAGGGTCTTAATTGAAGATGGAACAAAATTAGTGAGACATCCACTTAATACTTTGATCTCTGATGTTGTGGAAAAGAATATCACGTTCACGTGCCCATTCGACACTTTTACTTATCGAATATTCTTCTTTGATCCTGGAATAAAAGGCGAAGGTACTAATAAATATTTCAATGGATGCTACCCAAAGTTACTTTATGACATCTCCACTTTGGAAGAGGAGCCTACAGAAGACCTCTCTTTGGGAAAGGCTGCTTATGTGATCAACTATCCACCTTGACTACTCGGGTGTGTTCTTTTCTTTCTCTCACTCTTATTTTATATTTATGTTCTTTCATTGAGGACAATGTATGTTTTAAGTGTGGGGGAGAGAACCATTTTTTTGTTTTTTTTTTCAGTTTTCTTTATTTTGTTCTTTTTTCTTTAAGTGAAAAAAATTTATAAAAAATAATTACTTAGAAACACAATGCATCTTTTGAAATTTTTATGCTATAGATTAATTTGAGGTTAGATTGTGGAGACTTGGGAAAAATCATAAGATCGGTACCGTTTTAACACCTTAAGTCTCCCGAATATGGAAACTGATTTAAATACTTGTTATGACATAGCCTTGAGTTCTCATCCTTTAATAGCTCTTAAGTAGTTTATCTAGCAGTCAGCACCATCTAGAAATCACACACTAAGTAATTAAGTTGATGCAAATAAGTGAATGATCTCGTGCTTAATAAGAAATCTAAATAGGAATCCGCCTTTTAAGTTAGGTGACCCTCACCCGGTCACTTAGGCTAACGGTTGTGAAACCTTCAAAAAAAGAAAAAAATATTGTTGTTGCTAAAGTAGTTAATTTTGAATTTTTGACAAGATATGGATTATAGTCACTAACAGGCTTATTTGCCATGTGTGTGAATAGATAACGGGCTTAATATGATTGCATTAGAATGAAAGAGAGCAAAAAGGAGGATGAGTAAGTTAGGCTTAAGCATAATAATATGATTCAGATTGGTTTGTATAGGTGGAAGCTTTATGATCGCACAATTGCGGATTTTTGTTCTTATGATATCTTTAGTGTGAAAAATTAGTACCTATCGATACAATCTTGACCGAAGAAGAATTTGTGGCCTAGAATGAGTTTTCGGATGTTATTGTTTTTAATGAGTCTTGATACTATTTTGCTCGGAGTGCAAAAGTTCAAGTGTGGGGGAATTTGATCAGTGAATTTTAATGCACATTCTCTTATGTTTATACTTAGGCATTTCCTTAATTTATTTCATTTATTTTAGTATTTTATTATGTTTTTATAATTAAGTCTTTGTTTGCCATTAATCTATTTACGAGCTTATTTTCAGCTTTAGCGGTTATTTGATATCTGTCCACTGTTCGGATCATAACTGGAGTTAAGAGAATCGGATTTGCGCGTTCTACTAGTTGTTGGAAAGCTGAGACAAAGAGATACAACTTTCATGTTTTACGCAGAAGCTGATTCGGAGTGTAGCAGGCTCGAATAATTCGTTGAAGTTAGTACCCGAATTCTACCTTTAGGAAGTATTAGTTTTGGGTCGGGTTTTTTTGTTTTTCGACCCAGTTGGGTTAGAACCGGATTTTGTGTGCTTCCCTATACCTAGTAGAAGTCGTGCTACTGTTGATGACCTTCTTTTCACTATTCACATTTTTTCTTTTTGCTTTTGTACGAAACTTATGGAGAACTAACTTCTTCGGATTAATCTACTGTAATCGGTTTCCGCCGACACTTTGAAGTTCTTTTAATTTCCAATAAAATCTACTTCCTTTCAATTCTTCTCTGTGATATCTTGTTTACTTAATTCGATTTATCTTAGGGTTGATTGATTTATTTCGATGATTGCATGTTCTTATACTTTAATCGCGTTTTATTAATCCGTGTATGTTTCTCGTGTTTGCTTAATTCATGGTTACTATATCTTATTCGTTTTCTTAATTCGAAAATTAGGAATATATATCGTATAATATCAATTGTCGCTTCCCTCCATTCTAAATCAAAACCAAACCCTCCATAAACCGTTACTATACGACATCCGAGTGTCGCTTCCCTGAGTAGATTTGGTCAACAAAAATATGGCAGTTTAAAATTTTGTTACAATTGAGAATCGAACCCATAACTTAGAACTGGCAATGGATGCCCTCTACCACTAGGCCATCTTGTTTGCTTTGTTATATTACCCTTTTAAAAATAATGTATTACATTAATTATTTATTAATAATAATACTAAAATAAATTATTAATATTGTAGTATTGTAGTACTAAATATTAATTCTGAAGTATTAATCTAAATATTAATACTGAATTATATATTAATATTAATACTAAAATAAAATGTTAGTTATTATATTATTGGATATGTACTACAATATTAATACTGAATTATATATTAATATTATATTTAATACTAATATTAATTATATTTAGTACTAATAATTCAATAATGTTAGTTATTATTTAATAGGGTTAATAGTCATTTACCCCCTTGAAATTTTAAAATTTTAAGTCTTTTGCCCCCCAAGTAGAAAAATTATCCCCTTGTAAAAAAAAAATTTATTTATTTATTCCCCTGATTTTTACACGCTTAGGGGTACCCAAAATTTCAGGGGGGTAATCCAAAAATTTTTTTTAAAGGGGGTAAATCAAAACTCGCCAATATTGCACCAGGGTAAATGACTATTAACCCTATGTTATATTAATATTATATACTTCAGTAGTATTATTAGTTAGTTTTAAGATTATTTAATTAATATATATATATATATATATTAAAACATATTAAAAGATTTAAAATTTTAATTATATATTAATATTAATACTAAATATTAATAAATTATTAATATTGTAGTATTAATTTATATTAATACTAAAACGAAATAGTAATTACATACTGTGCCTTAAAAAAATTAATATGCCTTAAAATAATTAATACTAAAACGAAATTAGTAATTACTAAAACGAAATATTAATACTAAACTAAAATAATTACATACTGTGCCTTAAAAAAATTAGTTTATATTTATTTTATTTTAAATTGTTTTAAATGATATTAATTTAGTTAAAATTTTAATTGAAATACATATTATTTAATATTTAATATTTTAGTATGTGAACTAAATTAATTTAACGTTTAACTAAATAGTTTAACTAATAATTCGTTTTAATACTACATACTAAATAATTTAACTAATAAATAATAGTTTAACTAATATTAAATACTAAATAATTTAACTAATACATACTATTTCAGTATTAATATTTAAAACTATAATACTACAATATTAATAATTCATTTTAATATTAATATTAATAAATAATTAATATAATATATAATTTTCAATAGAGTAATATAACAAAGCAAATAACATGGCCTAGTGGTGGAGGGTGCCCTTTGCCAGCAATAAGTCATGGGTTCAGTTCTCATGAGTAACAAAATTTTAGATTGCCATATTTTGACATTTTAACATGTAATAAATAAAATATTAATAAAAATGTCACGCGTGTAATTAAAATAAAAATATAAAAAAAATTTAATTAATATTTTTTTATTATTAGTTTGAAATATTGATTAGTGTCATATTTTGACATTTTAACATGCAATAAATAAAATATTAATAAAAATGTCACGCGTGTAATTAAAATAAAAATATAAAAATATAAAAAAAATTTAATTAATATTTTTTTTTTTATTATTAGTTTGAAATATTGATTAGTGTAGAGTTCGGATATGTGGTTTGCTTTGTAAGTATTTCTCTTCTTGAATGTGGTTATATTATGAATAATATGTACATTTATGTTTTTATATTTGCTAGAAGTATTTATGGTGTTAAGGATAACACTTTCAGGAAGTATTTGAGAATAACAACACTTAAGAACATGAAGGAACATGATGCCACATGATGCCACTTTTAAGAAGTATTTGATATCAAAATTTTAAAAAATTATTTAAAGTTAAAGTTATTTAAATATTTTTTTATAAAAATTATTTTTGAGATACACTTTTAAAAAAAATTATTAGAGATTAATTGTTATGCATTATCGGTATAAAAAGTTGTATACTGTCAATACATCACAATCATATGTTTGTAATATTTTTTAAGTGGTTGAACTAAAAGTCATACTTTTCAAATAAATCAGTGGTTGTGATTAACAGACATTGTAAAAAAATTTTACATTGTCGATACATATCAATTAAATTCATTTTGACTATATTTTAATCTTCAATAATGTATATTTATGTTATAGAATGTCAAAATTAATTTTTCAATTTATAAAAACTAATTTAAAAAACAAAACTTATAATATTTTAAAAAAACATTTTTATAAAAAAACCATTTTAAATAAAATAAAAAAACATCTTTTTAAAACTAAAATAAACGGACCCTTTAACTTCTTGATTTCATATATTTGTTTTTTATAAGTAAAAAATAGTACAAGCAAACTCTTAAAAAAAATAACATTGCATAATAATTGAGTTCAAAGGACATTTCCAACAGGCCTGAAAATTTCTATGAGATTATGAGAATTGTGATTCAAATTAATTAGTTGGTTAGAAATAGTTGGGAATTAGTTATTGAATATCATGTATACTCCACTTTTTACTATCTTTTTTAATTTATTCAATATATTATCACATGAATATTTATATGCTCTTCGTCTTTCATTTGTGTATGATCTTTAGCCCTCTTATCCCATGATTCTCAACTCACATGAAAGATTGAGTACACATGAATACTCATGTCATATCATACTCAATAGATTGAAAAAGATAGTAAAAAATGTCTACAGTATTCCTATATATAGATTCATGATATTCTTATTTATAGACTAAGTTCTCAAACCAACTAATTAATTTGACTATTTCTAACAGTCTCCTTCAAGTTGATAGGGATGTGAATCACGATCTGGAGGTGCGATTTTATACTGTGACCAATTGTCTGACTCTGATATGATTATATGCAACAAGAATTCTGGAAGAAGCTGGATATTAATGTGGGAGAGAAACTTTGGGGAGATATGAACGAGATGGGGGTGAAGGCAAGTGATAAGTCGATAGAGTTTCATAAGAAGATTGATGAACTTGAAGCAGAAGATAGAAGGAAATGGGAAGGGATGAAGGCGAAACCTGTAAAGAAGCGATGATTATAGGAGCCCTTAACATAAGAGGGGGAGGATCCTCGACCAAGAGGAGAAGGATCAAAGATATTATAAGTCGAGGGAAAGCTGACATTTTCTGTATACAAGAATCCAAGTTGGAAAAGGTTGAAGAAAATACTATCAGAAGTATGTGGAGTTAGGGTAGTGTTGAGTGGTCTTTTGTTGGAGCTACTGGTATCTCAGGTGGGTTAATTACTGTCTGGAATCCTGAAGTTATCAAAGTGTTATTCTCTTTTAGAGGAGAGGGTTTTCTTGGGGTAAACTTGATCTGGCAGGAGATTATCTTTACTGTGGTGAATGTGTACTCTGGCTGTTCGCAGAGTGCTAAAAAGAAGTTGTGGAGAGATCTAATAGAGTGTAAGAAATCTTTGTCTGGTGGTCTTTGGATCATCGGTGGAGATTTTAATGCCACGGCTTTAGCCTCTGAGAGAAGGGGGAGGAATAACTATGGCAATCATTCTGAGTTGATTGGTTTCAACGGGTTCATTTCAGGTATGAATTTAATCGATCTGCCGGTAGTAGGTAGCAAATTTACTTGGGATGGAGGAGGAGGAGTAGCTATGAGTCGTATAGATAGGTTTTTGGTGGATGAAGAAATCGTTCAGAAGTGGGGAGTTTCTAATCAGTTGATAGGTAAAAGAGACATTTCGGATCATGCTCCAATTTGGATGAGAACTAAGGAAACCAATTGGGGGCACAAACCTTTTAAGAATAAAAACTGCTGGTTTGACAATCCAGATTTCTTAGGATTTGTGGAAAAGGAGTGGAATGAGATGGATATTAGAGGGAGAAGCGATTATGTCGTGAAAGAAAATTTCAGAATTCTCAAGAAGAAGCTGGTTAGGTGGAATAAGGAGGTGTTTGGTTGGATCGATCTAAAGATGGAGGAAGACATTGATGTTTTGAACAATGCAGGTGTTCAATTGGCAGTGATTTCTGAGGAGGAAGTGCCTGTTTGGGTAGAAAGACGTGCTAAGGCGTGTAAGGATTTTTAGAAGAAGATCAATGATAAAGAGAAGATGTTGAGGCAGAAATCTAATTTGAAGTGGTTGAATGAAGGAGATTCTAATTCTAAATTTTACCATAGTTGGATCAAAGGTAGATTAAGAAGAAAGTTTATAGGAAGAGTTTCGACGAATAATGGTATAGTTGAAGAGGTTGGGGAAGTTAAAGAAGCTGTTAGAAGGTTTTTTAAGGAGAAATTCTCTGAGAAAGTGACTTACAGACCTAACCTGGAGGGATGCACTTTTGGTTGCTTAACTCAAGAGGAGGTTAGGTTTCTGGAGAGACCATTTCTTGAGGAGGAAATTAAAGCAGCCGTGTGGAGTTGTGAAGGGAGCAAAATTCCGGGGCCTGACGGGTATAGTCTTTTTTTCATAAAAAGATGTTGGAGCTTCTTGAAGGTAGATATCATAAAGTTTATTTCTGATTTCCATGAAATAGCTTATCTTCCGAAGGCTGTCTGTTCTTCCTTTCTCACTTTAATTCCTAAAGTTGAGATACCTTTGACCCTGGGTGATTACAGACCTATTTGCTTAGTTAGTAGTTTGTACAAAATCCTGGCTAAGGTCTTGGCTGGGAGGTTGAAGACGGTGATTGGAAATCTTATTTCTTATAACCAAACTGGTTTTGTGCCTGGAAGGCAAATGTTAGACGGTGTGGTTATTGCTAATGAAGCGGTCGACAAGACTACTAGAGACAAGCAAGAATGTCTTCTTTTCAAAGTCGACTTTGAAAAGGCGTACGATTGCGTGAGTTGGAGTTTTTTTTGCGTTTTATGTTGGAGAAAATGGGGTTTGGGAGCAGATGGATTAGATGGATGGAGGCTACTATATTCTCGAGTCATATTTCTATATTGGTTAACGGGAGCCCAACAACTGATTTTAAAGTGGAAAGAGGCTTAAGGCAAGGAGACCCGTTCTCTCCTATTTTATTTGATATTGTGGCTGAGGGTCTTGCAGGCATGATGAGATTAGCAGTGGCTAGGGGATCTTTTAAAGGATTCATTTTCGGAGAGAAGTATCAAGCTGACTTGATACAGTTTGCCGATGATACGTTAATCATCGGAGAAGGATCGTGGTCTAATTTATGGAGCATCAAAGCCATGCTTAGGGGCTTTGAATTGGTGTCAGGACTCAAAGTCAATTTTGCCAAGAGTAGGGTGATAGGAATAAACTTAAGACCACATTTTATTCAAGCGGCTGCAGTTTTCCTCTCTTGTAGAACGGAATCTTCTTCATTTAATTTTCTGGGTATTCCTCTTGGTCTCAACCCTAGAAGAGTGGCAGGCTGGAAACCGTTGGTGGATAGGATTAAGAAGAAGCTGGCAGGGTGGAAAGGGAAGTTGCTTAACATGGCATGTAGACTTTCTCTTATTAATTCTATTTTATCTTCTCTGCCCATATTTTGGTTGTCTTTTTATAGGGCGCCGAAGGGGGTACTGAGGGATATAAATAAGATTAGAAGTAGATTTTTGTGGGGAGGCACTGAGGAGAAAAAAAATATACATTGGGTTAATTGGGCTAAGGTTTGTTTGTCTAAGGAAGAGGGTGGTTTGGGTATCAGAAAATTGGAAGAATTTAATATTGCCTTATTGTCTAAATGGAGGTGGAGGGTTCTCAGCTCCTCGGAGACTCTTTGGAAATCTATTCTTAAGGATAGATATGGATTTATAGAAGAACAAGTCATCAACGATAACAATCATCTTAAGGGTCAGGCGTCTCAGTGGTGGAAAGATATTCTATTTAGCGAAAATTCTGCTGCTAGCAAGGGTTTTATTTTGAAGGACAAATTGAGGGTGGTGTTAGGGAATGGGAAGAATACTGCATTCTGGTATTCTAACTGGTGCAAGGGAGGATCCTTATCAGAAATTTTCCCTGATCTGTATTGTTGTAATAAGAACAAAGAGGTTGCTGTCTTCGATATGAGTAGCTGGATTAACAGGGGTTGGAACTGGGAGTTGAAGGGCTTCAGTGATCAGGAGTTGGATATTGATATACTTAGAATTGAGGAGCTGAAACTTTGTTTGAGCGATAGCAATCCCGTTTTGGAAGGTGAAGACAAGTTTGAGTGGTCTGGAGGCAAAAGCGGAGGACTGTCCGTGAAGGATGTTTATCAGTCTTTAGTAATCATTGATAACGAAAATGCAATTACTGATATTCATAGAAAAGTATTCAACACTCTTTGGAAGATTAGGATCCCTTTTAAGTTGAAGTGCTTTGGATGGAAAGTTTTGTGTTTTAAGCTTGCTACGAAGAAGGAATTAATTAAAAGAGGGTGTGAACTGTCGGATTCTTCTTGTATGTTTTGTCAATCTCAAGATGAGGATATGGCGCATTCTTTCTTCGATTGTGCACAGGTGAAGGCTATTTGGGCGAGGATTGGTGATTGGATCGGTGTAGGTAGCTTTTTTGATGGAGACATAATTCAGTTCTTCTCGGATTGGTGTGGTTGTGGACAATTGGAAGAAGGTAGATTAAAGAATGGTTACATTTGGTTGATCATTATTTGGTACATTTGGAGGGTTAGGAACAATATAATTTTTTCGAAAGGATCTTTTAATTTCGAATACGCCTGCTGGTCCATTAAACTTCTGGTTTGGAAATGGTCCAATTTTGGGAGAATTTCTTACCCCAACTCTGATTTCTTCTCCTTTTGTATGTTCCCTTTAGGAGAATAATTTTTGTATTTAGACTTGGTGTTGAATTTCTTTGTGGGGTGTTCTTGGGGTTGTCTCTGGTTAGCTCCCTTGTGGAGTTCCTTCTGTATTTGGTTGGTTTTGTTTTTGTACAGGAGCTTTTTGTCGTGTTCTCTTGTTATATCAATGGATGGCTTTTAGAAAAAAAACGATCAGCTTAAATTACATCAAGCAGCCACTAAAATATACAAGATACAATGATTTATTTTTATGCACATTATTCTCAATCTATGAAACAGGAACTACCTAAAAATAATTCCAACACTGATACGGTAATAATGATAATAATTTTAAAATGAATAAATTAAATGTAATTTCAAGTGTCGATATAGATATTTGTCACTGACACGGACACGAGAACATCATTTTTTTATATAAATATTGATGCTACATAATTATCTGCTTAACTCCAAGACTTCACAGAGTTGAAGACCATCCAAACTTTTAAAATCCCCTTCAGGATTCTTTACAGTTGAATGCATTATCTACAGGGTGTCATCCGTGAATTACAGGATGCTAGCAGAAGAAGAATCAGGGAATTTAAAAGCAGAAAGAACATTCGAAGAAACTGGTTTTCTAACCGGACTAGCCAAACCTTCTGCTACAATTGCAAACAGAAAAAGAGAGAGAGAGAGAGAGAGAGAGAGTCACCTTGTTTCATGCCACGAGATGCCTTGAAATCCTTTGAAGGGCTACCGTTAATAAGAACCGAGAAGTGACTGTTGAAGACAGGACCTCTTATCCACTTTAACCAATTGTCACCAAACCCCATCCTAATCAACATTGAATCTAAAAACTCCCAGTCGACGCAGTCATAAGCCTACGAAAAATCTAACTTGAAAAGAACACACTTAGACTTCATCCTTCTATCAAGATCCACGGTTTTGCTTGCCACTAAAATCCCGTCAACAATCAGCATACCCGGAACGAAAGCAATTTGAGAAGTAGAAATCAATTTGTCAATGACATTACTCATCCTTCTAGCAAGCATCTTGGATATAATCTTAAGGACACACCCAATTAAACTACTAGGCCTATAATCATAGAAAGCTTGAGGATTGACAATTTTAGGAACCAACGAAATAAAAGAAAACGCAAAGACTTTCGGAAGCTCAGCTGCTATGAAGAATTCCAGAATACAATTTGTAATGTCATCACCGACGATATCCCAACATTTCTTTAGGAAATTGAAATTGAACCCATCCACACTCGGGCACTTGTTACCATCACACGCGAACACTGCAGAAGTTACCGCATCCCTTGTGAAGGCAACATCCAACATCAGTCTATCCCTCTCACTTAGACAAGCCACTTCCAAAAACTTGCAAGTAGGCCTAACCACTTTTTCACTTTGGAATTTAGTATTAAAAAAATACATAGCAACGAGTTTAATCGACTCAGGATCGTCGTGCCAAACATTATCAACTTTAATACCTGCAATAGAATTCCTCATGCTGCGTTGCTTTAGCCAAGCATGAAAGAATCTTGTCTTGTTATCTCCATCCTTGACCCACTTTGCCCTCGACTTTTGATGAATCATACTTTCTTTAATCCTAAGGTTCTTCCACAATTCTTCTTGAGCATCCGATGTATCCAACAACATATTATCAACATTGACTTCACTGCTGTCCAAATTCATCTCAATATTGTTGATACGATCCACAACTTCACCTACATTCAGGTCCAGCCAACCGAAAGTGTTGACGTTCCACCACCTAAGTTTAGCTTTAAACTCTTTAAACTTCACAACCAAAGTATTACTAAAAGAACCCGTGAATAGGACTGAATTCCACGAGTTCTCCACGATTCCGATAAACTCCTTGTGATCCAACCAACAATTAAAGAATCTGAATGGTTTAGGTCCACAATTAGTGGAATTGGATTTCAACCAGACCGGACGGTGATCAGAAACATCCCTATCTCCCACACATTGGTTCTTTAAATCCCACTTATTAATCAAAATATCGTCCACCAAAATTCTATCCAATCTACTATGACTCTTACAGTTCGAACTGAACCACATATATCTATTACCAATCACAGGAAGGTCATAAAGATTCATACCTTCGATAAAGGAATTGAAATCTGACATCTCTCCCGAATTAGAATTACTACAGCCCTTCCTCTCATCCACCGATTTAACCGCGTTGAAATCTCCACCAATGACCCAACCTCCAGGCGGCATACGATTCTTTAAAGACAGTAACTTAGCCCATAAATTTCTCTTATCAGCTGACCCATAAGGGGAGTACACATTAATGACATAGAAAGAAAAGTTCTTCCAACTGAAGCTAACCCCTAAGAAACCTTTTCCAAAGAAACTAAAGTAAGCAAACACAACATCTTTTTTCTAGATAGTTAACAATCCCCCTGACATCCCCTCCGAATAAGATGAAGACCAACCAAAATCACCAGAACTCCATAAGGATTGCACTAAATTATCCTTCGTATTATGCATCTTGGTTCCCTGCAACAGACAGGTATCAGCCTGACCTTTGCAAAGAATATGATTAATCCTCCTCCTTTTGAGAGAACTACAACACCCACGCATATTGAAGGATACTAAATTCATGAGGAACCCATAGCTACATCCCTCTTGCCATTCCTAATAGAATTATCTCCAACTTCCAATTCCCTAAGAATACCTTGGAAGACTTCATCATCCTCTTTACCTTTGTTACCAATATGTTTCATAGTCTGCCACACCTTGGAAGGTACATCTTCAATGACCTTCTTGCATCTTGAATTTCCAAGAACCACATCTGTATTCGTAATCGATTCACTACACCTTAGACCATCAGAACGGCTATAAATGGTTTCTTCAATAGGGCATAACTTTACCTTACGCAGGCCTCTGGCAACTTGAATACTAGGTTTATAAGGAACAGATACAAATGACTGGAGTAAAGTTGAAAAGTAGGAAGGGGTATATGGAATTTTGACACAGTCATAGACATCATGTAGTAATTTTTTCTTCCTAATTTTAGGCCCACTTGTTGGCCCAATAATTCCACCAGATGGGCCTGATATTGGATCTGAGGCCGTTAGATCAACAACCAGCCTTCCTTTCTTTAAAAGACCCGTGACAGATTTATTATGAGTGTAAGCAATGTCAACCTTATCACACCTATTGGGAATGTCAATCGGAGGAACTGACCCGTCACATTCTACCTGTGCCACTAAACCTCCATTATCTTTCATCTTTAAAATATTACTACTCTCCTCAACAATAAAGGCTACGTGTCTATCCTGTTTGGTGTGTGAAGCAGGCCTTTTGACTACTTCAGGAATAACCTCGAGGCCCACACCAACACCTGCAACCTCGTTCTCCAAGCTGTCACGAACAAAGGAATTAATTTCTGACAATTCTCCCCCATCTCTTACCAACTTCTTATTACATGAAGGTTCGCCATCACCATCTGCCATCACAGGATTACTATGATCCTCCACCTCATCCCAATTAGAGCAGTCCCACACGCCCGAGTCATTGGAAGAGTCAATGGATTCTGAAGAGCACAAGCTTCTTTTTGGATCTGGTTCGGTCACCCTCTTGAACTCCTAAACATCTTCCACAAGTAATATCTTGAACATACAATTCTCAATCTCCACGTTAATCTCAATGTCAAAAACCGTTACAAACTTAGTTTTGACAAGGAATCGAGCTACATCAAGGACAACCTTGTTCTCATTTTCCATACTACTTTGAATGAAGATACCCACTGATTCAGAAATCTTTTTGAAAGAATGATTATTCCACACATGACAAGGGAGACCATAACACTTAATCCACACCAATCTTTCTGTATCAATAAATTTAGGTGACCATGGTCGAAAATCACTCAGCCATTTCTCAATTCATCCACCAACTTTTTGTTCAAAAGTTTCGAGTACTCTATCTGTCACTTCCTCAAAGAGACACCAATTTGCCCCTAAAGGGGTAGCCTTAATGCTGAAAAGACCTTCCACGTTCAGAGCCTTTTGAATACTGAACAGACAACCTCCCTCCTTAACACGACCAACTCGTGCCTTCGAGAATCTATGCATATCTCCTTCATCAGAGCACAGAACAACATTGGGGTTGCAATCCTCCATCTCCTTTACAGAATAACAACCTTTAATGCCAACATCCTTACTAACCTTACCACTACCACCAACAGCTTGAGCGAACGTTCTACCTTTAGTCACTTTATACCTATTGGAATGAATAAAACCTCCGTCTGGCCTTCCCTTAACTTAATTAAAACCTTTAAAATCATTATCGAATTTTAAACCCACTAAACCCTGAACCTTCACTTCTCTAGAGAACCTAGGTACATTAGAAAATAATTTTCTCCCTTCAAGTTGAATATTATCAAGCTTCACTGCCATAATCCGTGGATCATGAACCTTCCTAAATTTCGCCAATCCAAATCGTTTACCCCTCTTATCTCTCCTGGCTGGTATAAAAACTTCATAAATAACTCCATATACCTTAAAAACTTCGAACATATCTCTAGCGTTCATATGATCTGGGAATTCGGAGAAGAAGAAGGATGTCATCTTTTCACCTTCCGCATCACCTTTTCCTTAATTCTCCTTCCATACTGAGAATCTAGATGGATATCCCATAGACTTCTTCTTTACCACTTCTTTCCACATCATTTCCACCTTCAGTTAATACGCAGTAACAACTAGATTCCAAAACCCAGCAGAAGCAACCCACGTACCAAGGCCCCTAAACCCTAAGGCTAGGAATTTAAGCCGAAGATACGTAGGATGATCAGCTAAGTCCGGAACAAAGACACTTAGGGGATGTCTTAAAGGAGATAAAAGACATTCGAGGGTGTTATGCTAGGTTTGGAAGTATGAGGGACAAACAATAAATATACTATAATAAACTTCACTTTGTTCTTCAATTTCATTTGTCGTGTGACTGTCTTTTAGATAGTTCATTTTAAGGTTGAAATTTTTAACTACATCTTAGGCAACAAGACCTTGACGACTATTCATTGGTTGAAAATTGAGATGTTTGTTTTAAAACCGTGGAGAAATTTTGAAAAGTTAATTATGGAAATTTTTTTCAGTTTGTTGTAGTATTAAACAAAAATGCATATTTAATGAGTTTGTGTGATTTATATTATTGACCGGTTTCTGCGCCCGTCGGCCATGTTCCTAAATGTCATACAGATAGGATTAAGTTGATCAGGCTCAATACCATAAATATAACACGTAAGACCAATGGCGACACAACGCATATGAAACGGAAAGAAACACTTATACTATTTCATGGCTAGGTCGAGGATACGACCTGCTCTGATACCAACTATAACACCCATATATAAAACTTATACATCAAAGCATAAATATTATATATAGATCCAAGTATTTGGTACTGAAATACTATAAGTTCCTAGTTAACACATTATATACATTAAATGCCCTAAATACAAAGTTCTAAAGTCTACGGCATAACATATACAAGATGTCCCAAAATGCACTAAGAACTAGATCAATACAATGATCTCAAAATAAAACGCCATAGCGGAAGCCATGCCATCTCAAAAGCTACGATCCGAAATGAAAAGTCAAACTACTTTGTCCTTACCCTTCGCCGAACCTGCAGTATCTGTGATGTAAACAACAACAGTGGGGTGAGATACATCAAATCTCAGTGAGTTCGCTATCTTATAGTCCTCTCGGCTTTACAAGGTTCTAATGTAACGCCCCAATTTGTTTAATTGTATTTATTTATTTCATTTATGTGAATTTTGTGAAATGTGTGAATTTATTGTATTTTACCTGCTAATTGAGTTAATTGGTTAATTTCTCTGATAGATAAAATAATTGTATTAAATTATAATTTCTTTTCAACTTTTATTTCCCGAAATATATTTCATCGGTATGTTTATGTTTTATCGCATTTTGAGAGCGTTTGGGAGATATTTGAGCTGAGGGGTATTTTGGTCATTTGGGTAGTAGATATTTTATAAATAGAAAGTAGAGAGAAAAAGAGAGGAAAGAAAAAGAAAAGAAAGAGAAGAGAAGAGAAAGGAGAAGAAAGAAAGAGAGAAGAGGAGAAAGAGGAAAAAAGTGAAGATTCATCCGTTTCAAGCGCGAATAATCGGGTAAGGGTGAGAAGTTTCGATTATATCTTGCTTGTATATGTATATGTATGTTTTGTTTGAATGTTTGGGTGAAAAATATATGTTTTCTATTTGGTTGAATTTGTGAGCAATTGATAGAAATCGATGTTTTAACGGTTTGAATGCGGAATAGTTCGCGTAGAATAGTCGGGAATACTTGTTGGTATGATCGGGGGGTTTAAGGATGAGTTTGGAGGGATTTTGTGTCATAAAATTCTGGTTTTTCTGCTGTTTCGCGATGGATAATCGATTAACCAAATGCGTTAATCGATTAACAGTGTAAGTTTCAGAAAAATATTATTTTCAAAAACCCATAACTTTTTATCCGTAAGTCGGTTTTGGTTCCCGTTTGAAGCGTTGGAAAGCTAGTGAAATATTCTTTCTATTAAAAATGGTTTGTAGGGCAGTAGATGATTTATTTAGGTCGTGGTTTTGGAAAAGTGTTTGGTTGTCGGGTTTTTATCGCGTTAAATGCGTGCGGTCGGTGTTTTACCGTGTGATATGCTTTTGTTATATAACGTATAGCTTGTGTGCTGTTATATGATGTGAATACATGTAATGAGATGTTGTGATGAGGGGTTGTGATGCGAGGTTGTGATAAGGTTGTTGTTGTGCGGTAAATACATTGTTTGATTGAATATCAATGTATGTGGTTATGATGTTGTGTTGGTTCGCGGTTTGTTGTTGTGGTTTGTGAAATGCATTGCTTATGTGAAATTCAATGTGTGTTATTTGGTGGCCTTATGGCAAATATGTGCATTGTTTGGGTTAAACTTCGATGCATGATTAAGGATGTTGTTATGATGTGTTGTGAATCTCTTGTGGAATGAATTGTGATGATTGTATGATTGTTGTGGTATGTGGTATGTGATGAAAGGCATTGTTTGAATTGTTTTCAATGCATGAATAATGATGATGAGAAAATTCATATTGTTGGATTGTGAATGTATGGAATTGATGAGTTGAAATATATGCATGATTATGGATGTGTATAAGTGTGTATTTGAATGTCATGAGTCATTGTATGCCAAGCATCATGATATGCATTGTTGTGACGTCCTGAGTGACGGATTGATTCCAGAGGGAATCTGCTATAACATCGTGCGCCTTAAAAATAAGAGGTATGAATCGACTTAAAAATAAGAGGACCTAAAGCGATGGTTATAGACGATCGTGTGCCTTATACAAAGAGGTGTGAGCGATCGGGTTGTGTTCCTTATACAAAGAGGTGTGAGCGATCCATAAACGTCGTGTGCCTTAAAAATAAGAGGTGTGAGCGATCGGATCGGATCGTGTGCCTTAAAAATAAGAGGTGTGAGCGACGGGGAACATCGTATGCCCGACAGGGAGTTACATGAATGATCCTAAGTAACGAGCGATGGTTCCAGCAGAGTTCCTGAATGAACTAGTGATGAGAAACATTGGAAGTCGGTACCGCATGGAATTTGCATAGAGTCGTTGTGTCGGTCTCTGTGCATTTGCATAAATCATGGATGCATTATGTGTGGAAAATCATGATTTGATTGATTATGTGTGAGAATTGTGAATGGATGCATTATGTGTGGAAAATCATGATTTGATTGATTACGTGTGGAAATTGTGCATCGATTTGTTATGTGTTGAGATTGTGATAGCATTGGTAATTTGGTGTGCATATGTGATAAATGCATTGGTTGTGGATAATATGTTTTATGCATAGACATAAGCTATGCGATGTGTGATGTGTTTCTATATGTGATGACTTAGTATGCTTTATGTGCAAATACGTGATTATGTTGGATAATTGATATAGGTTATGTATTTGTGACATGTTATATGTATTGGTGTGTGATAATTGTGGTGAGAATAACTATGCATGTGAAGTTATATGTGTTTGCATATTATTATGAAATCTTGGTTTAGTTGTTATTTCTCACCCTTCTGCTGTTTTATAATGCTCTACGAGGCATTGCAGATTAGAGTTGCTGGAGGTCTTTTTGTGAAGATTAGTTCTCCATTCGTTTGTCGGTCTTGGTGTCTGCTCTGATACGTAGCACGGGAGTCGGGGAACGCTTTAGTTATTTGTATACAATTGTTGAATATATTTTGTATTACTTTTGTATGTATATTTTGACGTTATAAAATAATTTATTTTGTAAAACAAGTCGGTTATGGATCTTTCCGCTTTATTCCATAATTGACCTTTCCTTTTATATGAAAAAAGTTTCCCTTTGAGGGTATTATATTTTGTGCTATGTATCAAAAATATATGAGCAGGAATTGTGTTTTCTTTCTTTAAGTGTGACATCCCTGTTTCCTGTCGGAAAAATAAATTTTTAATTACTGTGATTTATATTTGTAATACTTATTCGCGAAGGGAATTGGGGTGTTACATTTAGTGGTATCAGAGCAGGTCGGTCCGTCCGGCCAAGTTGTTGAGTCAGTTGGTGTGACAGTTGAATACTGTCGTTGTTGTTTATCCCTTAGTACGTGATATGTGTGTGAAACACTGTCAGTACTTTCTGGTTTTCTAATCTTTTGTCTTCAGGATTGAGAATGAGATAAGTGGGGGAGAAGTTGGAACTTCTCCAAGTTGCTTCGGTTGTGGAGCGTGGGCTCAGTGTGCCGTTGGTTGCAAGAGTGTAAGTGTTGTTTGGACAGTGTTGTTCCAGATTCTGGAGGGATTGCGGAGGTAAGGTTTATGTCAACTAAGGATTTATGCCTTAGGTAGTTTTGTGCACAAGATGCAAGAAATGCTATTATAGTTTGGCAAAGACGGTTTATGCCCCATCATGATTGTCGCCTGTCTATTGACAAATTGAGGAACTGATCACCCTTAATCTCTTGTTGATAGTAGACGGAATTATGTTGGATGGAATAGACGTGTCTTTCCGGCTTTGATAGTATGTGCAATGAATTGTTTGGAATTAAGGAAATGGTTACGGATTGTTTTATTGAGTCGATGAAGATTTTAATATCGGAAGATGAGACAGATTAGAGGTTTTGGTATGTTGGACCAGTTGGAATGTCTCTGAGGGAGAATGATTGGGTATTATTAAAGGCTGTTTCTCAGAGAGTGGAGAGTGAACTTAAATTGGGCGAAGGCGAATAGTTGAGGTTTGGACCTGCTAAGTAAGTAGAAGAACTTTTAGGAAGTGAAACTAAGATGTTGGTCATGTTTGTGATGATAGTGTCCTGGAAATTGGTAGGAAAGCCACAGTGATGGGCCGTCAGTTGTGCATGGTTTTCAGATGTGTTTTTGGATGGAACTTGCGGTGGTGTTCCGGATAGCTTAAGTTGTGGATTGTGACGAATCGCGAATAATTTGGAGTTCCTTGATGCTATTACTTTTGTTTTGGGTTGAGATCTCGTGTCAACAGAAACCTTGAGTGAGTTGGAACCCCGCAAGAAAAATTGATATGGAATGTGGTAACCAGAGATTGTTAAGTTATTTTGGATAAATTGTTTCGAGCTCAGAATGAATTTTGAAGGTTGTGTATGGAATGTTTATAGAGTAGACGAATCGTATCTCCCATATTTATTTGGATAAGGTCGTAGTGGTTTTAATTAAGAATATTTGGATATGTTATAAACTCAGAGGAAGAACATGTAGAGTGTTTGAGAATTGCATTACAAGTGTTGAAAAGAGACAAAGTGGTATGCTAAGTTATTCAAGTGAGAATTTTGGTTGAACAAGGTTAGTTTTCTTGGATATGTTATTTCAGGTAATGGTATTGTTATAGATCCATCGGAAGTAAATCTAGTTCTACAAGGAGAGGCTCCGAAGTTGATTACGGAGAATAGAAACTTTTGGACCTTAGTTGGTTATTACCAGAGGTTAAGGGAGGTTTTTCCAAGTTAGCATTTTCGTTACTTCGGTTGACTTGCAAAGGGTAAGTTGTTTGCTTTGGATGTTCATTGTGTAGGAAGTTGAGAGGGTTAAAGTAGAAATTGTCTACGGCTTCAGTTTTGATTCTGTGTGATCCTAATCAACCGTTGATGAGGTATTGTGATGTGTCTTTGATGAGGTTAGTCAGTGTGTTAATGCAAGAGGGTAAAGTCGTAGCTTATGCTTTACAATAATTGAGGATTCATAAAAGGATCTATACTATTCAAGATTTGGAATTGGTTGCGGTTGTAGTGTGTTGGAAAATTTAGAGGTATTATCTTTATGGTTCTGGGTTCGAAGTGTTTAGTAATCACAAGAATATTGAGTACCTATTTGGTCGGAAGGAATATAGTATGAGACTGCGGGGATGGTTGGAATTTGTGATGAGTTATGACTTTAGTTGGAATTATCCCATTGGTGAAGTTAATGTCGTGCCTGATGAGTTAAGTCGAAGGTTTTATACATGTCTATTTTGATGGTCAGGGAGTTAGAATTATTTGAGCAGTTCAGAGACTCGTGTCTGGTGTGTAAGCTAACATGCAGAGTGCGAGGTTGGGTATATTAAAGTGCACAGTGATTTTTGGCAGAGGTGAGAAAGAGTTAGACTTTGGACGTGAGATTGGCAGACTTGATGGTTTCGAGTAATCAGAGTGCACAGCGGAAGCGTGATGTGGCACATTTTGTATTTGCGTGTGGGACTTGTAAGAATTCATAGGTTGAACATTGGGAACATGTAGGAATGGTGAGACTATTGGACGTTTCAGAATGGAAGTGTTAGGTGAAAGGTTTAAATGTTATCCATGGGCTACTATGTAGATGGATGTTTGGTTGTATGTTCGATTGGTGAATTGTAGCATTGTTGTAGTATGGTTGTGTGACAAGGATGTTGGTGTTCTGGTTTTGTTGATGTTGTTGAGACCTTGTGGTGTCGTGGAACTTTATGTTCTTGTTTGTGTTGTTGCCTCATTTCCATGGTGATGGTTCGAGTGTGTGTAGCTAATTCCTGTGTGGGGAATTAGGTGAGTGTTACCTAGGGTAGGGTAACGATCTTGTTGTGTTTCGGTTCTAGAGTGAACCTGTGTGTTGGTATCGTGGTTTTCCTTGAGTTGTGAGTTGGTCGTCAAGTGCATTGTATGGGCTTTGCATCTTGTCGTTGTAGTTGTCGTTGTTGTCGTGTCGTTGTTGTAGTCGCTGTTAGCAAGGTGGGTTGTCAGTTGTGTTATTCGTGGTGTGCTTTTTTTAGGCCTGTTGGTTTGTTGGTCGGATGCGAGAGTCGTATCTGTTGTTGTGAGTATCGGTTATATTTTCGAGGACGAAAATGTCTAAGTGGGGGAGAGTTGTAACGCCCCAATTTGTTTAATTGTATTTATTTATTTCATTTATGTGAATTTTGTGAAATGTGTGAATTTATTGTATTTTACCTGCTAATTGAGTTAATTGGTTAATTTCTCTGATAGATAAAATAATTGTATTAAATTATAATTTCTTTTCAACTTTTATTTCCCGAAATATATTTCATCGGTATGTTTATGTTTTATCGCATTTTGAGAGCGTTTGGGAGATATTTGAGCTGAGGGGTATTTTGGTCATTTGGGTAGTAGATATTTTATAAATAGAAAGTAGAGAGAAAAAGAGAGGAAAGAAAAAGAAAAGAAAGAGAAGAGAAGAGAAAGGAGAAGAAAGAAAGAGAGAAGAGGAGAAAGAGGAAAAAAGTGAAGATTCATCCGTTTCAAGCGCGAATAATCGGGTAAGGGTGAGAAGTTTCGATTATATCTTGCTTGTATATGTATATGTATGTTTTGTTTGAATGTTTGGGTGAAAAATATATGTTTTCTATTTGGTTGAATTTGTGAGCAATTGATAGAAATCGATGTTTTAACGGTTTGAATGCGGAATAGTTCGCGTAGAATAGTCGAGAAATGATAGGATTTAGTCGGGAATACTTGTTGGTATGATCGGGGGGTTTAAGGATGAGTTTGGAGGGATTTTGTGTCATAAAATTCTGGTTTTTCTGCTGTTTCGCGATGGTTGATCGATTAACCAAATGCGTTAATCGATTAACAGTGTAAGTTTCAGAAAAATATTATTTTCAAAAACCCATAACTTTTTATCCGTAAGTCGGTTTTGGTTCCCGTTTGAAGCGTTGGAAAGCTAGTGAAATATTATTTCTATTAAAAATGGTTTGTAGGGCAGTAGATGATTTATTTAGGTTGTGGTTTTGGAAAAGTTTTGGGTTGTCGGGTTTTTATCGCGTTAAATGCGTGCGGTCGGTGTTTTACCGTGTGATATGCTTTTGTTATATAACGTATAGCTTGTGTGCTGTTATATGATGTGAATACATGTAATGAGATGTTGTGATGAGGGGTGGTGATGCGAGGTTGTGATAATGTTGTTGTTGTGCGGTAAATACATTGTTTGATTGAATATCAATGTATGTGGTTATGATGTCGTGTTGGTTCGTGGTTTGTTGTTGTGGTTTGTGAAATGTATTGCTTATGTGAAATTCAATGTGTGTTATTTGGTGGCCTTATGGCAAATATGTGCATTGTTTGGGTTAAACTTCGATGCATGATTAAGGATGTTGTTATGATGTGTTGTGAATCTCTTGTGGAATGAATTGTGATGATTGTATGATTGTTGTGGTATGTGGTATGTGATGAAAGGCATTGTTTGAATTGTTTTCAATGCATGAATAATGATGATGAGAAAATTCATATTGTTGGGTTGTGAATGTATGGAATTGATGAGTTGAAATATATGCATGATTATGGATGTGTATTTGAATGTCATGAGTCATTGTATGCCAAGCATCATGATATGCATTGTTGTGACGTCCTGAGTGACGGATTGATTCCAGAGGGAATCTGCTATAACATCGTGCGCCTTAAAAATAAGAGGTATGAATCGCCTTAAAAATAAGAGGACCTAAAGCGATGGTTATAGACGGTCGTGTGCCTTATACAAAGAGGTGTGAGCGATCGGGTTGTGTTCCTTATACAAAGAGGTGTGAGTGATCCATAAACGTCGTGTGCCTTAAAAATAAGAGGTGTGAGCGATCGGATCGGATCGTGTGCCTTAAAAATAAGAGGTGTGAGCGACGGGGAACATCGTATGCCCGACAGGGAGTTACATGAATGATCCTAAGTAACGAGCGATGGTTCCAGCAGAGTTCCTGAGTGAACTAGTTATGAGAAACATTGGAAGTCGGTACCGCATGGAATTTGCATAGAGTCGTTGTGTCGGTCTCTGTGCATTTGCATAAATCATGGATGCATTATGTGTGGAAAATCATGATTTGATTGATTATGTGTGAGAATTGTGAATGGATGCATTATGTGTGGAAAATCATGATTTGATTGATTACGTGTGGAAATTGTGCATCGATTGGTTATGTGTTGAGATTGTGATAGCATTGGTAATTTGGTGTGCATATGTGATAAATGCATTGGTTGTGGATAATATGTTTTATGCATAGACATAAGTTATGCGATGTGTGATGTGTTTCTATATGTGATGACTTAGTATGCTTTATGTGCAAATACGTGATTATGTTGGATAATTGATATAGGTTATGTATTTGTGACATGTTATATGTATTGGTGTATGATAATTGTGGTGAGAATAACTATGCATGTGAAGTTATATTTGTTTGCATATTATTATGAAACCTTGGTTTAGTTGTTATTTCTCACCCTTCTGCTGTTTTATAATGGTCTACGAGGCATTGCAGATTAGAGTTGTTGGAGGTCTTTTTGTGAAGAGTAGTTCTCCATTCTTTTGTCGGTCTTGGTGTCTGCTCTGATACGTAGCACGGGAGTCGGGGAACGCTTTAGTTATTTGTATACAATTGTTGAATATATTTTGTATTACTTTTGTATGTATATTTTGACGTTATAAAATAATTTATTTTGTAAAACAAGTCGGTTATGGATCTTTCCGCTTTATTCCATAATTGACCTTTCCTTTTATATGGAAAAAGTTTCCCTTTGAGGGTATTATATTTTGTGCTATGTATCAAAAATATATGAGCAAGAATTGTGTTTTCTTTCTTTAAGTGTGACATCCCTGTTTCCTGTCGGAAAAATAAATTTTTAATTACTCTGATTTATATTTGTATTACTTATTTGCGAAGGGAATTGGGGTGTTACATTTAGTGGTATCAGAGCAAGTCGGTCCGTCCGGCCAAGTTGTTGAGTCAGTAGGTGTGACAGTTGAATATTGTCGTTGTTGTTTGTCCCTTAGTACGTGATATGTGTGTGAAACACTGTCAGTACTTTCTGGTTTTCTAATCTTTTGTCTTCAAGATTGAGAATGAGATAAGTGGGGGAGAAGTTGGAACTTCTCCAAGTTGCTTCGGTTGTGGAGCGTGGGCTCGGAGTGCCGTTGGTTGCAAGAGTGTAAGTGTTGTTTGGACAGTGTTGTTCCAGATTCTGGAGGGATTGCGGAGGTAAGGTTTATGTCAACTAAGGATTTATGCCTTAGGTAGTTTTGTGCACAAGATGCAAGAAATGCTATTATAGTTTGGCAAAGACGGTTTATGCCCCATCATGATTGTCGGCTGTCTATTGACAAATTGAGGAACTGATCACCCTTAATCTCTTGTTGATAGTAGACAGAATTATGTTGGATGGAATAGACGTGTTTTTCCGGCTTTGATAGTATGTGCAATGAATTGTTTGGAATTAAGGAAATGGTTACGGATTGTTTTATTGAGTCGATGAAGATTTTAATATCGGAAGATGAGACGGATTAGAGGTTTTGGTATGTTGGACCAGTTGGAATGTCTCTGAGGGAGAATGATTGGGTATTATTAAAGGGTGTTTCTCAGAGAGTGGAGAGTGAACTTAAATTGGGCGAAGGCGAATTGTTGAGGTTTGGACCTGCTAAGTAAGTAGAAGAACTTTTAGGAAGTGAAACTAAGATGTTGGTCATGTTTGTGATGATAGTGTCCTGGAAATTGGCAGGAAAGCCACAGTGATGGGCCGTCAGTTGTGCATGGTTTTCAGATGTGTTTTTGGATGGAACTTGCGGTGGTGTTCCGGATAGCTTAAGTTGTGGATTGTGACGAATCGCGAATAATTTGGAGTTCCTTGATGCTATTACTTTTGTTTTGGGTTGAGATCTCGTGTCAACAGAAACCTTGAGTGAGTTGGAACCCCGCAAGAAAAATTGATATGGAATGTGGTAACCAGAGATTGTTAAGTTATTTTGGATAAATTGTTTCGAGCTCAGAATGAATTTTGAAGGTTGTGTATGGAATGTTTGTAGAGTAGACGAATCGTATCTCCCATATTTATTTGGATAAGGTCGTAGTGGTTTTAATTGAGAATATTTGGATATGTTATAAACTCAGAGGAAGAACATGTAGAGTGTTTGAGAATTGCATTACAAGTGTTGAAAAGAGACAAAGTGGTATGCTAAGTTATTCAAGTGAGAATTTTGGTTGAACAAGGTTAGTTTTCTTGGATATGTTATTTCAGGTAATGGTATTGTTATGGATCCATCGGAAGTAGATCTAGTTCTACAAGGAGAGGCTCCGAAGTTGATTACGGAGAATAGAAACTTTTGGACCTTAGTTGGTTATTACCGGAGGTTATGGGAGGTTTTTCCAAGTTAGCATTTTCGTTACTTCGGTTGACTTGCAAAGGGTAAGTTGTTTGCTTTGGATGTTCATTGTGTAGGAAGTTGAGAGGGTTAAAGTAGAAATTGTCTACGGCTTCAGTTTTGATTCTGTGTGATCCTAATCAACCGTTGATGAGGTATTGTGATGTGTCTTTGATGAGGTTAGTCAGTGTGTTAATGCAAGAGGGTAAAGTCGTAGCTTATGCTTTACAATAATTGAGGATTCATAAAAGGATCTATACTATTCAAGATTTGGAATTGGTTGCGGTTGTAGTGTGTTGGAAAATTTAGAGGTATTATCTTTATGGTTCTGGGTTCGAAGTGTTTAGTAATCACAAGAATATTGAGTACCTATTTGGTCGAAAGGAATATAGTATGAGACCGCGGGGATGGTTGGAATTTGTGATGAGTTATGACTTTAGTTGGAATTATCCCATTGGTGAAGTTAATGTCGTGCCTGATGAGTTAAGTCGAAGGTTTTATACATGTCTATTTTGATGGTCAGGGAGTTAGAATTATTTGAGCAGTTCAGAGACTCGTGTCTGGTGTGTAAGCTAACATGCAGAGTGCGAGGTTGGGTATATTAAAGTGCACAGTGATTTTTGGCAGAGGTGAGAAAGAGTTAGACTTTGGATGTGAGATTGGCAGACTTGATGGTTTCGAGTAATCAGAGTGCACAGCGGAAGCGTGATGTGGCACATTTTGTATTTGCGTGTGGGACTTGTAAGAATTCATAGGTTGAACATTGGGAACATGTAGGAATGGTGAGACTATTGGACGTTTCAGAATGGAAGTGTTAGGTGAAAGGTTTAAATGTTATCCATGGGCTACTATGTAGATGGATGTTTGGTTGTATGTTCGATTGGTGAATTGTAGCATTGTTGTAGTATGGTTGTGTGACAAGGATGTTGGTGTTCTGGTTTTGTTGATGTTGTTGAGACCTTGTGGTGTCGTGGAACTTTATGTTCTTGTTTGTGTTGTTGCCTCATTTCCATGGTGATGGTTCGAGTGTGTGTAGCTAATTCCTGTGTGGGGAATTAGGGGAGTGTTACCTAGGGTAGGGTAACGATCTTGTTGTGTTTCGGTTCTAGAGTGAACCTGTGTGTTGGTATCGTGGTTTTCCTTGAGTTGTGAGTTGGTCGTCAAGTGCATTGTATGGGCTTTGCATCTTGTCGTTGTAATTGTCGTCGTTGTCGTGTCGTTGTTGTAGTCGCTGTTAGCAAGGTGGGTTGTCAGTTGTGTTATTCGTGGTGTGCTTTTTTTAGGCCTGTTGGTTTGTTGGTCGGATGCGAGAGTCGTATCTGTTGTTGTGAGTATCGGTTATATTTTCGAGGACGAAAATGTCTAAGTGGGGGAGAGTTGTAACGCCCCAATTTTTTTAATTGTATTTATTTATTTCATTTATGTGAATTTTATGAAATGTGTGAATTTATTGTATTTTACCTGCTAATTGAGTTAATTGGTTAATTTCTCTGATAGATTAAATAATTGTATTAAATTATAATTTCTTTTCAACTTTTATTTCCCGAAATATATTTCATCGGTATGTTTATGTTTTATCGCATTTTGAGAGCGTTTGGGAGATATTTGAGCTGAGGGGTATTTTGGTCATTTGAGTAGTAGATATTTTATAAATAGAAAGTGGAGAGAAAAAGAGAGGAAAGAAAAAGAAAAGAAAGAGAAGAGAAGAGAAAGGAGAAGAAAGAAAGAGAGAAGAGGAGAAAGAGGAAAAAAGTGAAGATTCATCCGTTTCAAGCGCGAATAATCGGGTAAGGGTGAGAAGTTTCGATTATATCTTGCTTGTATATGTATATGTATGTTTTGTTTGAATGTTTGGGTGAAAAATATATGTTTTCTATTTGGTTGAATTTGTGAGCAATTGATAGAAATCGATTTTTAACGGTTAGAATGCGGAATAGTTCGCGTAGAATAGTCGGGAAATGATAGGATTTAGTCGGGAATACTTGTTGGTATGATCGGGGGGTTTAAGGATGAGTTTGGAGGGATTTTGTGTCATAAAATTCTGGTTTTTCTGCTGTTTCGCGATGGTTAATCGATTAACCAAATGCGTTAATCGATTAACAGTGTAAGTTTCAGAAAAATATTATTTTCAAAAACCCATAACTTTTTATCCGTAAGTCGGTTTTGGTTCCCGTTTGAAGCATTGGAAAGCTAGTGAAATATTCTTTCTATTAAAAATGGTTTGTAGGGCAGTAGATGATTTATTTAGGTCGTGGTTTTGGAAAAGTGTTGGGTTGTCGGATTTTTATCGCGTTAAATGCGTTCGGTCGGTGATTTACCGTGTGATATGCTTTTGTTATATAACGTATAGCTTGTGTGCTGTTATATGATGTGAATACATGTAATGAGATGTTGTGATGAGGGGTTGTGATTCGAGGTTGTGATAATGTTGTTGTTGTGCGGTAAATACATTGTTTGATTGAATATCAATGTATGTGGTTATGATGTCGTGTTGGTTCGTGGTTTGTTGTTGTGGTTTGTGAAATGCATTGCTTATGTGAAATTCAATGTGTGTTATTTGGTGGCCTTATGGCAAATATGTGCATTGTTTGGGTTAAACTTCGATGCATGATTAAGGATGTTGTTATGATGTGTTGTGAATCTCTTGTGGAATGAATTGTGATGATTGTATGATTGTTGTGGTATGTGGTATGTGATGAAAGGCATTGTTTGAATTGTTTTCAATGCATGAATAATGATGATGAGAAAATTTATATTGTTGGGTTGTGAATGTATGGAATTGATGAGTTGAAATATATGCATGATTATGGATGTGTATTTGAATGTCATGAGTCATTGTATGCCAAGCATCATGATATGCATTGTTGTGACGTCCTGAGTGACGGATTGATTCCAGAGGGAATCTGCTATAACATCGTGCGCCTTAAAAATAAGAGGTATGAATCGCCTTAAAAATAAGAGGACCTAAAGCGATGGTTATAGACGGTCGTGTGCCTTATACAAAGAGGTGTGAGCGATCGGGTTGTGTTCCTTATACAAAGAGGTGTGAGCGATCCATAAACGTCGTGTGCCTTAAAAATAAGAGGTGTGAGCGATCGGATCGGATCGTGTGCCTTAAAAATAAGAGGTGTGAGCGACGGGGAACATCGTATACCCGACAGGGAGTTACATGAATGATCCTAAGTAACGAGCGATGGTTCCAGCAGAGTTCCTGAGTGAACTAGTGATGAGAAACATTGGAAGTCGGTACCGCATGGAATTTGCATAGAGTCGTTGTGTCGGTCTCTGTGCATTTGCATAAATCATGGATGCATTATGTGTGGAAAATCATTATTTGATTGATTATGTGTGAGAATTGTGAATGGATGCATTATGTGTGGAAAATCATGATTTGATTGATTACGTGTGGAAATTGTGCATCGATTGGTTATGTGTTGAGATTGTGATAGCATTGGTAATTTGGTGTGCATATGTGATAAATGCATTGGTTGTGGATAATATGTTTTATGCATAGACATAAGCTATGCGATGTGTGATGTGTTTCTATATGTGATGACTTAGTATGCTTTATGTGCAAATACGTGATTATGTTGGATAATTGATATAGGTTATGTATTTGTGACATGTTATATGTATTGGTGTGTGATAATTGTGGTGAGAATAACTATGCATGTGAAGTTATATCTGTTTGCATATTATTAGGAAATCTTGGTTTAGTTGTTATTTCTCACCCTTCTGCTGTTTTATAATGCTCTACGAGGCATTGCAGATTAGAGTTGCTGGAGGTCTTTTTGTGAAGATTAGTTCTCCATTCTTTTGTCGGTCTTGGTGTCTGCTCTGATACGTAGCACGGGAGTCGGGGAACGCTTTAGTTATTTGTATACAATTGTTGAATATATTTTGTATTACGTTTGTATGTATATTTTGACGTTATAAAATAATTTATTTTGTAAAACAATTCGGTTATGGATCTTTCCGCTTTATTCCATAATTGACCTTTCCTTTTATATGGAAAAAGTTTCCCTTTGAGGGTATTATATTTTGTACTATGTATCAAAAATATATGAGCAAGAATTGTGTTTTCTTTCTTTAAGTGTGACATCCCTATTTCCTGTCGGAAAAATAAATTTTTAATTACTCTGATTTATATTTGTATTACTTATTCGCGAAGGGAATTGGGGTGTTACATTTAGTGGTATCAGAGCAGGTCGGTCCGTCCGGCCAAGTTGTTGAGTCAGTTGGTGTGACAGTTGAATATTGTCGTTGTTGTTTGTCCCTTAGTACGTGATATGTGTGTGAAACACTGTCAGTACTTTCTGGTTTTCTAATCTTTTGTCTTCAGGATTGAGAATGAGATAAGTGGGGGAGAAGTTGGAACTTCTCCAAGTTGCTTCGGTTGTGGAGCGTGGGCTCAGTGTGCCGTTGGTTGCAAGAGTGTAAGTGTTGTTTGGACAGTGTTGTTCCAGATTCTGGAGGGATTGCGGAGGTAAGGTTTATGTCAACTAAGGATTTATGCCTTAGGCAGTTTTGTGCACAAGATGCAAGAAATGCTATTATAGTTTGGCAAAGACGGTTTATGCCCCATCATGATTGTCGCCTGTCTATTGACAAATTGAGGAACTGATCACCCTTAATCTCTTGTTGATAGTAGACAGAATTATGTTGGATGGAATAGACGTGTCTTTCCGGCTTTGATAGTATGTGCAATGAATTGTTTGGAATTAAGGAAATGGTTACAGATTGTTTTATTGAGTCGATGAAGATTTTAATATCGGAAGATGAGACGGATTAGAGGTTTTGGTATGTTGGACCAGTTGGAATGTCTCTGAGGGAGAATGATTGGGTATTATTAAAGGTTGTTTCTCAGAGAGTGGAGAGTGAACTTAAATTGGGCGAAGGCGAATAGTTGAGGTTTGGACCTGCTAAGTAAGTAGAAGAACTTTTAGGAAATGAAACTAAGATGTTGGTCATGTTTGTGATGATAGTGTCCTGGAAATTGGCAGGAAAGCCACAGTGATGGGCCGTCAGTTGTGCATGGTTTTCAGATGTGTTTTTGGATGGAACTTGCGGTGGTGTTCCGGATAGCTTAAGTTGTGGATTGTGACGAATCGCGAATAATTTGGAGTTCCTTGATGCTATTACTTTTGTTTTGGGTTGAGATCTCGTGTCAACAGAAACCTTGAGTGAGTTGGAACCCCGCAAGAAAAATTGATATGGAATGTGGTAACCAGAGATTGTTAAGTTATTTTGGATAAATTGTTTCGAGCTCAGAATGAATTTTGAAGGTTGTGTATGGAATGTTTGTAGAGTATACGAATCGTATCTCCCATATTTATTTGGATAAGGTCGTAGTGGTTTTAATTGAGAATATTTGGATCTGTTATAAACTCAGAGGAAGAACATGTAGAGTGTTTGAGAATTGCATTACAAGTGTTGAAAAGAGACAAAGTGGTATGCTAAGTTATTCAAGTGAGAATTTTGGTTGAACAAGGTTAGTTTTCTTGGATATGTTATTTCAGGTACTGGTATTGTTATGGATCCATCGGAAGTAGATCTAGTTCTACAAGGAGAGGCTCCGAAGTTGATTACGGAGAATAGAAACTTTTGGACCTTAGTTGGTTATTACCGGAGGTTATGGGAGGTTTTTCCAAGTTAGCATTTTCGTTACTTCGGTTGACTTGCAAAGGGTAAGTTGTTTGCTTTGGATGTTCATTGTGTAGGAAGTTGAGAGGGTTAAAGTAGAAATTGTCTACGGCTTCAGTTTTGATTCTGTGTGATCCTAATCAACCGTTGATGAGGTATTGTGATGTGTCTTTGATGAGGTTAGTCAGTGTGTTAATGCAAGAGGGTAAAGTCGTAGCTTATGCTTTACAATAATTGAGGATTCATAAAAGGATCTATACTATTCAAGATTTGGAATTGGTTGCGGTTGTAGTGTGTTGGAAAATTTAGAGGTATTATCTTTATGGTTCTGGGTTCGAAGTGTTTAGTAATCACAAGAATATTGAGTACCTATTTGGTCGGAAGGAATATAGTATGAGACCGCGAGGATGGTTGGAATTTGTGATGAGTTATGACTTTAGTTGGAATTATCCCATTGGTGAAGTTAATGTCGTGCCTGATGAGTTAAGTCGAAGGTTTTATACATGTCTATTTTGATGGTCAGGGAGTTAGAATTATTTGAGCAGTTCAGAGACTCGTGTCTGGTGTGTAAGCTAACATGCAGAGTGCGAGGTTGGGTATATTAAAGTGCACAGTGATTTTTGGCAGAGGTGAGAAAGAGTTAGACTTTGGACGTGAGATTGGCAGACTTGATGGTTTCGAGTAATCAGAGTGCACAGCGGAAGCGTGATGTGGCAAATTTTGTATTTGCGTGTGGGACTTGTAAGAATTCATAGGTTGAACATTGGGAACATGTAGGAATGGTGAGACTATTGGACGTTTCAGAATGGAAGTGTTAGGTGAAAGGTTTAAATGTTATCCATGGGCTACTATGTAGATGGATGTTTGTTTGTATGTTCGATTGGTGAATCGTAGCATTGTTGTAGTATGGTTGTGTGACAAGGATGTTGGTGTTCTGGTTTTGTTGATGTTGTTGAGACCATGTGGTGTCGTGGAACTTTATGTTCTTGTTTGTGTTGTTGCCTCATTTCCATGGTGATGGTTCGAGTGTGTGTAGCTAATTCCTGTGTGGGGAATTAGGGGAGTGTTACCTAGGGTAGGGTAACGATCTTGTTGTGTTTCGGTTCTAGAGTGAACCTGTGTGTTGGTATCGTGGTTTTCCTTGAGTTGTGAGTTGGTCGTCAAGTGCATTGTATGGGCTTTGTATCTTGTCGTTGTAGTTGTCGTCGTTGTCGTGTCGTTGTTGTAGTCGCTGTTAGCAAGGTGGGTTGTCAGTTGTGTTATTCGTGGTGTGCTTTTTTTAGGCCTGTTGGTTTGTTGGTCGGATGCGAGAGTCGTATCTGTTGTTGTGAGTATCGGTTATATTTTCGAGGACGAAAATGTCTAAGTGGGGGAGAGTTGTAACGCCCCAATTTGTTTAATTGTATTTATTTATTTCATTTATGTGAATTTTGTGAAATGTGTGAATTTATTGTATTTTACCTGCTAATTGAGTTAATTGGTTAATTTCTCTTATAGAGAAAATAATTGTATTAAATTATAATTTCTTTTCAACTTTTATTTCCCGAAATATATTTCATCGGTATGTTTATGTTTTATCGCATTTTGAGAGCGTTTGGGAGATATTTGAGCTGAGGGGTATTTTGGTCATTTGGGTAGTAGATATTTTATAAATAGAAAGTGGAGAGAAAAAGAGAGGAAAGAAAAATAAAAGAAAGAGAAGAGAAGAGAAAGGAGAAGAAAGAAAGAGAGAAGAGGAGAAAGAGGAAAAAAGTGAAGATTCATCCGTTTCAAGCGCGGATAATCGGGTAAGGGTGAGAAGTTTCGATTATATCTTGCTTGTATATGTATATGTATGTTTTGTTTGAATGTTTGGGTGAAAAATATATGTTTTCTATTTGGTTGAATTTGTGAGCAATTGATAGAAATCGATGTTTTAACAGTTAGAATGCGGAATAGTTCGCGTAGAATAGTCGGGAAATGATAGGATTTAGTCGGGAATACTTGTTGGTATGATCGAGGGGTTTAAGGATGAGTTTGGAGGGATTTTGTGTCATAAAATTCTGGTTTTTCTGCTATTTCGCGATGGTTAATCGATTAACCAAATGCGTTAATCGATTAACAGTGTAAGTTTCAGAAAAATATTATTTTCAAAAACCCATAACTTTTTATCCGTAAGTCGGTTTTGGTTCCCGTTTGAAGCGTTGGAAAGCTAGTGAAATATTCTTTCTATTAAAAATGGTTTGTAGGGCAGTAGATGATTAATTTAGGTCGTGGTTTTGGAAAAGTGTTGGGTTGTCGGGTTTTTATCGCGTTAAATGCGTGCGGTCGGTGTTTTACCGTGTGATATGCTTTTGTTATATAACGTATAGCTTGTGTGCTGTTATATGATGTGAATACATGTAATGAGATGTTGTGATGAGGGGTTGTGATGCGAGGTTGTGATAATGTTGTTGTTGTGCGGTAAATACATTGTTTGATTGAATATCAATGTATGTGGTTATGATGTTGTGTTGGTTCTTGGTTTGTAGTTGTGGTTTGTGAAATGCATTGCTTATGTGAAATTCAATGTGTGTTATTTGGTGGCCTTATGGCAAATATGTGCATTGTTTGGGTTAAACTTCGATGCATGATTAAGGATGTTGTTATGATGTGTTGTGAATCTCTTGTGGAATGAATTGTGATGATTGTATGATTGTTGTGGTATGTGGTATGTGATGAAAGGCATTGTTTGAATTGTTTTCAATGAATGAATAATGATGATGAGAAAATTCATATTGTTGGATTGTGAATGTATGGAATTGATGAGTTGAAATATATGCATGATTATGGATGTGTATAAGTGTGTATTTGAATGTCATGAGTCATTGTATGCCAAGCATCATGATATGCATTGTTGTGACGTCCTGAGTGACGGATTGATTCCAGAGGGAATCTGCTATAACATCGTGCGCCTTAAAAATTAGAGGTATGAATCGCCTTAAAAATAAGAGGACCTAAAGCGATGGTTATAGACGGTCGTGTGCCTTATACAAAGAGGTGTGAGCGATCGGGTTGTGTTCCTTATACAAAGAGGTGTGAGCGATCCATAAACGTCGTGTGCCTTAAAAATAAGAGGTGTGAGCGATCGGATCGGATCGTGTGCCTTAAAAATAAGAGGTGTGAGCGGCGGGGAACATCGTATGCCCGACAGGGAGTTACATGAATGATCCTAAGTAACGAGCGATGGTTCCAGCAGAGTTCCTGAGTGAACTAGTGATGAGAAACATTGGAAGTCGGTACCGCATGGAATTTGCATAGAGTCGTTGTGTCGGTCTCTGTGCATTTGCATAAATCATGGATGCATTATGTGTGGAAAATCATATTTGATTGATTATGTGTGAGAATTGTGAATGGATGCATTATGTGTGGAAAATCATGATTTGATTGATTACGTGTGGAAATTGTGCATCGATTTGTTATGTGTTGAGATTGTGATAGCATTGGTAATTTGGTGTGCATATGTGATAAATGCATTAGTTGTGGATAATATGTTTTATGCATAGACATAAGCTATGCGATGTGTGATGTGTTTCTATATGTGATGACTTAGTATACTTTATGTGCAAATACGTGATTATGTTGGATAATTGATATAGGTTATGTATTGATGACATGCTATATGTATTGGTGTGTGATAATTGTGGTGAGAATAACTATGCATGTGAAGTTATATGTGTTTGCATATTATTATGCAATCTTGGTTTAGTTGTTATTTCTCACCCTTCTGCTGTTTTATAATGCTCTACGAGGCATTGCAGATTAGAGTTGCTGGAGGTCTTTTTGTGAAGATTAGTTCTCCCTTCTTTTGTCGGTCTTGGTGTCTGCTCTGATACGTAGCACGGGAGTCGGGGAACGCTTTAGTTATTTGTATACAATTGTTGAATATATTTTGTTTTAGTTTTGTATGTATATTTTGACGTTATAAAATAATTTATTTTGTAAAACAAGTCGGTTATGGATCTTTCTGCTTTATTCCATAATTGACCATTCCTTTTATATGGAAAAAGTTTCCCTTTGAGGGTATTATATTTTGTGCTATGTATCGAAAATATATGAGTAGGAATTGTGTTTTCTTTCTTTAAGTGTGACATCCCTGTTTCCTGTCGGAAAAATAAATTTTTAATTACTCTGATTTATATTTGTATTACTTATTCGCGAAGGGAATTGGGGTGTTACATCTAACATCCTAACTCAAGTCAAAAGGCTATGGAAGTGACTTTGAGTACACACTCACCATATATGGATCCACACTCGTGAGCCTGTTAACTCACACCAATACAAAAGTAAGTCTTGAGCCTGTTAACTCAAAACTCTCGCTAATCAATAACCGTACCAAGGCATCCCCTTTTCTCGTCCGCTTCTACGTCTAGAAGACGATCCGAGTCATGGATCCTTATAGTTACTTGGCATACGAAATGGATTCGGGATCATCGGCCTGTTAACCGTGAACCGTCACTTCTCATGGCCTGTTAACCATCACAAGTCTCTTTACCATATAGGCTTCATTCGTACTACAGGCGGGAATCAAACCTGCCAAGTAATTGTGCATATGTTTCAGAGGAGGTGCTCGAGTCTCGTGAAACTACACCGTAAGATAAACTGGTTATGATTATTAGACACACGCACCGGCCTCTCATGCACGAGCGTTGTCACTATGTTATTCCCACACTAACCGACCATTGTTTACGGTAATATTCCTCACTCTACCTATTACGTATTTTAGCATGCATACATATTCAGACATGTTTAACAATAAGAGCATAGGCATATATTCGTCAATCACATAATGCAACATATCACACATTACACCAATTCACGATTCCCTCTGATTTATTTAATTGGGAAATAAACATATGTTTCTCACTACCATTAGCTAGATGATGTTCCTAGCTTCACAACGATTCCAAGAATACTCACATCGGACCAACGAGTCAAAAGTTATGAAAGAAACAAGTTGGATGATCTGTCATGTTCGCATTGCGAAGAAGCCAACGAATGCTCACTTCCTCATTCGCAGTCCAAACCTCTCAGCGAATGCCTAGCTAACACTTGTTTGCTGCCTCATTCACAGTGCGAACATCTGGCGAACAGTGGCAGAACCAAAACAAACTAAGGTTCGCAGTGCAAACCTCTGGCGAATCTCTGGCGAATGTTCGCCTTTCCATTCGCTATGCGAACATCCAGCGAGTGCACGATTTCCCCTTCGCTGGGGGATTCGCAGTGCGAATCTGGGAAAATGCAGAAGTTCTGCACCGTCACAGCTGAGTTCCCATGGGTCCAAAACTTCACCAAAACATATCCAAACATCCCACAATCAAATATAGATGATTCTACCCTCATATAGCTTATACTACTCAGTTTATAACACATTTCAACCGTTAAATTCCATCGATTACCAATTTAAGCAATTTTCATAAAAACCTAACTTAAGCTATAATCATTTCTAACTCTAAACTTAAGTTCCTATCTAGAACCCACCTTGAATGGATGAAGATGGTAAAGATTGGAAGATGATTTGATGAAGGTTTGATGATGATCTTAGCTCTTGAAATCCTTGGATTTTCTTCTCTTTTCCTTTCTTCCCCTTTTCTTTCCTTTTCCTTCTTTTCTCTTTTCCTCTTACTATCTTTCTCTTCAAAATCCTTTCTATCTTTTTCTTTGGAAAATGAAAGGAAAGAAATAATATAGGGAAAATATCATCAATTAGCAATACTACTAATTGTCTAAAAAGTCTCTAAAGTTCAAATACTTAAATATCTCAGAGTTAGATAATATTAATTGGATTTACTCTAAGTTCAACAGTTACCCTAATTATCTCTGCAGATAATTTCTCAGAGTACACTGGGACTCAGTTGATCACAACTAATATTATCCAGAGTAAAATAATTTATGGGGTATTACATCCTCCCCCCCCCCCTTAAATAGAAATTCTCCCACGAATTTAAAACAATTACCTGAAAAGATGAGGATACGCGTCTCGCATCTCTGATTCTAGTTCCCACGTCGCATCTCCCGGATGCGTCTCATCCCACTGAACTTTAACCAGAGGAATATCCTTATTCCTTAACACCTTAGTTTCTCTTCCCGTGATACGACTTGGTTGAGGCTCAAAGGTCAAATCTGCTTCTATATCAATTGTATCTGGTAAAATTGGCTGAAGAGGATCTGGGACAAATTTCCGAAGCTGAGATACATGAAAAACGTCGTGCATCTCTGACAGAGAAGGCGGTAAGGCTAATCTGTAGGCTACTTCACCAATTCTTTCCAAAATCTGATATGGTCCCACGTATCTCGGACTTAACTTCCACGACCGAAACGGTCCTTTCAACCGCAATCTCGGAGTAACCTTCAAAAACACGTGCTCGCCTTCTTCAAATTCTAAAGGTCTTCTTCGGTTATCCGCATAACTCTTCTGACGATCCTGTGCTTGCTTAACTTTTCCACGAATCATCCTAATCTTCTCCATAGTTTCGTGAATAATCTCGGGTCCCAACATCCTATCTTCACTAACTTCTGCCCAACACAACAGTGTCTTACGCTTCCTTCCATACAACGCCTCATAAGGTGCCATACCAATACTGGCATGATAACTGTTATTATAAGAGAACTCAATCAATGGCAAAAGTTCTATCCAATTTCCCCCACTTTCAAGTACACAAGCTCTCAACATGTCTTCCATGGTTTGTATTATCCGTTCCGTCTGACCGTCTGTTTGCGGATGATTTGGCGTACTCAAACATAACTTCGTTCCCATGGCTTGTTGAAAAGCTCTCCAAAATCTCGAAGTAAACTTTGGATCTCTATCTGAAACAATACTAGTAGGAATACCATGTAATCTCACTATCTCTGAAATGAACAACCTTGCGAGATGACTCGCCTTGTAGGTAGTCTTCACAACTAATAAATGCGCGGATTTCATTAACCGATCCACAATTACCCAAATCGAATCATAACCACCTTGCGCACGGGGTAATCCTACCGCGAAGTCCATCGAAATACTCTCCCATTTCCACACCGGAATTTCTAAAGGTTGCAGCAAGCCACCCGGTCTTTGGTGCTCGATCTTCACTTGTTGGAACACCACATATTCTGACACATACACCGCAATGTCTCTTTTCATTCCGGACCACCAATAGTCTCTCTTTAAATCTTGATACATCTTCGAAGATCCCGGATGTATAGTAAAAGCACCCTTATGCGCTTCTTCCAAAATCCTCCTTTTTAACTCCGTGTTATCCGGAACACAAATCCTTCGGTTAAATACAATAACTCTGTCGGTAGCTCGCACAAAACCCGGTTGCAATAACACTTCTTGTAACTTCTCATCTAACCCTTGCTCTTGTTGGATTTCTTCCCGAAGAGTAGAAGTGATGTTCAAATTTCCCATAATCACACCATTAGGGGTCCAAACAAATTGAAGATTTAGATCTCGAAATTTTTCCAATAAAGTGTGTTCTAGCATCATCAACTCGGCATTATGCAACACTTTCCTACTCAATGCATCCTCCACTTTATTCGCTTTACCCGGATGGTATTTTAACTCGAAATCGTAATCTTTCAAATATTTCATCCACCTCCTTTGACGCATGTTCAACTCCTTCTGATCAAAGAGGTACTTTAAGCTCTTGTGGTCACTAAACATCTCAAAACATACACCATACAGATAGTGACACCACACCTTCAAGGTAAAAACAACGGCCGCCAATTCTAAATCATGCGTTGGATAATTCTCTTTATGGACTTTTAACTGTCGCGAAGCATAAGCCACTACATGTCCATCTTGCATTACCCCACCTCCTAATCCCATCTTCGATGCATCACAACATACCTCATACGACTTGTTAGGATCAGGAATAACCAAAACAGGAGTGGTCGTCAATTTCTATTTCAAGCTCATAAAACTTTTCTCATAAGCCGAATCCCATTCATACGAATAATCCTTCCGAGTAAGTCTCGTCACCGGTAAAGCCAGTTGGGAAAAGCCTTTAATAAACCTTCTATAATAACCTGCTAGTCCCAAGAAGCATCTAACTTCAGACACATTCTTCGGTCTCTCCCAATTTATCACTGCTTCAACTTTTGATGGATCAACCGCGACACCTCCATGAGATATGACATGTCCAAGAAAATTCACCTCCGACATCCAAAACTCACACTTACTTAACTTAGCAAAAAGTTGCCTCTCTTGTAAGATGGATAAAACGATTCTTAGGTGTTCTCCGTGCTCTTGAGGATCACGAGAATAGATAAGAATATCATCAATGAAAATCACCACGAATTGGTCTAAATAAGGTTGAAATATCCGATTCATATAATCCATGAAAACTTCCGGAGCATTCGTCACACCGAAAGGCATCACCAAAAATTCATAATGACCATAACGGGTTTTAAATGCAGTCTTTGGTACATCTGAACTCTTCACCCGAATCTGATGATAACCCGACCGTAAATCAATCTTCGAGAACACACAGGCTCCTTTCAATTGATCTAACAAATCGTCTATCCTTGGTAATGGGTATTTGTTCTTGATGGTGACCTTATTCAACTGACGGTAATCAATACACAACCGCATTCCACCATCCTTTTTCTTTACCAACAACACAGGAGCTCCCCAGGGCGAAACACTGGGTCGAACAAAATGCTTAGCCAACAACTCTTCCAATTGATCCTTTAATTCTCTTAATTCCAGTGGTGCCATCTGATACGGAAAAACGGATATTGGAGTCGTTCCCGGTATCAGGTCAATAGAGAATTCCAATTCCCACTCCGGAGGAAGAGAAGTGATATCCTCGGGGAAAACTTCAGGAAAGTCACAAACTACCGGAATACACAAAACTTGACGGTTACTACCCTCATCCTTAGTAAGAATCAAAAGAACAGATTTTTCTTCCTCAAACAAGAAATTAATCATTCCAACCGTACCTTCTAAAATAGTAGTTAACACATCCTTCAGAGTAGCCTCCTTGGACGGAATAATAATTAACTTTTTCTCACAACCGATAAAAACCGAATTAGCAGAAAGCCAATCCATCCCCAGAACAACATCCACTTTCTTAAGCGGTAAGCAAATCAGATCAATCTGGAAAACTCTTCCATCCACAGATAAAACACAATTTTCACACATTAAAGGTGTTTCCACCATCTCATTCATGGCAGTAGTAACCACCATGGGTGGAGACAACGGAATAGCTTGCAACCCCAGTCGCTTCATACATTGCATCGATACAAAAGAATGTGTTGCTCCACAATCGAATAGTATAAAACAAGGATTTCCATTCACAAAACACGTACCAGCAATCAAAGAGTTGTCACCCTTTACTTTCCTCGTATCCAAGGTATACACTCGCCCGGTATTCTTTTCTTGCGTATGATTCCTCCTCTGAGGACAATCCCTCAATACATGGCCCACCTTATTACACTGATAACACCTTATTCCGTCCCAACTGCACCTACCAAAATGATTCTTTCCACAAGTACGGCATACCGGAGGCGCACTAGTCCTGGAACTCTGAACTTGCTTCCCTTTGAAAGATTGTTGTCTCGGTCTAAATTGTTGATTCGATCTCCCACGATCACTTTGGTTCACCCTACTCAATTCTCCTTCCGCTTGTACCTTCTTCAAACTATGCTCCACCACATAACACTGCCTTAACAATTCAGCATAGCTAGTGAATTCCCTTTGAGATACGCTATGTGAAATTTCAGCCCTTAAACCAAACAGAAACTGATCGATCTTCCACCTCTCATCAGGAGCATACATAGCCTGCCTAGAATAAGCAGCCATAACCTCGAACTTTTCCGCATAAGAAGCCACAATCAAGTTGCCTTGTCTCAATTGTTGAAACTCGAATTCTTTCTGAGACCTTAAGGAACTTGGGAAATATTTCTCCATAAAGTTATCTTAAACTGCTCCCATACTTTCGCTACCTCTTGAATTGTCATTAAGGCTGAAGCGCTTTCCCACCATCTCATGGCAGGACCCTTTAACAAGTGAGAAGCGAAAACAACCTTATTTTCTTCACTACACTGAACTATCAAGAAAATCTGCTCCATACCAGATATCCATTCATGAGCCTTCACTGGATCTAACCCTCCCTGAAACTCCGGAGGATTCATACGAATGAAATCCCTAAAGATTCCCCATGCAGCTTCCGGAACAACCACAGGTGGATGCACACCACCAGCCATTTGTTGTACCATTTGTTGCACAAACTGATTCTGCTGTTGCTGCATCTGTTGCATAAATTGATACAAAGGGGCATTCCCTTCGTCCCCTGGCGGATTTGTCCCTGCTGGAGTAGTTCTCGGTCTACCACGGTTGTTTCTGCGCCCGTCGGCCATGTTCCTAAATGTCATACAGATAGGATTAAGTTTATCAGGCTCAATACCATAAATATAACACGTAAGACCAATGGCGACACAACGCATATGAAACGGAAAGAAACACTTAAACTATTTCATGGCTAGGTCGAGGATACGACCTGCTCTGATACCAACTATAACACCCATATATAAAACTCATACATCAAAGCATAAATATTATATATAGATCCAAGTATTTGGTACTGAAATACTATAAGTTCCTAGTTAACACATTATATACATTAAATGCCCTAAATACAAAGGTCTAAAGTCTACGGCATAACATATACAAGATGTCCCAAAATGCACTAAGAACTAGATCAATACAATGATCTCAAAATAAAACGCCATAGCGGAAGCCATGCCATCTCAAAATCTACGATCCGAAAGGAAAATTCAAACTACTTAGTCCTTACCCTTCGCCGAACCTGCAGTATCTATGATGTAAACAACAACAATGGGGTGAGATACATCAAATCTCAGTGAGTTCGCTATCTTATAGTCCTTTCGCCTTTACAAGGTTCTAACATCCTAACTCAAGTCAAAAGGGAAAAGAAGTGACTTTGAGTACACACTCACCATATATGGATCCACACTCGTGAGCCTGTTAACTCACGCCAATACAAAAGTAAGTCCTGAGCCTGTTAACTCAAAACTCTCGCTAATCAATAACCGTACCAAGGCATCCCCTTTTCTCGTCCGCTTCTACGTCTAGAAGACGATCCGAGTCACGGATCCTTGTAGTTACTTGGCATACGAAATGGATTCAGGATCATCGGCCTGTTAACTGTGAACCGTCACTTCTCATGGCCTGTTAACCATCACAAGTCTCTTTACCATATAGGCTTCATTCGTACTACACGCGGGAATCAAACCTGCCAAGTAATTGTGCATACGTTTCAGAGGAGGTGCTCGAGTCTCATGAAACTACACCGTAAGATAAACTGTTTATGATTATTAGACACATGCCTCGGCCTCTCATGCACGAGCGTTATCACTATGTTATTCCCACACTAACCGACCATTATTTACGGTAATATTCCTCACTCTACCTATTACGTATTTTAGCATGCATACATATTCAGACATGTTTAACAATAAGAGCATAGGCATATATTCGTCAATCACATAATAGAAACACATAATGCAACATATCACACATTACACCAATTCACGATTCCCTCCAATTTATTTAATCGGGCAATAAACATATGTTTCTCACTACCATTAGCTAGAGGATGTTCCTAGCTTCACAATGATACCAAGAATACTCACATCGGACCAACGAGTCAAAAGTTATGAAAGAAACAAGTTGGATGATCTGTCATGTTCGCATTGCGAAGAAGCCAGCGAATGCTCGCTTCCTCATTCGCAGTGCGAACCTCTCAGCGAATGCCTAGCTAACACTTGTTCGCTGCCCCATTCGCAGTGCGAACATCTGGCGAACAGTGGCAGAACCAAAACAAACTAAGGTTCGCAGTGCGAACCTCTGGCGAATGTTCGCATTTCCATTCGCTGTGCGAACATCCAGCGAGTGCACGATTTCCCCTTTGCTGGGGGATTCGCAGTGCGAATCTGGGAAAATGCAGAAGTTCTGCAGCGTCACAGCTGAGTTCCCATGGGTCCAAAACTTCACCAAAACATATCCAAACATCCCACAATCAAATATAGATGATTCTACCCTCATATAGCTTATACTACTCAGTTTATAACACATTTCAACCGTTAAATTCCATCGATTACCAATTTAAGCAATTTTCATAAGAACCTAACTTAAGCTATAACCATTTCTAACTCGAAACTTAAGTTCCTATCTAGAACCCACCTTGAATGGATGAAGATGGTAAAGATTGGAAGATGATTTGATGAAGATTTGATGATGATCTTAGCTCTTCAAATCCTTGGATTTTCTTCTCTTTTCCTTTCTTCCCCTTTTCTTTCCTTTGCCTTCTTTTCTCTTTTCCTCTTACTATATTTCTCTTCAAAATCCTTTCTATCTTTTTCTTTGGAAAATGAAAGGAAAGAAATAATATAGGGAAAATATCATCAATTAGCAATACTACTAATTGTCCAAAAAGTCTCTAAAGTTCAAATATTTAAATATCTCAGAGTCAGATAATATTAATTGGATTTAATCTAAGTTCAACAGTTACCCTAATTATCTCTGCAGATAATTTCTCAGAGCACACTGGGACTCAGTTGATCACAACTAATATTATCCAAAGTAAAATAATTTACGGGGTATTACATTGAAGACTGTTCATTGGTCATTGGTTGACAATTGAGATGTTTGTTTTTAAACCGTGGAGAAATTTTGAAAAGTTAATTATGGAAATTTTTTTCAATTTGTTGTAGTATTAAACAAAAATGTATATTTAATGAGTTTGTGTGATTTATATTATTGACCGGTTTGTCTATTTTTTTATGAGGTGAGTACAGAATGTGTTCATTTAATATGCTACATATCTACTTCCGAAATAGTTTTAGTGCGCATGTATATATATCGCATTAATTGAACACGTGTGGAGAGCTCCGAAGTGGTGGAAGGGATAGCTACAATTCTTCCTATCCAGATTCTCTGCATTAAAAGAATAAAAGCAGGAGTGCTACCTCGTCTTTTATTGAATCTTCATGCAGTCATTATTAAAATAACCACGTCATGAGTAAGCAAGATGAAGGCGTCATGAGTAAGCAAGATGAAGGCGGAGAGGCCAAGAGCTTTTAAGACTTACCAAAAATATATTTGTTTCTTTCTTAATATGGGCATCCATCACCAAATGGGTATCGATGAGGTGCTTCAAATGTTTCCAGTCGACTTCATCCTAAGCAGAAACGCCCCCGAGATAACTGTTATCTCTGACAAAAATCATGAGCCGCTTCTTCAAATATAGCTCTTCTTAAGAAAGGTCTTCTCCATTGTTTATGTACACCTCATTTCCTATTAGAATTGACTCTCACTCCAATACTTGAGAAACAACTCAGCACACCTTTCCTCTGCTCCATCTCCAACAGCACAGACCGACGCATGAACCTACGAGTGTGTAGAGATAACTACAAAGAATCGATCTTTGAAGTTATTACTACAAATAATACATTTCGTGACAAAGCTTTCAACTCACCTAATCAAAAACTGAGTAAAATATCAATGTGCGCCATGTTTAATTTTTTTTAATAAATATCATTATTCCTTTTAGACGGGTCCCCAATGTTTGAGCTGACTCTTAAGCCATTACTCCTCTACGTCGGAGCAACGACTTGGGGGGCTCCTGTTCTGGACTGGGTCAAGGACTGGCCCACCGTCGGGCACGGCCCAACTTAAGTCTTCGTCGGGGAGGGCCTAATTAAGATCCAGCCCATCTGCACACCCGGGGAGCTCTCACACCTCTCCCCACGAACTCCACGTGCCCCCCACGCGGGGACACGTCATCAGACAACTACCCACTTCTGGAAGAACTGGTCAGCCCACCTTTCAAAGATCACGAGGCAATTGATCCAGGGGGAAGACCACGTGCTGGTCTTCCCTACGCCACGTAAGCCCTGGCAGTTACTCGTATTGGGCTTTGCGATCCAACCCAATGCAAAGTAATTGTTGTCCCTGTGCTGGGGGCACACTATAAATACCCTCTTTCACTAGAGGGTCAGGTATTCCATTCTTTACACTCTTTATGTACTTGTGCTGTTTACTCCGTCTCTGACTTTGGCATCGGAATGCCTTGCAGGTACACCCCCACCTCTTCACCACCATCGGCGGTTAAAGGAGTTCACGACGTGTTACTGGCCACCGATCTATTTCTGATCAAGTACAATCAAAAATAGGCGAGAATTAGTTATTTAATATCATGTATACTTGATCGTACCTGGATCAGACAGTTATTCAGTGGGCAGCAACGTCGTGTGGACTTCAGCTCCGGTGATGTTGAAAGACGGCCGGGGGGTGTACCTGCAAGGTACTCCGACGCTTAAGTAAGATAACGGTCAGAGAAAGGCAAGTACAGAAGAACAAGTGTGAGAGTTAGAATATATTGTGTAACCTGACCCTCTCAAGTGAGAGGGTATTTATAGAGAGCCCCCAGCGCGGGGCCAACGGTTACTTGCACTGGGATGGATTGTCAGGCCCAATACAAGTAACTGCTAGGGCTTACGTGGCATAGTGAAGACCAGCACGTGGTCTTCGCCCTGGTGTAACGGTCCCTAAATCTTCGAAAGTAGGGCAGACCGATTCCTTCGGGAGTGGGAAGTTACAAGAGAACGTGTCCTCGCGGGGAGGAGCACGTGGGCGTCGAGGAGAGTTGCTACGTGCCTCTGCTCGACGGTCTTCTACCCCGCGTGTCCGACGTCTGAGGGGACTAGCATGTTCCCGACACGGAGGTGGTTCTCGGCCTCATTGGGCCTTCGTTGGTCATTGGGCCTGGGCCTTCCCGACAGTAGGGCAGGTGCTGGCCCAGTCCAGAATAGGAGCCCCCCAAGTCGTTGTTCAGAGGTGTCAGAGTAATGACTTAAGGGCTAGCAATATGTCGAGGACGTATCCCGTCGGGGAAGGGAGCCTTGACAAGGAGTGGTCGGTAAAACGGGGAGAAAAAACTCGCTCCGCTCGAGCTAGGCTGGTCGCGGATGAGCGTCATCACGGGGATACGAGAAGTTTGAACCGAGGAGAACAGAAGGACGCGTGTTAGGGAATGAAGAGACATACGTGGGAGAGTGTGTGCCACGTGTCGCATCTCATCATTGCCTAGGGCGGCTACGCTAGGGTAGAGTAATCGATTGCCTAGGAGCCCTCGGGGCTCGTAAGACCCTTATAAATAGGGCCCATCTCGTTTTATTTCCATTTTTCGCTCTCCCTTTGCTCAAACTTTCCCTTCCTTTGTTCTCCCTTTAATCGTCGTTCGCCGCCGCTGACAGCCGCACCGGAACCCTACCGGAAGCACCTTCGAAGTAAGTTCTCTCTTTTTTCCTCTTTTACTTGCATTTGTAGGGTGAATCTATGGTGAACTGGTGAAGTTCCCATGGAAATCACGAAATATCCGGCGAAAACGGCGAAATTTCCTAGTTTAATCGTTGAACCTCGCGGGGAGAGATGATGAAATCCCCGAGGACATGAAGAATGTCTCGGGGTCCTGAGATGAACATTTCGCAGTTCTTTTGTTGAGTCTCCCGGGGATAACTGACGAGATCCCCGGGGACACGAAGAATGTCACGGGGACGTGGGTCGAATATCTCGGGGTCCCTCCCAACGCCGCTCCCCGCAGACCTGAGGATGGTCGCGGGTTCGCGCTTCCTGACGTTCCTTCCTCGCCCTTTCACTTGATCAGCGGTGGAGGGGTGGATTTGATATGGGTCATCGAATTCACCATTTCTTTCTGCTTTTCAGGTAAATGGACGTATTGCAAGTGGTCGAGGGATCTTTAGATATTTATGACGAGCCCGACTCACCTATGGCGGAGACAACTAGCGTCGAGGAGAGGTTGCCTGGAGAGTGGGCCTGCGAGGAGGCCGTAAACATGATCTCTGAGTTTGTCGACATATTTTGCACCGTCGAGCACCGCCTAGTGGGTTCATCGAAGTCATGGAACGTGTTCAGGCCTTTACCACATCATCGAATATGCTCGACATATAGAGGGATGCGGTTTCCCGTATACGAGTTTATGTTCGATAAGGCGGGGTGGCGTTTGCCCTTCATGGATTTTCAACAGTCAGTGTTTGTCTGGCTGCATTTGGCCCCTTCTCAACTCCACCCCAACTCTCTCGCTTTCATCAGGGCTTTCGAGATCGTGTGCATATACCTGAAGATTGGGGCGACTGTGCCCCTATTTTTTCGCATTTTCCATCTTCAACGGTAGGCCGTCAACGGCAAGCATGGTTGGGTGTCCTTCAAGTAGGTGAGCAGCCTGTTTCACACTTATATGGACTCTGTGCGAGATTTTAAGTACCGGTACTACCTCATGAGCCCTGTCACACTTGAGGCCATAAATTCAGTGTACCATCGGGTCGTCGAAGAAGTAGATGGGCGGCGAGAGGAGGCCCTTGTGCCCAGGTTCCCGTTGTTCTGGACTGAAGAACACTTCAAGAGGGGAACGAACAGCTATATCATCAGCCCTAGTAAACTCTGTGAAGGGGATCGCTTGGCTCACGAGGCCATAGTCAACTTCGTCGGTGGGTTTAACAAAGCCAAGTTCGTGACGCCGAACGGGGACTTCTTTTTGGGCGACGATGGGGAGGTCTTAACGAAGCGTCGATTGATCAACACTAGGGCTCTCCTCGAGACGTTTTCTGACGAGGAGGCTCTTGAGCTATTAGGTGGGGTGGCCTCCCCGACCTACCTTTACCTTCGTCCTTCTTTTTGAATTACTGACCTCTTTGTTTTCTGTGCAGGTAAGATGTCGAGTGCCGAGGAGCGTCTCAAGAAACTGAAAACCACCTGTGCTTCGAAAAAGGGTCGGGTCAAACAGCTCCGAGCACAGCATACTGCCACAACTTCAGTGCCCCCGGATTCTTCGACCTCTCCCCAAGGGAGTCAGTCTCCCAGTAGCCAAGGGTCTCCGAAACGGCAGCGCACAGAAGGGCAGGTGGACATCGACCTGACGGTTGAGAACAGTCCTCCCTCTGAGAAGTTCATACTTCCTCCTTGTCACTCGAGGCCCCACTTCTTCTCGGGTGCCAACTCTCCAGGTATCTCTGCCGCTGAAGTCCAGGCAGTCTTGGGTGCTCCTCAGGCTTCGAGGAGGAAAGCCCTGCTTGAGGACTTGTCCGTCGTTATGCGAGTTTGTTCGACGGTTTTAATCTTGAACGACGAGACTTGTCCAGCAGCCGAGCTGACCGGGCTGCAAGAGAGGTTCCAGTCCGTTGTTGCCGACGTGGCAAAAGTGGGCAAGGAGCTGACTGAGTGTAAAGAACTGAACCGAGCTCAGGCCGAGTATCAAAAGCAGCAGGACGAAAACCTGAAACAGCTTGAGGAGAAGCTTCGAAAAGCCGGGGAGGGAAGGAAAAGCCTCTTGGAGAAGGTCGCTGAGTTGGAAGACACTGCTCGCCCCGCCGAGGAAGAAACTGAGGAGGACAGGTTGTTGACTTCTCGGGCAGCGCTGATAGCGAGGCTCAGGGATGCCGAGTAGGACAACCTCGTGGCGGCGGACATAGGCTTCCGAAAAGCTGTGGAGCAGCTTCGGGTCCTCAACCCCGACCTTATAACTGAAGGAACTGACCCCGACTATGAGGTGGTCGACGGTCAGATTGTGCAGCCGATGCAAGAGGACGAGGTCGCCTGGGGGGGGGGGGGGGGACGAAAGAGCACGGGCAGCCAGAGGGGACCGTCGCCGATTAGATCTTTCCTTTCTTGTCTTGTTTGGCCTGCGGGCCATTTTATTTTTTTTATGCCTATGCCCGGCCTGCGTGCCAGGGGTTTTTTGATACTTGTCTGTAACACCTGTACAATGGGCTTCTGCCCGCTTAATGCTCTTTCGTTTATCTGCTCGTGTTATGCTTGTATGTTTTCTCTTGTGTGTGATGTCATTGTATTTTCTATACTTTGTTTATTTTTGAAGTAATAGAGATTTTGGGGCTTGCTCGACTTCGATAATCCTCGACTGCATGGAGAGCTGGTCGAGTGGCCGGAAGTGTATTCCGCCCTTCAACGAGGCTAAGAGCTCGGTCGAGGTCTTAGCTTCGTGGCGTGAACTTCCCATCGCAAGCTGGGTGTTCCTACTGATTGGTACAACGATGGTAGAGCTCGATCGAGGTGTCCTCGCGCACACACAACGCGGCCTCTGATCGTCGTGTTCTGTATAGGGGTGTCGCGCTTGTACCCTAGTGCGCCCCCGTAACTGCGATGTTAGTATGTCGCGGGCAGTGTTTAACTGTACTACTGTTTGAGCTTCTCAGCGTTCCATGGTCGAGCAAGTTCTTCCCCGTGCAGATTTTCGAGGAAGTAGGCTCCTGTCCCTGTTTTCGCGCGGACGCGGTACGGGCCCTCCTAGTTTGTGGCGAGTTTGCCTTCCCGCAAATCTTTCTTGTTCCTTCGTAGGACGAGGGTGCCTACTTGAAAATCACGTTTGATAACCTTGTCATTATAACGTAAAGTTATTTTCTGTTTAAGTGAAGCTTCTCGGAGAGAAGCGTCCGAACGCGTCTCCTTGACGAAATTGAGCTCTTCCCTCAGGGCTTCGTTGTTCGCATTTCCGTCGAGGGGGGCTTCTATCCTCCTCGAGGGTTCCCTGATCTCTACGGGAATCACCGCTTCCGTTCCGTAGGTTAGACGAAATGGGGTCTCCCCGGTTGTGGAATGTGGGGTTGTTCGGTAGGCCCAGAGGACGCTGTGTAGCTCCTCGACCCACCGTTGTTTGGCGTTGCCTAATCGACATTTCAGTCCTCGGAGGATTACTCTATTCTCCGCTTCGGCTTGCCCGTTCGTTTGAGGGTGCTCGACCGGCGTGAAGTGCTGCTTCGTGCCCAGTTTGGTGACGAAGTCTTGGAAGTTCCTGTCAGTGAACTGTGTTCCGTTGTCGGTGACAATAGCTTGGGGTATGCCGAATCGGGCGAGGATGTTCCTCTTATAGAAACGTAGTATGTTGAAGGCCGTGATTTTGGACAACGCTTCCGCCTCGATCCACTTCGTAAAATAATCCACCCCGACGATGAGGTATTTGTTTTGATACAATCCCACGACGAAAGGTCCGAGGATATCCATCCCCCAACACGCAAATGGACACGGGGAGGACAGTGTTTTGAGCTCGTTAGGAGGAGCGAGGTGCATGTCTCCATGTCGCTGGCATATATCGCACTTCTTGACGTGTTCCTTGGCGTCTTGTTGCATGGTGGGCTAGTAATACCCTGCCCGAAGTGCTTTACGGGCTAACGATCATCCACCGAGGTACTATGCATTGATTCCCTCATGGATTTCCTGGAGTATGCTGGGTACCTTGGTCTCCTTGACACATCTGAGGAGGGGAATAGAAAACCCTCGTCGGTATAGCTTATCCTCGACTATCGCATATGAGCATGCCCACCGCTTTACCATCCCCGCCTCCTTGGGATCTTCGGGCAGTTTGCCCGTCGTGAGGTACTCGTATACTGGGGTCATCCAGCAATTGCTGTCCCCAATGGCGTTCACGTCCGTCGCTGGAACAGGTTTGTCGATGCTCGGGCGGGAAAGCACTTCTTGTATGACGGATTTGTTTCCGCCCTTCTTCTTTGTGCTTGCCAATTTGGACAAGACATCTGCTCGGGCATTGTGCTCGCGAGGGATGTGGGTTACTTCCGCGGAGGTGAATTTTTTCATCTTTTCTTTCACCAAGGTCAAGTATTCGATGAGGCTGTCGTTCTTGGCTTGGTACTCTCCTCGGACTTGCGAGGCAACGAGCTGGGAGTCGGTGAAGATTTTGACCTCCTTGGCGCCGAGGTCCTCGGCCAGCCGAAGCTTGACGAGGAAAGCCTCGTACTCTGCTTGGTTGTTCGACGTCGGGAAGGATAGTTCGAGGGATACCTCGATCAGGATGCCTTCCTTGTTTTCGAGGATGATGCCCGCCCCGCTTCCCTTCGGGCTGGATGCCCCGTTGACATAGATCGTCCATTTTTAGGATCCGTTGGTCGAAGGTTCCAGGACGGTCATCTCCGCCACAAAGTCGGCCAATACCTGAGCCTTCAGGGCTTTCCTTCCCTCGCATTGGATGTCAAACTCGGCGAGTTCGAGCGACCACCTGAGCATCCTCCCCGCCATATCTGGTCGTCCAAGGAGTTGCCTTATAGGTTGTTCGGTCCTTACGACGACAGTGTAGGCTAGGAAGTAGTGGCGTAGCCTCTTGGCCGCGGTGACGAGGGGCAGGGCGAATTTCTCTATCTGCTGATACCTGACCTCGGGGCCTTGGAGGGCTTTGCTCGTGAAGTAAATTGGTTTCTGCCCGTCTGGGGTTTCCCGAATGAGGACGGCGCTGACCGCTTCACTCGTGATTGTGAGATACAAGAACAGTGTCTCCCCGCTCCTGGGCCGTGAGAGGACTGGGGGTTGCGATAGGACTTGTTTTAGGTGGAGAAGCGCCTGCTTGCATTCCTCGCTCCATTCAAACATCGGTTTTTGTCGAAGAAGTTTGAAAAATGGGAGTGCGTATTGCACAGACTTGGCGACGAAGCAGGAGAGGGCGGTGAGCATCCCGTTCAGTGACTGTATTGACTTCTTCGAGTTCGGAGTTGGGATCTCAGAGAAAGCCCTACACTTGTCGGGGTTGGCCTCGATTCCTCGCTCCGTGAGGTAGAAGCCGAGGAACTTACCTGCCCGGACGCCGAAGGTGAATTTATCGGGATTGAACCTCTTGCGGCATCTTCTCGCTGTGTCGAACACCTTCTTGAGGTGCGCGGCGTGGTCGACTTCTTCTTTGGACTTGACGATCATGTCGTCCATGTAGACCTCGAGCATGTCACCGATTTCTCCCCGAAAAACCTTGTTCATCATCCGTTGGTAGGTCGCGCCGGCGTTCTTGAGTTCGAAGGGCATTACGTTGTAGTAGTAATTGCCCGACTCGGTCATGAAGGCCGTGTGCTGTTTGTCGGCCTTATCCATGGGGATTTGGTTGTACCCTGAGTAGGCGTCCATGAAGGACAATAGCTTGTAACCTGCAGAATTGTCGACCAGCTGGTCGATGTTAGGCAACAGATAACAGTCTTTCGGGCAAGCCCGGTTAAGGTCGGTATAATCAACACACATCCTCCATTTTCCATTACTCTTTTTGACAAGTACAACGTTGGACAACCAGGTCGTGTACCTGGCCTCCGAAATCAAATTCGCCTCTAGGAGGTCTTTTACAGATTTTTCAGCAACCTCCGCTTTTTCGGGAGACTACCTACGCCTACGTTGAACTATGGCCCTAGCGGCTGGATCTACTGCGAGCTGATGGCAGGCCACCTCGGGGTTGAGGCCAGGCATTTCGGAGGCGCTCCACGCGAATAGGTCAGCGTTCTCTCAGAGGCATGTCTTCAGCTGCTTCTTCGCCAAGTCGGGGAGCCCCGTGCCAATTTTCACGTTACGGTCTGGATCGTCCCCGAGGGCGACGAGCTCAAAGTCTCCGTCAGGGATGGGGCACGTTGGGTGGAGAGGCTGCCTGTTGTTTTCTGCCTGGAGGTCGAGGTCTTCTGCCCCGTCTTCATCGGGTTCGGCCGGGAACCTGCTGGCGAGGTCGACCGCGTTGATGCGCGGGAGAGGCCTCTGTTCGGTGTCCGGGGATGACTTTGCTCTGGTCTTGGGCTTGGTGCCGATGGAACTCATGCCTTTGATGGCAGCGTCGAAGCACCTCCTGGCCGCGTCTATGTCTCCGTGCATCGTAACTACTCGTCCCCTGGCCGTGTAGTACTTCATCTTGAGGTGGACCGTTGATGGCACCGGTGTAAGTTCGGCCAGGGTAGTCCTCCCGAGGATGCAGTTGTAGAGGGATGGACATTCGACCACCAGGAAGCGGGTCTTCACTTGTCGGGCAGTGTCTTCGGCCCCGAATGTGACCATCAGCTCTACGTAGCCCCATGGTCTGGTGGTGGTGCCGTTGAACCCCTGCAGATCTGAACCGACGTACGGGGTCAGATGTCTCTCGTCGAGCTGGAGAGTCCCGAACAGATGAGCGTACATGATGTTGACCGAGCTGCCCTGGTCGACAAGGATCCTTCGAACGTCAAAATTCGCCATTTGTGCCCTGACCAGGAGGGGGATAGTGGCGTTGGGCGCTCCGCCGGGGAGCTCTTCGAGGTAGAAGGTGATAGGGTTTGATTTCCCTTGCACCTTCTCGAGAGTAGTGGTCTTCGTCGACGTTGCGGACTCCAGTTCTTCAAATTTCCGCTTGATCGAGCCAACGGATAACTTCTCGTAACCACCCCCGGAGATGACCATTGTCTTGGGGAAGCCTTCCCAGGTGTTGGGGGGACGTTCGCCCACATGTTGTGAACTGCTTCCTGGCTCTCAATGTCTCAGGGGATGAAAAAGTCTTCGGGTCGAGTGACGCTGAGGGCGACCTGAAGCCGACTCTCGTCGGGAGAAGGCGTCATCTCCTCGACGTTTTGGGCTTCCCGGGAACTGGAACGAGGAGCATCATTCTTCTGGGCGTACTTCTTTAAGTGCCCTTCCTTGATCAGGATCTCAATTGCATCTTTGAGATGGATGCAGTCTTCTGTGACGTGTCTGTGGCTCCGGTGGAACCTGCAGTACTTGGACTTGTCTGTGTTTGATTTGGGGGGAGTCGGCTTCGGAAAGCGGACTCCTCCTTTCAGAAATTACGAGTTGGAGCGCTCGGAGAAGATTCGCGCGCGGGGAGCGTTAAGCGGCGTGTACTCCGTGAACAGGCCAGCTGGTCCTTTCTGTTCGCGGGAATCCTTGGGAGGCCTTCATTCTTCCTTTCTCCCCCGCGTCGGGGAGGAGAGACTTCTTTGTGGCCGCAGGGGCCTTCCTTGCGCCTCGACTCGAGGGAGATCTGTGCTGCCTCTGACTCCTCGAGCTCGATGTACGACTGAGCTCGTTGGAGGAGGTCCTCCAGACGGCGAGGTCTGCGGAGGCCCACAGACTTGGCAAAATCAGATCCAAAACGTAGTCCGTGGATGATTAAATACTTCTTCATGTCGTCGGTCGTATGAACCTCGACAGCTTCACTGTTGAATCTCTCAATGTAGTTCCTGAGAGATTCGTTCTTCCCCTGGAAGATGCTCTCAAGGGCGGCCTCCGTCTTCGGGTGTCGACGAGATGTTGTGAAGTGCTTGGTGAAGCGTTGCCTTAGTTGCTTCCAGGACGTGATCGACCCGGGTGCCAGACCCTTGTACCAAGTCATGGCGCCCTTCCGTAAGGTTGTGGGGAAAAGCATGCACTTAATGGCCCCCCTGACGTTTCTGAAGTCGAGCATGGCTTCGAAACTTTCGACGTGATCGTGTTGGTCGGCCAGGTCGTCGTAGGTCCCCAGTGGTGGGGGTTCCTCCATGCCCGCAGGAATTGGGGCGTCCATGATCTCCCATGATAGGGGATCCTGTGGTCGTCATCGTCGCTTTCGGCTGAGGACCTTGAAGGGGATCGGTGATGTCGACCAGGTCCTTGTCGCGGAGGGGAATTCCTCGAACGGTTCCTCGGCCTTTCCTCGGCGGTCTTGCTCTTCTTGGTAGTTGAGGAGGGCCTGGGTTCCTTCCAAGGCGGGGAACGCTGGCGCTTCTGGGAAGCCAGCTGGGGGCATTCGAGGCGCGGCCGACGGCCCTCGCGCACCGGCGAGGGGGTCCGAGATTCTTCTTAAGGAGTCCTTCGCGGGGAAGGAGAACGGCGAGGCGAAGGTGGACGACGATGTCTTCGCGGGGAAGATCGTCGTGCCCGCCCTCGCTCGAGTGCTTCAATTCTGAGGTTCTGGTGCGCGATCAGCTGGTTGGTCTGATTGACCAAGGCAAATAGGGCCACAGTGCTCGAATCTGCATTAGGCGGAGGAGCAACTAGCTGAAAGACGGCTTGTTGGTCGTCCTGCCGGGCGGAGTCGTAATCCGTGTCTCGGGAGTCGGGGGAGGCGGTCTTCCCGTCTCTCACGTCGCCTTGCTCGGCGTTGGGGGCAGCAACGTCCTCGCGGTGGTTTCCGTTCTCGAGTTGCGCGAGGACGGTGTCTAGAGCTTTGTTCGCAGACGGGTTGTTGGCCATGCTGGTGATGAACGAGAGGGTTGCTTTGGTTTATCGTTAAGGGAAAAACGAGGAAGCAAGGGTTCCCACAGACGGCGCCACTGATCGTACCTGGATCAGACAGTTATTCAGTGGCCAACAACGTCGTGTGGACTTCAGCTCCGGTGATGTTGAAAGACGGCGGGGGGGAGGGGGTGTACCTACAAGGTACTCTGACGCTCAAGTAAGATAACGGTCAGAGAAAAGCAAGTACAGAAGAACAAGTGTGAGAGTTAGAATGTATTGTGTAACCTGACCCTCTCAAGTGAGAGGGTATTTATAGAGAGCCCCCAGCGCAGGACCAACGGTTACTTGCACTGGGCTGGATTGCCAGGCTCAATCCAAGTAACTGTCAGGGCTTACGTGGCGTAGTGAAGACCAGCACGTGGTCTTCGCCCTGGTGTAACGGTCCCTAAATCTCCGGAAGTAGGGCATACCAATTCCTTCGGGAGTGGAAAGTTACAAGAGAACGTGTCCTCGCGGGGAGGAGCACGTGGGCGTCGAGGAGAGGTGCTACGTGCCTCTGCTCGACGGTCTTCTACCCTGCGTGTCTGACGTCTGAGGGGACTAGCATGTGCCCGACACAGAGGTGGTTCTCGGCCTCGTTGGGCCTTCGTTGGTCATTGGGCCTGGGCCTGCCCGACCGTAGGGCAGGTGCTGACCCAGTCCGGAACAATACTCTGTACTATTTTTTTTTCAATTTATTCAATATATTATCACATGAATATTTATATGTTCTTCGTCTTTCATTTGTGTATGATCTTTGGCCCTCTTATCCCATTATTCTCAACTCACATGAAAGATTGAGTACACATGAATACTCATGTCATATCAGACTCAATAGATAGTAAAAAATGTCTACGGCATTCCTATTTATAGATTCATGATATTCTTATTTATAGACTAAGTTCTCAAACCAACTAATTAATTTGACTATTTCTAACAGTCTCCTTCAAGTTGATAGGGATGTGAATCACGATCAGCTTAAATTACATTAAGCAGCCACTAAAATATAAAGATACAATGATATAATTTTATGCACATTATTCTCAATCTATGAAACACAAACATCCTGAAAATAATTCCAACACTGACACGGTAATAATGATAATAATTTAAAAATGAATAAATTAAATGTAATATATAGATATTTGTCACTGCTACATAATTCTCTGCTTAATTCCAAGACTTCGCAGAGTTGAAGACCATCCAAACTTTTAAAAGTCCCTTCAGGATTCTTTACAGTTGAATGCATTATCTACCCTTGAAAATGTAAGATGTACATTCCTGCAGACTTGCTATATAGTATATACTTTGAAGTTGACATTAATATAAAGTTGACAACAAAAGCTCCACATAAGCATTGTTATCCCTTAATTATATATTTGACAAATACAAGACGCTAAAATACTTAAAGTCTAGCCTTTTTTCCCTTCATTTCGTGCAAAGTGCCAGTGCTGCACAAAAACAAGCATATCCAACACAAAAGCCCTTCAAATGCATTGCTAATTGAAAATCAAAAGTTGAGGTTCATCCTAAGTTTATACCATCCTTTCTTGAAGGCACCTACAAACATCCATCCACTTATCACCAAAAATCTTTTACATTCAAGCCTCCTCATATTATGTACCTCCCTTTGGTGATCTTCTGTCTTTGAATCAACAAAATGAATTTTCGACATGGAATTAATTTCCCTTGTGTAATCTTGTATGAAATTAAGTATGAGGGACAAACAATAAATATGCTACAATAAACTTCACTTTGTTCTTCAATTTCATTTGTCGTGTGGCTGTCTTTTAGATAGTTCATTTTGAGGTTGAAATTTTTAACTACATCCTAGATAACAATACCTTGACGACTGTTCATTGGTTGAAAATTGAGATGTTTGTTTTAAAACGGTGGAGAAATTTTGAAAAGTTAATTATGGAAATTTTTTTCAGTTTGTTGTATTATTAAACTAAAATGTATATTTAGTGAGTTTGTGTGATTTATATTATTGACCAGTTTGTCTATTTTTTTATGAGGTGAGTACAGAACGTGTTTATTTAATATGCTACATAATACTTCCGAAATAGTTCTAGTATATATATATATATATATATCACATTAATTGAAACACGTGTGGAAGGCTCTGAAGTGGTGGAAGGGATAGCTACAATTTTTCCTATCCAGATTCTCTGCATTAAAAGTGGGAGCGCTACCTCGTCCTTTATTGAATTTTCATGCAGTCATGATTAAAATAACCACGTTATGAGTAAGCAAGTTGAAGGTGGAGAGACCAAGAGCTTTCAAGACTTACCAAAAATATTTTCATTTCTTCTCTGATATGGGCATCCATAACCATACGGGTATCGATGAGGCATTTCAATTGTTTTCAGTCGGCTTCATCCTAAGCAGAAACACCCCTGAGATAACCGATATCTTTGACAAAAATCATGAGCCACTTCTTCAAATATTGCTCTTCTTAAGAAAGGTCTTCTCCTTTGTTTATGTACACCTCATTTCTTATTAGAAGTGACTCTCACTCCAGTACTTGAGAAACAACTCAGCACACCTTCCCTCTACTTCATCTCCAACAGCATAGACCGACGCATGAACCTACGAGTGTATAGAGATAACTAAAAAGAATTGATCTTTGAAGTCATTACTATAAATAATATATTTTGTGACAAAGCATTCAACTCACCTAATCAAAAACTGAGTAAAATATCAAGCTGCGCCATGTTTAATTTTTTTTTTATAAATATCATTATTCCCTTGGTTTCAAAATATAATCGAGAAAAAAAATAATTCAGGACATGTTTCGATCCCAGCAACAGCAGTTTATACTTTTATTTCTTTAAAAGTGGTGACTATCTTTTTATTTTATTTTATTTTTTAAAATTAAAGATTTATTCTTTCGGTTATATTTAATAATCGAGTGATTACATTATCAGGTTTTACTAAATCACTCGGTAATCAGATTTTATCTTAAACCTAACTTATATGTAGCCGCTTCAAATTTGTACACGTCATTCTTTGGAATGGATTGTACGACAGAAAAAACCTTTAATGTTCTTCCTAAGTTATCAATCAAAGAAAATATTGAGAAATTCACTCCTAAACACAATCATCTTGTTATCTTTCAATTGAAAGAATTTTTCAGGAAAACATTTGCTCAAGATAATGAAATTTCTCTGGAATGGATTGTAAGTGCATGAAAATAAGATAATGAAATCTCTTGGTAGGAATAGATAACTTATCAGAAATTTGAAAAGATTTATTGTTCTTTAAGAATTCATTATCAACATCTGAATTTGTTTAAACAATTTATATATATAAACTTTCTTTCAGTTTTTTCAACAATGAAAAATATAATATAATATAATATAATATAATATAATATAACATAATATAATATATATATATATATATATATATATATATATATATATATATATATATTTCATGTTTTATTAATATATAAAGTTATTTATTTTATATTTTTTTATCAATTTAATCTATAGTGGGATCATCTTACTTTGAGAGTAAATTTTTTTAACTTACTTCAAATCATAGCCTTTGAATTGATTTAATCTAATGGTTGAATTAGTCATTTTACTTAATTAATCATTAGATTACATTCAATTCAAAGGTTATGATTTGGAGTAAGTTAAAAAAACTTACACTTGGAGTAAGTTGATCCTCATCCATATATATATATATATATATATATATATATATATATATATATATATATATATATATATATATATATATATATATATATATATATATATATATATATAATATATTATAATATCCCCTCAGTTATTGATATAATCGAGAGGTAAAGGTGCGCCTTTCAAAAATAAAAAATATATCATTGTTAGGGACCAAACTCACTCCAGGTTCAACGTTTTTCCCTCGGTTATTCAAAAAATCGAGGGGTAAAGTGAAAATCACTATGCTAAAAAAGAGTTTAGGCAGCACCCTATTTACCAACGTTTTTTAATAAAAGTGTTTTTGATAATAAGCGTTGGCATAAAGTATCCACATAGGCATCGTTTTGTAATATAAGCGTTGCTATATGTTAAATAAAAAATAATAATTTTTAAAAATTATATATTAGACAACGCTTTTACTTTGGATAGCGCTTATTAATAAATAAAAGAATTGTCTTAAGTAGTATATTAGGCAGCGTTTATTAATAAATAAAAGCATTGCCTTAAGTAGTACATTAGGCAACGTTTATTAATAAATAAAAGTGATTCTTTAAGTAGTACAGTAGGTAGCGCATGTATATAAACAAAAAGTTTGTCTAATGTACACATAGAATCTTTAAAATTTTAACTACTAAAAATTTTCTAAAAAGTCAACATTAGGCAGCGCTTATTAATAAATAAAAGTGTTGTCTTAAGTAGTACATTAGGCAGCGTTTATTAATAAATAAAACTTGTGTTTTAAATAGTACATCAGGCAGCGCTTATTAAAAAATAAAAGTGTCTCCTTAAGTAGTATATTAGGCCGCGCACGTAAATAAACAAAAAGCGTTGTCTAATGTACAAATAGAATCTTTAAAATTTTAACTACTAAATTTTCGAATAAATCAACATTATACAGCGCTTGTTAATAAGCGTTGCCTAATGTACTACTTAAGGCGGTGCCCGTAAATAAACAAAAACACTGTCTAATGTACACATAAATTAAAATTTTCAAAAGAATCAACATATGTGGGAATTGAACCACTGAAAAATCAATGTACACATAAATTAAAATTTTCGAAAGAATCAACATATGTGGGAATTGAACCCATGAAATTTGATTATTAGACAATTTCTTTACTAGCACCATTTGACTTCTAATGTTATATGTGCATTATATATATATATATATATATATATATATATATATATATATATATATATATATATATATATATATATATATATATATATATATATATATATATATATATATATATATATATATATATATATATATATATATATATATACGTACCAAAAAACTGCTATTATGGAGGATCAAATAACTAATAGATATTTCATGCTATTTTTTCTCAACCACTCAACTAATAGACATTTCATGCTATTTTTCTCAACAACTCAACTAATAGACATTTCATGCTATTTTTTTCTATTATTTAATAGTTAATAACTATTTTTAAAATAAACTTAAAAAATACATAATTATTTTTCTTTCAACTCAATTATTTCTCTTATTTTTCATTCCATTCTTTTCCATAATTTTTAAAGTTTGTCACTTCTTCTCTTTCATTTTGTAGGTTTTATGTTTCTTTTTTTATTATTTAAGATTTGTGAAAAAAATTTATTCTTTTTCTTTGTGCTTGAAATGAAAATTTTATTTTCTTTGTGAGATTTGGGTCGAACTTATGTTGTGTCGAAGGAGAGCTTTCATGTGGTTCGACAGGAGGCAAGCATGCAGTCGAAGCTTGTTCACATGTTGATGCCTGATTGTTACATATTGTAGTCGAAGTCTGGTCTAATATGTACTGTCGGATTATTCTGTCAAATTGGGCCTTGTGTTAAGGATTCAATTGTTTAGGTTTCTTGGGCTGCAAGTTACCTAGTTAGTCTATAAATAGGCTAGTACACTCAGTTTGTTGAGTGTGGCAAATTGTGATATTCACTTGTAATCATTTGTGACTTTAATGAGAAAGTGAATACTAAACAGAATTTATATTTGCCCAATCCTTGTTGTTCCTCCTTCTTCTTCTTTTTCTTGTGTTTTCTTTCTTGGTTTTCATTTAACCTTTGTTTGGTTCTTGATCATCAAGAAACCGTTTTATACTTTGCTTAAATATATCGTTTTTCACAACAAATTGGTGCGGTGAGCGTGGAGAAGATGACTTCAACAAAGTATGTGATTGAAAAGTTCACCGGAGTGAACAATTTCGGTCTGTGGCGTTTGAAGATGAAAGCCCTACTTGTGCAGCAGGGTTGTTTGGAAGCGTTGAAGGGACAGGCGGCCATGGATGCTGCATTGACGGAAAGAGAAAAGACGGCAATGATCGAGAAAGCACACAGTGCGATATTGTTGAGCCTTGGTGATAAGGTTCTACGGCAGGTATCAAAAGAGAGGACGGCGTCAGGATTATGGGTAAAGCTTGAAAGCTTATACATGACCAAAACGTTGGTAAATCGTTTGTACCTGAAGCAAGCTTTGTATTCATTCAAGATGAGTGAAGACAAAGCTTTGGCTGAGCAGTTGGATATGTACAACAAGCTGACTCTTGATCTTGAAAATATTGATGTGAAGATCGATGACAAAGATCAAGCGTTGTTGTTGTTATGTGCTTTGCCCAGATCGCATGCTCACTTCAAAGAAACTCTCTTGTATGGAAGAGAGTCCCTGACCTTTGAAGAAGTTTAAACAGCCTTGTATTCGAAGGATTTGAATGAAAGAAAGGAGCAAAAACCTTCATCAGTTGGCGAAGGGTTGTCCGTGAAAGGAAGATCGTCAAAGAAAGATGGTAGGTTTGACAAGAAGAAAGGAAAGGCTCAGCAGAAGTCTTATGGTGGTGATATGTCTAGTATCAAATGTTATCATTGTAAGAAGGAGGGTTACACAAGAAAGGTGTGCCCTGAGCGCCTGAATAATCATGGAGGTAAGGACAATGGGAATGCAGCCATTGTGCAAGACGGTTATGAATCATCTGATGTCCTTGTGGTGTCGAGCAGCAACTCTTGCGAAGAGTGGATTATGGATTATGGATGTACTTGGCATATGACTCCAAACAAGAATGTGTTTGAAGAATTGTATGATCAAGAAGGTGGATCAGTGCTGCTGGGGAACAATAAAGCTTGCAAGATTGCAGGTATTGGATCTGTTAGATTCAAGCTCCATGATGAGTCAATAAAGCTATTGACTGGGTTTAGGTATGTACCTGACCTTAAGAGGAATTTAATTTCTCTTGGTGAATTCGACAAGAAAGGATATGCTTTTAAAGGAGAGCAAGGTATCCTGAAAGTCATGAAGGGGTCGAAGGAAGTCTTGAGAGGCGTGAAGAAACAAGGCTTGTATACCCTCGAGGCTGAGGTTTAAGTGGTTCGACAAATACTGTATCCACGAAACCTGTGTCGAAGACAGATTTATGGCACATGAGATTGGGCCATGTCAGGGAAAGAGGCCTGGTCGAATTGGGGAAGCAGAACCTGCTAGGTGGTGACAAAGTCGAAAAGCTGGAGTTTTGTGAATCATGTGTATTTGGTAAATCCTGTATGGCGAAGTTTAACAAAGGCAAGCAAAGAACACATGGATCCCTTGATTACATTCATGCTGATCTTTGGGGGCCTGCAAGGAATCCTTCACACTCAGGTGCAAGGTATTTTCTTTCCGTCGTTGATGACTATTCCAGAAAGCTATGTGTATATATTCAGAAGACGAAGGATGAAACTTTTGAGAATTTCAAAAGTTGGAAGGTTCTAGTCGAAACTCAAACTGGAAAAAAGGTTAAGAGGTTGAGAACCGAAAATGGCCTTGAGTTCTGCAATGAAGCGTTCGACAGTTACTGTGTTGAGTCTGGGATTGCAAGGCATAAGACTGTAGCAGGTACTCCTCAACAAAATGGCTTAGCTGAGAGATTCAATCAAACAATCCTTGAAAGGGTTAGATTCATATTGGTTAGTGCTGGATTGAAGAAGGTGTTTTGGGCAGAGGCTGTTTCGACAGTAGCATATCTGATAAATAGATGTCCCTCGACTGCGCTGGGAATGAAGACACCTGAAGAAGTTTGGCCGGGTCATCCACCAGATCTCGACAAACTAAGAGTATTTGGCTGTTTAGCCTATGCTCACATTAGGCAAGACAAGGTCGAACCTAGAGCTCTGAGATGCATGTTCCTAGGATATCCTGAGGGAGTCAAGGGTTATAGGCTGTGGTGCCTAGAACCATGTCACAGAAGATGTATCACAAGTCGTGATGTAGTTTTCAATGAAGTCGAAATGGCATTCAAGAAAACTGGTGATGTTAGTAGAAGTGCAGAAATCTCTGAAGAGGAGCTGGAACAGGTAGAGATGCCTGTTGAGGTGGAGCATAGTGATGCTGAAGTGCATAGTCCAGATGAAGTCGAAGAAGAAGAGCAAGATGCTGAAGAGGTTGAGGAAACTGTCAATGAGTACCTACTGGCAAGAAATAGGTCGAGAAGAGTCATCAAGCCACCTCAGAGACTTAGTTATGCAGATCTTATAGCTTTTGCTTTAATCTCTACAAGTGAGGTACTTGACGAAGAACCTAGAGATTACAAGGAAGCTATAAGGAGTCGAAACAAAACTGAATGGCGAAAAGCCATGGATGACGAGATGAAATCTCTTCATGATAATAACACTTGGGAGCTGATTGAGAAACCTGCAGGAGCAAAGTTAGTCAGTTATAAGTGGATTTTCAAGGTCAAGGAAGGAATCGAATGAGTGATGTCGAAGCGCTTTAAGGCGAGGCTGGTTGCTAGGGGGTTCACTCAGAAAGAAGGAGTCGACTTCAATGATGTGTTCTCACCTGTTGTAAAGCATAGATCCATTCGAATGTTATTGGCCATGGTGGCGAAGTGCGACTTGGAACTTGAGCAAATGGATGTGAAGACAACATTTCTGTATGGTGATCTAGATGAAACGATCCTGATGCGTCAACCTGAAAGGTATACAGTAAAGGGTAAAGAAGATTATGTGTGCAAGCTGAATAGGTCTTTGTATGGCCTGAAACAATCTCCTCGACAGTGGAACAGGAGATTCGACAAGTTCATGGCACACATTGGTTTCACTAGAAGTCAGTTCGATCACTGTGTTTACTTCAGATTTCGACCTGGAAACTCACTTGTTATGTTGCTGCTGTATGTGAATGATATCCTCATAGCTAGCAACAGTGTTGAGGATGTGACGAAGGTGAAGGCTGAACTCAGTAAGTAGTTCAAAATGAAGGATCTGGGAGCTACAACCAGGATTCTTGGGATTGACATCCGGAGAGATAGAAAGTAGTCGAAGTTGTGCTTATCTCAGGAGACATACCTACGGAAGCTTCTCGACAAGTTTGGTATGTCGAATTCAAAGCCTGTTGTGACACCTACAAATCCTCGGTTTAAGCTTAGTATTACTCAAAGTCCGAGTACTGAAGCTGAAAGAATCTATATGAATAGCATTCCATATGCTAGTGTAGTGGGTTCTTTGATGTATGCTATGGTCTGTACGAGGCCAGACATAGCATATGGAGTGAGCCTTGTGAGCAGGTATATGGCCAATCCTGGAAAGGCGCACTGGCAAGCTGTAAAGTGGATTCTCAGGTACATAAATGGGTCTCTGAAAAGAGTCTTGATTTATGGTGGAGCCTATGGTGGTGATAGCATAGTCGAAATCGAAGGATTTGTTGACTCTGATTATGCAGGTTGTATGGATTCCAGAAAGTCTATTTCTGGATATGTTTTCACAATGTTTGGCACAGCAATCAGTTGGAAAGCGACGCTTTAGAAGGTTGTTACCTTATCAACCACTGAAGCTGAATATATTGCCCTTACTGAAGTTGTGAAAGAAGCATTGTGGCTTGAAGGTTTTGCAAAGGAGCTGAAACTTCAAGGTCGAAGTATCACTGTTAAATGTGATAGTCAAAGTGCAATACACCTGTCGAAGAATTCAGCCTATCATGAGCGAACCAAGCACATTGATGTGAGGCTGCATTTCGTCAGAGAGATAATCGAGCGTGGTGAAGTCCAGGTGCTGAAGGTTTTGACTGAAGACAATGCTGCTGATATGATCACCAAGACGTTGCCAAGTTGCAAGTTTTTCCACTGTATGCAGCTGATAAAGCTGCATGATGAAAGCTAGTTTATTCCCTTGTTGCTGAGTTAGATCCAAGGTGGAGATTTGTGAGATTTGGGTCGAACTCATGTTGTGTCGAAGGAGAGCTTTCATGTGGTTCGACAGGAGGCAAGCATGCAGTCGAAGCTTGTTCACATGCTGATGCCTGATTGTTACATATTATAGTCAAAGTCTGGTCTAATATGTACTATCGGATTATTCTGTCGAATTGGGCCTTGTGTTAAGGATTCAATTGTTTAGGTTTCTTGGGCTGCAAGTTACCTAGTTAGTCTATAAATAGGCTAGTACACTCAGTTTGTTGAGTGTGGCAAATTGTGATATTCACTTGTAATCATTTGTGACTTTAATGAGAAAGTGAATAGTAAACAGAATTTATATTTGCCCAATCCTTGTTGTTCCTCCTTCTTCTTCTTCTTGTGTTTTCTTTCTTGGTTTTCCGTTAACCCTTGTTTGGTTCTTGATCATCAAGAAACCGTTTTATACTTTGCTTAAAGATATCATTTTTCACAACATTCTTTTTCTTTATGCTTGTAATGAAATATTTTTAATTTGATTCTTTAGGGTTTAATTTTTAATTTTGTGGGTTTTTAGTGAAGTTTATTTTTGGTTACAAATAACCATAATGAATCTAGAAATCAATTTTTAATAATTTTTTAGATTGAACCATGTCAACAAAGTATACAAATTTGTTTTTATTTATATTTATATAAAGTGAAAGATTTGTATGGAAGAATTGAAATATGGAGGGCAATGAGAGCAATGTGTGGTATTGTATGATTGACTGTTAAATTTGTGGTTTTGGATCAAATTCAATAACTAAATTTCATTTTCTCCAATTCAAAAGAATGGATGTTGGAAGTACTGTGGCATTTTCTTCATTTTAAGACACGAGAGAGAGAGAGAGAGAGAGAGAGAGAGAGAGAGAGAGAGAGAGAGAGAGAAAGAGAGAGATTATAGTGAGATCTCAAGATTTTGTTAGTAGCAATATCATTGAAAATTGGCTTACCAAGTGCATTCAAACGGTTTATAAGTTGAGTGAATCTCTTTTGCATATCGGCAATGGTTTCACCATGCTTTATGTGAAATAGTTTAAACTCTTGATTTAAAGTGTTGATTCTAACTTGTTTGACTTTATTTGTACCCACGTGGGCAATTTATAATGCGTCCCACATAGCTTTAGCAGTTTCGTAATGAGAAACACACTAATATTCATCCACTCCTAAAGTGGAGATTAGAATATTCCTTGCTCTCGAATCACTAGGCCACTTTTTCTCATCTTTCTCATTCCATTTTGCTTCCGGTTTTGGTACAACAACACCATCTGCATTGGTCATAGTTATTTCAAATGGAGCATTTTAGATAGTGCTCCATACTTTTTATCAACATAATTGGTATGGATACACATACAATCCTTCCAATAACTATAGTTCTCACCGTTGAAAACTGGCGCTTTATTATACGTCGCCTTTGGTTCAGAAGCAATAATCTAATAAGGGATTTTGAAGCACAAGATAAACCGGTGCTCTTGATATCACTTGTTAGACAAGGGAGACGATCTAGAAGATGGGTTGAATAGATTGCCAAATAAAATTTTCTTATTAAAATTTTTTTTTGAAAAATATTTTTCTATGGCAAACAGAAAGGAATTTGGATCGACTCTCGTCTATCTGAACCATTATTTGTAGAATTGGATATGCGTACAAACTATAGTAAAGTGGATGCTTATGATGAGAAAGACAAACCAACAAGTTTTATATGTTTGAATATAAACCACATTTAAGATAAACGATTTCCAATGAGAAGTAAAATAAAATTTGGCTAAGGAATTTTGTCGAACACTTAGTGTGTAGTAAATTTATCAAACACTTAGTGTGCAATACACCAAGCTTAATTCTCTTTGAGTTGAAAGTGTAGAAAATCAATTGCAATGGTTTAGATTACAATGTTTTCACAAAACAGTTTAACACACTTCAACACAACCAAAATTTTTCAGCAATTTAAAATACACACTAAGTGTTATCAAAATATAGAGAGAGAAAAGAGAGAGAGAGAGAGAGAGAGAGAGAGAGAGAGAGAGAAAGAAAGAGAGAGAGAGAGAGAGAGAGAGAGAGAGAAAGAGAGAACACCAAGCTTTGTTAAGGCAGTTCCCCAATTTTCCTTACTATGGGTATATCTGCCCTCAATTCGAAATTGAATTGAGATATTGTAATTAACCGTTGCAATATCAATTTACAAGAGAGGTAGTAGCAATTCAAACCCCCAAATCCTATGTTTGATGTTGATCCTAGCTCCTTCTCTTACCTTGATCTTAGAAAGATCAAGTCACACAAGATCTCCAATATAATCTTTCAGTTACCACTACACCTTTGACCGAACCACCGTTCTTCAAAGATTTCACTTGGCTGAATCCAAATTACAAAATTTTGTCCCAAGCCTTTCAAATGATCCTTTGGTTACTGCTACTCCTTTGCAAGAACCCATGTTCTTCAAAGCTTTCACTCGGCTGAATCCAAATGCAAAGACTTTTGAAAAAACCTCCAAATTAACCCTTGATCTAGGAGTAAAAACCCTAAAGGTTTTCTCCTTGAAACCCCCAAACAAAACCCCAACCAAATTTGATTACACAAACCTAAATTGGACCTTATCAATCTTGTCTTGATAACAAACAACAAAAATGATTATGTGTAGCTGCTGAATGCATAAAGAAAGGTTGAAGATGATGAGAATTCTTTGTATATTTTCAGGTTTCAATATTTTGAAATAATGCATGAATGTGTATTTATATGCATGGGTGTGTCTAGAAAAGAAATGAGTAAAACATATTTTTAGCCAAAATGCAATTTTACAATTTGGTACAAAATGTATTGTCTCTAAAATGAAATGAGTCAATACATAAGTTGAATTATTCAATACGAGACCAAATAGAATCAATACATTGAAGGCAGTAGCCAAATTGTCAAAAAAAAAGTTTTAGGATGAGTCGAGTCCAAACACGGGAGAGTCGACCCAATTGCTTAACATATCGACTCATTCCTTCAACCTATTGATACATTAAAGGTTGTGACAAATCCTTGAAAACACCTTTCAGATGGAGTCGCCTCCAACCAAGAATGAGTCGAATCATTCGTAGGATGTATCGACCCATTTCTCCTAAGTATCGATACATTAGAGGCATATTCAAATTCTTTGAAAATCCACTCAGTATGTATTGACACATACAAAGGATGTATCGACCCATGCATGAAGTTTTATGAAAAACTCATATTTTTGGCATGTGATGGCATATGTAATCTAATCTTACATGTCCTATGATGATGATTCACTTCTAGACAAAGACTATAAGGTCCAACATACACAGAGAGCTAAACTACCTAGTTTTGACATCATGCAAAACCTATCTAAGAGAATGTTGCACTCACAAGAACTATCTCAATAATGGGTATATGCATGAGGGGTAGGATTGAGGAGTCTTTAACCACCAAAAGGGCATTGGGATTTTAACAAAGTTTTGTTAATGATGTTTGATTTAATATATGTGATGATGATTAGTGATGAAATTTGTGTGCTATGATGTATGATACATTCTGTTTTGAGGAGTTAACATATATTCACCATTGTTGCTACTTTGAAGGTTTTGGGACTAATATGATTTTATGAAAACTATTAATTAAAGGTGTTGATTATTGATGAATATATAACATGTATGTAATGTGTTGGGATCGACGTTGTATGCCTGGACTGAAAATTGGAAATCTGTTTTGAACTCCATTGCAAAAACCGTATTTTTCTGTTTTAGTTCAGGGTGGCGTGCGTCACCCTAATAACGCCCTGGTCGTCATTGTTTCTGAGACAATGTCGGGCGTCATATGTCTGACGGGTAGACCCTAAAGGTCCCCATGCGTATATGATTGGGTCGGTCGTCACCTAGATGATGTTCTGGAAGGTTGAGGTTGGTGAAGGACGCTGCAACTGTGACGGGTAACCCGTCATGAGTCTTTAGTGGGCATAAATGCTTGTTTTGATGATATTAATTGTAGATTTTGATTTTTTGAATTTTGTGGATGTTTTGGGTATTGTCATGCTCTGTTAGCTACTATTCAAATGATGTTGGGTATGACTTAATGATTAACCATGATTTTAATCGAATTCTATGTGGTATTTAATGAATGATGGATATGTGCACACGTGATGATGATGTTGTGTTAATTGTTGTGAATTGTGATGATGATATATTGTTGTATGAGCATGAATTATGTTGTTTAATTATGGATATGTTGTTGTAGGATGATAGTTCGGGAAGGGAACTATTGTCGTTGGGTCAATGCATATTTTATTTATTGTCGCGAAGGGACGCTGTAACACCCCAAATATACCACGTGCAATTTAATTATAAATCAGAGTAATTTCATCAAACTATATTCAGTATGTCACACAATTCATACTACAGCTGCTCATATAACTAGATATGTAACATATGCAATTTATTAAAAAAATATTTATAATAACTATAACGACTCAACATGTCTGAAATTTTAAAACTTTATTGAAACAACGGAAGCAACATCATAAATAATTATTCATGGCATAGTTATTTCTTCAAAACAACATAAACAACGAATATTCTAGAGATATCCAAAAATCTCTATCAAACACATTAAAACACAACGTTCCCTTACCCCGGTGTTACACATCAGAGCAGACGCTGACACTAAAAGAAAAACAGAAGACTTCATCTTCTACTCACTTCAACTCCTCTATTGCGAGTTATCTGCACGATGCCCGTGTAAAGGAAACATTCAAACAGGAGGGGTGAGATATCATAATTAGATAAAGGAAAGCATGATAATTAAGCAAGCATTGATTATTCATGCACAAACACCCATTCCACAACATACAACCATACAAGAGCAGTTACAACCAATATGTCAACAAATTCAATAACAACAATAAACACAACTAAAATGCAATGCATTAAGACTCACAACTAGACTCAATACATGTGGTACCATCGGTTCCTATTTCAAAACCCGATCCCTATTTCAGGATCACAATTTCCATCAGAATTTCCATAATGTCGCTCACACCCCACATGGGCACACGACTTCCGTGATCGCTCACACCCCATATGGGCACACGATCACTGTTACCGCTCACACCCCACACGGGCACATGATCACCTCAATAACAACATCAACAACAATACGATTCCGCAATTGGAATTCAGATAAGACACTCAAACCCCACATGGACACACGACTTATCTCACAACTCATGTAACCATAAAATGCATGACAAAAACAACGACAATGACCATCTAAAAATGCAACATGCCACTACAGGCTAGCAACAACAAAATTTCATACAGTCCAGCAACAACGACATACAACATAGCAAGCATCCACAAGGCATTTAGAATCATGTCACACCACGACATAATGATAATAATGCGTTTAATACAACCAACCACATAATTATTAAACTTCTGCTACCTAAACTATTTTTGAGAAAAAGTTCGACACGACAGCTTCCCGACGCTTCGAACGGCACTCGAATCGGACTCCCAGAACAAAAGTTATATATTTTAGAAGAATTTTCAAAAAAATAGTTGATATGAATGTATACAGTAATAGCAGTGTTACCGGTTACGCATGCGTAACCAGCAACCAGCACCACTACCATTGGCGTAATCGATTACCACAAATACCGTAATCAGTTACGCCTTCGAAATAGCCAAAAATGCATATTTTAAGCAGTGTAACCGATTACGCCAACAACCGTAATTGATTACACTACGTCCAGAAGCACTTTTTCTGCAACTTATTATACGAATATCACTTTTGAACTCTCCCAAAGCTTTCTTTTTCTTATAAATCGTTTGAAACATATTTTAACACTAAAAAAATATTTTTCTAAAGTCTCAAACCCTAAATCCTTTTCATCAAAAATTGGTCATGACTTTGTTCTGACTTTGACTCGCGATCACAACAACCAACAACATCAACAACATTCAACAATCACATATATGATTCCAACGACGGAAACTACAACGATTCATAATTTTAACATCAATCAAAACATCAACATCATACACAATCCATCAAGAATTCATTATACCGCAAACAACATCAACAACATACAATAATCACTTATACGAATCCAACAACAGAATTTGCAACGATACATCATTTTATCATCTATCACAACATTAACAACCATTCAAAATTCATCAAGAATTTCATCAAACATACAATATCAATTCATCAAAATCATGCATAGGGAAAGAATCACAAAACCTATAGGGCATAATCTACTCACCAATCATCATGTTAACCCTTTGATAATTAGAACACAGCCCTTACCTTAGAGGTCTTACAAGAGCTTCAACAATGGTGATCCTTTCTTCTCTTCCCTTTAGTCCTAGCTCTCATCTTTCTCTTTTTTCTCAATTTTCACGATCTGACAACAAACTTCTCTCAACTCCCCCTTTTTCTATTATATTATTACTATTAGTAGTAGTAGTAGTAGTAGTAGTAGTAGTAGTAGTAGTAGTAGTAGTAGTAATAATTCCACAAATTAGATAATAATAATAATAATAATAATAATATTCACCAATTAATTAAATTAATAATATTCAACTAATATTACTAATATTATTAATTAGCCATTCTCGCCACACCACCAAGTTCTAAGCAATTGGTCATACACCCTCACCCTTAGGGTCTATAATTCTAAGGTCACTACCCTCTACCACAGGGTACCCTAACATACCAAAAACACTGATAACACACACACACACACACACGCACACATATATATATATATATATATATATATATATATATATATATATATATATATATATATATATATATATATACTCAACAACACATAATTTTAATTACGAAAAATAATTAAAATAAAACGGGGTGTTACATACGCTAAACATTATGCTGTTGTTACATTGACGTGTTGTTACATGTATCCATTATGTCGTTATTGTTGATGAAAGAGGCAAGTTGCAATCTGAGCAGGGTGGATTGGTGACTTGTCCCGGATTCGAGTAAGCTGGATTTGGGGTTCGAGCATGGTGAACCTGGTTCCTGGTTGAACTAATTGATGATGATATGGTACCACATACATATGAGTCTTGTTGAAGTTGTAAGTCTCAATGGATAATTTAAATGATGATATGTGACTGCTTTATGTATGTTGATGGATTGGGTGTGAGAATGATGTTGTGTGCTTGTTATTGAATGTGTAGATGTTTGAATTCTACCTTGTAGTTTATGTCGTTAATTTATTGATGTGTCTCACCTACTTTGCTTTGATGTTGTCCACCATGGATATCTTGCAGATACTCCAGAGTAGAGTTGTTGTTGTGAGTATGAAATAGCTCTTGGAGTTATTTTCATTAGTTTATCGGATTATAGTTGATATGCTCTGATTCTGTAACACAGGAGGAGAACATTGTTTTCTTTTATTATGTTTGATGTCGACTTACTTGTTTCGTTGAAGTTTAATAACTATTATGTTGATTTGTTTTGAAGTTGTTGAGAGTTGGATTATTGAAATTCCTTTTGAATTATTTTGTAAAAGTTAAGTCTTTATAAGACCCAAATTGAAGTTAACATGTTTATTACCGTGATTAATGTGATTCCGCTGTGATGATACCCTAAGTGAAGGTGAGCATGCGACGAAAGGTGTTGTATGTTATTTTTATTTTTCGCTGTATGTTTTCAAAATGTATATGTTTGTTGAAGGGTTGTCGTTGATAACACCTTAAATTGTCGAGTAATCTTTTTTATATAAGTTTAGGGGTTTAGGGTGTTATAGGCGCTGCTAGGCATAGGCGTGCGGTTGAATTGACCGCTCTTAGCAGTAGTGGATGTGTATGACTTGATCTCCCTTATCCCTTTGAGGGATAATGTATTTATAGAGGTCCTTGATACCTAGTGTTTTTGCCTCTTGGATGTGGTCTTAACCGGTCCCCACTTACTAGAAGGTTATTGACCATATATATTCTTGAAGTCAGCCAGAACTCTCTCTCACATGGCCCCTACATACGTGGATCCTCCCAGACAAATCCCTTAGATTCTGTTTGGGCGGACCATCTACTAAGCGAGGGCGTCCTAGTCTAGAACTTCCCAAATATAACAAAAATATATATATAGTGTTAATAATGTTAATATTTATAACAAATAAATATATTAATGTTACTTTTATTAAAAATTAATTGTAATGTAATGCCTTATATCACCTATATTTTTTACTCAAAATAAAAGGAAATATTTTACAAATAATTTTTGAAAAATTAAGTAATTTAAAACTCATATAAAAATATGAGTAAATTAAACTGAGTATTATATATTATTCAAATGTATGTGTGTATGTTTGTTTGTACGTGCTCGAATTGCATTAAAATAAGTAATAAAACAAATCTGCAAATATAAACTCAATTCACATAAGTTAATATTATTCATATCATCACGATTCAAACCATATTTCTTACACAAATTCAAACTATGTTATTTGCGGTTGTGTGAGTTTTTAATCGTTATTAATATTTTGTCTACCGATTAAAAAAATAAAAAATAAAAAACAAGATCTAAACATATTGTGATATCAAACATTTTATATAGTTAAAGAGAATAATAAAATAAATTGTACAGGTGAAAATGAGTTAGATAAAAACTATAATATTTTACAAATATACTTTAAAATTTTCTTAGAGTGCCTCCTTCAAAAGTAAGTGTCTTCATTTGAGTATCTCAACCTGGAGTAAATGATGCTGCCTAAAAATTTAAGGGTGGTTCAAAAATACGAAGTCGCCATTAAAATTTATTAAAATAAAGAAAAATTGAAGAAAAAAAAAACTCTTTAAAAATAAAAAAATAAAAAAAATGTCCTTGAAACTAAATTTTAGATTGGAAAGTCGATTATGTATAAGGAAAGTGTTAGTACCTTACGACATCCATTAAAAAATAGTTATTTTTAATTAATTATGTATAATTTTTATTTTTTTAAATATTTATTTTGTCTTTATTAATAAATGTTACCCATAAAATATTTTTGGTTTTTTTATTTATTATTTTTCAGTGAAAATGTGTTAAAAAAAGGAAAGAATAATGTTTTTATTATTGTGTTTGACAATGATTTAATCTTGCTCATATGTGTCTTCTGATATACTGGAGAATTTAAAACTACGTAATTCTTAAATGAAAATATTTGTGTGTTTATTAATTTTTACCAACACCGACATATAACTGGAAAAAATAGTGGCTTCCATCCAACCTAACCAAATTTCTCCAAATCCCATTCTTCTCATCATGTTGATAGAGGTTAAGATCGTCAAGTTATGACAACTTGGTGATTTTATATTTCTAAAATAACAAACTTCTTTTAATTAAAATATCTTGTTAATTCTAATTCTAGACAGCCGAGTTAAAACAACATGGCGATCTTAAATATTATGATAATTTTTTTTTAATACAATAAGATTAGTTATGATATGCAACATAGGTTAAAATCGTCAAGTTGTTAACGTCCCAAACTAGGATTAACATAATGTTGCATATCATAACTATTCTTATTTTATTAAAAAAAATTATCATAATGTTTAAGATCACCAAGTTGTTTCAACTCGGGTGTCTAGAACTAGAATTAACAAGATATTTTAATTAAAAGAAGTTTGTTATTTTAGAAATATAAAATCACCAAGTTGTCATAACTCAAGCATCTTATATATATATATATATATATATATATATATATATATATATATATATATATAATGTTATATTTCGGTATTGTAGATCTATGTATTTGCAGGTATAACTGTTCGTTAGTTTTGATGATAACAATTGATAAAGTGGTTTTGAAGATAAAAACTCCTTAAGGTAAACGACTTTTGCATGTTGAGAGTTATTTGTGACTGAGAAAGTTGATTTCAGCCATCCATTAAAACTTCAGATGATAGCACCTGATCAAGAAGTTGTTAATCATGTTTTTGAATCAAGAAGAGGATCTTAAAAAGTATAGAAGAGAGACAGTGTAAAACCCATATGTCTGGTGCTTAGCATCTTAGATTGATTTGTTAATTTGCAAAAGGTCTAGAGTAAGTCTTGACTAGGGGTGTTCAAAAATATGGTTAACTGAATTGTATATTTGAATTGAACTGTTTTGTACTGTAAAAAAAACTGAACCACTTAAATGGTTAATGAATTGAACAATTTAATAAAACAATTCAAATTCAGTTTAAAACTGGTTCAAAACCAATTTTCTTTTATAAACTGGTTTAATTATATAAATTAATTAATTTTTAACAAAAAGAATAAAAAATTAATTGAGAGTAAACAATATTTTTGAAAAAATAAAAAAAAATCTAGAAAATATTTTTTTTATTTCTTGAAAAAAAAACTAATATCGATTGTCCGAAAAATCGATTTTTTCGAAAATATGAAACATCGAGTTTTTTCGAGAAATACAAAAAATCAGTTTTTTGGAAATATGAAAAAAAAATTAAAATAATTTATTCTGAATTTTTTTCTTTTTTTTAGAAAAATAAATAAAAATTAATTTTTTTAAATAAAAAAATTTATTATTTTTTTAATAAAATTTTTGAAATATTATAATTATTTTATTAATTAAAAAAAGTGAGGACTTCAGTACCCAATAAAAGGTTTAGGGTACTGATACCCTGCTGAGGTATCATCGTGCCTATAGCCAATGATGGATTTACAATCACCGCGGTTTTTCGGAGAATACCACTTTAGTGGCGACTCAAACTAAAGCGTACGGCCTTGTGGAGAAGAGCCACAAATTTTACTATGTTAAGGTGAATTGGTAATTAAAGGTACTTCCATGTGTATAAAAGCACAAGGGGAGGAGGCCCCTAGTCCAAGTATCATAACATAGGAGGGTGAACTTGGGCTGGGGGGAAGGGGAAATGGTCCTATCCGATGTGGGTGTGCCAGAGGCTACGATTTTAGCTTTATTTGAAAGTAAAGTCTAAAGTGTGCCTCTCTTCTCGTGAAAGGGAGCTAGCGGTACCGGAAAAACTTCCTTCACTTCATGCTAGCTACAATTAACATATCCACCACTTGAATGATTCTAGACGTTTTACAGCAAAAGAAAGCATGCAAGAAAGGTGTATCCAATTAAAAATATACATTTGTATTACAATTTAATTTAAAACTGCTTGTAGTCTTTTGAAAAACAAACTGCTTGTATTCTTCTGTAAAATAGAAAAAAAATGTCTTGCATTCAATGCTATTTTTATAAATGTTTCGCTCAAATTTCTGCATGTTTCCCTTTTTATATATGTTTCAAATTAAAATAATATTGATTATCTAATTCTTTTATATTTTGTTCATCTATTTTAATTTGAAGAACATTATCATCTTCAACTATGCAATTTCAAGTTGTTCTTGTTCAGAATTAAATCTATAACAATGTAAGAATAACAATTGTAATAAAAATTAGACCATAACATGCCATTAAACATTAAACTCACGTCAAACATAAAAGTTTACAAGGTTATGATTTTTATTCAAATTTTTCCCCTATATTAAAAAACTGAAATCAATAGAATTAAATTTGTAGAAAGGTTATTGTATATTGATTTTATTTAAATGACACTCAAAAATAAAAAGGGAAAAACGCATATTTATTAAATTGATACTATTCATCTTTTTCTTTTTTAAAAGTATAATAATTCATCATTTTATTACAAATTATTAAAGTTATTTTATTGGTTAAAATCATTTGGGTTCCGATACCCAACTAAAATGATAGGATATATAAGAATGTACCTTAAAAAAATTGATTTTAAAAGAGATCAAATTGTAAAACTAGTTTATAATTGTTGTTGTACCCCAAATTTTACCCCTTAGATGTCATATCATCTTGCGCCTACATTTAGACCCCAATCATGTATGCATTGTTAACTAACCATTTCATTTTAGCAAGTGTTTCTTTTTATTGTGAAAGATAGGGTTTACATAAAAAGGACAAGATCTTCCTAAGACATTTTTTTGACCTCCAAGTGCAACTATTTGAATCTACGTGCATCCAAGAAGTCTTTCTCAACAAGAAATCAAGTGTTATATCAAGACAAGTCAACCATTGTCTTACATGTGAAGCAAAAGGTGATCCCAAGCCTTGAGACAACATTTCATGTGTTGGTGGACATCCTTGGAGTCCACCTATGAGTCTTGAAAAAACCTTCTTTTGAGTGCAAGAATTTTTATTTGGATAAATATTCACCAAAGTGCAACATCTCAAATTGGTGTCAAGGAAGGTTTAAAATTTGGTAACTTAGGATTTTCTAAGAATGTTTGTGTGACATTTTCTTTTTTGTTCACGGACATGTGACTTATTCCAATTTCCATGGGGTCCAAAAATGTTGTCATTTGAATTAAGGTCATAAAGTTGAAAGTCTAAAGTAGTATTCACGTAAAGTTGTATCAGCAAGGCATTAGGCACTTAATCCATCTCATGTGCCTCATATTATTATTTAAAAAATCTGGAGATGCTTTGCTTGTAAAACAATTTTCGTGAAGTCACTAAATGCTACCTCTTTGAGCTTACCCTCTCCTGACGAAGCCAAAAGCTTTCTGGGACCCCATAGTGGATTGATGAAATAAAATGGCTCAGCACAAGAGACTTGTGTTCATGATCAGAGAATCCGTAATTCTCAATTCCTACTATTACCTCTTTTTACTTTCTCTCTCATGGCACAGTAAAAAGGTTTTTTGGAATGGATATTAAAGGATGAAAGGAGCAGACCTGCACCATGTCCTCCACTGCATTTGTTCATCAGATGAAGCATAACAATCTCGAAGGTTGGCTGAGATCAACGGTTGAAAAGAGTGCTACACAAACCCTAATTTTTTCTCCTGTGGACAAATCGATTACCCACTGCATCTCCCAGGCACGGACCATTTTGTTTGCCTATAAAAGGAGACCACTTCTCCTTTGTTCAAGACACCAGAAATGACCAAGAAAATTTCTCTCTACTTCTCCCTTCCATATTCCTGCAAGTAACCTTTAAAAACTTGCAAAGGAATTCACCACTTTTCAATCCTCCTGTAAACACTTCAAACCCTCAAACCTCCAACATCTTAACCACCAAAGCTCGTGTTTCTTTCTGAGAGGGTTGGCTCTGTAGCAGTTGAGGAAGGAAAGCACATCCACCATTTCCAGAAACCCGTACCTGTGAAGAAGCAGTGGACTCTCTCCACTAGGTATCACTCTATTTCACTCTGTTTTTATACACGATACTCCTTTGTTTCATATTTGCACCATACTTTAATCATATTTGTTATCTCATTATTGTCTGATTCCATGATCATTCTGCTCCATATTGTTATCATGTTTGTTATATTTGTTGTTGTCTGATTATTGCTTGTTTCTGTGATGAAATCATCAATATGTTAGTTTCATTTTGTTAATCCTCAACTGGGTTCGTATTCGTTTGAAAGAAAAATGAACAAAAAATAAAAGAATTAAAGTGGCGCTCGCCATGCTAACGTAGTGGCTCCCGCCATACCACTAACCCACCAAATAAAAAAATAATAACACACACATACAGGTGGCGCAAGCCACCTTGTAACACACACACACAGGTGGCGCAAGTCACCTTGTAACACACACACAGGTGGCGCAAGCCACCTTGTTACACACACTAGGTGGCGCAAGCCACTTTGTTGCACACACTGAGTGGCGCAAGCCACTCTTTAACTGGCACCCGCCACTCTTTCTTTTTATCTTTTTTATTTTTTGTTTTTTATTTATTCATTTTTACCACTTGTTTTTTATCTTATCTAAAAACAATAACAATAAAAATAAAAATATGCCTAACTTCTTCTTTTTTTTTCATCCTTAGACTTTTGTAAGGAAAACCAATTATTGTTTCTTAAAGACGTTAAAAGATTTTCTTTGGGATATTTTGTAACTTACGAAATTTTGTTTACAAACTGCTTCCTAATTGTATCATGAGAATGTTGTTTTGGTTTTTCTGGGTTCTGATTGTTAAGTTGCATGATTTCAAATACATTTGTTTTCAAACCGTGAAAATGCTTTTTTGCCAAACTTGGTATATGTATGTGACCACTGACTTTAAAATAAGTTATTTTGGAAGTATTGTTGTGATTCATGAGGCCTTGTGTCCTAACTTTAATAAACCTTACCATGAGAATGTTGTTTGTTTTTTTTTGTTCTCTGTTGAGATTGCATGACCTAAATCCAATTGTTTCTTGTGCCTTCCCAGCCTTGTTTGACATATTCATGTGACTACTGATTTTGATTGGAGTTTTCTGTGAAGTGTGTTTGCTTTGTGAAGTTTTGTTTCCTGACTTTAACAAAATCTTACCATGAAATGTTGTTTGTTTTGCTCTCTGTTGATAAGTTGCATGACTCCAAATGCATTTGATTCAAATTGTGAATGCCTTCTCTGCCATACTTGTCACATTTATTTGATCACTTACTCTTACTGTTTGCTATGTTTACATTTAAAAGTTCACTCCATGTGTTGATTAAATGGTTACTGTTTGGAATTCTTGAACTCATATGTTTCATTATATTTCAACCCCACTGTAACTCTAGTTTACAAGATGTTACTCTTCCCCTTCCTTCCAAAGGAAAAGTTTTTCTATTGACCTCAAAGTCATAGAAAGCTCATTACTACCTTTGACCTCATAGTCATAGGCATCCTTTAACCTTTGACCTCATAGTCAGAGGAACCTCTCATGGCCTCATAGTCATAGAGTTACATCCTACCTTTGACCTCATAGTCATAGGCATCCTTTAACCTTTGACCTCATAGTCATAGGAACCTCTCATGGCCTCATAGTCATAGAGTTACATCTTACCTTTGACCTCATAGTCATAGGAAGCCCTTGACCTCATAGTCATTGGCAATATCTTTGACCTTTGACCTCATAGTCATAGGAACCTCTCATGGCCTCATAGTCATAGAGTTACATCTTTAACCCTTGGCCTCATAGCCATCTTACCTTTGACCTCATAGTCTTAGGTAGCCTTTGACCTCATAGTCATAGGCAAGCTTTGACCTCATAGTCATAGCCATCCTCCATTGACTTCATAGTCATGGAAAAGTCTCTCTATTGACCTCAAAGTCATAGATAGCTCATTATTGTCCTTTGACCTCATAGTCATAGGATTCCCTCTTGACCTCATAATCATAGGGCCATCTTTAACCTTTGACCTCATAGTCATAGGTAAGCTTTGACCTCATAGTCATGGCCACTCCCTCTTGACCTCATAATCATAGGGTCATCTTTAACCTTTGACCTCATAGTCATGGCCACTCCCTCTTGACCTCATAGTCATAAGGCCATCTTTAACCTTTGACCTCATAGTCATAGGCAAGCTTTGACCTCATTGTCATGGCCACCCTTCCTTGACCTCATAGTCATAGGATTACCTCTTGACCTCATAGTCATAGAGACACCTCATTCCCCTTTGACCTCATAGTCATAGGATCTTATCTTGGCCTCATAGCCATCTTACCTTTGACCTCATAGTCATAAGATATCACCTTGGCCTCATAGCCATCTTCCAACCTTGACCTCATAGTCATAAAAAGAGTCTCTATTGACCTCATAGTCATAGATAGCTCATTACCATCTTGACCTCATAGTCATCTTACCATCTTGGCCTCATAGTCATCTTGACCTCACAGTCATCTTACCATCTTGACCTCATAGTCATCTTGACCTCATAGTCATCTTACCATCTTGACCTCATAGTCATCTTGACCTCATAATCATCTTACCATCTTGACCTCATAGTCATCTTGACCTCATAGTCATCTTACCATCGTGACCTCATAGTCATCTTGGCCTCATAGTCATCTTACCATCTTGACCTCATAGTCATCTTACCATCTTGGCCTCATAGTCATTTTACCACCTTGACCTCATAGTCATAGGTAGCATCTTCTCTAGACCTCATAGCCATAGGCCTCATAGCCATTCACCTACAACTTAGACTTAGAGAGTTTCTTAAACTCTATATGAGCTCATACTCATCCCCCCGCGGAACTTTGGCCATAGTCAATGGTTCCTCTTCCACCCTTAGTTAGGTGAACTACGGTTGCTCTGATTCTTCTGTCAGATACGTAGGCACAAGATGCGGCGTCTTGGCGAGCAAACTTAATGTATATACCCTTAGGTCTTTACCTTATCCTTAGCAAGCAAACATAATACAACATAAACTAAACAAGAGGTTCCTGTAGAGTACTACAGATACTTAGGGTGCTAATATCTTCCCTTTGTATAACCAACCCCCGAACCTTAGATCTCCCCCCTTAGGTTTTCTCGATCTTGAACCTTTCCTTTGGATAAATCAAAGTCGGTGGTGAATTCAAAGAAATGTGATGCAAGTTAATTAATAGCTTGTTATCCGATTCTCACCGCAACAATTGTAAACTGGTTATAAACTAGTTTATAAAAACAAACTGGTTCTAAATTAGTTTTAAACTGAATTGAAACCATTTTAGCAGTTAACTGCAATTTTATTGAAATGGTTATTGTAAACTGAATTGAACCATAAATGTGGTTTGGTTCAGTGCAGTTCATAAACCACGAACACCCCTAGTCTTGACTACATATGCAATCAAACACACACACATAAAAGTTTTTTCAAACCCTCTCTGATTTTAATAAAATTTCTTTAAAAACATATCAAGACTCGTATGGAATTGACTAAGAAGCATTTCTAATCAATTGGGGAAGCTTTTACATTACCTAATCATTAAGTGCATGGTCTAATCGATTAATGCATGATAAATAACCTCTTAATCGATTAGAAAATCTTTTAATCGATCAAACCATGTAGTCATTTTAAGATTTCCTTTTATGGATTAGGATTGTTGTATTTTTAAAGATTTTAATCAATTATCAGCTAGGATTGATCGATTAAATCAATCAATTGGCTTATGGATCATTTCCTTTTTTATCCAAATTGTTTCCTATATAAAGAAGACTTCTCCTCATTTAATTTTGTGCTGATATTCTTTTATCCTTCTTTTATTCTCTCTATTTTTATATTTTCTTTTCATAAAAATCGCCGTAGTACTAAAAGACCAAAAAGTCCTTGTGAGAGTTGTGTTGTATTTGATGTAGTGATTAAAGTGTTTTATTCAAGAGTGTGATTTTTTTGTGAATTGATATTTCTAAATAACTTAAAAGTTGCAAGCTAAATCTAATAAAATATTAGGTGAAGGTTCTTGATCTTAGCCTATGTAAAAGCTTTGTTTGATTTTTGGAAGGTTTGTGGGTTGACTTTATAAAAGCTCAAGTCTGACATTAGTGGAACTCTCAAGAAGAAACTCTTTGTAACAAGAGTGGTCCAAATAGATAGGTCAAACCTTTATAAATATCTATTGCACTCTCTCTAAAATTTTCTCTCTTTAATTTGTGTTGATTATTTTATTTTTGTTGCATATCTCTCTTCATCTTAGAATTACATTTTGGAATAAATCTCACTAAGAAAGAGAGTCCATACATTTTCTCTCGTATCAAAAGATGTAATGCCCACATATATATACATGCATCAAATCATATATTATACATGAAAAGTACGTTTAGTACTGAAATATACAATAAGTTCTTAGTAAACACATTATACATATACATGCCCAAAAAGCCTAATACAAAAAAAACTACGACATAGTATATCTACAAGATGTTTCAAAAGACAAAACACTAAGAACTAGATCACTAAGGATCTCAAAACTCCACAACGGAAGCAAAGCCATCAGATAAGTAAGGATAATCACACGGCCTTATCCTTACCCTTCGCGGAACCTGCAGTACCTGTGATGTAAACAACAACAGTGGGGTGAGATACATCAAATCTCAGTGAGTTCCCTATCTTAAAGTCCTCTCGGCTCTACAAGGTTCTACTAAACCTAACTCAAGTCAAAAGGAAGGGGAGTGACTTTGAGTACACACACTACAAAAGTATCCACACTGGTGAGCCTGTTAACTCACACTAGTACCGAAGTACGTCCCGAGCCTGTTAGCTCAAGATTCTTACAAATCAATAACCATACCAAGGCATCCCCTTTTCCCGTCCGCTTCTACGTCTAGAAGACGACCCGAGTCATGGATCCTCGAAATTACTTGGCATACGAAATGGATTCGAGAACAACGGCCTGTTAGCCGTGAACCGTCACTTCTCATGGCCTGTTAACCATCACAAGTCTCTACCCTTAGGTTCCATTCGTACTATACGCGGGAATCAAACCTGCCAAGTAATGGTGCATATGTTTTAGAGGAGCTCGAGACCCATGAAACGCACTATAAAAAATAACCGGTTATGATTACACAATACACACGCCTCGGCCTTACTAGCACGAGCGTCGACACTATGTCATTCACACTTTCCGACATAGTTTAGGGTAATGGTTCTCACTCTTCTTATTCCATATTTTAGCATGCATACATATTTAACAACAATTACACACCATCAAACGCTAAAAATCAACAAACGACGCTATTCTCAAAATCCCGACATAATTAAATCGGCCAACAACTTTAAAACCATTTTCATAAGAAAGTACATTCTGTTAGCTTTCCAATGATATCAAGAATATTAAAAATGGATAACCGAGTCAAAAGTTAAGGACATAACCAAAAATAGTATCGCGAGAAAACACAAGTGTGCAATTTTCCTGACCGTACGCGTATTGCCTTGTGCCATACGCGTACCGCCCATCTGGCTCGCCCAGCCATACGCGTATTGCCCAAGGTGATACGCGTATGGGCAGAGCTGTTTTCCTTTGAAAATTTCCATTTTTTCCTCCAATACGCGTACCATTCATGCCATACGCGTACCGCCAAGCCCCATACGCGTATGGGCAGTGGAAATCTGCAGAATTTTCCTGCAGAATTTTTTCTGCTACGGGTTCCCCAAAATCCAACTTTTTACAACCCCAAGCATCAAAACATGATATAATCATAATAACCAGTATAACATACAATCAAAGGTCAAATTTCAGCAGTTAGATTTAGATTCTATGGTAAAAATTCCACATTTCCTAACAATATCAAATAACTCTAAAACTCAATAAAACCTTAATCTAAAGAGTCTAACTAGAACCCACCTGGATTACAAGATGAGGAGATTGAAACTGAGATGAAAAGATTGGAGATTGGTTGATGATCCAAGTTCTTGAGCTCTTGGGAGAATTTCCTCTTCTTCCTCTTCCTTTTCCTTTCTTTCTTTTCTTTTTCTCTAAGTCTTTCTATCTTTGACCAAATAAGGAAAGGAAAAGAAAATATACAAGAACAATTAATTGGTAACACTATTAATTATCCAAATTATCTCCAATGCACCAATTAATAAAATTCCAAGTTTAGATAATATTAAATCTAATCAATCCGAGTTCGTCAGTTTACTCTAATTATTTCATCCAATAATTGCTCAGAGTACCCCGGAACCTAGTTGATCATACTAATATTATCCAAAACGTTCACAAAATTTATGGGGTATTACATCCTCCCCCCCTTAAATAGAATTCTCCCACGAATTTAAAACAATTACCTGAAGAGATGAGGATAAACCTCCAACATTTCCGATTCCAATTCCCAAGTTGCATCGCCTGGATGCGTCTCGTCCCACTGGACCTTAACAAGAGGAATCTCTTTATTCCGTAACACTTTAGTTTCTCTTCCTGCGATACGACTCGGTTGAGGCTCAAATGTCAAATCAGCTTCTATCTCAATTGTATCTGGTAAAACTGGCTGAAAAGGATCTGGAACAAATTTTCGAAGCTGAGACACATGAAAAACGCTGTGCATCTCTGACAGAGAAGGCGGTAAGGCTAATCTGTAAGCTACTTCCCCAATTCTTTCCAAAATCTGATACGGTCCTACGTATCGTGGACTTAATTTCCGCGATTTAAATGGTCCTTTCAATCTCAATCTCGGAGTAACCTTCAAAAATACATGATCACCCTCATCAAACTCTAACGGTCTCCTACGGTTGTCCGCATAGCTTTTCTGACGGTCTTGGGTTTGTTTGATCTTTTCCCGAATCATTCTAATCTTTTCCGTGGTCTCGTGAATAATCTCGGGTCCTAAAATCCTATCATCGCCAACCTCCGTCCAACACAATGGCGTTCGACACTTCCTACCATACAACGCCTCATAAGGTGCCATACCAATGCTTGCATGATAACTATTATTATAAGAGAATTCGATCAACGGCAACAGTTCTCTCCAATTTCCCCCACTTCCAAGCACACAAGCTCTTAACATGTCTTCCATGGTTTGTATTGTCCGTTCCGTCTGACCGTCTGTTTGTGGATGATTCGACGTACTCAAACATAACTTCGTTCCCATGGCTTGTTGAAAAGCTCTCCAAAATCTAGAAGTAAATTTTGGATCTCTATCCGAAACAATACTAGTAGGAATACCATGCAATCTCACTATCTCTGAAATAAACAACCTTGCGAGATGACTCGCCTTGTAGGTAGTCTTCACAGCTAAGAAATGCGCAGATTTTGTTAACCGGTCCACAATTACCCAAATTGAATCATAACCACCTTGCGCACGCGGTAATCCCACTGCGAAGTCCATCGAAATACTATCCCATTTTCACATCGGAATTTCTAAAGGTTGTAACAAGCCACCCGGCCTTTGGTGCTCAATCTTCACTTGCTGGCACACCGCACATTCCGACACAAACACCGCAATATCTCTTTTCATCCCAGACCACCAATAGTCCCTCTTTAAATCTTGATACATCTTCGAAGCACCAGGATGTATAGTAAAAGTACCCTTATGCACTTCCTCCAAAATCCTTCATTTTAGCTCCGTATTGTCCGGAACACAAATCCTTTGGTTAAACGAAATGACTTCGTCGGTAGCTCGCACAAAACCCGGTTGATTCAACAATTCTTGTAACTTCTCATCCAACCCTTGCTCTTGTTGGATTTCTTCCCTGAGAGTAGAGATGATATTCAAATTCCCCATAACTACACAATCAGGAGTCCAATTAAATTGAAGATTTAGATCTCTAAACTTTTCCATTAAGGCATACTCTAACATCATCAACTCGGCACTATGCAACTCTTTCCTGCTTAAAGCATCCGCTACCTTGTTCGCTTTACCTGGATGGTACTTTAGTTCCAAATCATAATCCTTCAAATACTCCATCCACCTCCATTGACGCATATTCAATTCTTTCTGATCAAATAAGTACTTTAAGCTCTTGTGGTCACTAAACATCTTAAAACGTACACCATACAAATAGTGACGCCACACTTTCAATGTAAAAACAACTGCCGCCAATTCTAAATCATGCGTCGGGTAATTATCTTCATGTACTTTCAACTGTCGCGAAGCGTAAGCCACTACATATCCATTATGCATTAACACTCCGCCTAAACCCTTCTTCGATGCATCGCAATATACCTCATAGGACTTGCTAGGATCGGGAATAACCAAAACAGGAGCGGTAGTCAATCTCTCCTTCAAACTCCTAAAACTTCTTTCACAAGATGAATCCCACTCATATGAATAATCCTTCTGAGTAAGTCTCGTCAATGGTAAAGCCAACTGTGAAAATCCCTTGATAAACCTTCTGTAGTAACCTGCTAATCCCAAGAAACTCCTAACTTCGGAAACATTTGTCGGTCTCTCCCAATTAATCACTGCTTCAACTTTTGATGGATCGACCGCCACACCTCCCTGGGATATGACATGGCCAAGGAAATTAACCTCAGACATCCAAAACTCACACTTACTTAATTTAGCAAACAGTTGCTTCTCTTGCAAGATGGATAAAACGATCCTTAGGTGTTCACCGTGCTCTTGAGGATCACGAGAATAAATAAGAATGTCATCAATGAAAATCACCACAAATTGGTCCAAGTAAGGTTGAAATGTCCGATTCATGTAATCCATGAAAACTGCCGGAGCATTTGTCACACCAAAAGGCATTACCAAAAATTCATAATGACCATAACGGGTTCTGAACGCGGTCTTGGGTATATCTGCACTCTTCACCCGAATCTGATGATAACCCGACCGTAAGTCAATCTTCGAGAACACGCAGGCTCCTTTCAATTGATCTAACAGGTCGTCTATCCTTGGTAACGGGTATTTATTCTTGATGGTGACCTTATTCAACTGACGGTAATCAATACACAATCGCATGCCACCATCCTTTTTCTTTACTAAAAACACTGGAGCTCCCCAGGGTGAAACACTGGGTCAAACAAAATGCTTGGCCAATAGTTCTTCCAACTGATCCTTTAGTTCTCTCAATTCAAGTGGTGCCATCTGATACGGAGAAACGGATATTGGAGCCGTTCCCAGTATCAGGTCAATAGAGAATTCCACTTCCCGCTCCGGAGGAAGAGAAGTGATATCCTCGGGGAAAACTTCAGGAAAATCACAAACTACCGGGATACTCAGAACTGGAATGCTATTACACTACTCCTTAGTAAGAATCATAAGAACAGATTTTTCTTCCTCAAACAAGAAATTAATCATTCCAACCGTACCTTCTAAAATAGTAGTTAACACATCCTTCGGAGTAGCTTCGGTAGATGGGATAATAATTAACTTCTCTTTGCAACCGATAAAAACCGAATTAGCTGAAAGCCAATCCATTCCCAGAACAACATCCACTTTCTTAAGAGGCAAACAAATAAGATCGATCTGGAAAATTCTTTCATTCACTGACAAAACACAATTCTCACACATCAACGGTGTCTCAACTATCTCATCCATGGCAGTAGTAACCACCATAGGAGGAAATAAAGGAACAGCTTGCAACCCAAGTCGCTTCACACAACGCGTGGACACAAAAGAATGAGTTGCCCCATAATCAAATAAAACAAAACAAGGATGTCCATTTACGAAACACGTACCCGCAATCAAGGAGTTATCACCCTTTGTCTTTTTTGCATCCAAGGTATACACTCGGCCGGTATTCTTCCCTTGTGCCTGATTTCTACCCTGAGGACAATCCTTCGCCATGTGGCCCACCTTATTACACTGATAACATCTTATTCCCTCCAAACTACACCTACCATAATGATTACGTCCACACATACGACATACCGGAGGCACACTAGTTCTAGAACCCTGAGCTTGCTTCCCTTTAAAGGATTGTTGCTTTGGTCTAACCTGTTGATTCGATCTTCCACGGTCACTTTGAGTTGCCCTGCTCAAATCTCCTTCCATTTGTACCTTTTTCAAACTATGTTCCGCAACATAACACTGTCGTAATAATTCAGCATAGCTAGTAAACTCTCTCTGAGATACACTGTGTGAAATTTCAGCCCTTAAACCAAATAGAAACTGATCAATCTTCCACCTCTCATCAGGAGCATACATAGCTTGTCTCGAATAAGCAGCCATAACCTCGAACTTTTCAGCATAAGAAGCCACAGATAAGTTACCTTGTCTCAATTGTTGAAATTCGAATTCCTTCTGAGACCTCAAGGAACTTGGAAAGTATTTCTCCATAAAAATTACCTTAAACTGTTCCCACACCTTCGGTACCTCTTGAATTGTCATTAAGGCTGAAGCACTTTCCCACCACCTCATGGCAGGACCCTTCAACAAGTGGGAAGCAAAGACCACCTTGTTTTCCTCACTGCACTGAACTATTAGGAAAATCCGTTCCATACCTGATATCCACTCATGAGCCTTTACTGGATCTAACCCTCCTTGAAATTCCGAAGGATTCATACAGATGAAATCCCTGAAGGTTCCCCCTGCAGCTTCTAGTACCACCATCGGAGGATGCACACCACCAGCCATTTGCTGTACCATTTGTTGCACAAACTGATTCTGTTGTTGCTGCATCTGTTGCATAAATTGGTACAAAGGTGCATTTCCCTCGTCGCCCGGCAGATTAGTCCCTGCTGGAGTGGTTCTTGGTCTACCACGGTTGTTTCTGCGCTTGTCAGCCATGTTCCTGAATTTCATACAGATAGGATTAAGTTGATCAGACTCAATACCATAAATATAACAGACAAGACCAATGGCGACACGTCGCATATGAAACAGAAAGTAAACTTATTCTATTTCATGGCTAGGTCGAGGATACGACCTGCTCTGATACCAACTGTAATGCCCACATATATATACATGCATAAAATCATATATTATACATGAAAAGTACGTTTGGTACTGAAATATACAATAAGTTCTTAGTAAACACATTATACATATACATGCCCAAAAAGCCTAATACAAAAAAACTACGGCATAGTATATCTACAAGATGTTTCAAAAGACAAAACACTAAGAACTAGATCACTAAGGATCTCAAAACTCCACAACGGAAGCAAAGCCATCAGATAAGTAAGGATAATCACACGGTCTTATCCTTACCCTTCGCGGAACCTGCAGTACCTGTGATGTAAACAACAACAGTGGGGTGAGATACATCAAATCTCAGTGAGTTCCCTATCTTAAAGTCCTCTCGGCTCTACAAGGTTCTACTAAACCTAACTCAAGTCAAAAGGAAGGGGAGTGACTTTGAGTACACACACTACAAAAGTATCCACACTGGTGAGCCTGTTAACTCACACTAGTACCGAAGTACGTCCCGAGCCTGTTAGCTCAAGATTCTCACAAATCAATAACCATACCAAGGCATCCCCTTTTCCCGTTCGCTTCTACGTCTAGAAGACGACCCGAGTCATGGATCCTCGAAATTACTTGGCATACGAAATGGATTCGGGAACAACGGCCTGTTAGCCGTGAACCGTCACTTCTCATGGCCTGTTAACCATCACAAGTCTCTACCCTTAGGTTCCATTCGTACTATACGCGAGAATCAAACCTGCCAAGTAATGGTGCATATGTTTCAGAGGAGCTCGAGACCCATGAAACGCACTATCAAAAATAACCGGTTATGATTACACAATACACACGCCTCGGCCTTACTAGCACGAGCGTCGACACTATGTCATTCACATTTTCCGACATAGTTTAGGGTAATGGTTCTCACTCTTCTTATTCCATATTTTAGCATGCATACATATTTAACAACAATTACACACCATCAAACGCTAAAAATAACAAACGACGCTATTCTCAAAATCCTGACATAATTAAATCGGCCAACAACTTTAAAACCATTTTCATAAGAAAGTACATTCTGTTAGCTTTCCAATGATATCAAGAATAATAAAAACGGATAACCGAGTCAAAAGTTATGGACATAACCAAAAATAGTATCGCGAGAAAACACAAGTGTGCAATTTTCCTGACCGTACGCGTATTGCCTTGTGCCATACGCGTACCGTCCATCTGGCTCCCCCAGCCATACGCGTATTGCCCAAGGTGATACGCGTATGGGCAGAGCTATTTTCCTTTGAAAATTTCCATTTTTTTCCTCCAATACGCGTACCATTCATGCCATACGCGTACCGTCAACCCCCATACGCGTATGGGCAGTGGAAATCTGCAGAATTTTCCTGCAGAATTTTTTCTGCTACGGGTTCCCCAAAATCCAACTTTTTACAACCCCAAGCATCAAAACATGATATAATCATAATAACCAGTATAACATACAATCAAAGGTCAAATTTCAGCAGTTAGATTTAGATTCTATGGTAAAAATTCCACATTTCCTAACAATATCAAATAACTCTAAAACTCAATAAAACCTTAATCTAAAGAGTCTAACTAGAACCCACCTGGATTACAAGATGAGGAGATTGAAACTGAGATGAAAAGATTGGAGATTGGTTGATGATCCAAGTTCTTGAGCTCTTGGGAGAATTTCCTCTTCTTCCTCTTCCTTTTCCTTTCTTTCTTTTCTTTTTCTCTAAGTCTTTCTATCTTTGACCAAATAAGGAAAGGAAAAGAAAATATACAAGAACAATTAATTGGTAACACTATTAATTATCCAAATTATCTCCAATGCACCAATTAATAAAATTCCAAGTTTAGATAATATTAAATCTAATCAATCCGAGTTCGTCAGTTTACTCTAATTATTTTATCCAATAATTGCTCAGAGTACCCCGGAACCTAGTTGATCATACTAATATTATCCAAAACGTTCACAAAATTTATGGGGTATTACAAAAGATCTAGAGAGCTTCGGAAGAAATAAAGTTAATTTTGATTTCATAAAGAACTAAGGGGAAGAAATCCTTTAAAAATTAATTATTGTTTGGTAAGAGGTAAGCCACTTAATAGATAATGAACTCGGAAAACTCTAGTTATTCTTTTGACAAGTGCTAAATTATCGTTTTAATACTTTCAGTTTATGGGTCTTTTCAACAATCACACGCCATCAGAAGGTTATGGGTCTGAGGAATTATAATCTTCAAGACAACGGGATCTTAGAGCAAAGCGCACATGTTGAGCATGCATACCAAACTTGAGTGCAACAAAATTCTCGCAAACAAACCCATCAGAGGGAGATGTATGGTTGTATATCTTACTTAAATGTTCCTCTAAGTGTTTATGTTTCATCAGGTAAGTCATACATTTTTATGATCTATTATTTATGTGATCTACGTGCTTGTGTTATTTTCCCGCCTTTTTATTATACCAAATAGGGAGAGTTATACTCTAAAGGAGATAAGTGTGTACTCTCTTTATCTGTGAGGGGGAGTTTAATCACTTAATATCTTTACCCATTTTTTTATTTTTTTACCACCGCTTTGATAGATGTGTTTCCATCATCAAAAAGGGAGAGAATATGAATCTATGTACTCGCAGCTAAAACCGCCAATTAGTTTTGATGATGTCAACTGATGAAGCGTCTTTGAATATAACAACCCCATAAGTTAAACGGCTTTTGGATGTTGAGAGTTCTTTATAACTAAGGAGTTGATTTCAATTGTCAAGTAAAGCTTATGATTATGTCACATGATCAAGAAGATATCTCAAGCCTCATTAATCACACAATTCAAAAATCCAATTAAAGTGTTAATCAAATTGTTGAGTCAATCAGAGGATCTTGTAATATAAAAAGGGAGAAAGTGTGAAAGCTCATTTGATCCAGTGTTTAGCGACTTGAATTACTGATACAATCACACACACACACACATAAAAGTTTTTCAAACCTTCTATAATTTCATAAAACTTCTAGAAAAACCTATCAAGGCTTGTTTGAAAATAATTAAGAAGTATTTCTAATCAATTGATGGAATTTTTACACTACTAATTAATTAAGGACTTGGTCAAATCGATTAGAGTAGTATAAATGACATCTTAATCGATTAGAAAAGCTTTTAATTGATTAAACTATGTAGTCGTTTTAGGATTTCCTTTTTGAATTGAATTGTTGTATTTTGAAAGCTTTTAATCGATTACCAACTAGAATTAATTGATTAAATCAATAAATTGGATCATGGATCATTTCATTTTTTAGTCAATTTTTTCCTACATAAGGAAGGTTTCTCCACTTTTCATTTTGCACCAAAATTCCGAATATAAATCTCTCTATACTTCTTTTACACACTCTGTTTTTATATATTCTTTTCACGAGAATTGTCGTAATGCTAAAAGACCGAAAATCACTTATGAAAGTTGTGGTGTATTAAGTTATGTGATTAAATTACATTATTCAATAGTGTTATTCTCTTGTGTATTGTATTTGTAAAGAACGTAAAGGTTGCAAGCTTAACTCAGGAAAAGCTTGTGTAAAGGTTCTTTAGCTTAACCTGTGTAAAAGTTTTGTTTGATTGTTGAAAGGTTTCCTTGTAAAAGCTCAAGTATGATTTAGTAGATTTTTCAAAAAAAAAACTGTTAGCGGAAAGAGTAAGCCAAGTGATTAGTGTAACACCCTTTTCTACCCCCACAAATGTTGCAGCAGAAACAACTCAATTATCAGAGTAAAACATCAAAAATACCTCAAAGGATGCACATTTCTCATTTAAATCAAAATAATACACTTGCCCTGTAAGCAAAGGGTTTCTTTTTCTCAAAATAAATCAAAAGCCTTCACATGGCAGCGGAACTCAAAATTTTCAAATAAAAAGGTTTTCATTCAACATCATAATAATCAAAAAGGTTTTTAATAAAATCCCTCAAAATAGGCAGAAGATCCACCATAACCACAAATACTCAAAAAGGTTCTCAAAATGAAACCATATCATCAAATAACAGCAAAAATAAGGAAACAACATAGTTCGACTCAAAGGACCCCAACCCGATGTTACGCTATCAGAGCAAGACCCTCTAAATTGACCAAAAGCAAATAAACTTCAAGGTCCTCGAAGGCATCCACGGCTAAACCTGATCACCTGCACGTTACCCACATGGACGCAACATTCAAACAGGCAGGGTGAGTAAACAATTTCATAGTAATCATTATAAAACAAGATATACATAAAATGGTATTATCTTCATATACGACATCATCCGGGTCATCATCAAGGAAAACATCAGGAAGCACCATATCACAAATTCAACAATGCCACCTAAAATGCAATGCATAACAAGACTCATGCATGTGGTACCAATCGTCATAATCGATGGACACTAGGCCATCACCCTCCAAAGATCCCCGTCAATAGGATCGATTCCTCTTAGGAACCGGAGCACGTCATAATTACCTCATATCCGCACAATGAGAATGAAGCGTCGTCATAGAGTATGCATATGAATGCATGATACACAAACATAAATAATCATCATCATTAAAACATCATTATGTGCATCATCATTCATCAAAACATCACGTTTGTCATGTCGTCATTTATTCATCAAAACATCATGCGTCATTGTCTTATCATCATACATCATACATAAACAACTCATGGTCATCAATATACGCCATAGTAATTCATATCGTCAAGTAATCATCATACATTAAATATACACAGTTCATAATCATCAATATTCTCATGAAATTCATCTCATCAAGCACTCGTCAAAACATCACGAAATCATCACGTCATAATCATCATTAACGTCACTAACATCATGGTAAAACATCATAAAAATCCGAGCATCAAAACATCAAAACAACACAGCAACATAAACAGAATTTCGCGAACAACAGACGTTCGCTCCAGGGTTCGCTAGGCGAACCAGTTCGCTAAAAGCTTCGCTTGGCGAAGCGGCCAGCGAATCCCCCAGACACCACACTAAGACACTAGAAAGCACCCTCTGTCATACTCGCTGGGTTATTTGTTGGGCGAAGCTATTCGCTAATTCATTCGCTTAGCGTGACTTCCAGCGAATCCCCACGTCCACTCCAGAATCATCTCAGTACCTACACTCATGTTATCGTACACTCGCTGCGCTGTTTGCTTTGCGAACCTTGGCGAACATTCGCCTAGCGAAGCGATGGTTCGCTTAGCGAACCTGCGATTATAGAAAATCGCTGCTACGCACCAGTGGTTCCACAGCCTCAAAGGTACCTGCGATTACAACTCCAAATGACCCAAAAACATCCCTATAACAGTTCTAATGCATCACGGAAATCATCGGCATAAAACCTACATCTATTAGGTCGATTCAGGACACTGCGGGAACCTTAAATTCCCTAAACCTTCACAAAACCCCAATTTCCCTTACGGCCCTTACAATCCTCTTTTCCACAGGGTCAAAACAACGTCGACAGGGAATCAGCCCCAAAGTTTATTTCATCCGATTAAACTCAACCCTTAATAATCGATTCACAAAATACCCTCAAAATCATCAATTCATCACAAAACCCCACAAACCCTCAAACACAAAACATCCACTTCAATTACATCGAATCCTATAATGAAAACAATGAAAGGTAATTACTCCCCATACCTTAGATTGTTAATCCGAAGTGTTCTCTCTTGAGCCTTTGGAAACCTTCACGAAATCCTCGTCTTTTCCCTTTTTCCTCAGAGCTCTCCTTCTTTTCACGTTCTAACAAAAAAGAACCCTATTCTCAAAATCCTCCTTTTATATTCACTTTAACCCTTGGGCCTCAAAATTGGGCTTTCTCCATAATGCCCTCACTAATTCCCCTTAAATGTCCACTTTACCCTTAACTCCTCTAATACTATTTAAAATAAATAATAATACAATATATTCCGTAATACATACTATTATTTAATTAAATAACCAAAACTTCACAAAACACTGACATCGACACGAATCACCAAAGTTCACAGAAATTCACGAATATAATATTTAAATAAATATTTGTCACACCCCAAATTTTGACCACTCAGATTTCCCATCATTGTGAAAATCATCATCACAATATGGAGGAACCATCATACCTCATTAGTCTCCCCAAAGATGGGTGAGCATCCACTACAATCAAAATTAGGGTTTCAAGCCCTCCCAGAGTTCTTAGACAAAGGATCAATCAAGAAATGACATGATATTCAACTTGTCTAGCCTCTCAAACATCTACAATGGATCAAGAGGACTCCCACTTCAAGGATTAACCACAAGGCTGCTCCCTTTCAGGTGGATCAAGCCTCAAGATCGCCAGTGTCACCAAATTAGGGTTTGGTCGACCAGGGCCTCCAGATGAAAATTTTCCTCTGGGCATGAGCCAATGCTTCAAAGCATATCCTAAAATACTCCATGGAACCTCATGGGCCCAAGCATCAAGTCAATTTGACCTCAGGGGATGCATACATCAAAAATCAGGAATTAGGGTTTCTTGACCTAATTCACCCCTAAGTTGATTTTTGGGACAAATCATGAGCCAAGACCTCAAGAGAGGATTTGAGGGTCTCCAATATACCACATTTATCCATTTGTAACAATGGATTGATCCAGGAAGCTTGAGTAGCAAGTCTCAATTTCATCAGTACCACAGTTAGGGTTTTGCGGAAAAAGTCAACTGTAGCTTTGACTTTTGACCAGGACATGCTCCCAAACCCTAGGACATGATTCAATATACCTTATAACACCCATGGGACATTTCCATCAAGTTTGATTTAGGTCAAGGACATGATTTCCTAAAGGATCGCACAGTTTGGAATTCATCTGATAAAAAGTCAACTGTGTACAAAAGTCAACTTTGGCTTTTTGAGATTTTTCACAAAAATGGTTTTTTAACCCTAAAATGAAGTTAATGTATGATTTGAATCATCATTCATCAATAAAAATCAAGAAAAGTGGGATAACTTGTAAAAGGGGTAACCATAAAAACTTAGAAAATTTTCTAAGTTATAAACAAAGTGACAAGGGTACCAACTTTGGAGGATCATAACTCCTAAACCACAAGGCCATTTTTCCCCATCCAAATCTAGATTTGTAGATCTCATTACCCTCTACAAAAGCTTAAAACTGACCTCCCTCCAAATTCCTCATGGATTTTGAGTTATGGAGTGATCAAAATCACAAAAAGTGAAAATGTCACTTTTTCCAACACTTAGTGAAATTTTCACTAAGTCAGAATCTGCCATCACTTTTTTCCAAATGTAGGGGGATTTTTCACTTGGATCCAAAAGGTATCAAAACCAAATATGATCAAACAGTTGTTGTATCATATGAGGGCTTTCCAAAATGGCCAAGAACATCACCAAATTCCACTTGAGCCATGAGATATGACAAGGGCAATATGCATTGCTGAAAACTGCCAAGGCTAGGCAGAATTTTGCATTTTTGCTCGATTTGGAAAAATCATATAATTCCAAGCCTTGTCATCCCTTTGGACACATCTGAGGATCAAATCTAAAGGGGACAAACACTGAGTCAAGCCTCCAAAGTCCTTAGAACAAGAAGTAGCATGCCAAACCTAGAATTGCCTAAAAGAGGGACAAGACTCCAATTTTGGATTAGAGCATTCAATGAATACACCAAGGTGGCATGGACTGAGCCATTTCCAACTGAATTCAGTCAAGACTTATCCAAGACCAAGGGAACTACAGCCCTGTGCCCTAACCTCTAGTCAATGGCTAGAGGAAACTTGGATTCCAAAGTGCAACCATTGGCCAAACCACTGCTGCAGTTGCCATTCACTATTGATCCCATAACAAACTTGCTCTACTATAAATAGAGCTCATTTGTGCTCAGTTTGAGTACACCAAAGCCATCAAACAGATGCTTTCCTCAAAATCCCTTTCTCTTGGCAAAAATGCCTTCTTTAGCAAGGTAACTCTGAGTTTTTGAGTTAGAGAGCATCTCCATCACATCTCATGATCCTAACACCTCATAAACATCATATGTAGGTGATCCAAACCATCAAAATTGACCTGTAACACCAAAATCGCAAAGTCACATCTCAAAACCTCAAAATAGGCCTTTTGTGCATTTTTCAAGCCATGTCTTGATTCAGTCACTTTCCAAACCAGATAAAACCTCAAACACACTCCAAATAACATCCTTGAACTGTCCCAAATGGTTCCCCCCATCTGGAACACCATTTTAGGGAGTTGCTATTTTGGCCATTTTAACCCTTTTTGCAAGAAAGGGCCAGTTTGTGTTTTTGCAGGTTCCAGCTGATTCCAACCATCCTCAAAGCTTCTAAGGGATCATTTGAGAGTGTCCAAAGCATCAAACCATTTTTGGAACAAGAAGTTTGGCAGATTGGACAGAAAACTCCAAAAGCTCAAAAAGAGGTAAGCATCATGACTTGAACTTTCCAAAATATGCATTGTTTAGAAGTCCACTGATCATACACACCTCATACATGTTATATATGTTGTGTTTAAACCAATTCATCATGTAATTCATGCCTGTATCAAAGTGTAGCATAGAACATGCAATTATATGCCTTTTTCAAAACCACTATCGGGTTTTGAGAAGGGAGTGTGATATGAAAAAAATACCACCACCATGGGATTCCTTGTGAAATTCTAGGCCAGATGCATATAAATTTTGTCCCCAACCATTGAGAAATGAGAAAGTTATGGACCTTCCCGTTTCTTGGCAAAACATGCCTTGCCTTGCCTTGGCCAGGCCTGGAAAACAAGGCAAGCCTTGTATATTTGTGGTTTCACTTCAAGCAATGGATGTATCACCACCCCAGTGGTAAGGCGCGTGCCCTATAACCTTGAGGTCGTGAGTTCAAACCCCACCCATGCCATTTTGTGTTTTCTCACATTTTTGCTATTTTTTCCAATATTTTCATGTTTTAGTAATTAATTGGAAAATTAATAACTCCTTCAATTTTAATTATTTTTTATTGTTTCTTTTTGCAAAAAATCACAAAAATGTTTAAATATTTTATTCCACACAAAAATTAAGTTTATATTATTTATTTAATATAATTAGTATTTTTGTGAATAAATTCCTTTTTAATGTTTTTAAACATTTTAAAAGTGAATATTTACTTTGAAAATCAAAACCAAGTGAGTTTTAATTAACCTTGTGATTAATCCCTCATTTTTCAAACCTTAAACAAAAATCACAAATGGTTTATTCAAACTTATTTGGTATTTTATTTGATTTTCTTTAAATATTTACTTTTAAAGAATAACAAATTAGGGTTTCTTTGATTTTCACCCTCATCAAACAATTTCAAACACTTTTGGGCCTCTAATAGAGTGTAAGACCCAATCCTTTGTAAATACAAACCTATTTTTGGGCCTCACTTATTGTATAAGTCCGGTTGTATTTCAAAAAGTTTGACGCGATCATCGTCCGTTGAAAAATAAACCTTGGGCCTCTCCTCAAGCTATAAGACTCATTCAAAGCTTGGGCCTCTATTAGAGTGTAAGACCCAATCCCCTTTGAAAACCAAACCATTTTGGGCCTCAATGCATTGTATAAGACCCACCGCGTTTTCAAAAATCTCGGCGCGGTCGTCATTTTCAAACAAATGACCCTGGGCCTCTCCTTGAGCTGTAAGCCCCACCACTTGTACAAAAATAAATCACTTGGGCCTCTTGAGAGAGTGTAAGACCCCTCCCCTTGTACAGAAAACTTCTTGGGCCTCAGTCACTTGTATAAGTCCCTCTGTACAAAACGACAGTGCGATCACTGATAAACCTTGGGCCTCTCCTTGAGCTGTAAGCCCCAACATCTTTTCAAAATACTTTCTCCTTTAAATTTTGAATATACTGTTATTTTCAATCTTTCTTTGTTGAACAACTAACCAAACAGCATGGAAGCTCTACAACCCAGTAAGTGGTTATATGTTTTCTTTATCCGCTTTCATATACATATAAACTGTATTGTGGGGCTGTTTCACTGTAAGTCTTCTTTCATAAACTCATATTAACTGTGTAATACTAGTATAGATATTTAGAGTTTCCCCGGCAACTACGTCTAGCACTAAGCCCTGTTGGTCACTCTTAAATACAGTCAAAACTAGATCCCCATAGGATTACCAGATACAGTCTTCCCTCCTCTGGGGTTAAACAATATGGAGACGTGAAAGGAAGCATTCTCGGTGAACCCTTTCCCAGACTGTCACCCTTAGAAATCGTCAAAGAAACTCTATTCCCCAGAGATGATCTTTTCTCCGTGAATGGCATCTCTTGAGTTTCTTCCAAATTCTCGGACTTTCCTGGCTTGATTTATTCTCTGTGAATAGCCTGTCTTGAATTTCTCGGGGTTTGGGGACCCACAGGCTTCCTAAAGGCATCCCCGCCTCCTCTTGGGCATTGTACAAGGATCCTACGGCTTCTTAGAAGTATTCTCAGCCTCCTCTTAGGCTTTGTATAAGGATTCTTCCTTCGGGAAGAGAGCCTCCTCTTGGGCTTCGTACAAATTGTCTCTCGGCTTCTTAAAAGTTTCCAACCTCCTCTTGGGCTTCGTACAAATTGTCCCGACGACCTCCTAAAGGTATAGGAACAGAAATTAGTCATCTTAATAGAACAGTCATTCAAAGAGTCTAGATCTTTCTACCGTGAACGTACTACTACTGTTTCTTTAAGCATAGTACAAAAGATAAAAATCTAGACTTGGACAGTCTAATCTCCTTGAGTCTCGAAGGTATTCTCAAGTAGGGAAAAAACACCAGTAGACTCGGACAGTCTCCAATACCCTCTGGATTTCCCATTTCCTCAAAGAACAGTAAATAACCCTGATCCTCTGAGCAATCTCAAAGCATAGCCTTACCTTTAATCAGTCTCTTTATAAGAACTGATTTTCTCTTTTAACCAACCTACTGGACCTGTCACTCAACTGAAACAGCACTCCTTTTAGCCTTCCTCTCGGGCTTCGTACGAGACACAAAAAGACTCTCTTATTGAGTCAAACCTTTTAGCCTCCCTCTCGGGCTTCGTACGAGATATAAAAACACTCTCTTGTTGAGTATAAAAGACTATCTTGTTGAGTCAACCTTTAGCCTCCGTCTTGGGCTTCGTACAAGACACATCTAAAAGCACTCTCTTGTTGAGTCAACTCCTTTTAGCCTCCCTCTCGGGCTTCGTACGAGACACAAAAGCATCCTCTTGTTGGGTCAATAGCCTCCTCTTAGGCTTTGTATAAGAAAATCCCCGGTTGAGTCAATCAACCTTTTAACATCAAAATTGTGTCTCGTTCACAGGATACAAACATCAACAACTCCTTTCATCTAATCGTTGTAAGTGGCAAGCCTCTGGATTATTTACATCCACGCCACTGTCCCTCTTTTAACATGAGAAATTCCTAAGGAAATATAGCATTGCTCTATACTGAGTTAAAGTCTTCTCCTTCAGGTTAAAACCCCCTATAAAGGAAATTATGGCATTGCTAGGATTCACATATCCCGGTTAAAGTAATCCTCCTTTATAGTCAGTCACCCAACAGTTGTGACAAACAGACCCCCTTTAGAGATGACAAATTCTCTCTAGAGACAACACCTTTTCAGCTTCACATCTTGGGCTTCGAACAAGATATAAACCACCTTTAGCTTCACGTCTTGGGCTTTGAACAAGACACCAAAACACCATTTCCTCCCATAGAATAGGAGGAACTACGATCGCTCTGATTTCCCTGTTTCGGTAAACGGGAATACGTAGGTATAAGATTGAAAGAAAAATCTTAGAGAGCACACTAATCCAAAAACCCAAATCCCGTACCTTCACATATCAAACGAAAAGCATCAGTCTTAAGCCTCCCACCAATCGCCCGGGCACTATTTTAACAAAATAACCAAAGAGAGACTCACAATCTTTGTAGCATCTTTAAACCAACAGTCATCTGTTCAAACTCAGTTTGCAAGCAGGGTTAATTGGAGACATCTATTTCCCTTCCTTCATCAGCTTCAATAGGATAAAAAATGAATCGAGTTGTAGTGCCCCAAAGCAATAGTGCTTCGCAACCACGTCCAAAAATTTGCGCTACAGAAAAATGGCGACTTCACTGGGGACCACGAGATCTTGTTCTCTTCCCATCTCTTAGGTAGAAACCTTTAAAAAAAATGCCACAGAAAAATACCGCCCACCGTGGGGCCTTTCTTTTCTTTATTTCTTTGGGGATTTCACTGGGATAGGACTTTTTTGACTTCACTAGGATCTTAGGTCAAAACCTTTAAAGTTGGGAAGGTACCTCAGAATGGCGACTCCCCCGGGAGCCATTTTTGTCAGGAACATAGGATTCATAGCTCTTTAAAGTCTAGGACTTTAGGACAAATATATATACTGCTTTTCCTAATTGATATCTGTGTTTATTTTTTTGCTAATGGGAATGCGTGTGATGCCGCATGTGGAAAGATTGAGTATACACCTAGGAAAAACCTCTTTTAGTAGTGCGGAAACTATTGGAAATGGTTGTCACGCGATACTACCCTCTTCTGATGGTTCTTCGAAAAACATCACCTAGCACGGTTCCCGACCCGCTGGTGTTTTCTCGACAAGAACTGATGATTTTGAGATACGGCTACAAAAATCACTAGTATAAACCTTTGGGGGGGGTAGAGCCTTGACTTCATGACACCGACCCTTTGACCCCATGTTTTTTCTATGTTTTTGTGTGCTGCATTCATGCATTCATCTAAAAAACATTACATCAAATAAAAACTTCTCTTCCAGTCTCTCTTTTTCAAAATTAAACTAAGACAATGATTGCAAATGTCAGAGAAAAAGATTGCGCTCATGGACTTCGGTAGAAGGAGAACTCATAAGTATACCTTCAGGGTTCCAAAACTAGAAGATTTGAGAGGATTAGCGAGGATGATCACTAACCCTGAAGCTTTCAGAGCCAAGTACGGAGGTCTGCTACCTCTGTTAAGAGTCCATGTGATTGAAGGAATCATAGAGGCACTCATTCAGTTTTAAGATCCGGTCTATCACTATTTCACATTCTCGGATTACCAGCTCGCACCAACGCTGGAGGAGTATTCTCACCTAACCGATCTACACATTACTGATCGAGCTCCATTTTCTGGACAGGAAGAAATTCCAAAGGATCAGACCATTGCGAGAGCAATCTATTTGGATGAGTCAGAAATCAAGACTCAAATGACCACCAAGGGTGGGCTCCCAGGTTTGCCAGCCCAGTTCCTGACAAAGAAGGCTTTGTACTTTGCTAGTATAGGGAACATGACTGCTTTTGAAAGCATCTTTGTCTTACTCACTTACGGGTTATTTCTGTTTCCCAACATTAATAGCTTCGTCGATATCAACGCCATTAAGGTTTTTCTCATTGGAAATCCTGTGCCAACTTTGCTCGCGGATGCGTATCATTCTGTACACTTAGGAAATTTGTACAGCGGAGGGATGATCACATGCTGTGTACCCCTGCTATACAAATGGTTTATCTCCCATTTACCCAAGTCTGCTGCGTTTTGGGATCATAAGAGTGCCTTGCGTTGGTCGCAGAAAATCATGTCTCTTACCAACTCTGATATAGATTGGTGCAATAGGATTTATGACGGGATCAGGATCATCGACCGTTGTGGAAACTTCCCCAACGTACCCCTCATAGGAACTAAGGGAGGAATCAACTACCATCCAGTATTGGTTCGTCGTCAATTTGGATACCCGATGAGGCATGTCCCGCGTAATGCTCATTTGGAGGGCCTTTTCTTCAAGGAAGGAGAAAATGACAGGGCACTAAAGACGGAAATAGTGTACGCTTGGAAACATGTTCATAAGAAAGCACGAGAGTCTCTAGGAAAATCGGATTGTGTCTCGGTGGAACCTTATCTCCACTGGGTACAAACTAGAGCTCTCAAGCTAAAGATGCCTTATCCTCGTCACGGAGTTCTTCCGCCGAGGGAATCTGTCATGTACTTCATGACTGAAACAGAAAAACTTCAGGTTACTCTCAACAAATTTCAATAGGAGAGGAGGTCTTGGAAGAACAAGTATCGCACCCTCAATGTAGAGTGTACCAAAATACAGCGACTGCTGAAAGATAAGGATGCTCTAATCGAGATTTTAGAACAACATGTTGTGGATAATCTGGATGACCAAAGGAATTTGCTCGCTCCTTTCACTTGGAAAAGGAATGACAACCCGGCAACGGCCCAAGAGCCCCAGTCCAAGAAAAGGAAAGTACCAGAATCAGCACCCGGTTTCTTTCCCCATTGTTTAATATTTGTAATATAATTGTCAAAGTTTGTTTTGATTAAACCAAAAAAAAACAATTAATATAATCATTGCATTCATCATTCTCACGTCACGTATTCTTCTTACCTACGAATCTCATGTTAGTGTCTCGGTTCTAGAGTCAAATTGTCTCATTCGTACAATACTCGGGCCAATCGTCAGAAAAAGATGGATGATCTCGAGGAAGAGAACAGAGAGTTGAGAGAAGAGATCAACGCTCTGAGAGAGGATATGAGAAAGCTTCATAACGACATGCAAGCCATGATAGAAGCTCAACTACAAAGGACTGTGATCTCGAAGATCACCTTAACGCCCATAGTGGAAAAGTCCGATTCTAGGTACAAAATGCCAAAAGATCGTCCCTGGGGCATGCCACTTAACTATATCCCGGAAGGATATGTTCTGCCGATCAATGAGGATCAGGGGACCGCAGCAGGAACCGTTGGGCCTGAAGGTTACAAACTTCGGGAAAGCGAAGATGCCAGGGGCATGACAGCAACTCCTGAAGGTTAAAAACTTCGGGAGGCACCTAGGGTCTCGGCCATAATGACTATACCACCGCCCGTGGTACACACTGTCCCGGAAGGACAGATTCCACAGATACCTTCTGGTGGAAACGACTGGGAATGCAGAAAGAACTGCAGGCCCTACGCGATCAGGATTTATTTGGAAAGGACGCCGCGGACCTCTGTTTAGTCCCTAATGTGAAAGTCCCACACAAATTCCAGGTGCCTGACTTTGAAAAGTACAAGGGTAACTCTTGCCCTCAGAGTCACTTGGTGATGTACGCTCGGCGAATGTCAGCTCAGACAGAGAATCAGGACCTACTGATTCACTACTTTTAGGATAGTTTAACCGTGCCGCCCTAAAATGGTACATGGGTTTAAACCATGCTACGATTAGCACTTTCAGAGATCTTGGCACTGCCTTCGTCCAACAATGTAAATACAATCTGGACATGGCACCCGACAGAGGTCAACTCAGATTAATGTCACAAAAGGACAAAGAAACCTTTAAGGAATACGCTCAGAGATGGCGTGAAATTGCCGCTCAAATCTGTCCACCTCTTGAGGAAAAAGAGATGACAAAGATCTTCTTAAAGACCTTAAGCTCATTTTATTAGGACAGAATGGTTTCTAGTGCGCCCAGTGACTTCACCGAGATGGTCGGTATGGGAGTTCGTCTTGAGGAAGCCGTCCAAGAAGGACGTCTAGTCAAAGACATTGGATCATCAAGTAGTACAAAGCGATACGGTAATGCTCTCCCTAAGAAAAAAGAGCAACATATTGGGAATATCTCTCTCGGAAAGCAAAGGCGACGTTATCAGCCAGTAGCGGCTGTGACTCCTGCTATCAATCTTGCGCCTATTTCTACGTATCAACCTCAGGTTACGCAGAGCCAACCTAATCAGCAAAGGACTCAACAGCCTCTTCAGTAGGCTCGTCCTCCATACAATAACAACCGTACAACGCGGCCACCAGGATTTGATCTTATACCCGTATTATACGCAGAACTATTTCCGTTACTATTGGCTAAGGGGCATGTCCAGACTAAGTCCCTTCTTACAGTACTAGAAAATCCGCCTTTTTGGTTTAAGGTGGATCAGACTTGCCCTTACCATCAAGGAGGACCAGGGCATAACATAGAGAACTGTCTTAATTTCAAATCCGGCGTGCAAAAGCTTGTTAGGAGCGGGGTCTTATCTTTCAAGGATACAAATCCTAATGTTCTCACAAACCCGCTGCCTCAACACGAGAAAACTACGGTCAATTTGGTAGAGGGAGAGACTAACGACGTCTATCAGATTCATGATGTACTCTTGTTAAGGACCAATCTGGTCAAGATGCATTGTAGACAGAGTGGATATGGCCATGTGCCACCTCATAACTATCACCAGTGGGATATCTGCTCTAAAAGCAATCGAGGATGTTCTGTGGTGCAATCAGCTCTACAGGAACATATGGATCTCAGATGGATCCAAGAGCACCGAGTTCGTGGAGTTAACATGGTTTACACGAATTCTAACATCATTCAGAACCACGACATCCGTGCAATGAATGTCAACTTGGTGGCGATGCACTCCAGGCAAAGCCAGTACCATAATCTGCCGCGGCACGATTACAATTCCTGTCTGACTTGCTCGGTAAACAAACAGGGATGCTCTTTTGTACAAGAGGCCCTCCAGCGTCAGATGGATCTTGGATGGATCCAGGACTACCATGATAGGAATTCCTATCAGATCAACATGATTTAAATCTTCGATGTTTGTTTAATGAGTACCAGCCTGGTGGAGTTACATGCTAAACAGGTCCGGCTCGGGTTCCTGGTATCACATGATTATCAGAGCTGTAGGGCGGGTTGCGAAAACGATCAAGGTTGTGCTCTTGTCCAGGAAACCCTTCAGCACTTGTTGAACCACTGTTGGGTTCCAATCTATATGGATGAAGACACCCAGCAAATTAGTATTACCAACGGGAACCCTACTCGGCATCAAAGTCGGGACGTTCGATCTGTGGAAACTGACCTAGTGAGGTTACATTGTATTCAAAGCGGGCGTGGCCAGGTGCCACCACACAACTATGAACGTTTTAGAGTCTGTTCGGAAAGTAACCAAGGATGTTACCTTGTGCGAGCAGCTCTTCAGAGTCAGGTGGATCGTAGAGAGATTCGCCCATATCCGGGTTCCGGGCCAATCAACTGGGCGTCGGACTACCTCGCTGATCAAATTGAGGACGTTGTCATAATCTCTGATCATCAGAAGGCTAGGGATATTTGTACCATCATCCCTCTAATTGAAGAATGAGAGTTCCCAACCAGGAACGGATCGAAATTGCTTACAACAGTCAGAAAAATTAGAAGGCTCCCATAGTCATCTATCTACCGGGACCATTACCGTATAAATCAACTAAGGTTATCCCTTACAAATACGGTGCAACAACAGTCGAGAATGGAAAGGAAATTCCATTACCCTCCGTCGTGAATATTGCAGACATCAGTCGAGTAACACGGAGTGATCGAATCTTCATCCGAGGAGTTGGAGAACTTAACAAAGAAAAGGAACCTCAGACAGAAGTTCCCAATCCACCAGTCGGTCAATCCAGTAATCCCGACCTTTTAAAAAACGATGAGATGTTGAAGCTCATCCAAAGGAGTGAATACAACATTATTGATCAACTGTTACAAACTCCTTCAATGATCTCACTGCTATCACTTTTACTCAGTTTAGAAGCGCACAGGGAGGCTCTACAAGAAGTCTTGGAGCAAGCCTTTATAGAACAGGATGTAACAATAAGACAGTTCGATAGCATTGTCTCTAACATCACTTCCTGCAATAACTTGGGATTTAGTGATGAGGAATTACCTAAAGAAGGTCGCCGTAATAACATGGCGCTCAATATCATGGTCAGCTGCCAGGGCGATGCTTTAGCCAGCGTACTGGTAGACACAGGGTCAGCCCTGAATGTTATGTCGAAGTCCACTTTGATGCAATTATCCTTCAAAGGACCCCCGATGAGAACCAGTGAGGTCGTCGTCAAAGTATTTGACGGGTCCAGAAAAACGGTTATCGGTGAAGTCGACCTTCCCATAACTATTGGTCCTCACACTTTCCAAGTCGCTTTCCAGGTCATGGACATCCGGGCAACGTACAGTTGTTTATTAAGAAGACCTTGGATACATCAGGCTGGGGCAGTCACCTCGACCCTCCACCAAAAGTTAAAGTTTGTCCAGAACAACTAGCTCGTCACGGTTTGTGGAGAACAAGCCTTGCTCGTGAGTAACTTATCATCATCTACTTGTGTAGAACCCGAGGAGGTTATTGGGACTCAGTTCCAAGCGCTTTTGGTGAGCAAGGACAATCAATCTGAAGAGGGAACTTCCATTTCCTCACACAAAGATGCTATCAAAGCGGTCAAGAGTGCCAATACAACAGGATGGGGACAGCTAGTCATTCCTACTGACAATAAAACAAAGAAGGGTCTTGGTTTTTCTGCAACCTGTACCCAGACAGCTACTACCAGCAATGAAAGTCTTCATCATATTCAAGACTTCTTCCACAGTGGAGTTTCCTTCACCCAGTGCCTCAAGAAGTGCATACCATCAATAAAGATGATTCCTCTGATATGGAGGAAGAATGGGAGTCCTATCTTAACAAGGACGGTTATATGTCTCAGGACGAAACGCATACTCCCTTTTGCTTTCCTACACAGAGTACGAGATTTATACCCAGGTCAGATGTCAAAATGATATACGGAGATTGTGATCCGGAAGGATGTCGTGCTCCACCGAACTCATTAGAGGAGGACACTCTGATGAAGGACAACTTTGACCACAACTATTATGGCCCGATGGATGGCCTGCCAATGTGGCAGCCGTATCCAGGAGACTTGGGGCAAGGAAATCAGCTGAGCATCATTAAAAAGAATACCTGCGTCCCCACCATGTCATGGGATCAACAATCAGGTCATTCAGAAAACGTCCAGTACGACGATGAATTTGCAACGTTTGCAGGACTTGAATTCATCAACTATGCTTTTCTAGAGGTCAATGTCATCGAGAAGGATGACTCATCCAGTTCCAAAGAAGTGTGGGACACCCTGGGACAACCAACTGGAAAATACGACTATATGGTCAAGTACACTGCTCCTGAAAGCTCTCGTATCAGGCTCGAAGACATCCAGCCAACTGGATGGGGAGATTTGCCTGAGAGCACAAATACAATGCAAAATGCAACAGAGGAATTCTCCGACGACAACTCTGCCTGGGAGACAGATTCCAATGATCCTGCTCCACTAGAAATCAGCGTTATTTCTGAAGACAAATCAAGGAAGGCACCAGAATTTGTGATTCACCGAGGAGTTTGCGGCCAATGGGTTGCTGTCGATGTTCTGAAGATTGTTCATAAGTCAAAGTAATTGTCGTCTTTAACCTTTCACCTCGCCCAGGTGAAACGGATGTTTTGATAGGGCTCACTTTTTGTAAATTTCCCTCTTCGCTTCGCCCAAAGCGACAGAGTTTTGTTTTATAGGGCTGTAGTTTCAAGAATCGACTTGTTCATCAATAAAATAACGTCGTTCTGTAATTTTTGCATTAGTTGTTGTTTTCTCTTTTTGCTTTTCTCAGAAAATGGTAACCCTAAAAAACAACTCACTAATAAAAACAAGCAGTTTTTCAAAATAATACACTGCACACACACTTGCATTTCCTCTATCTTTTCTAAACACAAATCATACCGTCATGCAGATTGCTTGTTTTAAACCCCGTTGAAACATACAATCCAATGCCTTCTCCCAACTTTGAGTTCCCGGTATTTGGGGCTGAAGAAGAGAATGACGACGAAATTCCAGAAGAGATCTCCCGATTACTCAGACAGGAGGAAAGGTCCATTGAACCTCATAAAGAGCCGTTGGAAACGGTAAACTTAGGTTTGGAAAAAGAGAGAAAAGAAATCAGGATTGGGGCACTGCTCAGTCCAACTGCAAGAGAGGGTTTGGTAAAGTTTCTCAAAGAATTCCCCGATGTATTCGCTTGGTCCTATCAGGATATGCCAGGGTTGGATACCAGCATCGTGGAACATCATCTACCGTTAAGGTCAGAGTGTCCGCCAGTCAAACAAAGATTGAGAAGGACTCACCCGAACATGGCCATCAAAATCAAAGAGGAGGTACAGAAACAGATTGACGCGGGTTTCCTCGCCACATCAGAATATCCTTAATGGTTAGCCAACATCGTACTCGTTCCAAAAAAGGACGGAAAAGTCAGAATGTGTGTGGATTACAGAGATCTAAACAAGGCTAGTCCAAAGGGCGACTTTCCTTTACCACACATTGACATGCTGGTTGACAGTACAGCAAAGTTCAAAATTTTCTCCTTCATGGATGGATTCTTGGGCTATAACCAGATCAAAATGGCGCCAAAAGACATGGAGAAATCTTCGTTCATTACCCTATGGGATACCTTTTGTTACAACGTGATGTCGTTCAGTTTGAAGAACGTCAGGGCAACCTATCAAAGGTCCATGACTACTCTTTTTCATGACATGATACACAAAGAAATCAAGGTATATGTCAATGATATGATTGCCAAATCTAAGACAGAAGAGGAGCATGTGACCCATCTGTCAAAGCTATTCGAGCGGTTGAGAAAGTACAAACTCTGCTTGAATCCCAACAAATGCACCTTCGGTGTCCGTTCAGGGAAACTCTTAGGGTTCATCGTCAGCCAGAAAGGAATTAAGGTTGATCCTGATAAGGTCAAGGCCATTCAAGAAATGCCTTCTCCAAAAACTGATAAACAAGTCAAATGATTCCTGGGACATTTGAACTACATCTCCAGATTCATATTCCTCATGACTGCGACCTGCGCGCCGATTTTCAAATTACTCAAAAAGAATCAGGACTGCGTTTGGACAGAAGACTGTCAAACTGCCTTCGACAGTATTAAGAAATACCTGTTGAACCCTCCGACTTTATCACCTCCAGTGGAAGGAAGACCACTGATTATCTACCTCACAGTCCTAGAGGACTCAATGGGATGTGTACTTGGCCAACAAAACGAAACAAAAAGAAAAGAGTCTGCCATCTACTATTTTAGCAAGAAATTCACCGACTGTGAGACTCAGTACACTATGCTCGAGAAAACTTGTTGCGCTTTGGCTTGGGCAGCCAAACGTCTTCACCAGTACATGATTCGTCACACCACTTGGTTAATCTTTGAAATGGATCCAATCAAGTATGTCTTTGAAAAACCTGCTCTCACGGAAAGAATTGCCTGTTGGCAGATGTTGCTGTCAGAATATGACATAGAGTACCACGCTCAGAAAGTCATTAAAGGAAGTGTTTTAGCCGATCATTTGGCCCATCAACCGATTGACGATTAAGAATCAGTCGGGTTTGACTTCCCAGACGAAGATGTCATGTATCTAAAAATGAAAGACTGCGATGAAACGTTACCCAGTGAAGGGCCAGAACCAGGTTCCCAATGGCGACTCAGCTTTGGTCGTCAATCAGATCAAAGGAGATTGAAACACATACCAATCCGGATCGATTCCTTATAAAGACTATGCGAGAAGTTTGTTACCATTCTTCAACAGAATTGAGTTTCATCATATCCCTTGTGAAGAGAATCACATGGCTGATGCCTTAGGCACCCTCTCTACCATGATTAGTGTAGGTCAATGGAACGACCTACCTAAGATCGACATAATGCGCCTTGAACGGCCCGCTTACATCTTCACGATTGAAGCAGTCATAGACGACAAACCTTGGTATTACGATATCAAATGCTTCCTTCAGAAACAAGATTACCCACCTGGGGAACTAAGGAAAGACAGGAAAACCCTCAGAAGGCTGGCAGGCAGTTTCTTTCTGAGCGGTGATACACTCTATAAGAGAAATTTTGACATGGTCTTTCTCCGATGTGTAGACAGACCAGAAGCAGACATGCTGATAAAAGAAATTCACGAAGGGTCCTTTGGCACTCATGCCAACGGACATACAATGGTGAGAAAAATTCTAAGAGCAGGGTACTATTGGTTGACCATGGAATCCGACTGCTACAAGTACATGAGGAAGTGTCACAAGTGTCAGATATACTCCGACAAAATTCATGTACCGCCAACGCATCTCAAAGTTTTTTCTTCCCCATGGCCTTTTTCCATATGGGGAATCGATTTGATTGGCTTGATTGAGCCCAAAGCTACAAACGGACATCGGTTCATTCTGGTAGCCATTGATTACTTCACTAAGTGGGTCGAAGCAGCGTCGTACGCCAATGTAACCCGACAAGTGGTGGTCCGATTTATTAAAAACAATATCATCTGCCGTTATGGTGTTCCGAGCCAGATGATTACAGATAATGGATCTAACTTGAACAATAAGATGATGAAAGAGTTGTGCGTAGAGTTCAAGATTGAACACCATAACTCATCTCCCTACCGACCAAAGATGAACGGAGCGGTAGAAGCGGCTAACAAGAACATCAAGAAGATTGTTCAAAAGGTAGTTGTAACCTACAAAGATTGGCACGAGATGCTACCCTTTGCTCTTCACGGTTATCGCACATCTGTCCGCACTTCAACAGGGGCAACCCCTTTCTCTCTAGTATATGGCATGGAAGCAGTGCTTCCCATAGAAGTAGAGATCCCATCAATCCGAGTATTGATGGAAGCTAAGCTTGCAGAAGCTGAATGGTGTTAAAGTCGACACGACAAACTGAATCTGATCGAAGAAAAGAGAATCACGGCTCTATGCCACGGTCAATTGTATCAACAAAGAATGAAAAAGGCGTTCGACAAAAAGGTTCGACCTCGCGTCTTCAGGAAAGGAGACCTTGTGCTCAAGAAGATACAATCATTTCTCACTGATTCTCGGGGCAAATGGACTCTGAATTATGACGGCCCCTACATGGTCAATAAACCTTTCTCAGGCGGTGCCTTGAGACTTGCAACCATGGACGGAGAGGAATTTGCCTACCCTACAAATGTTGATGTAGTTAAGAAATACTTCGCCTAAAAAAAACGTCTCGGTGGATTGAAAACCCGAAAGGGCGGTCCAGGCAAAAATTAGGGATAATGGCAAGTAACTACTTTCGACAAAGGGGCAAGTCCCTCAGCAGCAGTTACATCATCCGTCAGGAAAGCTCCAGTTAAGGTCATCATCGACATAAGCTCAGGATGCCCAGAATTCAAAGTTGGTAGAAGGATAGTGGTCGTTATGTTTCAACGTAGCCCCTTTTCCCTGTAAATTACCATTTTCAAACTTTGTAAATACTCTATGGAATCACGCGTTTGGCTGATCTCCATCCTATCAATAAAATTTGAGCCCTTGTGCTTTTATTTGCAATTCATATTTGTTTTAGCTTTACAGAATGATGTTTTTAACATGATCAACGATTCTTGAAACGAAACAAAAATGAATTTACTTGTTAAAATTGTTCTGCTTTTAAAAATAAAGATGGCAATTTCTTTTGACGGTTGAACATCGAAAGAACATCGATCGCTTCTCCAAAGGTGTTCGAGCCTCAAAGTGTAGAATCGAAAATACTCCTTCTAAACCAGTATGCCTGAATGAAGGATCAGCTATGTCAGATGTGAATGCTCCATCTGACATCTTCGGTCGAGTTCCCATCTCCTAAACCCGACCAGCGTCGCTTCCAACAGGGATTGTTTCTCCTAAGCAAGTCGGAATTGCTATCTTGAACCAACAGTACTTCTTCGCCCCGCGATGGCCGAGTATCTAGTCATGTTCATCTATTAGTCTGTATGGCGCGTCAGTTTTGTCAGCTTATATATACATACATTATGCATTATTGATTTGCATTCACATTCATATTGCATCACTATCAATCCAGTCGGTCTTGTCCCCTAGTGATAAAAGTCCTCTCAATTGAGTTGTCAGCCCTTTCCTCGTCAGGAAGTGTTGCGTCTGAACAATCTCTCTCCTCCAGTTTATTTCTAGGATAAAGTTGGTCCTCGACCACTTTGATAACTTGAACCTCTGAAAGACCAGAAAACGTTCGACAAACATCACTCTTCGTCATTGAAGATGATATTTCTGCTTTCCCGGATTAAGGAAAATCCCTAGAGGAAGCCTCTTAAGCAGAGATTCGGCAATACAGCAGTTTTTCTCTGGAAAAAACCGCTGATGAAATGGTCATCAGCACCTCAAAATTGGATCACATCATATGGCGTTTCTCCGGGAAGATCCCGAGAAAAGTTGATGTAATATCCCCAAGCGTGAAAACAGTCTTTCAAAAGACTCGTTTTCCCCAGTAGAGTCGGCAAATGGTGTCTCCAAACAGAGAAGTTTGTACACCTCTACAACTCAGACAACTGGGTTCCCCAGCAACTCTGACATCAAAACTTTTTCTATCAAATGGCATCTCTCCAGGAAAATTCTGCGAGAAGTTTGAGGAAAATCGCTACGAATAGCGTCCCTTGTCAAGAAAGTTTATTGACAAAAGAAACTAAGACCAGTTCCTTGGTAGGAAACCAGGATCGAGGGGAAGTTTAAATCAGAAACTAAGGCCAGATCCTTGGTAGGAAACCAGGATTAGGGGAAGTTTACATCAGAAACTAAGACCAGATCCTTGGTAGGAAACCAGGATCGAGGGGAAGTTTATATCAGAAAACTGAGACCAGTTCCTAGGCTGAAGACCAGGATCGAGGGGAAGTTTTTACCTTTTCTAAGCATCATTGCTTAGCAAAAGAAGAAGGATGCGCAAGCTGCCATTCTTAACCACCATCAAAATTTTGGGTATTCTGATATTTAATCCTCTTGCACCCCGAATGCCCGAATACCTTCGCCATTCACACCTTCGGGTCCAACAAGATTAAATAGGGGCATCTGGCATACCCCAAATTTTGACCACTCAGATTTCCCATCATTTTGAAAATCATCATCACAATATGGAGGAACCATCATACCTCATTAGTCTCCCCAAAGATGGGTGAGCATCCACTACAATCAAAATTAGGGTTTCATGCCCTCCTAAAGTTCTTAGACAAAGGATCAATCAAGAAATGACATGATCTTCAACTTGTCTAGCCTCTCAAACATCTACAATGGATCAAGAGGACTCCCACTTCAAGGATTAAGCACAAGGTTGCTCCCTTTCAGGTGGATCAAGCCTCAAGATCGCCAATGTCACCAAATTAGGGTTTGGTTGACCAGGGCCTCCAGATGAAAATTTTCCTCTGGGCAAGAGCCAATGCTTCAAAGCATATCCTAAAATACTCCATGGAACCTCATGGGCCCAAGCATCAAGTCAATTTGACCTCAGGGGATGCATACATCAAAAATCAGGAATTAGGGTTTCTTGACCTAATTCACCCCTAAGTTGACTTTTGGAACAAATCATGAGCCAAGACCTCTAGAGAGGATTTGAGGGTCTCCAATATACCACATTGATCCATTTGTAACAATGGATTGATCCAGGAAGCTTGAGTAGCAAGTCTCAATTTCATCAGTACCACAGTTAGGGTTTCGCGGAAAAAGTCAACTGTAGCTTTGACTTTTGAACAGGACATGCTCCCAAACCCTAGGACATGATTCAATATACCCTATAACACCCGTGGGACATGTCCATCAAGTTTGATTTAGGTCAAGGACATGATTTCCTAAAGGATCGCACTGTTTGGAATTCATCTGATAAAAAGTCAACTGTGCACAAAAGTCAACTTTGACTTTTTGAGATTTTCCACAAATTTGGTTTTTTAACCCTAAAATGATGTTAATGTATGATTTGAATCATCATTCATCAAGAAAAATCAAGAAAAGTGGGATAACTTGTAAAAGGGGTAACCATAAAAACTTAGAAAATTTTCTAAGTTATGAACAAAGTGGCAAGGGTACCAACTTTGGAGGATCATAACTCCTAAACCACAAGGCCATTTTTCCCCATCCAAAGCTAGATTTGTAGATCTCATTACCCTCTACAAAAGCTTAAAACTGGCCTCCCTCCAAATTCCTCATGGATTTTGAGTTATGGAGTGATCAAAATCACAAAAAGTGAAAATGTCACTTTTTCCAACACTTAGTGAAATTTTCACTAAGTCAGAATCTGCCTTCACTTTTTTCCAAATGTAGGGGGATTTTTCACTTGGATCCAAAAGGTATCAAAACCAAATATGATCAAACAGTTGTTGTATCATATGAGGGCTTTCCAAAATGGCCAAGAACATCACCAAATTCCACTTGAGCCATGAGATATGACAAGGGCAATATGCCTTGCTGAAAACTGCCAAGGCTAGGCAGAATTTTACATTTTTGCTCGATTTGGCAAAATCAGATAATTCTAAGCCTTGTCATCACTTTGGACACATCTGAGGATCAAATCTAAAGGGGACAAACACTGAGCCAAGCCTCCAAAGTCCTTGGAACAAGAAGTAGCATGCCAAACCTAGAATTGCCTAAAAGAGGGACAAGACTCCAATTTTGGATTGGAGCATTCAATACATACACCAAGGTGGCATGGACTGAGCCATTTACAACTGAATTCAGTCAAGACTTATCCAAGACCAAGGGAACCACAGCCTTGTGCCCTAACCTCTAGTCAATGGCTAGAGGAGACTTGGATTCCAAAGTGCAACCATTGGCCAAACCTCTGCTACAGTTGCCATTCACTATTGATCCCAAAACAAACTTGCTTTACTATAAATAAAGCTCATTTGTGCTCAGTTTGAGTACACCAACGCCATCGAACAGATGCTTTCCTCAAAATCCCTTTCTCGTGGCAAAAATGCCTTCTTTAGCCAGGTAACTCTGAGTTTTTGATTTAGAGAGCATCTCCATCACATCTCATGATCCTAACACCTCATAAACATCATATGTACGTGATCCAAACCATCAAAAGAGACCTGTAACACCAAAATCACAAAGTCACCTCTCAAAACCTCAAAATAGGCCTTTTGTGCATTTTTCAAGCCATGTCTTGATTCAGTCACTTTCTAAACCAGATAAAACCTCAAACACACTCCAAATAACATCCTTGAACTGTCCCAAATGGTTCCCCCCATCTGGAACACCATTTGAGGGAGTTGCTATTTTGGCCATTTTAACCCCTTTTGCAAGAAAGGGCCAGTTTGTGTTTTTGCAGGTTCCAGCTGATTCCAACCATCCTCAAAGCTTCTAACAGATCATTTGAGAGTGTCTAAAGCATCAAACCATTTCTGGAACAAGAAGTTTGGCAGATTGCACAGAAAACTCCAAAAGCTCAAAAAGAGGTAAGCATCATGACTTGAACTTTCCAAAATATGCATTGTTTTGAAGTCCACTAATCATACACACCTCATACATGTTATATATGTTGTGTTTAAACCAATTCATCATGTAATTCATACCTGTATCAAAGTGTAGCATAGAAAATGCAATTATAGGACTTTTTCAAAACCACTATCGGGTTTTGAGGAGGGAGTGTGATCTGAAAAAAAATACCACCACCATTGTATTCCTTGTGAAATTCTAGGCCAGATGCATATAAATTTTGTCCCTAACCATTGAGAAATGAGAAAGTTATGGACCTTCCTGTTTCTTGGCAAAACTTGCCTTGCCTTGCCTTGGCTGGGCCTAGAAAACAAGGCAAGCCTTGTATATTTGTGGTTTCACTTCAAGCAATGGATGTATCACCACCCCCGTGGTAAGGCGCGTGCCCTATAACCTTGAGGTCGTGGTTCAAACCCCACCCATGCCATTTTGTGTTTTCTCACATTTTTACTATTTTTTCCAATATTTTCATGTTTTATTAATTAATTGGAAAATTAATAACTCCTTCAATTTTAATTATTTTTTATTGGTTCTTTTTGAAAAAAATCACAAAAATATTTAAATATTTTATTCCACACAAAAATTAAGTTTATATTATTTATTTAATATAATTAGTATTTTTGTGAATAAATTCCTTTTTAATGTTTTTAAACATTTTAAAAGTGAATATTTACTTTGAAAATCAAAACCAAGTGAGTTTTAATTAACCTTTTGATTAATACCTCATTTTTCAAACCTTAAACAAAAATTACAAATGGTTTATTCAAACTTATTTGGTATTTTATTTGATTTTCTTTAAATATTTACTTTTAAAGAATAACAAATTAGGGTTTCTTTGATTTTCACCCTCATCAAACAATTTCAAACACTTTTGGGCCTCTAATAGAGTGTAAGACCCAATCCTTTGTAAATACAAACCTATTTTTGGGCCTCACTTATTGTATAAGTCCGGTTGTATTTCAAAAAGTTCGACGCGATCATCGTCCGTTGAAAAACAAACCTTGGGCCTCTCCTCGAGCTATAAGACCCATTCAAAATTTGGGCCTCTATTAGAGTGTAAGACCCAACCCCCTTTGAAAACCAAACCATTTTGGGCCTCAATGCATTGTATAAGACCCACCGCGTTTTCAAAAATCTCGGCGCGATCGCCATTTTCAAACAAATGACCCTGGGCCTCTCCTTGAGCTGTAAGCCCCACCACTTGTACAAAAATAAATCACTTGGGCCTCTTGAGAGAGTGTAAGACACCTCCCCTTGTACAGAAAACTTCTTGGGCCTCAGTCACTTGTATAAGTCCCTCTGTACAAAACGACAGTGCGATCACTGATAAACCTTGGGCCTCTCCTTGAGTTGTAAGCCCTAACATCTTTTCAAAATACTTTCTCCTTTAAATTTTGAATATACTGTTGTTTTCAATCTTTCTTTGTTGAACAACTAACCAAACAGCATAGAAGCTCTACAACCGAGTAAGTGGTTATATGCTTTCTTTATCTGCTTTCATATACATATAAACTGTGTTATGGGGTTGTTTCACTGTAAGTCTTCTTTCATATACTCATATCAACTGTGTAATACTAGTATAGATATTTAGAGTTTCCCCGGCAACTACGTCTAGCACTAAGCCATGTTGGTCACTCTTAAATACAGTCAAAACTATATCCCCATAGGATTACCAGATACAGTCTTCCCTCCTCTGGGGTTAAACAATATGGAGACGTGAAAGGAAGCATTTTTGGTGAACCCTTTCTCAGACTATCACCCTTAGAAATCGTCAAAGAAACTCTATTCCCCAGAGATGATCTTTTCTCCGTGAATGGCATCTCTTGAGTTTCTTCCAAATTCTCGGACTTTCCTGGCTTGATCTATTCTCTGTGAATAGCCTGTCTTGAATTTCTCGGGGTTTGGGGACCCACAGGCTTCCTAAAAGCATCCCCGCCTCCTCTTGGGCGTTGTACAAGGACCCTAGGGCTTCTTAGAAGTATTCACAACCTCCTCTTAGGCTTCGTATAAGGATTCTTCCTTCGTGTAGAGAGCCTCCTCTTGGGCTTCATACAAATTGTCCCTCAGCTTCTTAAAAGTTTCCAGCCCCCTCTTGGGCTTCGTACAAATTGTCCCGACGACCTCCTAAAGGTATAGGAACAGAAATTAGTCATCTTAATAGAACAGTCTTTCAAAGAGTCTAGATCTTTCTATCGTGAATGTACTAGTACTCTTTCTTTAAGCATAGTACAAAAGATAAAACTCTAGACTTGGACAGTCTAATCTCCTTGAGTCTCGAAGGTATTCTCAAGTAGGAATAAAACACCAGTAGACTCGGACAGTCTCCAATACCCTCTGGATTCCCCATTTCCTTAAAGAACAGGAAATAACCCTGATCCTCTGATCAATCTCAAAGCATAGCCTTACCTTTAATTAGTCTCTTTATAAGAACTTATTTTCTCTTTTAACCAACCTACTGGACTTGTCACTCAACTGAAACAGCGCTCATTTTAGCCCCCCTCTCGGGCTTCGTACGAGACACAAAAAGACTCTCTTATTGAGTCAAATCTTTTAGCCTCCCTCTCGGGCTTCGTACGAGATACAAAAACACTCTCTGGTTGAGTCAACCTTTATCCTTCGTCTTGGGCTTCGTACAAGACACATCTAAAAGCACTCTCTTGTTGAGTCAACTCTTTTTAGCCTCCCTCTCGGGCTCCGTACGAGACACAAAAGCATCCTCTTGTTGGTGTCATACCCCAAATTTTGACCACTAAGATCTCCAATCATTGTGCAAATCATCATCACAATATGGATGAACCATCATGCCTCATCAGTCTCCCCAAAGATGGGTGAGCATCCACTACAATCAAACTTAGGGTTTCAAGCCCTCTCAGAGTTCTTAGACAAAGGATCAATCAAGAATTGACCTGATCTTTAACTTGTCTAAACCTCTCAAACATCCACAATGGATCAAGAGGACTCCCACTTTAAGGATTAAGTACAAGGCTGCTCCCTTCCAGGTGGATCAAGCCTCAAGATTGCTAGTGTCACCAAATTAGGGTTTTGGTCGACCAGGGCCTCCAGTTGGAAATTTTCCTCTGGGCATGAGCCAATGCTTCAAAGCACAACCTAATATACTCCATGGAACCTCATGGGCCCAAGCATCAAGTCAATTTGACCTCAGGGGATGCATACATCAAAAATCAGGAATTAGGGTTTCTTGACCTAATTCACCCCTAAGTTAACTTTTGGGACAAATCATGAGCCAAGACCTCAAGAGAGGATTTGAGGGTCTCTAATGCACCACATTAATCCATTTGCAACAATGGATTGATCCAAGAAGCTTGAGCAACAAGTCTCAATTTCATCAGTACCACAGTTAGGGTTTTGAGGAAAAAGTCAACTGTAGTTTTGACTTTTGACAGGACATGCTCCCAAGCCCTAAGACATGATTCAATATATCCTATAACACCCATGGAACATGTCCATCAAGTTTGATTTAGGTCAAGGACTTGATTTCCTAAAGGATTGCAGAGTTTGGAATTCATCGGGTAAAAAGTCAACTGTGCACAAAAGTCAACTTTGACTTTTTGAGATTTTTCACAAAAATGGATTTTTAACCCTAAAATGATGTTAATGTATGATTTGAATCATCATTCATCAAGAAAAATCAAAGAAAGTGGGATAACTTGTAAAAGGGGTAACCATAAAAACTTAGAAAATTTTCTAAGTTATGAACAAAGTGGCAAGGGTACCAACTTTGGAGGATCATAACTCCTAAACCACAAGGCCATTTTTCCCCATCCAAAACTAGATTTGTAGCTCTCATTACCCTCTACAAAAGCTTAAAACTGACCTCCCTCCAAATTCCTCATGGATTTTGAGTTATGGATTGATCAAAATCACAAAAAGTGAAAATGTCACTTTTTTCCAACACTTAGTGAAATTTTCACTAAGTCAGAATCTGCCTTCACTTTTTTCCAAATGTAGAGACATTTTTCAGTTGGATCCAAAAAGTATCAAAACCAAATATGATCCAACGGTTGTTTTATCATATAAGGGCTTTCCAAAATGGCCAAGAACATCACCAAATTCAACTTGAGCCATGAGATATGACATTGGCAAGTTACCTTGCTGAAAACTGCCAAGGCAAGGCAGAATTTTGTATTTTTGGTCGATTTACCAAAATCAGCCAATTTTAAGCCTTGTCATCATCTTGGACACATCTGAGGATCAAATCTAAAGGGGACAATCACTGAGCTAAGCCTCCAAAGTCCTTGGAACAAGAAGTAGCATGCCAAACCTAGAATTGCCTAAAAGAGGGACAAGACTCCAATTTTGGATTGGAGCATTTAATAGATGCTTAGAGGTGGCATGGACTGACACATTTGCAACTGAATTTAGTCAAGATTCCTCCAACAAGTAGGGAACCAAAGCTTTGTGCTCTAACCTCTAGTCAATGGCTAGAGGAGACTTGGATTTTTATTTGCCAACATTAGCCAAACCTCTGCTGCAGTTGTCATTCACTATTGATCCCAAAACAAGTTTGCTCTACTATAAATAGAGCTCATTTGTGCTCAGTTTGAGTACACCAAAGCCATCAAACAGATGTTTTCCTCAAAATCCCTTTCCCTAGGCAAAAATACCTTCTTTAGCAAGGTAACTCTGAGTTTTTGAGTTTGAGAGCTTTTTCAATCAAATCAATCACACACACGCCTCATAAACATCATATGTAGGTGATCCAAACTCTCACAAGTAACCTGTAATCACAAAATCATAGTCACCTCTCAAAACCTCAAAATAGGCCTTTTGTGCATTTTTCAAGCCATGTCTTGATTCAGTCACTTTCCAAACCAGATAAAACCTTAAACACACTCCAAATATCATCCTTGAACTGTCCCAAATGGTTCCCCCCATCTAGAACACCATTTGAGAGAGTTGCTATTTTGGTCACTTTTAACCCCTTTTGCAAGAAAGGGCCAGTTTGTGTTTTTGCAGGTACCAGCTGATTCCAATCATCCTAAAAGCTTCTAAGGGGTCATTTGAGTGTGTCTAAAGCATCAAATCATTTCTGGAACAAGAGGCTTGACAGATTCCACAAAAACTCCAAAAAGCTCAAAAAGAGGTAAGCCTCATGACTTGAACTTTCCAAAATATGCAATGCTTTGAAGTCCACTGATCATGCACACCTCATACATGTTATATATGTTATGTTTGAACCAATTGATCATGTAATTCATGCCTGTATCAAAGTGTAGCATAGAACATGCAGTTATAGGCCTTTTTCAAAACCACTATCGGGTTTTGAGGAGGGAGTGTGATCTGAAAAAACTACCACCACCATTGGATTCCTTGTGAAATTCTGGTCCAGATGCATATAAATTTTGTCTCAAACCATTAAGAATTGAGAAAGTTATGACTTTCACGTTTCTGAGCCAAAGCTTGCCTTGTCTTGCCTTGGGCCCGGCCTAAAACCAAGGCATGACTTGTATATTTGTGTTTTCACTCAAAACAATGGATGTATCACCACCCCAGTGGTAAGGCGCGCGCCTTGTGACCTTGAGGTCGTGGGTTCTAACCCCACCCATGCCATTTTGTGTTTTTTCACATTTTGCCATTTTTTCCAATATTTTTATGTTTTATTAATTAATTGGAAAATTAATAACTCTTTCAATTTTAATTATTTTTTATTGGTTCTTTTTGCAAAAAATCACAAAAATGTTAAAATATTTTATTCCACAAAAAAATTAAGTTTATATTATTTATTTAATATAATTAGTATTTTTGTGAATAAATTCATTTTTATTTGTTTTTAAACATTTTAAAATGAACATTCATCTTGAAAAATCAAGACCAAATGGGTTTTAATATCTCTTGTGATTAAAACTTCATTTTTCAAACCTTAAACAAAAATCACAAGTGGTTTATTCAAATTCATTTGGTATTTTTCATTGATTTTCTTTTAATATTTATTGTTAAAGGAAAACAAATTAGGGTTTCTTTGATTTTCACCTTCACAAATCATTTTCAAACACTCATGGGCCTCTATTAGAGTGTAAGACCCAATCCCCTTTTAACCAAAACAATTTTGGGCCTCAGATATTGTATAAGTCCCTCTGCGTTAAAAGAAAAGTTCGGGGCAATCGTCGCCCGTTTAAAATAAACCATCTGGGCCTCTCCTCGAGCTATAAGACCCATTCAATACTTTTGGGCCTCTATTAGAGTGTAAGACCCAACCCCTTTTGAAAACCAAATTATCTTGGGCCTCAGTCATTGTATAAGACCCACTACATTTTCAAAAATCTCGGCGCGATCGCCATTTCAAACGAAAAATCATATGGGCCTACGTTATAAGCCCCACTCTTTTTCTTTAAACCATTTGGGCCTCTTGAGAGAGTGTAAGACCCATCCCTTTGTACAGAGAATCTTTCTCGGGCCTCAGTCCCTCTGTACAAAATGATAGTGTGATCGTTGATAAAAACCTGGGCCTCTCCTTGAGCTGTAAGCCCCAATCTTTCATTTCAAAGCACTTTCTCCTTTGATCTTGAATATACTGTTGTTTTCAATCTTTCTTTGTTGAACAACTAACCAAACAGCATGGAAGCTCTACAACCGAGTAAGTGGTTATATGCTTTCTTTATCCGCTTTCATATACATATAACTATATTGTGGGGCAGTTTTCACTGTAAGTTTTCTTTCATAAACTCATATCGACTGTGTAATAATAGTATAGATATTTAGAGTTTTCCCGGCAACTACGTCTAGCACTAAGCCCTGTAGATTACTCTTAAATTAGACAAAACTAGATCCCCATAGGATTACCAGATACAGTCTTCCCTCCTCTTGGGGTTAAACAATATGAAGAGGTGAAAGGCATCATTCTCGGTGAACCCTTTCACAGACTGTCACCTTTAGCAATCATCAAAGAAACTCTATTCCCCAGAGATGATCTTTTCTCCGTGAATGGCATCTCTTGAGTTTCTTCCAAATTCTTGAACTTTCCTGGCTTGATCTATTCTCTGTGAATAGCCTGTCTTGAATTTCTCGGGGTTTGGGGACCCACAGGCTTCTTAAAAGCATCCTCGCCTCCTCTTGGGCGTTGTACAAGGACCCGTCATCTTCTTAGAAGTATTCACAGCCTCCTCTTAGGCTTCGTATAAATGATTTCTTCCTTCGGGAATGATAGCCTCCTCTTGGGCTTCGTACAAATTGTCCCTCGGCTTCTTAAAAGTTTCCAGCCTCCTCTTGGGCTTCGTACAAATTGTCCCGATGACCTCCTAGAGGTATAGGAACAGAAATTAGTCATCTTAATAGAACATTTTTTCAAAAAGTCTAGATCTTGCTACTGCTATTTCTTAAACGTAGTACAAAAGATGAAACTCTAGACTTGGACAGTCTAATGCCCTTGAGTCTCAAAGACATTCTCAAGTTCCTTTCCAAACTAGGAGATGAAACCCGTAGACTCGGACAGTCTCAATACCCTTTGGGTTTCCCATTTCCTTAAAGAACAGGAAATAACCCTGATCCTCGAATCAAATCCCTGAGTGCAAACAGTACTCATATAAGAACTGATTTTCTCTTTAAATCAGCATATTGGACCTGTCACTCAGCTGAAACCGTAACCCTAGCCTCCTCTTGGGCTTTGGACAATGATTCTCCCCAGCAGAGTTAACCTTTTCGGACTCTCTTGTTGATTCAACCTTTAGCCTCCATCTCGGGCTTTGTACGAGATACAAAATCACTCTCTTGTTGAGTATAAAAGACTCTCTTGTTGAGTCAAACCCCTTTAGCCTCCATCTCGAGCTTTGTACGAGATACAAAACACTCTCTTGTTGAGTATAAAAGACTCTCTTATTGAGTCCAACCTTTAGCCTCCATCTTGGCTTCGTACAAGACACATATAAAAGATTCTCCTGTAGAGTCAACCCTTTTAGCCTCTCTCTCGGGCTTCGTACGAGACACACAAAAATCACCCTCTTGTTGGGTCGATAGCCTCCTCTTAGGCTTTGTATAAGGAAACCCCGGTCGAACCAATCAACCTTTTAGCATCAAAGTTGTGCCTCGTTCACAGTATACAAACATCAACAACTCCTTTCCCTTCATCTAATTGCTGTAAGCGGAAAGCCTCTGGATCATCTACATCCATGCCACTGTCCCTCTTTTAGCATGAGAAATTCCTAAGGAAAGATGGCATTACTCTACACTGAGTTAAAGTTTTCTCCTTCAGGTCGAAAACCCTTATAAAGGAAATTATGGCATTGCTGGATTCATATATCCCAGTTAAAGTAATCCTCCTTTATAACCAGTCACCCAACAATTGTGACAAACAGACCCCTTTAGAAATGACAAATTCTCTCTAAAGTCAACACCCTTTTAGCTTCACATCTTGGGCTTCGAACAAGATACAAATAGACTCTTTAGCTTCATATCTTGGGCTTTGAACAAGACACAAACCACCTTTAGCTTCACGTCTTGGGCTTTGAACAAGACACCAAAACACCATTTCCTCCCGTAGAATAGGAGGAACTACGATCGCTCTGATTTCCCTGTTTCGGTAAACGGGAATACGTAGGCATAAGATTGAAAGAAAAATCTTAGCGAGCACACTCAACAAAAACCCACGATCCCATACCCACATACATCAATTAAAAAGTATCAGTTCTAACCCCCTACCCATGAACATTCCCGGTGTTCCGTTATAAACAAAGAAAGAAGAAAGAGGCCCCACTTCCATATCGCATCCGTAACCTAAGAGACCGCTGTTTAAACGCGGTATGTAAGCAGGGTTAATTGGAGACATCTATTTCCCTTCCTTCATCAGCTTCAATAGGATAAAAAATGAATCGACCTGTAGTACCCCCAAAAGAGCGACAGTGCTTAAGAAACACGTCCAGTTTCGCTCGCTACAGTTGGGTCAATAGCCTCCTCTTAGGCTTTGTATAAGAAAAACCCCGGTTGAGTCAATCAACCTTTTAACATCAAAATTGTGCCTCATTCACAGGATACAAACATCAACAACTCCTTTCATCTAATCGCTGTAAGCAGCAAGCCTCTGGATTATTTACATCCACGCCATTGTCCCTCTTTTAGCATGAGAAATTCCTAAGGAAATATAGCATTGCTCTATACTGAGTTAAAGTCTTCTCCTTCAGGTTAAAACCCCATATAAAGGAAATTATGGCATTGCTAGTATTCACATATCCCGGTTAAAGTAATCCTCCTTTATAGTCAGTTACCCAACAGTTGTGACAAACAGACCCCCTTTAGAGATGATAAATTCTCTCTAGAGACAACACATTTTCAGCTTCACATCTTGGGCTTCGAACAAGATATAAACCACCTTTAGCTTCACGTCTTGGGCTTTGAACAAGACACCAAAACACCATTTCCTCCCATAAAATAGGAGGAACTATGATCGCTCTGATTTCCCTGTTTCGGTAAACGGCAATACGTAGGCATAAGATTGAAAGAAAAATCTTAGCGAGCACACTAATCCAAAAACCCAAATCCCGTACCTTCACATATCAAACGAAAAGCATCAGTCTTAAACCTCCCACCAATCGCCCGGGCACTATTTTAACAAAATAACCTAAGAGAGACCCACAATCTTTATAGCATCTGTAAACCAACTGTCATCTGTTCAAACTCAGTTTGCAAGCAGGGTTAATTGGAGACATCTATTTCCCTTCCTTCATCAGCTTCAATAGGATAAAAAATGAATCGAGTTGTAGTACCCCAAAGCGATAGTGCTTCGCAACCACGTCCAAAAATTTGCGCTACAATATTCTTACGAAAATCGGGGTGTTACAATTAGACCTAACTTGTATAAATCTTCGGTGCATTCCCTCTAAACTCTTCTCTTTGAACTAAAGTTGTGAAAACTCGTCGGTTCCTACACTTAGTGTTTTAATATTGTATTTGATTAGTTGTATGATATTTAAGCAAGAGTAATTCTTGAAGTACTAAGGCGGTGCACACACCTCTGAAACTATTTTAAACTACTCATCTTTTTATCATTTCTTCTTTTAAAAAATCAATATTGGCAAGTACGTAATTGATTAAGAAGCAATTTTGATCAATTAAGAAAGTTAAATTCACTATCTAACCTATTAGAGCTTTCATCTAATTGATTAATTAGCGAGTCGGACTCCTAATCAATTAAGATGTAAAGCTAATTAGGATTTCCTTTTTTGGCTTAGTCTAATCGATTAGAAATCGTCCAAATCCATGAGTTGTTGATTTTTCTATATAAAGGAGTACTTTGCTCACTTCTTAAGCACAAATTTACTTTCCTGTCTCACTCATTCTCCTATTATCAACGTTATTCCCTATAAATTTCTTTGGTGTTGAAATAGTGAAAAGCTTAATATGAGAGTTATGTTATTATGTTGTTGTGTTGAATCTGTTTATTCAAGAAGTTAGTCCTCTTGTACTTTTGAAATAGACATGAAGGTTGCAAGTTAAATTTGTAAAAAACTTGTGTAAGATTGTTGGGTTGAACCTATATAAAAGTTCAAGTTATTGATAGTGGAAATGTAAATAGAAAACTCTTGGGAGTGAAGTAGATAGTGTGATTTAGAGTTGAACCAGTATAATTTCTTAGTGTGATCTCTCTTAACTCTAACTCTTTATTTTTTGTCTTTTATCTTTTTCATTACTCAACTTGTGCTTCTACCCTCTTCTTAAAATCAATTAGTTTCTATAAAACTTGCGAAAATAAAATATCACAAGTGCTATCAAAATCTAGTTTCTATTACAAGACTAATCATTGGGAAGAATGCCTTCAAACAATTCACTAAAGAGACAATTATACTTCAATAGAAAGGGGTATGCTTAGTGGAAAGAGAATATGAAAATCTTTATAGAGGATGTGAATTATGATATCTGAACTTCTATAAAAAATAATGGCCAGTTTATATTCACACATCTTATTAAGAGGATTTCTTAATCCACCCCTTGATACTCTTAGCCACCTAGCGCATTTTCTTTTATACCCCCTACTTCTAGAGTTGTATCTCCGGATGCACCCTTTTTTTTCTTTACGCTGGATACTTCCGGAGATACATCTACGGAAAAAGTTTCGTAGATGCATCTCATAAATCTTATCAGAACAGGTTTTTTTTAAATCCAATTTTGTTGGTCGCAGATGGAAATTAACTGTTGCAGATGAATATAAAATAACATACATCCGTAAATAAAATAATATGATATATATATATATATATATATATATATATATATATATATATAAGAAGTCATATGTCATAAACATCATCAAAAAATAGTACATCAATGTCATCAAAATATAGTACATCAAAAAAAAACACCACAGTCATTACTGTGTGTGCCTGACAACATCTCCATCCTCTCCTCTGCCTATGCCTCTGCCGCCTCGTCTGCTTCTACCGCCTCATTGACCGCCCGATCTACATCCTCGGCCATCGATCCCAGCCGTCCTGGTGCGATGTCTGCGGTACATAAGTGCCCACTCTGCCACCACAATCATCTCATCTAATATACTCATGTGGTCAGACCCCTCAGGGAAGAAACCGGCGTCAATGTCTGTCAGCCCCATCTCCACTATCTGACGACAGCGAGAGAGGACATCCTGAGTGTGGTCCAATTGAGACTGTTGCTCCTCTAAAATCTCCTGATGAGCTGGTCTGGGCGGTGATCCTTCTGCAGTGAGCACCATGTAGGGGTGTGAGACGGTGAAGAACCACATGATGTAGCCATCAACGCAGCTCCAGTCTCTCGGCGCTATGGTCGTACTAGCCTCGTCTGGTACCATGTGCCTCTGGTAGTCAGCATAGATCTCCTCTATGTGTATACGGGTCAAGCCGAGAGTAGCAGAGACAGCTGGGTGTCTGGGTATCGTCTGTGTACCCGAACTTCCGCATGACGCGCTCGAGTAAATATGGAACAATGATGGTCGAACTGCATGCTAACCATCCTGAGAATAGTGAGATGTCATCAAACAGGCATGTCACAGGGTGATCAGCATAGACGTCGTAGCGGATGTCCTAAGCATCCAGGCGATCGAGATAGACTCTATAAGGGTCGACCGCCTGGTTCCCCCTGAGCGGGAGAAAGGCACAGGCACGCGGCATCAGCTCTGTGTAATCAGGCACAGTCCCCCACCCGGCGATCATGGGAAAGTGCTGGAATATCCAAGCCTGAAATGAAAATAAAAAACATCAGGATCAAGCATTATCACGAATATAGAATGAAAAAATATAAAAAAAATTCGAAAGATATAAGATTGTTACCACAAGTAGTGACACGCTGCCTGCCACAGTCCTGGTCTTCCACAAGCATCCCTCTCCCAACCTCGAATACGTGTACGCCAGTGTAGCCTTCCCCAGTTGTACTCATGGATCTGTGTGGAATCCAAAAAGTACATGAGGTAAGCGACATCGATATATGTGGAGCTCGTGTCCACAAACAACTAAGTGCCGACTAAAAATAGAAAATGATGAGTCCAAGCCTTTGTAGTTGGCATTAATTTTGGTAAAACTAACTTAGCAGAAAGATGTTGGACAAGATGTCCTGACATGCTAAACTAAATGCAGGTTAAGATGTTAGACAATATGTCCTATCAGGTGGATTTGACATCTTTGTCTGTTACAGTTTTGGAATAACTGTATTTATGTTCCAGGTGTGATTGCAATATGATTTGATTCTAGGTGGCATCTGAGATTGTGGAATCAGAGATTCTGATTCTAAAAGGAATATGTAGTTTCCATGATGTAAGGAGACATTTTTGGAAACTTGGGATTGAAGAAACTATTCTTGATCCTAGGTCGCAAATTCTGTGGAGCTGAATTGCTGCGTTTTTGAAGCCCAAATCCAGTTCTGTTTTGTAATATAAATAGGATGGATTTAACCTAGAATTAGTGTTGAAAAATACAGCTGATATAGAGTACTAGGGTTTGTACTTTTGTGAGCCTCTCTTGTATTGCGTGAATACCAGAGAAAGACAGTTTATTGAGTTGTAATATTTTCAGTCACTGTTGTGATTGGAAGGGAATTGAGAAGGGTCTCATACCTAGGAGTGTCTTAGGTAGAAATCTAGGAAGGTTAGTTTCTAAGTGCTAAGTTGTAAATGTTGGTGTTTAGCTTAGAACCAATTCTACTTAGTTGATTTCATTCCTAGCTTGGTAACCCCCAGATGTAGGTGTTGTTGATCACCGAACTGGGTTAACAATTCGTGTGTGTTGGTTTTATTTCTGTTGTTTTCTGTTCTTCATTATCCTTGTGTTAGAAGCAGAGATCAAGTGTCTTGACATCTTGCTCGACACAGAATTTCAATTGGTATCAGAGCAGGCATCCTGCTCTGTATCTGGGTGAGATTCAAGGACGATACTTTCTAGTTCGATGGGTAAAGAGGGAGGAATTCTAAATAGACCACCCATACTTGATGGTTCCAATTATGAATATTGGAAAGTGCGTATGGTGGCATTTATCAAGTCCATGGATGGTAAAGCTTGGAAGTCTGTGGTTAAAGGGTGGGATTCACCAAAGATCAAAGACAAAGATGGGAAGCTCACTGATGAGCTAAAACTGGAGGAAGACTGGGATGATGAAGATGATAAGCTTGTTCAAGGAAATTCCAAAGCCTTGAATGCCTTGTTCAATGGTGTGGACAAGAACATCTTCAGACTCATCAAGAACTGCACTGTTGCAAAGGATGCTTGGGAAATCTTGAAGACTGCTCATGAAGGTACTTCTAGAGTTAAATCTTCAAGACTTCAGCTTCTCACCACTAAGTTTGAGAACTTGAGGATGAGAGAGGATGAAAGTATACATGACTTTCACATGAACATCGTTGATATTGCCAACACATCTAATGACCTTGGGGATACAATTCCTGAAGCCAAGCTGGTTCAGAAGATTCTGAGGTCTCTTCCCAATAGGTTAGATATGAAAGTGACATCTATTAAAGAAGCTCAGGACATAAATATAATGAAAGTAGATGAGCTTATGGGATCACTCCAAACTTTTGAGATGGCTATCAGCGAAAAGGATGAAAAGAAGAAAAGCCTTGCCTTGGTAACCAACCAAGAAAAGGGTGACACCAATGAGGATTTGTCCAAAGCTGTAGGGTTCCTTGAAAAACAGTTTCATCAACTGGCGAAGAAGCTGGATGAGAAGTCTAAGACCAATGTCAAGGCTCAGACTTCTGACATCTATAGATCAAGAAACTTTAGAAGAAGACCTAGCTACGATAAGAAACCCAACCGAGGAAAAGGAATTCAATGTTTTGAGTGTGGGGGTTTTTGACACACAAGAGGTGAATGTCCCACCTACCACAAGAAGGAGAAAAAAAGTCTATCCACCTCGTGGTCTAAGGATGACTCCTCGAGCGATGGAGAATTTGCAAAAAAGGTGTCTGCAATGACTGGAGTGTATGATTCTGACAAGGAGTCAGATAGTGGATATCTTAACCCTGGTGATCTTGCTGAGCTATGTCAATTGGGACATGATCAACAGAATCTTATTTCCCAACTTTGTGATGAAAGATTACATCACTTGGAGACGATCACTGATCTGGAGGATGAAGTGGTGTTGTTAAACTCCAAACTCAACAACATGACCAAGTACATAAGGATGATGAACAATAGCTCAAATGTGCTGGATGAAATCCTTATGTCAGGAAGAAATACTGGAAGCAGAAGAGGTCTCGGTTACAATGATCAGGTTGAAGGACAGAGGACTAGAGGGAACTCAGTCCATGTGATGTCAAGAAAAATGTCTCAACATCATCAAAGGCCTCAGAATATCTCTCCATGAAAACAACAACAGGACAAGCAATGTTATTACTGTGGAAAGTTCGGTCACATAAAAGCTCACTGCTATAAGCTAAATGGTTATCCTAGATCATCAATACGATCTAGAAGAAGAAAGAAGGTTCCTAAAGGGAAGAAGAAGTGGATCCCTAAGGATCAAACGGTAGCCTTCATATCCCACACCTCCTTGAGAGCCTCTGCCAAAGAAGACTGGTATTTTGACAGTGGCTGCTCCAGACACATGACAGGTGTTAAGAAGTTCTTGGCTGACATTAAACCTCATTCCACTGGTCATGTCACCTTTGGAGATGGTTCAAAAGGAGAGATAAAAGGAGTTGGTAAGTTAAAGTATGAGGGACAGCCCAGCCTTGATAGGGTCTTGTATGTCAAAGGTCTGACTGCAAACCTAATTAGCATTAGCCAATTGTGTGACCAAGGCCTTAAGGTCAACTTCTCTGAATCTGAGTGCCTGGTGACAAATGACAAAGACGAACTTATCATGAAAGGTGCCAGATCTAAGGATAACTGTTACTTATGGGCTCCTCATGAAAGTAAGTGTCCTCCAACCTGCCTGGTGTCAAGGGAATATGAAGTAAAGATATGGCATCAAAAACTTGGTCATTTGCACTTGAAAGGAATGAAGGAAATCATATCCAAGGAGGCAGTCAGAGGGATTCCTAATTTGAAGATAGATGAAGGCAAGATATATGGAGAATGACAAATTGGCAAACAACCCAGAATGTCACATAAAAGGCTTCAACATCAGACCACATCAAAAAACTTAGAGCTCCTCCATATGGACTTAATGAGACCTATGCAGGTTGAAAGCCTGGGTGGAAAAAGGTATGCATATGTTGTTGTAGATGATTTCTCCAGGTATACTTGGGTGCATTTTATCAAAGAGAAGTCAGAAGTATTTGAAGTTTTCAAAGGATTATGTCAAAAACTTCAAAGATAAAAGGATTGTGGGATTGTTAGAATTATAAGCGAACATAGGAAGGAGTTTGAGAACTGTAAGTTTAATAAGTTTTACTCCTCAGAAGGAATCATCCATGAGTTCTCTTCACCCATCACCCCTCAACAGAATGGTGTGGTTGACAGAAAGAATAGAATAATTCAAGAATGTGCAAGGGTCATGCTTCATGCAAAGAAACTTCCTTATCACTTTTGGGCTGAATCAATGAACACGGCTTGCTACATTTTAAACAGGGTAACTATTAAGTCTGGAACATCTGCCACACTGTATGAACTATGGAAAGGCAGAAAACCAACTGTGAAATACTTTCATGTTTTCGGAAGCAAATGCTACATCCTTACAGACCGTGAGCAGAGAAGAAAGATGGATCCCAAAAGCGAAGAAGGAATCTTTCTAGGATATTCTACTAATAGCAGAGCATACCGAGTCTATAATTCTCGAACTCAAGTGGTACTGGAGTCCATAAATGTCGTAGTTGATGACTCTCCTATGGAATTCGAAGCTACAAATGATGTTGGAGCACTCTTTCCCATGGAGGAGGAAGATGTCACAGAGGATGTTGAAACACCTCAAGATAACTCTGAAGTGCTGCAGTATCAAACAATGACAATCATAAACCTACTGTGACTGGGCGGGTTGACAAGGGACCCTCTATCAGAATTCAGAAAGATCACCCCAAGGAACTCATAATAGGGGATCCAAATGGAGGAAGGATTACCAGGTCTTGAGATGTTGCTGCAAGTGCCTATTTTGTGTCAAAAATGGAACCCAAGAATGTCAAGGAGGCCTTGACAGATGTATTCTGGATTAATTTGATGCAAGAAGAGTTGTGGCAGTTCAAGAGACATGATGTCTAGGATCTTGTACTCATACCAGAAGGATCAAATGTGATTGGAACAAAATAGGTGTTTAAGAACAAGTCTGATGAACACGGAGTAGTTACAAGAAGCAAGGTCGGACTTGTTGCGCAAAGGTAGACTCAGATAGAGGGAGTGGACTTTGATGAAACTTTTTCTCCTGTAGCTAGACTGGAATCTATGAGACTGCTTCTTGGAATAACCTGTCTGCTGAAATTCAAGCTTTTTCAAATGGATGTCAAGAGTGCTTTTCTAAACGGATATCTTAATGAAGAAGTCTATGTGGAACAACCCAAAGGCTTTGTTGATCCAACATTTCCTAATCATGTTTACATGCTGAAGAAAGCCTTATATGGGTTGAAACAAGCTCCAAGGGCCTGGTATGAAAGACTAACTGACTTACTTGTTACAAATGGTTACATAAAGGGAGGAATTGATAAAACTCGCTTTGTCAGAGAAAGGGAAGGCAATCTCATGATAGCACAAATTTATGTTGATGATATCGTTTTTGGAGGAATGTCAGAAGAGATGGTACAACATTTTGTTAAGCAAATGCAATCTGAGTTTGAAATGAGTCTAGTTGGAGAGTTAACTTACTTCCTTGGTCTCCAAGTCAAACAAATGGATGATTCTATATTTCTCTGTCAAGGGAAATATGCCAAGAATATTGTTAAAAAGTTGGCTTGGAAAATGCAAATCACAAAGGACTCCAGCTCCTACTCATTTGAAACTGTCTAGAGACGAGAAAGGAGTAAGTGTTGATCAAAGTCTTTATAGAAGCATGATTGAGAGTCTTTTATACCTGACAGCTAGTAGACCTGATATAACATTTGCAGTAGGAGTCTGTGCTCGGTATCAGACTGAACCCAAAGTTAGCCATATTAATAAGGTCAAGAGAATTCTAAAGTATGTAAATGGTACATGTGACTATGGACTATTCTATACACACAGCTCTGACACTGTATTAATAGGATACTGTGATGCTGATTGGGCTGGAAATGCAGATGATAGAAAAAGCACCTCTGGTGGGTGTTTCTTTCTAGGGAACAATTTAATCTCCTGGTTTAGTAAGAAGCAAAATTGTGTCTCCTTGTCTACTGCGGAAGCTGAATATATTACAGCAGGAAGCAGTTGTTCTCAAATGATGTGGATGAAACAAATGCTGACTGAATATAATGTTACGCAAGATGTTATGACACTCTTCTGTGACAACTTGAGTACAATAAATATTTCAAAGAATCCCATTCAGCATAGCCGAACTAAACACACTGATATCAGACACCACTTCATTTGAGACCTTGTGGAAGACAAAATCATAACTCTAGAGCATGTTGCCACAGAAAATCAACTACCTGACATTTTTACTAAAGCTTTGGATGCAAATCAATTTGAAGTTTTGAGAGGCAAGCTTGGAGTTTGCCTATCTGAAGAGGCATAACAGTACACTGGATGTGGGAATGCTATTCAAATATTTGAATATGTATTCTCATCAGATTTGAGAGGGTGTCCAGAATTCTCTCAAATTCAAGTTTTTAATTTTTGTTTTGGTTGTGTAAGGGCTTAATGCCCAGGATAATTTTTATTGGGTGTGTACTTTATTTGCTATGAACTGTTTAATTGGTTTTTGAGTTAGTTCTTCTGCCTTTGGCATATTGTGGCTAAAAAGGGGGAGAAATACTAACATCACTAACCACTGATGTTTTGCTACTAACCACTGAGGGGGAGTAGTTATGTGCTGTTGCAGAAGGTACGGGTTGAGGGGGAGACAAAGTTGTGTTTTCCGCTGCTGTTCTGATGAAGGTCTCCCTGCTCTGATCTTTTCTGCAGGTTAATGGAAGTTAGTTTTAGCCAAAATCTACCAAAGGGGGAGATTGATGAGTCCCAGCCTTTGTGGTTGGCATTAATTTTGGTAAAACTAACTTAGCAGAAAGATGTTTGACAAGATGTCCTGACATGTTGAACTAACTGCAGGTTAAGATGTTAGACAAGATGTCCTATCAGGTAGATTCAACATCTTTGTCTGTTACAGTTTTGGAATAACTGTATTTATGTTCCAGGTGTGATTGGAATATGATTTGATCCTAAGTGGCATATGAGATTGTGGAATCATAGATTTTGATTCTAAAAGGAATATGTGGTTTCCATGATGTAAGAAGACATTTTTGGAAACTTAGGATTGAAGAAACTATTCTTGATCCTAGGTCGCAGATTCTGTGGAGCTGAATTGCTGCGTTTTTGAAGCCCAAATCCAGTTTTATTTTGCAATATAAATAGGATGGATTTAACCTAGAATTAGTGTTGAATATTGCAGCTGATATAGAGTACTAGAGTTTGTAATTTTGTGAGCCTCTCTTGTATTGCGTGAATAATAGAGAAGGACGGTTTATTGAGTTGTAATATTTTTAGTCACTGTTGTGATTGGAAGGGAATTGAGAAGGGTCTCATACCTAGGAGTGTCTTAGGTAGAAATCCAGGAAGGGTAGTTTCTAGGTGCTAAGTTGTAAACGTTGGAGTTTAGCTTAGAACCAATTCTACTTAGTTGATTTCATTCCTGGCTTTGTAGCCCCCAGACGGAGGTGTTGTTGATCACCGAACTAGGTTAACAATTCGTGTGTGTTGTTTTTCTTTTTGTTGTTTTCTGTTCTTCATTATCCTTGTGTTAGAAGCAGAGATCAAGTGTCGTGACATCTTGTTCGACATCTTAGTGATCTGCTTAACCAAAATTTCAGAAAATAACACCTTAGCACGCGCTGCCTGTGTATCACAACCTCAGCTGGATCATCATCTGCCTGGCGTGCAGTGAGCGACTCACCAAATATACGCGTCAGAAAGGAGAACCTCACATGAGCCCCTCTGGTCTTATCCACCTCCTCAAGCATATCCAGTGGATCAGCCCCAAGCTCCTCCACCAACATCTCTCTCGCATCCTCCTTCGTCATCCTACAGTGACGGAGGAGGGTACCCCTGGTCGGTATATGTAACAAGCAAGAGATGTCGTCCAGTGTAATCGTGATCTCACCGTGCGGTAGATGGAAGGAGGACGTCTTAGGGTGCCATCTCTCCGCAAAGCCCATCAGCATCCCGTTGTGGATCAGGATGTAACCGATCTCACAAAGGTCCTTCAAACCAGAGGCGGCAAGGACATCCTGGAACCAAGCCTTCTGTGGCTGATCTAAAGCTAATATCTTCCGCCCATGGTTATAGAATTTTTGCGATTGACGAGTCTGAAAAATTTCCATAAATAAGAGACAATGTTAATAAGAAACAATGGTACAAATTATAAATTTCCAATGAAAAAAAAGAAATAATCTGAGTAAGGTTACCTCTCCATCCTAGACATTTCTGGCAGTATGGTCAGCGTACCCTGTCAGCAGGGACATATCTGAGGGACCCCTTGGGAAACCTTCAGGCTCATCATCGTCGACGTCACCAGCATCCTCCGGTGGTGGGTCATCACCCTCTGGAGATGGCACCGGACCAACATCATCGACAGGAGGAGGAACATGAGTATCCCGATGAGGCCTGCGGGAGGACGGGGCCTGTGATGAACCCTCAGCTGAATCTCGACGCCTCCGGGATAAAGAAGTGGATGATGGGGTGGGATACGAGGTCGAGGGAGTGTCCTGGGCATGTGATGAAGAAGGTTGTGTAGTAGGTTGTGCCTCAACTGTATCAGCCTCGATAACGGTGGTCTGGCTCCGCTCGCGTCTGGCAGATGCATGTTGTTAAACTCGTCCAAGTCGCAATCTATCGTCTTTGTCTGCCATAATGTCTGCAAGGTATAACCAAGAAATAACAATTAGACACAAATAAATTAAAAAACAAAAAAGAAAAAAATTAACATTTTTTTACTTCCGAATATGTACACACAGAAAACTTCCGTAGATATATCTACGGAAGTAGGTAGAATTCACTACGTTTGATTTGTTCCGGAGCTGCATCTACGGAATTGCCCTAACGTTAATTTGTTCCGTAGATGTAGCTCCGGAACTTTCTACAACTCCAACAGTCACGACAATGGCGTCCCCTACCCATGAAAATTGATTTTTTGAAGCCCTGGTCGTCCTTTTCAGTCAACAAACAATACCTACATTGTCTCTAAACTATGTTTCTAAAACTATCTAAGGATTTCTACCCCTAAAACTATATTCTAACTCGTTTACGGGAAATACTCGAAAATAGCTTGAAAACTTACCGATTATATCGAACTTTGAATGGTTTAGAGTGTCTTGATCGTTGAAATGAATGCTTCTTGTCGAACTTGATTAAAAAATTAAGTTTAGTGAAAAAAGATTTTTTGAGGATTGAGAGTTTGAGAGTGAAGAAGATGAAAAATGAAGAATGAGGGAGGAGAATGGACTATGGCGCGAATGTATTCCAATATGTTCCAGAGCTATATAAACGGAAACATTCTGTAGATGTAGCTCCGAAAAAAACCAAAGTTGAGTAAAAAAAGGTGCATCCGGAGATACATCTCCGAAAGCAGGGAGTATTTTTAGAAGCGCACATAGTGCCTATGAACCCCAAGGGACGGGGTAAGAAATTCTTCTTATTAATGGTGTTGTAGAAAACAACCCTAAAGAAATCTGGACCAAAGAAAATAAAATAAAATAAAATTGCAGTATAATTTGAATTAAAAAACTATCACTCAATATTGCTCTAAGCCTACTTCATCTAAATAAAATTTAATTTCCGTTCATATTAAAATAATTCTTTAAAATACTCTTTAATACTCCCTCCGTTTCAAAATGACTGTCATTTTAAGGAAAAAATTTTGTTTCAAAATAAATGTCATTCTCACTTTTCAATATAGTAATAATTGTTATTTGTTCAATTGTGTTATATAATTATTACTCTATACACTATTTTCAACACATTTATAATACTAATTTAGTAAAAGTGCAATATCTTATGACAATATCATTGCATTTCTTAACACACCACCCAACCTTCTTAGGCACCACCGAATTTCCGTTTTTGCCCCCAATTTCCGGATGTGCACATCCGGACGCACCTCTTTTCTAAAATTTTTCAGTTTTTTCCGGATGTGCACATCCGGAAGATTCCTGATCTGCAAATCCAGAAAAAATCAAAAGAATTTCATAAAATCATTTACTTCTAAATATAATTAAATCCAATATAATTAAAATCCAACATAATTAAACTTAATATGATTTTTTCAATATAATTAAATCCAATTTAATTAAATCCAATATAATTAAAATTAATGATTAAAATTAATATGATTTTTTCAATATAATTAATTTTAGAAGTAAATACCATATAATTTTAATTATAATTTAGAAGTAAATACCATATAATTTTAAATACCAATATAATTAAATCCAATTTTAGAAGTAAATACCATATAATTTTAAATCCAATATAATTAAATTAATTTTTTCAATATAAAAAAATAATTTAGAATTAAATACCATATTAATCATATTAATTATATTGAAATAAATTAATCATATTAAATATCATATTAATTTTAATTAATATAGATTTTAATTATATTGGATTTAATTATATTGAATTTAATTATATTGAAAAATGATATTAATTTTAATTATATTAGATTTTAATTAGATTGAATTTAATTATATTTAAAAGTAAATGATTTTATGAAATTTTTTTTATTTTTTCCGGATTTGCAAATTAGGAATTCTTCCGGATGTGCACATCCGGAACATGTCAGTGTTTTTTAAAAATTTGGTGCGTCCGGATGTGCAAATCCAGAATCTGGAGACAAAAATGAAATTTCACGTGGTGCCTAAGAAACTTGGATGGTGTATTAAGAAATCACCGAGAAATTATTCTTATTACTGGTGTTGTAGAAAACAACCCTAAAGAAATCTGGACCAAAGAAAATAAAATAAAATAAAATTGCAGTATAATTTGAATTAAAAAACTATCACTCAATATTGCTCTAAGCCTAATTCATCTAAATAAAATTTAATTTCCGTTCATATTAAAATAATTCTTTAAAAGACTCTTTAATACTCCCTCCGTTTTAAAATGATTGTACATTTTAAGAAAAAAAAATTGTTTTAAAATAAATGTCATTCACACTTTTCAATATAGTAATAATTGTTATTTGTTCCATTGTGTTATATAATTATTACTCTATACACTATTTCCAACACATTTATAATACTAATTTAGTAAAAGTGCAATATCTTATGACAATATCATTGTATTTCTTAATCTGTGTGCAAAAACCTTAAACGTCAGTCATTTTAAAACGGAAAGAGTATAATTTTTTAATAAGTTTTCCGTGAATTACAACATTTTGAGGATAGATTCCCACCAAATAAAGAGATATACTAGCATAACTTAACTGGGATTCACAAGAATTTATCCAATTCTGCTAACAATCCTCTGGCGTATATTAGAGACATCTTTGGTATAATTATGAATGCTGCAAACATACAAAAATTACGATAAGCAAAAATATTTGCACATGCAATTATCATAGACCAGAACATAACATTCCAACGGGTGATTGATTAAACATGATATGAGAACCAAGAGAAATATTTCATCTTGTTTAATATACATAATTGTTATTTTGTACTTCAAATACAAACTCAGCTAAGTAGCATCTCAATCTAAACGGGCTCAATATGCCACTCAGATAAATATCTCAATCTGCTGTCTGTCAAGAATTTCAAAACATCTAAGAATTAGTTTACATTTAATTCAAGGGGTCTTTCTGATGTTGTGCTCTTTCTTTGCCTTCCAGTTTCTCGTCTTTCTTCACTCTGAGTAAATTTCAATGGCCAAAGGGATAAGCAAAAAGTATAATATACACTCAGCTATTCAACAACTATCAGAATGGTGCAATGCCCAATCTCAGGTGTTCTGTGCTTGGTCTTAGGATTTTGGCAAGAGATAATTGCATCACCATGAAAGGTAATATCTGAACTCATAAAAGGAACGAGACAACGTGGAAAACTTGAAATGTCAGCTTATCCCGATTCCCGGTTCTCGGGAGATTATTGCCAACTAGTCTGTCCCTTGAACAAAATTCAAGACAAGATAACCACCATCTTCGCAGGTATAAGTTGTCAATGCTCACTTATTGGCTTTCCGAGCAAGAAATCGTTCTCTGGCAGCTTGGATTCTACTTTCATTATCATCTGCAGCAGTAGAGACTTCAGCATTCTTCTTGGGCAAATCTGGAATCCCAGATTCTTCCTCAACATGATCCATACCACCACCACTACAAACAAAGGAATTAGAGTCAGCATTGATCCAACCAACCCCCTTCCGCCACCAAAAAAGAAGAGAAAAATATGACATGCTGCATTAAACATATAACATATATACCAAAGGAACATGAACTGTTTGGACGCAAGACTTATACTGCCATATGTTTCATAAGTTTCTAATGCCAAGAGAGTTTACCTTAATTTGTACACATTTAAGGTATTAAGCTTGTTAATGATGGGTATAACCCATTTCATCTCAACAGAACACACATTTCTCATGTACGGCCGTGGTGTGGCAATTAGCTCATGGTACACAACATAGTCAGGAAACTTCCCCAGTTCATCAGAACTCAATGCAGATGATGGATGCACCTGGTACAAAAGATTCAAGTAATTAGGTGCCTACAAACAAAGCATTTAGTTGGAATTGATAAATATTACTCCCTCCATCCCAAATTATAAGACGTCTCAAATTATAAGACGTTTTGGACATTTCACACGAATTAAGAAATTTAATTATTACTTTATGGAAAAGACAAATTATGTATGACTTTACAATAATGCCCCTCATAATTACACATGAGAGAAAAATTAAAAGAGTTGAAAGAATAAATAATACTCCCTCCGGTCTTTTTTATAAGGAACACTTCACCTTTTTAGATTCATTAAATAATTAATGTATTTGATCTGCATTATAGACCAGATACATTAATTATTTAATGAATCTAAAAAAGTGAAATGTTTCTTATAAAAAGGACCGGAGGTAGTAATAAAATCCTTGAGGGTATATTAGGGAAAATCTCATTAATATTGCATTGTGACTTATAATTTGGGACTTTTTTTTTTGGCAAAGTGACTTATTTGGGACAGAGGGAGTAGCTACTGGCTCCAAACTTTAACAATTTCACATCAAGCCTTCGCCTTTTGGTGAATCAGGCCTTTTGGTGTCACACCTACAGTGAGTTTTACAATAAAATGCATGAATCTATGATAATCATTTGAATGAGATAATAATTAAAACAACATGCGGCAGAAGTACAGCTAAATTTAATGGTTCCACACAATAAGTGACTTTAAAACTTTAATTACCTGGACTACTTGGCCTCGGAAACCTAGAGTTCGATAACCATTATGATGCATCTTTCTTTCAGCCAGCTGATTTGCATAGCCTACACATAAAGCCTTCCTCAAATTTCGATAATCCCGCCGGTACTCTTCCCCTTTCCGATTTTCCTTTATATCCAATGGTTCTGTAGCAATGTTAAGAAAATATGTGAGTGGGAGAGGAAGGACCATGTATGATAACTAGATGGAGGACTCAATAATTTGAATGGAAATAATACGAAAATAAATGATAAACGAGAAAGCAATTTTCTCAGTCTAATTTTAAATTTTATTCCCTTTTTTGGGTATTGTTAGCTCTAACTTAGTCAAAAGATACACTCTTGCAACTTCCTGATAAAGCACAATGACTTGTACTGTACTGTTACAAGTTAAAACTGAATACCACTGGAAATTATTTGACCATGAGAGCATTAAACCATAATTCAAATACACAGAAAGATAACAAAGTTATTCTCATGGTGGCAACGCTTTATTGTCAAATCATACAACTTAGTTGTATGAGAACCTTAGTGGTAGTGCATATTTGGGCAGAAGTGCATGTTTTATTATTATGCACTCATATCATTTGATTTGCAGCTGAAAATAAACCCTATACAGGGTATGACATGCTTGGCAGTCTCATGTGAAAACTTCCTCCCGTAAACGACATTGGGGCCAAGAATAACCATCATAATTCATACTCCCTTTGTTCTTTTTTACTTGCCGCTTATGTAGAAGAAAAAAAAAATGTTCTTATTTATGTCATTTTCAAAGTTCAATGCAACATAAATAATTGTTTTGTCAATAATACCCAATGAGAGAGAAATGAGTGAGATGTGATTATAAATAGTTTGAGTTTTTATAGGAAAAACGGCAAATAATTCCATAAAAAATAACAAACTTTATTGATTTTTTTCCTGTGCAAAAAAGCTTAAAACAACAACGAAAAAGGGACGGAAGGAGTAACATCTAAAAAGCATGATCAAATGATATTTAATTGTAATTAATATACTTATCTAACCACAACTAATTCTTACAAATTACTTTTTGATGCATATTATCACACATCAAGCTCAATCTGCTAAAGGTAACGATTTCAAATTTATTCTATACAGCTTGTCCAAACCACGGCATATCTAACACAAGAACGGTTCACAGTTATTTCATACCCCGTGTTAATTTCACAGCTCACTTTAATTTTAAACTTTGATTTTTAAAAAGTAGAGAAATTCAATCTTTTACTCTAACTTTCTATTTTTTTAAACTAAAGAAAAGGATTAACAAGCATATGAATGTGCCAAAAATAATGGTTCTTTTTTCTACTAGCATTGCCACTGCATCTGAAAGCACATTCTTAATTTCATAATGAAATACTTCAAAGATGTAAATACAAACCTTTGGCAATTTTCTGCAGTATCTGTGATAACTGCTTACGAACATCTCTGGCAAATGTCATTCCCCGCACCTTCAATCAATTGATTTCAGAATAATCACATTAATATTATGCATTGAATAAATATAAAGTATATGTGTGTTCTTGTGTGCGCATATCACTTCGTATTTCAGTACGATGTGAAGAATAGAAATATTAGGGAACTGTTAGTAGTAAATAAAAATGCAAGTACACATTATCATCCAAGAATAAAAAAAGGAATATGTCTTTCCTAATGACCCGTGAGATTTTTCCTTTAAAGGATATAATATCTGAATTGAGTGTGAATATAAGTATTCCACAAGGATACTACTAGCCTTCTAACCTAGGTTGTCAATATCAGGTAGCGGCTGGCCCCAAAACTAGAATAACAGAATAGGCTACAGCACATTGCAGAGTGTGGATCGCTAACTACAAGAGGTGCACCCCTGATGGCTCAGGTCCTAGCAGCAAGGCAAGATGGCTGCAATGGTGGTTCAAATGGTCGTCGCAGAACTATGAACTTTGAAGGTGGGAGAAAATTGAGTACAGGATTGTTTTTGGGCTCTTGACCGCTGATTTGCAGCAAAATCACAAAAGATCCCAGCCCCACACTGTAATGCTATGTAGTCAATGGCAGATAGAAGGTAGCAGTATGGCCACTATGTCGAAGTTTTGGAAAAAATATACAAGAAGCTAATACCAACCCTACACATAAAAGGTAAAATATAGAAGAATACACAACATCAAAAACATTCATAACTAATAACTAAAGTTCATTGATACCAATATTCAATTCAAATCCAATATACAGCAAACAAGTTTTAGACTACAAGGCTTATATAACTCCTCTAAGCATTTAAAATAAATACAGGGGACTCCTTTAAGGGAATCACTATCTCCAAAGTGAAGCGGGGAGATGAAGCTACACAAGGTGAGGAAGGGAGATGAAGCTGTATTGGAGACGAAATGACAAGACAAGAGGGGACAGATCAAATTTATAGCTAATAATAGTTTGTTGCCGTTCAGAATTTTATGATAGAATGACCATAAAGCCCAAAAAAACAGAGGGAACAGATCAAATATAAGGGAAAAAACTGGCTATCTCAAGGTGAAATGACAATTCCAAAAAGTATACATAGAATTTTACAAGAGTTCTAATGTAGTGGTAGCTTCATCCACTATTTGGCTGCCATTTGTGGAGATATAGCCACTACTCAAAACCACAATGCAATGAGGTTCCGCGTAGCACCTAGGGCTCTAAACAACACTATACCTCAACGGCAGCCGCTATTGACTACTCCCTCCGTCCCAAATTATAAGACGTTTTGGCCATTTCACACGAATTAAGAAACTAAATTATTACTTTATGGAAAAGACAAATTATGTATGACTTTACAGTAATGCCCCTCATAATTACATAAGAGAGATAAATTAAAAGAGTCGAAAGAATAAATAATAATAAATACTTGAGGATATTTTGGGGAAAATATCATTAATATTGCATTGGGAATGTAAGGTGACTTATAATTTTGGACAAATTTTTTTGGCAAAGTGATTTATAATATGGGACAGAGGTAGTAAACAGCTATAATGTCCTTTAAGGGTCTTTTGTTTGTCAATACGACTTCTATGGCCACACCTCCAATATGTGATGCCACGGGTGGAGAATAGTGTCCACCAGCCACTCCACACCGCTATGCCACAACAACATCATATTTAACAACATACCTTCTTGCTAAATATTTTAACAAACTTCAATGCAAGAGTTCAGTCACAAATTTATACATTTGATCGTTGAAATACCAGAATACATGATAATAGCTACCTGCAAGCCATGGTCTTTGCACCAACCAATGTCATAATCAGTTTGATACCAACGCTCATATATCTGCAGTAATTGAATGTGGTCACCCAAGCCAAAGCCATCAGGAAGGTTAGATAATGGTCGTTTCCTCTTTTTCTCAGTCTTGCTGCACATAAAAGGGGTGTAACCATCAGTTCTGAAATGTGTTTTTCATTAGTCAAATTAATACATAAAATTACTAACAACAGAAGTATTAGGGATGTATTTGCAATTTTAATTCATTTAGGGATTAAAGTGACAGCGCCCACACATTCAGGGGCTAAAATGGCTATTTGCTCGTCTAGTTTGAAAATGCAAAGAACACTAAGATGACTCAACCTCTGCCCTGGTAGCAATGCAGTTTCAGTGGATAACATGGCAGCAACGGTCAAAGCCTCGGTTATGCAGCCGTAATTGTTTGCTTCCATTAAAGTTCTTGACAGGGACGGTTCTAATGGAAGCTCTGCATGGAATCGTGAAAAACTCAGGGAACCAAGAAAAGTACTCATCCTTAAATTCCAATTAGGAAAATAAATGGAAAAGAAAAGAACAAGTTTTATGTTCAAACTGAGAATAACTTCCATTGTCATCAAGCATAGCAGAAACACACTTCCATGAACATAACAATAATCGGGAAAAAATATACCAGTAAAGGCTCTGTAAAAATATATTTTATATTTCTTTGTATCTAATGAGAATTACAGATGCTGTATTTATAGAATACAGCAGGCAGAATTTGAAAGAGAGATCTGCCCTAAGAATCAGGGGAATTAATTTTCCATAACTGCTAATTCTAATTACAGAAAAAACAGGAAATAATAGCTAATTAATTACATTAATCCTAATCCTAATGGACTGTACAAACAGAAACAGAATCATTTGATTATGAATTGATTGTTCCACACTCCCCCTCAATCTGGGTGGTAGATGTCTATCATACCCAGATTGGATCTGATATTCTCGTATATGTTCCTTGGAAGGGCTTTTGTTAGAATGTCTGCAGTTTGCTGGCATGATGGAATATGGTTAACACTTATAATTTCATGATCAATTTTCTCTTTGATGAAGTGTCGGTCTATCTCTACATGCTTTGTTCTATCATGCTGTACCGGGTTCTTCGCAATGCTAATAGCAGCCTTGTTATCACATAATATCTTCATGGGGTGATTGGTAGGAATTTTGATCTCATCTAGCATTCTCTTGAGCCAAATTCCTTCACAAATACCTTGTGACATAGCTCTGAATTCCGCTTCTGCGCTACTCCTAGCCACAACAGATTGTTTCTTGCTTCTCCAAGTTACCATATTACCCCATACAAATGTGCAATAGCCTGTAGTCGATTTTCTGTCAGATAAACATCCTGCCCAATCAGAATCAGTGTAGACTTCAATACCTCTGTTTGAGTTCTTTTGAAAATAAAGTCCTCGGCCTAGCGTACCTTTCAGGTACTGGAGAATTCTGTTCACATTTCTCATGTCAGTTTCAGTTGGATTTGACATATAACGACTAGCCATGCTTACAGCAAAAACAATGTCTGGTCTGGTGTGAGTTAGATAGATTAATTTTCCGACTAGACTTTGATATCTATCTTTATTAGCTAGTACATTTTCATCTTCACTCCTTTTTACTTGCTCTATGGGAGTATTGGCAGCTTTGCATCCAAGCATACCTGTTTCTTAAAGTAAATCCAGCGTGTACTTCCTTTGTGAAACTGAAATACCATTCTTTGTTCGTGCAATTTCCATCCCTAGAAAATACTTGAGTTGTCCTAAGTCTTTGACTTCAAATTCTTTTGCTAGAAGTTTCTTTAACTGGTTGACTTGTTCATCATCATCTCCCGTAATTACGATATCATCAACATAGACAATAAACAAAGCTATCTTCCCATCCAAAGAGTGCTTGACAAACATAGTATGATCTGTTTGACATTGAACAAAACCATCTTGCTTGACAACTTTTGTTAGTCTGTCAAACCATGCCCTTGGTGATTGTTTGAGGCCATATAGAGATTTTCGAAGTCGACACACCATGTTGGAGGTTCCAGGTGATTCAAGTCCCGGAGGAATTTGCATATATACCTCTTCTTGTAACTCCCCATTTAGAAATGCATTCTTTATGTCTAGTTGGTATAGGGGCCAATCTAGATTTGCTGCCAGAGATAGTAGAACCCGGACAGAATTGAGCTTCGCAACAGGTGCAAAAGTCTCCTCATAATCCACCCCATATGATTGTGTGAACCCCTTAGCAACCAGCCGAGCTTTGTACCTGTTTATACTCCCATCAGCATTGTGCTTAATTGAAAATATCCACTTGCATCCTACTACCTTCTTCCCTTCTGGTATGGCAGTGATTTCCCATGTGCAATTTCTTACGAGTGCTTGAACTTCTTCTGTTACAGCTGCTGCCCATTCAGGTTTCTGTAATGCTTCTTGAATATTATTTGGAATTTCTATGTTGTCAACAGCTGCTACAAAAGACCTGTAACTTTGTGATAGTTTTCCATAGGAGATATATTTTTCAATAGGGTGTTTAGTGCAAGATCTAACCCCTTTTCTCACAGCAATAGGAATATCAATATCTGCTGTATTTATATCAACATGTTCAGAGTTAGGAAGAATATTACCGGCGGGAACTTCATTTTCTAGAGTCTGGTCTGACTCATGGCCTTGCATCGGAGCTATACTTGACTCTACTTCCTTCCTCTTCTTTTTATAACAAAAACCCTTCCACTTGCCTGTTTTTAAATCACAATTCTGTTGAGATGTGGTTGGGACTATAATTGGTCCTGTTTCCGTCAAAGCTTCTGCTGTCCTTTCACTCGGTTGAATGTTAGAGGTTTGGTTTGGTAATTTTTCAACTGGTTTAGGCATAGGTTCGGCTGATTGAGTGTTACCGGTTTGGTCTGGTAAGATTTTGTCATGTTCAGTTAGTTCAAGAGGCAAAAGTTGGTATTCTGAATTTTCGATGTATGATTGCTCCCCCTGAATACCAGTTTTGGTGTAATAGGGCTGATTTTCAAAGGTTACATCCATAGTGTGGTAAAAATTTTTGGTATGGGGAGAGTAACACCTATATCCCTTTTGGTGAGGAGAGTAACCAAGAAAAATGCATTTGATGGATTTTGGGTCTAATTTGCTTCGGTGAGGGTTGAGGTTATGGACAAAAGTGGAGCATCCAAATATTTTTAATGGAATGGAGGAAAAGATTTTGCTGGTTGGAAATAGGTTTTGAAGTGTGGAGATTGGGGTCTTAAAGTTAAGGATACGGGAGGGCGTTCGATTTATAAGGTGAGTTGCTGAAAGGACAGCTTCTCCCCAAAAGTGTTGTGGGACATTTGTGGCCAACATAATTGATCTAGTCACTTCCAAAAGGTGTCTATTTTTCCTTTCTGCTACCCCATTTTGTTGGGGAGTGTCCACACACGAGCTTTGGTGAACAATTTCAACCTTTTGAAGATAGGAATTTAGAGCAAGGTTGTAATACTCACGACCATTGTCGGTTCTAAGTATTTGAATATTGCTTTGGAATTGTGTTTGTACCATCTTATGATAAATTTCAAATATTCTCCCTACTTCTGATTTTTCCTTCATTAGAAACACCCAGGTAACACGTGTGTGATCATCAATAAAGGTGACAAACCATCTCGAGCCTGTAATGTTGTGGACTCGTGATGGTCCCCATACATCACTATGAATTAATGAAAAAGGTTTGGAGGGTTTATAAGATTGGGGTGAGTAATGGTTTCGGGTATGTTTAGACAATTGGCAAATTTCACACTGAAAATGTTCCTTGTTTTTATTGAATAAAGAGGGAAACATTTTTTCCAAGTATAAGAAATTTGGGTGGCCTAATCTATAGTGCCACATCATTACAGGATTATTATCATTTGAAGCTGCAGCTGCAACATGATAATTATTCTTGAGTTTTTTTTCTGATTTTTCCACTTGAAGAAAGTAGAGTCCAGCACACTCTTCAGCATTGCCAATCGTCTTCCCCGACTCCAAAATCTGAAATTCACACAAGTTAGGGAAGAATTTAGTAACACATTTCAAATCTCTTGTAATCTTGCTAATAGACAGCAAGTTACAATCCAGTTTGGGCACATACAAAACAGAGGGAAGTGTAATATTTGGTGAAATGATAATTGATCCTTTACCCATGACCTTAGAAAGTGTACCATCAGCTATTCGAACATTATAGTTATAAGGACATGGAGAATAACTACTAAACAAAGTAAAGTCTCCAGTCATGTGATCTGAAGCCCCTGAGTCAACAATCCATGATTTTGTTTTTTCCTTACTAGTGTTTAGAGCATGTAAGTAATTACCTCTTTGAGCAACTACAGCAGTACCACCTTTTTCTGCAGTTAACATGGTTTGCTGAAAGAGTTTTTGAAGAGCCTCCATTTGTTCTTTGCTAAAACAGGATGAGTTAGAGTATACCTCACTTTCTTGATTGTTACATGCTGTGTTACCTCTGCCCTCCTTGCCTTTGAACAATTTGGCCTCTGAAGGTTTTCCATGTATAATCCAACATGTTTCCTTTGTGTGGCCCGGTCTCTTGCAGTGATCACACCAGGGGCGAGTTTTCCTTTGTGGTGGCCGGGGCTGATTCCCTCTTGCTGCCATTGCAGAGCTCTCGCCGTACGGAACTGAGTTGGGTGTCCCCAACATGATTTTCCTCCTGCTTTCTTCCCTTCTCACTTCTGAAAAGGCTTCTCGAATTTTGAGAAGTGGTTTGGTTCCAAGAATCCTTCCACGAACTTCATCTAGGTCCTTGTTTAATCCCAATAGGAATTTGTAAATCCTATCTTTTTCCACCAATTCCTTATACTTCTTTTGATCTTCTGTACAACACCATGTAACCTCTTCGTATATGTCGAGTTGCTGCCAGTGTTTGTTAAGTATGTTAAAATACTCAGTAACAGAAGATTCTCCCTGTCGAAGGTCATGAAGAATGCTTTTTATCTCAAATACGACATATGTATTGTCAACATTTGAGTATGTTTCCTTCACTGCATCCCATATTTCTTTTGCAGTGTCATAGAACATGAAATTTTCACCAATTTCATTTGTCATGGTATTGAGCAGCCATGACATGACTTGGCTGTTCTCAAGTTTCCATTTCTGAAAGTTTTTGTCTCCTTTCTCAGGACATTTAGAATCTCCTGTGGTGTAGCCTTCCTTTCCTTTTCCTTCGAGGAAGATCTTGACTGACCTTACCCATTGGGTATAGTTTTGACCATTTAATTTATGGCCTGTGATGAGGTGAGTGAGCCCTTCATGTGAACTGGTCGGAAATGATCCAGTCTCCACTTTGAGCGATTCATCAGATTTGGGATCCTCCATAGTTTGGCGGCGCTAGGTTAGGGATGGTTCAGATCGTGCTATGCCTGTATGTCCATTGTTTTCAGTTATGTTTTATTTTATATTGTACATATTTTTTAATTTAATTTATATACATTGGCAGTGTAAAAAAAAAGTTCTATACGTGCACCCAATGATTGTTGTCACGTCATTTAATGAATATGACAAGTCATGTGTTTTTAACTCATTAAATAATATGGCAACATATCATTAGATTAATATGTAAAACTGATTTACACCGACAGTGTATATGACTTAAACTCTAAATTTTATTATGTTTTATTGTGTAAAATTTGTTTTAGTTTAATTTGCTTGTTTCAATTTCATAAAATCTATGTTATATGACTTATCTAAATTTCAATTTCAATATTTCTGTTATTTGTTGTTAAATTTAGTTTGGAAAAGAATAGAGTTGTTAAGGAAAAGTTTATACATGAAAAAATTAGCTCAATTTGCAAACATCACTAATCATTTAAGTACCCAAATTTAAGCCTTGAATTATCACCAAAACTAGCAATTCCAATGAGCTAATTGAAGGCTTTTGAGTCTAAGTTGTGATGAACTAAGACAAATGTCAATGTGACTTGTGTGGAAACCACAAAGACCAAAATAGTCAACATATATCCATTATCCGGCCAAAAATGGTATTTCCTTTTGGGATTCCCTCTAATTATGTATAGATTTAGATATCAATTTATATTTGGAAAAGAGTTGTGTTGTTAAGGAAAAATGTCTATATAAAAAAGGTCTAACCAAAATTGGTAGTTACTAATACTTATTATTGAAGTTTCCTTTATAGTTTATATGATATGATGGTAGTATTGGTATAGATGATGAAAACAACAACATTGCATTATTCATGATTTCACCACACCCAATATTTAAAATTCAACACTAAAATATAGAGAAACAGTACCAGCCATTTTTCGTCCAATACTTGTAATTGCACCATTTTCATCAATAGCATCAATCAGATATAATTGCTTCAAGGCATCTTGTAAGGACTCAGCTGCAGAAAACATGGTTACACAATCACCAAGTTATACTTGAGATAAACCTATTAAAATGTCAAGAATGAAGAACGTTAAAGAGCACAAGAATAAATCACATAAATCAATATAAGCAAAGTACTAGCTCGCACCCTACCCCAAAAAATAAAGAAAGAATGAATGAAAAGATGGAGGGGGAAAGAGCCAAAAAAAAAATTGAAACTTCTAAGATAACATAAAAGCAACTTCACAGGATCAACGAGAATCAAGTTTTGTCACTTAAAACCGCAATGCAAGGAGCAAAGGTGTCGATTTAAATTTAAGCTATAAAAAGAGATCTTACATGAAGGAGAATCAAGAAAGTCAAATTTGAGAATGTCAATATCAGGCAGGTCCAACGACTTCAAGTAAAGAACACTTCCGGCAAGAGAAGATCTCTGAATTTCAGGAACTGTAACATCTAAAAACTCATCATGGTAGAGTTGGGAAGGATATAGGCGGTAGCATTTCCCTGGTCGTGTTCGTCCAGCTCTGCCTGCCCGCTGATTAGCTTGCACTCTGCAATGTCAGGATACACTCATTTTAAAGCTTATGAATTGATTATTCCAAAAAAATTAAAACTATTGAGATAATTGTTAATGCAACAAGAATCCTTTTAAGTTTTAACCAATACTTATGATTCTTTTGTTTGAAGTAAGAAAAAATAACTCAAGATCCATTCAGTCAGTAGTATTAACCACTATTGAATGAAATAGAATTTCATATATGATTTGTTTGTGTTAAAGAAAAGGGAAAAAAAAAAGTATTGCATCAGTGAATCTATGTTTCATGCCATGATAAAATATTACATTATTCCTTACTTACTTGCTAATTTGAACAACCTCAAGAGAATACATCCTACTAGATGGATTGTACTGCCTTTGCTTTACATACCCAGAGTCAATAACATACCTACAGTCATAAAATTTAAAAATATATATATATATCAGAAACTGTTTGTAGACAAACTGATGTGCTTTATCTAAAAGTACAAAATAATTGTCATGATACAGCGAAACAAAACAAAACAAATATTCCAAATTACAAAGGGAAAATTCAAATGGCAAGAAGGACATGTTTGTTATTGCACCTCAAAATGTGAGATGATAAATCATGCCTTACTGTTTCCTCTGTGATCATCACAAAAAATGGCATCATACTTTGAAAACTGCATTGTTACACATCCTATTGCATGTGGTTTTTCAAATCAAGCCAAAAAGAAATATAATGGTCACTGGCTACAGTATATACAGAACACCTGTATTCTTGTTTTACCAACAATATTTTCGCCATCTAATGGGTGTAACCCTAACCAATATTCACATAATTGATTCAATCATGTAACTTGTCCACACATGTTCAAAAAATGGAGTTTGGGGATTCAGGCTTTACGAAACATTTTTAATCTCAAGACAAAATTAAACAGGCTACAGAAATAAGAAGCATTTGCTATTTTGATTTACTAAAATAAGTAATATCAGCAACAAACAAAATCAATAATGTATAATAATTTACATAAATGATGATACATAACTAGTATTTATATATTAAGTTTAAATTGAAATTAATAGTAATTAACTGAATATCAGTGCCCTTACACTACACCGTCAACAGTCAAAGATGTTTCAGCAATATTTGTAGCAACAATAATTCGTCTGCAAATTGGAGGTGGAGGATTAAATACACGCACCTGTAAGATTATATAGAACATACATGAGTTTCAAATGCACGTAAAAAAATCATGCCTCAATTATCAACAATTGTTTAATTTGCGTTTTTCCTAGATGCATTATATGTTTTCAAGAGTTCATTGCAAGCTAAGGTGATTTGACATATAATTATGAAGCAAACAAAGCAAGTAACAAGTCAAAATAGGAAAGAACTAGGATAAATCCTCTCAAGGAAGTTCAAAGACAAATTATCTATTTATTCTAAGAAAATCGTCTGCTAATGACAGATCAAGATCCTCTCCATTTTTTCCATTACCAAAGTTATGGTAATATAAATACAATTATGTGACACTTAATGAGTCCACTTATTGAATATAACTTCAAATCTCTTTAAAACTACCGTAATGGAGAGAAAATGGAGAGGATCCCAACTTGCTGATGACATGTGAAGGTATTTCACACCTCTCATTTTCCCCCAAATGTCTAAGAGCATGGGATCTTTATTGGTTTCCAAGAGCTCTTAACATACTACATGCGATAGCTAGTCGAGTTCACTATGGAGAAAAGTAAAAAAGAAAAGTAAGAATTATGCGTGGGAGAGAAATTATAATGCCTTTCCAGATATCATCAAAATACTGTTTCTTAGACATGCATCATTACATAAATTTATAGAAGATTGACACCTAGAAATAACAGATACAACATGAGAGACAGATAGAAATATACAACACAATAAAGAAATGAGGACACCGAAAATTTGAAAAATTACAGGACACGCCACAACTATAATACTACATGCAAAATTAATGTAAAATAAATATGAAATTGAAAATACAAATTTCAAATTTCAGAAAATTGAAATTCTGAAAATTAGAATGAGTCGTTATAAACATAATAAAATATGAAACTTTATCGAATTATTGTGGTATTCCCGTTCATACTTTGTATTTGTATAACTATTTGAAAATAGAAGAAAAAAAATATAGTACAATTACAAGTGTCCGTCGTGGATATGACACACTATGAGTACTAATTCAAAGTAGCTATTATGTGCTTCCTTATTTCATTGATAAAAAATATTTTGTGCTTCATTGATTGATTGTATTGGAGGAATAAGCAAATATTTCAATTATGAAATTGTACAAAAACAAAAAACTACTTGCCTGCAATTCAGGTGGCAAAGAACCATGTAGAGGAAAGATTATAGCATCCATGCAGGAACCTTCATCGAGAGCCCGAACTTCGTCCTCCAGCTTAGATACTAATTTCTCTATGTCATCCTGGATATAGCTCAACAAAATTTGATCAATCAGTACACCATAATCGTAACAAAAGGATTAAGATTTACAATATGGAGTAGAAGTTATCATAAGGTACATGTCTTAAACCAAAAATGATCACCTGTCCAGTCATGAATATTAAAATATCCCCTTCCGGCTGGCGTATGTGTATATCTGCAAAATTGATGCCCAGTGAAAAACTTGAAGAAAAAATTATAATTACAAGTACAGTACATATGACAGATGAAATAGAGTGTGTTGCAGTGCAAGTATAAACTGACAAAACTTGACAGCATTTACTAACTTCCTACTTGAAAAACGAACACCCATTCAATCAGCAAAGGAGGTAGAGCAAGTGAATGTGATTGTTTGCATCGTTGCGGACAAAGATTTCAGAATTCAGATTGAAAAAGCATCCCCCTTTAGCAGCCTATTTACTTATAAGTATCAACTTAAACCATAGCCAATTGCTTTTCAATTTCTTATACCGGTTTTCAAGAGACATCCGAATATTTGTCAAATAGACATGTAAAGCATTATATTATATTAATATGTAATAGAAAAGGCAAATACTTGATAACATTGCGAAAAAAAAATTTGTCTACCAAGAAATTTTCTTTACACATGCAAGCATATAAAATACATTATTTATTACAACTAATTATGCTGGCATGAAAATAGGGTTCAAATTTATGTCATACCAAGAGCTGTTTTGAGAGCAGTGTCAAGATAATTCACAGGACGCTCCTTGCTATAAAGAACCTCAACAGGATATAGCTTCCCAGGAATGTTCAATACAGGACAATCTCCAAAGAACTTAGACACCTTATCACCATCAAGTGTGGCAGAAGTGATCAACACTTTGAGATTAGACGTACGAAGCTTAACCAAACGCTTCATGAGTCCCATCAATATATCTCTGAACACACAATTACAAATTGTATAAAACAACATTGCATGAATGTATGAAAATGTACGCAGAAAAAATAAGAGGTGGATTACGTGTTCAAGCTCCGTTCATGAGCTTCATCCAATATGATAACAGAATAATCATTTAGTTCTGGATCAGCTAGACTTTCTCGGAGAAGAACACCGTCGGTTAGATACCTAATAAAATTGAACCGAATTGAATCAATGACCAATGAACAATGATAAGAAAGCAATTGAGAATGAAAGCAGTTGAGAATGAAATAGAGTAAAGAGTAAGTAACTACTTGATGCGTGTGTTGCGAGAAGTTCTATCTTCGAAACGAATGGCGTAACCTACTTCTTCTCCGAGCTGAACACCGAGCTCTTGAGCAACTCGTCTGTGGAAGTTGAGTCAGAAAGATGTTGAGAAAACTCTAGGGTTTATCGAAAAGTTGAAATTGAAGGGGAATACCTGGAGACCGAGACGGCGGCGACACGACGCGGCTGAGTGACGGCGATTTTGGAGTAACCGCGGCGGTGAAGCATCTGAGAGAGTTGAGTGCTCTTGCCGGAACCTGTCTCGCCGATGATGACGACGATGGAGTTGTTTTCAACTGTTTCGATTATCTTTTCTTCGTATTGGACAATGGGAAGGGTCGCCATCCTCGCCGTTAGTCACAAATAGTTTCAATACTCGTTCGTCTTTGAAATCAGCGGGCAGTGAAACAAGTTTGAGAAGCGTATTGGGTTAAAATTTCAAATGTTTTCAAAATTGAGGAAATTTATTTAGATTTTTTATAGTTACACCTTTTTTCTTTTTTGACAGATTTTATAGTTGCGCCTTAAAATATCAAATTTCCATCCAAAATTTCAAAATATGTTATTACAATATCAAAATAGTTCTTGCTATATTAATTTTTAAAAAAAATTATATTTTCATATCTCAATTTTACTCTTCATCTCTCTTTCTCACAAATATACTTTGAAAATGAAGAAATTTGATTAAAGATGAAGATTAATATAGTGAACCAATTTTATTGATCTATTATGTTAATTTATTATAATAAACTAAAAAATATTTGCTATTATAAGTTAAATAAGTTTATTGAATTTAAGTAAAAGGTTAATATAATATTTTAATTACTTTATAGTTTTTACATAAACATCTAAAAATATATATATTTATTTATTGATTGATCTAAACAAATATTATATTTATAAATTATAAATTTAATCACAAAATAATAAATCTTGTTATCTTGTCATGTTGCACCTTATGGATGACACTTTGAAAGTACCAAAACTGCTGATAAGGTGTTAGATCTTGTTATTCTTCTTGACCTTCATTATTCAAAGATGCCCTTGAATTTGTTAGAATTTGTGATAGGTTTTAAAGAGTGAGTACTAAAACAAGAAATGCTACTTAAAATAGTTTAGAAATTGAATTGATAAATGAGTGGGGCATAAATTTCATGGGACTGTTTCTTCAATATTTTGGCAAGCTATTATTGTAGTTATTGATTATGTGTTTAAGTGGATAGAGGCACCTACAACACTAACAAATGATGCCAAAGTGGTAACTATGTTTTTAATCAAAGATATTTTTATAAAATTTGACACATCTAAGGCAATTATCAGTGATGAGGAAACTCACTTGTGTCATAAATTATTTAAGGGTTTAATAGTCAAATATGATGTCAAACACAAACTCGTTACAACCTACCACTCACAAAGTAGTTGAAAAGTTGAGTTATGTAATATAGAAATTAATATAACTATTAAAAAAATGGTAAGTCCCTCTAGGAAGGATTGGTCAAGACACTTTGACGATGCCTTGTGGATTTATATGACTGCCTTTAAAACACCACTACGGATGTACCCTTTTAGATTAGTCTATGAAAAAGTTTGTCGCCTATCAATTGAGTTGCAACATAAAACATTTTAGGCAACCAATAAACCAAATTTTAACATTCACGGTGCTAGTTGTCATACCCTAAATCTTGACCACCAAGATTTCCCATCATTGTGCAAGACATCATCACAATATGGATGTACCTCCATGCCTCATCAATCTCCTCAAGGATTATTGAGCATTCACCACAAACAATAATTAGGGTTTCAAGCCCTCTCAGAGCACTTAGACAAAGGATCCATCAAGAAATGACATGATCTTCAACTTGTCTAACATCTCAAACCTCCATAAAGGATCAAGATGACTCCCACATCAAGAATCAAGCACAAGGTTGCAACATTCCAAGTGGATCAAGCCTCAAGATCGCCAGTGTCACCAAATTAGGGTTTTGGTCAACTAAGGCCTCTAGATGGAAATTTTCCTCTGGGCATGAGCCAGTGCTTCAAACAACAACCCAAGATACTCCAAGGGACCTCATAGACCCAATCATCAAGTCAATTTGACCTCATGGGATGCATTTACCCAAAATCAGGAATTAGGGTTTCTTGACCAAATTCACCCCTAAGTTGACTTTTGAGACAAAACATGAGCCAAGACCTCAAGACACGATTTGAGGGTCCCCAATGCACTACATTGATCCATTTGCAACAATGGATTGATCCAAGAAACTTGATCTACAAGTTTCAATTTCATCAGGATCACACTTAGGGTTTCGAGGGAAAAGTCAATTGTACCTTTGACTTTTGACCAGGACATGCTCCCAAACCTTGGGACATGATTCAATACACCCTATAACACCTATGGAATCTATCCATTAGGTTTAATTTAGGTCAAGGACTTGATTTCACAAAGGATCGCACGGTTTGGATTTCATCCGATAAAAAGTCAACTGTGCACAAAATCAAGTTTGACTTTTTGGGATTTTTCACAGTTATGGTTTTTTGACCCTAAAACAATGTTAATATGTGATTTGAATCATCATTCATCAAGAAAAATCAAAGAAAGTGAGTTAACTTGTAAAAGGGGTAACCATAAAAAACTTAGAATTTTTCTAAGTTATGGAACAAAGTGGCTAAGGTACCAACTTCCAAGGACCATAACTTGAGATCCAAGCAACCATTTTAGATGGTCCAAAGCTGGATTTGTAGCTCTCATGGCATACTTTAAAAGTGCCAACTACATCTCACTCTAATTCTTCATGGATTTTAAGTTATGGAGTGATCAAAATGGCTGAAAACATGAAAATGGCATTTTTCCAACACTTAGTGAAATTTTCACTAAGTTAGAATCTGCCTTACTTTTTCCAAAATGTAGGGGCAGTTTTCATCTTGATCCAAGTCAAACCAGGTCTAGGGGTAAACATCAAAGTTGAAGTATGCCATGAAGGATTTCCAACAAGTACCAGATCATCTCCAAATTCCATTTGAGCAAGGAGATATAACCCTTGGAACATGGTGTAAGTGTAAATGCGCCTAAGAGGGGGGTGAATTAGGTTCTTAAAAAATTTCTTCGATCTTTTTACCGGTTCTTGGTTATTTTTCCGTTTTATGATAAGTGCTGGAAAGTAAAGTGCGGAAAGGAAAAATGACACAAGAGAATTATAGTGGTTCCCCTCACAGCCCGAGAGTACTCCACTCCTCCTTCAACACGAAAGAGAGTTCACTATAGTTAGAATTATTGTACAACCTAATCACACCAATAGTGATGCTTACTATCTAACCTATAGGTAATTAAGTGTATGAAGAACAATCCTCTTCAAAACACTCACTTGTTTCCAACAATCCTGGAAACAAGGTAAAACAGAAAAATATTCTTGATAATAAATTTGATGTCTTGAGAAAATGATGCTATCAATCTTCACGATCGATCTTCTCCTTGTAACAAATATCACTCAAATGAAATATACAAGTGTTCTTGACAAGAATGAGATGAAGCAATGATATTTTGTGAAAGATATGCAGAAGTTTCTTGTCAAAAAATTCTGAATGGACACTTGAACAATATTTTGAAAATATGAAAGTATGAGTGAATTTTTTATTTTGAAATTGTTAGGAGGTGAGAGTTAAAACTGAAATTGAAGTGTTTAAATATGAGTAAAACACCCCTACAAAAAGGTATGTGAAATATGCAGTAAAGGAATGAAAAGAGATGAGAGAGCAATGCACATTTTCATGAAAAGTCACCAATTTTCGCTTACAGTGGCAGTGTTAATCGGTTAACCATATAGGTTAATCGGTTAACACCCCTGTAACGTTTAAAAATATTCAAATTTTGAATGTGTTAATCGGTTAACCCCATGTGTTAATCGATTAACAGTGTTGAAATCTCAATAAAAAGTTTTAGAAATCAAAGTGAACTTTCCATAAAAAACTATGCAATGTACTGGATCAAGGATATGCAAAATGCAAGATGTGTGAACACTTGTATAACCATTTAAATGACATTGTTATACCTTTGTTCAGCCTTTGATCTTCATGACATTTGAACCCTTGAAACTTTGTTCAACCTTGATAGCACTTAGGGTATTTTCTTGAACTTGAGCTTCTTGTACTTTATTGCATCTTGATTCTCTTTCTTTTTGCACATTATCTTTGTAGAGAGTTTGTTGTGTTTTCTTCATCAAAACTCAATGTGAGTGAAGCTTGCTTCTACAATCTCCCTCTTTTTGATGATGACAACTAATCCATTGAAAGCTTGAACTTTTAGACTTGATGTTTCTCTAACTTTGATTCTCCCCCTAAAGTGGAGCTCCCCCTAAATTCATGAGGGTAAAAAAAATTCTGCACAAAAACTGTTAGAGAAACCAATCCTTCTCCCCCTTTGTCATTAGCAAAAAGGAAGAGGATTCCAAACAATGACAGTTTATACATAGTAAACACACACATATAATCCAACGAACACGCAGTCATAGCAAAACCAGAATTTGAATTACGATACACAAAATTCAACTTAAACGATCAAAACATAAAACCTGAATACAAGACATAAAATAGAATTTGAAAAAGACATAACAAAATCAGATATGGGGCAAAGGACTTCAATCTTCATCAGAAACCTCATCACTCCCTTCTCCACCTTCTTCACTTCCATCTTCATTATCATCATCATCTTCAGGCTGTCGTTGTGAATCCAACACAAGCTTGCGAAGAGAAGCAATTGCCCCGGTGGTTTCTCTATGTTGATTCATCATAGTCATGTAGAGAAATTCATTTGTTATGCCACCTTCGGGAATAGGATAGGGGGTAGGAGTAGATTCTGCTTCAACATACTTGTATGCTCCACTTCCAGGACTTGTTTCCACGATTCCGGTGTTTCTCACAATTGTTGTCTTGTTGATTTCATTCGCGGACTGCTTCGGAATAGTAGTCGGTTCCCTATTGAGGTCCAAATCAGTGTTTTCTAAAATCCTTGAGATTAGGCGACCATATGGGAGCCGGGTGGACAAAGAAATTTGTTGCTTCAGATGATACATCATGGTTAGAACCCAATTAATCTTGATCATATTTTTTATTGCAAACAACATTTGCATCTCAAGATCACTAATTTGAGCATGGTTGAAGTCCTTTGGAATCAAAACATAGCAGATAACATAATGTAACATTCGATCGTTTATAGACAGATTTGAAGCATACCGAAGCTTACGGGCTGTACGTTGTCCAGTAACCACCACTTCTCTTGGGAATCTACAGATGCTGTAGTAGTATTCCATCTTGTTAAATTCAGCCCAAGGACCATCCGAGAATGTAACGCCTTTGCGAAGAAAATATCCGGAATATGGAATTTTCAGCGTCGCAACTATTCCTGCCAAATTCTCTACAATCTCACAGTTTCTAACCACTGCTCTCAGCATATGTTGTTCATTCATATCCAAATTAATCGACATGGTGTTCATAAAAGCTTTAACCAGATCGGTATAACATTTACCTTTATCAGCAACAAATTTGTCTATTTTCTGAATTTTCAATAGATTCGGAAAATCAAAGAAAGGAGCCGGAAAATCTAAGAGATTTACATACTTTACCGGAAGAAGTTGACGAACCCGGACCTTGAAATCCATTCTCCTTTTCTTGATAGTTTCCATCTGAGTATCTTCCTCATGTTCTGCTGAGCTGCTTGCTGGCATTTTTCCCTTTCCCTTCTTCATAGAAGCCATGGATGAAGTTTGAAGCTTTTAGGTTTTGAGAGAGGGATATTCGGATTTGGGTGAGGAATGGTTGAAAGAGAGTTGAGAATGAGAAAGTTTTATAGGAGAGTAATTGTAGTGGGTTTTTAATGAGAGGTTTGAATCAAAACTTGAGTGGGTGGAAGTGATGAGTTCCAAGAGAGCTTTAATGGTGAGTTTGAAGGTGAGGAAGAGGAGTAAGAGAAAATGTTGACTGAAAGTACATGCACCCAATATCTTTAATCCACATACTTAAAACATAGACTCATACGTTTTTTAAAAAAAATTCCACGTTAGCGCAGGTTAATCGGTTAACTCCCTGGGTTAATCGATTAACAGAATCAAGATTTCCACAAATTCAAGAGCTGCAGGTGTTAATCGATTAACTCCCTGGGTTAACCGATTAACAGTGTCAAAAATTGCATAATAACAAAAGATAACAAGTATGAAACTTTAGAAAAACATGTGCAAGACAAATATACTAATACTATATCATAGTAACATGTAACTTTAGCCAAATTTTGATGAAAATAACTTGATGAAAAAAAAAATTTAAAGATGTGTTTAGATATCACCTTCATCCAAGATACCGAGTTCTCGCCTGATTTTGTAGAATGATTCTTTTGCGAGCGGTTTGGTGAAGATATCTGCTAGTTGGTTATGAGTATCAACAAAAGTCACTTCGACATCGCCTTTAAGCACATGATCACGCAGAAAATGATGTCGAATGTCAATGTGTTTGGTCCTTGAGTGCATGACGGGATTCTTTGTTATGTTAATTGCACTTGTGTTGTCGCACCGGAGAGGAATGCAGCCAAGATCAATTCTGTAGTCGCTTAATTGTTGTTTTAACCAAAGGTTTTATGCACAGCAACTACCAGCTGCTATGTACTCCGCTTCGGCCATACTAAGTGCAACACATGCTTGTTTCTTGCAAGACCACGAAACTAAAGCATTTCCGAGGATGTGACATGTTCCACTCGTGCTTTTTCTATCGGTTTTACAGCCTGCATAATCCGCGTCAGAATAACCAATTAAAGTGCAAACACTACCTTTAGGATACCATAATCCAACATTTGTCGTCCCCTTGAGACACTTCATGATTCTTTTGACCGCCGTGAGATGTGACTCCTTTGGATTTGCTTGGAAGCGAGCACATAAACACACACTAAACATTATGTTAGGACGGCTTGCCGTCAAATATAATAAAGAACCAATCATACCTCGATACTTCGTAATATCAACCGATGTTCCCGATTCGTCTTAATCAATGTAGGTTCCGGATCCCATTGGTGTTGACATAGCTTTACATCCATCCATATCAAATCTTTTTAATAATTCTTTGCAATACTTTGATTGGTTGATGAAGACTCCGTCCTTTTGTTGCTTGATTTGTAATCCAAGGAAATAATTCATTTTTCCCATCATAGACATTTCAAACTCGCCTTGCATCATTGAAGCAAATTCTTCACATAGTTGATTATTTGTTGAACCAAAGATAATGTCGTCTACATACACTTGAACAAGTAAGGTATTATTCTTAATCCTCTTAATGAACAGAGTCTTGTCTACCTTGCCTTTTTCAAAACCTTTTTCGCATAAGAAATTACTTAGACGATCATACCATGCCCTTGGTGCTTGTTTTAAACCATAGAGAGCTTTCTTCAACTTGTATACATGTGAAGGATGCTTGAAGTCTTCAAAACCTGGAGGTTGTTTGACATAGACTTCTTCGTTGATATATCCTTTTAGGAAGGCGCTTTTGACGTCCATTTGAAATAACTGAAAATTCATTGAACAAGCATAAGCGAGTAATAGACGAATAGCTTCTAACCTTGCAACCGGAGCAAATGTTTCTTCAAAGTCAATTCCTTCCTCTTGATTGTACCCTTGAGCCATCAATCTTGCTTTGTTACGAATAATAATTCCATTTTCATCAAGTTTGTTCTTAAATACCCATCTTGTTCCGATGATATGTTTATCGTTTGGTTTAGGGACAAGTTCCCAAACTTGATTTCTTTCAAATTGGTTCAACTCTTCTTGCATGGCAATGATCCATTGATCATCTTCAAGAGCTTCATTAACTTTGGAGGGTTCTATTTGAGAAACGAACGCCATATTCAAGCATGCATCTTTGAGGTTTAGTCTTGTTGTTACACCTTGACTTATGTCTCCGATGACTTAGTCGATTGGATGATCCCTATGTGTTCTCCATTCTTTTGGTAGATCATTATTGATCGACTTTTGTTGAATCGGTTCATCATGATGTTCTTCTTGTTTTTCTTCTAGGTTTTCAATGAAGTCTTTAGAAGTATCTTCTTTGCGAGTTTCTACAAGATCATCATCATTATCACAAACAATAATATCCTCTTTCGAGGGGTTAGATTCATCAAATTTGACATGCATAGATTCTTCTATAGTTAAAGTTCTTTTATTATAAATTCTAAATGCCTTACTAGAGAGAGAGTAGCCGAGAAAAATACCTTCATCGGATTTCTCGTCAAACTTACCAAGGTTGTCTTTGTCGTTGTTTAGGACAAAGCACTTGCACCCGAACACATGAAAGAAAGAAATATTTGGTTTTCTCCCTTTAAAAAGTTCATAAGGGGTCTTCTTAAGAATAGGTCTAATATTGACACGGTTACTCACAAAACATGCCGTGCTCACAGCATCCGCCCAAAAATACTTAGGGAGATTTGAATCACTTAGCATTGTCCTTGCAAGTTCCACCAATGATCTATTCTTCCTTTCTACGACACCATTTTGTTGAGGAGTCCTTGGTGCGGAGAAATTGTGTGAGATTCCATGTTCTTCACAAAATTCTTCAAATGAGGCATTTTGGAATTCTCCACCATGGTCGCTTCTAATGGAGGCAATTGTAAGAGACTTCTCATTTTGTATTTGTTTTGCATACTTCTTGAAGGCTTTGAAAGCATCACTTTTCTGCACTAAAAACAATGTCCAAGTATATCTAGAGAAATCATCAACAATAACTAATGCATAGATATTACCTCCGAAGCTTTTTGTTCTCGATGGACCAAAGAGATCCATGTGCAACAATTGTAGTGGCCTAGTTGTGGACACCACATTCTTGGATGTGAAAGTTGATTTGGTTTGCTTTCCTTTTTGGCAAGCGCCACACAACCCATCTTTGATGAATTTGATCTTCGACAATCCAATGACTAAGTCATGCTTGATCAACTTATTCAAGTGCTCCATATGAATATGAGCAAACCTCTTATGCCATAACCATGATTCATTGTTGTTTGCCAAGAGACACCTAACATTCAAAGACAAGTTATCTAAGGAAATTAAAAATATGTTATTATCTCTTTTACCTTTTAGCATAACTTCATGAGTAACTTTGTTTTCAATCAAACATTCATCTTTAGTGAAGTTAACTTTGAAACCTCGGTCACACAATTGGCTAATGCTAAGGAGACTATGCTTTAGACCTTCCACATATATGACATCTTCTATAGTTGTTGAAGGCGGTGAACCAATGATGCCGACACCAAGGATTCTTCCTTTGTTGTTGTCACCATAAGTAACATATCCTTTGGCCTTAAGCGTTAGATGTGAAAATTTGCTTAGGTCACCCGTCATGTGCCTCGAACATCCACTATCAAGATACCATTGATTTGAAGAGGTCTTCAAGCATACCTACAAAAAAGAGTTACGTTTTATTAGGTACCCAAATTGCCTTGGGTCCTTCAAAGTTAGTTCCTTTCTTGACCCATACATAATGGCCTTGAGCGACACTAAAGTTTCTAATATAACATGCATTAGGAGTATGACCTTTAATACCACAATAGAAACAAGTTGGCTCAAAGTTGCTTTTATATCTAGGGGATAAGATTTCTTCTTATTATAAGATTTCTTCTTATTATTTCTTTTCCTTTTGTTATATTGTTGAACCTTTTTAGGCTTGTCACTTTTCTCTAAAGGAATTTGTTCTTTAGCTTTTACAAAGATGGTCTTGTTAGAAGTTTGTTTGGAGAATCTTGAATAACCTAGACACCTTTATCATTTGAGTATCTTTGACTACTAAGAACATGTTCCAATCCAGTTTGTCCTTTTTCATATCTTTCTAGGACTCTTTTCAATTGAACTATTTGAAAAGCAAGTGACTCACATTTAGTGCATGCAAAATTCTTGATTAATTCTTCCTTTTCATCTTTGAACTTATTTTCCATTTTCTCAATATTTTCTTCCAAGATTGATATTTGTTTCTTTTGAGATGAGATGGTTTTATATAGAATTTTGCATTCACTTAAAAGTTCATCAATTGCTCCTTGAGCATCATTATCATATATTGAAAAGTTACTACTAACCTCATCGTCTTCATTGTCGGAATGATGTGATGCCATCAATGCTAGATTTGCGCTTTGATCACTATCGGAGTCCGAAGAAGAACTTATTTCATTGTCATCCCAAGCAACGTAGGCTTTCTTTTTGTGATCCTTCTTTCCTTTGTTGTCACGATTCTTTACGAGTTTGGGACATTCCGGTTTGATGTGGCCTTGTTTTCCACATTCATAGCATATAATGTCTCCGTTGGATGTTGTTGCTTCTTTTTCTTTGTTCTTTGAGGACTTCTTTCTTCTTGTGAAACTAGAGTTTCCAATATTATTTTTTGCACTGAAGTATTTTCCTAGTCTTTTTACAAGAAGCATAAAGTTTTCGTCCTCTTCGAGATTATCTTCTTTCTTCACAACTTTGGATTCGACTTTTAAGGCAATCCCCTTGGATTTCTTTTCTTGGTTCTCACGTTTCTCCAATAGTCCAAGTTCCGTCTCATATTCTTGAAGCTTTCCGAATAGAGTAGCGGATGTCATTGTTAATAAACTTTTCTTCTCGGAAATCGTCGTCACCTTGGGTTGCCATTCTCTTGTTAGAGACCTAAGCACTTTAAGATTAAGTTCATCATTTGTTAGTGTTTTACCAAGTGCATTCAAGTGATTTGTCAAATGCACGAATCTCTTCTGCAAGTCGAGGATGGATTCTCCTGGTTGCATTCTGAATAACTCGTACTCTTGACTTAAAGTATTCAATCTGGATCTTTTGACTTCGGCGGTTCCTTCGTGAGTTTCTACAAGAGTGTCCCATATTTGTTTGGCCGATGTACATGTTGAGACGCGAAAGAACTCATCCATTCCAAGTGCACTTTGTAAAATATTTATTGCCTTTTTGTCATAGAGAACCTTTTTCTTATCATCCTCATCCCATGATGCTTGTGGTTTTGGCGTACCAACTCCGTTGAAAACCGTTGTAGGAATAAAAGGACCATTTTGAACAGCCTCCCATATATTACTTCCTTATGCTTCTAAATGTGCCTTCATACGGATTTTCCAAAAGTCGAAGTATTGGCCAGAAAACAAAGGAGGCTTGTTGCTACTACCACCGTCTTTGAATACAAGATCATTGTTTGCGGAAGCCATCTGAATCGAATAGGAACAGGTTACCTATCACCTGCTCTGATGCCAATTGTAAGTGTAAATGCGCCTAAGAGGGGGGGTGAATTAGGTTCTTAAAAAATTTCTTCGATCTTTTTACCGGTTCTTGGTTATTTTTCCGTTTTATGATAAGTGCTGGAAAGTAAAGTGCGGAAAGGAAAAATGACACAAGAGAATTATAGTGGTTCCCCTCACAGCCCGAGAGTACTCCACTCCTCCTTCAACACGAAAGAGAGTTCACTATAGTTAGAATTATTGTACAGCCTAATCACACCAATAGTGATGCTTACTATCTAACCTATAGGTAATTAAGTGTATGAAGAACAATCCTCTTCAAAACACTCACTTGTTTCCAACAATCCTGGACAACAAGGTAAAACAGAAAAATATTCTTGATAATAAATTTGATGTCTTGAGAAAATGATGCTATCATTCTTCACGATCGATCTTCTCCTTGAAACAAATATCACTCAAATGAAATATATAAGTGTTCTTGACAAGAATGAGATGAAGCAATGATATTTTGTGAAAGATATGCAGAAGTTTCTTGTCAAAAAATTCTGAATGGACACTTGAACAATATTTTGAAAATATGAAAGTATGAGTGAATTTTTGATTTTGAAATTGTTAGGAGGTGAGAGTTAAAACTGAAATTGAAGTGTTTAAATATGAGTAAAACACCCCTACAAAAAGGTATGTGAAATATGCAGTAAAGAAATGAAAAGAGATGAGAGAGCAATGCACATTTTCATGAAAAGTCACCAATTTTCGCTTACAGTGGCAGTGTTAATCGGTTAACCATATAGGTTAATCGGTTAACACCCCTGTAACGTTTGAAAATATTCAAATTTTGAATGTGTTAATCGGTTAACCCCATGTGTTAATCGATTAACAGTGTTGAAATCTCAATAAAAAGTTTTAGAAATCAAAGTGAACTTTCCATAAAAAACTATACAATGTACTGGATCAAGGATATGCAAAATGCAAGATGTGTGAACACTTGTATAACCATTTAAATGACATTGTTATACCTTTGTTCAGCCTTTGATCTTCATGACATTTGAACCCTTGAAGCTTTGTTCAACCTTGATAGCACTTAGGGTATTTTCTTGAACTTGAGCTTCTTGTACTTTATTACATCTTGATTCTCTTTCTTTTTGCACATTATCTTTGTAGAGAGTTTGTTATGTTGTCTTCATCAAAACTCAATGTGAGTGAAGCTTGCTTCTACAATCCTGAACTGGTTTTTACAAGGCAGAATTTGTGCATTTTGCTCGATTTGTCCAAATCTGATAAATCCAAGCCTTATCATCAACTTGGACACATTAGAGGATCAAATCCAAGGGGGGTGATCTGATCTCCAAGCCTCCAAAGTCCAAGAATCTACAAGTAGCCATGCCAAACCTAAAAGAGCTAAAAAGTGCCAAGACTCTAATTTTGTTTCCATGCATTCAATGGATGCACCAAGGTGGAATGAACTGAGCCTATTCCAACTGAATTTAGTCCAATTTTATCTCTAAACCAAAGCTACAAAGCCTGTGCTCCAATCTCAAGTCAATGGCTAGAGGAGACTTGAGATTCCTTTTGCATAACATTGGCCAAAGGCCTGCTGCAGCCTCCATTCACTATTGATGCCAAAACAAACTTGACACGCTATAAATAGGCCTCAATTGTGATCAGTTTGAGTACACCAAAGCACCCAAACATATGTTTTCCTCAAAATCCCTCTCTTTAGGCCAAAATGCCTTCTTTTGCAAGGTACCTCTGAGTTTTTGAGTTAGAGAGCAATTCCATCACAGCTCATGATCCAAACACATCCAATATGTCATATTTAAGCTGTCCAAACTCACATATGTGACCTGTAACACCAAAATCACAAAGTCCCCTCTCAAAACCTCAAAATTAGACTTATTTTGCATTTTCCAAGCCATGTCTTGATTCAGTCACTTTCAAAACCAGATAAAACCTTAAACACACTCCAAATATCATCCTTGAACTGTCCCAAATGGTTCCCCGCATCTGGAACACCATTTGAGAGAGTTGTCATATTGGTCACTTTTGCCCCTTTTGCAAGAAATAGCTCAAACTTGTTCCTGAGGATTCCAGCTGGTGGTGACCATTCTAAAAGTTCCTAAGGGATCAATTGAGAGTGTCTAAAGCATCAAATTACTTCTGGCACAAGAAACTTGGCAGATAGCACAAAAAGCTCCCAAAGAGGTAAGCATCACAACTTGGACTCTTTGAAATATGCATTGCTTTGAAGTCCACTGATTATACACCTCTCATGCATATTGTATATGTTGTGTTTGAACTAATTTACCATGTAATTCTTGCCTGTAACATGAGGTAGCATAGAAAATGCAATTATAGGCCTATTTCAAAAACACCATCGAGTTTTAAAATAGAGACCTCGTTTGAAAAAACCAAGGGCACCATTGGATTCCTTGTGAAATTCTAGGCAGGATAGACCTAAATTTTTCCCCAATCCATGGAGAAATGAGAAAGTTACAACCTTTACGTTTTTGGCCCAAAAGCTGGTCTTGCCTTGCCTTGCCTTGCCCGGGCCTAAAACAAGGCATCCCTTATGTATTCATGAGGTGGTTTTGATACACAGATGTATCACCACCCCAGTGGTAGAAGGCGCACACTGTGATTTGGAGGTCTGGGGTTCGAATCCCCCTCGCCCCAGACCCTTTTTTTACCCCTTTTTTCATTTTTTACTATTTTTCATATTATTTTTTAAATGATTTGAAAAATTAATTTCTCTCTCAATTTTAATTATTTTTTAATGGTTCTTTTTGCAAAAAATCACAAAAATGTTAAAATATTTTATTTCACAAAAAAAATCAAATTTATATTATTTATATAATATAGTTGATATTTTTGTAAATAAATTCATTTTTATTGTTTTTAAACATTTCAAAAATGAATATTCATCTTGAAAATCAAAATCAAATGAGTCCTAAATCATCTTGTGATTAAAACCTCATTTTTCAAACCTTAATAAAAAATCACAAGTAGTTTATTTAGACTTATTTGGTATTTTTGTCATTTTTATTCATTTTATTAAAATGATTACTTTTAAAAGAAAATGAAATTAGGGTTTCTTTGATTTTCACCCTAACAAATCTTTTTCAAACACTCATGGGCCTCTAATGGAGTGTAAGATCCAATCCCCTTTTAACCAAAACCATTTTCGGGCCTCAGATATTGTATAAGTCCCGATACGATAAAAAACCTCGGTGCGATCACCAATTTCAAACAGAAAATCATCTGGGCCTCCCCTTGTGTTGTAAGTCCCATCTTTCTTTTTCAAAACATCATTGGGTCTCTCCTTGAGTTGTAAGACCCAACCCTTTTGTAAATAAACCTCTTTGGGCCTCAGTCGTTGTATAAGTTGCGAGACGATCTTCAAAACAACTGTAACACCCCAATTCCCATCGCGAATAAATAATAGATAATTAAATCAGAGTAAGTAAAAATTTATTTTTCCGACAGAAACAAGGATGTCACATCAATAGAAAGAAAACACAATCCCTGCTCATAAATTTTGATACATAACACAAAATGGAATAACCTCAAACGGAAACTTTTTCCATACAAAAGGAAAGTTCAATTATGGAATAAAGCGGGAAGATCCATAACTGCCTTGTTTTACAAAATAAATCATTTTGTAACATCAAGATATTCATACAAAGTTAATACAAAATATATCCAACAAATGTATACATATATAACAATAGCGCTCCCCGACTCCCGTGTTACGTATCAGAGCAGACAGACCGACAAAAGGATGGAGAACTAATATTCACAAAAGCCTCCAAGACACAGATCTGCAATTGCCTCATAGAGCAACAAACCACAGCAGAAGGGTGAGAAATAACAACTAAATCAAGATTGCATAATAATATGCAAACACATACAAATTCACATGCATAATTATTCTCACCACAAGCATCACATACTAATACATATAGCGTGCCACAGATACATAACATATTTCTGATAATCCAACATCGTAGCATATATCAATTACACCAACATAATCACATATTCACACATAAGGCACACCAAAGTCATAACATATGGAAACACCCCACCACATCACATAACATATGTCTATGCATAAAACATATTATCCACAACCAATGCATTTATCACATATGCACATCAATTCACCAATTCAAACATAAATCACAACACATACTCAATCAATTCATGATTTTCCACACATAATCAATCCATTCATGATTTTCCACACATAATCAATCCATTCATGATTTTTCACACATAATCAATCCATTCATGATTTTCCACACATAATCAATCCATTCATGATTTATGCAAATGCAAAGAGACCGATGTCGCTACTCGAAAAATAGTCGACCGGAGGCGAAAAGGAAGAAAACAGAATAGTCGCCATCGAACTTTATTTATCCCGTGAGGGGAAGGGAAAACATCGAGAAAACCCAAAGAAGAAAAGATAAGATGGTCTCGCAACCAAATTACGGGTTTGGAAGCCGGTTATGCGAGGGGAAGGTATTAGCACCCCTCACATCTATCGTACTCGATGGGAACCATTTGCTTGTCTATGTGTAAGGATGTTTGCTAAGGAAATTGCTTTCTAAGAGTGCTCTAAGAGGGAAAGAGGTGGTTAAAGAACAAAGAATGTGAAAGAAAATAAAAGAAAAGGTGGGGAGAAGAAAAGGAGACTCGATAGGACTTCGCGGTCCTATGCCTACGTATTCCCTCGTGCAATGGGAAAGTCAGAGTCCACGTAGTTCGGAGGACTACGGGTGAAGAAAATGGAAGGGGGTGGAAAACGGAAGATGGATAGAAGGTGGCTCGCCAAGATCATCACAATCTTGTGCCTACGTATCTTACATTCGGACAAGAATGAAGAATCAGAGCAATCGTAGTTTGACCGACTACGGTTTGTTGGTGTTTTTTATGGACGATGCTAACGTGCGGGTTCTAGCAGTTAGGCGTTTTGCGGCTCGCTTGTGGAGTCTTATGCGTTACCTGTTTGCGGTAGAACGGACACAACATGTCCTTTTTGAAAAGGTTGATTTTCGCCATCAAGGCAAGATGTCACATTTGATTTGTTGAGATTGTTTTTAAGGGCGAAATAAGTCCTCGGATAGGAACCCCTTCGGGTAGTACCCAATTCTTTAACTAAAAAAAGGTTTATTTTGAAAATAGTGTGGCGAATATAGTCACGTCTTCGTATTGAAAGACGAGTATCGAGACCACACACTCTAAAGTGAGCATCCTAATACTCGAAGAGGAAGAGGTCTTCACCCAATCCTCTCTCTTTAGTTCAGTACAAAGAGAACTTTATTCTCTTATTAAAAGTGTTTTTGGTTTTAGATGGTAAGTGCTTTACGACAGTGAACCCTAAAGGTAATGTCAAGCACTCAGGATAGGAGAAGGCCTTCGCCTAACCACTCTACGACCATCTAAGTTTATTAAGAAAAGGTTTGAAAATGCACTTGGTACAAGACCAAGGTTTTTTGACTTAAGAAGAGAATGAAGTGGAGAAATGAAATAGAAATCGAAATGAAATCGAAATCAAGATTAAACAGAAATAATTAAATCCCTAGCTCACAAAATTAAAAGTCAAATGAGTTAATAAAAATTAGAAACCAAAGATTAAAAATCTAAACACAAATCAAAGTGAAAAAGATCTATCTATAAACTAAAAATGTTTTTGAGATTTTTAATTAATTGAAAATAAATGAAATAATTAAAATAAAGTTTAAATAAACAATATTTAGAAAAATAATGCTAATGCTAATTAACTAATTTGACAAATAAATCTAAATCAATATTAAAAAAAAAACAAAAATCTAATAAGATAATTCTAAAATTATAACATAATAAAAATTAAAAATAAAAGATAGTTTTAACAAAAATATTGAAAATTAAAAAAAGATTACTCAAAAGACAGAAGAAAAGAAGTGAGGTGTGATTAGAAATTGAACCTCAAGAAAACCAATCTGCAACCCAAATAGAGGACCCAAACGAACCGGGTCGGATTAGTGCTCCAAATCCGGTTAAGTTCAATTGCCAAAAGGATTAGGTTTCAATTAACCACTGCCGTCAACACACTCACGCTGAAAAATGCAAGAGAACTCCTGCCTCAAATGAAAATGAAGAAAAACGAAGAAAAACATGGCGGATATCGCGAAACCATTATCAATTTCGCTCGATTTCAACTCTCTCGCTCACAAATCTCTGTCTTCAAGCGGAGGCGTTTGTTTTCTTCAAATCGCAACAGTGGTGACGCGTCGTGGGTGATTCCGACGGCGGCAGGGTTGTTGTTGTTCGTCGGAGACGAGGTCGAGACGATGATGTTGGGGTTTGTGGATGTGTTTTCGCGGTGGTGGTAAGTTACTGTGATGTTGTTGTTATTTAATGTCGGGTTGAAGGACAGGGAAGACGGAGGTAATGTTGTTGTTACAAGGTCCACTTGAACGAGAGAGTTTGGCGGCTAAAAACAAGGTTCGGTGGTATGGGTTGTTTGTGGAAGTTATTTGGTAATGGTGGATTGTGGTTTCAATTCACGGTGGGATCTGCAGTGGGTTGTTGAAGAGAGGTTGAAAATCATGGAGGGTTGTTTCCTGTTCAGATGAAGGTCGAATGTGAAGATGATGAGTTGGTAAGAGGTTTAAGGTTTGGTAAGTGATAACAGTGACGATATCTTTGATATCGTTTCCATTTCTTTCTGTTTTTTGCTTCGGACCTAACTCGCTGTGAGGGTAGAGTTTCAATTAGTTTTTGTGTTTGGATATTGCAGAGGGAAATGGTGCGGCGGAAAGAGGTTTTGAAGGTTGAACGAGGATGGAAGTAGAAGTGGTGATATGAAGGTTGTAAGAAGAAGAAAAAAAGTATCTGTTTTTTGTGTGACCCTGAGTTTATGAAGGTGAAGAGGTTATATCAGGGGTGGAATTTTGTGTTGGTTTTTCATCACAGGATAGAAGTTCCAAGAGGTATCCTCCTGTTCTCTCTTTTCTGTCAGTTATTGAATCTCCTTTTATTATTTGCAAACTCTTCTATTTTCTTAAAAAAACAAAAATGAAAACTTGCATATTAAGTTTTTGATTTGTCTTGACACATCCATCTCCATGATCCAGGTCTGTAGTTTATGTCCCATTGTGCTGTCGTTGTTGCGCGTGGCTGGCGTTGTACGGGTCATAGCAGGCAAGGTGGGTGATGTTGCTGTTGTAAGCTAGTTTTTGTTTTGGGCAGGATGCAGTTTCAGCAGGTTGTACGGTTCACTCATGTTTTGGAGTGTTGTAATAGGTTTGGCTTTGTAGCAAGAACTTTGGATGTTGTTTTCATATTGCAGATGGCTTGTCGTGGGGTAGCATAGAGTGTAGCACCTTCTTTTTTCATTTTTTTTGTTGTGTTAATGTAAAGGAATTGTAATGGGCCTTTCTTGTAATGATCTTTTTGTGTTGATTTTTTTGTAACAGTGTGTAATGGGTTTTCAAATTGTAACATGGGCTTATAATGCATGATTTTTTTTGTATAAAATCTTGTGATGAAATGGATTGGTTTAGAAATAATAACTTGAATGTTTTTTTTCTTTTTAAAGAATGGCTAATGAAATGGATTGGAAATTGAAAATTAAACCAAAATGTATTGTTAATCGAAAATGAATTGAAATAAAATGAATAATTGAAATGGAAAATGGGTGATGAAATTAAAAATGGATATTGTGAATTGAATGATAGATAAAAAATGGATAAAAAGTGGATATGGAATTAAGAATGGTTAGAAGTGGATATGACAAATGATTGTTTGAAAGAAAGGTTAGTGGACTCAAAAATTGGATAATTGGAAAATGGATAGTGAGTAATGGATATCTAGGAAGTATGGATATACGAAATGGGCTTTAGAATTGTCTTTTCCCTTTTGATGATGAAATCCACAACTAACAAACCATCGTCAAACATTTAGACTGAACAATAATCACCTTGACTCGAAACCAATCCGATTTGAACTTTCACACAGACCCCTGAATCTCTGACGGACCCTTTGATTCTGATGAACTTGATTTTTTATCAATGATGAGAAGCAAACCCTTTGAGAAATCTTGAATCAAATAAAACTTGATACTTGATGAATCTCGGCAGGGGAAAGCCTTGTAGCTGGATGAACTTTGATAGAAAGATACTTACAATGTTGTGAGATCAAACCTTTGCTTCACACTTGAATCATTGAATGAAAGTACCTCAAAGCAAATAAGAAACCTTGATTCAAAGAGCCGTTGTAATCCCATGTCTCAGAAGATCAATGCAATGTATGATTATGATTATGACCTAATGGGATGCATAGATAATGAAAATGATATGATATGCAAGGTTAGGGTTAGGGCGAAAATGAGGGTGTGACAGATGCCCCTATTTAATCTTCTTGGACTTGAGGGTGAGAATGGCTAAGACTTTCTTATAACCAAGGTACAAGGAGATTAAATATAAGAATACCCAAAATTTTCAGCCGGACAAGGAGTTGAATGAAAGTGATGAATCGGTGGGATGGCTTGAAAAAGGCATCTGTCAGGGAAAGGGTAATTGGTTATGAGGGATATGAAAATATGCTTGAGATGCAATGCAGAATGAACATGAATGCTAATGATGCGGAAATGTATGCAAAATGCTGGGGATATGAGGATATGAGAGTCTGGACCTTGTTGGGAATTATGGTAGATCAACTCAGGGGTTGAGACTAACAAACATACCATTGACTCGGGGGTCTTGAACAAATCTAAAAAAACGAGTCAACTCAGGGGTTGAATAAACAAAAAGATACATTGTCATCAACTTGGGGATTGAAAAAAAAAGGTAAAGGTAACAACATCGACTCGGGGGTCAGGAAGATAAATACAATATCGACTCGGAGGTCAAGAACTAAAACAGGATACCAACTCGGGGGTTAAGAAAATAGTAACACTGATATCGACTCGGGGGTTAAGAAAGTAAAGACAACATTGACTCAGGGGTCGAGAACAAAAACAAGGTATCAACTCAGGGGTTGTGAAAGTAAAGACAATATTGACTCAGGGGTCAAGAACAAAAACAAGGTATCAACTCAGGGGTTGAGGGAGGAAATGATTATGTTATGTATGCATATGGTGCATGTTAATGGTATGTGATGCATATATGAATGCAAGCAGGTGATCGGTTTTATGAAGGTGCCAATGGGGGGACTTTTGGATTTTGGGGTGCCAAGGAAGGTTGGGCTTTAGGTGATAGGATTTGACTTCCCGATACTCGGTATGTGGATGCTTCTGGCGCCCCAAGCTTGATCATTTGCAGCAGTTGCGTGCTTGTTCTTGAGAGAACCCCGCTTCTAGCTAATGTGTCGCGATGGCTTGCAGATGATTGTGTGAGCGTAGCGACTTATCCAATGTATGTTGGTCGTGTTTTTGCTCTGCCCCAAGGCCTTTTGACACTTGTTGAACTCCAAGGTTGCTTAGTGTATGACATGGTCAGCTTGACCAACTTGAAAGTATGAAGGGAATTTGATCCTTCGCAAAATGTTTGCCCCAGCCCGTAGGGTCTCTGAAGGAGTTCTTCTTGGAAAGGTTTATGCCATGACATAGTCTAAGATGATTTGCCCCAGTGTCTGAATCTTGCAGTGGTCTGCCCCCATTCTTGGCCTTTGAAAAACTTGCCCCAGATCCACAAGGTCACGAGAAAGTCTTGATTCATGTCAGCACCAACAGATGTTTAAGTTCCTCTTTGATTTCTCTTGGTTGGAATTTCCATAATGTCAAGTACTAATTTGCAGTTAAAATTGATCATTCAGAAATGGTAATTTTAATGTGACATTCATGCAAGTTTTGAAAAGTCATTTATTGAAATGATGTGAAAATGTGTGACAAGTGGACCATGAGTCCAAACGTAGTGCTGATTTACTGGTGTGAAAGATATAGCAAGAAGAGTGACACCAGTCCTGAAGATTAGAAAATCTTTGGGGAGTCAGTTTACGCAACATTGCTGTAGTATGCTTTCAGAATAAACCCTGACTCAATTAGGTATTTCGAGGGTTGTAACGTGGCCTGGCTCACGGTTATTGAAACAAAGGATATTAGGCTCAAAACTTATTTTGGTACTCACTCCTTCTTCATGATGATTCTCCAGTCCTACGTTCAGTTAAATTGACGCACACATCTAGAGTTTGACGGTGTAAGAGTGAAGATGATGATTCAATATTTTCGTGAAATGACAGTCACCTTATTTATTTTTGTGGATGGATGTCAGTGACCTTTTGATGGTGATCACTGAATTTTATTCTGTTCTGCTCGAGGATTTGAGGGCCTCTTTTACTTTATTCATTTTTTTGATCCCTAACTTTTGCCTAAGTCGCGCCTTTGAGTGGTGGACTTAGCGGGCTTTCTCTCTTTTTTTTCTTTCTTTTGGAAAGGCTTGTGACTGCCAAGTCTTTGGTCATTGAATAACAACAGCCATAACAGGAGGTTTCATCTTGAAAATATGTACAATCAGGATAACTGAACACTACCCATGCCCCAGGTTAAGCGTAAGGGTTTGGAAATCCGAAGGACACTACTACTTCTAGGCTCGAAGTGGTTGACTAGGGACTAACTCCTTATCTCTCTGGTGTTTAGGGGATTTGAAACAATGCATATACATCATCAGCAGGATTTTATCTGAAAGCATACAGTTTGCAATTATGGGTATTTTGTTTTCATCAGCCTCCCTCCAATCTTTGCTAAAACGACAGTTGATAAAGGGAGTGAAATGTAGAAATATTTTTGTGTTTTTTTTTAATAAGTGAGAAAAGACGAGTGAATACGAATGGACTTGTTCAAAAAAATGCATGCTCATTACATTAACAATACCATTAATAAACAACAATGTCTTAAAAGCAAATAGCACTGAACAAAAGAAACTACAAATGCATAGTAAAGACATGATCTAAAATTGCCAACATTGAGGAATCAGACTTTTCTCTTTTGAGTTGCTGTTGGGCTAGCTCTCTTGCTCATCGATACCAGTATGATAGCCTTCTTCACACCTACTCTCAGCAACTTCTTCCATGACATAGGCTGACGGACCCGCCTGATCAAATGAAGAATTGATGTTGATTTGAAGACCTTGAGGTGTAAATGAGATTAGCTTGGACTCAATCAAATCTTGGACCTTGTTTTTGAGTTGTTTGTAATCCTCGGTTGAATGCCCCATTGCGCCAGCATGGTAACCACATCGTGCATTGGCGTCAAAGCCTGGTGGGTATGGAGGGATCACAGGATCCAAGTCCTTTGGCACTATCAATCCACTATTGATCAAGCGTGGTAGTATATGACTGAATGGCATTGGCAATGGATCAAAATGCCTTTTTGGCTTTTTATTATAGTAGCGTCGGCGTTGTGGATCATGCTACCGTGCAATCTGTTGTTGATGAGGGGGACCTCTATTGACAGGAGGATATTGACCATGTGGAGAGGATGGAGTCACGCAGGTAGACCCATAGGATTGCTGACTTTGAACGGATGAGATGCTTGGGTGATAAGGTAATGGAGGTGGGACATGTGGAGCTTCCCAAATGGAGTTAATTTCACCATCCTTTTCTTCCTTTTGGGAACTGGCAAATGATTCACTTACGCTAGCTGGGATGTTCAAGGAGCCTTGGATCTTTCCACTCTTGAGGATGCACTCGAGGCGTTCTCCAGCTATCACCAGGTCAGAGAAGTTTGATGTCCTAGTGCCAGCCATCTTTTCCAAGTATGAACCTTGCAAGGTATTCAAGAACAGATCAACCAATTCTCTATCTAAGATTGGTGGTTGAACGCGAGCAACTACCTCTCTCCATCTCTGAGCATATCCTCTGAAGGATTCGTCGTCCTCTTGAGATAAGCCTTGCAATTGCGTGCGATTGGGAGCCATGTCAAGATTGTATTGGTACTGCTTCACAAAGGTGTTAGCTAAGTCTGTCCAAGATTTGATGTGGCTGCTCTCTAGATGCATATACCAACTCAGTGATGCCCCACTCAGACTGTCTTGGAAATAGTGAATCATAAGTTTGTCGTCGTGGACATGCGAGGTCATTTTTCTGCAAAACATCACCAAATGTTGCTTTGGACAACTATCCCCTTTATACTTCTCAAAATTCGGTGTGTTGAACTTTGGAGGTATTACAAGGTTGGGTACCAAACACATGCTTGAAGCATTCAGATCCAAAGTATCACGACTCTTTATGGCGTTAAGCTTCTCTTCTAGCACTCGACACTTTTCCATAAGCTCAACAGCTTGCGGATCCTTGGTTTTCATCACAGGGACCGCCCCTTGGGGATTTGGATCAGAGAATGCAAAATTATGATATTCAATGGCGTCAAGAGAAGAAGAACTTCCATCTTGGACAATGGTATGTTCGCGTATAATAGGATCCTCAACGGGGATTTGCACGGGCTGAGCTTGAGCAACATTGTTCACTCGAGGTGAAATGACATTTCCAATGGCTGAAGTCCTTTGAATGTTGCCATCTTTCCTTGCCAAGGTTGTCATAGCTTCCACAAGTTGGTCCAACTGGCTTTTCATCAATTCAACATCTGCTCTTGACGCAAACTGGTTCTGCTCTTCGGAGGCCATGATCCTTCAAAAGCCACTTCAAGTCTAATACGGGCTTCAGGAAGTCAACTGCGGGTTATGAACAAAGGATGGATGAGTTCTCTGGTTTAAGGTTGGAGAATGATATGCAAAATGATGCAAAAGATGCTGATGCAAATGCAATGCAATAAGACATGGGATCGAAGATCACTGAATCAGGGGTTCGCAATAGGTATCAAGGTCACAGATTTTGCAGGACAACATAACAAGATATCCCTCACCTCGGGTAGGTTATCTATTGGTTTATAACAGGGCATTCCACGGGCTTTTAAACAAGGTCCCATGCACTAGCCCTCAAAAGTTTTCCATCATAACGATGATTCGTAAGACGGTAATCCTTTCAAAGGATGAGCACAGAGTTATGCCTTAGTAACCTTTGGAATAGGGTTCTAAAGGTTCTCAGAATCACGGACTCCCAGGTCGGAAACAAAGACACCATTACGACTAATCGTAAGACATAATCATTCCCAAAGGGGCCTCATCTGAGCGGTGGAAGTCAAACCAACTCGACGAGTCCTAAGTCTCGCAAATCAGTAAGCAACCACCTCCTAGCTTAGTGTATACTCGAAAAGCTCGGGTAGAAAGCCTTTCTCCTCACAAACCATCCCCAATAAACCCAACAAATAAGAGGAACACAAAATAATAAAGCAATAATAAAGCAAACAAAAATACACATATGATAAACAAACTAGGCTTGGCTTGCTTAGGGATTTTCCATATCCCCAGCAGAGTCACCAGTTGTCGCTACTCGAAAAATAGTCGACCGGAGGCGAAAAGGAAGAAAATAGAAGAGTCGCCATCGAACTTTATTTATCCCGTGAGGGGAAGGGAAAACATCAAGAAAACCCAAAGAAGAAAAGATAAGATGGTCTCGCAACTAAATTACGGGTTCGGAAGCCGGTTATGCGAGGGGAGGGTATTAGCACCCCTCACATCCATCGTACTCGATGGGAACCATTTGCTTGTCTATGTGTAAGGATGTTTGCTAAGGAAATTGCTTTCTAAGAGTGCTCTAAGAGGGAAAGAGATGGTTAAAGAACAAAGAATGTGAAAGAAAATAAAAGAAAAGGTGGGGAGAAGAAAAGGAGACTCGATAGGACTTCGCGGTCCTATGCCTACGTAATCCCTCGTGCAATGGGAAAGTCAGAGTCCACGTAGTTCGGAGGACTACAGGTGAAGAAAATGGAAAGGGTGGAAAACGGAAGATGGATAGAAGGTGGCCCGCCAAGATCATCACAATCTTGTGCCTACGTATCTTACATTCGGACAAGAATGAAGAATCAGAGCAATCGTAGTTCGACCGACTACGGTTTGTTGGTGTTTTTTATGGACAATGCTAACATGCGGGTTCTAGCAGTTAGGCATTTTGTGGCTCGCTTGTGGAGTCTTATGCGTTACCTGTTTGCGGTAGAACGAACGCAACATGTCCTTTTTGAAAAGGTTAATTTTCGCCATCAAGGCAAGATGTCACATTTGATTTGTTGAGATTGTTTTTAAGGGCGAAATAAGTCCTCGGATAGGAACCCCTTCGGGTAGTACCCAATTCTTTATCTCAAAAAAGGTTTATTTTGAAAATGGTGTGGCGAATATAATCACGTCTTCGTATTGAAAGACGAGTATCGAGACCACACACTCTAAAGTGAGCATCCTAATACTCGAAAAGGAAGAGGTCTTCACCCAATCCTCTCTCTTTAGTTCAATACAAAGAGAACTTTATTCTCTTATTAAAAGTGTTTTTGGTTTTAGATGGTAAGTGCTTTACGACAGTGAACCCTAAAGGTAATGTCAAGCACTCGGGATAGGAGAAAGCCTTCGCCTAACCACTCCACGACCATCTAAGTTTATTAAGAAAAGGTTTGAAAATGCACTTGGTACAAGACCAAGGTTTTTTGACTTAAGAAGAGAATGAAGAGGAGAAATGAAATAGAAATCAAAATGAAATCGAAATCAAGATTAAACAGAAATAATTAAATCCCTAGCTCACAAAATTAAAAGTCAAATGAGTTAATAAAAATTAGAAACCAAAGATTAAAAATCTAAACACAAATTAAAGTGAAAAAGATCTATCTATAAACTAAAAATGTTTTTGAGATTTTTAATTAATTGAAAATAAATGAAATAATTAAAATAAAGTTTAAATAAACAATATTTAGAAAAATAATGCTAATGCTAATTAACTAATTTGACAAATAAATCTAAATCAATATTAAAAAAAACAAAAATCTAATAAGATAATTCTAAAATTATAACATAATAAAAATTAAAAATAAAAGATACTTTTAACAAAAATATTGAAAATTAAAAAAAGATTACTCAAAAGACAGAAGAAAAGAAGTGAGGTGTGATTAGAAATTGAACCTCAAGAAAATCAACCTGCAACCCAAATAGAGGACCCAAACGAACCGGGTCGGATTAGTGCTCCAAACCCGGTTAAGTTCAATTGCCAAAAGGATTAGGTTTCAATTAACCACTACCGTTAACACACTCACGCTGAAAAATGCAAGAGAACTCCTGCCTCAAATGAAAACGAAGAAAAACGAAGAAAAACATGGCGGATATCACGAAACCATTATCAATTTCGCTCAATTTCAACTCTCTCGCTCACAAATCTCTGTCTTCAAGCGGAGGCGTTTGTTTTCTTCAAATCGCAGCAGTGGTGACGCGTCGTGGGTGATTCCGGCGGCGGCAGGGCTGTTGTTGTTCGTCGGAGACGAGGTCGAGGCGATGATGTTGGGGTTTGTGGATGTATTTTCGCGGTGGTGGTAAGTTACTGTGATGTTGTTGTTATTTAATGTCGGGTTGAGGACAGGGAAGACGGAGGTAATGTTGTTGTTACAAGGTCCACTTGAACAAGAGAGTTTGGCGGCTAAAAACAAGGTTCGGTGGTATGGGGTTGTTTGTGGAAGTTATTTGGTAATGGTGGATTGTGGTTTCGATTCACGGTGGGATCCGCAGTGGGTTGTTGAAGAGAGGCTAAAAATCATGGAGGGTTGTTTCCTGTTCAGATGAAGGTCGAATGTGAAGATGATGAGTTGGTAAGAGGTTTAAGGTTTGGTAAGTGATAACAGTGACGATATCTTTGAAATTGTTTCCATTTCTTTCTGTTCTTTGCTTCGGACCTAACTCGCTGTGAGGGTAGAGTTTCAATGAGTTTTTGTGTTTGGATATTGCAGAGGAAAATGGTGCGGCGGAAAGAGGTTTTGAAGGTTGAACGAGGATGGAAGTAGAAGTGGTGATATGAAGGTTGTAAGAAGAAGAAAAAAGTATCTGTTTTTTGTGTGACCCTGAGTTTATGAAGGTGAAGAGGTTATATCAGGGGTGGAATTTTGTGTTGGTTTTTCATCACAGGATAGAAGTTCCAAGAGGTATCCTCCTGTTCTCTCTTTTTCTGTCAGTTATTGAATCTCCTTTTATTATTTGCAAACTCTTCTATTTTCTTAAAAAAACAAAAATGAAAACTTGCATATTAAGTTTTTGATTTGTCTTGACACATCCCTCTCCATGATGCAGGTCTGTAGTTTATGTCCCATTGTGCTGTCGTTGTTGCGCGTGGCTGGAGTTGTACGGGTCATAGCAGGCAAGGTGGGTGATGTTGCTGTTGCAAGCTAGTTTTTGTTTTGGGCGGGATGCAGTTTCAGTAGGTTGTACGGTTCACTCATGTTTTGGAGTGTTGTAATAAGTTTGGCTTTGTAGCAAGAACTTTGGATGTTGTTTTCATATTGCAGATGGCTTGTCGTGGGGTAGCAAAGAGTGTAGCACCTTCTTTTTTCATTTTTTTGTTGTGTTAATGTAAAGGAATTGTAATGGGCCTTTCTTGTAATGATCTTTTTGTGTTGATTTTTTTGTAACAGTGTGTAATGGGTTTTCAAATTGTAACATGGGCTTATAATGCATGATTTTTTTTGTATGAAATCTTGTGATGAAATGGATTGGTTTAGAAATAATAACTTGAATGTTTTTTTCTTTTTAAAGAATGGCTAATGAAATGGATTGGAAATTGAAAATTAAACCAAAATGTATTGTTAATCAAAAATGAATTGAAATGAAATAAATAATTGAAATGGAAAATGGGTGATGAAATTAAAAATGGATATTGTGAATTGAATGATAGATAAAAAATGGATAAAAAGTGGATATGGAATTAAGAATGGTTAGAAATGGATAAGACAAATGATTGTTTGAAAGAAAGGTTAGTGGACTCAAAAATTGGATAATTGGAAAATGGATAGTTAGTAATGGATATCTAGGAAGTATGGATATACGAAATGGGCTTTAGAATTGTCTTTTCCCTTTTGATGATGAAATCCACAACTAACAAACCATCGTCAAACATTTAGACTGAACAACAATCACCTTGACTCGAAACCAATCCGATTTGCACTTTCACACAGACCCCTGAATCTCTGACGGACCCTTTGATTCTGATGAACTTGATTTTCTATCAATAATGAGAAGCAACCCCTTTGAGAAATCTTGAATCAAATAAAACTTGATACTTGATGAATCTCGGCAGGGGAAAGCCTTGTAGCTGGATGAACTTTGATAGAAAGATACTTACAATGCTGTGAGATCAAACCTTTGCTTCACACTTGAATCATTGAATGAAAGTACCTCAAAGCAAATAAGAAACCTTGATTCAAAGAGCCGCTGTAATCCCATGTCTCAGAAGATTAATGCAATGTATGATTATGATTATGACCTAATGGGATGCATAGATAATGAAAATGATATGATATGCAAGGTTAGGGTTAGGTTGAAAATGAGGGTGTGACAACCGACACAACGACTCTATGCAAATGCGGTACCATCCATCCATCATTCTCATCATTAGTTCACTCAGAAACTATTGGAATCATCGCTTGTTACTTAGTGTAACTCCCCGTCGGGCAAACGACGTTCCCCGTCGCTTTAGGTCCTCTTGGTATAAGGCTCACGACGTTTATGGATCGCTTTAGGTCCTCTTTGTATAAGGCTCACGATCCGATCGCTTTAGATCCTCTTTGTATAAGGCTCACGATCGTCTATAACGTCGCTTTAGGTCCTCTCGGTATAAGGCTCACGACCATTATAGCAGATTCCCTCTGGAATCGTTTCGTCGCTCACACCCACTAGGGCACACGACATCACAAGAATGCATATCATGATGCTTGGCATACAATGACTCATGACAATCAAATGCATACACATATACCCACCCATAATCATACATATATAATCGAACACAACACAATGCATTTACTTGCCCTTAGGCCACAAACCATTATCACAACATTTCATCACATGCATTCACATCATACAACAGTACACAAGTCATACGATATATATCAAAAGCATATTACATGATAACACATCAAATACACACAGTTAAGATGGTAAAAGTCGGCAAAACGACACATTCCCAAATTCCCGACATAATTAAACCGGCCATCAATCTCAAAACCATTTTAATAAGAAAGAACATTTCACAAGTTTTCTAACGGTACCAAGAACGCCTCGATCCGAGTTACGGATCAAAAGTTACAGCATCGGACGCGAAATCGGGGATAATTTTGCACCCTCTCTGGTCATACGTGTATTGCCCTGAGCCATACGCGTATTGCCCAGCTCGCTCTCCCATCCATACGCGTATTGCCCAAAGTGCTACGCGTATGAGCAGAGACTAATTTCTACCCAAGAATTCCACTAAAACCCCGTACGCGTATTGCCTTCCTAGATACGCGTAATGCCTTGCCAAGTACGCGTACCATTACGCATTTCAGCAGAGGGCCGTGCAAAATGGGTTCCATACGCGTAATGCCCACATTTCCCCCTTTCCATACGCGTATTGCCCTAACCAATACGCGTATTTCCTTGCCTATTATGCGTATGGGCAGCGAAACCCAGAATTTTCCTGCAGAATTTCTGCTGCGAAATTCATCCAATTTCCTCTCCAATTCTCATCTAAACACTTCCAAATCACAATATATCAACCAAAACGTGTTCCAACATAATCAACAAGTATTCTACGCAGTTTATATCGAGGTTCAACCGCGAAAACATCTATTTCTATCAATTATTCATCAATTTATCAATGAGAAAAAGTTGTGAAACAACCAAAACAATTACAACGAATAACACATATACATACATAAGCAAGATATAATCGAAACTTCTCACCCTTACCCGATTAATCGTGCTTGAACGGACAATTCCTTCTATCCCAAGTTTTCCTCTCCTTTTCCCTTCTCTTCCTTTCTCTCTTCTCTTTTTCCTTCTTTCTATTTTCTCCCTAAACTCTCTTTTCTTTCTCTCTTGTAATAACAAATATCAAAAACCCCTAAAAGACCATTTTACCCCTCAGCTCAAATATCTCGCGAACGCTCTCAAAACGCGATAAAACATAATAACGATGAAAAATAATATATTGTCAAATAAAAGTCAAGAATAAAATAATATAAAAACAAAAATAATTAAATCGACTCGATTAAATAAATCGGACAAAAAGGGGCGTTACAACAACGGTGCGATCACTGTTAAACCCTGGGCCTCTCCTTTAGTATAAGCCCCAACAATCTTTTCAAAACAACTTCCCCTTTGATTTAGGTTCAAATATATATATATATATATATATATATATATATATATATATATATATATGTTGTTATCAAAGCTTTCTTTAATTACTTTGAACGACTAACAATATAGAATGGAAGCTTGCTCACCTATAAGTTTTATCCGCTTTCATTTACATGCTTTAATATATATAATTGTATTGTGGGAAGCTGCGAACTGTAAGTCTTCTTTCATATCCTTTTAAATACTTGTCATATATCAACTGTATATATACTAGTATAGTTATTTAGAGTTTTCCCTGGCAACTAGGTCTAGAACTAGGTAAAGCCATGTTGGTCGCTCTTAAATACAGTCAAAACTAGATCCCCATAGGATTTCCAGATACAGTCTTGCCTTCTCTAGGGCTTAAACAATATGGAACAAAGAGAAAGGCAGTATTCTTCGTGAACCTTTTCTCAGGCTGTCACTATTAGAAATTGTCAAAGAAATTCTACTCCCCAAAGTTGGTATATTCTCAGTGAATAGCATCTCTTGAGTTTCTTCAAACCTCAGAACTTTCATTAAATGATCTATTCTCGGCGAATAGCATTTCTTGAACTTTTCTTGGTTTGAGACCCACGGGTTTCCTAAAAGCATCCCCGCCTTCTCTTGGGCTTTGTACAAGGACCCTCCGGCTTCTTAGAAGTTCTCATGCCTTCTCTTGGGCTTAATACAAGGACCCTAAAGACCTCTTAAAGGTATAAGATAAAACTTAGTCATCCTTTGCTAGAGCAGTCTTTCCAGTGTCAAACCTCTGACCAATTTAAGGTTGATTCTCATCCCTTAAAACACCCGCCTCCTCTTGGGTATCATACAAAAGATAAAACTCTTCCATACCAGTAGACTTGGACAATCTAACCTTGAGTCTCAAAGACATTCTCAAGTTCCTTACAAACATAGGAAGAAACCCTGGTCACTTTGGATAAATCTCCAGTAAAGTCTAAAACCCAGTCTCTCTCCTAAAATTCCCCAAACCAGGGACAGTCTTTCCCAAATCAGAACCTCAAGGCATCTAATATCTCAACTCTTCTGGAACCCTCAGCAAGAGTTAATTCCCCACTTGAACCTGCCTAGGGATCTCAATAATCCCCAGCAGAAAGATAGCCTCCTCTCAGGCTTTGTATAATGATCTTCCCTCAGCAAAGTCAGCCTCCTCTTGGGCTTTGTACAATGATTCTCCCTAGCGGAGCTAACCTTTTCAGACTCTCTTATTGAGTCAATCACCTTTTTAGACTATCTTGTTGAGTCAATCACCTTTTTCAGACTCTCTTTTTGAGTCAATCACCTTTTCAGACTCTCTTGTTGAGTCAATCACCTTTTTAGACTCTCTTGTTGAGTCAATCACCTTTTCAGACTCTCTTGTTGAGTCAGTCACCTTTCAGCACTCTCTTATTGAGTCAACCTTTTTAGCCTCAATCTCGGGCTTTGTGCGAGACAGACAAAATTACTCTTTTGTTGAGTCAATCTTTTTTCAGCTTCCTCGTAGGTTTGATGTAAAGATTTTCCCTAGCTAGAGCTAGCCTCCCCTCAAGTTGTGTAGAATAATATCTCCAGCTTGTTCAGCCACAATCCTGGGATTTGTACATAACAGATAAAAGTGCTCTCTTGTTGAGTCAAACCCTTTTAGCCTCAATCTTGAGCTTTGTACAAGACATAAATCTTCATCTCTTAAGCTTGGGGCAAATAGCTTCCCCAGCGAGGTCACTTCCTCCCAACCTACTTTTAGACTTTGAGAAATAAATTCCCTAAGTTGAGTCAAACTCTTTTCAGCCTCAATCTTGGGCTTTGTACAAGACAGATAATACTCTCCAAGCAGAGTCAAACTTATTTCAGCCTCAATCTTGGGCTTTGTACAAGACACATAAAAAATATCCTCACCGAGTCAGTTAAATTTCCCATTTCAGCCTCAATCTTGGGTTTTGTACAAGACACATACAAACCTCCCCGGCGGAGTCAAAATCCCTTTTTAGCCTCAATTTTGGGCTTTGTACAAGACAGATAGAACATTTTCCCCAAAAAAGTCAAACTTTCAGCCTCCTCTTAGGCTTTGTATAATGATATCCCCAAAAGAGTCAGTCTCTTTTTTACCTCAATCTTGGGCTTTGTACAAGACACCAATATACACACTCTCTTGTTGAGTTGGTCTTATCTAGCCTCCTCTTAGGCTTTGGGTAAGGATTTCCCCAGTGGAGTCAATCAACCTCTTAGCTTCAACCTTGGGCTTTGATCAAGGCACACAAAAATCAACAATACCCCTTTAGAGATGACAAGTTCTCTCTCAGTTAAACCTTTTAGCTTCAATCTTGGGATTTGAACAAGACACCAAATATCTTTTTCCTCCCTTAGAATATGAGGAACTACGATTGCTGTGATTTCCCTGTTTCGTTCAAACGGGAATACGTAGGCATAAGATTGTGAAATCTTAGTGAGCTTACTAATCAAAAACTCTAGGTCCAGTACCTTCATACCAATCAAAACTTAGGTCCAGTACCTTTATCCAAAGACTTTAGGTTTTATACATTAGTCATCATTCATCCCTATTTTTCGGAGAAAGCAAAAACTCACTCACTCACTCATATTTCCCAAGAAACTTTCCCAACCCATTAACAGATAAACACTATCAAGTACAAAGCGAAACCTAAAGCTAATATCCTGTGGATAACCACATATAGGATGGGTAATTGACAACTCCCCATTGTATAACCTGACCCCGGACCCCCAATCTCTTTTAAGCGTTTGTTCAGTTAAACATCCGCGTGCAAGGTTAGTTTTAGATAGCTCCCCTTTCCCTTCCAGCGTCATGGGATAAATAAGAAATTAGAAAGTAGCACCCCCTCCTACCATTGCGGTGAGGAAAGCCCAGCGATAAGGTGGTAGCGTCACCAATAACAATTGCTCGCTACAGTAAAAATGGCGACTCTACTGGGGAGTCATTGTCTGTATAGGACTAGGACTAGAATTCTTAAGAGGTCTAGGATGTTTGTTTTAGGAATATATATATATCATTTTTCCTAATTGATATCCGTGTTTATTTTTCTGCTAATGGGACTGCGGGTGATGCCGCATCTGGAAAGTTTGAGTGACACCTAAGATAAGTGATGGCATTAGACGGGTAATCTTACAGGGAGTGACTCCCAAATAAGAGATCCCGGTAGACCATCAAATCAGTGGAGATACCCTTTATGGATTCAATGCCTATACGAGTTCGGTTGTTGAAAGTAGATTGTTCGATTGTGGTGTCCGTGAAACTGAGGATTTAGTAGGCTAAGACCTTGTTACTATTTTGTAGTGCGGAAGCTATCGGAAATAGTTGTCACGCGATACTACCCTAATTTGAGATTACTCTAAGATACTACAGCTCGCTCGGGTGAACCAGCCTGTTGTTGTTATCCCAAGGGGGGTCAATGATTTTGAGGACAGGTACAAAAAATCACCAGTACAACCTTTGGAGATGGGTAGAGCCATGACTTCATGACACCGAACCTTTGACCCCATGTTTTTTCTATGTTTTTGTGTGTTGCATTCATGCATTCATTTCATTAAAAAAAACTTTAAACAAAGAAAAATTTTCTCTTCTAGTATCTCTTTTTCAAATTAAACTAAGACAATGATTGCAAATGTTAGAGAGAAAGATTGGGTTATGGATTTCGGTAGAAGGAAGACTCATAAGTACACCTTCAAGGTTCCAAAATTAGAGGATTTGAGAGGGTTGGCAAGGATGATCACTAACCCTGATGCTTTCAGAGCTAAGTACGGAGGACTGCTGTCTCTGTTAAGGGTCCATGTAATTGAAGGAATCCTGGCTACGCTGATTCAGTTCTACAATCCAGTCTATCACTGTTTCACATTCCCAGATTATCAACTTGCACCAACACTGGAGGAGTACTCTCACTTGACTGATTTACCCATCAGTGACCAAGCTCCCTTTTCTGGACTGGAAGAAATTCCAAAAGATCAAACCATTGCAAGAGCAATCTATTTGGATGAGTCAGAAGTCAGGACTCACATGACCACTAAGGGTGGAATCCAAGGTTTTCCAGCCAAGTTTTTGATAAAGAAAGCTCTGTACTTTGCTAGTATAGGGAACGTGACTGCTTTCGAGAGCGTATTTGTTCTACTCACCTACAGGTTATTTCTGTTTCCCAACATTGATAACTTCGTTGATATCAATGCCATTAAGATTTTTCTAAATGGAAACCCCGTACCAACCCCTGCTATACAAATGGTTCACTTCTCACTTGCCCAAGTGTGCTGCTTTTTGGGATCATAAGAGTACTTTAAGTTGGTCACAGAGAATCATGTCTCTTACAAACTCTGACATAGATTGGTACAATCGGATCTATGACGGGATACGAATCATTGACCGTTGTGGAAACTTCCCTAATGTACCCCTCATAGGAACTAAAGGAGGAATCAATTATCATCCAATTTTAGTTCGTCGTCAATTTGGATACCCGATGAGACATGTCCCGCGTAATGTTTATCTGGAAGGTCTTTTCTTCAAGGAAGAGGAAAATGACAGGGCACTAAAGACAGAAATAGTGCATGCCTGGAAACATGTTCACAGGAAAGGAAAAGAGTCTCTAGGGAAACCAGACTATGTCTCGGTGGAACCTTATCTCCACTGGGTACAAACTAGAGCTCTCAAGCTGAGGATGCCTTACCCTCGTTAAGAAGTTCTTCCACTAAAGGAATCTGTCCTTTATTTTATGTCTGATACGGAAAAGCTTCAAGTTACTCTCAACAAAGTTCAACAAGAGAAGAAGTCTTGGAAAAACAAGTACCGTATTCTCAATGTGGAGTGTAAAAAAATACAGCAACTGTTAAAAGAAAAAGATGCTATAATCGAGAATTTAGAGCAACATGCTGTAAAGAATCAAGAAGACCAAAGGAATTTGCTCGCTCCTTTCACTTGGCAAAGGAATGACAACCCGACAACGGCTCAAGAGCCCCGGTCAAAGAAAAGGAAAATACCAGCACCAGCACTTGAGCCCTCTTCAGAGAGGACTCAGGATCCATAAGCTTAGACATTCCCTTTTTAGCACTTTGTAAATTACTGTATTTTCATTTCCGCAATCTTTGAATTCAATGAAACGGGGTTTCCCCACTGTATGATATTTGCAATCCAATTGTCGAAGTTTCTTTTGATTTAACAAATTTTAATATATAATCATTGCATATCATTCATCATTCTCACATAACGCATTCTTCTTACCTATGAATCTCACGTTTGTGTCTCGATTCTAGAGTCAAACTGTCTCATTCGTACAATACTCGGGCCAATCGACAAAAGAAGATGGATAATCTCGAGGAAAAGAACAGAGAGTTGAGAGAAGAACTCGAGGCTCTGAAAAAAGATCTGAGAAAACTTCATAATGACATGCAAGTTCTTGCAGCAGCTCAGATACAAAGGACTGTGACTCCTGATAGCAGTTATAACTCCTGCTACCAACCCTGCGCCTGTTCCTACGTATCAACCTCAGGTTGCTCAGAGCCAACCGAATCAACAACAATATCAGCAAAGGACACAACAGCCTCTTCAGCAGACTCGTCCTCAATACAACAACAATCGTACAACGCGACCACCAGGGTTCGACCGTATACCAATGTTGTACGCATAATTATTTTAATTACTACTGGTCAAGGGGCATGTCCAAACCAGGGCTCATCTTGCGTTACCAGAGAATCTGCCTTTTTGGTTCAAAGCGGATCAGACTTGCCCTTACCATCAAGGAGGATTAGGGCATAACATAGAAAATTGTCTCAGTTCCAAATCCGATGTGCAAAAGCTTGTCAGGAGCGGGGTTCTATCCTTCAAGGATATGAATCCTAATCTTCGGATGAACCCGTTGCCTCAACACGAGAAAGCTGCAGTCAATTTGATAGAGTAAGAGTCTAAGCACAACTATCAAACTCACGATGTACTCTTATTGGGAACCAACCTGGTCAAGATGCATTGCAGACAGAGCGGGTACGATCACGTACCGTCTCATAACTATCACCAGTGTGATATCTGCTCTAGAAGCAATCAAAGATGCTATGTGGTGCAATCCACTCTACAGGAATAGATGGATCTCGGATGGATCCAAGATCACCGAATTCGTGAGGTCAACATGACTTATACAAATTCCAACATCATTTAAAACCACAATATCCTGGCGACGAATGTCAAATTGGTGGAAATACACTCAAGGCAAGGCCAACATCATGAGTTGCCACGACACGATTACGATTCCTGTCTGATTTGCTCGGTAAACAATCAGGGATGCTCTTTTGTACAAGAGGCCCTCCAGCGTCAGATGGATCTTGGATGGATTCAAGATTACCGCGATAGAAGTCAGTATCAAGTTAATATGATTCAAATCTTTGATATTCGCTTGATGAATACCAGTTTGGTGGAATTACACGCTACATAATTCCAGCTCGGTTTTTTGACTTCGCACGACTATCGAAACTGTAAAGTGTGTCGGGAGAGTGACCAAGGATGTGCACTCCTTCAAAGAACACTACAACACTTATTAAACCACTGGTGGCTTCTGATCTATCTAGATGAAGACACACAACAAGTCAGTATGACTGACGGGAACCCTACTAGGCATCAAAGTTAGGATGTTCGAATAATGCAAACAGACCTAGTGAGGTTACACTACATACAAAGTGGACGTGGTCGGGTGCCACCACACAACTATGAGCGTCGTAGAGTTTGTTCTGAAGATAATCAAGGATGCTACCTCGTGCGAGCAGCCCTTCAAAGTCAGTTCGACCACAAAGAGATTCACCTGTGTTCATGCTCTGGTTCAATTAACATAATGTCAGACTATCATCCTAATCGAGGCAAAGATGTTATCTTAATCCCTAAACGAGAAGTGGCCAAAGATGTGTGCGCCATAATCCCTTTACTTCATGAATCAAGAGTTCCTCTTGATAGTGGAAGGATTCTCAACCTCGAATTAGTTGAGGCCGGCTATGATGGTCAGAAAAATCAGAAGGCTCCTGTAGTTATCTATCTGTCGGGAACAGTACCGTACAAGTCTGATAAAGCTGTCCCTTACAAGTACGGTGCAACAACAATTGAGAATGGAAATAAGACTCCATTACCCTCCGTCGTGAATATTGTAGACATTAGTCAAGTAACGCGGAGCGGTCGAATCTTCAACCGAGGAGTTGGAGACCCTAGCAAAGAAAAGGAACCTCAAACAGAAGTTTCTAATAAGCCATTTGGTCAGGCCAGTGATCCCGACCTTTCAAAGAACAGCGATGTGATGCTGAAGCTCATCCAGAAGAGTGAATACAACATTGTTGATCAACTATTGCAAACTCCTTCAAAAATCTCTATACTATCTCTTTTACTCAGTTCTAAAGCTCACAGGGAGGCTCTACAGAAAGTCTTAGAGCAGGCCTTTATGGAATAAGATGTAACAATAAGGCAATTCGGTAGCATCATCTCCAACATCACTTCCTGCAACAACTTGGGATTTAGTGATGAGGTACTGCCGGAAGAGGGCCAAAATCATAACATGACGCTTAATATTACAGTCAACTGCCAGGACGATGCTTTAGCCAGCGTACTGGTAGACATCGGATCGGCTCTGAATGTTATGCCGAAATCCACTCTAATGCGAGTATCATTTAAAGGATCTCCGATAAGAGGCAGTGAGGTCATAGTCAAAGCATTTGACGGATCCCGAAAAACGGTTATCGGCGAAGTCGACCTTCCCATAACTATCGGTCCTCACACTTTCCTAGTCACTTTCCAGTTCATGGACATCCGGGCAGCATACAGTTATTTGTTAGGAAGGCCTTGGATACACGAGGCTGGGGCAATCACTTCGACACTTCACCAGAAGCTGAAGTTTGTCAAGAACGACCAACTAGTCACAGTCTGCGGAGAGCAAGCCTTGATCATGAGTAACTTATCGTCGTCTATAGAACCATAGGAAGTTGTTGGAACCCAGTTCCAAGCACTTTCGATGAGAAATGACAACCAATCAGAAAAAGGAACATCGATTTCCTCGTACAAAGATGCTCTCGAAGTGATCAAAAGTAACAACGCAAAAGGATGAGGACAGCTTGTCATTCCTACTAATAACAAGACAAAGAAAGGTCTTGGTTTTTCTTCAACGTGTACCCAGACTGCTACTAACGATAAAAGTTTTCATCCTATTCAGGACTTCTTCCACAGTGGAGGTTTCCTTCACCCGGTGTCTCAAGAAGTGCATACCATCAACGAGGGTGATTCCTCCGATACAGATGAAGAATGGAAGTCTTATCTTAACGAGGATGGTTATATGTCTTAGGGAGAGGGGCCTACGCCATTTTTCTATCCCGCACAGAGTCCGAGATATATACCAAGGTCAGATGTTAAAGTGATGTACGGAGATTGTGATCTGAAAGGATGTCGTGCTCCACCCAACTCATTAGAGGAGGACACTCTAATGAAAGACAACTTTGACCATAACTATTATGGACTAATGGATGGCCTGCCTATCTGGCAGCCGTACCCAAGAGACTCGGGGCAAAAGAGTCAGCTCAACGATGCATATCAGCTGAGCATCATTGAAAAGAATACCTGCATCCCCATCGAATCATGGGATCATTACTCAGCGCATTCAGAAGATATCTAGCGCGACGATGAATTTGCAAAGATTGCACGATAAGAGTTCCTTAACTATGCTTTTCCCGAGGTCAACGTCATCGAAATGGATGACTCCTCCAGTCCCAAAGAAGTGTGGGATACCCTGGGACAACTGAGTGGCAAATGCGACTTCATGGTCAAGTACACCGCTCCCGAAAGCTCTCGTATCAGGCTCGAATAAATCCAGCAAACTGGATGGGACGATATACCCGAGAGTACAAACACTGTGCAAGATACAACTGAAGAATCATCCTACGATAACTCTGCCTGGAGACAGATTCCAACGATCCTGCTCCACAAGAAATCAGCGTTATTTCTGAGGACAAGCCAAGAAGGAAGGTACCAGACTTTGTGATTTACCAAGGAGTTCTCCACCAATGGGTTGCTGTCAACGTTCTGAAAGTCATTCATAAGTCTAAGTAATCGCCGTTGAAATTCTGGTACCAGACGTGTGATGTTAAGGTGCGATGTCACAATAACACACTCTGCACAATGGACAGCAATAACAGTAAATAAATCAACACAATGATTTGTTCACCCAGTTCGATCTAACTACCTACGTCTGGGGGCTACCAAGCCAGGGATGAATTTCACTACTTGTAGAATTAAATTACAGACTCAACAACCCAGTTGACAATCTCCTAATCTTAATTCCTACTAGTGACTTTCTACCTAAGAAACCACTTAGATATGAGAACACTACTCAATCCCTAAAACCACTCAAAGAACAACCTCTTTGAGAACTCTTGATTCTGCTTCACAGCTTTAATCAAGTAATACAACTCTCTTTGCTTCACAGCTTTAGAGAGGACAGAATACGACACAGCAATTCACCCTAGAATTCTGGTTATACACCTTGTACAAAATACTCAAGACACTCAGCCTCTGCTCTTGATCTTCTCCCCGTATTTCTGTATTTTTTCCTTTGGTCTTGTGCGCTTTATATAGCATCCTGAATTGGGCTTGGACTTGTCACAATATTTGATCAGATTTGTTAATTAAAACTGAATCTTCAAAACAGATTTTATCCCCAAAATCTTTTTAAATCTTCAACCTTTTAATTCTCCAACAGACCTGCAATCAAATCTCCCATGTAACAGAAAATATTTATCCCAAGATATTCTCACAATTCCAGCTAACACGCGTGCCCTAACAACACATCCTGCTGTTGTTAATTCTGCAGATCTAATGTCACAACATCGCCATGTGACATCAGACATCCAACTTCAGCAAATAATTACTTAACACAACCCAGTGTTAAGACTTCAATGTTGCAAGATCAGCACCTTGACATCAACATTGAACATACCTTATTTTACCAAAATTCCAGCCAATCCAGGAACTTACAATCTCCCCCTTTGGCTAATTTTGGCTAAAACAATCTCTGCACTCTGCAAACAAACTCTGCACTCTGCACCTTCAGAGACTTTAGCAGCGGAAAATCTTCAATCAATAAATCATTTTGAAACTTGAAACCCCAAACAGCAGCAGTTTGACAATCTTCATAGTCTTCATCACTTGATCTGCTGCAGCACCGTCTTCAATATTGCCAACAGCCAATTGGTGCTCCCCCTTAAAAACATGAACCAGCATCACAGCTGTTCAGTAGCTCATAATGTGCAGCACTTCTCCCCCTTGATGTCTGCTTGGCTGCACTCTTCAAATGTTATGATATCTTCACTAGCAGCTCAGTCTAAACAAATAGACAAACAGCTACACTTCACAATGCTTTCAGCATGCTGCACAAACTCACAAACTCCAGCATTAACCAGTAGCATGGAATAAATCTCCCCCTTTTTAGCCACAATTAGACAAATTATGCCAATTCATATGACCTACACTTCATCACATGCGACATAATACAAGCCCTACTGTTAGTAGCAACAAGATCTATGCAATCTCCAAACACAATGTTCTGACATTATTAAAGACATGGTCAAAACCACATTCCTACACTTTTGACTAGACTGGCGATACAAACAATGCTTTAGAAAAACCATTATAAAACCATTCTTTCTCCTTTGCTCAGCACAACACTCCAATAAAGCATGAGTCAATCAAGCTCCAAAGTATCAACCAAGAAACTCAAGCATGAGGATAAAAATCCAGAACCTCTGATGAAGAAGGTCAAATCTCAGACGACATCAAGTCCTTCTTCAGGAGCAACAAAAACTGGCAGGACTTCAGTGACAACTATGAAGCCTGGTAAGAACCATACTGCTCAAAAACAGCCTTCAGAAGATGAATGGGATGCAGATTGGAAGGCATTTCTGGATGCAGGTGATTGGCATGAGGATGTAGTTTAACCTTGTATCTTCAAATATCTAATAAAACTCCAATCATATTTTAGATTTTTCTGTAACTCTACAAAATTCTTTACAGTACTTTTCTATTGCTTTGCTGATAATTGTACTGCCTTAATATGAACCAACAGCCTAATGTCATAGCATGCTATCTGACATTATATCCTCATAAGATTCAACCAATCTCCATAATCTTGATCAGCATGCAATCTTCACAATATATGTACCTTTGCTGCAAAATCCATAGACAAATACTTCCCCTGTCAAGATTAACAAATGCTCTAGATGGAGATGAACATTTGAGCACATTTACATGCATTTTGGTACCACTGTCCCTTTCACCAAGGGCTATCATACAATTCATCTTCACCATCCAAGGCAAACCTTCTACTTCATCATTCTCCCGTATGACTATGTAGACGCTCCTTAGATATAATGTAAGCACTAAGCTTCAGATCCAGAACAAAGACATCCTTCACCAAGGATACTCTTGACACTCTTGACACCAGGGTATTACATATGCTCCACTACTGGATTTACTATCAGCAAAATAATCCAAACTCAACACTGTGTCACAAACTCCACAAATTCTCAGCTTACTTATAAGCTTTACTGAGATCCAGTCTCTTCAAGAGATCACACTTCCTCTTTCCTTACATCCACCAGTAGTTGTTGAAACTGGTGATGTCTTCAAAGACAGTAGTCATGCTTAAACACATGACCATAATCTCCACTTCTTCTGACCAAAATGCTAGAGCATTCAACTCCACATGTCCAATCTTAATCATCTTCCAGATCTAACCACCAGCAAACATGATGTTATAACATCTTTTGGGACATCAGCTTCTCATCACCATTCAAAGGACTCATTGCACAGAGAAGTCCTTCAAGAAGCTCCCAATAAAACACAGTCAGAGCAACTTATTCATACACACCTGAATACCATAAGTTCCCACACCCTCTCTGAACCATATCCTAGCAAACTCAACCATATCCAGAGTATTTATACCAAATTCTTTTTCCAGAACATACTTCCACCATTTTATGAAAAGCACAGGCATGTTATCTAGTATGCCCTTTTGAATTTTCTCAGAAGTTCTAACAACAACGACTTCCTTCATTTGAGAGATATCCTGGACATTATCCTCAGACTTATCTCTGATCTTCCTAGAGATGAACACTTTACTCCTGGATTTTGTAGTACCATCCAAATAGATTTTCTGCTTAGCAGTTCTCATCTTTGGAGGTGACTCAATAGCTTTCCTCTTTCTTGATTTCAGTCGTTTAGCAACCCCAGGAACCACTTTTGCAATTAGTTCATCATCAGCTCTAACATCTGCATCTTCCAACCTAAGGATTGTCAACTTGTGGAATTTTTCTTCTGAACTATAGGAGTCATTAGTCAGGTTGTCATCTTTCTTGGCCTTGCAAGTATTCAGCTCCCAACACTTCTTAAGGTCACAGCTTTTGATCCTTCCATCAACATTGTTGACTCCTTCATCTTGCTCACATAACTGACTACTCACATCATCCAACTTAGGAGTAACAGCACCATAAGTCATTAACCCAGATTGACTTTTCACCATACTTTCACACTTGATGTCATCATCTGATGTTACAGCATCAGCACTAGATAAGCTGTCCACTTGCGGTATCCACTGATAGCAATTATATTTGGATCTTACTCCCTTCATCACTACCTCATTCTGCTCATCAGCTACCACGCATTCATCTTTGGTGTAGCTTACGTTGTAAGCTTCATCACAAAGTTGACTTATGCTAATTAAATTAGCACTCAACCCTTGAACAAGGAGCACATTATCAAGAGTAAGGCCATCATGATTCTTCACTCTTCCAACTCCTTCTACTACTCCTTTTTCACCATTGCCAAAAATAACACCATTTGCATGGCAAGGATTGAACTCTACCAAATGCTTCTTGGATCCAGTCATGTGCTTTGAACATCCACTGTCAAAGTACCATGCATCCATAGCAAAATGTTCATCTGATGTGTGAGCCAATAGACACTTCACCTTCTCCTTAGGTACCTATTGTTTAACAACTTTGGGCCTGTACTCTCTTCATCTGTTTTGAGGCTGAGGGTATCCATGCAGCTTGTAGCAAGAGTACTGCATATGTCCAAACCTTCCACAATAAAAGCATCTCACCCTTTCATCTCTGAATCTTCTGCCCTGATGAGATTGCTTAGGCTGCCATCCATAATGTGGTCTCCTCCTACCATAACTGGCCTGCCTTCTATTATGCTGGTATCTTCTTACATTAGGAGGCTGAGAATGCTGTTTCCTGGATTGTCTCCCATGATGGTGTGGCTTTCTTCTTCCATAGATATGTGGAACAACATTGGTGTAACCATACCCCTGATTTTGAGACACCTGATACGACATGTGCTTTTTGAACTGAGCAGCTTGCATGCTCTTGTGGTGTTGTGGGGGCATATACTGACTAGCTCCTTGTGGCTGCTTTCTCTTCTGATTAGGACCAGTCTTCTTCTCAATCTTCTTAGGTTGTGAAACATCAGCTTTCTTAGGTGTAGGATCCTGCTTCTTTGGCTGATGTTGAGACAAAGGTTGTGACACTTCCTTCTTTGAACCTGAAGTGCTTGCTTCTGAAGTTCCCTTATCCTCAGCCTCATAACCTATCCCAGCTTTGTCTCCAGCAGCTTTTTCTGACTGTAGTATCTTGTCAAGAGTGGCTGTCCCACTGTTCAACATTCTAACAGATTTAGTCATATGATTAAGATGAGCTTTGACACATAAGACTTCTTTTTCCAATTCAGCTTTGTCATTCTCTAGCTGAGCAATCTGTTTCTTCTGTTGATTCCTCTCCTGACATAGTTCAACACTCTTTAAGCACAGCTCTTTGTAGGTTGAAGCTAGCTCATCATAAGTGACTTCTCCATCACTATCATCATCAGGTTCAACAATTCCTGTCAAAGCTGTAACATGCTTTGCTGACTCAATTTCACTTTCACTATCAGAGTCAGACCAGGAAACTGTCATGCCCTTCTTCTGCTTCTTCAAGAATGTGGGACACTCTTTCTTGACATGTCCATACCCTTCACATTCAAAGCACTGAACTCCTTTATCTTGGGCAGTCTTCTCTTCATCCTTCTCTTTTGCCTTACTGTTGTCAGAAGAGATGTTCCTGACATTAGGCCTGGAGTTATTGTTCATCCTCTTGAACACTTTGTTGAACTGTCTTCCCAACATAACTATGGCTTGAGACAGATCCTCCTGAGACTCATCATCTGTAACTTTCTTAACTTCTGCAGGAGTGGAAACCAAGGCTATACCTTTGGGCTTCTTTTCAGGTTCTTCCTCATTCAAACCAAGCTCAAAAGTTTTAAGAGATCCAATGAGCTCATCAACCCTCATCTTGCTAATGTCTTGTGATTCTTCAATGGCAGTTACCTTCATCTTGTACTTCTTAGGAAGAGACCTCAGGATTTTCGTTACAAGCTTTTCTTCTGACATTTTTTCTCCAAGGGCACTGGATGCATTAGCCAGCTCAAGCACACTCATATGGAAGCCATGGATAGTCTCCTCTTCCTTCATCTTCAGACTCTCAAACTTCGATGTTAGAAGCTGGAGTCTTGACATCTTAACTCTAGACGTTCCTTCATGAGTGGCCTTCAAAATATCCCATGCTTTCTTAGCAACCTCACAGGTATTAATTAACCTAAACATATTCTTATCCACTCCATTGAAGATTGCATTTAAAGCTTTGGAATTTCCAAGGGCAAGCTCATCTTCTTCCTTGGTCCATTCTTCTTCCGGCTTCAGCTTTAAGGTGCCCTCTTTATCTTTGCCAGCATCATCTTTTTCAAACACCACAGGAACTTTCCATTCTTTAATGACAACCTTCCAAGCTCTGCTGTCCAATGACTTTAAGAAAGTAGTCATTCTAGGCTTCCAATACTCATAGTTTGAGCCATCCAATATAGGGGGTTTATTGACAAATCCTCCAACCTCTTTGTCCATCTTCACACCAGAAAGTATCTTCCCCAGATCTCACCCAGAGCCAGACAGGATGCCTGCTCTGATACCAATTGAAATTCTGGTACCAGACGTGAGATGTTAAGGTGCGATGTCACAACAACACACTCTGCACAATGGACAACAATAACAGTAAATAAATCAACACAATGATTTGTTCACCCAGTTCGGTCTAACTACCTACGTCTGGGGGCTACCAAGCCAGGGATGAATTTCACTACTTGTAGAATTAAATTACAGACTCAACAACCCAGTTGACAATCTCCTAATCTTAATTCCTACTAGTGACTTTCTACCTAAGAAACCACTTAGATATGAGAACACTACTCAATCCCTAAAACCACTCAAAGAACAACCTCTTTGAGAACTCTTGATTCTGCTTCACAGCTTTGATCAAGTAATACAACTCTCTTTGCTTCACAGCTTTAGAGAGGACAGAATACGACACAGCAATTCACCCTAGAATTCTGGTTATACACCTTGTACAAAATACTCAAGACACTCAGCCTCTGCTCTTGATCTTCTCCCCGTATTTCTGTACTTTTTCCTTTGGTCTTGTGCGCTTTATATAGCATCCTGAATTGGGCTTGGACTTGTCACAATATTTGATCAGATTTGTTAATTAAAACTGAATCTTCAAAACAGATTTTATCCCCAAAATCTTTTTAAATCTTCAACTGTTTAATTCTCCAACAGACCTGCAATCAAATCTCCCATGTAACAGAAAATATTTATCCCAAGATATTCTCATCCAATGAGTCAACCACTCTCCACAATTCCAGCTAACACGCGTGCCCTAACAACACATCCTGCTGTTGTTAATTCTGCAGATCTAATGTCACAACATCGCCATGTGACATCAGACATCCAACTTCAGCAAATAATTACTTAACACAACCCAGTGTTAAGACTTCAATGTTGCAACATCAGCACCTTGACATCAACATTGAACATACCTTGTTTTACCAAAATTCCAGCCAATCCAGGAACTTACAATCTCCCCCTTTGGCTAATTTTGGCTAAAACAATCTCTGCACTCTGCAAACAAACTCTGCACTCTGCACCTTCAGAGACTTTAGCAGCGGAAAATTTTCAATCAATAAATCATTTTGAAACTTGAAACCCCAAACAGCAGCAGTTTGACAATCTTCATAGTCTTCATCACTTGATCTGCTGCAGCACCGTCTTCAATATTGCCAACAGCCAATTGGTGCTCCCCCTTAAAAACATGAACCAGCATCACAGCTGTTCAGTAGCTCATAATGTGCATCACTTCTCCCCCTTGATGTCTGCTTGGCTGCACTCTTCAAATGTTATGATATCTTCACTAGCAGCTCAGTCTAAACAAATAGACAAACAGCTACACTTCACAATGCTTTCAGCATGCTGCACAAACTCACAAACTCCAGCATTAACCAGTAGCATGGAATAAATCTCCCCCTTTTTAGCCACAATTAGACAAATTATGCCAATTCATATGACCTACACTTCATCACATGCGACATAATACAAGCCCTACTGTTAGTAGCAACAAGATCTATGCAATCTCCAAACACAATGTTCTGACATTATTAAAGACATGGTCAAAACCACATTCCTACACTTTTGACTAGACTGGCGATACAAACAATGCTTTAGAAAAACCATTATAAAACCATTCTTTCTCCTTTGCTCAGCACAACACTCCAATAAAGCATGAGTCAATCAAGCTCCAAAGTATCAACCAAGAAACTCAAGCATGAGGATAAAAATCCAGAACCTCTGATGAAGAAGGTCAAATCTCAGACGACATCAAGTCCTTCTTCAGGAGCAACAAAAACTGGCAGGACTTCAGTGACAACTATGAAGCCTGGTAAGAACCATACTGCTCAAAAACAGCCTTCAGAAGATGAATGGGATGCAGATTGGAAGGCATTTCTGGATGCAGGTGATTGGCATAAGGATGTAGTTTAACCTTGTATCTTCAAATATCTAATAAAACTCCAATCATATTTTAGATTTTTCTGTAACTCTACAAAATTCTTTACAGTACTTTTCTATTGCTTTGCTGATAATTGTACTGCCTTAATATGAACCAACAGCCTAATGTCATAGCATGCTATCTGACATTATATCCTCATAAGATTCAACCAATCTCCATAATCTTGATCAGCATGCAATCTTCACAATATATGTACCTTTGCTGCAAAATCCATAGACAAATACTTCCCCTGTCAAGATTAACAAATGCTCTAGATGGAGATGAACATTTGAGCACATTTACATGCATTTTGGTACCACTGTCCCTTTCACCAAGGGCTATCATACAATTCATCTTCACCATCCAAGGCAAACCTTCTACTTCATCATTCTCCCGTATGACTATGTAGACGCTCCTTAGATATAATGTAAGCACTAAGCTTCAGATCCAGAACAAAGACATCCTTCACCAAGGATACTCTTGACACTCTTGACACCAGGGTATTACATATGCTCCACTACTGGATTTACTATCAGCAAAATAATCCAAACTCAACACTGTGTCACAAACTCCACAAATTCTCAGCTTACTTATAAGCTTTACTGAGATCCAGTCTCTTCAAGAGATCACACTTCCTCTTTCCTTACATCCACCAGTAGTTGTTGAAACTGGTGATGTCTTCAAAGACAGTAGTCATGCTTAAACACATGACCATAATCTCCACTTCTTCTGACCAAAATGCTAGAGCATTCAACTCCACATGTCCAATCTTAATCATCTTCCAGATCTAACCACCAGCAAACATGATGTTATAACATCTTTTGGGACATCAGCTTCTCATCACCATTCAAAGGACTCATTGCACAGAGAAGTCCTTCAAGAAGCTCCCAATAAAACACAGTCAGAGCAACTTATTCATACACACCTGAATACCATAAGTTCCCACACCCTCTCTGAACCATATCCTAGCAAACTCAACCATATCCAGAGTATTTATACCAAATTCTTTTTCCAGAACATACTTCCACCATTTTATGAAAAGCACAGGCATGTTATCTAGTATGCCCTTTTGAATTTTCTCAGAAGTTCTAACAACAACGACTTCCTTCATTTGAGAGATATCCTGGACATTATCCTCAGACTTATCTCTGATCTTCCTAGAGATGAACACTTTACTCCTGGATTTTGTAGTACCATCCAAATAGATTTTCTGCTTAGCAGTTCTCATCTTTGGAGGTGACTCAATAGCTTTCCTCTTTCTTGATTTCAGTCGTTTAGCAACCCCAGGAACCACTTTTGCAATTAGTTCATCATCAGCTCTAACATCTGCATCTTCCAACCTAAGGATTGTCAACTTGTGGAATTTTTCTTCTGAACTATAGGAGTCATTAGTCAGGTTGTCATCTTTCTTGGCCTTGCAAGTATTCAGCTCCCAACACTTCTTAAGGTCACAGCTTTTGATCCTTCCATCAACATTGTTGACTCCTTCATCTTGCTCACATAACTGACTACTCACATCATCCAACTTAGGAGTAACAGCACCATAAGTCATTAACCCAGATTGACTTTTCACCATACTTTCACACTTGATGTCATCATCTGATGTTACAGCATCAGCACTAGATAAGCTGTCCACTTGCGGTATCCACTGATAGCAATTATATTTGGATCTTACTCCCTTCATCACTACCTCATTCTGCTCATCAGCTACCACGCATTCATCTTTGGTGTAGCTTACGTTGTAAGCTTCATCACAAAGTTGACTTATGCTAATTAAATTAGCACTCAACCCTTGAACAAGGAGCACATTATCAAGAGTAAGGCCATCATGATTCTTCACTCTTCCAACTCCTTCTACTACTCCTTTTTCACCATTGCCAAAAATAACACCATTTGCATGGCAAGGATTGAACTCTACCAAATGCTTCTTGGATCCAGTCATGTGCTTTGAACATCCACTGTCAAAGTACCATGCATCCATAGCAAAATGTTCATCTGATGTGTGAGCCAATAGACACTTCACCTTCTCCTTAGGTACCTATTGTTTAACAACTTTGGGCCTGTACTCTCTCCATCTGTTTTGAGGCTGAGGGTATCCATGCAGCTTGTAGCAAGAGTGCTGCATATGTCCAAACCTTCCACAATAAAAGCATCTCACCCTTTCATCTCTGAATCTTCTGCTATGATGAGATTGCTTAGGCTGCCATCCATAATGTGGCCTCCTCCTACCATAACTGGCCTGCCTTCTATTATGCTGGTATCTTCTTCCATTAGGAGGCTGAGAATCCTGTTTCCTAGATTGTCTCCCATGATGGTGTGGCTTTCTTCTTCCATAGATATGAGGAACAACATTGGTGTAACCATACCCCTGATGTTGAGACACCTGATAAGACATGTGCTTTTTGAACTGAGCAGCTTGCATGCTCTTGTGGTGTTGTGAGGGCATATACTGACTAGCTCCTTGTGGCTGCTTTCTCTTCTGATTAGGACCAGTCTTCTTCTCAATCTTCTTAGGTTATGAAACATCAGCTTTCTTAGGTGTAGGATCCTGCTTCTTTGGCTGATGTTGAGACAAAGGTTGTGACACTTCCTTCTTTGAACTTGAAGTGCTTGCTTCTGAAGTTCCCTTATCCTCAGCCTCATAACCTATCCCAGCTTTGTCTCCAGCAGCTTTTTCTGACTGTAGTATCTTGTCAAGAGTGGCTGTCCCACTGTTCAACATTCTAACAGATTTAGTCATATGATTAAGATGAGCTTTGACACATAAGACTTCTTTTTCCAATTCAGCTTTGTCATTCTCTAGCTGAGCAATCTGTTTCTTCTGTTGATTCCTCTCCTGACATAGTTCAACACTCTTTAAGCACAGCTCTTTGTAGGTTGAAGCTAGCTCATCATAAGTGACTTCTCCATCACTATCATCATCAGGTTCAACAATTCCTGTCAAAGCTGTAACATGCTTTGCTGACTCAATTTCACTTTCACTATCAGAGTCAGACCAGGAAACTGTCATGCCCTTCTTCTGCTTCTTCAAGAATGTGGGACACTCTTTCTTGACATGTCCACACCCTTCACATTCAAAGCACTGAACTCCTTTATCTTGGGCAGTCTTCTCTTCATCCTTCTCTTTTGCCTTGCTGTTGTCAGAAGAGATGTTCCTGACATTAGGCCTGGAGTTATTGTTCATCCTCTTGAACACTTTGTTGAACTGTCTTCCCAACATAACTATGGCTTAAGACAGATCCTCCTGAGACTCATCATCTATAACTTTCTTAACTTCTGCAGGAGTGGAAACCAAGGCTATACTTTTGGGCTTCTTTTCAGGTTCTTCCTCATTCAAACCAAGCTCAAAAGTTTTAAGAGATCCAATGAGCTCATCAACCCTCATCTTGCTAATGTCTTGTGATTCTTCAATGGCAGTTACCTTCATCTTGTACTTCTTAGGAAGAGACCTCAGGATTTTCGTTACAAGCTTTTCTTCTGACATCTTTTCTCCAAGGGCACTGGATGCATTAGCCAGCTCAAGCACACTCATATGGAAGTCATGGATAGTCTCCTCTTCCTTCATCTTCAGACTCTCAAACTTCGATGTTAGAAGCTGGAGTCTTGACATCTTAACTCTAGATGTTCCTTCATGAGTGGCCTTTAAAATATCCCATGCTTTCTTAGCAACCTCACAGGTATTAATTAACCTGAAAATATTCTTATCCACTCCATTGAAGATTGCATTTAAAGCTTTGGAATTTCCAAGGGCAAGCTCATCTTCTTCCTTGGTCCATTCTTCTTCCAGCTTCAGCTTTGAGGTGCCCTCTTTATCTTTGCCAGCATCATCTTTTTCAAACACCACAAGAACTTTCCATTCTTTAATGACAGCCTTCCAATCTCTGCTGTCCAATGACTTTAAGAAAGTAGTCATTCTAGGCTTCCAATACTCATAGTTTGAGACATCCAATATAGGGGGTCTATTGACAAATCCTCCAACCTCTTTGTCCATCTTCACACCAGAAAGTATCTTCCCCAGATCTCACCCAGAGCCAGACAGGATGCCTGCTCTGATACCAATTGAAATTCTGGTACCAGACGTGAGATGTTAAGGTGCGATGTCACAACAACACACTCTGCACAATGGACAACAATAACAGTAAATAAATCAACACAATGATTTGTTCACCCAGTTCGGTCTAACTACCTACGTCTGGGGGCTACCAAGCCAGGGATGAATTTCACTACTTGTAGAATTAAATTACAGACTCAACAACCCAGTTGACAATCTCCTAATCTTAATTCCTACTAGTGACTTTCTACCTAAGAAACCACTTAGATATGAGAACACTACTCAATCCCTAAAACCACTCAAAGAACAACCTCTTTGATAACTCTTGATTCTGCTTCACAGCTTTGATCAAGTAATATAACTCTCTTTGCTTCACAGCTTTAGAGAGGACAGAATACGACACAGCAATTCACCCTAGAATTCTGGTTATACACCTTATACAAAATACTCAAGACACTCAGCCTCTGCTCTTGATCTTCTCCCCGTATTTCTGTACTTTTTCCTTTGGTCTTGTGCGCTTTATATAGCATCCTGAATTGGGCTTGGACTTGTCACAATATTTGATCAGATTTGTTAATTAAAACTGAATCTTCAAAACAGATTTTATCCCCAAAATCTTTTTAAATCTTCAACCTTTTAATTCTCCAACAGACCTGCAATCAAATCTCCCATGCAACAGAAAATATTTATCCCAAGATATTCTCATCTAATGAGTCAACCACTCTCCACAATTCCAGCTAACACGCGTGCCCTAACAACACATCCTGCTGTTGTTAATTCTGCAGATCTAATGTCACAACATCGCCATGTGACATCCGACATCCAACTTCAGCAAATAATTACTTAACACAGCCCAGTGTTAAGACTTCAATGTTGCAACATCAGCACCTTGACATCAACATTGAACATACCTTGTTTTACCAAAATTCCAGCCAATCCAGGAACTTACAGCCGTCTTTACTTTAATCTTTCACCCTGCCCAGGTGAAACGAATGTTTTGATAGGGCTCACTTTCTGTAAATGTACCTCTTCGCTTTGCCCAAAGCGACAGAGTTTTGTTTTATAGGGCTGTAGTTTCAAGAATCGACAAGATCATAAATAAAATAACGTTGTTATGTAATTTCCGCATTTATTGTTGTTTTCTCTTTTCACTTTTTCAGAAAATGGTAATCCTAAAAACAACTCAAATAATAAAAACAAGTTGTTATCAGAAAATACACTGCACACACTCTTGCATTCTCCCTATCTCTTCTAAAAACAATCATCACGTCATGCAGATTGCTTGTTTTAAACCCCATTGAAACATACGATCCAATTCCTTCTCCCAACTTTGAATTCTCGGTATTTGAGGCTAAAGAAGAAGAAGACGCATAAATTCCAGAAGAGATCTCCCGATTACTTAGACAAGAGGAAAGGTCCATCGGACCTCACAAAGAGCCATTGGAAACGGTCAACTTGGGTTCAGAAAAAGAGAGAAAAGAAGTCAAGATTGGGGCACTGCTCAGTCCGACTGTCAAAGAAAGTTTGATAAAGCTTCTCAAAGAGTTTCCCGATGTATTCGCTTGGTCCTATCAGGACATGCCAGGGTTGGATACCAGCATCGTGGAACATCATCTACCGTTAAGATCAGAATGTCCGCCAGTAAAACAAAGGTTGAGACGGACTCACCCAGATATGGCCGTCAAAATCAAAGAGGAAGTACAGAAACAGATTGACGCGGGTTTCCTCGCCACATCAGAATATCCTCAATGGCTAGCCAATATAGTACCAGTTCCGAAAAAGGACGGAAATGTCAGAATGTGTGTAGACTACAGGGATCTGAACAAAGCCAGTCCAAAGGACGACTTTCCCCTGCCGCACATAGACATGCTGGTAGACAGTACAACAAAGTTCAAAGTTTTCTCCTTTATAGACGGATTCTCGGGCTATAATCAAATCAAAATGGCACTGAAAGACATGGAGAAAACTTCGTTCATCCCCCCACGGGGTACTTTTTGTTACAAGGTAATGTCGTTCGATTTGAAGATTGCCTGGGCAACTTATCAAAGGGCCATGACTACTCTGTTCCACGACATGATGCATAAAGAAATTGAAGTATATGTCAATGATATGATTGCCAAATCAAAGACAGAAGAGGAGCATGTGACCCACCTATCAAAGCTATTCGAGCGGCTGAGAAAATACAAACTCCGCTTGAATCCCAATAAGTGCACATTCTGTGTCTGTTCAGGAAAACTGCTAGGGTTCATCGTCAGCCAGAAAGGAATTGAGGTTGATCCTGACAAGGTCAAGGCCATTCAAGAAATGCCTTCTCCAAAGACTAAAAAACAAGTCAGGGGATTCCTGGGACGTTTGAATTACATTTCCAGATTTATATTCCTCATGACCGTGACATGTGCGCCGATCTTCAAATTACCCAAAAAGAATCAGGGCTGTGTTTGGACAGAAGACTGCCAAACTGCCTTCGACAATATCAAAGAGTATTTGTTGAACCTACCTATCTTGTCACCTCCAGTGGAGGGAAGATCGTTCATCTATTTAACAGCCTTGGAAGACTCAATGGGTTGTGTACTTGGTCAACAAGATGAAACAAAAAGAAAAGAGTCCGCCATCTACTATCTGAGCAAGAAATTCACCGACTGCGAGACTCGGTACACTATGCTTGAGAAAAATTGCTGTGTTTTGGCTTGGGTAGCTAAACATCTTCGCCAGTACATGATTTGTCACACTACTTGGTTAATCTCCGAAATGGATCCGATCAAGTACGTCTTTGAAAAGCATGCTCTCACGGGAAGGATAACCCGTTGGCAGATGTTGTTATCAGAATACGACATCGAGTACCATGCTCAGAAAGCCGTCAAAGGAAGTATTTTAGCCGATTATTTGGCTCATCAACCGATTAACGACCAAGAATCATTCGGGTTTGACTTCCTAGACGAAGATGTCATGTACTTGAAAATGAAAGATTGCGATGAACCGCTACCCAGTGAAGGGCCAGAACCAGGTTCCCAATGGGGACTAATTTTTGACGGAGCTATCAATCATTATGGAAACGAAATTAGGGCAATCATCATAACACCTCAGGGTACCCATATTCCTTTCACCGCCCGACTGACATTCAAGTATACAAACAACGAGGCCGAATACGAAGCTTGTATCATGGGTCTCGAAGAAGCGATCGACTTAAGGATCAAGAACTTGGATGTATATGGAGACTCAGCCTTGGTTATCAATCAGATAAAAGGAGATTGGAACACATACCAATCAGGACTGATTCCTTACAAAGATTACGCGAGAAGGTTATTACCATTCTTCAACAGAATCGAGTTACATCATATCACTCGTGAAGAGAATCACATGGCTGATGCACTAGCCACTCTCTCTTCCATGATTAGTGCAGGTCAATGGAATGACATACCTAAGATTGACATAATGCGCCTTGAACGGCTCGTCTACATCTTCACGATTGAAGTAGTCATAGACGATAAACCTTGGTATCACGATATCAAATGCTTCCTTCAGAAACAAGAGTACCCATCTAGGGCATCCAGAAAAGACAGAAAGACCCTCAGAAGGCTAGCAAACAACTTTTTCCTGAGCGGTGATACACTCTATAAGAGAAATTTTGACATGGTCTTGCTCCGATGCATAGACAGACTAGAAGCAAACATGCTGATAAAAGAAATCCACGAAGGATCCTTTGGCACTCATGCCAATGGACACACAATGGCGAGAAAAATTTTGAGAGCAGGGTACTATTAGTTGACCATGGAATCCGACTGCTACAAGTACATGAGAAGATGTCACAAGTGTCAGATATACTCAGACAAAATCCATGTACCACCAACGCATCTCAAAGTTCCCTCTTCCCCATGGCCTTTTTCCATATGGGGAATTGACATGATTGGCATGATCGAACCCAAGGCTTCGAACGGACATCGGTTCATCCTAGTAGCCATTGATTACTTCACCAAGTGGGTTGAAGCAGTGTCATACGCCAATGTAACCTGACAAGTGGTGGTCCGATTTATCAAAAACAATCTCATCTGCCGTTATGGTGTTCCAAGCCAGATCATTACTGATAATGGATCTAACTTGAATAACAAGATGATGAAAGAGTTGTGCGCTGAGTTCAAGATCGAACACCATAACTCATCTCCCTACCGACCCAAGATGAACGGAATGGTAGAAGCAGCTAACAAGAACATCAAGAAGATTCTTCAGAAGATGGTTGTAACCTACAAAGATTGGCACGAGATGTTGCCCTTTGCTCTTCACGGTTATCGCACATCTGTCCGCACTTCAACAAGGGAAACCCCTTTCTCTCTAGTATATGGCATGGAGGCAGTGCTCCCCATAGAAGTAGAGATACCATCAATTCGGGTATTAATGGAGGCTAAGTTAACAGAGGTTGAATGGTGCCAAAGTCGGCACGACGAGCTGAATCTGATCGAAGAAAAGCGAATAACGACTCTATGTCATGGTCAATTATATCAGCAGAGAATGAAGAAGATGTTTGACAAAAAGGTCCGACCCCATGTCTTTAGAAAAGGAGACCTCGTGCTCAAGAAGATACAATCATTCCTCAATGATTCCTAGGGCAAATGGACTCCGAATTATGACGGCCCCTATGTGGTCAAGAAAGCTTTCTCAGGCGGCGCATTGAGACTCGCAACCATGGATGGAGAGGAATTTGCCTACCCCACGAATGTTGACGTAGTCAAGAAATACTTCGCCTAAACAAAAAAAACGCATCGGTGGATTAAAAACCCGAAAGGGCGATCCAGGCAAAAATTAGAGACATAATAAAAAATCATCCCGATGGATTGGAAATCTCAAAGTACAATCCAGGAAAAAGTTAGGGATTTATGGCAAGTAACTACGTCCAGCAAAGGGGCAAATCCCCCAGCAGCAGTAATGTCATCCCTCAGGAAAACCCCAGTCAAGGTCATTTTCGACGGAAGCTCAGGATGTCCAGAATTCAAAGTGGTAGAAGAATAGTGGTCGTCATGTTTCAATGTAGCCCCTTTCCCTTAAATTACCACTTTCTAACTTTGTAAATACTTTATGGAATCACGCGTTTGGTTGATTTCCATCCTATCAATAAAATTTGAGCCCTAGTGATTTTGTTTGCAATTCTTATTTGTTTTAGCTTTACAGAATGACATTTTAAACATGATTAACGATTCTTGAAATAAAACAAAAAGGAATTTTTACTTGTCAAACTTTTTCTGCTTTTAAAATAAAGATGGAAATTTCTTTTGACTATTGAGCATCGAAAAAACATTGATTGCTTCTCGAAAGGCGATTAAGCTTTAAAGTGTAGAATCAAAGTACTCCTTCTAAGCCAGTGCGCCTGAATGAAGGATCAACTGTGTCAGATGCGAATATCCTGTCCGACATCCCCGACCGAGTTCTTATCTCCTAAGCCCGACCAACGTTGTTCCCCACATGAACTATTTCTCCTTAGCAAGGCAGAATTGCTATCTTGAACAAATGATACTTCTTCGTCCTCTGCAGTGGCCGAGTATCCAGTCATGTTCATCCACTAGTCTGTATGTTGTGTCAGTTTTGTCAGCATATACATACATACATCATGCATAATTGATTCATATGCATATTCATATTGCATCACTATCACTCTGGCCAGTCTCATCCCCAAGTGATAAAAGTCCTCTTATCAATCGAGTTGTCAGTCCTTTCCTCGTTAGGAAGCAAATCATCTAAGAGATCTCTCCTCCAGCCTATTTCTGGATTGGAGTTGGTCCCTTGACCACTTTGATAACTTGAACCTCTGAAAGGCAAGAAAACTATTCGACGACCGTCACTCTTCACCATTGAAGATGATATCTTCATTTTCCTGGATTAAGGAAAATCCCCAGAGAAAGCCTCTCAACTAGAGACTCTCAGCAACACATTGATTTTTCACCCCAAGAGAGTCAATGTTCATGAGGTCATCAACACCTCAAAACGGGATTACATCACATGGTGTTTCTCCGAGAAGATCTCGAGGAAGAGAATGATGTAATATCCCTAAGCGGGAAATAGTCTCTCAAGAGACTCGTGTTCCCCCAGTAGAGTCGGCAAATGGCGTCTCCAAACAGAGAAGTTTGTACAACCCTACAGCTCAGACAAATGGGTTCCCCCAGCAAGTCTGACATCAAAACTTTTTCCCATCAAATGGCATCTCCCCAGGAAAATTCGACGAGAAGTTTGAGGAAAATTCGGCCACAATGTCCCATGCTAGGTAAATCTTTCGTTTGACGACTCCACTGGGGATAACGAGTTTACAACAAGCTCTGCTGGGGAGAACCGTTTCACCGCGTCTCATGCTGGAGATGCCCCTTGAGAGGATTTTACAGAAGACCAAGCATCTTCAAACTCTTAGGCACATGCCGGGACTTGAGCTAGCCATATTAACCGGGAGGCCACTCTACTGGGGATAATAGATCTGGAACGTCTCTTGCCAGGGAATTTCATGATGCCCCATGCTTAGGAGGGATTAACTTCGGGGTCTGCAAAGCAACTCTACTGGGGAATTTGCAACCGTTATCGACACAGAAAAGCTTGTAGCTGTTGGAAGTTCTGAATAGGAGAATCGACTTAATAAGATGCAACGATCCCAGTGGTAATTAACTTGTCGATATCGAGTCGTCGTGGGCGACTGTCGACCGAATGACGGACTCAATCAGTAAACGTTGTGACAAAAGGATGACATGTAAACCCTTTCTTGAACTTGACTGCCCCAATATTCTGCATAAGTGATTACTCGTCTAGGAGGAATGACTCTTGTGCTTGAAATCACCTGGACCTATTGTAACGCCCCAATTTGTTTAATTGTATTTATTTATTTCATTTATGTGAAATGTGTGAATTTATTGTATTTTACCTGCTAATTGAGTTAATTGGTTAATTTCTATGATAGATAAAATAATTGTATTAAATTATAATTTCTTTTCAACTTTTATTTCCCAAAATATATTTCATCGGTATGTTTATGTTTTATCGCATTTTGAGAGCGTTTGGGAGATATTTGAGATGAGGGGTATTTTGGTCTTTTGGGGGTAGATATTTTTATATATAGAAAGTGGAGAGAAAAAGAGAGGAAAGAAAAAGAAAAGAAAGAGAAGAGAAGAGAAAGGAGAAGAAAGAAAGAGAGAAGAGGAGAAAGAGGAAAAAGGGAAGATTCATCCGTTTAAAGCGCGAATAATCGGGTAAGGGTGAGAAGTTTCAATTATATCTTGCTTGTATATGTATATGTGTGTGAATGTGTGAATGTTTTTCTTGTTTTTCCATAGTTTTCCAATTCTAGGTTGAAATGAGAAAAACGATTAGAAATCGATGTTTTTACGGACGAAAGTCGGAATAAATCGCGTAGTAGAGTCGGGTGATGTTGGGTCTTGATTTAGTGTGATTGTTTGATTGAATCGAGTTGAATTTGTAACTTTTGAGTTTTTGATATATATTGATGTTTTTGTGCAAATTGATGTTGTGATCGAGTAAAAGTGTTTGGATATGTCTGGTAACATTGGTATAGGTTGATATTTAATCGGGTAAGGATAGGAATTAATTGGGAATGGTTATTGGTGTGTTTTCGAGTGGTTTTGAGCGAGTTTGGAGTTGGGATAAACAGATAAAATTATGTTTCAAAATATTTCAAAAATGTAAAATGTGTTAGATGGCTTTTTAATGGTGGAAATATTGTAGTACGTTGAATTCTGAGATCGCAGCTTTTTACGGAATCGAAATCGGAGGTCCGGAAGTCATTTAACGATCGAAAACTGAGTTTTTATCAAATTCTGCGCAGTATGCATCGACCTGAAGGACTTTTGCGTCGACCTAAAGTGCCTTGCGTCGACCTATGGACTCGACCTGAGCATACTCGCAAGTGACGAAAATTTTCCAAATTGTCCGATTTTGTTTTCTTCATAACTTTTGAACCGTAAGTCCGTTTTGACCCCCGTTTGAAGCGTTGGAAAGCTAATGAAATATTCTTTCTATTAAAGATGGTTTGGAGGGTAAAATATGATTTAATTAATTCGTGTTTTTGGAAAAATAGTCGGGTTGCCAGGTTTTTATCGAGTACAATGTGTGCGGTTGATGTGTTATCATGCTATATGCTTTTAATATGTAACATGTAGCTTGTGTGCCGTTATATGATGTGAATATACATGATGGAATGTTGTGATGATAGTTTGTGGCTTTATGGCAAATATGTGCATTATTTTGAATTAGGCTTCGATGCGGGATTAATGATGTTGTTGTGTGGTAAAATACATTGTTTGAGTGAATATCAATGTATGTTGTTATGATGTGTTGTGGGTAGCCTTTGTGGTGTGAATCCTTTGTGGAGTAATTGTGATGGCATGATTGTTGTGGTTTGTAGTTTGTGGTGAAATGCATTGTTTATGTGAAATTCAATGTATGTTGTGTGGTGGCCTTTATGGTTTGAAATGCATTGTTTGAATTGATTTGCAATGCATGAATGTGATGAGGTTGATTAATTCATATGGTTGAATTGTGAATGTATGTAATTGATGAGTTGAAATATATGCATGATTGTGGTTGCATATATGTGTGAAGATGCATGTGATGTCATGAGTCATTGTATGCCAAGCATCATGATATGCATTGTTGTGACGTCCTGAGTGACGGTTTGGTTCCAGAGGGAGTCTGCTATAACATCGTGTGCCCATGTGGGGACCTAAAGCGATGGTTATAGACGATCGTGTGCCCATGTGGGGACCTAAAGCGATCGGATCGTGTGCCCATGTGGGGACCTAAAGCGATCCATAAACGTCGTTTGCCCATGTGGGGACCTAAAGCGACGGGTGAACATCGTATGCCCGACGGGGTGTTACTTGAGCGACCCTCAGTAACGAGCGATGGTTCCAATAGTTCCTGAGTGAACTGGTGATAAGATATGAAACATTGGAGTCGGTACCACATGGCATTTGCATAGAGTCGTTGTGTCGGTCTCTGTGCATTTGCATAAATCATGGATTGATTATGTGTGAGAATTGTGAATGGATGCATTATGTGTGAAAAATCATGATTTGACTGATTATGTGTGGAAATTGTGCATCGAATTGTTATGTGTTGAGATTGGGATATCATTGGTAATTGATGTGCATATGTGATAAATGCATTGGTTGTGGATAATATGTTTTATGCATAGACATATGCTATGTGATGTGTGATGTGTTTCTATATGTGATGACTTGGTATGCCTTATGTGCAAATACGTGATTATGTTGGATAATTGATATAGGTTATGTATTTACGACATGCTATAGGTATGGGTGTGTGACAAATGTGGTGAGAATAACTATGCATGTGAATTTTTATGGATTTGCATATTATTATGCAATCTTGGTTTAGTTGTTATTTCTCACCCTTCTGCTGTTTTATAATGCTCTATGAGGCATTGCAGATTAGAGTTGCTGGAGGTCTTTTTGTGAAGATTAGTCCTCCGTTCTTTTGTCGGTCTTGGTGTCTGCTCTGATACGTAGCACGGGAGTCAGGGAACGATTACGTTATATGTATACTCTTGTTAGATTTATTTTGTATTAACTTTGTAGAAATATTTTGATGTTATAAAACACTTTATGTGGTAAAACAAGTCGGTTATGGATCTTTCCGCTTTATTCCATAATTGATCTTTCCTTTTATATGGAAAAAGTTTCCTTTTGAGGGTATTCTATTTTGTGCTATGTATCGAAATATTTGAGCAGGGATTGTATTTTATCTCTTTAAAATGTGGCATCCTTGTTTCTGTCGGAAAAATAAATTTTTAGTTACTCTGATGTTATAATGTATTATTTATTCACGATGGGAAAATTGGTGTTACACCTATTACCTGCAACAAAAGAATACACACACATGCCCCGGAATATTGCGTGGTTTGAATCCACCATCCAGGATTACTTAACATTCAAAGTAATTTTAAATGTTTTTCTGCGCATGTTATTGTAAAGCCACAATGTTTTCAAATGCAATGTTTTATAAAAAATTTGGACGTTTTTGCAAACAAAGAAATAAAACAAAATAAGAAGCTTTTGACTGAAATTCAATTTATTGATTGAAAATGCCCAGAATAGGCAAGTACATTAGGAAGTAATCCCTGGAAAGAGGTGATTGCTGAAAATTGAGAAAAGAAACTATCCTAATGGCAATGTGAAAACGGCATTCCACTGAGTTTCAATTTTGCTATGGCCAATATGTCTTCAAAACTCTCCGACCTTGCCTTCTAAGGAGTGATCAGACCGATTCCTACCCTTTGGAATGCCAGTTATTGAAACGGTAATGGAGTACAGATAACTCAGACCGCAATCATTCGCTTAAATCCCTCTTTTGCATGGACCGCCCTTTCAGGTTTTCGATCCACTGGGATACCCTTTTTTGCCTGAATTGTCCTTGCGGATTTTCAACTCACCGGGTGTACAAATTTTTTATTTTATCCCTAATTTTTGCCCGAACCTTTTTGTTCTGTTTTTATGGTTCGCCGAGATGCCCTTTTTTGCCTGGACTTTTCTTTTTTTGTCCAGCGGGTCTCTTTATGCGAAGTATTTTTTGACTACGTCTGAGTTGACAGGGGATGAAAAATCTTCGCCATCCATGGTTGTAAGCAATAAGGCTCCGCCCGAGAAGACCTTTTTAACCACGAATGGACCTTCATAGTTGGGAGTCCATTTGCCCCTGTGATATGTACTGGGAGGAAAGATCCTTTTGAGTACCACATCTCTAACTTTTTAAACCCGAGGACGCACCTTTTGGTCGAATGCCTGCTTCATCCTCCGTTGGTATAACTGCCCATGACACACAACTGCCAGTCATTTCTCTTCAATAAGGCTCAACTGATTAAATCTGGCACGAACCCACTCAGCTTCGTCTAACTTGACATCCATCATGACTCTGAGGGACGGAATCTCCACTTTAACCGGTAACATTGCCTCCATACCGTATATAAGTGAGAATGGTGTTGCCCCCAGTGGACGTACGTACTGATGTTCGGTACGCATGCAAGGCGAACGGTAGCATCTCATGCCAATCTTTATATGTGACAACCATTTTCTGCACAATATTCTTAATATTCTTATTGGCCGCCTCCACAGCGCCATTCATCTTCTGGCGATACAGAGAAGAATTGTGATGTTCAATTTTGAAGTCCCGACACAGCTCAACCATCATTTTGTTATTCAGATTAGAACCATTATCAGTAATGATTCTCTTGGGCACTCCGTAGCGAAAAATGATATCCCGTTTCAGGAAACGAGCTACCACCTGCATAGTGACGTTGGCATAAGATGCTGCTTCAACCCATTTAGTGAAATAATCAATGGAGACCAAGATGAAGCAATGGCCGTTTGAAGCAGTAGGCTCAATTTTTCCAATCATATCAATGCCCCACATTGCAAATGGCTAAGGCGAGGACATGGCACTTAACGGATTTGGAGGCACATGCACTTTGTCTGCATAAATCTGGCACTTGTGACATTTGCGGGCGTATTTGCAACAATCTGTCTCCATTGTCAACCAATAATACCCCAACCTCAATAATTTCTTTGCCATTGCATGTCCTCCGGTATGGGTACCGAAAGAGCCTTCATGCACTTCCTGCATTAACAGGTCTGCTTCGTGTCTATCCACGCATCTGAGCAGAACCATGTCAAAATTCCGTCTGTACAGTACGTCATCTTGGTTCAGGAAGAAGCTACCAGACAACCTTCTCAACGTCTTATTATCTTTGGTAGATGCCCCAGGCGGATACTCCTGACTTTTCAAAAAACACTTGATGTCATGAAACCATGACTTGTCATCAGACGTTGCATCAACAACAAACACAAATGCAGGTCTGTCAAGATGAGACACTTCAATCTTGGGTATATGGTTCCATCTTTGCACTTTGATCATAGAAGACAATGTGGCCAAGGCATCAGCAAACTTATTCTCATCCCGAGGAATATGGTACAGCTTCACTGTTGTGAAAAATGTCAACAATCTCCTCGTATAATCTCTATATGGAACCAGATGCGCCTGGTGCGTGTACCAACTCCCTTTCACTTGATTAATTACCAAAGCTGAATCACCAAAAATATCGAGGGTCTTAATTCATAAATTAATCGCCTCCTCAATCCCCATTATACAAGCTTCATACTCTGCTTCATTGTTGGTGCATCCGAAAGTTACTCGGGCGGTGAAAGGCATATGAACACCTTCCGGCGTGATAAGAACTGCTCCAACTCCGGACCCATTCATGTTGTCACCCCCATCAAACATTAAACTCCATTTGGATTCAGGGTCTGGCCCCTCCTCCGGGAGTGGTTCCTTGCAATCTTTAGCTTTGAGAAACATGATGTCCTCATCAGGGAAATCAAATTTCATGGGTTGGTAATCATCAATCGGCGGTTATGCAAGATAGTATGACAAGATACTTCCTTTGATGGTTTTCTGAGAAGTATACTGGATATCATATTCTGTCAAAACCATTTGCCACCGTGCAACTCTGCCTGTTAGTGCTGGTTTCTCGAAGATGTACTTGATAGGGTCCATTTTGGAAATCAACAAAGTTGTGTGCCTGAGCATATACTGCCTCAATCACTTAGCAGCCCATGCAAGTGCACAACATGTCTTCTCAAGCATTGAGTACCGGGACTGGCAGTTATTGAACTTTTTGCTCAGGTAGTAGATAGCGTGCTCCTTCCTACCTGTCTCGTCGTGTTGACCAGGAACACAACCCATAGAACCTTTAAGCACTGTCAAATACATTATCAAAGGTCTCCCTGAAACTGGAGGCATGAGAATTGGAGGTTCCTACAAGTATTCTTTTATTTTATCGAACGCCACTTGGCAATCGTCATTCCACCTGACTGTTTGATCTTTTCTTAGTAGTTTGAATATTGGTTCGCATGTGGCTGTTAGGTGAGATATGAACCTTGCAATGTAATTCAATCTTCCTAAGAAACCACGAACCTCTTTTTCTGTTCTCGGTTCAAGCATCTCTTGTATTGCTTTAACCTTGGCAGGATCAACCTCAATTTCTTTTTCACTTACGATGAAACCCAACAGCTTTCCAGAACGCACCCCGAAAGTGCACTTGTTCGGATTCAACCTCAAGCGGAACTTTCTCAACCTTTCAAACAACTTTTTCAAGTTAATCAGATGTTCTTCCTCCGTTCGCGACTTGGCAATCATGTCATCCACATAACATTATACCTCTTTGTGAATCAAGTCGTGAAATAATGTTACCATTGCCCGCTGATACGTTGCCCCTGCATTTTTCAACCCAAAAGGCATCACTTTATAACAATATGTACCCCATGGGGTAATGAACGTGGTCTTCTCCATATCCTCAGGTGCCATCTTAATCTGGTTGTACCCAGAGAAACCGTTCATAAACGAGAACCCTGAAAACTGAGATGTGTTATCAACCAGCACGTCGATGTGAGGTAGTGGGAAATCATCTTTCGGACTCGCTTTGTTAAGATCTCGATAATCCACACACATTCTAACCTTTCCGTCCTTCTTCGGTACCGACACGATGTTGGCAACCCAGGGAGGATAATTGGTCACAGCAAGAAACCCTGCATCCCACTGCTTCTGAACTTCTTCTTTGATTTTTATGGCCATATCGGGATGAGTCCGACGAAGTTTCTGCTTGACTGGAGGGCATTCTGCTCTCAATGGCAACCTGTGCACAACGATATCGGTATCTAATCCCGACATGTCCTGATACGACCAGGCGAAGATATCAACATATTCACACAATATTTCAGTCAAAGCTATCTTTACATCTGCTTGCAGGCTGGCGCCAATCTTGATCTCTTTCTTAGCATCTTCGGTACCAATATTGACGATCTCTATGGTCTCTTGATGAGGCTGAATGGCCCTTTCCTCTTGTTTTAACAATCTGGCCAGTTCCTCAGGGAGTTCACAGCCTTTCTCATCCCCTTCTTTGGCTTGATAAATCGGTTTGTCAAAGTCATACATAGCCATAGCAGAACCGTTATCAATGAAATCCGGAGGATCAAGTCTGCACGAACGGGTTCATGCTTTATTTTAGAATTTATTTTAGAACAAAAAGAAACGAAACATTGCCATTTTTAATTTTTTTGTGCAAAAATAAAAGAAAATGAAAGAGAGGGAACAAAATTTGAGTGCAAAACGTCCTTTATTAATGATTAAACTTGCAAATGAAAATGGGTGGCCCTACAAATGAATCTGAACGCCTTGGGCAGAGCGCCAGATTTTAACATGCATTATGATTAAAGAAAAACAAAGAAAATTACTCTGTTTGAAGAGTAACTTGGACGATTTCTTTAACGGACCAGTTCTGCAGTCTTCTGTAGCTGCACAAGACTGGTCTGGGTAAATGATTCCCTCACTGCTAAAAGTGATGGGTCCACTGTACTTTGCAACAGAATCCATAAAGGGTTGATAGCCAATACCAAACTTGTCCTCCTTCATTGATGTCTCTATTAGCTTGCCCCAACCTTGGGCATTACCTGCTCTAACAACCTCGACTGCTTTCTTATAAGATGAAATGGATGTGCCGGCTCTATCTGGTGTAGGGGAAGGTTCAGGCACTTTATCAATGTTCACCGCCTCGAACGACTGGCAAAGCATTTCGTGGATTTCCCCATCCATCTCAACATACTTGAATGTGGACAAATGACTGACAAAAATGTCCTCTTCACCACACACAGTCACTACTTGTCCCTCAAACTCGTATTTCAGCTTTTGATGTGAAGTGGATGTAACAACCCCGGCTGCATGAATCCATGGGCGACCTAATAAACAGCTATAAGCAGGCTGTATATCCATCACGTGGAACGTAGCCTTGAATACTTGAGGTCCAATTTGCACCGGTAATTCTACTTCACCAAACACAGATCTTTTCGTCCCATCGAACGCTCTGACAACCAAATCACTTGGCCTTAAAATCAATCCATCAACTTCCAGCTTCATCAGTGCCTTCTTAGGCAAGACATTGAGCGAGGAACCAGTGTCCACCAACATGTGGGACAACACCGCACCCTTACACTCCATTGTAATATGCAGAGCTTTGTTGTGATTTCTACCTTCAGACATCAAATCTCGGCTAGTGAAACCCAATCCATGACTGACATTGACATTAGAAATCACACTCTCGAGCTGATTGACAGTAATTTCCTGTGGAACATAGGCTCTCTTCAACACTTTCAGTAAAGCCTCTCGGTGTGCATCAGAGCACATCAACAATGACAAAATTGAGATCTTCGAGGGCGTCTGATTCAATTGATCGACGATTTTGTAATCACTTTTCTTTATTATTCTCATAAACTCTTCCACCTCGTTGTCAAAAGTAATCTTGGGCTCTGTCTCAGGCACAGGCGCACTCTCAGCCACCTGTTTTCCTTTAGCTTTCGCCGCCGCCTCGACTTCTTTATCACTTCGAAGGGTTTGGGGCACAAACAACCTTCCACTCCTGGTAAAGCCACCTACACCATCCACGTTATCAATATTTGAACTGGCCGATGTCCCAACTTCCTGCTTTTTCCCCTTATAGTACACATCTGCCCCATAGTGCCATGGGATTGCTTTCTTAGAGGTAAACAAAACTGGTCCTGGCACCGTGATGGTAACAGGACTAGGTCTTTCCGGCGTAACGCTTGCTACAGGAGCTGCCCTTACAGGTACCTGAATTTCAGCAGGAGTATAATAAATGGTCACATTTGACACCTCATCAATATCTTTCACAACCCGGTCAAACTGTAGACGGCCTTCATTGATCAGATTCTGCAAACCAACTCTCAATTTATCACAGCCATTCTCTTGACTCATACTGTCATACCCCAAATTTTGACCACTAAGATTTCCCATCATTGTGCAAATCATCATCACAATATGGATGAACCATCATGCCTCATCAAATGCCTCAAGGGTTGTTGAGCATTCACTACAATCAAAATTAGGGTTTTAAGCCCTCTCAGAGTCTTAGACAAAGGATCAATCAAGGAATGACTTGATCTTCAACTTGTCTAGCCTCTAAAATATCCACAATGGATCAAAAGGACTCCCACTTCAAGGATTAAAGCACAAGGCTGCTCCCTTCTAGGTGGATCAAGTCTCAAGATCGACAGTGTCACCAAATTAGGGTTTTGGTCGACCAGGGCCTCCAGATGGAAATTTTTCATCTGGGCATAAGCCAATGATCCAAAACATAACCTAATATACTCCATGGAACCTCATGGACCCAATCATCAAGTCAATTTGACCTCAGGGGATGCATACATAAAAAATCAGGAATTAGGGTTTCTTGACCTAATTCACCCCTAAGTGGAATTTTGGGACAAATCATGAACCAAGACCTCAAGACATGATTTGAGGGTCTTTAATATGCCATATTGATCCATTTGGAACAATGGATTAATCCAAGAAGCTTGAGCAACAAGTCTCAATTTCATCTGCACCACAATTAGGGTTTCGCGAGGAAAGTCAACTGTAACTTTGACTTTTGACCAGGACATGCTCCCAAACCCTAAGACATGATTCAATATACCCTATGACACCCATGGAACATGTCCATCAAGTTTGATTTAGGTCAAGGACATGATTTCCTGAAGAATTGCACAGTTTGGAATTCATCTGATAAAAATTCAACTGTGCACAAAAGTCAACTTTGACTTTTTGAGATTTTTCACCAAAATGGATTTTTAACCCTAAAATGATGTTAATGTATGATTTGAATCATCATTCATCAAGAAAAATCAAAGAAAGTGGGATAACTTGTAAAAGGGGTAACCATAAAAACTTAGAAAAATTTCTAAGTTATGGAAAAAGTGACACTAATGTGCCAACTTTGGAGGACTATAACTCCTAAACCACAAGGCCATTGTTCCCCATTCAAAGCTTGATTTGTAGATCACATTGCCCTCTACAAAAGCTTCATACTGACCTATGTCCAAATTCCTCATGGATTTTGAGTTATGGAGTGATCAAAATCAAGAAAAGTCACTTTGTTCCAACACTTAGTGAAAATTTCACTAAGTCAGAATCTGCCTTTACTTTTTTCCAAATGTAAGAGGATTTTTCACTTGGATTCAAAAGAGATCAAAACCAAACATGTTCAAACAGTTGTTGTATCATGTAAGGGCTTTCCAAAATGGCCAAGAACATTACCAAATTCAATTTGAGCTATGAGATATGACATTGGCAAGATGCCTTGCTGAAATCTGCCAAGGCAAGGCAGATTTTTGCACTTTTGGTCGATTTGCCAAAATCAGCCAAATCCAAATGCTCATATCCACTTGGACACCTCTGAGGATTGAATCTAAAGGGGACAATCACTGAGCCAAGCCTCCAAAGTCTTTGGAACAAGAAATAGCATGTTGAACCTATAATTGCCAAAATAGGGACAAGACTCCAATTTTGGATTAGAGCATTCAATGGAAGCATCAAGGCGGCATGAACTGAGCTCTTAGCAACTGAATTCAGTCAAGACTTATCCAAGACCAAGGGGACCAGCATCCTGTGCCCTAACCTCTAGTCAATGGATTGACTAGAGGAGACTTTGATTTTCATTTGTCAACATTGGCCAAACCTACTCAGCAGTTGCCATTCACTATTCCTTGCAAAACAAACTTGCTCTATTATAAATAGAGCTCAAGTTTGATCAGTTTAAGTACACTAAAGGCCTACAACACTTGCCTTTCTCAAAAACCACTTCTCACTCTAAAAAATGCCTTTCTTAGCAAGTCACTATCGGGTTTTTCATTAGAGAGCAATTCCACTCAAACTAATCACACACACACCTCACATACATCATATAGAAGTGATCCAAACACTCACATAACATCTGGAACACCAAAATCACAAAATCACCAGCCAGTTGCTCAAGTTCTTGACATATTTGCAGTTGGGGTACCATCTCAAGTTCCAGATCATTTCAATCCATTCCAAGCATTCATACACACTCCATAGCACCTAGGGAAGCTATCCAGATCATTGGAACCTAGCTGTAACACCTCCAACACAAAACACGATCACCAGCTGCAAGAGGTAAGCATGAGCTCTTCTAACTCTATGATCCATGTAATTTTTGCTGCACAATAATTTGGCCATATGTTCATAATCATGGATGGAATGTTTTCCCTCAATAAATTGCATTGTTTGAATCGTGTGTGAAATTTCTGAACCTTCATGCAGAAATTAGGGTTCTTGAGGTTTCTCTTTGATTTCTTATTCCATGTTAAAAATAAATGAAATTAAAGACCATAGACATGATCGTGAGGTTAAAACGAGTTGATTGATATGTAGATTGCATGATATAATTAAGTATTCAGTGAGATTGGATAGAAAATACAAATCTGGGAAACTCAGAACACGCGCGTGTTCTTGCCTTTGTTCCTGGCGCCATTTTCAAATATTTGAATATTTGAATTTTGTGATTTTATTTAATTGATTCAAAAATTAATTTCTCTCTGAGTTTTAATGATTTTGAGTTGATTCTTTTTTTTGATAATTCACAAAAATGTTAAAATATTTTATTTTATCAAAAAATCCCAAAAATATTATTTATTTCATATAATTGATATTTTTGCAAAGAATTAATGTTTTATTTGTTTTTGCCATTTAAAATGTTTTTTCCCTCTTGATTTTGTAACTTTTAATGCATTCTAATTATTTTGTAGGTCAATACTTAATTTTTGAAGCATTAATCCAAGATCACAATTTGTTTTCCATATGTTAAACAATTTTGATCATTTTAATTGAATTTTTATTCAATTAAAACACATTTTGAAAACAAATTAGGGTTTTTGGATTAATTCAACCCTCATAAATCATTTTCAAAACTCTTTGGGCCTCTAATAGAGTGTAAGACCCAACGCTTTGTAAATACAACCTATCTTGGGCCTCACTTATTGTATAAGTCCCGTTGTATTTCAAAAAGTTCGACGCGATCATCATCCTTTGAAAAACAAACCTTGGGCCTACCCTCGAGTAGTAAGACCCATTTCCTTTCTTTAAAACTCTTTGGGCCTCTAATAGAGTGTAAGACCCAATCCCCTTTTAACCAAAACAACTTTGGGCCTCAGATATTGTATAAGCCCTTTTGCGTTAAAAGAAAATCTCGGCGCGATCGCCATTTTAAACGGAAAAATCATCTGGGCCTACCCTCGTGTTATAAGCCCCACTCTCTTTTTTCTTTAAACCTTTTGGGCCTCTTGAGAGAGTGTAAGACCCATCCCTTTGTACAGAAAACCTTTTTGGGCCACAGTCACTTGTATAAGTCCCTCTGTACAAATTCAAATAGTGCGCTCACTGATAAAACCCTGGGTCTCTCCTTGAGCTGTAAGCTCCAAATCTTTCTTTTTCAAAGTACTTTCTCCTTTGATTTTAAATATACTGTTGTTTTCAATCTTTCTTTGTTGAACAACTAACCAAACAACATGGAAGCTCTACAACCGAGTAAGTGTTTATACGCTTTCATTTACCGCTTTCATATACATATAACTGTATTGTGGGGCGGTTTCGCTGTAAGTCTTCTTTCATAAACTCATATCAACTGTGTAATAATAGTATAGATATTTAGAGTTTCCCCGGCAACTACGTCTAGAACTAGGAAAAGCTATTTCGTTTATTCGTAGAAATAGACAGCTAGATCCCCAATAGGATCACCAGATACAACCTCCTCTTAGGCTTCGTATAATGATCTCTTCCTCCAGGAATGATAGCCTCCTCTTGGGCTTCATACAAGGACCTATCGGCTTCTTAAAAGTTTTCAGCCTCCTCTTGGGCTTCGTACAAATTGTCCCAACGACCTCCTAGAGGTATAGGAACAGAACTTAGTCATCTTCATAGAACAGTCCTTTCCAAGAGTTTACTACTGTTTCTTAAAGCATAGTACAAAAGATGAAACTCTAGACACAGACAGTCTAATATCCTTGAGTCTCAAAGACATTCTCAAGCGACCCCTTCGTTAAATAGGAAGGAAACCCGTAGACTCGGACAGTCTCAATACCCTTCGGATTTCCCACTTCCTCAAAGACAAGGAAATATCCCTGATCCTCGAATCAAATCCTTGAGAGTACAACATTGCTCATATAAGAACTAATTTTCTCTTTAAATCAGCATACTGGACCTGTCACTCAACTTAAACAGCACCATAGCCTCCTCTTGGGCTTTGTACAATGATTCTCCCCAGCGGAGCTAACAATTTTAGCCTTCATCTCGGGCTTCATACGAGATACAAAAGACTCCTTCGTTGAGTCAAACAACCTTTAGCCTCCATCTCGGGCTTCGTACGAGATACAAAACACTCTCTTGTTGAGTATAAAAGACTCTCTTGTTGAATCAAACCTTCAGCCTCCATCTCGGGCTTCGTACGAGATACAAAAACACTCTCTTGTTGAGTATAAAAGACTCTCTTGTTGAGTCAAACCCTTTCAGCCTCCATCTCGGGCTTCGTACGAGATACAAAATCACTCTCTTGTTGAGTATAAAAGATTCTCTTGTTGAGTCAACCCTTTTAGCCTCTCTCTCGGGCTTCGTACGAGACACATAAAAACTCCCTCTTGTTGGACCAATAGCCTCCTCTTAGGCTTTGTATAAGAAAACCCAGGTTGAGCCAATCAACCTTTTAGCATCAAAGTTGTGCCTCGTTCACAGCATACAAACATCAACAACTCCTTCCCCTTCATCTAATCGCTGTAAGCGGCAAGCCTCTAGATCATCTACATCCATGCCACTGTCCCTCTTTTAGCATGAGAAATTCCTAAGGAAAGATGGCATTGCTCTACACTGAGTTAAAGTCTTCTCCTTCTGGTTGGAAATCCCCTATAAAGGAAATTATGGCATTTCCGGATTCACAAATCCTGGTTAAAGTAATTCTCCTTTATAAACAGTTGTGACATACAAACCCCTCTTTAGAGATGACCAATTCTCTCTAAAGTCAAACCTTTAGCTTCACATCTTGGGCTTTGAACAAGATACAAATAGACCTTTCAGCTTCATATCTTGGGCTTTGAACAAGATACAAACCACCTTTAGCTTCACGTCTTGGGCTTTGAACAAGACACCCAAAATACCATTTCCTCCCATAGAATAGGAGGAACTACGAACGCTCTGATTTCCCTGTTTCGGTAAACGGGAATACGTAGGCATAAGATTGAAAGAAAAATCTTAGCGAGCACACTAAACAAAAACCCAAAATCCCATACTTTCATATACATCCATCCTAACATCTCAACCGATAGCCTAAAACACCCATTTTCAAAAAAATAACCAAGGAGAGACCCCAAATCTTTGTAGCATCTGTAAACCAACAGTTTTGACTGTTTAACCTCAGTATGCAAGCAGGGTTAGTTGGAGACATCTATTTCCCTTCCTTCATCAGCTTTAATAGGATAAAAAATGAATCGAACTGTAGTACTAGAGCGATCGTGCTTCGCAACCACATCCAAAAATCACTCGCTACACATACACTCAGAACAATCTTGGTCACAATCCGGGAACACCTGTCCCTTCAATAAACGATCTTTCACAACCAGCAATGAAGTCTTCACCTGATTAATATCTGCCACCAAGTTCAATCTCTTTCCATCCTCAATGGCGTGCACATCTGCCACACCATGATTAGGCATGGGGTTCTGAAGAACATTAGGAGGTAGAGAAAAATTGATTGCTTTGGCATCTATCAGATCTTGCACCTTATTTTGAAATGCCCAACACTTTTCTGTAGTGTGCCCCGGAGCACCTGAATGGAAATCGCAGCGAGCATTAGCATCATAATTAGGTGGCAAGTTACCAGCAGCAGGAGGTCTCATAGTACGAAGCTCAACCAACTTCAATTGGAGTAACTGGGGTAACAATGCTGAGTAGGTCATAGGGAGAGGGTCAATCTTGCGGTCCCTCTGCCTAGACCTTTGTTGGAAAGGAGGTTGTTGCTGTTGTTGCTGAGCCTGCTGTTGTGGCTGCTGTTGCTGAACAGATGGTGTTGGGATCGTCACTGCACCTACTTGGTGATAAGCCTGAGAACGTCATCTTCCCCGTCCTCTATACACAACATTTGTCTCGCCTTCTCTCCTTTTCTGACCATTAGCAAAAGATTTCTTCGTTCCGGAAGAACCAGCACCACTTACATCTTGAATCTTCCCGAGTTTCAACAGACTCTCGATCCTTTCCCCAGCAATCACTATATCAGAAAATCCCGTCGATGGACAAGCAACCAATCTGTCAAGAAATGCCCCTTGCAGGGTACCCATGAACATATAGGCCATTTCTCTCTCAAGCAAAGGGGGTTGAACCTGGGCGGCCATTTCCCTCCACCTCTGAGCATATTCCTTGAAACTTTCCTTAGCATTCTATGACAACCCTTGTAGCTGAGTGCGGTTGGGAGCCATGTCGATATTATACTGATATTGCTTCAGAAACGCTTCTGCCAGATCTTTCCAGCTTCTCACAACAGCTCTGTTCAATTTCATGTACCAGGTCAATGAAGCTCCAGCCAAACTGTCTTGAAAGTAATACATCCACAACTTCTCGTCATCAGTGTGGGCTGAGATCCTCCCAAAATAAGCTTGAATATGTGTCTGGGGACACTTATTCCCGTGATATTTGTCAAAAGTGGGTGGCTTGAACTTTGGAGGAATTCTGACCCCTGGTACCAGACCCAGATTAGTAACATCAATACCCAGAGAATTCTTGCACTCCATAGCCCGAATTTTCTCAGCCAGCTCATCATACCTTCTGTCATTGGGATTACCCATATCAGCATCCAGCAGGGTGAATTGATCTTCCTGAACATTTTTCTGAACAACGCCAACAATTCTGACATTTCCATTACCCAGATTACCAACAGGAGGTGGGTTTCTATCAGGAGGAGGAGTGACCCTTGTCTGTGAATTGTCAACTTGATTACCTTCAGGCGTTGTCTCTAGACGCTCGACTAGAAGTCTTAATCTCTCTTGAGTCTGTGCCATACCAGTCATGAGAGTCATGAACTGATCCATGCGTGCCCGCATCTCAGCCAAATCATTCTGCATTTGATCCATGATCCTTGCTTGATTTCTACGAGTTGAGTATCAGTGGACGTGATTCTCAGCTATAATGCCTGAAACCAAATAAAAGTTAAAGGCCCTGCAACGAGTACCTGAAAAACAAGCAACAAAATGCAAAATGATATGCAATGCAATGCAAATGCCATGTTTATCATCCCCAGGGCGTTTTACACCCTGATTCCAGTCTTAATCACAAGAATCTCAATGATTAGTCACATAATGTTGAGAGAAAAATATTGCGAAGAACTGTGCTGTGATAATGTGCTGGTCAATAGCGTGATGCCGAAGAAACCCCTTTGAATAAACCATTCATTGAATTCAATAGAAAACTAATAAGTGCCGAAGCATTTTACAATTAGTCCGCAAATGGGAAGTACATCAAGGAAATGACTCCATCAACAAGCCTGATGGTAGTCAACAGTACACCAACAAAACTACATTAAAAATATGGGAAATTAAGATCAAACATCTAACTCCAAATCTTTTAATTTCTCACTAGAATGCTTGATTTCTTCAAAAAGGATTCTGGTACGCTGATGACCCGGCCTTTCAATCAACTCTTTGATCAAAATGTCTCTCCTCTTCAGAGCTTCGGCTAGTGAATCTGCGTGCATCAAGAGAGCTTCATCAGTACTTACTTCTTTAAACCTTTTCACCCCAGCTTGTATCTTGAGTCTTCCCATCTCCACCATGGTATCCTCAAGATTTTTCTTGGACATTCTCAGCTCATCCTTAACATTCTCCAGCTGCTCTTGGCTTTTTCCAAAGTCTTCCCGATGCTTTCTCCGTTGTTCATGTGCTCTGAGAAGCTCATCGTCTTTGGCCTTTAATTACTCTCGCAACTCTGTATTCTCTATTCTGACCTCATCCCAAGCTTGCAGAAGCTTGGCTAGCGTGCTCTTAGTCTGGGCTAAAGCCTGTTTGGTCTTCTTATGAGCTTGAGTGGCAGCATCGGCACCCTTACTAACTTTCTGAAAATGTTGAGCTCTTTTTGCAAAATCCCTTTCTCTTGCTGCTAAGATTTGTTCCGCATCTTGGGCTTTCAGTTCCAATCTTTTGTTGGTATGTAGCGTTCTTGAAGACGGCTGCTCAGCTCAAAATTCTCTCCTTGAAGCTTTTTCACCGAGGCTTGCAACTTATCGAATTCTTCCACAGTGGCAATACTTCTTTCTTTCTCACCCTCAGGATACAGAAGGGGCGCCTTACCAAAAGGCAAGAGAAAATCTTCAACTCTTTTCTTCACCCACTCTTCATATGCTGAATAAGCCCGATTGTTGGGTTTGCCTAGAGCAACTTTCCCTTTCTTCAGTACGCTAACCCAGCTTTCAGAGACTTTTTGTGCTGTTTCCAAACCATCTGATGTGTGGAAATACAGGGACTCCTCCACATCTCTCTTAATGGGCGGACCCGTCAGAGCATACCCAAACTGCCGGACGACCAAAGAAGGATTGTAGTTAATTCCCCCCTTTCTTCCTATTAATGGAACATTAGGAAACTCACCACAACTGTGGATAATATCCTTGCCGATTAGCCCATGATCTACCTATATGATGTCCTTGGCAACTAGTCCCATTAAGCGCTGACTCCATTCTAGAGAATCTTTAGAATCCACAAAAGCTCCTGATTGTGGTAATCGACTTGCAAACCACTTATAGAACAAAGGCGCACAACAACGAACTACCCCTCCTCTTTTCTTTTAATTTCTGTTGTATAAGGCGTAGTGAAGGTCTCCCAATAGCATTGGTACCAGATTTTTCATCATGAATATCCGAATGGCATCCGCATCAACAAAATCAGGCTCGTTGGGAAACAATACAATGCCGTATACACAAAGGGCTAGCAAAGCATTAAAAACAACCCAATTCCCGTCTTTCGCAGCCTCCTGTGCCTTCTTTATCAAATACCCCAGTTTGTAACCACGAAGCTTTCCTTTGTTGGAGATATTGGCTTCTAGTTCTGACTTTCTCAAATAAAGAGCACCAACCACTTTTCCAAAGTCAAGATCACCCACAGACCCAAAGAAAGGAGGCTCCTCCTTGATTGCAATCCCTAGCATGTTGGAATACTCCTCCAAAGTAGGTACCAACAAATAATCTGGAAATACAAAACACCTCAGCGAAGGGTCGTAAAACTGCATCAAAGTATGGAGACCTCTGTATTCGTAATCACTAACATTGTAGACAAAAGATAAAATCCACCCATATTTTTCTTCGAAAGCTGTCCGCCCTTCAGGGCTCGCCATTCCTTTCAGGACAATAATAGGGCCTAGAGTAGGCGTGAGGAATTTGTAACTGATGATATTCTTCCTCTCTTTAGTATTCATCCTTGTGAGAACCTGATGACTGGAATCGGGGGTAAAATATGCACCTGGAAATGAATAAACATGTATGTTAGGATATGTAAATGCAATGCAAAAGGGCATGGTATCAAGGTGCCAAGTGTCTGTGCTGGACTGTGAACGGTGTCAGTGTAGCTCTGAGAACAATATAGAACCATAGATAGGGACCATCTGAATACAATAGGATGAATTCTCCTTTCGTGTAATGACAACAGAAAACCAGGTATGTAGGAGGTTATGGTTACCTGCAAACCTGTAAACAACCCGCCCTTCTCACGTGTGGGTACTAAGATCCTCAGTATCCCGGGCTCTCAGGTCGAGAAATGATGATACGTTCACCATTTCTGGTTTGGCATCATCATCAATCGAGGAGGCCTCAACTGATTCTCCAAAACGAAAGGTCCTCAGCTTCAGGCACTAAGGTCGAGAAGCAATAGTACATTCATCCCTCGGGGTACAGTACTATCGCCAATCGAGGAGTGCCTCCACTGATTCTCTTTCAAAAAGGACATCCTATAGCAAGTTCCCAGCATTGGGTCCTCGGATCGAGAATGTGCAATGGGTTTGCCACAGAACGTGGTCTGCCACTGTCACACTCGGGAGGAGTGCCGCAACTGAGTCCTCGGGAATGGTCACCAGAGTCGACAGTTCCTCAAGAGAATAACTACTGGCCTGTATAAACATACAGTGGCAGAAAGCTATCGATATAACCTCGTCTGGTTGTAGGTCTCATGAACAACAATACGTGGTTACCACCACGCAAGCGTCATGACTATCCACTCTAATACCTATGTGTATACTCAAGCCTGGGTAGTGGGCTTATCTCTCAGAACACCCTGCCCACCAAACAGAAAACAACAGCACAGTCCAGCATAATAATGATATGTAATGCAGTAAATGCAGTAAATACAGTAAAGTACAGTAAAGCGGTAATACGAGAAACAGTAATACAACAAAATAGTAAATACAACAAAATACACCACCACAGTAAACACCCAATGAAAGGAAAAAACAGACAAGCGCTAGGATTGACTCACTTAGGGAACACGAGATTCTGGGTTCGATCCCTAGCAGAGTCGCCAGCTATCGCTCCCGGGATTTTCATCCAGGTACAAATGCGAAAGTGGCACCGAAACAGAGTCACCAGCAATGTGTATTTATCCCAAGAGAGGGAAAGGAAACACTGCGTAAACCTGAAGGGAAAGGAAAGAGCATGGTCTTGCGACTAAGAGAACTGGGTTCGGGAGTCGGTTACGCGAAGGGAAGGTGTCAGCACCCCCACACGTCCATCGTACCCGATGGGATCCACGCTTGCTTGTCTCGATCAAAGGGTGTCGTCGACTGGAGCTTCGCTGCTGAGAACTGGAAAAGAAAGGTAGAAAGTAAGGGAAAAAAGAAAGGAGAGAGAATCAAGAGGCAAATGTAGGGAAAATAAAAGAAGTGCTTGAATGGGCCCTACCCCACTGCCTACGTATCTCATCGGGAACATGAGAATCAGAGCGACGTAGTTCCCTTAACTAAGGGAAAAGTTGTTTGTGTTTTTTTAATGGAAACGTCAGATACGCGTTCCAGCAGTTAGGTGTTGCAGCTCGCTGTAGGGAGACTTAGGCATTACCTGTTGGCAGTGGAACGGACGTGACGAATCCTTAAGGAGTAGAATGAAGGAGATGAGAAGAGAAATTTGTTTGTTTTTGTCTTTTAAGGAGAAGTGTTTTGTTTATTGGTGTTTAGTAACACGTATTGTATTTAAGTCATTCATGTAGGATCGAATGCGTCGCATGGTCGTCCTAACAGGACATATGCTAAGCACTCTAAGAGAATGAGAGAAGATCCCTCACCTCCTTATTCTCACATGAAAGGCTCAAATACAATGCATGTTATGCCTTTTATTAAGTGTTTTTAATTTTGTTTTAAGGTGAGAAGAAGAGAGACTCAAATGGTTGAGAAAGGTAAAATCTAATGAGGGAGACTAAGACTCAAACCCTAAAGTTATCATACATGGATGTTCCTATAGTTAATGTGGTTTAAGAAATTTAATCCTAAGAGAAAGGAGAAGAAGAATGAATTAAACAACTCACTTCTAAAGTAGAAGATGAGTTGTAACTCAAAAGGGGAAAGAAAGAAGTTATTCAAGGAAAGCATATAAATGCTTATCACGATCACAAGTAGAATGATTAAAGGAGACAAGAGAAGATGAAAGAAAGAAATGTATGTGGAAGCATATCCACACACTTACTTACCATTAACACCTACATGCAAAGGTTAGTTCAAAAACTATTTACAAGTAGTGAAAGAAGGAAAGGATACCAAATAATGATCAAACAAATTAAGAACCAATGGATAAAGATCCTAAGAGTTAAAACTCATTCAAGGTCAGAACCTATGCTCTAAGGATGTTCTCTAATGTTAAGAGAACAAACATGAACAAACTATGCACAATCAAATATCCTAAACATCAAAGAAGTGCACTATGGAAGTAAAAGATGACGAATGAGTGAAAATGCAAAGTGAACAATCAATAATGCTTCATAAAAGATCAAGGTCAGAATCATATACCATTTATAAATGCCTCACAATGCATATGAATCATCATACAAATCATGAATAAAAGAATACAAGTAGAAGAAATAAGATGAAGAAGAAGTATGTTCAATTAGATGCACAAAGTGACATATTAGAGATGCATAACATGTGAAATGATTAATGAATGCATATGGGCAGTGGCATACCATTGATGAGATGCTAATGGAATGAGAGAAATGTCATACAAAATACACACATGAGACATGTAGAGCATAAGAGGAGATAAGAGATGGAAACAATGTCAAAGTTCAAATTAGAATGCATAAACTCATATCAAATGCAAATGCAACTCAAAGTGACTTATAATGAAACAAAGGTGACCTATAATATCATACAAATGACCTATAAAAGATGCACAAACAATCATAGCATGGTGGCATGAATGCCTCATCAAAACATGTTAGTATGAAGTAGAATAAAGTGCACACAAGTGAATTCAATCATAAGGCATCAAACAAATATCCAAGCACATGAGAAATTATGGAGTTAGGTCATATACACCACTGACCAGAAGTAAAACATGCCACAAAACCTCATATCAAAGCTCAAAATAAAAATGCCTCAAAAGGCCCCATGAAAGCACATTGAAACACACCACAAAACACTTAAAGATACACATCCAAACACATGATAAAATGATTTTAAAAATCGAATGGAAATTAGATTAGATGCTTTAATGTGTCTTTTAATCAATGCAAAAATAATGGATGAAAAACAGTGTATGAGATGAGAGAAACAAAATGTACAAATTCAAGAGTTCATGAAGAAGCTCACTCAAAAAGAAATTGAAAAGGAATTATGGAATAATATGGAAAAATCCATGAAATCAGAATTAAAAAAATAAAAAATTATTTAAATGTGTCAAGAACACCTATGAATTTATTTGGGATTTTTGGAATTTATTTGGTATTTTAAAAAATAGAAAATGAAACAATATGGAAAAAGAAATTAAAAATGAAATGAAATAGGGATGGGGGTGCATCTAAAGTAATTTACACGTTTAAAAGCAACATTGGGCTTAACAGGGGTGTGCCAATATCAATCTGAATCCAGTCCAATAAACGAGTGTTTGTGTGTGTTCAGGTGTATGTGCAGTCAAACACGTGGATGCAATCATGGCCATAGAATTAATTAGTCAAACATCATCAAGATAAGCATGAACATCACATGGATTAGAACACCAGCGCACATTAACTACCATACACACGCGCACATGTAAGCATCAAAATTCAAAAATTATGTCACACGCAAGTCACATGTTATTTTAATGCGTTGGCAAGTTCATGAGCGTTGGATCAAGTCAATGTAAGATCATCATGCAAGTACACACATCAAGCGAATCAGAATTAAGGTCCACAATAGATAGCATACACGCACACACATAGAAGTCACTTAGGTTAAAAAAAGATACACGTGAGAGGGGGGTGTATTATTTATGCGTTGTCAACATCACAACCACACGATGCAAACAATCCAATGGCCATGATTTAAAGCTAGAAACCCTAGCTGATAAATGTCACCGGCCGGAGAAGGACCTCCGGTCGTCTTCTCCGGCTATACGCCACCACCTGCAACTCTTACATTGTTCCAGAAATGAGCAAAACGCCTACCATTCGAAAGCTGAAGTTACGCACGTCACAAATCCACCATTGAAATCAACAAACCATGCACACACAACAAGAAACATCCACAAACATCTTTGCCCTAATTTCTGAAACTAAGCATCTAGCATGCCTATCAACTAGCCGGATTCAACATAGCTTATAATAAGCTGAAATCAGTGTAAAACAACTTAAAATTAATGCAAATCAAGTGAGATAAGTTTGAACAAAAACCTGAAATATGGAGCAACTTGAACACAAGAAAGCCAGAGAGGAGAATCCTTTGCTCTTGATCTTCTCAAAGAGCAAAATAAATGCTCTAAATCTTGAGAATGAGAAGAAATGATAACTGCAATTGAGGAAATGGTGATTGTTCTTGCTTATTCTTGTTCAGAAAACCACACTGAAGATGATGATTGATGAAGATGAGCGATGAACGTGATTGAATCGTGTGAGATCAGAGAGAGAATTCTCAGAGAGTTTGAGAGAATTTTTGGAGTGAGAGTGAAGAAAATGAAGTTTTTCCCCAGAAAATGTGAGTGTGTTTGAATTATATAGTTGAGGTTAGAAATTAACTACAATGGTTAATTGAGTTGGTTAAGTGAGTTTGGGGAGGGTTAACTGAGTTCAACCTAACTAACTGAGTTAAGTTAGTTAGGGCGAGTTAGTGAGGGTTAGCTATGGTGTGCAGAGGTTCATGAGGTCTATGGTGAGCCAAGCAACAAAAGAAAAGGAACTGTGTGATATAGTTTCTGTTATGGTGATGATGGTGATGTTATGTTGGTGAAACTTAGTGAGCAAGTTTGATATTTCCTCTTTGGTGTATGATAGCAAGCATGGCGTGGCATGTGTAAGCTCATGTTGGTTCAAATGTAGTAAGGAGTGGGGAGGTGTGTTGGATGCGTGCAAGCTGATGAAACAACAACAATGTCAACACTTCAATTTGGACAGCATGATTTCAATGCAAGCAAGGGACTTTGAGGGTGAATATCTCTCACTTTGATGGATGACAATGCACGATTTTGGTGGCAAATGAAAGAGGACACATGAGAGAATAAATTTGATGTTGAAATGAAGATGGATTGAGGCCTTTAAGATGGTGGAAAATGAATTGGAACATAAGAAATCCAAACAGGTTCATGGGCGAGGCAAACTTGGCAGGCATGGCAACAATGGCACATGAATTTTCAGTGTAGAGCAACCATGTTTGCACCCTAATATCTCCTCTATAACTTGCTCAAATGAAAAAATGTCCAACATCAAAGTTGAAGAGGACATTGAGATGAACAACTTTGATGTCCAACATTTTTTCATTTGAAGCTTCCTTCAATGAGAAAAATGGCTTGACATTTGGCCCACCAAGTGTTTGATAAAATTATGGCCTATGGGCCTGAGCTTGCCTTGCCATGACTTGGTTTTTGACCTAGTTTTGTCAAACTTTGATTGACCATAACTCCCTCAATTTTGATCCAATGGAAGAGTTCTTTATATGGATTTGAAGCTTAGAATGTGAACTTTAATTGGCTCAACTTGGGCCTGAGGTTTGAAACTATTATCATGGAGAAAGGAAGCCTCAAAGTGTGGCTCAAAATGGTCCAAACTTGCCATTTTTGGAAACCCTAAATTTCCAAAAATGGAAACTTTGTACATTTCTTGATTTTTCATGATTCCTCCATCATTTCTTGATCGAATATTGTCCAATGAACATATGTAACTTGAATTTCATGAATTTGACCTTGAAAAGTCAGGAGTTGACTTTTTTCAATGCACAGTTAACTTTTCCCCCAATTTCTTGATTCTCAAGCAACTGATCAATTGAACCTCTTCTGAAATGAACCAATGGCCAATCTTCCATCCTTAGATACTTGACATAATGTAGAAAACATTAAGTTTGAATCAAAATTTCATCAGGAGACTACTTGAACCCAAAACCCTAATTTGGACTGTTTTTGATAGGAGGTGATGCACTGCCCAATCTTCTTGATGAATTCCCATCTTCCAATGACTTGTGAGATCAATTGGGATGATGTATGATGTAAGAGACCCTGGAGGCTTGCTTGAAGACCCTTGGCTCTTGTTCTATGGCTTGGATGATCAATACCTGCAACCCACTGATCACATGCCCTTATGCAAGATGCAATGCAATGCTTTATGTTTTATTTTTCTATGCTTGAATGCAATGCAATGAAATGAAAGCATATGCTAAATGATATGAAAAATGAGAGGGCAAATTTTGGGGTATTACAAGTGGTGAAAAAATTGGAGGATAACTCAGGTATTCCTTGATCTTGTCGAAGGCTTCCTGTTGAGCTTGCCCCCATTCGAACCCATCTTTGTTGAATCGAAGTAATAGTGAAAAGGCCTGTGTTTTTCCGCTTAGGTTCGATATGAACCTTCTCAAGAAGTTAATCTTCCCCTGCAGTGATTGCAACTCCTTTTTTGTTGATGGCGCTTTCACTTCCATGATGGCCTTGGTCTTATTCTGGTTGATCTCGATCCCCTTTTTGTGGACCACAAAGCCTAGAAAATCCCCTACCTGCACACAAAACACATATTTAAGAGGATTCATCTTGAGACCATGTCTTCTCATCCTTTCAAAGGACTGTCGAAGATGGTCTAAGTGACTCTTCCCTGAAACAGACTTAACCACGATATCATCAATATATATTTGCATGAAAGTCTCTATATAATCATGGAAGATTGAGTTCATTACTCGTTGATATGTTGTCCCAGCATTTTTGAGGCCAAAAGGCATTACTACCCACTCGTAGGTGCCTAAGGCTCCAGGACAACGAAAAGCTATTTTGGGGACATCATCTTCAGCAATGAATATTTGGTTATATCTAGAGTACCTATCTAACATACTAAGATATTCATGTCCTGCGGTGGAATCGACTAGCATTTCTGCCACATGCATAGAATATTCATCCTTTGGAGTTGCAGAATTTAGATCTCTAAAGTCTATGCAAACTCTTAAAGAACCATTCTTTTTAATAACAGGTACAATGTTAGCTAACCATTCAACATACCTGGCAGTGCGGATGAATTTACATCGAAGCAGTCTTTCGACTTCCTCTTTTATCTTTGAGAGAATTTCTGGGGCAAACCGTCTTGGATTCTGTTTGACTGGCTTCTTCCCAGGCTTGATCGACAACTTATGTTCGACCAACTCTCTACTCAAACCAGGCATCTCATCACAGTCCCAGACGAAACAGTCTTTAAACTCCTTTAGCAACTGGGTGACTTCGACCTTGAGTTGTGGATCGAGGTTGGCGCTAATGTATGTTGGCCTTCTAGCTGCTCCCTCTCCCAGGTCAATCTCTTCTAGTGGATCCTGTGTTAGCGTCTTAATATCATTTGCCAGCGGATCCTTTTCAAATCCCAAAGGCTCATCGTCATAGATGACATCTAGCCTCTGGCTTTGCTCTACACCCTGAACCTTATCAGGTGGCTCTGGGTCGAAGTCCTTACCAGGACCTTCTTGGTGGAATCCAAAATTGGCTTCGACAGCCATGTATTCATTGGCAGCTTCCAAAGCCGCTTGTAGTTTGGTTTCAGCCACATAGGCCGAAATTCTTTTCAATGCTTCGAACTCAGTCATTGTCACTGAATTCACTTCCCCACCCTGTGGGGTCTACTGCAGGCTCGCCAAGGTATGTGAGCCTTTCTCCTGGCACCTCCTTATCCTAACGGAAACCATCGACATGATGTAAGTACAACGAGTAAAATGTTTCATCATTTGGGACAAACTCAAAATTTGCTGGGTCACAAGGGGCAATGTGAGCTAAGTGCTTGTCGAACTGTCTTCTACCCCTGATCAGCTTCAATGTTCTCGACTATGCCATCTGGCCTCCAGATGGTGATTCGTTGATGCATCAAAGATGGCACTGTACCAATGCCATGTATCCACTCTCGTCCTAAGAGCAGATTGTATTTGGCTTTTGTTTCCACTACCATGAAGATAATAAGCCTAGTGATTGTCCCAACTATCAAGTCAACTTGTATCACACCCAGTGTAGAGCCAACTTTTCCTTCGTAGTTTGAAAGAACCATATTGTGTGGCTTAGTGCCGCACCTCGAAAAAATCGCTTAAATCGAAGACACGACCCTCGCGCGAAAGGCGCTGAAAACGGTTCGACAGAGTCGCCACCGAACTTTATTTATCCCAAAAAGAGGGAAAGGAAAATATCGAGAAAACCTTTAAGGAAGGGTAAGAACATGATCGTCGCAACCACATTCTGGGTTCGGGAGTCGGTTACGTGAGGGGAAGGTACGCGCACCCCCTCACGTCCGTTGTACTCAACGGGAACCTCTTAGTTCGAATTGTGAGGAATGTTATCTAAGCTTGCTTGTTTTCTTCTCAACGATATATGTGAAAAGGTAAAGTAAAAGGTTTCGATTGCTAAGGGAAATGGGGTGGTTTTAGGATAGGGTGCTCGACAAGATCATCGCGACCTCGGGCCTACGTATGCTCATTCAGACGAGAATGTGAAATCAGAGCAATCGTAGTTCGACTACGGGAAAGGTAGGGGAAATGGAAGATGGAGAGAAGGTAGCTCGCCAAGATCATCGCAATCTTGTGCCTACGTATCTTTATTCGGACGGGAATAAAGAATCAGAGCAGTCGTAGTTCGTGGTACGCCCACGAAAAGAATTCGTGGTACGCCCACGAAAAGAATGGGGTTAGCGTTTGAATTTTAGGAGACGAAAGATTGAATAACATACAACCCAAGGGGCATGCCTCGAGAGCAGTCACTAAAGAATCCAAGGAATGCTAGACTCCAAGAACTCAGTTCTTTCGTGAGTTGATTACGAAAATGTTTGATAATGGTTAAGTGTTTTAAGACGAAAGGGTGAATGAATAACAACCCAAGGGTGTGCCTCAAGAGCCATTCATTCGAAGATCCAAGGAATGCTAGATTCCAAGAATCTCCTTCTTTAGTTAGTTGATTAAGAAAGTGTTTGAAAAAGATCGAATCGGATTGGTTGCAAAAAGAGGTGAGGATTGATACTAGTCCCTAGGGGTGCTCCTAGTAACGAAACCTACGAAGTGTGCGAGTGTGCATTTGACGACGAGGCAAAAGGCACTCGACTTACGAGAATATTTTGAAGAGTGGCTCGATGACGAGTCGAGGATTGGTTTGGAAATGGTTTGATTTGTTAAGTGTTTTAGGGAGAATGACGATTATTCGATAAACGAGACGTCGACCTCACAACCAATTAATCGGGGCATTATTGGGATGCTAGATCCCAACGACACCTTTTTCATTCGATTGACTTATGAAATGTCGTTTGATGAACAACGAAAGTACCACGTGGAATGCTAGACTCCAATGGCATTTCTTTGTCCAAATAGTTAAGACGAGTGTTTTAGGAGCGAAAGGTCGAATGATCACCACCTAAGGCGTGCGCCTCAATAGCGGTCACTCAAGAACCCAAGAAATGCTAGACCTCAAGAATTCAGTTCTTTCGCGATTTAATTGAAAAAAATGATTTGAATAGGTGTTGAGTATTTTAGTCGGAAGTAGCGTTTGAACAAATGAAAATGGTTAGATAAGCATGAATGTGAATAAGATATGGATATGATAAGAATATGAACAATAATAATCAAGATAAAAAATGGACAAGAGATAGTATTGACATAAAATTAAAGTTGGTCTCGTCTTAATCAAAACTTAATCGAGAAATCGATAAATCGTTGACTTTTGACTTTCATTGACCAAAATGAAAATAAAATAAATATAAAGTGACGATTAAGAAATTATATTGAAAATATGAGTACAAAGAATAAAGGTCTCACCTTTATCGAGATTTAATCGAGAAATCGATAAATCAATCGATATTTAGTTTTCATGGACCCAAAATGAATAAAAATAATAAAAATGAAATAAAATCAAAATAAATAGGAAAAAGAATAAAGGTCTCACCTTTATCGAGATTTAGTCGAGAAATCAACAAATCATCGATGTTTGGTTTTCATTGACCCACAAAATGAATAAAAATAATGAGAAAATGACAAAAATGAAGTTAAATCGAAAAGGTATAGGAAAAAGAATAAAGGTCTCACCTTTATCGAGATTAAGTCGAGAAATCGACAAATCGTCGATGTTTGGTTTTCATTGACCCAAAATAAGTGAATAAGAATAATATAATGAAATAAATTGGAATAAAAAATAAATAGGCCTCATATAAATCAAGATTTTGAATCGATTTGAGGAAATTAACTTTAATCAAGATATTTTTGATATCATTGGCCCAAAAAACAAAATAAAAATGGAGTTATCTAAACTAAACATATTAAGAACTAATAACTTTAAAGTTTAGAAAATAAAAGATTAAAAAGATATTTAAACAAATTGGTTTAGTTAAAAAACAAAAATCAAGAGGGAGGGGGTGTGTATCAACTGAGAGAGTGTACGAAATAAAAAATGGATTGGAGTGGAATCACTTGGGTTTTGACCCATCATCCCCTCAGCCTCATAGAAACCTGGCGTGACAAAAAAGAAAGGGTGTGATGGAAAAAAAAACAGAATCGGGCCAATGAGCCCACGATGTAATAACAACAAATAATGGCTCAGTTTTTCAAAACCTTATCAACAACAACAACATTACTTTCTCATAACCATTCAAATGGCTCAGAAAGACTTTTCCTCGCCATCGCTTGTAAAGTCAAAATCAGAACGAGGTGACACCAACCTTCTCCCTCTCGCTATGCTTCTGGTCCGTCTCTGATTGGATCTCGCTCAAACCCTCTCTTCTTCCATCTTCGGTACTCTGTGTTTGATTCAGGTTGGGTTTCAGGTTTGTATTTTTCTGTTTGGGTTTTGTTTTGTCCGTTTTGGATCGTTGAACTTCATTTCCTCTTCATCTCTTTCTCTGATATGGTTTGAAAGTTGGTTTTGAAATGTTGTTGATGGGTTTCGATTTGGGATTGTGGTTGTTAAGTGGGTTATGGGTTTTATGAATTGATTTGGGGATGTGGGTCGAAGGGCTGTCGTGTTGAAGATATGAAGCAAGGGTGATTGGAGGTTTCGGAGAAAGGAAAAAAAAAACAGCGTTGAGGAAGGATGTTGAAGGTAGATTCGGGTTGGAGAAGAAAATTTAGGGAGAGGTGTATTTTTGCTGGTTATGAATTTATGGTGTTGAGAGCTGAGGTTCGTGGGTTGAATGAGTTTGAAGAAGAGGTTAGCGAGATATTTTTGAAGCAATTGTTTGGCTTTTAAGAGCCTCCCATTTGATAGTGAGGTTGGGTCTATTTATGGAAGAGTTGGAGGGTATAAATGGAAGAATCTGAGGAAATTTGTTGCGTTTTGATGCTGCTGCATTTTATTGTTTGCGCAAGATATGGCTTGTTTACAAGAAGGTTATAAGTTTACAGCTGGTGGAATGATTGGTTTGTGTGAGATGTACGATCTCCTTTTTATTTGTGGGGTCCTGATGAGGTTGGAGATCATTTTTGGTTTTCTGTTGTTGGCCATGATGGCTTGGAATTTAATGATGTTGTGATTTTTATGGTTTGCAGGGCATTTGTGAGTTTGAACGGCTTTGGTGCGTGGATGGTGCGTGGTTTTGTAAGCACCAGATGGATGTCATGGCTGGGTTCGCTGAAAGTTTACGCTGCGTACTCGCATCGTGCGTGATGTATTTGTGAATCATGCTGCAAGTTGTGAGAGTTATTTTGGGTGTGTTGTGTTGTACGGCTTGTTGGGCTGAAGTTGTGTGTTGCTGTTTTTGCGTTGTGGGCAGGCTGAAGAAATGGTGTGGGGTCAAGTGAAAATCATTGTGTGGTTGTGTGAGTTTTGTATGATTTATTTATTGAGAGTGGCTGATGGAATTACTGGCTGGTGCGTGAGTCATTTGTGTGGGTTCATGTAACTTGGTTGTAAATGGGCCAAGTAATGGCTCATGAAGATGAGATATTTTGTAAATTTTATGAAATGGACTTGAAAGTAATAGGCTTGTAGTGATGGACTTTGACATTATTTGAATGGGCCTTTTATTAATTTTTGCTTGTGTAAATGGGCTTGGATATTAAAAAACAAATAGAATAATGGATATAAAATGGAACTTGGTTAATTGGATTTGGAAAACTAGATGGTTAAAAATGGATCTAAATGGATTTAAAATGTGGAATGAAAATGGTTGAGGGAATAGAAGTTGAAATATGGAAGTTGGTTAGAAAATAGGAAAGATAATTTAAAAATAGTTATGGACATAAATGGACTATAGATTTATGGATTAAAAGAAAGATTAATGGATAATGTATATGGTTAAAAATTGGAAATGGATAAAGGATGGTTAATGGGTAACTAAAAAAAATGGTTCTTGAAATGAATATTAAAAGTGGATATGGTTTAATTGATAGAAAATAATGGAAATTGATAAGAAATAGAAAGTGGAAATAGATATGGACATTGGATTTTATATATGGATATTAACTGGATATAGAAATGGTTTAAATGGATATTTAATTGGATGAAGGATAAAAATGGTTAAAAGATAGATATGACTTAAAATGAAAATGGATAAAAACAAAAGAGGGATGAAGTTGAAGACAACATATTTTTTTGGATTTTTCTGAATAATGGTTAGTGAATGGATATACAGCTGAAGGTAATAAACAACTAGGACAAATTTGGGGTATGACACTTAGTATCAGTATCATACTTGCCAATCTTGTTCAATAAAAAATGTGGCATCAGGTTTACTGTTGCGCCACAGTCAACTAATATCTTGTTTATTGGTACGTTATCCACTTTTCCAGTAATGTAGAGAGGCTTTAAGTGACCTTTCATCGCCTCTGTAGGTCGTTCGAAGAAGGCGTTCTGCTCTTCAACGCACAAATTATTCATAATATAGTAGCACACAGGTTTGTGTGCTGCCATCTCTACTTCAGTGCAAGCATCTAAATCTTCGACCTCTGTAATTTGGTCGAACTCCATCGGCATTACAGACATCACATTAACTATGATGTCGAGAGAAGCATCAGACTCAGAGTCGAAGTTGTCTATCATTTCTTCATCATCTTCGACAGTCTTTTCATGTATGTCCTCTTGAGAGGAAAACAATTTCTGCCCCACGGGCACTTTTTAAGCAATCTTTATTTGATTCCCTCCGTTATTGTCAGTAGGGACATTAGTACTGGACTCTCCTTGGTCCTTCGACTGAGCCTCCCTGAGAGCCTTCCTTATACATTGTTCTCTCCTCCATTGAGATCGCGACATCGAGTTCTTCCCTTTATAGTTTTTAGAGACATAAGCTGACCTATTGGAAGTCTGAAACTCCTTTCGATACTCTATTGAAGAGCCTCTGTTCACATCAAATTTCTGCCATTTTTTCTGACCTTTTTCCTTTCCTTCGACAGGTTTCATCCAGCTTCCTGTTGGTGCATTACTTGTTGGTTTGAAGGTGTTGGGTCTAGCCCCTGAGAACTGTGTTTTTCCTCCCACTTGTTTTGAAGAGGACCTTCTAGGATCGAAACTCCTTTGACCATGAGATGTTTTCTGCTCCCTTCTCTCTTTAGCCTTCCTAACCCCCTCAAGATTATGGGCAACTTTCTGGTCGAAGATTGCACTACATATGGGGCATAACATGACTCCTGATCCCTTCTTTTGGCAGCGGTGAAGGAATTCAATGATAGTCTCTTCCTGTTTTGGATACGCCACTTTGTTACGCTCTTCTTGGCAGCTTGCTTCATCAAACTCCATGGTCTTATGTTGTGCAATCTCGACCATATTTATGTCTATGTCGACATCAACATTAAGATTCAGATTGCAGAAGTCTACATGAAGGCCTTCAGTAACCTTGTCCATCTCAACGAAACTATCAGCAGTTTCTTTAGTAACTAGCATCATGTTGGAATCTTCAGGATATTGATGTCAAGGTCTTCAGTAACCTTGGCTAAAACAGAATCATTGGCGAAATCTTCAGCAATTTTCACCATATTGATTGGACAGTCGAAGTCATCAGTAACTTCAACCATATGTACTTCTGTGGGCTCAGCATAATGGGCATCCACTGTTTGCAACGGGTCAGAGTCAATTTTCATTTGACCTTTGGAATTTTCTCTGAATTTCAGCCTGCCCTCTTGAATAGCGTTTTGTACCAAATCCCTGAAAAGAAAACACTGGGAAGTTTTATGACCCAGAAAATTATGGTACTTACAAAATCCTGTCTTTTTTCTTTGTTCTAAAGGTGGCATTTTAGCGCCAGCAGGCACTATCATTTGTCCATCTTTAACTAACAAATAAAAAATTTTGTCACACTTAGTGATATCGAAAGTATATGTTTTCTTTGGAAACTTATCATTCTTTTCAGATTCGACAGGATTTTTCCCATTCGAAGGGGCTAACACTTTGCAAGCATAAAGAGGACCCTGCTTCAATTCAACAACATCTATCTCAGTTTCGTCGAACTGCAATGGTTCATCATACAAACCTTCGACATCCTCATTATATTCAACATAGGCTACCTTTTTACCCTTATTAAATTTAGCCTTTTCGTCTTTCAGACGTTCTAAGTGTTGAGCCCTATCAGCCAGTTGGGCCATATCTCTCAGATACTGGGTATCCAACTTCTTTCTAATAGAGTAATCAAGGCCACCAGCGACCATTTCGACCAATTCATGCTCTGGAACTTGTGTAAAACACCTAGACTTAAGTAATCGAAACCTATTTAGGTAATCGTCTATTGGCTCAGTAAACTTTCATTTTATGCTAGCCAATTCCTTCAAACTAATCTTGGTTTATCCCATGTAGAATTGTTCATGGAATAAACGTTCCAACTAGGTCCAATTACAGATTGAGTTAGGAGGTAGGGTTGTAAACCAAGTAAAAGCATTTTTGGTGAGAGAACTTGGAAAATATTTTATCCTAAGACTTTCATCATTTGCAATCTCTCCAGCCTCGATCATATACCAGGCTACGTGTTCGACTGTAGATTCAGTGGTATCTCCTGAGAATTTGGTAAACTTTGGGACCTTCGTCCTAGGAGGTAATTTTGATTGGAGAATGTAATCTACTATCAGTGATGTATAGTTTGGCCTAGTAAAACCATAATTTACCCCATTTCGAGCCATTATCCTTTCGACCATGGCTGCTAGGTTGTTATATGTTGCTATGTTGTTACGTCGAACCTGTTGTACAACATGGTCAGCATCTTAGTTTCTATTTACTGTAACTACCCCTAATTCCCTCTCTACAGGAATTGGCACTTGGTTCCCCGGTGGTTCGACTCTAGGGGGTTCGATTCTAAGGGGTTTGAATCTCCCTTGGTTTTCTAGATTCGCCTCAGGTATGCTCCCTAGGTTCCGCCATGGAATGTTCTCCACAACAGTCGCACCTCGTACAGGGGCTGGTACACCCATAAATTCTGCCATGCGTGCCAATTGCGTTACTAATTGTTGGTTAGTTTGGGTAATGTTATGGATCAAGGCCTGGAAAATTTCCCCCATAGTTTGGGACAAGGTTTGTACCATTTGTAGGTTACTTTCATCCATTTGTTGTCTTAAACATGCTATAGAAGTATTTGTCAGACTAGGACCTTGAGTGGAATATCCCACACCTACACTTTGACTATTTCGACCCAAATTTATCCCAGATCCTGACCCTCGTAATGGCGAAGACATTACATTTTCTGAGAATACTGGGGGGGGGGGGCATTTTGGAGGCTTTGCATAACTAACGTTAGCATTCCATAAGGTGGATTCCTTGGTAATGGTTGTGAAAACCCTGGAGGGGGAAAATGCCTAAACGCCGAAGTTCCTCCTGGTGGAGTTTGGGAATTAGATGATTGTGGCCCATCCAAAACAGGTTGAGTGTAAGCCCTTATATATGTCGACCCTGAACCTGCCATTGATGGCATTGGTTCAGACATAACAGGAGGCGGTATTGGCTCTCTTGTCGAAGGGACTGGGGGTGGCACTACATCGTTCCTAGACATATTTTGAGGGTTAGTGTTACTAGGCTGGGCATTTGAATTACTTGGTTGAGGAATAGAACCACTCCCTTGAGGGTTTGAATTGTTTGGCTGACTAGTATTCGCCGCCATTTTTCTTGTGTATCTTCTCCTTGGTCTCTCTTCGTTTGTAGTGGCTACCTTACCACTTCTCAATAACATGCAACTAAGTTTTTTAAGAAGGAAAAGATTGATGAATATAGATTTTCAAAATTTAGAAAGATATTTATAAAGTTAGCACTGTCCCACTGGGCGTGCCAATTTGTTTACCGTGAAAATTGGTAAACAACCGCTGATCTTCCAAATCTAACTTTGGTGACTCACAGGATCGATCAGATTGATCCTAGGACATGTGCTAACAATTAATTTAAAGTAAATTCTAAAGAACAAAACATTTTGACAGTGTTCATAAAGAGAAGTATATCTAAAATGTGGTTTGTTAAAAGATGTACAAGAACTTTAAGTCGAAAAGGCTAAAGGCATCAACGAAAGGCTGAAAAATATAAAGGTAAGACGCAATGCTGAAACGTAACTTGCAATAAAGTAAAAGACAAATTCTTAATGAAAGGCTGAAGTAAATTGCATTGAAGAAGAAAATGGTGTTTACATCACGTACATTCTCACAAGACTCTTTTCTCTACACGCGGATACTTTGAGTAAATTTGGAGTAACTTGTACAAAGTGAACACAACACACTGAATCCTATTGCTAGAACTCCTATTTATAATAATAAAACTAACTACTGTTAACTTCCTAAAACAATTAACACATGACAAGTGTCTCGCTGCATGCTTCTGTCCCTTGGATGTGCGACACTTGTCTTTTCAGGAGCGGACAAGAATAACTACTCCCTCCTTTATTTGAATTTAAATCCCTTAGCGTCGAACATCATCAGTAACATCGATCGAAGGTTATTTCCAAACTCTTGGAAATATTTCTAAGTCCCACACTTACCCTTTCCTTATACAAGCATCTTCGACATGAGTTCAACATGAAGATCCAGTCGAACACTCCTTTGGACCTCTTCAAAGAGTTTTAACACCAATTAATTCCTCCAACTTAATACAGACGTCGAATTTATGAGCTGTCGAAGGTTATTTCCAAACTCTTGGAAATATTTCTAAGTCCCACATTTACCCTTTCCTTATACAAGCATCTTCGACATGAGTTCAACATGAAGATCCAGTCGAACACTCCTTTGGACCTCTTCAAAGAGTTTTAACACCAATTAATTCCTCCAACTTAATACAAGCATCGAATTTATGAGCTAACACTAACTAGTGTGACTAATAATCAGGTAAAGTTAAGGTTGTTTATTTTTTTGTTGATTGGGATGTCTAAAGATTGGTTGTTGTGTCTTCCCAACAGTACAGTTGCTAGATGGAAGGAATTAAAAGACAAAATTATGAAGAGGTTCTTCACCACTACCCAATTTTCCGAAAGAAGAACCAAAATCACAAACTTTGAGCAACAAGATACTGAGTCCTTATACGATACAGATGTGAGGTTCAAACTGTTATTACAAAGGTGTCTGAATCATAACATGACTAGCATGAAACAAATACAAAATTTTATTAAAGGGCTCAAAAGTCAGACATGAATGCTATTGGATGCCTCAATTAGACGTACCATTATAACCTTGACCAAATAATAAGTAAAAGAGTTAGTTGAGAAGGTTTGCTTGAATGAATATCGCTCAAGAGTGAAAAGGGAGTCAAGGTTGAAACGACATGTACACCGAAGGGTGTGTTAACTCTAGACACTCATACTGCATTGCTAGCTCAGATTATACTCCTAATTAAAAGATTGATAGAAAGCAACCTTAATCAAGTCAATGTAAGCCAAGTTCAAACTTTGAAATGTGATATCTACGAAGAAGGTCATGCAAATGGGATGCATGTTCCAGAAGGGTCAAGTGAAGAAGCACAATATGAAAATTTCCAGAAAAACAATCCCTACTCCAATACCTACAATCCAGGTTGGAAAGATCATCCTAACTTCAAATGGATCAATAATAAAACCTTGAATGCTAATCAAGGTACTCAACAAGCACAACAGACTTCATTCCAGAGAAAGAGATCACCACTCGAAGAAGCCCTTGAAAAATTCATGGCAATAACACAAAGTGGTTTCGATCGGGTAAATAAACAACATGAAACAATGAGCAAGAATCATGAAGCTTTAATAAAAAAAATTAGACATGTAGATTAGCCAGTTATCTCGACAGGTAGGATCGATACTAAGCTCTAACAGAGGATTTATTGGTAACACGGTTGACAACCTAAAGAATGAAACTTGTAAGGCTATTGATTTGGGGGAAAGAAGTAACAATTTCTGAGCATAGTCCTAATCTTGTGAGAAAAGAAGCAATCATAAACGAGATTGAGGAAGTAAATGAGACTTGGTATATGGAAGAAGAGATAGAAGTTAAAAAGGAAAAAGAGGTGAGTGAAAAAACGAGCGAATACTCTGTGAGGGGGGATACACTTGATAAACTGATAGATAGAAATTCACCATTGAGGATAACCAAGAAACAAATTCTCCACAACCATAGTCCCAAACTACCCTACTATGTAAAGCCAACTTACCCAGTCATCCAAAAGAAACCGGAAGCAGAAGAAGAAGAAGAAGAAGAAGAAGAATGACTTTTCAAGAGGTTCAAAGAGATGCTTGTCAAACTCCAAGTAAGTACCTCGTTTCATGAAATATTATACTTGATGCCTAAATATGTTAAATTCATGAAATAGTTCTTGTCATGAAAGAAGAAAACATGTATAGGTGAAATTGTTGCTTTGACAGATGAGTGTAGTGAATTACTCAAAATAAAACTTCCATCAAAATTAAAATATCCATGACGTATTAACATTTAGTGTACCATAGGTGAAGAAAAGATCCCACATGCACTTTGTTATTTGGGGGCTGACATTAATTTTGTCTCAAAAACTATTGAAAAAGCATAAATTGGGAGAGTCAAAACCAACGAATATGACTCTAACATTGACAGATCTCTCAATCACTCATCCATATGGGATCATATAAGATGTGCTTGTGAGCGTGGATTGATTGGTGTTCCCAGCTGATTTTGTGACAGTGGATATAAACGGAGATAATGATGCTTCATTAATTATTGGGACACTGTTTATAGCAACTGGAAAAGCAGTGATTAATATGGAATCGGGTCAACTAATCTTGAAGTTCAAGGAGAAAGAGTCTTCAATGCGTGTGAATGGACATAATATGTTAAAGACGAAGAAATTTGTTACAAAGTTGACTAAACTCAGGTGGATAAAGGAATAAAAGGAGGAACATTAACTAGCGTGATAATAACTATTGTGCTTGTTGCACCTTAGGGTGCGACAATCAAGCTAATGACAATAAAGAAGCGCTTAATGGGAGGCACCCCATCAACAAGTTTTTATTCTCTTTGCAATTTAAATTTCATGTTATTTTGATTAATAGTGTGTTTTCTTGAAGCATTTTATTAAGAGGAAAAAATGGTTAAAATGTTGGAAAAAGAAGGGAGGAATAAGGAGAAATTAAAAGAAATAAAAAAGAAGTAAAAATGAGAAAAAAATGTCTGGAATTATCGCACCCCAACGTGGTCACAATGTGGTAATATCGAGGTCGCGATCGAGACATTGAAAGTGACCGTTGTAGTATTAGTTGTTCATCGCGGTCACGATGGTTGTCGTTTTAGCCTATAAATATTGGTTTCTAAACCACTTTTTACTCACAAATCTCTTAATCTCCTCTCCTACAATCTAATTACATCTTCTAATCTTAGTTCTAGAATTTCCTTGCATTTTTTTAGTTGTTGTTGTAGGTATTATGAAACCAAAGAGAGATTAAGTTGCTCAAGGATCCACTTCAACTACTGCACCAACCTCTTACACACCCGAGTATCCAAACTTCAGATTTCTTTCAAAAAAGAGCGACGAACACTACCTCAAGTTGTTGAACTGTCATGTAGTAAAAGAAAGATGTTTTGATGTAGAAAAGTTGGAGGTGTACGTGAGTTAGTGCAAATGCTTGAAGAGAAACAGTGGGTAAGACTCAATATCCTAATCTAAAAGACGAATAAATCTATTGCATTCAAATTTTATGCAAACACCCGTTATTTAAACCACAATGAATACATATGTTATGTGCAAGGATAGATAGAGTTCCCGCTCACCAAGATGATGAGATGATCAATCCAATGGCTCAAATAAACAAAAGCACAATGAACAAGATGCATGCATGGCCATTTCATGGCGGAATGCAACAAGAAGAGTAAGATCAAACACACCAACAAAATTAAGCCCAAGAAGGAGCAAATCAAGAATTCTACATGCCAAATATGCAACCTAATCAGCAACCATCAGATCATAACCTAAGAATAGAAGCACATGCGGTGGGCATGACAAAGTGGTCTTACGAGATTTCACCAACCTTGTATGCTGAACCACCAAGGTTCGACCCAATTTTTCAAGACTTTTACAACCAACAACAAGATCACATGCCAACGTTCAATTAGAGTTAAGGATTTTCAAACCCTCAATACGTGGAGAACTACTTCACAGAGCAAGACTGAGAGCAATAGAGGGTAAGAGAACACATTAGAGTATAATGGATAAGATAAAATCAAAACTTCACAACATAATGAATGATATGCGAGACTTTTCCCCTCATAATGATATGTGAAGCAAGGAACACAATTAAGCAAATTTTTATTTTCAGCAAATTTCAATTTTGTTTCATGATCCAACGAAGAGTAAAAGCTACAAATAAATACTCTTCCTCTCTATACTACTTTTCTTTTGTTTATCTTAATAAATGAGTTTATGTTTGTGTTTTCTTTAAGATTTATGTGTTATTGTACCAATGAATGAACGAAAAAAATCACCAAACAAAGATGATCATCATGGAAGTTCCCATGCGAGATAACGAAGAAAAAGACAACCAATCAGCTGGTACTCTATCTCCATATACCTCAGCTAGTAAGGTTTGAGCCAAATTATTCCATTATTTACTTTTTCTTCTATTGAGTGTATCCATACAATTGTGTTTTATAGAATTTTTGACTATTCTAATTTAGTTTATTGGTTGAATAAATACACACTGAGGCAAAAAATTGTTAAAAACTTTGAGACTTTTTAAGTCAACCCGATTTTAATGCTATATCCTTTGCAAACCACTTTAAGCCTTAGCCTTTCTTTTGATGACATAGCCAAATTAATTAGCCCCTGACTTGAAAGATTAAACCTTTCCACACTCTCTTTGGATTTAGGTAGAAATTTTAGTTTCATTGTTGCAGGCAAAAAAATAAGTTTGAGGTTGCTCTAGGAAGTTAGCAAATTTTAAGTTTGGGGATGGGGTACTAGAGAAACTGGTCAAAATAAAAAATTTATGAAACAGAAATAAAGAAGTCAAAATAAATTCTTTAAAAAAAAGAGAAAAAGAAAAAGAATAAGAATTTAAAAGACCATCTCAAGTACCAAGAATAAAGCATAGAGTTTTATGAAAAGAAAATTGATAACACAAGGAAAACTAGGTGCCTACCTCCAAAGGTTTAAGCTTACTCTCCCAAATTATCCTACCTTGACATAAGCCTCATTGCAACCGGAAAATATCTCAAATAGCGTGTGTTTAAACCGCTTTGATTTACTGTTTTAGAAACTTTTCAAATTCAACATAAGATGTTTTTGTATGTTGATTGAGAGATTACCCTGTCATTGCGAGTGAAATCATTGTGAGATGAGAGACAGGTTGAGTACTGTTGTATTGGATGTATTTTTTCAAATCTTCTTAATTAAAGTTGGGAGCATAAGTGATGATCATCTAATAAAATTTCTTAAAAGGTGATGTTCATTGGTTATAGTTAGCATGTTTTTTCTGTTGAAACTGCAGTTGCAGGCAAGTTACTTGAGGACAAGAAACAAATTAAGTTTAGGGTTGTGGTGACACTATGTCATTACATGTTTTTCATGAGTATTTGGAGTGATTTCGATGAAATATCAAGTCAAAGTGAAGTAAAATGGCCAAGGAATTGCCAAGATTGACCAAGTGAGGATAATAGGAAGAAATGGTGAAAATTGGAGAAATTGGGCACACAAGGATGGAAATCACACTGGAAGATTCGTAGTCATGATGTGCTTATCGTGGTCATGATGATATCATATAACAGTCATAATACAAAGTGGCACAGTTGCGGTGGGTCACGTTTCTGGGCTTTTTTCTGACGCGTTATGACGCGCAGTTTTTGCTATAAATAGGCTTTCCTGGTACAGAATTAAGGGATCTGTGTTTTTTACTCTAAAGTGACGGAAAAGTCCCAAAAAGATGGTTTTGAGAGCATTTGGAGCCATTTAAGACCAAACTCTTCAAGGATTTCACATGCAATCATCTTCTCAACTCTTGGTATTTCATTGTATTACTATGAGTAGCTAAATTACTCTATATTAGGTTTTACCTTATGAACTTCTTTTGAACTTATTGGATTATATGTTTAGTTTTATGTTTTATGAATAATTGAAGTTATATTTTCTATTTAATTATCTTTGTTCTTAATGCTTATTATTTGTGGACGTGTTGATAATATGAACTGAGATGAGTAGGGATTACTGACCATAAACCTATGACTCTAAACTAGGATAATTAATCTACTTTCGCTGGTTGAATATGGATAGGACACCACTAGTAGTGACTTTTGAATTAACGTACCACAATAACGCCTAATTTCAGTTTTGACAACAAATATGGATAGGAAGTCACTAGTAGAAATTAGTGAGTTATACACCAAGAAATTGAGTATAATGGCTTTGTTAATTCACCATAAAAATATAATGACTTTACCATTCATCTAATGCACTAAACTTCAACAAGGGATAAACAAGGGATTCACGGTAAAACCTAGTTGCTTTTCTCGTATTGAATTCATAACAAATTTACTTTTCGTAAAATAACTCGACCCCCCCCCCCCCCCAACCTTTACTTTTTTAATTCGTAGAATTGTAGTTTTGTTAAATAACAATCCCTGTGGATGCAATCTTTATTTTTATTACTTTGACGCTATCGGTAGACTTGTTGAGAAGTCATCAAAGATCTATAAGAAGTAAGAACATATGAAGACAAGGATAAGCATTTTAATAATTTCCCGAAGAAGGTAATTTACCATGTCAACTAAATGGATGAACAAAAATATGCTAAGAAAGAAGATGTTGATTAAGAAGGTGATGGAGAAGAGGAAGTTGAAGGTGAAAAGAATGTTGAAGAGGTTGAACTCCTACAAGAAATAGAGGTTGATGATCGGATGATTCAGAGTAAGAAATTACACCATAAGCGTTGGAACAAATGATAACTAACAAAGAACTGAAGAAAATATGAGCTAAGAAATTAGGAATGGGAAACAAGTACCAGAGCATTGTCATGCCACACAGTTCCACAATATTAACTAAAGACAATTCACAAAAATCCTCTGGCAAGATATATAGTCACAAGAAAATTAAGAGCCCAAGAAAAGAGAGAGCCCAAGAAGACCACGTGAAAATAGCACCCCCTAGTTGATGTGACAGAAGTTGTCACTAGGGGTGACAAACAAGCATGTCTGCCTCATTTAGACTCGCCTCCCAAAAGCCCGCAAAAAAACGGGGCTGGGCGGGACGAACATAGTTGAGGATGCGGGCCTAAAACCTAGGCTCGCCCCGCAAAATAGTGAAGGCAAGGCAGGGAAAGCCCGCAGGTACTGCACCTTTTAAGCCTAATAACGCAAAAGTTTATGTAAATTCTCGTGCCCATAAAAGTCCTCGAAGAAAATGGAGCGGGCGGAGCGGACACATTAGAAGATGAATGCTTAAACCCTTGGCACGTCCCGCACTAAAGTGCGGGCAAAGGAAGAGCTACGTGTCTTCTCCAAAACAGATGACCAAGAAGATGTAAATTATTGTTGTTGTAGAGGAAGAAGTTTGTGTTGCTGAATCAAGGAATCCAGGTGGAAAGGGCACGAAAGCAAAGAAGAGAAAGAAAAATGAAAAGAATGGAACAAGAAAAAGAAGTACGCTTATGACCTAACTGGTATTGATTTTTCAAACAACCAACCTAAATCATGATTAATGTTATTTATTTAAATTTTTTATCATGTTGTGTCGTGTCTGATCCATTTATAACTTTGTACGGTGAGGACAGAATCCTTACTTTAAGTTTGGGGGTATGACACATTTATGTCTTTAAATTAATGTTTTTAATAAAGTAATTGATGTTTAATGTTAATCTTGATTAAAAAAATCGATAAATAAAATTAATAACCAAATTAACTTTTAATCAACATAGTTTCATCAATCATAAAATTTCAAAATATTTGAATTGTTGAAAAATATTAGAAACAAGACCTAAGCTAAAAGGGAAAAGGAAAATTATGCACAATTATAACTTGGTAAGTGATGACATTTGTCATGAGAGAAGAAGTCAGCAAAATAATTAACCTTTTGACTAGTTTTATTTGTTTTAGAATATGAAATAACCTTACTTTAAAATTAATTTTAGGGATGTGAATATTATTAAGAAATGACTAGTTAGTGGAACTAATTTTAACTTATCAACTTCATGTATAATATAAGAGAGATTAATTTTAACTTCTCATCCTCAAGTATAATGCTAAGGAATTTCATTTTAACTTCTCAACCTCAAGTATAATTTTAAAAAGTTTAATTTTAATTTCATGATCTCCTATATCTATTAAAGTTAATTCGAGGATTGTGATACATGTTATATAACAAAAGAAAAATATGTATGAAGTATAGGGAATGAACAATATTATAGGAATTTGACAATTAAACTCGTGCTTTAAAAATTGTGTAACAAGTAAGATTATATTGAAAGAAACTTATGAGTAAATGTCTAAAAAAACATGTTAATAAGTTTACTTGTAAGAAAAATATTGAAATTAATTAAACTAAAATAAGTGCGAATGATTTTATATTATTATAAAGATTGTTTTACAAATCTTACAAACAATTTCTAATAATGATAATCCTAATAGGGAAGATATTGATATCTTTTGAGTGAGTTGCTAAAGAAAAATGAACTCCTCATAAAGAAATCAATTTACCTATTTATAGAAAAGTATCAAGACTACATGCATAACACATGTTTAAAAAACTGTCTTAATTAATCTTAATCTTCCTAAATTTCAAAGGTACGTATTTATATGCCTATAAACTAACGAGTTCTTTGACTTTCGAATTTTGGCTCATCATGCTCCATGTTGTCCGTAAAATTCAAAAACCTTCTTTTTAATCTATATGCTTCGAGGATGATATGTAAGATCATCAAACGTTGTCTTCGAATTCGAAATCACATTTGGTTCTTATTAATCCATAATAACAAACTCACCAGAGATGTTGTTTGGATCTCAAAATTTTAAATTTGTATGTCTTTCAAGAATCTGAATGTCGAGATATCTTAATTTAAAACGTAATATAAATGGTAACAACAAAACCTACACATACACCTTGCTAATTGGAAATCAAAAGTTGAGGTTCATCCTAAGTCTATACCAGCCTTTCTTGAAAGCACCTACAAACATCCATCCACTTGTCACCAAAAATCTTTTACATTCAAATCTCTCCATATCATGTACTTCCCTTTGATGATCTTGTGTTCTTGAATCAACAAAAATAATTCTCGACATAGATGTAATTTCCTTTCTATAATCTTGTATGAAATTAAGTATGAGAGACAAACAATAAAATGTGTGATGATAAACTACACTTTGCTCTTTAATTTCATTTGTCTTGTGGTTTGTCTTTTATATAGTTCATTTTGAGGTTGTAATTTTTAACTACATTCTAGGTAACAAGACCTTAACGATTCATTGGTTGAAAATTAAGATGTTTGTTTTAAAACCGTGGGGGAATTTTGAAAAGTTAATTATGGAAGTTTTTGTTTGTTTGTTGTAGTACTAAACTAAAATGTATATTTAGTGAGTTTGTGTGATTTAGATTATTGGTTAGTATCTATTTTCGGATGGGATGAGAACTAAACCGTGGGGGAACATAACTTATTAGTTAGTTCATTTGAAAGTAACAACCCTAGTATATGCTCGGATATATAATTAGACCAAAGTTTGTTTGGACAAGTGAAATAACTATAGTCTCTTTCTATAAACATTTTATTTATAGTTTATAAAATGTAGTTTATAGTACATACATTAATTGTAATAAGTGTTTGTAGTATATAAGTTTGTTAAACTATTTTTATATATTCTATAAATTATTTTTATAATTTATTTTGAAGAATTTACGAGAATAAATTTAAAAAACTATAAAAAAAATAATTAAATAACTATGCGATCTTTTTAAATTTTAAATATACCAATTTTTCGTTTTTAATCTCTTCTGATAACGTTCGTTGACGAAGGATGGCGTGACACGCCACGTGACATGATAGCGTGACAAAGATGCTGATGTGGCGTGTCATTTGGTAGATTATACCCTTTTATATTATTAAATCAAATAGAGACGGAAAAATTTAAAACTAAGTCTATCACAAAAATTAAAAAACAAAACGAGGATTCATGGTAGAAACTCAAAATTCTTTAAAAAAAAAAAATAGAACTTGTCACTAAAACTAAGACAAAAAGAAGAAGATTCGTGGTAGAAACTATGGAACCGTCACTAAAACCTAGAATCCATCACTAAAACCCATAATCCGCCAATAAAACTCGGGAAAAAAATTAATTCAAATTATGAATATTGAAAATTTTCATTTTACAAATAATTATTTTCAACATTATAACATTTATTTTATTTAAAGTCATAATTACATTGACTAATATATACTTTATTAAATAAAATCAACTATAATTTAAATTTTTTAAATATAACAACGAATGACATAGCCTAACACGTAGAAGATGTGATGTGTACTTCGCGATAAAAATTGGATGACATAGTGCAAAAATTACTACTGACACCATCCCACGAAACACATACATCAACAAATCAAAGCATACTTGTACTTATATATCATGGAGCTCGTTTAAACCTAGCACGAGCTTGAAGATATCTAGTTATTTAATTACAAAATTTATTCATAAACGACTTCTAACTTTTAATAGATTTGTTCTTCTATGTTTATATGTATGTACTAAAATGTACAAAAAGATTAGCTTGCTCAAGAAAGCGATCCCAAGAAGGTTTGTATAAGCTAATTATGTGGAAATTAGTGAAATGATCCTCCTAACCCTAAAGGTTGGGATATTAGTAGCCAAGACTCTAGGTCGAATCAAGATAAGGAAATAGTTTTCCTTCAACTTCCTAACAAGTTCGTGTGGGTAGGGGAGGAACAATTTCTTACTTAATTAGGGGAGCAGTTTCCTCAATACTCTTAACTAAAATTGGCTCTTTCAAAGACATGTCATTGGCCACATACTGAGGCGGTTGACTTGTGATGGACATGGGCTTGGTTCGGGCGACCTAAGTTGTAGTTGGGCAACCTGCGACCCACCTTATCACACACACATGTTATGTCTTATAGCCCTTTCATAACACCTTTGAGCTTATTGAGTTATGAGTTGCTTTTCTTTAAAAGCCCAATTGGGATTTTCCCAATCAACAAACCCTTAAGTACAAGGTCTAAGAAGGGCGAAATGATTAGACAAGGAAGACGACAATCCCTTCCTGGGAAGAGTTGTACATGTGAGTCCATCATGTGAAACTAGTAAAGGTGAGTCCCTCACGCGAGACTTGTAAAGGTGGGACCTTCAAGCGAGACTTGTAAAGGCGATTCCCTTAGGATAGACTTGTAAAGACGAGTCCCTTAAGAGAGACTTGTAAAGGTGAGTCCCTCATACGAGAATTGTAAAGGTTAGCCCCTCAATGAGACTTGTAAAGATAAGTGCCTCAAGTGAAACTTGTAAAGGTGATTCCCTCATGAGAGACTTGTAAAGGCGAGTCCACCCCATCTAACTCTTAGGACTTTTCTTTTATATTATATGTTTTGTTGTCATTTTAAAGGGTTTTTGTAACATCGCCATTCAGAGTTTTTTAATGGTAATATTTATGCCTTTTGTGGTATGTTTATTGATTTCGTGTTATCGTTGTTCTTTAAGTTGGTGAAAACACCTCTCAAGGCTTAGCCTTGATGGATAACAATAATTTTGAGTCCTGACTCGAACAAAATAGACTCTTAGGGAAGTCTTGACTTCTTATCTAAAAATAAGGCATATGAAGGGCAACGTGAATTAAATCCATGAGACTTCAATCTTTTTTTTAAATAAGCGCATCCTTGAGATGAAGGTTAGGGAGCGAGTTTCTCAAGCGTACCCTAGAGGAAGAGTACCTCGAGTAGATCTTGGGGTCAAATCCCTCACATGAATCATTTAATGCTTTAGGTATGTGTACTTTTGTTTTCTATTCATATTTTCTTCATTTGCGGGCCTTTTGTAAGCATGCCCTTCGAGATTTTTCTTTAATAAAAATGTTCACGCCTTTTGGTGATTTGCTTATGACGTTCTTAGCATCGTGACTTTTCTGTTATTCATAATACCTGGGCTTTATTTTGAGAAATGTTCCTTCCTAGGGATTAGGACATGTCTCCTATTGAGGTGAAGATGATTCCTTGTTTGGTGTTAAATGAGTAGCCTAATAAGGTGACAATGATCACTAATAAGGTTCCACAAATATTTCCTAATAAGGCGAGAAGGATCCCAAATAAGGGTATAGAAGTATTGTCAAATAAGGCGACAATGATTCCTTTGTAAGGGTCAAACAATATATTCTGATAAGGCGACAAAGAACCTTTTGTAAACCTCAAATAATATTGTCTGATAAGGAGACAATGATCTTTTTGTAAGGCTCCAGCAGTATTTCCTAATAAGTGGACTAGAATCCCTAGTAACGGTCAGACATTGTTGCTTGATAATGCGACAAGGATCCCTTTGTAAGGGTCTAATAATATTTCCTAATAAGGCGGAAAAAACCCCTTTGTAAGAATCTAACAATATTTCCTGATATGGCGCCAAGGATTCCTGATAAGGGTCCAGCAGTATTGATTGATAAGGCGATAAAGATAATTGATAAGGGTTAAACATCATTATCTTGTGGGGAATTATGATGTTGAAAAATATTTAGGCTTGATTATTGTTGAGTTAATTTAAGTTTTTTCCTCTTTTATAGGTGCTGATAACTAGTTATTTTTGATCGATTTTGTTTCTCCAAAATTTTCTTTAAGTTTGCAGTATAATCAACCTGATGCTCAAAATTAGTATTTGGAACTTTGGGAGGCTGGACATCAACAAGGGTGAGCTCTTCTCTAGTTGTCTCCAAGCTGCTTAAGTAACACTCACAAATTGCTTGTTGATCTCCTCGGACGGTGCCCACTCTGCCATCTATGAATGGGTATTTCAAGGTTAAATATCGGGTGGATACGATCACCCCTAGGGCCTTTATGGCAGGGCGCCCCAGGATGATGTTGTAAGGTAACGTGGTGTCCACAATGAGGTAGCTGACGCTAATGGTTTTCGTGTCAACTCCCTTGCCGCAGGTGGTTTCCTGGGGCATATAACCCATTATTTGCACCCGCTCATCTGATAATCATGTTAGAAAGCTGGTGAACCTCTGGATGTCATCCGAATTTGTTTGTAGCTTCTGGAAGAAATGCCAGAATAGGATATCGGTTGGACTTCCTGGGTCAATCAATATATGCATGATATCCCACTTGTCGTACTGGATGGTGATAACTAAGGGGTCGTTGTCGTGAGGGTCGACGTCCAAGGCATCTTCCTCCGAGAAAAAAAAGGTTGGCTCCAACCTTTCCTATGGTGTGTTCAGGACGAATGGAGGATATGATGTTCACCAAAAACACCTGCCTTGCATATCTTCATCGAGCGACCATTGAAAGGCCTCTCCAAAAAATACCTCAAGCGATGGTGTTCGATATATGGTGTAGGATTTTATTAGTCATCTCCAGAAAGAAAATTTGGGCACCAATATATTGTCTAAAAAGTACACGTGTATGTCTGTTCTATTAGACGAAGGCAATTGATCTAGAAGGGGGGGGGGGGTGAATAGATCACTTCTTTTTTAATGCGAGTCAGCGCTAAAATTTGATTTAAAAATATTTTGCGGAAGCGGCCGAGGATAATTCGTCTACACGAACCGAGTTACTGAGAGGATCAGATATACGTAAGCCAAATGGAACGTTAGGCTCGAAGAGAAAAATAGAATCGCAACTTAACACTTAATCAATTTTTCCAAAAGCACTTAATAAGGAGCAATCTCCAATGAGCAGTAAAAAATTAAACCAAACTTGACAATATGTCAAACACCTTGCACGCGTTCAATTTATCAAGCACTTGGAGTGCATTAAACTCCAAGCCAAACCTTCTATGATAGTTGATGCAGAATTTTCACTTAGCACAATCCAAAAATGATTGTGCAATGGTTTTCAAATTAATTTTCTGCACAAAACTATACCAAAATTTTTATCGATCAATTAAGCGATTACAAGCGTAAACAGTTCAAAATATAAATGAGATAAGGAAAAGGAAACGACACCAGGTTTGTTTAGGCAGTTCCCCTTTCGTCATCGCTTCGGGTACGTCTGCCCCCAATTCTAACACCAGAATTGAGATATCTATAACTTGTTTGCAAATGTTTTTACAAGAGAAAACTTAGCTATCGCACACTCAAGAAACTTCGTTGATGCATATACTTTGTCTTCTCTTCCCTTGATTCGAGTCGAATCAAGTGCCTCAAACTTGTTGGAAGAACCTCCGTTTACCGTTACTAGATTGCAAGAATACACAGGTCTTCAATCACCTTCACTCGGCTGATTCTGATCCACACACAGTTCGATCCTCAAACCTTGTTGCACAATCCTCCTGTTAACGCTACTAGATCGACAAAACCCTCCGTTCTTCGATCACCTTCGCTCGGCTGAATTCAATGCACACAAGATCTGATCTAAAAACCCCCAAATCCAATTGATCTTGGAGAACAAAACCCTAGAGGTTTTATTCAAGAACAAACCCACTGAAACACTCACCCCAAACCAAGATACAACTCTATTATTTGGACGTTATCACTTCATGATGCAGAAAATCAACAAAAATGATTATGTGTATTTGTTGAAAAAGGTGCAAGATGAAGATGAAGGTGATGAGAGAAAAGTTTCAATGTATTTCTTTCACTTGTTCTTGTTGTTATGTAAAAAATGAGGAACCATGTATATATATATATATATATATATATATATATATATATATGATGCAAGAACCAACAGAAAATAATAATAGCATTTTGAACAAAGAGAAAAATAGAAAAATTAGTTACTAACAGCGAGCGATCGACCACTCATTAAAGAGGGTTAGCCTACGCTGACCCGTGGAGCAATCTGCACATGTTGGAAGACCATGTGTTGACCGTTGTAGGGGCTATGCGTAGACGCATGGCTGAGAAAAATGCACAATCACAAATGCCAGTAGCATGCGTCAACCGCAAGGTAGGCGTGCGCTTACCCGAGCGAAATGCACACAATGTCAACCCACCATGAGTCAACCGGTCCTCAGCTTAGGTCGACTCAAGCTTCAAAAACACTCAAAAATTAATTTTTTTGACATGTTTTCATCTATTTAGGCACAGTTTATGCATGCCTAATACTAATACCATGATCACCCACATTTAAGGGATATGCAAGACTCCACCATATGTTTAGACTCATGATTATGCAATGCAGAATTCGAATCCCGACACCAATGAGATGACACCGTCCAAATTACAAACTACTAGCTAGTATACATTTTGACATCATTAAAATAAAGCTCAAATGAGAGACACCTTGCCCTCACATGTTCTCCCTGTAAGGGTGTTGCAAAGTATTTTATGTGGGTTGTTTTATTGTATCCGCAAGGATTGTTCAGATATCTAGATGCTTGTCGTTCAATAGTTTAATGTTCTAAGAGAAAGGTTTTAAAAGAGGTCTTGTTTTGTAACATAAGTTTTTGAAGCAAAGAGTAAACTAGAGAATGGATGTTTTGTTTTAAGAAAAGCATGTCAATATTAGATTTCGTTAACCCCTTTCATACACATCTGATTAATCAAGCATGTGAACTTAGTTTCAATAAATACAATCGCGTATCCTAGCGAATCCATTTATTTTTAAAGTGGCTCCGTGGGTAATATTGTTTTAATCGCTAGATGATTTCTCAAAATAACAATCGAAACAATAAACATAAAGATCGATACAAAGCAAATATTAACTTTCAAATCTGTGTCTAGAGTTTAGTGGTTAATAGATGAAGAAATTAGATCAAGACTTGGAAAATCTATGTCTGGAGTGATTCAAACCATAAATACAACATTAAAAGCAAAGATCTTCATCATCTATTGATCATAAACCGTGTTCACATACAAAAGATCAAAATAAATACATAATAGAAAGGTTAAGTACCTCTAATCTTGACACAAAAGTGTTTAACTACCCATCACCATGGTAGCTTGATCAGCAAATAGAAACAAAAGCTTTGCTAGCATCAAAGTCGAAGAATCGAGGATTGATGCTCCAAAGATTTGATTCCCACTTCTTCTTGAGTTTCTAAGCTTTTTTAACCTAAAAACCTTTCTAACCTCTAAAAATCGGAAAATGTAAAAGTTTTTCAAAATATCTTCTAAGGAAGATATTTATACAAAGTGGAAAAAGTAGCAGTAAGTGGCACCGCGCTAAGCGCCATTAGGAGCGTGCTAAGCGCGATCAGCAAAATAGAGGCAGAAACCCAAAAGCGCACTAAGCGTGGTTAGAGGCCGCTTAGCGCGGTTGAAGACCATTAGCTACTTCCTCAATAGTGAAAATGCGCTAGAACCGCGCTGAAAAGTGCGCTAAGTGCATTTTACCGACACGATCGTCTCGAAAATGATCTTTTAGGCCTTCTTTCCTTCACCATAGGTTCCTATCATTACATATCAGCAAGAAGACCTGTCAAAAAGCATCAAAATGATCATAATTCACAATATTTACAATAAAATCGGAAACTTGCATATTTACACTAAAACTTATAGATTTACTACTAAAATATCAAGGAAACCATTGGAAAGGGCCACAAAATACCATCAAATGTATGCACCATTTGGCCCTTAACAACTCTTCCCAACTTATTATTTTGTTTGTCCTCAAACAAAAGTGTCTCAAACAAAAACGAACCCGAAAACCCGCACAAGAAATCAAAATCAACAAAATAGAACAACAACAATTTCATGGTTCAAAAATTAGAAGTACAAACAAGATAACTTACCAAACTCCAAATAAATCACGGAGATGAAACTATTAATAAGTGCAAAACACAAATCAAAACATCTTGAGTAATACAATTCAACATGAATCACACCTAAGCACACATTCATCATTGGATGAGAACAATATGTGGTTTTATGACTCACCTAACAATCCTGCAAACATCCGGAACGAATTACGCATTCAACAAACAACATGCAATAATGAGTGAAAAAGAAGGAATCACAAGGACTTCAAGGGTTGTAATTTGGCTTGGCTACAAGGAAGGGTCATTTATCAAAGTAATTGAAACAAAAATGCCTATTCCTAAGAGAGCATTCAATTTTCACAATCATACACACTTCAAGACTTTAACCTTCTTGTTTTCTTTTCTTTGAGGCATAATTACAACTTTGAGCTTTTTGTTGGCAATTCATGCCCAATTTCTTTTCTTTTTCATTTGTTTCTTTTTTTTCAAGCTCTTTCAATAACCACTTTATTTTTCATGTTGTCTCAATCTACCTTTTTCTCCCCAACTTTGAACACAACCAAAACATGATATTAAGAATGCTCTCACACATCTAAGGCAAGGAACACAAAAGCAACCATACTTAAGGTTGAGGTTCAAAAGTTTCACAACAAAAATTCAAGATCCATTTCAAAATTCACTTATTTTTCATGTACAATATTTACACGATTCAATTATTCACACGGATCTTAATACAAAGGCTCAATGGGGTTATCAAATACTCGCTCAGTCACAAGGTAGATTGATAATTCTTATTTGATCAAGTGGTTTTTCTCAAGATACACAAAAATTGCCTTGATCTTTTTCTTTCTTTTCCACAAATTAATACACATGCATGATTTCAACATAATAAGAACGAGTTAAACAAGAATGTCGGTATCCCGCATATATTATACAATGAAAGCTTCCTCACAAAGGCAATGTTCTAAATGATTCATAATTGAAAAAGTATTTCAAAAGAAGTAATGACTACAAGTTTTACACCCATCGCAAGTTTCATATCCATGCTTAGTTTAGAAAGCGATAAAAATGTACCTTGCACGACACCTTTACTCAATCATATCATTACCACTCAATTGCCCATTGATTCATCAATCTTGGCATTAGTCGCAAGGTTCCTTCAAGTTTTCAACTTAGGAACAACACAAAATCAAAAAAATTTCTACCAAAACTACAATTGTAAAAAATATTCCATATACTAAAACATATTATCATAAAGGCAAAATTTGCGACACCCATAACAATGGTGCCACAACATATGTTTCTCATCCTTCCAAGGATGGTACAAAATGATCCAAAGTATAATAAAAACGGAACAACTACATCCTGAAAAATTCAAACATAAATATAATATAAAGTAAACAAAAGATAAGAGAAACCCAAGATCAACTAATCAGAACCGGCCTCTGAGCTTAGCTCCCAAAAACTCTCCCCGCTATCATCATCATCGTCATCCACCGCAGCCTCAACATCCTCCGCATCATCCCTAGTAACATTGTCCCTAGCATCTTCTGGTTAGGGCACCTGAGTACTCTAAGGAGGAACCTGCCCCCTCGGGAAATGAAAAGGCATGTCTCCAGGCCAAGCTATATAAGCGGCAAACTCGTCTTGCAACGGGAACGAATGCTCAACTTGTGGTTCACGCACCTGCAAATACAAAGCTTACATGGATGAGTGTAAAAAATTAAAGGCCCTCTAATGAGCCATATGCATATCCCACGTGTACATGCACGCGACACACTCATCAAATGCCTGATCATCGGGTAGGACTCCTTCATGCTGCTGTGGTGGCTGATCTGGGTGTACTGGTGGTGGTGGTGGTGGTTGGTCAACTCTCGACATACAGTGACTTTGGATCCATGTGTCTGTCACTACATGTTGAATGCAGAATAGCAGCAAGCAAGCAAAAATATTTATTTTCGGAAGAATTCTCTCCGGGATTTATGTCGTGTCCACAGAGATCGGGTCGAGGGAAAGAATGCCGTTCGACAATCTCTCGCGTTTATGAGTTTGGTTTTGAATGGTTTCAAACAAGAAAACAGAAAAGTAAATATTAAAACATAAACAGAAATCATTCTTCAGAGAGAAGAACTCGTCCGGCAATGCATACAAATCACTCCTCACAAACTTAAACTTACCGACCAGCTATACTCAACCTACAATACTCCTCAATATCACCCAGCATCGCTCACAACACAGGTTATGTCTAACGCAAAGTTGAGATAACAACCGTGTCACTCTCTTCGTCACTCTCGCGAGCGAAGCCTCGAAACACGGAAGGCATTAAGCTTCGATGCCTATCGAAGATTGTTAGCTCCTAAATCTATCTCTAGAGTCCAGAAACTAACAGACAATCATCCCTAATCAACGTTCGTGAAGGTTATGTCTAACGCAACCCAAACCCCGCGCATAATCCAAAAATCAGATACAATCACCAATAGAGATTTGTAAAGCAAGTTTTATACAACGCCATGGGTGACAAATATACATGAGTTTACAGCAAATACATATACACAACCCAACCATAAAGAAAAACACAAGGAAAAAGAGAAATGAACCAAATATCTCGCGGATTGTCAAAGCCGATTGACGATCAATCCACCCTGCTTCATCCGTATGTATGCTCCATAGTTGTTTTCTAAGCAAATCTACCAAAGAATAAAGTTTGATGGAAGTGGGATCAAGAAACCCCAAAAACCATAACATAAAAAGTGACTGAAATGAATTATATACATTGCAAATTCTGCACTGCTCGCTAGGCGAACATATCATTTGCTAGGCGAATGCACGAAAATGGCACTTAAAGTGCCTCTGAATAGTTAAACCGCCTCTTGCTTTCTTCAGAAGTTCGCTAAGTGAACGTTTTATTCGCCTAGCGAATGCTCGCCAGGACGTTCGCGAAGCGAACATTGGTCTTTTTCTCCTCTGCCTCTTTCTGGCCTCCTTCGCTGGGACCTTCTCCAGCCTTCGCCCAGCGAACATTCGCTGTCACACTCGCTAGGCGAACATGACAGAAAAACAACCCCTTATTTGACCACAACTTTTGCACCGTAGCTCCGATTTACGCACAGTCGGAAGCGCTGGAAAGCTTATTAAATGCTATACAATAATATGGCACGATGGCCTTTATTAGTTACCTACAAAAATGAGACAAAATCAATTAAACTCAACGGTATTTACAAGAAAACGCAATATACACACGAAAACGTAACGTAAATGTATTTACACATAAAGTGGGGTTTATTCAACCAATTTTAACACAAAGTAACGATAAGTGCAACAAAACTTATTTACACAAATAGGTACAATTTGCACTTATCACTACACCCTTTATGGTCTTGTGGACCACACCCAAGATTGGAACACCAGCTCGGGCACACAGGCCCATAATAAGTCCCGAAAATACCAAAATTGTAAGGACCTTAGTACCCAAGCAGTGTCCGCTAGTAGCTGTGGCTCGAATCTCATCAGAAATAATCCTAGCAACGACAACCTGTCTATCCTCCAAAATATAGTAAAGCATACACGCAATATCAACCGGGATGGAGGAGGTATGACTCCTTGGCCTTATGTTATGTAGGACAAGGGTCATTAGAATCTGAGTTGTGGTGTTCATGTCTCCTCTTTTCAATATCTTTGGCCTCCCCGCCACATTCAGCTCAAATCCTCAACCTGGATGTGCCAAGGCCAAGCACACATTCTCTAAATTCCAGTTTTTTCTAGCCACCCTCTTGTAGTAAGAGCACTGTTCACCTTCAGCCAAAACCAATGGGCTGCCCAGATACTCATTGATTGCATCCCTAGAGAATGAAACATGTCTCCCACTCTCCCTCTCACATAAGTCATAAAAGTGTACATCTGACCCTCCGTAGGAATGGCGTTCGTATAAAACTCATGCACTAACTCATAGTTGAGCTGGGTTGGCGGAGTTAGGAGGGCTTGCCAACCATGTGACTCTATTATGTTCTGACAGCCGTGAAAATCCCCTTGAGGGTTAATTCAGAAAATCCGCTCAGTCCAAATACTTCTTTTGGTCAGCTCAAGGTGTCGACCCTGCTGCTCAGCCCCCAAAAATATGTGTGCATCATACTTAGTAGGCGGTTGCCTTTGCTGCGACTATTGTCCAGCACTAAAACGGGCACACTTAAGAGCCATCTGCAACCAAGAAAAATAGACCAAACAACACCAAACAAGTTAAACAACCAGCTAGAAAATTCAAGAAAAATCATATGAAACCACAGGTCAACACGAAACAGTCCAACAGTCGACAAAAAAATAAAAATTGAGGATTTTGATCTCAGGGGGCGCGGCTAGAGCGCGCTTAGTGCTGTTAGTCATGCAAGCAAAAATTACTCTGCAGCCAACCTGCCCTAAACACAAATATCCTACACAAAAATCACCAAACAACAACATACCCAAACACATTTCAACAGAAAACATCAGAAATACAAAAATAATCTGAACAAGGCAAGAGGGGCGCATTTAGCCAGCTCATAGCGCGCTAAGCGCGCCTGTGATAACAAGCATAAATTATGCCTCTGCCACTAATTTTGAGCTGCACAACCAACATCTAATTCACCCAATCTGAACCCTAACACATGTATTATTAAACTAACATAGAGAAACAATAAACAACAAGCAAACCTACTTTGTAACTTAACCCTGACACTGGTCACAAAGGGTCATAACCTATTCTACCAAGACCAACCTTAAAAAATCAAATTCAACAAAGCCCCACAAAACCTTAACAACATACACTTTAATTTAACAAAATGAAAAGCATTTAGCAAACCTGAACTTAGGAAATGAGTGAATGTGAGCTTGAAGAACAGGTGGTGAATCTTTGAGAGAATGAAGTTCAAGCACAAGGGTGAAGTAGTTGTGAGAGGAAAAAAAAATGAGGGAATGAGGATTTTTAGCTTTTTGCCTTTTAAAAATGAACAGACCCACTCAGGGCCACTTCCCTTTTTCCACTCAGGCCCACACTTGATTGGGCATGTTCACGTGACTGCGCTAAACGGCCTTAGCAGTGCGCTAAGTGCGCTTAGTGAAACATAGCCACTGAAGTTTAGCTCCAAGCTGTGCTCTCCCGACTTTTTGTATGCCGATTAAATTCAAAACAAAAAAAAATATAGTAAATACTTACAATGTTGGGGTGCCTCCCAACATGCGCTTTGTTTAACGTCGTTTGAGCTAGACAGTCCAATGCAACCTCACAGATTGCAAGAAAATAAGCCAAAACGAACGGGCTGAACTTCCCAACTCAAAAGTCTTCATCCATTTTCATGACCATTTTTCCTTCCAATTTTCTTCAAGAATGAAAAGTCCCAACACAACTTCATCATTGCTACTTTCGCGTCTTCATCCTTCTTTTTCCTTAATGCAACTCTTGCATCTTCTTTTTCCTCATAATAGCCATCTTCCAATAGACTTAAATACATCACTCTATTGAAAAGTGTGAAACACACTTCTTCCTCACTAGTTCTCACCTTCATGATCCCCTCATCAACATCGACCAACATTTTTGCGGTTTTCATGAAGGGTCTTCCAAGGATGATCAGAGTATCCTCGTCTTCTTCCATATCCATGACTACGAAATCAACTGGAAATACAAATTTATGCACTTTCAATAACACGTCCTCAACAATACCATGAGGACGAGTCATTGACTTGTCCGCAAGTTGTAATGTTATGTTGGTTGATTTCAACTCCATGTTCTCGAGTCTTTTGACCACGGACAAAGGAATCAAATTTATGCTAGCACCCATATCGATTAAAGCTTTGCATTTAAATTCATTACCTATAGTGATAGGTAGAGCTACTCTTCCCAGATCTCCTTCCTTTAGCAGAAGTATACTTTGAACAACAACGCTATAATTTGCATTCAATGTAATGGTTTCCTTGTCCGTATACCTTGTTAGGTCTTTGATTGGCTACATTTTGGCTAAAACAAGTTTACAACAAGATGTTGGGTAAGATGTCCTGACATGGTTGATTAGACATCAGTACAGATGTGGTTATAATACTTGGCAAGATGTTGAGTAAGATGTTGAAGCATCATTATAAACTGTCATGACAGTATTACTGTCATGACAGATGTCATGACATCTTGGTCTAGTATAGCAGGTACTGCTGTTATGTGTTTCAGACAGATGTCAAAGACAGATGTCATGACATCTTAGTATGGTACATCAGGTGTTGCTGTTTTATATCTCTTGACAAATTTGTTTTGCTTTGATGAGAATATTTTGGATATGTCTCATCATTATATGCAGGTCAAGGAGATTTATTAGGAACAAAGTGCATATTTAATTGGATTTTATAAAAAGGATCTTGGAGACTTTTTAAGAAACTATTTGGAGATTTGTTCCTATTTTTGTAGAAAAGATCTTGCAGCTGAATTAAAACGTGAAGATTAGACCTGATTGAAGAGTCCAAGCCCATATTGCAAGAGTCTATAAATAAGGACTTGCTAGACCTAAAATAAATAACACACACAATAATAAGCCGTCAGTGCAACATAAGGGTTTAAGGTTTTGAGAGTCTCTTGTGTAGTTTGTAAGTCACCCATGTATCTTTTGATATTATGTTGTCGACATAGGTTGTTGTAAAATTGCTCTCACTCAAAGCTTTAAAGCAAGAGTTGAGTATTGTTCTTGGTTGAAGCTTTTAAGAAAAACTGAGTATTGTTGTTAGTCAAGGATGATTGACTGAACTTTATACTGGAAGGGGTGTCTTTCAATAGGGATAATACAGTTATGAGGTATTAATTGTTAGATAATCACAGGTTGTAATTTAGGGAGTGAGATGGATTTCTCTTATCAATTAGATGTGACTTCTAATGATAAAGTCTTCATTGGGTAGTGATAGGTTAGCGTGGGTGCTTTCTGTAAACCTGAGGTTGTTTACATAAAACTATACTACTGATAGTAAATTCTTCTTCCTGGATTGGTATCCCCCAGATGTAGGTGAGTTGCACTGAACTGGGTCATCATATTTTGTGTTGTTTATCATTCTGCAATTTATAGTTCAGTCTTGATTAACATGTTGGATCAGATGTCGTAACATCTGTGTTGTTGCAGTTATGATATTCAAAGTATCAGTCAGCTGTTTTGTTCTTTGTTTAAATGTTTATGCAAACCAATGTCTTGACATGTGTTAGGACATCTGTTGTCTGCTATGCCAGAATTTCAATTGGTATCAGAGCAGGCATCCTGTCTATTTCTGGATGAGATCTTTGGGAGATACTTTCTGGCGTTTAAACAAGGAGGAGTTTTGAAGATCAGATCAATCAACTCAGACATACTCAAGGGTATTAATGGATGGGATGGATGTTCTAGATCTAAGGTAACAACCCGGCGGTTGTTCATGTTGCTGAGGAGGTTCTACAACAACCATAGGAGAAGTAGTTAGTTCTTCTGTTGAGGTGTCTTATAAGATATTCTAACATCTTATTAGGGTAAACAGAAATTTTCCTTGGTGGTTCCGCTGCATATGTTTCTGATGGAAGAGCTTTGGAATTATGGTATTCTGGACTTGTTGCTGAAGACAGATGGTGGAAGATCTCAATCGTCGGCCTCTATATGTGAAGATATCTGCATCTTTTTATTCCAAAGTCGGGAGCGATGAAATGGAAAGAGTGGTTGGAAGATGTCTGTTATGGTGACTTGGTACTTGGAAGCTTGGTTCCATGGTGCAGTTTGAAGTCAGTTGAAGAGGAGAGGAGTTGAGTTTAGGTTTATCAAGTTCTTGCTCTGTGAGTTTGATAAATTATTGATCGGCTAGGTTGTCAAAGAAACTTGAGAATTCTCTCAAGTCTACTCATAAAGGTGTCTCAGTCGTGAATCTGGAGTCTTCTAGTTATTCTTCTGACTAGAAGGTGTTTCTATGAAACATAAACCTGAAGAAAGTGGAGGTGATTTATTTTCACCATCCAAAACAGCAAGGAAGGATTCATCTCTCCTAATCATAAGGGAGGATCCAATCTATATGGAGTTTTTAGAACTGTTGAGGTAAATAGGGTTCGTTTAGAGAGAATCTTAATTACTTGAGTCAAGGGTGGCAGCCTTGGTATCTCAACAATTTGTTGTCAAAGAAGATACTTGCAAAAGATTGAATACTTGACAAGTGTTCATGAAGTAATCTGGTGGAGTGTGGCTTCAACAGTGAAACCGGATTAATGAACAAGGATTTAATATCAATTGCTATTTGTGTTACTCACAAGTATTTAATTGATTATTCTTGTATGTGAAGATCAAGATTGCTGATGTTCAACACGATGTTGGAACATCTCTTCACCTGGTTTGTGCAGAATCATGAGAGGGGTACTGCATAAGCTTTTGGTTATATTTATCTTAGGTGGTGACCTAAGAGTCTGCTTTAGTTGGTGTGGCAGAAGCATCTGATCTCTGGATAGTTTCCTGGCAAGAAACTGGTCTAGACAATGGTGATGTGGAAGACGAAGAAGAAGACATCATAATCTTGATGGATGGTTCTTGGATCAGTTTATTTCTGATCTAAGAATATTGAAGTGCAGCAGGTGTGTTCAAGTTGTTACTAGAAGCATCTGGCGTTTATCTGGAAAGTGTCCTGGCAAGAGACTTGTCCAGAATGGAGTGCTGGTGGTAGCACAACTTGGCTCAGTTTATTTCTGATCTAGGTACTTAGGAGCATGGGATCTTGCTCATTTTGAAGGTCAAGGTTAAGTGACAGTTATCTCTGACTTTCTACAGACTGCTCTACTAAGGAAAGTTGCATTCTTTGGTATGACTATGGTGTAGTCTAGGACTACTTTATCTTCTGAAGATTCAGACGTGGCAGGTGTGAAGTCTTTGAAGTTTCAAAGCAGTTACATCAAGGTGTGAGCTTGTATGGAATATCTGTGATAAGTCTAAGCAGGATGGAGGTTGTTTACTCAAACTTGGTTGTTGAATCAAGTCTATGAGAGCATGGAACTCTTGTTCTATTAAAGGGATGAGGTTCTTCTAAGTGGCAGAAGGAGGAGCTGAATTCAGCAGCTGGATATCGTATCAGAATGTTCTGACATCTAGCTTAACATCAAAATCTCAGCTGGTGATGTGGCACATCAGCTTAAGATAAGGTGATCTACAGGAGAATGGAAGTTATGGATGCTTCAAAAAGGCCTATCTCATGCAGTTTGTGGGAGCTGAGGATGGAGTAGATGTTACATGTCTAGAGGCTTGCTGGATCCAAGATGGAGCGAGTAGTTCATGTAACTTGAAGATTAGATTTCATTGGTGGATCAATGTATCTTGTGGGAGTTCTGAAGAAGAGTGAGATCAATCAAAAGGTGGCATTTGGTTAGTTTCATAGTGTGCATTCAGGCAGGGTGCTTGGAACTAATTACTCTTGGGCAGAAGGGTAGTTGGCTCAAAACGTAAGGAGGATCTGGTTCATCTTGGAGCTTGTGGTATAAGTTCTACGTTAAGGATGGAAGCATGCCTTCTTTTGGTGGATGAGAGTTTATTTCTCTCTTTGGTTTATGGAGTTCTTATTGATCAAGCTGGTGGCATAGTGTTGTTTGAAGATCTTCAGTTAGAGTACTATGCAGATAGTAAGTCCAGTGGTGGAGCATATCAAGAACCATGTTGGTTGGTGTTTGTAATATATGAAGAATGTCCTAACTAATGTTAGAAAATTTTATGGGTTGGTTATCCTTGGAGTAGGATACTAAGTTCTTAGTGTAGAACTTGACACTCACATCTTGTCTAAGAAGTATTTATCTTATCATACAAGAGAATGATGGGTAACAGATTGTCTTGGAAGTCTGATGTGAATGGGATATGCTAGAAGTAGATCAGTTTGGTGCTTATGGAGCAAATGGGCTGAAAATTTCTGAAGCATGTGTTTGATGTCCTTCAAGTGTGAAGAACATCTGGACGAGCTAGCAAACTGAGGGGCCCTGTGTGTCTCTTTGAGGAATGTGAAGCATTCAGATTTAATTGGGTTGTATCTCAGGGAACAAGGAGATCTATACATGAGAATTCATGAGGAATTCGTGTGGTGTATGGATGGTTTTCTGGACGAGAGGGATCAATTGAGCTTTGGTATCAATCCAAGAGTTTGTTGGTTATGGTACAAGGATGCGTTCTTGGTACTCTCACTATATAATCATGAAGTTGTCATGGGATATCATGTGGTGATTTTGGGCGTTTCTTGCTGAAGAATCACCTGTTAAGAAAGATAGGGGAGAAGTTCTGTCTGTTAAATGTACTGGTGTGGTACATGGTTTGCTTGAGGGTCAAGCATTAGGTGAATTCGTTCAGCAGGTGTGTTGAACAGAGGGTGCGCTCTTGAAGACATGAAGATGCGTCTTATGTTTTCCCTTCATTTAGGGTGTTCTACTTACAAAGGAGCATTGGTTCTAAATGCAGGGAGTGTGGTATTTGTGGTTGCTTGCTGTATGCAACTACTTAGGGGGAGCATGATAGTTTGTCATGCTTGTGTTGCTGCTGCTTCTGTTGTTCCGCTGCATGTATTCTGATGTGTGGGGGTTTTCCCTTGAGGGGGATGACTAATTGTGTATGACAGAGGGAGTACTGCTACTGACTTGCTTGCTTTTGGTTGATTGCCTTTAAATGCATAGTTGCTTGGTTTGGCATTTTAGGACTAAAAAGGGGGGAAGTAAGTAGTAACAGTGTTCTTGGTTGTTTCCATAAGGGGGAGCTGGATGTGTTATCCAAAGGTTATTTTAACCAAAATTCGCCAAAAGGGGAGATTGTTAGGTCTTTGATTGACTACATTTTGGCTAAAACAAGTTTACAGCAAGATGTTGGGTAAGATGTCCTGACATGGTTGATTGGACATCAATACAGATGTGGTTATAATACTTGGCAAGATGTTGAGTAAGATTTTGAATCATCTTCATCAACTGTCATGACAGTATTATTGTCATGACAGATGTCATGACATCTTGGTCTAGTACAATAGATACTGCTGTTATGTGTTTCAGACAGATGTCGAAGACAGATGTCATGATATTTTAGTTTGGTACAACAGGTGTTGCAGCTGTATATCTCTTGACAGATTTGTTTTGCTTTGATAAGAATATTTTGGATATGTCTCATCATTATACGCAGGTCAAGGAGATTTATTAGGAATAAAGTGCCGATTTAATTGGATTTCATAAAAAGGATCTTGGAGACTTTTTAGGAAACTATTTGGATATTTGTTCTTATTTTTGTGGAGAAGATCTTGCAGCTGAATTTATAAAATGTGAAGAGTGGACCTGATTGAAGAGTCCAAGCCCATATTGCAAGAGTCTATAAATAAGGACTTGCTAGACCTAAAATAAATAACACACACAACAACAAGTTGTCGGTGCAACATAAGTGTTTAAGGTTTTGAGAGTCTCTTGTGTAGTTTGTAAGTCACCTATGTATCTTTTGATACTATGTGATCGACATAGGTTGTTGTAAAATTGCTCTCACTCGAAGCTTTGAAGCAAGAGTTGTGTATTGTTCTTGGTTGAAGCTTTTAAGCAAAACTGGGTATTGTTGTTAGTCAAGGATGCTTGACTGAACTTTGTATTGGAAGGGGTGTCTTTCAATAGGGATGATACAGTTATGAGGTATTAACTGTTAAATAATCACAGGTTGTGATTTAGGGAGTGAGATGGGTTTGTCTTATCAATTAGACGTGACTTCTAATGATAAAGTCTTCATTAGGTAGTGATAGATTAATGTGGGTGCTTTCTGTAAACCTGAGATTGTTTACATAAAACTATACTACTGATAGTGAATTCTTCTTCCTGGATTGGTATCCCCCAGATGTAGGTGAGTTGCACAGAACTGGGTCATCATATTCTGTGTTGTTTATCATTCTGCAATTTACAGTTCAGTCTTGATTAACATGTTGGATCAGATGTCGTAACATCTATGTTGTTGCAGTTCTGATATTCAAAATATTAGTCTGTTGTTTTGTTCTTTGTTTAAATGTTTATGCAGAACAATGTCTTGACATGTGTTAGGACATCTGTTGTCTTCTATGCCAGAATTTCATACCTCTTCTTTTTTGTAAGTATGTCTTTCATGAATTTTGCATACTTTGGCATTTGTTCTAGAGCCTCGCAAAATGGAACGGTGATTTGAAATTGGCTAAATATATCCAAGAATCGGGCATAATACTTCCCATTGTCTTTTTTAGTTGGAACATTGGGATATGGCAATATTTTAGATGAAATGTCACCCACATGCTCATTTACTTGTTTATTCTTCTTTTTCTTCTTTCCTTTGAAATTATTTTCAACTAACTCTCCCTCAACATTTTTTCTACTTCACTCTCATCAATTTATTTTTCTTTTTCAACTACTCCCTCTTTCTTCACAACATTTTTTTCAATGCCTCTACCAATCTCTCCACCACTTCTAGTAAATATAGGCTTGCAATGCTCCTTGGGATTAACTTGTGTGTTAGCCAGAAATGGACCGTTGGGTTGTTCGGCTAATTGCTTAGACAATTGCCCAATTTGAGTCTTAAGATTCCGAATAGAAGCATCGGTGTTCTTTTGGTTAGAAATTGACATTTGCATAAGTTGGGTGAATGTGTCCTCCAACTTTGAATTTCCACTTGGAGCTTGCGGAGGTTGACTATAGTTTTGATATTGTTGTTGATGATTAAAAGTTCCAGGATCTTGAGGCCTTCATTGTTGTTGATAACCTTGATTATCTCTTTGTTGGTAACCTTGGTTGCCTTGTTGGTAAGGTGGTCGAGGTTAATACCCTTGGTTTTGATTTCCTGCATAGTTTGCCTCTTCAACCACCGGAGGACAATACTCGGTAGGGAGATCTCCTTTACAGATCTCACAACTTGCCACTTGTTTGTTGTTGTTGGGAATTTCTTGCATTTCTTGTATTTGTTGTGGAAGTTTTGACATTTGTTGAGTCAACACTCTACTTGTTGTGAAAGAAATTTGTTTTGGGCAAGAATCACTTCATTTGTTCCCAACTCCATCATGCCCAGTTTCCGTTGAGGTGTACCACAATTGTGATTTCCTTGGCGATCATTGAGTGCCATCCTATTAATAATAGCAATTGCGTCTTTGGCGCTCTTGGACATTAACGATCCACCTGAAGTAGCATCCAACAAAGTCTTGTGGACCGACTGGAGTCCATCTCGGAAGAAGTGCACTAGAGTTAATTCGTCAAAAACATGGCCTTTGCATTTTCGTAACATGGATTTGAACCTCTCCCAAGCTTTATTAAGAGATTTATTTCCACTTTGAGCAAACACCAAAATTGTCATTTTTGCTTCCATGAATTGATTGTGTGGAAAGAATCGTTCAAGGAACTTTTCTTCCAACAAATTCCATTCCGTCATTACCAAAGTGGATTAATAAAGATACCATTCCTTGGCCTTCTCGATTAAGGAATGCGGAAATAGTCTCTTGAACAAGGATTCTTCTTCAGCTTCTGGCGCTCCCATTGCACCCGCAATTTCATAGAATTTTGTGAGATGAGTGAAAGGATCCTCATGATCCATACTGGTAAAAGGATTTTGATATAGAAGCGCAAGAATTCTAATTTTCATCTCCGAATGCCTCCCATTGTGGGCATTATGTAGCGCGATTTTTGTGGTCCTGAGTCACGATCACTTGGGTACTACAGTTCGATTCATTTTTTATCCTATTGAGCTGATTAAGGAAGGGAAATAGATGTCTCCAATTAACCCTGCTTGCATACTGAGTTTGAACAGCGGTCTGTTAGGTTATAGATGCTATGTGGAGGTAAGGCCCAATCTCCGGTTATTTTTCTGAGAACACAGGGTCTAGACTATTTGTGAGGTTTTTGGTAATGTGTTTAGATCTGATGCTTTTGGGTTGATTTGGTGGAGATACTGGATTTTGGGTTTTTTTGATTAGTATGCTCGCTAAGATTTTTTCAATCTTATGCCTACGTATTCCCGTTTGATGAAATAGGGAAATCAGAGCGATCGTAGTTCCTCCTATTCTATGGGAGGAAAAAGGTGTTTTGGTGTCTTGTTTAAAGGCCAAGACGTGAAGCTAAAGGGAGTATATGTATCTTGTTCAAAGCCCAAGATATTAAGCTAAAGGTGGTTTGTACCTTGTTCAAAGCCCAAGATGTGAAGCTGAAGGGTCTTGGCTGAGAGAGAATTTTTCATCTCTAAAGAGGAGTTGTTGATGTTTGTATGCTCTGACCAAGGCGCAGGTTTTATGCTAAAAGGTTGATTGACTCAACTGGGGTTTTCTTTATACAAAGCCTAAGAGGAGGCTAGGGACCCAACAAGAGGGTGTTTTTATATGTCTTGTACGAAGCCCAAGACAGAGGCTAAAGAGGTTTGACTCAACAAGAGAGTCTTTTATACTCAACAAGAGAGTGTTTTTCTATCTCGTACGAAGCCCGAGATGGAGGCTAAAAGTGGTTGACTCAACAAGATAGTCTTTTATACTCAACAAGAGAGTGATTTCTATCTCGTACAAAGCCCGAGATTGAGGCCAAAAGTGTTTGACTCAATAAGAGAGTCTTTTATACTCAACAAGAGAGTGTGGGGAGAATCATTGTACAAAGCCCAAGAGGAGGCTAGCTGTACTGGTGACTGTTTCAGTTTAATGACAGGTCCAGTATGTTGGATAAAAGAGAAAATCAGTTCTTATAAAGGGACTAATTAAAGGTAAGGTTGTACTTTGGTACTGATCAGAGGATCAGGGTCATTTCCTGTTCTTTAAGGAAATGGGAAATCCAAAGGGTATTAAGACTGTCCAAGTCTACTGGTGTTTTGAGAAATCGATTCTCAGATAAGTGAATGATCTTTGTATGATGCCCAAGAGAAGGCTGGTATGTTAAGGGATGAAGGTCAACCCATTAACTGGTCTGACACTTGACTCAGAAAGACAGCTCTAGCAAATTGATGACTAGGTTATGTTCCTATACCTGTAGAGGTCTCTAGGTCCTTGTACTAAGCCCAAGAGAAGGCATGAGAGCTTTTAAGAAGTCGAAGGGTCCTTGTACAACACCCAAGAGGAGGCGGGGATGCTTTTAGGAAGCCCGTGGGTCCCCAAAACCCGAGAAGTTCAAGACATGCTATTCACCGAGAATAGATCAAGCAAGGAAAGTCCGAGAATTTGGGAGAAACTCAAGAGATACCATTCACGGAGAAAAGATCATCTCTAGGGAGTTAGAGTTTCTTTGACAATTTCTAAGGGTGACAGTCTGAGAAAGGGTTCACAGAGAATACTGCCTTTCACGTATACATATTGTTTAGCCCCAAGAGGAGGGAAGACTGTATCTGGTAATCCTATGAGGATCTAGTTTTGTTTGTATTTAAGAGTGACCAACAGGCTTTACCTAGTTCTAGACGTAGTTGCCGGGGAAAACTCTAAATAACTATACTAGTATTACACAGTTGATATTTGACAAGTATATAAAAGTTTGTGAAAGAAGACTTACAGTGAGCAGCCCCACAATACAGTTATATATATAGGAAATCGGATAAAGAAAACGGGTAAACACTTACTCGGTTGTAGAGCTTCCATGCTGTTTTGTTAGTTGTTCAACAAAGAAAGCTTTGATAATAATATTATATTCAAAATCAAAGGAGAAAGTGCTTTGAAAAGATTGTTGGGGCTTACAGCTCAAGGAGAGACCCAAGGTTTTATCAGTGATTGTACTGTTGTTTTGAATTTGTACATGGACTTATACAAGTGACTGAGGTCCAAAAAAGGTTTTCTGTACAAAGGGATGGGTCTTACACTCTCTCAAGAGGCCCAAAGGTGTTTAAAGAAAAGGAATGAGGCTTATAACACGAGGGTAGGCCCAGATGGTTTTGATTGGCGATCGTGTCGAGGTTTCTTTAACGTACTGGGTCTTATACAATGCATTGAGGCCCAAAAAGGTTTTCAAAAAGGGTTGGGTCTTACACTCTATTAGACGCCCAAAGAAATTTAAAGAAAAGAAATGGGGCTTATAACACGAGGGTAGGCCCAGGTAATTTGATTTTTGAACTGGCGATCGCGCCGAGATTTTCTTTTAACGCATAGGGACTTATACAATATCTGAGGTCCAAAAAAGGTTTTGGTTAAAAAAGGATTGGGTCTTACACTCTATTAGAGGCCCAAAAAGTTTTAAAGAAAAGAAATGGGACTTATAACACGAGGGTAGGCCCAGAAGACTTTCGTTTTGAAATGGCGATCGCGCCGAGATTTTTGAAAACGCAGTGGGTCTTATACAATATCTGAGGCCCAAAAAAGGTTTTTGTTTTCAAAGGGGGATTGGGTCTTACACTCTATTAGAGGCCCAAAGGTTTTAAAAATATTTGTGATGGTTGAATTGATCAAAATCCTAATTTGTTTTCAAATATATTTTAATTGAATAAAAATTCAATTAAAATGATCAAATTGTTAAACATGTGTGAAAAACAAATTGTGATCTTGGATTAATGTTTCAAAAATCATGTTTCTACCCACAAAATAATTGGAAATCAATTAAGTTTGGAAAACCAAGGGAGAAAAAATATTTCAAATGTTAAAACAAATAAAACATTAATTCTTTGAAAAAATATCAAATATATGAAATAAGTAATATATTTGGGATTTTTGGTAAAATAAAATATTTTAACATTTTTGTGAATTATTAAAAAAAGAATCAACTAAAAATCATTAAAACTCAGAGAGAAATTAATTTTTGAATCAATTAAATAAAATCACAAAAATCAAATATTCAAATATTTGAAAAAGGGCGCCAAGAACATCTTGGCCTTGCCCGCGTGCTCTGTTTTGCCCAGATTTGCATTTTCTCATCAATCTCACTGAATACTTGATGAAATCACACAATCCACATATCAATCTACTCGTTTTCACCTCACGATCATGTCTATGGTCTTTAATTTCATTTATTTTAAGCATGGAATAAGAAATCAAAGAGAAACCTCAAGAACCCTAAAATTTGCATGAAGGCTCATAAATTCCATACACGATTCAAACAAAGCAATTGATTGAGGGAAAACACTCTATGCATGATTATGAACATATGGCCAAATTATTGTGCAGCAAAAAATGCATGGATCATCGAGTTAGAAGAGCTCATGCTTACCTCTTGCAGCTGGTGATCGTGTTTTTTGTTAGAGGTGTTACATCTAGGTTCCAATGATGTGGATAGCTTCCCTAGGTGCCAAGTGATGTGCCTGAGTGCTTGGAATGGTTTGAAACAAGCTGGAACTGAAGATGGTATCCCAACTGCAACTTGGTTAAAACCTTGAGCAGTTGGCTGGTGATTCTGAGAAATCAGTGTTCCAGATGTTGTTTAAGTGTTTGGATCACTTCTATATGATGTTTATGAGGTGTGTGTGTGATTGGTTTGGTTGGAATTGCTCTCAATCTCAAAACCCGATAGTGACTTGCTTTGGAAGGCAAATTTTGAAGTGAGAAGGTGATTTTGAGGAAAGCATCTGTTTGATGGCTTTGGTGTACTCAAACTGATCACAAATGAGGTCTATTTATAGTGGAGCAAGTTTGTTTTGCAAGCAATAGTGAATGGCAACTGCTGCAGAGGTTTGGCCAATGTTGATCAATGAGAATCCAAGTCTCCTCTAGCCATTGACTAGAGGTTAGGGCACAGGCTGCTGGTTCCCTTGGTCTTGGATATGTCTTGACTGAATTCAGTTGGAAATGGCTCAGTCCATGCCACCTTGGTGCATCCATTGAATGCTCCAAAACAAAATTGGAGTCTTGTCCCCTCTTTAGGGATTTCTAGGTCTGGCATGCTATTTTTAGTTCCAAGGACTTGGGAGGCTTATGGATCAGTGCTTGTCCCTCCTTGGTCTCCCCCTGAGGTGTTCAGATGGATAAGTGTGTTTGTCATTTGCACAAATTTGGCAAATCGAGCAAAATGCACAAATCTACCTTGCTTTGACAATTTTCAGCAAGGCATATTGCCATTGTCATATCTCATGGCCCAAGTGGAATTTGATGGAGTTCTTGGCTATTTTAGAAAGACCTCATATAATACAACAACTGTTTGATCATAGTTGGTTTTGATACTTTTTGGATCCAAGTGAAAATTCCCCTACATTTGGAAAAAAGTGAAGGCAGATTTTGACTTGGTGAAAATTTCACTAAGTGTTGGAAAAAAGTGACATTTTCACTTTTTGTGATTTTGATCATTCCATAACTTAAAATCCATGAGGAATTGGAATGAGTTGTGTTTGAAGCTTTTGTAGAGGGCCATGAGAGATACAAATCCAGCTTTGAATGGGGAAAAATGGCCTTGTGGTTTAGGAGTTATGATCCTTCAAAGTTGGTACCCTAGCCACTTTGTTCCATAACTTAGAAAATTTTCTAAGTTTTTATGGTTACCCCTTTTACAAGTTATCCCACTTTTCTTGATTTTTCTTGATGAATGATGATTCCAATCACACATTAACATCATTTTAGGGTCAAAGAACCATAATTGTGAAAAATCTCAAAAAGTCAAAGTTGACTTTTGTGCACAGTTGACTTTTTGTCAGATGAACTCCAAACTGTGCGATCCTCTATGAAATCAAGTTCTTGACCTAAATCAAACTTGATGGATTGATTTCATAGGTGTTATAGGGTGTATTGAATCATGTCCCAAGGTTTGGGTGCATGCCTGGGTCAAAATTCAAAAGCACAGTTGACTTTTCCCGCGAAACCCTAATGGTGGTTCTGATGAAATTGAAACTTGTTGCTCAAGCTTCTTGGATCAATCCATTGTTGCAAATGGATCAATGTGGTTTATTAGAGACCCTCAAATCATGTCTTGAGGTCTTGGCTCATGATTTGTCCCAAAAGTCAACTTAGGGGTGAATTAGGTCAAGAAACCCTAATTCCTGATTTTTTTATGAATGCGTCCCCTGAGGCAAAATTGACTTGATGATTGGGTTCATGATGTCCCTTGGAGCATCTTAGGTTATGCTTAGAAGCATTGGCTCATGCCCAGAGGAAAATTTCCATCTGGAGGCCCTGGTCGACCAAAACCCTAATTTGGTGACACTGGCGATCTTGAGGCTTGATCCACTTAGAATGCTGCAACCTTGTGCTTGATTCTTGCTGTGGGAGTCCTCTTGATACATTGTATGTTTGAGAGGTTAGACAAGTTGAAGATCATGTCTTTCCTTGATTGATCCTTTGTCTAAGAACTCTGAGAGGGCTTGAAACCCTAAGTTTGATTGTAGTGGATGCTCATCCATCTTTGGGGAGACTAATGAGGTATGAGGGTCCACCCATATTGTGATGATGATTTGCACAATGACGGGGAATCTTAGTGGTCAAAATTTGGGGTATGACACGTTGCACACAAATTGAGCATCATGCCTTGGACTGTTGGTACATGGTGTTGAGCAAGAGGTGGTGGTGGAGGTGGATTTGCCATTGTTGGTGTTTCAATTGGCGTGGATGAAGAAGATTCTCCTCGCTCTTGTCTTTCTCTAGCAAGTTGTCGTCTCCGTCGTGTTCTATTATTGAGCCTATGAGCAGTTCTTTAAATCTCCGGATCAAAAAGAAGTTCTTCTGCAGGTACACTCTCTCGCATAAACAAATTCTGCACACTAGCCAAACAAATTAAAAAGCACAACAGAATTACAGAGGTAAGAGATTCATAATACAAATATCTTTAAATCACTAAACTATTGCAATGCTTGCAATATCAATATCGACAACAATCCCCGACAACAACGTCATTTTGTTGAAAAGTATTTTAGGTGGGTTGTTTTATCGTATCCATAGGGATTGTTCAGATATCTAGATGCTTTCCGTTCAATAGTTTAGTGTTCTAAGAGAAAGGTTTTAAAAAAAGTCTTGTTTTGTAACATAAGTTTTTGTAGCAAAGAGTAAACTAGAGAATGGATGTTTTGTTTTAAGAAAAGCATGTCAAGAATAAATTTTGTTAACCACTTTCTTACATATCCGATGAATCAAGCATGTGAACTTAGTTTCGATCAATACAATCGCGTATCCTCGAAAATATATTTATTTCTAAAGCGAATATGTGGGTATTATTGTTTTAATCGCTAGATGATTTCTCAAAATAATAATCGAAACAATAAACATAAAGATCGATACAAAGAAAATATTAACTTTCAAATCTATGTCTAGAGTTTGTTGGTTAATAGATGAACAAATTAGATCAAGACTTGGAAAATCTATGTCTAGAGTGATTCAAACCATAAATACAATATTAAAAGCAAAGATCTTCATCATCTATTGATCATAAACCTTATTCACATACAAAAGATCAAAAGAAATACATAATAGCAAGGTTAACTACCTCTAATCTTGACACAAAAGTGTTTAGATACCCATCACCATGGTAGCATGATCGACAAGTAAAAAAGAAAGCTTTGCTAGCATCAAAGTCGAAGAATCGAGGATTGATGCTCCAAAAATTTGATTCTCACTTCTTCTTGAGTTTCTAAGCTTTTTTAAACTAAAAACCCTTTCTAATCTCTAAAAATCTGAAAATGTAAAAGTTTTTCAAAATATCTTCTAAGGAAGATATTTATACAAAGTGGAAAAAGTAGCAGTAAGTGGCACCGCGCTAAGCGCCATCAGGAGCGCGCTAAGCGCGGTCAGCAAAATAGAGGCTGAAACCCAGAAAGTGCGCTAAGCGTGGTTGGAGGCCACTTAGCGTGGTTTAAGATGGCTGGTTTACATCCTGAGTGAATCGCACACTCAAAGATAACACAGAGTCGCCACCGAACTTTATTTAGTCCCAATGGACAGGGAAAATATCGATAAAACCCAAGGGAAGAGAAATGGGAATGGGGGTCGGTTATGCGAAAGGAAGGTACTAGCACCTTACGCATCCGTCATACTCGACGGGAACCATTTCGCTTGCTTCTAGTCCTGGATGGGTTATCTATCTAAAGGCTTCTAGCTAAAAGAAAGGGAGAGAGAGAAGAAAGGGGAAAAAGAAAGAAAAGAAGGAAAGTGCTTGCGGAGGATTGTGGCCCTCGTGCCTACGTACCCTCATAGTGCAATGAGGAAATCAGAGCGTCGTAATTCATGGAACCAAGGGACAGGAAGAAAGGAAGAAAGGGAGAAGGAAAGAAGGGTGGAAGTGTGCTCGCCAAGACATCGCGTCTCGTGCCTACGTATCTGACATTCAAAAGAATGCAGAATCAGAGCTTCCGTAGTTCGGGGAACTGAACGGAAAACAAAACAAGAAATGACCAGGGAGACGAAAGAAGTGGTGTCAAAACCAAGAGCAAGAGTGAAGGAAAAACTCTACTAGGGAAGACCCCGCTGTAAGAACGACTGCACAAGAGACTAGGAAAAGAATGGTGTCAAAACTAAGAACGAAAGAAACTCCGCTGGGGATAACAAGGAAAATTGGTGTCGAAACCAAGAAAGAAAGAGCAAAGGGAATGGAAAGGACTCCGCTGGGGATCCAAATAAAGGGATGGTGTCATAACCAAGAGAAGAAGAGAGAGATTCGGTATATTAACTGGCTGGCAGTGGTTAACCGAAGAAAGAAAGGACTGCAACTCTGTGGGGATAGAGAAGCATTGGTTTTAACAGAGAAAACTGTGATTAACCCGAATAACGGTGTAGGACCGATCGAAGGTCGTAACCCAAAAGGGGTGTTGGTATCGACTGAACAAACAACACTTTACCAACGAAGAAGGGTATTGAACCAATGAGGTTACTAGCCCAAGGGTGCAAGTATTCGAACCAATAAAGGTTTCCAATTGCTGGGATTTGGTTTTAATAGGAGAACTGTAATTAACCAAGAAAAATGAGTGATTAACCAAGAGAAGGTGATTAACTAAAAAAAAACTCAGTACTTTAACAAACGAATTGTGGTTAAATGAGGAAAAGTGTAAACATTGGTGTTTTAACTGACAGACAGTGATTAACCAACAAAGGGAGAAGAACCAAAAGAAGGTTGCGAGCTCCGCAGGGGATTCGATTGTAACAGGAGTACTGTGTTTAACCAAAGAAAGAGAAGAGAGACTCTCCAGGGGGAATCAAAAGAAAAATGATCGACCGCAAGGAAAGAATAAGGGTATTGAAACGAAGATAGCTTGCTAACCCAATGAACAAAGGATCGTAACCAAAAAGTGATTGGCCAAGAGAGATAGAGATAGGAGTGATCAAGGATCGAAAGAGATTGCAGAGAGCTAAGAGTGATCAAGGATCGACTCGACTGGGGAAAAGAAGCACACTACCGCCTGGAGATAGAGGTGACTAAGCCAAGCACAGGGTCATTCGTCCCCTACCTGAAGTAGTCAGAGTGAGAGAAGGAATTCTCCCTTCTCATTCCTTCTCTAACACACAGGGTGTAATGCGGAAGTTGAAACGGACGGCACAACAACTCCAAGTTGTACGGTGCTCCTGCGTAGAGAAATGTACAACATAACAGCGTCAATTTATACAGTGCTCCGATGCAAGGCGTAGCGCGAAACTCTAACTCCACGGGGGATCGAGAGAGAAAGCTCTAAAGGAAGCCTAAAGAGAGGGAAAGGGAAGATCGATTAATCGAAACAAGGGTTTGATCAATTAATCAAGGGAGAACCATGCTAACAACTTTGCAAAGAGGATGAAAAGTCAATAAAGCAAAAAGGTGTGAATTATTGATTATACAAGATTAAGTTTATCCATGAAGAATAAACTTAATGCAAACTGAAATGGAAGGTGCAAAACAGTGCCAAATGATCATCAAAATGTCACACAAAATCGTGTATCATGTGAACAAAGATAGTGCAAGAATGATTATGTTCATACAATGCTAAGAATATGAAACAAATGAATAATCGAAAATGTGCATCGAAAGTTCATGAATATGCTTCAACCAGAAGTGAAATGACACTTAAAACATCCATAAAATCAAGCATGATAATCAATGGAAGTTAGAAGAAGGAAAGCATGGCAAACACACGTGAAAATGCAAGAAAATAACCTTCTGGTACAGTGTTAATCGGTTAACCATATGGTTAATCGGTTAACGGCTTGAAAATCTGCATTCTTTGGTGAAAAATGAACTGGTTAACCGATTAACCCAAATGGTTAACCGATTAACACTGTGACAGTGGCAAAAATAACAGCAGAAACAACTTTTCAAAAGTAGTTTTCAACACATAATCACTTATCCAACTTCCACATGCCATGGTATGATTTTGTGCACGAAAATTACATCATGTAAGCACAATTAACACAAATTGCAAGCATCAATCATGGAGATCAAATATCAATCAAAAGTATGGCAAACCAATTCGAAAACGATCGAAATTCACATCGTAAATGTGCGGAAATGATCGAAACAAAGTGTAAAGTAAGATCTACCAACCTACAAGGCTGAGATGTGCCTTGGTAATTGTTGCAAAGTATTCTTGATGCAGAAAATTAAAGAAAACCAGAGGAATCTTTGATTTGGTGATGAAACGTGTCGACATCGAGCAAAATACGATAAAGCTCCAAAATGCGAATTCGAACCGTTGAAACTTGCAGAAAATACTCAAGATTACTCCACAAACTGAAATAACTCCAGAAATCCCAGTAGAATTACAAAATTAATGAAGGTTGAGCTCAAGAAATAATCACTTTTGGTGTAAAAGTGATTATCCTTCAAAGTAGAAATGAGCTTTGGTGTGGTTTTTGGAAGAGAATTGGGATGAAAATGAAGATGTAGTAGAGAGAAATCAGAGAGAAAGTGAGAGTGATAAGTGGAGAATTTGTGTGAAAATGTGGTGAAAATGGTTGAGTGTGGTTGAAGAATTGAAAAGTGAGTGAAGGTGTGCTTATATAGATTTTAGGTTTAGAGTGTGAGATGGTTTGGAATTTGGTTTAGAATTAGCTTTGGGTTTGGAACTAGGCTAGGAGTTAGTTGGACTTGACTCACCGAGTCAAGGCGGTTAACTTGGTTAGTTAGAACCAACTCGGTAACAATCCCAAGGTGCATTCCATCATCCAAAGTTCCACATTACTTGGAAAACAAGGAACATGGTGCACTTGATTTAAGGTGATGCATATAATAAATGTAAGGGAAATGTATTGAATGGTCTTGAACTGTCTAGAATGTTCCACACAACACTAGAATAGAATAGACCAAAAGAGAATGGAGAGAGTTACTGGAATCTGATGGAAATGTTGAATTTTTGCTGAAATAGCAAGTGTTAATCGATTAACCAATAGGTTAACCGATTAACAGCTGTTAAAAAGCTGAATTTGGCGCTGTAAAAAGGGTGTTAATCGATTAACCAAATAGTTAACCGGTTAACCAGTCAAAAACTTGCCCAATTTTGGCTGAAAAGGATGCTGTGGTCGCGGCTTTGATTTTCCACTCCTTGTATTGCTGAATAGGTATAGAAACCCTCATTTTGTGCTTGTTTTGATGATATGATGACCTTGTGAGGATACGATTAATCGTGCTTGGAAAACCTGACTATTCCTTCAATCAAAACACAAGAGGAAAAATGCACATGCGTATGCCAACGATGCAAATGCTTATGCTCATGCAAAAGGCAAAAGAGGGAGGTCAAATTTCGGGTTACGACAGCTGCCCCTATTTAATCCTCTTGGACCTGAAGGTACGAATTGCGCCAGCTTTTCGATGATTCGAGGTAAAAGGGGATTAAATAAAAGAGTAGCTCGAGAATTTGGCCAACGACGACAAAAGAAGAGTTGAAAGTGTTTGAAGAGATAAGTGCAAAGTTTGGCTGAAAATCTACTGGGAGATAAGTCAGGCAAAAGAGAGGGAGTATGATCGATGCATATGCTATGTATGCGTTTCTACATGATGCTTGATAACATGTAATGCAAAGGCGCAAGATAAGGCACAGTGTGAAGCGATTAGGCAGACATCGTAGCAAAACGACTTCGACACCCACAGATAAAGACAAACTCTGCACGAGAAGAGAGTTCACAAAGGATGATGATCCTGCGGGGTAGAGAAACCGAGAACATCTCAGGTTTCTAAATCACCATGGCTGTCTCTGTTGGAGATGAATGACTCTGCTGAGGAACTGCTGAGGAAACAACAACTTCTTCATTGAACCATAACATTGTCGGCCAGGCGTTAGGCTTACCAATAGATATTACTGATTATCCTGCAGGAGTTACCAGTAACACATGCAATACATAATGCTTTCTCGATTGATTTAGCTTTTTATTGTTCTCAACGTTTTTTAGTATTATGTGATCACAAATATTTGTTTATTTTGCAAACAAAATACTGGAATGAACAAATTGAGATAACAAAAAATGCATTTTATTGAATGTAAAATTTTTGTACATAAAGTGTGTACAAGGATGCAAACTCCTTGATGAGGAACTTTGCAATAAAATTGAAAAACAAATGTAAATGGCAAAGGGAAATCATGTTTTGCATTGATTACAACATTGGCCACCATCCATAGTAAGTCTAGGTTCCAGCACTTTGCACCTGTTGATGATGATTGGAATGTTCGGTTACCGTCTGAGGTCTAGTCGTGAGGAAGAGAGGCTCAAGTGTTCACAGTCAATCCCTTTATCCCTAATTTTTGCCTGGACATTTTTTTTTTCGTCCACCGGGATGCCCATTTTTTCCTAAGTCGTCCTTTCGGGTTTTCAACTTAGCGGGCTATTATTGTTTTTTTCATTGTCCCTAACTTTTACATAGACATCTCTTTTTTTGGTTCATCGGGACGTCCATTTTTGCCTAGATTGTCCTTGCGGATGTCAATCTAGCGGACTTTTATCCATTTTTTTCAGGCATAATATTTTTTGACTGTATCGGAGTTCACGGGCGATGATAGCTCCTCCCCATCCATTGTGGTGAGGATCAGGGCTCCGCATGAGAAGGTCTTCTTGACAGGAAAGGGTCATTCGTAATTGGGAGTCCACTTGCCTCGTGGATCCAAGTGACCAGGTGAATATCTCTTGAGCACGAGTTTGCCTTCACAGAACGTTCGAGGGAGAACTTTCTTGTCAAAAGCTCGCTTGAGGCGTCTCTGATACAATTGACCATGACAAATGGCTGTAAGTCGCTTTTCTTCGATGAGATTCAGCTGGTCGTATCTGGATTGAGCCCATTCAGCTTCGTCAAGACCTGCTTCCATGATGACTCTGAGCGAAGGAATTTCGACTTCGATGGGTAGAACTGCCTCCATACCATACACGACGGAATACGGAGTTGCCCCAGTAGAAGTGCGAACTGAAGTTTGGTAGCCATGTAGTGCAAAGGGAAGTATTTCATGCCAATCCTTGTAAGTCTTGACCATTTTTTGGACAATCCTCTTGATGTTTTTGTTTGCTGCTTCAACGATGCCATTCATGTTGGGCCGATATGGTGAAGAGTTGTGGTGCTCGATCTTAAATTCTTGACACAACTCCTTCATCATATTGTTGTTCAGGTTGCTTGCATTGTCCGTAATAATGTTGCTAGGAATGCCATAACGACAGATTATCTCTTTCTTGATGAATCTGGAAACCACTTATCGTGTAACGTTTGCATAAGAAGCAGCTTCAACCCACTTGGTGAAGTAGTCGATAGCAACCAGAATAAATCGATGACCGTTGGAAGCCCTCGGCTCGATCATTCCAATCATATCTATACCCCACATGGAAAATGGCCAAGGTGAAGTCAAAACATTCAATGGAGTTGGAGGCACATGGATTTTGTCTCCGTAGATTTGGCACTTGTGACATCTTTTGGCAAAGTTGTAACAATCCACCTCCATTGTTGTCCAGTAATACCCAGCCCGAAGGATCTTCTTGGCCATAGCAGGATCTTTAGCACGTACACCCCCACAGCCCTCATGTATGGACCTTATGATTGTGTTTGCTTCGTGTCTATCCACGCATCTGAACAACACAGAATCATAATTCCTCTTGTACAGTATACCACCACTTAAGAAGAATTTGGCGCAAAGCCGCCTAAGAGCTTTCTTATCAGTGATAGTGATACCCTCGGGATATTCCTGTTTTTCCAGATATCTCTTAATGTCGTAGAACCAAGCCTTGTCATCGGACTCATCCTCGATTGCTAAACAGTGTGCTGGTTCGTTCAAGTGATCAATGCGGATATGAGGAGCTTCATTCTTCCACTTGACCTTGAACATGGATGCTAAAGTAGCAAGAGCATCAACCAATTGATTTTCCTCTCTGGGAATATGATGAAAAGTGATCTCATCAAAGTAAGGAATCAAATTCGCTATGTGTTGTTGGTACAAAACCAGCTTGGAATCCTGAGTCACAAAGTTCCCTCTGACTTGACCGATGACCAAGGCAGAATCTCCATAGACCTCAAGAATCTTGATCCTCATATCAATGGCCGCTTCAATATCGTAGATACATGCTTCGTATTCAGCCATATTGTTGGTACATGCAAAGCATAGTCTGGCAGTGAAGGGAAGGTGAAAACCTGTTGGAGAGATGAGGATAACACCGATTCCACGACCTTTAGAATTGGAGGCACCATCGAACACAAGCGTCCATCGCGCCCCTGGTTCAGGTCCTATATCAGGATATGGAGTCTTATAATCTCTGATAAACAGAACATCCTCATCAGAAAAGTTAAACTTCATCTGTTGATAACCCTATATAGGTTGATGAGCGAGGTAGTCAGACAAGACGCTCCCTTTGATTGCTTTCTAGGTAACATGTTGGATATCATACTCAGTTAACAGCATCTGCCACCGAGCAATCCTTCCAGAGAGAGCAGGATTTTTGAATATGTACTTTATCGGATCCATTTTGGATATCAACAAAGTAGTATGACAAATCATGTATTGTCGTAGGCGTCGAGCAGCCCAGACCAGAGCACAACAAGTTTTCTCCAAGAGTGAGTATCTGGTCTCACAATCAGTGAACTTCTTACTCAGATAGTATATTGCATGTTCTTTTCTGCCAGTGTTGTTATGTTAACCCAATACACATCCCATTGATTCATCGAGGATGGTGAGATACATGATTAGAGGCCTACCAGGAACCGGCGGTACTAAGATCGGTGGTTCTTGCAAGTATTGTTTTATTTTGTCAAATGCTTTCTGACAATCATTATTCCATTCAACCGATTAATTTTTCCTTAGTAATTTGAACATTGGTTCACAGGTAGCCGTCAAATGGGAGATGAACCTTGAAATGTAATTGAGCCTGCCCAGAAAGCCACAAACTTCTTTTTCTGTTTTGGGAGTCGGCATGTTCTGAATTGCTCGAACCTTATCAGGATCAACTTCAATGCCCTTCTGACTCACAATACAACCCAATAGTTTACCAGATTGAACTCCGAAGGTGCACTTCGCAGGATTCAACCGCAATCTAAACTTCCAGAGTATGTCAAACAGTTTCTTCAGATGAACCAGGTGATCATCTTCAAGTTTAGACTTGGCAAACATATCGTCCACGTAAACCTCAATTTCTTTATGAATCATATCGTGAAAGAGGGTTGTCATGGCACGCTGGTATGTTGCCCCTACATTATTTAGACCGAATGGCATGACTTTGTAGCAATATGTACCCCTTGGCGTGATAAAAGTAGTCTTCTCCATATCAGTTGGGGACATCTTGATCTGATTATATCCTGAAAAACCGTCCATGAAGGAAAAGACAGAGAACTGCGCTGTGTTGTCTACCAAGACATCAATATGAGGCAAAGGAAAACCATCCTTCGGGATCGCCTTGTTGAGATCTCGATAATCCACACACATTCTAACTTTGCCGTCCTTCTTGGGAACCGAGATGATGTTGGCAATCCATTCAGGATATTTGGAAGTGGCTAGGAACCCAGCGTCAAGCTGTTTCTTTACCTCTTCTCGGATTTTGAGTGCCATGTCGGGTCTAGTCCTTCTGAGTTTCTGCTTGACAGGAGGACATTCGGGCTTGAGTGGCAAGTGATGTTCAACGATGTTGGTATCCAACCCAGACATATCTTGATAGGACCAGGCAAAGATATCAACATACTCTTTCAATAACTTGACCAACTCGGAGTGTACATGCTTAGCGAGGGATGTGCCAACCTTGACTTCTCTTCTGACCTCATCAGTACCAAGATTGACTACTTCCACTGGATCTTTGTGTGGCTGAATCTCTCTACGTTCGTGCTCAAGGAGCCTTGCCAGTTCAGCCGACAATTCATAATCTTCCTCACCATCTCCTTCGGCTTGGTTAATTGGAATTCCAGAATTACAACGGATGTTTGCCATGTTGTTATCAATGCTTTTATTAGTTCTGCATGTTTATGAATATGTTTAGAATGAGCTATTTAAAAAGTGAAAAAAGAAAAGAAACTTTTGCCATTTGTTTGTGAAAAATTAAAATAAAGAAAGAAAATAGAGCATGATTTTGAATGCAAAAAACTTTTATTTATTGATCACATAATATTTCAAAAGCGCGAAGCCATTTACAAGCTATCCACTCATCTCGGGCGAGGACGAGGGAATGAGAAAGCAAAATGCATTACATGTTATATGGGAAAACCACAGGAATCACGGTAAATGTCCAATTGTTGAGCTTGAAACCTGGCGGACATTTGCGCACAAAGCTTGAAGTCTGATTACTGGGCCCAACATCGTCAGCAGCTGCCACGATGCCACCTTACTGGAAACCCGCGCTACTGAACTTGACAAAGTTGCATTGCTTCTGACCAGAGGAACCAGATTGACGACAAGGACGATAACCCAGTCCAAAACGATTATGTTTCTCAACCACATCAACCACGTGCCCCAGCCTGGGAAAGCACCTATCTGGATAGTCTCCTTAGCACTCTTAGCAGACGCTAAAGTCAATCGTGGTGATCTACTTTGACCAGTTGAAGCAGAGCTGACATCTTCGAATTTGAGACACTGCAACGACACCTCAGCTATGCCTTCCTCGGTCTCGACGTATCGAAAATATGATAACTCGCTTACAATCAAATACTCTTCACCACAGACAATGACAAGCTGATCGTCAAACATGAACTTCAACTTCTGATGCAAAGTGGAGGTAATTGCCCCTGCCGTGTGTATCCAAGGACAACCCAGTAGGAAACTATATGCCGGATTGATATCCATCACTTGGAAAGTAATGGTAAACAAATGCGGCCCAATGTTGATGGGTAAGTCCACTTCTCCAATGACCTGTCTTCGAGAACCATCAAAGGCTCTGACAACTAAGGCACTTGGTCTCATCTCATTTCCTTCCACCAGTAATTGACTCAATGTGCCCTTAGGCATCGCATTGAGGGAAGAACCAGTATCCACTAGAACACGAGATAACAGGATGTCTGTGCATGTTACAGATATGTGCAGCGCATTATTGTGGGCATTTCCTTCAGGAGGCAATTCTGATTCATTGAAACCCAAATACCTACTTGCAGTTATGTTGGCCACTACATCATTAAACTCGACGACAGATATATCTTGTTTGACATGGGCACTGTTCAACACTTTCAACAAAGCTGATCTGTGCGTAGGCGAACTCATGAGTAAGGACAAAATTGAGATCCTCGAGGAAGTCTGACCCAGCTGATCCACAATTTTAAAGTCACTTTTCTTGATCAACTTAAGGAACTCTTGATCATCAAGGGTCTCTTTGCTCTTTAAAACATCCTCAGACGGGATAGTCGGTACTGGAACTGCGGTAGAAGATACCCCTTGTTGAACAACAGGGGTTACAGATGCAGGCGTTTCCTTGGGAGGGACAATAGTTGGAACTTGAACAGGCTTTGTAGTGAACTTCAGAGCAATCACTCGTCCACTACGAGTCATACCTCCACTGGCTGTAACATTCACGATCTCAGATTTGGTGAACCTTATCTATTGACCTCCGAAAAACACAGTCGACCCATACTTCCAAGGTACCTCCTTAGAATTCTGATACGGAAACGGCTTCGGCGGACAAACAACAATGGGTTGCACCCTTTTCTGTTTAGGAGATTCCACAGGAACCTTCCAATAGACGATGGTGAACGGCTCGATAGCAGCAACTTCCTCAACAGATTTAGTTCTGGCAAGTCGCACTTCACCACGGTTCATCAGAATCTGGACACAACCCTTCAACCTTCGACACTGGTTGGGATTATCGTCACAAATCTGACACTTACCATGCAACCCTTTCAACAGCCCGTGTTAATTCAATTTCTTGAAAACCACAGTCATCGAGGTCTTTACTTCGTCAACATCCATGATCAATTCAGCCCTTGAATTATCCTCAATCATGTTAAGCGCAAGTCCACCGTGATTCGGTAATGAATTATTCTGAATGTTAGGTCCTTCCTCAGCGAAAGTCAGAACCTTCTTATCAATGAGTTCCTGAACCTTGGTTTTGAAAACGAAACAGTCCTCTATTGCATGTCCTATGTATTCAGCATGGTAAGCACATGACACATTTGGATTATGCTTCGGGCCAAATGGAGGAATCGCAGGTGCAATCTGTTTGGGGACAATTTCCCCTTGGTGAACTAAGTAAGGAAACAACTCGGTATACGACACCGGGATTCTGTCAAAATTCGGACGTTTACGGTTTCCTTGATTGTTGTTGTTCTGGCGGTTTTGATTCTGCTGACTTTTGTTCTGTTGATTCTGTTGCTGATTCTGAGCATTCTGAGCTGGTTGTTGTAGATGATATTGATATGGAGGTTGTTGATACTGTGCAGCAGCAATGTACAGATATGGATAATATGGAATAGGAGCCATGAGAGCTTGATACTGAGGAGAAACTTGAGCTGTCACAACGTTGGCTTCACCATCCTTTTTCTTGGAATGACTGTTCTGAGACTTCCTAGTGACTGGCTACTGGGAAGCAGCACCAGGAATATTTCCAGTCTTCAAACCGTTTTTAATTCGTTCACCAATCGTCACAACATCCGCGAAGTTCGATGAAGAACTACCCACCATTTTTTCATAGTAAGATCCTTGCAAGGTACCCATAAAAATGTCAACCAACTCATTGTCAGAGAGAGCCGGTCGCACACGGGATTCCATCTCGCGCCATCTTTGTGCATACTCCTTGAATGTTTCAGCTGAGCGCTGAGACTGATTCTGCAATTGCAATCTAGTAGGCGCCAGATCAAGGTTATATTTTTATTGTTTCACAAACGCTCAGACAAATCCCTCCAAGTACGGATTTTGCTGCGCTCCAGGCCCATGTACCAATCCAATGAAGCACCAGACAAACTATCTTGAAAACAATGAACAAGCAATTCATCATTATCAATATGGGATGCCATCTTCCTGCAGTACATAGTGATGTGACTACGCGGGCAACTTAAACCTTTATACTTTGGCAAATCAGGTATCTTGAATTTCTGTGGCAGCACAACATTTGGAACCAAACACAAGTCTTTGGCCTCCATGCCAAAAGCAGAGAACCCTTCAATAGCCCTGATACGGTCTTCCAATAACTTGTAGTCAACATATCTATTCTGATTAGTGGGCCTGACAAGAATCTGAGTTGCAGAGTAGCAAACTAAGAAGGATATACCAAACCCGGATTAACCATCTGACCAACATTCTGACCCATCGGAACACCATACAGATAATTCGGAGGAGGTACCCCAGCAGCTGAGGAAGATGCCCCAGGATAGAACATCCTAGGATGAATATTCGGAATAGCAGTTTGAGCAACTTGAGACGAAACCGGAACATGAATAGGAGGACCTCTATACACATGCTCTTCTTCATCAGGAGTTTCAGTGTTGACCAATCCGGAAGTTTGATGAGTTTGAGCCTGAAGATTCTCAGGATCATCATTCACCACTAGAGTCGAGATTGGAGCAGGCATGACCCATGGATGTGTGACAACATTCCCATTAGGCATGGGCGCAACAAAAGGCTGATATGGCATGAAGGCACTACCATTATTCGCAATCTGAGGAGTGTAATTCGGAGGCATGCCCCAAGGAAAACCAGTGGGCATCTGGTTCAAACTGGGTTGAACAACAGGCTGATTCACAGGCTCAATTGGTACTTTAACTCTATCAGGAGATGAAACAACAACAGCAGGGATAGCCGTAACAATAGGAGGAACAGTCACAACAGGAGTGACAACAGTTGCATCAGTAGGGGTTGCAACAACAGTGGTAGCAGCAGCGGCGTTCCTCTGAGCGTGAAGGAGTTCCATAATGACATCCATGTTCGTCTGGAACTGATCCATCCGACCTTGGAATTGTGCCAGAGTTTCCTTGTAAACAGCGTTCTCAGCTTCGAAGTCAGCCATGATTTTGGATTTTCTTGAGCGAGTAAAATACCGATGCCGAGTCGTCGTCTTGCTACAAGGAAGGCGGACAAGGATGAGCAACGGTTCGAAGGAAGGGACGTGCATATGTGTGCAAATGAATGTATGATATGCATGCAAAAATAAAGTTTTAAATTCCAGGAATTCTTAAACTTATCTTTGTTGACAATAATCATAAAGCATACAAGTAAAGGCATAAAAGATAGAGTGAGCAAGAATCTTCATTCATTCAGTAATAAAGGAAGGAAGTACAAGTCAAATACAAGTTAAATATATGCCTTTTGGGCTACAACAAAATCCGTACGGATCCTATCAAATACCACCCTACACACAGACAAGAAATGGAAAACAATCCAAGGAAGCTGGTGGGGTAATGCATCAACATATGCATCCCTCAACAACCCAGGTAGGTCCTCCAGTGCATGCTCAGCAAATCTGGCTAGACGGCTGTGCCTCTTACTCCAGTACTTCGCATCCTTCATGAGGTTACGCAGCAATGAATGATTAGGTCCTTGAAGCATGTCCTGAAGAAAGGCCTCTTTCTGATCCAGGAGGTTCTGTAGATGACAGCTTTGATGCTCCCAATGAGTGCTCTCTGTGTTGAGCTGACTGATCTGCTCTTGACTCTGATGTGCTTGATCCTGCAGGTTCTGAATCTCACCGAAGACTTTGTCTAGCTGGGCTTGACACTGAGAAAAGTCATTGGCTAACTAATTAGCACGGTCTTGTTCACTTTGCCACTTTGTCTTGAACTCGGATAACTTCCCTCGAAGCTCTTCAAGTTGCTTGCTGTAGCTCAGCTCCTCTTTGTAGGCTTGATAATAGGCATCGGCAAGTTGTCTCTTCTTTGAAGCAAGTCCCTCATAGGTGCTCTTCAAAGCATCACCCACCTTCCTACGCTTGTTCTGATCAACCTCCACCTCTTTGAGCACGCGCTCACACTTCTGATGGAGCTCAATCTGTAGGCTATCCTTCTTGGAAGTGACTCTATCAAGGTTGAGACGAAGATCCGCATTCTCCTTCTTCAACTTCTCGACAATAAGCTTGAGTTGATCGACCTCAGATGGAGGAACAATGGCAAGTTGAGGAGACTTGGCATTCATGGAAGGCTCGGGAGAAAATGGCAACAAGATATCTTTGACGCGCTCTTTGACCCAAAGTGTGTAAGCTTCCTTGGCTACACAATTCTTCTTACCCAAATCGGCTCTACCTTCAAGATGAATCTGAGTCCAAGCGGCGCTAAACCTCTTCAGCAAACCCATGTCATCAACCCCTTCATGAAAGATGAACTCCTCCACTACTTCAGGATCAGGCTTGGCAACCATAGGGTATCCCAACTGTCGGAAGGCCATTCTCGGATTGTAGTTAATTCCACCCTTTGTACCCAAGAGAGGCACATTGGAGAATTTACCACAATGAAGAATGATCGAAATGTCGTCGTATACTCGAGAATACCAAGAAATGTCATCAGCGGTAAGAGACATGATTCGTTGAGACCACTTGAGATTACCCTTATTCTCAACAAAGGGACCCTTATGTGGAAGGTGAAACATGAACCATCGATACAGCAGAGGAGCACAACAGACAATGGTTCCCTTCTTCTTTTCATTCATGGAATGAATAGAATGATAGGTATCATCAAGAAGTGTCGGAACAGGGTTCTTGGACAAGAAGATACTGATGGCGGTCTAGTTTACGAAATCCTCCATGTTCGGAAACAAGACAATCCCATATATCAGCAAAGCAAGAACGGCGTTGAAAGCCTTCCAGTTTCCCTCCTTAGCAACAGAAGTGGCCTTGTCAACCAAGAACTTTGAAGCAAACCCTTGAATACCTTTCCCTTTGGTCTTGAGATTATCCTCCACATCTTTCTTACTAATGCAAAGCGCATCAGCAATAAGATGAAACTTAGGACAACCACTAGTGTAAACATAAGGAACCTGCTTCTTGATCTCAACCCCCAGAATATAAGCATACTCCTCAAGTGTAGGTGCTAGCTGATAATCCTGAAATGTGAAGCACCTATATGGCGGGTCGTAGAACTGAACCAGAGTGTGAATAGCAGTGATGTTGACTTCAGTGTTGAGGATGGTCAACATATTACCATAAGTACCTATGAAAACTCCTCTGTGATCTCCAACCAACAAAGATGCCAATCCTCTCAAAATACCCAGCTTAGGCTCCACAAACTTGTAACTGATGATGCCACGACAACCAGTACTCATCTCTATGATAATGTGAACAAAAGATAAATCCTCGAAAACCTGGAAATACACATGTAAAAATTAATTTACATGATGAAATGATATGTAACACAACAACAAGAAGCCAACACTGTCCGAATAATCAAGTCTGAACAATCCGAATATCTGCATATAAATCTGTGTCGGTGCAACATAATCTAATGTGTCGGTGAAAAAATCTGGCATTGTGTGAGAACAAGGGTATGAAATGGCTTGTTTTCCTGCAAAAAACCCATCCCCCTCACAGGTGTGATCTAGACACAACAAGGTGGTCCCTAGAAAGATCGCCCAAACCATAGGACTCAGGATGAAAATCCCCCGCCGTAGTGAATTCTCACAAGACAGAAGTATTCTCAAACGAATCACGATCTGGGATGTGGGTCTCATGATATCCCAATGCGCAAAATGCAGGCCTCACTACTATCCACGTTCTAGCCTATGTGTATACTAGGCCCGGTGTTAGGACCTTTCTCTCCCATAATATCTACCCATCCCAACAACAGCAGAAAACACCAGATATCCAGAATATGCAGCATATGAATATTCAAAGCAGTTAAGAAATGTAGTAAATAAACATAAAGCTAAAGCATAAAGATAAAGCAAGTAAAGCGCGAAAGATAAACACCCAAACAAGCAAGAAAAGCAAACCAAACTAGGCGAGACCCCAACCTGTAAGCAAGCTAATCCCCAGCAGAGTAGGCAGCTGAAGATGGCTGGTTTACTTCCTGAGTGAATCGCACACTCAAAGATAACACAGAGTCACCGCCGAACTTTGTTTAGTCCCAAAGGACAGGGAAAATATTGATAAAACCCAAGGGAAGAGAAACGGGAACGGGGATCAGTTATGCGAAAGGAAGGTACTAGCACCTTACGCATCCGTCGTACTCGACGGGAACCATTTCACTTGCTTCTAGGCCTGGATGGGTTATCTATCTAAAGGCTTCTAGCTAAAAGAAAGGGAGAGAGAGAAGAAAGGGGAAAAAGAAAGAAAAGAAGGAAAGTGCTCGCGGAGGATTGTGGCCCTCGTGCCTACGTACCCTCATAGTGCAATGAGGAAATCAGAGCGTCGTAGTTCATGGAACCAGGGGACATGAAGGAAGGAAGAAAGGGAGAAGGAAAGAAGGGTGGAAGTGTGCTCGCCAAGACATCGCGTCTCGGGCTTACGTATCTGACATTCAAAAGAATGCAGAATCAGAGCTTCCGTAGTTCGGGGGACTGAACGGAAAATAAAACATCAAAGGACCAGGGAGACGAAAGAAGTGGTGTCAAAACCAAGAGCAAGAGTGAACGAAAAACTCTACTAGGGAAGACCCCGCAGTAAGAGCGACTGCACAAGAGACTAGAAAAGGAATGGTGTCAAAACCAAGAACGAAAGAAACTCCGCTGGGGATAACAAGGAAAATTGGTGTCGAAACCAAGAAAGTAAGAGCAAAGGGAATGGAAAGGACTCCGCTAGGGATCCAAATAAAGGGATGGTGTCATAACCAAGAGAAGAAGAGAGAGATTCAGTATATTAACTGGCTGGCAGTGGTTAACCGAAGAAAGAAAGGACTGCAACTCTGTGGGGATAGAGAAGCATTGGTTTTAACAGAGAAAATTGTGATTAACCTGAATAACGGGTGTAGGACCGATCGAAGGTTGTAACCCAAAAGGGGTGTTGGTATCGACTGAACAAACAACACTTGACCAACGAAGAAGGGTATTGAACCAAAAGAGGTTACTAGCCCAAGTGTGCAAGTATTCGAACCAATAAAGGTTGCCAATTGCTGGGATTTGGTTTTAACAGGAGAACTGTGATTAACCGAGAAAAATGAGTGATTAACCAAGAGAAGGTGATTAACTGAGGAAAAGTGTAAACATTGGTGTTTTAACTGACAGACAGTGATTAACCAACAAAGGGAGAAGAACCAAAAGAAGGTTGCGAGCTCTGCAGGGGATTCGGTTGTAACAGGAGTACTGTGTTTAACTGAAGAAAGAGAAGAGAGACTCTCTAGGGGGAATCAAAAGAACAATGATCGACCGCAAGGAAATAATAAGGGTATTGAAATGAAGATAGCTTGCTAACCCAAGGAACAAAGGACCGTAACCAAAAAGTGATTGGCCAAGAGAGATAGAGATAGGAGTGATAAAGGATCGAAAGAGATTGCAGAGAGCAAAGAGTGATCAAGGATCGGCTCGACTGGGGAAAAGAAGCACACTACTGCCTGGAGATAGAGGTGACTAAGCCAAGCACAGGGTCATTCGTCCCCTACCTAAAGTAGTCAGAATGAGAGTAGGAATTCTCCCTTCTCATTCTTTCTCTAACACACAGGTGTAATGTGGAAGTTGAAATGGACGGCACAACAGCTCTATGTTGTACGGTGCTCCTGCGTAGAGAAACGGACAGCATAACGACGTCAATTTGTACAGTGCTCCGATGCAAGGTGTATCGCGAAACTCCAACTCCACAGGGGATCGAGAGAGAAAGCTCTAAAGGAAGCCTAAAGAGAGGGAAAGGGAAGATCGATTAATCGAAACAAGGTTTCGATCAATTAATCAAGGGAGAACCATGCTAACAACTTTCCAAAGATGATGAAAAGTCATTAAAGCAAAAAGGTGTGAATTATTGATTATACAAGATTAAGTTTATCCATGAAGAATAAACTTAATGCAAACTGAAATGGAAGGTGCAAAACAATGCCAAATGATCATCAAAATGCCACACAAAATCGTGTATCATGTGAACAAAGATAGTGCAAGAATGATTATATTCATACAATGCTAAGAATATGAAACAAATGAATAATCGAAAATGTGCATCGAAAGTTCATGAATATGCTTCAACCAGAAGTGAAATGACACTTAAAACATCCATAAAATCAAGCATGATAATCAATGGAAGTTAGAAGGAGGAAAGCATGGCAAACACACTTGAAAATGCAAGAAAATAACCTTCTGGTACAATGTTAATCGGTTAACCATATGGTTAATCGGTTAACGGCTTGAAAATATGCATTCTTTGGTGAAAAATGAACTGGTTAACCGGTTAACCCAAATGGTTAACTGATTAACACTGTGACAATGGCAAAAATAACAGCAGAAACAACTTTTCAAAAGTAGTTTTCAACACATAATGACTTATCCAACTTCCACATGCTATGGTATGATTTTGTGCACGAAAATTACATCATGTAAGCACAATTAACACAAATTGAAAGCATCAATCATGAAGATCAAAGATCAATCAAAAGTATCGCAAACCAATTCAAAAACGATCGAAATTCACATCGTAAATGCGCGAAAACGATCGAAACAAAGAGTAAAGTAAGATCTACCAACCTACAAGGCTGAGATGTGCCTTGGTAATTGTTGCAAAGTATTCTTGATGCAGAAAATTAAAGAAAACCAGAGGAATCTTTGATTTGGTGATGAAACGTGTCGAAATCGAGCAAAATACGATAAAGCTCCAAAATGCGAATTCGAACTGTTGAAACTTGCAGAAAATACTGAAGATTACTCCACAAATTGAAATAACTCCAGAAATCCCAGTAGAATTGCAAAATTGATGAAGGTTGAGCTCAAGAAATAATCACTTTTGGTGTAAAAGTGATTATCCTTCAAAGTAGAAATGAGCTCTGGTGTGGTTTTTGGAAGAGAATTGGGATGAAAATGAAGATGTAGTAGAGAGAAATCAGAGAGAAAGTGAGAGTGATAAGTGGAGAATTTGTGTGAAAATGTGGTGAAAATGGTCGAGTGTGGTTGAAGAATTGAAAAGTGAGTGAAGGTGTGCTTATATAGATTTTAGGTTTGGAGTGTGAGATGGTTTGGAATTTGGTTTGGAATTAGCTTTGGGTTTGGAACTAGGCTAGGAGTTAGTTGGACTTGACTCACCGAGTCAAGGCGGTTAGCTCGGTTAGTTAGAACCAACTCGGTAACAATCCCAAGGTGCATTCCATCATCCAAAGGTCCACATTACTTGGAAAACAAGGAACATGGTGCACTTGATTTAAGGTGATGCATAGAATAAATGTAAGGGAAATGTATTGAATGGTCTTGAACTGTCTAGAATGTTCCACACAACACTAGAATAGAATAGACCAAAAGAGAATGGAGAGAGTTGCTGGAATCTGATGGAAATGTTGAATTTTTGCTGAAATAGCAAGTGTTAATCGATTAACCAACAGGTTAACCGATTAACAGCTGTTAAAAATCTGAATTTGGCGATGTAAAAAGGGTGTTAATCGATTAACCAAATAGTTAACCGGTTAACCAGTCAAAAACTTGCCCAATTTTGCCTAAAAAGGATGTTGTGGTTGTGACTTCGATTTCCCACTCCTTGTATTGAGGAATAGGCATAGAAACCCTCATTTCGTGCTTGTTTTGATGATATGATGACCTTGTGAGGATACGATTAACTGTGCTTGGAAAACCTGACTATTCTTGCAATCAAAACACAAGAGGAAAAGTGCACATGCGTATGCCAATGATGCAAATGCTTATGCTCATGCAAAAGGCAAAAGAGGGAGGTCAAATTTTGGGTTACGAAAGTGGTTAAGGGCCATTAGCTACTGCCTCAATAGTGAAAACGCGCTCGAACCGCGCTAAAAAATGCGTTAAGCACGATTTACCGACACGATCGTCTCGAAAATGATCTTTTAGGCCTTCTTTCCTTCACCATAGGTTCCTATCATTACATATCAGCAAGAAGACCTGTCAAAAAGCATCAAAATGATCATAATTCACAATATTTACAATAAAATATGAAACTTGCATATTTAAATGAAAACTTATAGATATACTACTAAAATATCAAGGAAACCATTGGAAAGGGCCACAAAATACCATCAAATGTATGCACAATTTGGCACTTAACAACTCTCCCCAACTTATTATTTTGTTTGTCCTCAAACAAAAGTGTCTCAAACAAAAACGAACCCGAAAACCCGCACAAGAAATCAAAATCAACAAAATAGAACAACAACAATTTCATGGTTCAAAAATTAGAAGTACAAACAAGATAACTTACCAAACTCCAAATAAATCATAGAGATGAAACTATTGCTAAGAGCAAAACAAATACAATTCAACATGAATCACACCTAAGCACACATTCATCATTGGATGAGAACAATATGTGGTTTTATGACTCACCTAACAATCCTACAAACATCCGGAACAAATTATGCATTCAACAAACAACATGCAATAATGAGTGAAAAAGAAGGAATCACAAGGACTTCAAGGGTTGTAATTTGGCTTGGCTACAAGGAAGGGTCATTTATCAAAGTAATTGAAACAAAAATGCCTATTCCTAAGAGAGCATTCAATTTTCACAATCAAACACACTTCAAGACTTTAACCTTCTTGTTTTCTTTTCTTTGAGGCATCATTACAACTTTGAGCTTTTTGTTGGCAATTCATGCCCAATTTCTTTTCTTTTTCATTTGTTTTTTTTTTCAAGCTCTTTCAATAACCACTTTATTTTTTATGATGCCTCAATCTACCTTTTTCTCCCCAACTTTGAACACAACCAAAGCATGATATTAAGAATGCTCTCACACATCTAAGGCAAGGAACGCAAAAGCAACCATACTTAAGGTTGAGGTTCAAAAGTTTCACAACAAAAATTCAAGATCCATTTCAAAATTCACTTATTTTTCATGTACAATATTTACACGATTCAATTATTCACACGGATCTTGATACAAAGGCTCAATGGGGTTATCAAATACTCGCTCACTCACAAGGTAGATTGATCATTCTTATTTAATCAAGTGGTTTTTCTCAAAATACACAAAAATTACCTTGATCTTTTTCTTCCTTTTCCACAAATTAATACACATGCATGATTTCAACATAATAAGAACGAGTTAAACAAGAATGTCGGTATCCCGCATATATTATACAATGAAAGCTTCCTCACAAAGGCAATGTTCTAAATGATTCATAATTGAAAAAGTATTTCAAAAGAAGTAATGACTATAAGTTTTACACCCATCACAAGTTTCATATCCGTGCTTAGTTTAGAAAGCGATAAAAATGTACCTTGCACGACACCTTTACTCAATCATATCATTACCACTCAATTGCCCATTGATTCATCAATCTTGGCATTAGTCGCAATGTTCCTTCAAGTTTTCAACTTAGGAACAACACAAAATCAAAAAAATTTCTACCAAAACTACAATTGTAAAAACTATTCCATATACTAAAACATATTATCATAACCCAAAATTTGCGACACCCATAACAATGGTGCCACAACATATGTTCCTCATCCTTCCAAGGATGGTACAAAATGATCCAAAAGTACAATAAAAACGGAACAACTACATCCTGAAAATTTCAAACAAAAATATAATATAAAGTAAACAAAAGATAAAAGAAACCCAGGATCAACTAATCAGAACTGGCCTCTGATCCCAGCTCCCAAAAACTCTCCCCGCTATCATCATCATCATCATCCACCGCAACCTCAACATCCTCCGCATCATCCCTTGTAACATTGTCCCTAGCAGCTTCTGGTTGGGGCACTTGAGTACTCTAAGGAGGAACCTGCCCCCTCGGGAAATGAAAAGGCATGTCTCCAGGCCAAGCTATATAAGCGTCCAACTCCTCTTGCAATGGGAACGGATTCTTAATTTGTGTTTCACGCACCTGCAAATGCAAAGCTCACATGGATGAGTGTAAAAAAGTAAAGGCCCTCTAATGAGCCACATGCATATCCCACGTGTACATGCACGCGACACGTTCATCAAATGCCTGATCATCGGGTGGGACTCCCTCGTGCTACTGTGGTGGCTGATCTGGGTGTACTGGTGGTGGTGGTGGTGGAGGTGGTGGTGGTTGGTCAACTCTCGGCATACAGTGAGTTGGATCCATGTGTCTGTCAATACACCCTTTATGGTCTTGTGGACCACACCCAAGATTGGGACACCCGCTCGGGCACACAGGCCCATAATAAGTCCCGAAAATATCAAAATCGCAGGGACCTTAGTACCCAAGCAGTGTCCGCTAGTAGCTCTGGCTCGAATCTCATCAGAAATAATCCTAGCAATGCAAACCTGTCTATCCTCCAAAATATAGTAAAGCATACACACAATATCAACCGGGATGGAGGAGGTATGACTCCTTGGCCTTATGTTATGTAGGACAAGGGTCATTAGAATCTGAGTTGTGGTGTTATGTCTCCTCTTTTCAATATCTTCGGCCTCCCTGCCACATTAAGCTCAAATCCTCGACCCGGATGTGCCAAGGCCAAGCACACATTCTCTAAATTCCAGTTTTTTTTAGCCACCCTCTTGTAGTAAGAGCACTATTCACCTTCAGCCAAAACCAATGGGCTGCCCAGATACTCATTGATTGCATCCCTAGAGAACGAAACATGTCTCCCACTCTCCCTCTCACATAAGTCATAAAAGTGTACATCTGACTCTCCGTAGGAATGGCGTTCGTATAAAACTCACGCACTATCTCATAGTTGAGCTGGGTCGGCGGAGATAGGAGGGCTTGCCAACCATGTGACTCTATTATGTTCTGATAGCCGCAAAAATCCCCTTGAGGGTTGATTCGGAAAATCCGCTCAGTCCAAATACTTCTTTTGGTCAACTCAAGGTGTCGACCCTGCTGCTCAGCCCCCAAAAATCTGTGTGCATCATACTCAGCAGGCGGTTGCCTTTGCTGCGACAATTGTCCAGCACTAAAACGGGCACACTGATGCTCCGCAAATGCACAAATTTATCAAATTAATATAAAAGATTGTCAAACCCACAGAGACCAATGTCAATCTACTGTAATCTATCGTTGCTTTGTAAAGCTAAGGCTATGATTAAGATGGTATGAACGAAAATGTAAACACTACTTACTAAAGGTTTGGAAATAACGATAAAACGAGCCCGAAATATAGATTCCGTGTTCCTAAGGGACTTGTAGAATACGGGTACTAATTATGATTATACGCCTATTCCGTAGAATATACCGACTTAAAGGCTCCGCCTCACGCTCTCGCGGTCTTAACAAAAGCCATATCTCTTAATCCCAAGATTTTGCTCTCGCTCGCCCGGTAACTAAGAAACACTATTTGAAAGCCAATAATATCCTAATCAACATCTAAAGCGCTCTCGTTGTATTTAGATATGATGCCTAATTTCTACTATCCGGTTCGCTCCTCACGCTCTCGCGAATCTCGGCTCAAACCTTTATATGCTTCTCACTCTCATTGTAATACCCCGTATTTTATTTCTCCGGATAATATTATGTTGTGATCAACTGAGTCCAGTGTACTATGATAAATTATTGGCTAAAATAATTAGAGTAACTGTGGAACTTAGAATAAATCCAATTAATATTATCTGACTCTGAGATATTTTACTAATTGGGACTAAAGAGACTTTTTGGACATTTAGTAGTATTATTTATAATACTAAGCTTGCTATGTAAATTCTTTTCCTCTCACTTTCCAAACAAAAGAAAAAGATAGAAAGAAAGGAGGAAGAAAGGAAAGAAAGGAGAGAAAAAGAGGAGAAGAGGAAATTGAAGAAAAAGTTTAAGAACATCAAGATCATCATCCAATCTTCATCCAAATTTCTTAATCATCTTCATCTTGCTCTATCTCAAGGTGGGTTCTAGTTAGTACCATTATTAGAGAGCTCTAGAGAGTTTTTGGATTTAGGTTAGATTATGAAAATATGGAATTTCATGGTGGAATCTTGTTATAAATGCTGTTGAATGCTTGTTATCATGTCTATACTGAGTTTAGATCATGTGGGTTTTATTGGGTTATGTTTTGATGGAGAAATTATGACTTGGAAGTGAAGAACAGCAGCTGGGAGAAGTTCTGGTTCGCAGGGTTCGCCTAGCGAACCTGGGGCGAAGCCCAGCGAACAGCAATCGAGGGTTCACCTAGCGAACCCGAACGTTCGCCTCGCGAAGGTTTGCCATACGTTCGCCTAGCGAACTTATGGTGTTTTGGGTCTGGGAGCATTCTGTTTAATTACTCGCCAGCTTGTTCGCCTAGCGAAGGCGAAGGCGAAGGTTCGCCAGGGCGTTCGCGAAGCAAACTTTATGTCTATTTTGTTCTGTTTGTTCATTCGCCAGAGGCTTCGCCTAGCGAAGGAGGAAGCGAACGCTCGCTGGGAGGTTCGCCTAGCGAACATGTCAGTTTGTGCAGTTTTGTTTCCTTCATAACTTTTGATCCATAACTCGGATCGGGGCATTCTTGGTACCGTTAGAAAGCCACGACGACCCTCTACCAAATAAAAAGTGGAAATTAGGAGTATAATGTAGGACAAATTATTTAGAGGCAAAAGAATGAAAGTATTGATATATGATATGTTGTTATGTGATTCTATTATACAATTGACTTATGTTTACCTATTTTCTCTTGTTGTTAAGCATGTTTGAGAATGTATGCATGTCAAAATATGAAATAGTAAGAGTGAGGAAAACCCTTATGAACTATAGGAGAATTTAGAAGTTGGAAACACTAGTATGGAACATGTGGTTAACCTTTGTGGATTTGAACCGGCATGTGAGGCCGAGAGGCATTTTAGCCTTGTGATTGTCGAATACAATCGTGGTGTTGTGTATGATCACGTAATCGTAACCGGATTATTTATATTGAGTGTAGTTTCATGAGTCTCGGACTCCTCTGAAATGGATGCACAACTACTTGGCAGGTTTAATTCCCCGTGCTGTACGAATGGCGCCCGTTGGGTGAATGCTTGTGACGGTATAAGGCCCGTGTGAAGTGACGGTTCATAACGGTATAAGGCCCGTAGAACCCGAATCCATTTGTATGTCAAGTAGGTTGCAAGGATCCATGACCCGGGTCGACTTCTAGACGTAGAAGAGGACGGGAATAGGGGATACCTTGGCATGGTTACCGATTAGTGATATTGTGGGTTGATGAACTCATAGCATGTTTCCATATAGTGTGTGTGTGCTCAAGGTCACTTCCCTTCCCCGGACTTGAGCTAGGATTGTTAGAACCATAAATAATCCGAGAGAATCCATAAGATAGGGAACTCACTGAGATTTGATGTATCTCACCCCACTGTTGTTGTTTACATCACAGGTTCTGCAGGTTCGGCGACGGGTAAGGATAAAGTGGTTTGACTTTTCCTTCCGGTTCGTAGATTTTTGAGATGGCATGGCTTCCGCTATGACGTTCTATTTTGAGATCATTGCATTGATCTAGTTCTTAGTTTTTATCTTGTTGGAACATCTTGTATATGTAATGCCTTAGCTTTCGTGTTGTATTAGAGGCATTTATGTGTATAATGTGTTAGCTAGGAACTTATTGTATTTCAATACCAAATACTTGGATTCATATATATAATTTATGCTTTGATGTATGGATTTTATATGTGGGTGTTACAGTTGGTATCAGAGCAGGTCGTATCCTCGACCTAGCCATGAAATAGTATAAGTAGTTTCTTTCCGCTTCATATGCGTTGTGTCGCTATTGGTCTTAAGTGTTATATGTATGGTATTGAGCCTGATCAACTTAATCCTATCTGTATGACGTTTAGGAACATGGTTGGCGGACGCAGAAGCAATTGTGGTAGACCCACTTATCCTCCATCTGGGACGAATCCGCCAGGCGGCGATGAGAATGCTCTTTTGTATCAGTTTGTACAACAGATGCAGCAGCAGCAGAACCAGTTCATGCAACAGATGGTGCAGAGGATGAATGGAGGCCTTCATCCTCAGGTGGTTGTTCCAAATGTTGTATGTGGAAGTTTTCGGGATTTCCTCCGCATGAATCCTCCAGAATTTCATGGCGGATTGGATCCTCTGAAAGGTCATGACTGGATTACTAGCATGGAGAGAATCTTTCTGATGATTGGCTGTAGTGAGGAGAACAAGGTAGTGTTTGGTTCTCACTCACTGAGAGGTCCTGCTAGGATATGGTGGGATGTTGCTTCAGTTTTTATGACTATGCAAGGTGTACCTAAAGTGTGGGAGCAGTTCAGGGCTATTTTTATGGAAAAGTACCTTCCTAGTTCTTTGAGGATCCGAAGAGAGTTTGAATTCCAACAGTTGAGGTAGGGTTACATGGTTGAGAATGATTGCGGGAGGTCAAGCCAACAATCTAAGCCTAGGCAACAAGCTTTCAAAAGGAAACAAGCTCAGGATTCTCGGGATAGTGCACCTCCTATGTGTCGTACGTGTGGTAAAATGCATTTTGGTGAATGTCACTTCAGAGGGGTGAAGTGTTATCAATGTCAGAAGGTGGGACATATGGTGAGGGATTGTCCCCAAGATGGGAATCAGACGCAAGGGAAGCAGGTGCAAGATACAAGGGCGAGTGCAGTTCCGGTGTGTCACACTTGTGGAAAGATGCATTATGGAAGGTGTGGCATAGACAATGTGAAGTGTTACCAATGTCAGGAGATGGGTCATCTGAAGAAAGATTGTCCTCAGAATAAGATTCAACCACAAGAAAGGGTTTACACCTTAGATGCAAGGAAGAAGAAGAGGGACAATTCATTAATTGCTGGTACGTGCTTAGTTAACGAATTTCCTTGCTTTGTTTTATTTGATTGCGGAGCTACACATTCTTTTGTATCGATGCAATGTATGAAGCGACTTGGGTTGCGGTCCGTTCCTTTGTCTCCTCCTATGGTGGTCACTACCGCCATGGATGAAATGGTTGAGACGCCTTTGATGTGTGAAAATTGTGTGCTATCTGTGAATGATAGAGTTTTTCAGATTGACCTTATTTGTCTACCGCTTAAGAAAGTGGATGTCGTGTTGGGAATGGATTGGCTTTCTGCTAATTTGGTATTTATTGGGTGTGAGGAGAAGCTTATCATCATTCCGTCTATTGAGGCTACACCAAAGGATGTTTTAACAACTATTCTAGAAGGTACGGTTGGTATGATAAATCTCTTGTTTGAAGAAGAGAATTCGGTTATGTTGGTTCTCACTAAGGAAGGGAGTAGCGACCTTCAGGTTATGGACATTCCCGTAGTTTGCGAATTTTCTGAAGTTTTCCCCGAAGATGTCACCTCTCTTCCTCTGGAGAGGGAAGTGGAATTTTCTATTGACCTGGTACCGGGAACGGCTCCTATATCCGTTTCTCCGTATCGGATGGCACCGAAGGAGTTAAGGGAATTAAAAGATCAGTTAGAAGAACTCATGGCGAAACATTTTGTACAGCCTAGTGTTTCTCCGTGGGGAGCCCCTGTTTTGCTGGTGAAGAAGAAGGACGGTGGGATGCGGATGTGCATCGATTATCGTCAGTTGAATAAAGTCACCATTAAGAACAAGTATCCCTTGCCCAGGATAAACGACCTTTTGGATCAATTGAAAGGAGCCTGCGTGTTCTCGAAGATTGATTTGAGGTCGGGTTATCACCAAATCCGAGTGAAGAGTTCCGATGTACCTAAGACTGCATTTAGGACCCGTTATGGCCATTACGAATTCTTAGTGATGCCTTTCGGTGTGACAAATGCTCCAGCCGTTTTTATGGATTACATGAACCGAATATTTCAAGCTTACTTGGACCAGTTCGTGGTAATCTTCATTGACGATATTCTTATTTATTCTCGTACTTCACAAGAGCACGAGGAACATATGAGAATTGTGTTATCTGTGTTGCAAGAGAAGCAACTTTTTGCTAAATTAAGTAAGTGTGAATTTTGGATGGCAGAAGTTAAGTTTCTTGGTCACGTTATATCCCAGGGTGGTGTAGCGGTGGATCCGTCGAAGGTAGAAGCAGTGATAAATTGGGAAAGGCCGAGAAATGCCTCAGAAGTCAGAAGTTTCTTAGGGCTGGCAGGTTACTATAGGAGGTTCATTGAAGGTTTCTCTAAGTTAGCTTTACCGATGAGGAAACTTACTCGTAAGGATTTTGCTTTTGAGTGGGATTCAGGTTGTGAGCAAAGTTTCATGAAGTGAAGGAGAGATTGACAACGGCTCCGGTGTTAATCATTCCTGATCCTAACAACTCTTATGAAGTGTTTTGTGATGCTTCTAAAATGGGATTGGGAGGTGTCCTGATGCAAGGCGGTCAAGTAGTAGCTTATGCCTCCCGACAATTGAAAGTTCATGAACAGAATTATCCAACTCACGATTTGGAATTGGCGGCGGTTGTTTTTACACTAAAGGTGTGGCGGCATTATTTGTATGGGGTACGTTTTGAAATGTTCAGTGACCATAAGAGTTTGAAATATTTATTTGACCAAAAGGAGTTAAATATGCGACAACGAAGATGGATGGAGTACTTAAAAGATTATGATTTAGAATTGAAGTATCATCCAGGAAAACCGAATAAGTTAGCAGATGCGTTAAGTCGGAAATTAGTTCATGGCGCGAAATTGATGAGTTTGGAGTATGCCTTGTTGGAGAATTTTAGAGATCTTAATCTTCAGTTTGTATGGACCTAAGATGGTGTGATTATGGGAAATTGGAATGTAAATTCTACTCTGAGAGTTGAGATTCACCAAGGTCAAATGGCAGATGAGAAGTGCAAGAAGTGTTACTTCTACTTGGTTTTAGTCAGGCTACCGACGGAATTATTATGTTCGACCAAAGAATTGTGTTCCGAATGAAGCAATGTTAAGAAGAAAGATTTTGGATGAAGCTCATAAAGGTACTTTTACGATACATCCTGGTTCTTCGAAGATGTATCAGGATTTGAAGAAGGACTATTGGTGGGCCGGAATGAAAAAGGATGTTGCGATGTATGTGTCAGAATGTGCAGTGTGCCAACAGGTTAAGATTGAACACCAAAGGCCGGGCGGTATGTTGCAACCTTTAGAAATTCCAGTTTGGAAATGGGATAGCATTTCTATGGACTTTGCAGTAGGTTTGCCCCGTACGCAAGGTGGTTATGATTCAATTTGGGTGATTGTGGATCGACTAACGAAATCTGCGCACTTCTTGGCCGTGAAGACTACTTTCAAGGCAAGTCATCTTGCGGGGTTGTTTATTGCGGAAATTGTAAGATTGCACGGTATTCCTTCTAATATTGTGTTGGACAGAGATCCGAAGTTTACCTCAAGGTTTTGGAAAGTCTTTCAACAAGCTATGGGGACGGAGTTGCGTTTGAGCACGTCTAGTCATCCGCAGACGGATGGACAGACTGAGCGAACGATACAAACGATGGAAGATATGTTGAGAGCTTGTGTGTTAGAAAGTAAAGGGAATTGGAAAGAACTTCTACCATTGATTGAGTTTTCCTATAACAATAGTTATCATGCTAGTATCGGTATGGCTCCGTATGAAGCGTTGTATGGGCAAAAATGTAGAACACCCTTGTGTTGGGCGGAAGTTGGGGAAGATAGAAGCTTAGGACCCGAAATCATCCAAGAGACTACAGAAAAGATTCAAATGATTCGCGAGAAAATTAAGCAAGCCCAAGATCGACAAAAGAGTTATGCAGACAATCGAAGGAGACCTTTAGAATTTGAAGAAGGTGACCATGTGTTTTTGAAAGTTACTCCTAGATTGAGATTGAAAAGACCATTTAAGTCACGTAAGTTAAGCCCGAGATACGTAGGACCGTATCAGATCTTAGAAAGGATTGGGGAAGTAGCGTACAGGTTGGCCTTACCGCCTTCTCAGTCGGAAATGCATGATGTTTTCCATGTATCTCAGCTTCGGAGATTGGTTCCGGATCCTTTTCAACCGATTCTACCGGATACTATTGAAATAGAAGCGGATTTGACGTTTGAACCTCAACCGAGCCGCATTGTGGGAAGAGAGAGACGAAAGTATTAAGGAACAAGGATATTCCTCTCGTTAAGGTATAGTGGGATGTAATGCATCCGGGTGATGCAACTTGAGAACTTGAATCGGAAATGCGGGATGCTTACCCTAATCTGTTCAGGTAAATTTTAAATTCGAGGGCGAATTTCTATTTAAGGGGGGGGGGGGGAGGATGTAATACCCCGTATTTTATTTCTCCGGATAATATTATGTTGTGATCAACTGAGTCCAGTGTACTATGATAAATTATTGGCTAAAATAATTAGAGTAACTGTGGAACTTAGAATAAATCCAATTAATATTATCTGACTCTGAGATATTTTACTAATTCGGACTAAAGAGACTTTTTGGACATTTAGTAGTATTATTTATAATACTAAGCTTGCTATGTAAATTCTTTTCCTCTCACTTTCCAAACAAAAGAAAAAGATAGAAAGAAAGGAGGAAGAAAGGAAAGAAAGGAGAGAAAAAGAGGAGAAGAGGAAATTGAAGAAAAAGTTTAAGAACATCAAGATCATCATCCAATCTTCATCCAAATTTCTCAATCATCTTCATCTTGCTCTATCTCAAGGTGGGTTCTAGTTAGTACCATTATTAGAGAGCTCTAGAGAGTTTTTGGATTTAGGTTAGATTATGAAAATATGGAATTTCATGGTGGAATCTTGTTATAAATGCTGTTGAATGCTTGTTATCATGTCTATACTGAGTTTAGATCATGTGGGTTTTATTGGGTTATGTTTTGATGGAGAAATTATGACTTGGAAATGAAGAACAGCAGCTGGGAGAAGTTCTGGTTCGCAGGGTTCGCCTAGCGAACCTGGGGCGAAGCCCAGCGAACAGCAATCGAGGGTTCACCTAGCGAACCCGAACGTTCGCCTCGCGAAGGTTCGCCATACGTTCGCCTAGCGAACTTATGGTGTTTTGGGTCTGGGAGCATTCTGTTTAATTACTCGCCAGCTTGTTCGCCTAGCGAAGGCGAAGGCGAAGGTTCGCCAGGGCGTTCGTGAAGCGAACTTTATGTCTGTTTTGTTCTGTTTGTTCATTCGCCAGAGGCTTCGCCTAGCGAAGTCGGAAGCGAACGCTCGCTGGGAGGTTCGCCTAGCGAACATGTCAGTTTATGCAGTTTTGTTTCCTTCATAACTTTTGATCCATAACTCAGATCGGGGCGTTCTTGGTACCGTTCTTGTATGCATGTCAAAATATGAAATAGTAAGAGTGAGGAAAACCCTTATGAACTATAGGAGAATTTAGAAGTTGGAAACACTAGTATGGAACATGTGGTTAACCTTTGTGGATTTGAACCGGCATGTGAGGCCGAGAGGCATTTTAGCCTTGTGATTGTCGAATACAATCGTGGTGTTGTGTATGATCATGTAATCGTAACCGGATTATTTATATTGAGTGTAGTTTCATGAGTCTCGGACTCCTCTGAAATGGATGCACAACTACTTGGCAGGTTTGATTCCCCGTGCTGTACGAATGGCGCCCGTTGGGTGAATGCTTGTGACGGTATAAGGCCCGTGTGAAGTGACGGTTCATAACGGTATAAGGCCCGTAGAACCTGAATCCATTTGTATGTCAAGTAGGTTGCAAGGATCCATGACCCGGGTCGACTTCTAGACGTAGAAGAGGACGGGAATAGGGGATACCTTGGCATGGTTACCGATTAGTGATATTGTGGGTTGATGAACTCATAGCATGTTTCCATATAGTGTGTGTGTGCTCAAGGTCACTTCCCTTCCCCGGACTTGAGCTAGGATTGTTAGAACCATAAATAATCCGAGAGAATCCATAAGATAGGGAACTCATTGAGATTTGATGTATCTCACCCCAATGTTGTTGTTTACATCACAGGTTCTGCAGGTTCGGCGACGGGTAAGGATAAAGTGGTTTGACTTTTCCTTCCGGTTCGTAGATTTTTGAGATGGCATGGCTTCCGCTATGACGTTCTATTTTGAGATCATTGCATTGATCTAGTTCTTAGTTTTTATCTTGTTGGAACATCTTGTATATGTAATGCCTTAGCTTTCATGTTGTATTAGAGGCATTTATGTGTATAATGTGTTAGCTAGGAACTTATTGTATTTCAATACCAAATACTTGGATTCATATATATAATTTATGCTTTGATGTATGGATTTTATATGTGGGTGTTACACTCATGACAAAGCAATGTTAAATAACTTATCACTCTCATGACAAAGCTACTTAAATTATGCATAGAAATTATAACCAAAACAACATACAATCGCGATTTCGTACTTAATACATCTACGGAGTCCCGTCGGTAACGACGGTTCTCATACGCCGAACTCATACAGAATTAGCCTAACAAACTAACTCCTAAAACTAACATATTAACAATACTGGAAATTAAATCATACATACTGATTAATTTTAACAGGAACACAGATTTAAGTTTTTATCTTGAAATCAAGTTATGTTGCAAGCAAGTAAACTAAAAATGCAGTAAAGACGGGAAAGTAAATAACCTAAAATAAACTAGAATGAAAACAACTTCTATTGAATGATAAATCATTTCAAGCGTATAATCACAATAATGTAAAAGATTACAACAGTGCAACAACTACTCAGTGTGAGCAATTGCTGCTTTGGAAAGTAAATCTGTAGTTAGGCTAAAGAATTCGGCAGCGCTTCCGCGCAATTCGGATCCCCCAAATGCAGACCCTCAAGGGTGTATTTATAGAGGAAAGTTGGCTCCAAGAAGGTCTGGTACGATTTGAATTCAAACCAAGCAAAACTGTCAAACTGCCTCTGAAAATCTGCTCCCGCGCATAATGGCGACCACCGTATGCCTAACGGCGACCGCCATTAGTTCAAAAGGTGATTTCCCTCTTTTTTTGGGAATGGCAAATGCCTTTCTCCTCTGTAGGGGAAAATGGTGAACGCCATTCAGTTGGGGAGGCCAAAACTTGCATTTTTGCTGTTTTTCTTCACTCTTCAGCTCTATTTTTGCTCTTTTTTCCATACTTGCCGATTAAACACCAGTCGACATAAAAACAAAGGAAAACATAATAAATCAAAGCAAATAGTATGAAAGACTCGATAAAACAGTACTAAAAGTGCGCTTAATGAGTCGGAAAATACCATACGAATTCGAGTTATCAACACCCCCACACTTAAACCATTGCTTATCCTCAAGCAATCAACCAACACTGTAAAAAGAAAATAAGCACGGTTCGAAACATAGGCACAACGAGACTCTAATCATACGTGGCTATTAGGCTAATGTTTGATCGATAGGTACTAAATAGTGAAAACAAGGATATCGTAACGACACATTTCTATATTTGCGGACAAAGACTCCCTTCCTATGCAATACCAATTCAAATCATGACATTATAACTCGACCTACATCCTTCATCCTATTTCACCTCTTTTTCATTCTCGCGCAATCACATTAAGCCCGTTATCCTTTGTACTTACATGGTAAGCGAACCTGTTTGTGTTATATGATCTCGACATTCAATTTTTTTTCTTTTTCGCACATTATGTTTTCTTTTTCTTACGAATTTCAAGAGTCCGAACCTTTAGGCTAAATAGTCGGGTGAGGACCACCTAACTTAGCGGGAACATGTCTTTCATTCGTTTTTTCTATAAAAATTACATTATTTAAATTTTTGAGATCAACACATATTCGCATCGGTTCGTTACTTAGTTTGTACACTAGGATGGTGCTAATTGCTAGTATAAACTAATCAAGAGGTTACTTCTAAGAAACTAGGCATAAGGTCTTGGCATAATGTCTATTTAAATCAATATCACATACTTAGGGAATCTAAGGTATAGGAACGGTACCGATATTTACAAAACTTTCCCAAGTCTACCGGACACAGCCTAAACAACCTATATACTTCCAGAGTTCGTGCCATGAATCGAAAAAAAAAATAGTTGGAGGTTAAATTTTTTTAAAATTTCGGGGAAATTGAATAACAAGCGAAAACCACGCATAAAGACTTGACAGCACATGCAATGACTCGACAAAACATTAACAATAGATAAAATTCCTAAAAGCATGAAATAAACTAAAAAACACAATAAATCAAACTAAAAAGCGGTAAATATAAAGCGATAAAGTTCCTCCCCCACACTTAAACCAAACATTATCCTCAATGTTTTGATAAAAGGTGGAAAAAGGAAAGATAGAACCTGTGTGAATGCTACTGCTTGCCAAATCCTCTTTGATCCTGTTCTTGTTGTCCATGTCTTCGCTGGCCACTTCTGCTTCGGCGGTGGGCTCTTTGAGATACCTTCATTTGTTGATTTTTCTCTTTTCTAAAGCAACTCATAATGCTGCCCTTTTCCGGAGAAAGTACCTGCAAAAAGTGTTAGAAAAATACAGTGCGGTATCGGTGTCACCACCAGTAACGACATTCGCAGGAATGTCCGTGGGCACCTAGAAGAAGCTGAGACGAGACAAGCAATACATTTCTTTATTTCCTGCAAACACAAATAATAAAAGTAAAATATTAAATTGAAATCTCGTGGGTTGCCTCCCACGCAGCGCTTTGTTTAACGTCGATAGCTCGACAGCTAATAATCTTCGGTTTCCATGGCCACTTATCAAGCCATCTCACATATCCCTCACATTTTCTTCTCTTTCTCCTGTGGGGTGGTTCATTCTTTTGAACTTGTGGTGGTGGTTCTGGATCTATCCTTAGTATCAACTTTTCAAGTTTGGGCTTAGTTATTTCATCCAACACCTCAAAGTCTAACCTTACCCTCTTAACAATAATGATATCCCTAGTTTCATGGTCCTCAAAATTTCTCTTTTTATGCAGGAACTCAGACAAAGGTGCATCGGTGTGGATATTTTCCAACACCTCCACATATGTTTTGGATTAGGAGTCTACCTTAACTTCTACAAACCTTTGCGGGAAAGGAATCGGAAACTCTTCATTCTGGAGAGTTTGTGTCTCCACAAAGTGTTCCATCATAGATTATAGCCTAGAATTAGTTGTTGTTTCAATGAAATCCTCCATTAATTTTTCGAGGTTGGAATTATGGGATTCTTGTGATTCCTTAAAGTATTGGGAGTGGTAATCATAGAGGAAATTTGGTTGAGAGTAACTGAGAGTCGCATTGAAATCCTCCATCAATAATTCAAGGTCGGTATTATAGGATTCTAGTGGTTCCTCAAAGTATTGGGAGTGGTAATTGTAAAGGAAATCTGGGTGATACATAGTTTTTTTTCAAACAAGAGTGCCTTAGTCTATACGGTGCAACAACGGAATAAAAATATCGATTGTTGGTCCCCGGCAACGGCGCCAAAAACTTGATGCTCCACAAGTGCACGGATTTATCGAAGTAATATAAAAGATTGTCGAACCCACAGAGACCAATATCAATCTACTGTAATCTATCGTTGCTTTGTAAAGCTAAGGCTATGATTAAGATGGTATGAACGAAAATGTAAACACTACTTACTAAAGGTTTGGAAAAAACGATAAAACGAGCCCGGAATATAGATTTTGTGTTCCTAAGGGACTTGTAGAATACGGGTACTAATTATGATTATACGCCTATTCCGTAGAATATACCGACTTAAAGGCTCCGCCTCACGCTCTCGCGGTCTTAACAAAAGCCATATCTCTTAATCCCAAGATTTTTCTCTCGCTCGCCCGGTAACTAAGAAACACTACTTGAAAGCCAATAATATCCTAATCAACATCTAAAGCACTCTCGCTGTATTTAGATATGATGCCTAATTTCTACTATCCGGTTCGCTCCTCACGCTCTCGCGAATCTCGGCTCAAACCTTTATATGCTTCTCACTCTCATGACAAAGCAATGTTAAATAACTTCTCACTCTCATGACAAAGCTACTTAAATTATGCATAGAAATTATAACCAAAACAACATACAATCGCGATTTCGTACTTAATACATCTACGGAGTCCCGTCGGTAACGACGGTTCTCATACGCCAGACTCAGACAGAATTAGCCTAACAGACTAACTCCTAAAACTAACATATTAACAATGCTGGAAATTAAATCATACATACTGATTGATTTTAACAGGTGCACGGATTTAAGTTTTTATCTTGAAATCAAGTTATGTTGCAAGCAAGTAAACTAAGCAATGCAGTAAAGACGGGAAAGTAAATAACCTGAAATAAACTGGAATGAAAACAACTTCTATTGAATGATAAATCGTTCCAAGCGTATAATCGGCAATAATGTAAAAGATTACAACAGTGCAACAACTACTCAGTGTGAGCAATTGCTGCTTTGGAAAGTAAATCTGTAGTTAGGCTAAAGAATTCTGCAACTCTTCCGCGCAACTCGGATCCCCCAAATGCAGACCCTCAAGGGTGTATTTATAGAGGAAAATTGGCTCCAAGAAGGTCTGGTACGATTTGAATTCAAACCAAGCAAAACTGTCAAACTGCCTCTGAAAAACTGCTCCCGCGCATAATGGCGACCACCGTATGCCTAACGGCGACCGCCATTAGTTCAAAAGGTGATTCCCTCTTTTTTTTGGTACATGGCGAACACCTTTCTCCTCTGTAGGGGCAAATGGCGAGCGCCATTCAGTTGGGGAGGCCAAAACTTACATTTTTGCTATTTTTCTTCACTCTTCAGCTCTATTTTTGCTCGTTTTCCATACTTGCCGATTAAACACCTGTCGACATAAAAACAAAGGAAAACATAATAAATCAAAGCAAATAGTATGAAAGACTCGATAAAACAGTACTAAAAGTGCGCGTAATGAGTCAGAAAATACGATACGAATTCGAGTTATCACACACTTAAGAGCCATCTGCAACCAAGAAAAATAGACCAAACAACACCAAACAAGTTAAACAACCAGCTAGAAAATTCAAGAAAAATCATACGAAACCACAGGTCAACACGAAACAGTCCAACAGTCGACGAAAAATTAAAAATCGAGGATTTTGATCCCAGGGGGCGCGGTTAGAGCGCGCTTAGTGTGGTTAGTCATGCAAGCAAAAATTGCTCTGCAGCCAACCTGCCCCAAACACAAATATCCTACACAAAAATCACCAAACAACAACATACCCAAACACATTTCAACAGAAAACATCAGAAATACAAAAATAATCTGAACAAGGCAAGAGAGGCGCGTTTAGCCGGCTCATAGCGTGCTAAGCGCGCCTGCGATAACAAGCATAAATTATGCCCCTGCCACTAATTTTGAGCTGCACAACCAACACATAATTCACCAAACCTGAACCCTAACACACGTATTATTAAACTAACATAGAGAAACAATAAACAACAAGCAAACCTACTTTGTAACTTAACTCTAACATTGGTCACAAAGGGTCAGAACCTATTCTACCAAGACCAACCTTAACAAATCAAATTCAACAAAGCCCCACAAAACCCTAACAACATGCACTTTAATCTAACAAAATGAAAAGCATTTAGCAAACCTAAACTTAGGGAATGAGTGAATGTGAGCTTGAAGAACAGGTGGTGAATCTTTGAGAGAATGAAGTTCAAGCACAAAGGTGAAGTAGTCGTGAGAGGAAAAAATGTGGGAATGAGGGTTTTTAGCTTTTTGCCTTTTAAAAACGAACATACCCACTCAGGCCTACTTCCCTTTTTCCACTCAGGCCCACACTTGATTGGGCATGTTCACGTGACTGCGCTAAATGGCCTTAGCAGCGCGCTAAGCGCGCTCAGTGAAACATAGCCACTGAAGTTTAGCTCCAAGCTGTGCTCTCCAGACTTTTAATATGCCGATTAAATTTAAAACACAAAAAAATATAGTAAATACTTACAATGCTGGGGTGCCTCCCAACAAGCGCTTTGTTTAATATCGTTTGAGCTGGACAGTCCAATGCAACCTCACAGATCGCAAGAAAATAAGCTAAAACGAACGGGCTGAACTTCCCAACTCAAAAGTCTTCATCCATTTTCATGACCATTTTTCCTTCCAATTTTCTTCAAGAATGAAAAGTCCCAACACGACTTCATCGTTGCTACTTTCGCGTCTTAATCCTTCTTTTTCCTTAATGCAACTCTTGCATCTTCTTTTTCCTCATGATAGCCATCTTCCAATAGACTTAAATACATCACTCTATTGAAAAGTGTGAAACACACTTCTTCCTCACTAGTTCTCACCTTCATGATCCCCTCATCAACATCGACCAACATTTTTGCGGTTTTCATGAAGGGCCTTCCAAGGATGATCAGAGTATCCTCGTCTTCTTCTATATCCATGACTACGAAATCAACCGGAAATAAAAATTTATGCACTTTCAATAACACGTCCTCAACAATACCATGAGGACGAGTCCTTGACTTGTCCGCAAGTTGTAATGTCATGTTGGTTGATTTCACCTCCATGTTCTCGAGTCTTTTGACCACCGACAAAGGAATCAAATTTATGCTAGCACCCATATCGATTAAAGCTTTGCATTTAAATTCATTACCTATAGTGATAAGTAGAGCTACTCTTCCCAGATCTCATTTCTTTCGCGGAAGTATACTTTAAATAACAACGCTACAGTTTTGTCATACCCCAAATTTTGACCACTAAGATTTCCCATCATTGTGCAAATCATCATCACAATATGGATGAACCATCATGCCTCATCAGTCTCCCCAAAGATGGGTGAACACTTACTACAGTCAAAATTAGGGTTTCAAGCCCTCTCAGAGTTCTTAGACAAAGGATCAATCAAGAAATGACATGGTCTTCAACTTGTATAACCTCCCAAACATCTAAAATGGATCAAGAGGACTCCCACTTTAAGGATTAAGCACAAGGCTGCTCCCTTCCAGGTGGATCAAGCCTCAAGATCGCCAATGTCACCAAATTAGGGTTTGGTCGACCAGGGCCTCCAGATGGAAATTTTCCTCTGGGCATGAGCCAATGCTTCAAAGCATATCCTAAAATACTCCATGGAACCTCATGGGCCCAAGCATCAAGTCAATTTGACCTCAGGGGATGCATACATCAAAAATCAGGAATTAGGATTTTTTGACCTAATTCACCCCTAAGTTGACTTTTGGGACAAATCATGAGCCAAGACCTCAAGACATGATTTGAGGGTCTCCAACATACCACATTGATCCATTTGTAATAATGGATTGATCCAGGAAGCTTGAGCAGCAAGTCTCAATTTCATCAGTACCACAATTAGGGTTTCGCGAGAAAAGTCAACTGTAGCCTTGACTTTTGACCAGGACATGCTCCCAAACCGTAAGACATGATTCAATACACCCTATAACACCTATGAAATCAATCCATCAAGTTTGATTTAGGTCAAGGACTTGATTTCATAAAGGATTGCACAGTTTGGAATTCATCTGATAAAAAGTCAACTGTGCACAAAAGTCAACTTTGACTTTTTGAGATTTTTCACAAAAATGGTTTTTTAACCCTAAAATGATGTTAATGTATGATTTGAATCATCATTCATCAAGAAAAATCAAGAAAAGTGGGATAACTTGTAAAAGGGGTAACCATAAAAACTTAGAAAATTTTCTAAGTTATGAACAAAGTGGCAAGGGTACCAACTTTGGAGGATCATAATTCCTAAACCACAAGGCCATTTTTCCCCATCCAAATCTAGATTTGTAGCTCTCATTACCCTCTACAAAAGCTTAAAACTGACCTCCTTCCAAATTCATCATGGATTTTAAGTTATGGAATGATCAAAATCACAAAAAGTGAAAATGACACTTTTTCCAACACTTAGTGAAATTTTCACTAAGTCAGAATCTGCCTTCACTTTTTTCCAAATATAGGGGGATTTTTCACTTGGATCCAAATGGTATCAAAACCAAATATGATCAGACAGTTGTTGTATCATATGAGGGCTTTCCAAAATGGCCAAGAACATCACCAAATTCCACTTGGGCCATGAGATATGACAATGGCAATATGCCTTGCTGAAAACTGCCAAGGCTAGGCAGAATTTTGCATTTTTGCTCGATTTGGAAAAATCAGATAATTCCAAGCCTTGTCATCACTTTGGACACATCTGAGGATCAAATTTAAAGGGGACAAACACTAAGCCAAGCCTCCAAAGTCTTTGGAATAAGAAGTAGCATGCCAAACCTAGAAATCCCTCAAAGAGGGACAAGACTCCAATTTTGGATTGGAGCATTTAATGGATGCACCAAGGTGGCATGGACTGACACATTTGCAACTGAATTCAATCAAGAATGATCCAACAACTAGGGAACCAAAGGCCTGTGCTCTAACCTCTAGTCAATGGCTAAAGGAGACTTGGCTTCCCATTGATCAACATTGGCCAAACCTCTGTTGTGGTTGCCATTCACTATTGATCCCAAAACAAACTTGCTCTACTATAAATAGAGCTCATTTGTGCTCAGTTTGAGTACACCAAAGCCATCAAACAGATGCTTTCCTCAAAATCCCTCTCTTTAGGCCAAAATGCCTTCTTTAGCAAGGTAACTCTGAGTTTTTGAGTTAGAGAGCATTTCCATCACAACTCATGATCCTAACACCTCATAAACATCATATGTAGGTGATCCAAACTATCAAAAGTGACCTGTAACACCAAAATCACAAAGTCACCTCTCAAAACCTCAAAATAGGCCTTTTGTGCATTTTTCAAGCCATGTCTTGATTCAGTCACTTCCCAAACCAGATAAAACCTCTTACACACTCCAAATAACATCCTTGAACTGTCCCAAATGGTTCCCCCATCTGGAACACCATTTGAGAGAGTTGCTATTTTGGTCATTTTAACCCCTTTTGCAAGAAAGGGCTAGTTTGTGTTTTTCCAGGTTCCAGCTGATTCCAACCATCCTAAAGGCTTCTAAGGGATCATTTGAGAGTGTCCAAAGCATCAAACCATTTCTGGAACAAGAAGTTTGGCAGATTGCACAGAAAACTCCAAAAGCTCAAAAAGAGGTAAGCATCATGACTTGAACTTTCCAAAATATGCATTGCTTTGAAGTCCACTAATCATACACACCTCATACATGTTGTATATGTTGTGTTTGAACCAATTCATCATGTAATTCATGCATGTATCAAAGTGTAGCATAGAAAATGCAATTATAGGCCTTTTTCAAAACCACTATCGAATTTTAAGGAGGGAGTATGATCTAAAAAAATACCACCACCATTGGATTCCTTGTGAAATTCTAGGCCAGATGCATATAAATTTTGTCCCCAACCATTGAGAAATGAGAAAGTTATGGACCTTCCCGTTTCTTGGCAAAACTTGCCTTGCCTTGCCTTGACCAGGCCTAGAAAACAAGGCATGCCTTGTATATTTGTGGTTTCACTTCAAGCAATGGATGTATCACCACCCCAGTGGTAAGGCGCGCGCCCTATAACCTTAAGGTCGTGGGTTCAAACCCCACCCATGCCATTTTCTGTTTTCTCACATTTTTGCTATTTTTTTCCAATATTTTCATGTTTTATTAATTAATTGGAAAATTAATAACTCCTTCAATTTTAATTATTTTTGATTGGTTCTTTTTGAAAAAAATCACAAAAATGTTGAAATATTTTATTCCACAAAAAAATTAAGTTTATATTATTTATTTAATATAATTAGTATTTTTGTGAATAAATTCCTTTTTAATGTTTTTAAACATTTTAAAAGTGAATATTTACTTTGAAAATCAAAACCAAGTGAGTTTTAATTCACCTTGTGATTAATCCCTCATTTCTCAAACCTTAAACAAAAATCACAAATGGTTTATTCAAACTTATTTGGTATTTTATTTGATTTTCTTTAAATATTTACTTTTAAAGAATATCAAATTAGGGTTTCTTTGATTTTCACCCTCATCAAACAATTTCAAACACTTTTGGGCCTCTAATAGAGTGTAAGACACAATCCTTTGTAAATACAAACCTATTTTTAGGCCTCACTTATTGTATAAGTCCCGTTGTATTTCAAAAAGTTCGACGCGATCATCGTCCGTTGAAAAACAAACCCTGGGCCTCTCCTCGAGCTATAAGACCCATTCAAAATTTCTTGGGCCTCTATTAGAGTGTAAGACCCAACCCCATTTTGGGCCTCAATGCATTGTATAAGACCCACCGCATTTTCAAAAATCTCGGCGCGATCGCCATTTTCAAACAAATGACCCTAGGCCTCTCCTTGAGCTGTAAGCCCCACCACTTGTACAAAAATAAATCTCTCGGGCCTCTATTAGAGTGTAAGACCCAATCCCCTTTTAACAAAAACTTTTTGGGCCTCAGACATTGTATAAGTCCCCCATGCGTTAAAAGAAAACCTCGACGCGATCGCCAATAAAAAAACCAATCATCTAGGCCTACCCTCGTGTTGTAAGCCCCATTCTTTTCCTTTAAACACTTGGGCCTCTTGAGAGAGTGTAAGACCCATCCCCTTGTACAGAAAACCTTTTTGGGCCTCAGTCACTTGTATAAGTCCCTCTGTACAAAACGACAGTGCGATCACTGATAAACCTTGGGCCTCTCCTTGAGCTGTAAGCCCCAACATCTTTTCAAAATACTTTCTCCTTTAATTTTGAATATACTGTTGTTTCCAATCTTTCTTTGTTGAACAACTAACCAAACAGCATGGAAGCTCTACAACCGAGTAAGTGTTTATATGCTTTCTTTATCCGCTTTCATATACATATAACTGTATTGTGGGGCTGTTTCACTGTAAGTCTTCTTTCTTAAACTCATATCAACTGTGTAATACTAGTATAGATATTTAGAGTTTCCCAGGCAACTACGTCTAGCACTAAGCCATGTTGATCACTCTAAAATAGACAAAACTAGATCCCCATAGGATTGCCAGATACAGTCTTCCCTCCTCTTGGGGTTAAACAATATGGAGACATGAAAGGCAGCATTCTCGGTGAACCCTTTCTCAGACTGTCACCCTTAGACATTGTCAAAGAAGCTCTAACTCCCCAGAGATGATCTTTTCTCCATGAATGGCATCTCTTGAGTTTCTTCCAAATTCTCGGACTTTCCTGGCTTGATCTATTCTCTGTGAATAGCCTGTCTTGAATTTCTTGGGGTTTGGGGACCCACAGGCTTTCTAAAAGCATCCCCGCCTCCTTTTAGGCGTTGTACAAGGACCCTACAACTTCTTAGAAGTATTCACAGCCTCCTCTTAGGCTTCGTATAAGGATTCTTCCTTCGGGAAGAGAGCCTCCTCTTGGGCTTCGTACAAATTGTCCCTCGGCTACTTAAAAGTTTCCAGCCTCCTCTTGGGCTTCGTACAAATTGTCCCGACGACCTCCTAGAGGTATAGGAACAGAAATTAGTCATCTTAATAGAACAGTCTTTCAAAGAGTCTAGATCTTTCTACCGTGAACGTACTACTAATGTTTCTTTAAGCATATTACAAAAGATAAAACTCTAGACTTAGACAGTCTAATCTCCTTGAGTCTCGAAGGCATTCTCAAGTAGGGAAAAACACCAGTAGACTCGGACAGTCTCCAATACCCTCTGGATTCCCAATTTCCTTAAAGAAACAGGAAATAACCCTGATCCTCTGATCAATCCCAAACCATAGCCTTACCTTTAATCAGTCTCTTTATAAGAACTGATTTTCTCTTTTAACCAACCTACTGGACCGGTCACTCAACTGAAACAGCAATCCTTTTAGCCTCTATCTCGGGCTTCGTACGAGATACAAAAAGATTCTCTTGTTGAGTCAATCTCTCTTTTAGCCTCCATCTCGGGCTTCGTACGAGATACAAAAACACTCTCTTGTTGAGTATAAAAGACTCTCTTGTTGAGTCAACTTTTAGCCTCTATCTCGGGCTTCGTACGAGATACAAAAAGACTCTCTTGTTGAGTCAATCTCTCTTTTAGCCTCCATCTCGGGCTTCGTACGAGATACAAAAACACTCTCTTGTTGAGTATAAAAGACTCTCTTGTTGAGTCAACCTTTAGCCTCCGTCTTGGGCTTCGTACAAGACACATCTAAAAGCACTCTCTGTTGAGTTAACTCCTTTTAGCCTCCCTCTCGGGCTTCGTACGAGACACAAAAGCATCCTCTTGTTGGGTCAATAGCCTCCTCTTAGGCTTTGTATAAAAAAAACCCGGTTGAGTCAATCAACCTTTTAGCATCAAAACTGTGCCTCGTTCACAGAATACAAACATCAACAACTCCTTTCATCTAATTGCTGTAAGCGGCAAGCCTCTGGATTATTTACATCCACACCACTGTCCCTCTTTTAGCATGAGAAATTCCTAAGGAAAGATAGCATTGCTCTACACTGAGTTAAAGTCTTCTCCTTCAGGTTAAAACCCCCTATAAAGGAAATTATGGCATTGCTAGGATTCACATATCCCGGTTAAAGTAATCCTCCTTTATAGTCAGTCACCCAACAGTTGTGACAAACAGACCCCCTTTAGAGATGACAAATTCTCTCTAAAGACAACACCTTTTTAGCTTCACATCTTGGGCTTCAAACAAGATACAAATAGACCCTTCAGCTTCACATCTTGGGCTTTGAACAAGATATAAACCACCTTTTCAGCTTCACGTCTTGGGCTTTAAACAAGACACCAAAACACCATTTCCTCCCATAGAATAGGAGGAACTACGATCGCTCTGATTTCCCTGTTTCGGTAAACGGGAATACGTAGGCATAAGATTGAAAGAAAAATCTTAGCGAGCACACTAATCCAAAACCCTAAATCCCGTACCTTCACATATCAATCGAAAAGCATCAGTCCTAGCATCCTAACAAAATTCCCCATGAACATTCCCGATGTTTCGTTCTAAATAAAGTAAGAAGAAAGAGGCCCCATTACCATATAGCATCCGTAACCTAACAGACCACCGTTTAAACTCAGTATGCAAGAAGGGTTAATTGGAGACATCTATTTCCATTCCTTAGTCAGCTCAATAAGATAAAAAATGAATCGACCTGTAGTAACCCCAGAGCGACAGTGCTTAAGAACCACGTCCAAAATCGCTCGCTACAAGTTTGCATCTAATGCAACAGTTTCTTTGTCCGTATTCCTTGTTAGGTCTTTGATTGGCTACATTTTGGTTAAAACAAGTTTACAGCAAGATGTTGGGTAAGATGTCCTAACATGGTTAATCAGACATCAATACATATGTGGTTATAATACTTGGCAAGATGTTGAGTGAGATGTTGAAGCAACTTTACCAACTGTCATGACAGTATTGCTGTCATGACAGATGTCATGACATCTTGGTCTGGTACAGCAGGTACTGCTGTTATGTGTTTCAGATAGATGTCAAAGACAGATGTCATGACATCTTAGTCTGGTACAGCAGGTGTTGCTATTTTATATCTCTTGACAGATTTGTTTTGCTTTGATGAGAATATTTTGGATATGTCTCATCATTATACGCAGGTCAAGGAGATTTATTAGGAACAAAGTGAAGATTTAATTAGATTTCATAAAAAGGATCTTGGAGACTTTTTAGGAAACTATTTGGAGATTTGTTCCTATTTTTGTGGAGAAGATCTTGCAGCTGAATTAAAACGTGAAGATTGGACCTGATTGAAGAGTCCAAGCCCATATTGCAAGAGTCTATAAATAAGGACTTGCTAGACCTAAAATAAATAACACACAACAACAAGCCGTCGGTGCAACATAAGGGTTTAAGGTTTTGTGAGTCTCTTGTGTAGTTTGTAAGTCACCCATGTATCTTTTGATACTATGTTGTCGACATAGGTTGTTGTAAAATTGCTCTCACTCGAAGCTTTGAAGCAAGAGTTGAGTATTGTTCTTGGTTGAAGCTTTTAAGCAAAACTGAGTATTGTTGTTAGTCAAGGATGATTGACCGAACTTTGTACTGGAAGGGTGTCTTTCAATTGGGATAATACAGTTATGAGGTATTAACTGTTAGATAATCACAGGTTGTAATTTAGGGAGTGAGATGGGTTTCTCTTATCAATTAGATGTGACTTCTAATGATAAAGTCTTTATTGGGTAGTGATAGGTTAACGTGGGTGCTTTCTGTAAACCTGAGGTTGTTTACATAAAACTATACTATTGATAGTGAATTCTTCTTCCTGGATTGGTATCCCCCAGATGTAGGTGAGTTGCACTGAGTTGGGTCATCATATTCTGTGTTGTTTATCATTCTGTAATTTACAGTTCAGTCTTGATTAACTTGTTGTATCAGATGTCGTAACATCTGTGTTGTTGCAGTTCTGATATTCAAAGTATCAGTCTGCTATTTTGTTCTTTGTTTAAATGTTTATGCAGAACAATGTCTTGACATGTGTTAGGATATCTGTTGTCTGCTATGCCAGAATTTCAATTGGTATCAGAGCAGGCATCCTGTCTATTTCTGGATGAGATCTTTGGGAGATACTTTCTGGCGTTTAAACAAGGAGGAGTTTTGAAGATCAGATCAATTAACTTAGACATACTCAAGGGTATTAATGGATGGGATGGATGTTCTAGATCTAAGGTAACAACCCGACGGTTGTTCATGTTGCTGAGGAGGTTCTACAACAACCACAGGAGAAGTGGCTAGTTCTTCTGTTGAGGTGTCTTATAAGATGTTCTAACATCTTATTAGGGCAAGCAGAATTTGTTCCTTGGTGGTTCCGCTGCATCTGTTTCTGATGGAAGAGCTCTAGAATTATAGGATTCTAGAGTTGTTGCTGAAGACAGATGGTGGAAGATCTCAATCGTCGGCCTTTATATGTGAAGATATCTGCATCTTTTTATTCCAAAGTCGGGAGCAATGGAATGGAAATAGTGGTTGGAAGATGTCTGTTATGCTGACTTGGTACTTGGAAGCTTGGTTCCATGGTGCAGTTTGAAGTCAGTTGAAGAGGAGATAAGTTGAGTTTAGGTTTATCAAGTTCTTGCTCTGGGAGTTTGATAAATTATTGACCGGCTAGGTTGTCAAAGATACTTGAGAATTCTCTCAAGTCCACTCATAAAGGCGTCTCAGTCATGAATCTGGAGTCTTCTAGTTATTCTTCTGACTAGAAGGTGTTTATGTGAAACATAAACCTAAAGAAAGTAGAGGTGATTTATTTTCACCATCCAAAACAGCAAGGAAAGATTCATCTCTCCTAATCCTAAGGGAGGATCCAATCTATATGGAGTTTTTAGAACTGTTAAGGTAAATAGGGTTCGTTCAGAGAGAATCTTAATTACTTGAGTCAAGGGTGGCAGCCTTGGTATCTCAACAATTTGTTGTCAAAGAAGATACTTGCAAAAGATTGAATACTTGACAAGTGTTCATGAAGTAATCTGGTGGAGTGTGGCTTCAACAGTGAAACAGGATTAATGAACATAGATTTAAGATCAATTGATATTTGTGTTACTCACAAGTATTTAATTGATTATTTTTGTATGTGTAGATCAAGATTGCTGATGTTCAACACGATGTTGGAACATCTCTTCACCTGGTTTGTACATAATCATGGGAGGGGTACTGCATAAGCTTTTGGTTATATTTATCTTAGGAGGTGACCTAAGAATCTGCTTTAGTTGGTGTGGCAGAAGCATCTGATATCTGGATAGTTTCTTGGCAAGAAATAGGTCTAGACAATGGTGATGTAGAAGATGAAGAAGAAGGCATCATAATCTTGATGGATGGTTCTTGGATCAGTTTATTTCTGATCTAAGAATATTGAAGTGCAACAGGTGTGTTCAAGTTGTTACTAGAAGCATCTGGTGTTTATCTGGAAAATATCTTGGCAAGAGACTTGTCCAGAATAGAGTGTTGGTGGTAGCACAACTTGGCTCAGTTTATTTCTGATCTAGGTACTTAGGAGCATGGGATCTTGCTCATTTTGAAGGTCAAGGTTAAGTGACAGTTATCTCTGACTTTCTACAGACTACTCTACTAAGGAAAGTGGCATTCTTTAGTATGGCTATGGTGTAGTCTCGGACTACTTTATCTTCTGAAGATTCAGACGTGGCAGGTGTGAAGTCTTTGAAGTTTCAAAGCAGTTACATCAAGGTGTGAGCTTGTATGGAATATCTGTGATAAGTTTAAGCAGGATAAAGGTTGTTTACTCAAACTTGGTTATTGAATCAAGTCTATGAGATCATGGAACTCTTGTTCTGTTAAAGGGAGGAGGTTCTTCTAAGTGGCAGAAGGAGGAGCTGAATTCAGCAGCTGGATGTCGTATCAGAATGTTCTGACATCTAGCTTAACATCAGAATCTCATCTAGTGATGTGGCACATCAGCTTAAGATAAGGTGATCTACAGGAGAATGGAAGTTATGGATGCTTCAAAAAGGTCTATCTCACGCAGTTTGTGGGAGCTGATGATGGAGTAGATGTTACATGTCTAGAGGCTTGATGGATCCAAGATGGAGCGAGTAGTTCATGTAACTTGAAGATCAGATTTCATTGGTGGATCAATGTATCTTATGGGAGTTCTTAAGAAGAGTGAGATCAATCAAAAGGTGGCATTTGGTTGATTTCATATTGTGCATTCAAGCAGGGTGCTTGGAACTAATTACTCTTGGGCAGAAGGGTAGTTGGCTGAAAACGTAAGGAGGATCTGGTTCATCTTGGAGCTTGTGGTAGAAGTTCTAGGTTGAGGATGGAAGTATGCCTTCTTTTGGTGGATGAGAGTTTATTTCTCTCTTTGGTTTTTGGAGTTCTTATTGATCAAGCTAGTGGCGCAGTGTTGTTTGAAGATCTTCAGTTGGATTACTATGCAGATAGTAAGTCCAGTGGTGGAGCATATCAAGAACTATATTGGTTGGTGTATGTGATATGTGAAGAATGTCCTAAATGATGTTAGAACATTTTCTGGGTTAGTTATCCTTGGAGTAGGATACTAAGTTCTGAGTGTAGAACTTGACACTCACATCTTGTCTAAGAAGTATTTATCTTATCATACAAGAGAATGATGGGTAAAGGATTGTCTTGGAAGTTTGATGTGAATGGGACATGCTAGAAGAAGATCAGTTTGGTGCTTGTGGAGCAAATAAGCTGAAGATTTCTGAAGTATGTGTTTGATGTCCTTCAAGTGTGAAGAACATCTTGACGAGCTAGCAAACTGAGGGGCCCTGTGTGTCTCTTTGAGGAATGTGAAGCATTCAGATTCAATTGGGTTGTATCTCAGGGAACAAGGAGATCTATACATGAGAATTCAAGAGGAATTCGTGTGGTGTATGGATGGTTTTCTGGACGAGAGGGATCAATGGAGCTTTGGTCTCAATCCAAGAGTTTGTTGGTTATGGTACAAGGATGCGTTCCTGGTACTCTCACTATATGATCATGAAGTTGTCATGGGATATCATGTGGTGATTTTGGGTGTTTCTTGCTGAAGAAGCATCTGTTGAGAAAGATAGGGGGATAACTTATGTCTGTTAAATGTACTGGTGTGGTACATGGTTTGCTTGAGGGTCAAGCATTAGGTAAATGCGTTCAGCAGGTGTGTTGAACAGAGGGTGCGCTCTTGAAGACATGAAGATGCGTCTTATGTTTTCCATTCATTTAGGGTGTTCTACTTACAAAGGAGCACTGGTTATAAATGTATGGAGAGTGGTATTTGTGGTTGCTTGTTGTATGCAACTACTTAGGGGGAGCATGATAATTTGTCATGCTTGTGTTGCTTGTGTTGCCGCTGCTTCTGTTGTTCCGCTGCATGTATTCTGATCTGTGGGGGTTTTCCCTTAAGGGGGATGACTAATTGTGTATGACAGAGGGAGTACTGCTACTGACTTGCTTGCTTTTGGTTGATTGCCCTTAAATGCATAGTTGCTTGGTTTGGCATATTAGGGATAAAAAGGGAGAGAAGTAAGTAGTAGCAGTGTTCTTTGGTTGTTTCCATAAGGGGGAGCTAGATGTGTTATCCAAAGGTTGTTTTAACCAAAATTTGCCAAAAGGGGAGATTGTTAGGTCTTTGATTGACTACATTTTGGCTAAAACAAGTTTACAGCAAGATGTTGGGTAAGATGTCCTGACATAGTTGATTAGACATCAGTACAGATGTGGTTATAATACTTGTCAAGATGTTGAGTAATATGTTGAATCATCTTCATCAACTGTCATGACATTATTATTGTCATGACAAATGTCATGACATCTTGGTCTAGTACTACAAATACTGCTGTTATGTGTTTCAGACAGATGTCGAAGACAAATGTCATGACATCTTAGTTTGGTACAATAGGTGTTGCTGTTGTATATCTCTTGACAGAATTGTTTTGTTTTGATGAGAATATTTTGGATATGTCTCATCATTATACACAGGTCAAGGAGATTTATTAGGAACAAAGTGCCGATTTAATTGGATTTTATAAAAAGGATCTTGGAGACTTTTTAGGAAACTATTTGGAAATTTGTTCTTATTTTTGTGGAGAAGATCTTGCAGCTGAATTAAAATGTGAAGAGTGGACCTGATTGAAGAGTCCAAGCCCATATTGCAAGAGTCTATAAATAAGGACTTGCTAGACCTAAAATAAATAACACACACAACAACAAGCTGTCGGTGCAACATAAGGGTTTAAGGTTTTGAGAGTCTCTTGTGTGGTTTGTAAGTCACCCATGTATCTTTTGATACTATGTGATCGACATAGGTTGTTGTAAAATTGCTCTCACTCGAAGCTTTGAAGCAAGAGTTGTGTATTGTTCTTGGTTGAAGCTTTTAAGCAAAACCGAGTATTGTTGTTAGTCAAGGATGCTTGACTGAACTTTGTATTGGAAGGGGTGTCTTTCAATAGGGATGATATAGTTATGAGGTATTAACTGTTAAATAATCACAGGTTGTGATTTAGGGAGTGAGATGGGTTTCTCTTATCAATTAGACGTGACTTCTAATGATAAAGTCTTCATTGGGTAGTGATAGGTTAACGTGGGTGCTTTCTGTAAACCTGAGGTTGTTTACATAAAACTATACTACTGATAGTGAATTCTTCTTCCTGGATTGGTATCCCCCAGATGTAGGTGAGTTGCACCGAACTGGGTCATCATATTCTGTGTTGTTTATCATTCTGTAATTTACAGTTCAGTCTTGATTAACATGTTGGATCAGATTTTGTAACATCTGTGTTGTTGCAGTTCTGATATTCAAAATATCAGTCTGTTGTTTTGTTCTTTGTTTAAATGTTTATGCAGAACAATGTCTTGACATGTGTTAGGACATCTGTTGTTTGCTATGCCAAAATTTCATACCTCATCTTTTTTGTAAGTATGTCTTTCATGAATTTTGCATACTTTGGTATTTGTTCTAGATCCTTGGAAAATAGAACGGTGATTTACAATTGGCTAAATATATCCAAGAATCGGGCATAATACTTCCCATTGTCTTTTTTAGTAGGAACATTGGGATATGGTAATATTTTCGATGGAATGTCACTCACATGCTCATTTACTTGTTTATTCTTCTTTTTCTTCTTTCCTTTGAAATTCTTTTCAACTAACTCTCCCTCAACATTTTTTCTACTTCACTCTCATCAATTTATTTTTCTTTTTCAACTACTCCCTCTTTATTCACAACATTTTTTTCAATGCCTCCACAAATCTCTCCACCATTTCTAGTAAATATAGCCTTGCAATGCTCCTCGGGATTAACTTGAGTGTTAGCCGGAAATGGACAGTTGGGTTGTTCGGCTAATTGCTTAGACAACTGCCCAATTTGAGTCTCAAGATTTCGAATAGAAGCATCAGTGTTCTTTTGGTTAGAAATTGACATTTGCATAAGTTGGGTGAATGTGTCCTCCAACTTTGAATTTCCACTTGGAGCTTGCGGAGGTTGACTATAGTTTTGATATTGTTGTTGATGATTAGAAGTTCCAGGATCTTGAGGCCTTCATTGTTGTTGATAAACTTGATCATCTCTTTGTTGGTAACCTTGGTTGCCTTGTTGGTAAGGTGGTCAAGGTTAATACCCTTGGTTTTGATTCCCCGCATAATTCGCCTCTTCAACCACCGGAGGACAATACCCGGTAGGGAGATCTCCTTTACAGATCTCACAACTTGCCACTTGTTTGTTGTTGTCGGGAATTTCTTGCATTTCTTTTATTTGTTGTGGAAGTTTTGACATTTGTTGAGTCAACAACTCTACTTCCTGTGAAAGCAATTTGTTATGCGCAAGAATCGCGTCATTTGTTCCCAACTCTATCATGCCCAGTTTCCGTTGAGGTGTACCACGATTGTGATTTCCTTGGTGATCATTGAGTGCCATCCTATCAATAATAGCAATTGCGTCTTTGGCGCTCTTGGACATTAATGATCCACCAGAAGTAGCATCCAACAAAGTCTTGTGGACCGATTGGAGTCCATCTCGGAAGAAGTGCACTAGAGTTAATTCGTCAAAAACGTGGCCTTTGCATTTTCCCAAAAATTTAAGTAATATTCTTGACAGGATAAATTATCTTGTTTGTAATTGGCTATCTCTAAACTTAATTGAAAACGATTGATTTCATCATCTTAGTTGTAAAAACACTTCAAATAGTTATATATATTTTTAAAATTAATTAGATACTAACATCCATAGTAATTAACCTATTTTAAATATGTAATTAATTTATTCATACTTTATATAATTGTTATCACATTTTTTTCTTACAAAAATATCTAATAAAATATAAATAATTAATTGTATATATTTTTCAAAATCGGAAGCTCAGGTAGATGAGCCTGAAGTTTGAATTTATTCAAGTTTTGTTGTTGACCATCAGTTGTGATGTACACTTTGTATTTTTTGAACAATATTTCACTTTTTTCCGCCAAACAATTAAACCCTTTGAAGGGTCTTTTTATGACAACGTTATTTCTTTATCACTCCGTGTGTTTCATTTGGTTTCTAATATCTTGTTTGCCTATTATATGAATCATTGACCTCGAATCCTGACCATAGGTTCTAGTCGGCTACATATGTTTCCATACCTATTCACCTATCTTAACCATAGAAGATTTCTTTCGGCCAAAAGCTTTATTGACATTTCCCGACCGCAACCGATTATGCCAGAGGCTTCAAGTTGCTTGGAATTCTATTAAGCCAGATCTTTTATTAACGCTGCCCGACCGCAACCGATTATGCCAGAGACTTCAACTTGCTTGGACTATAGTTAGGCCAGAGGTTTTATTAACTTTACCTGGATGCAGCTGATTATGCCAGAGACTTCAAGTTGCTTGGACTTCAGTTAGGCCAAAGGTTTCATTAACATTTCTCGACCGCAACTGATTATGCCAGAGGCTTCAAGTTGCTTGGACTTTAATTAGGCCAGAGGTTTTATTATTATTGCCCGACCACAAGCGATTATGTCAGATGCTTCAAGTTGCTTGGACTTCATCCTGGATCGTGTCCTAGGATCTGCTTTATAAATACATTTATTTTAACTATGTGTGCCTCATTGAAAACCTTGTCCGTGCAAGGGAAAAGAGGGCATCCCCATAATTTTTATTCATAATATTTATTACATAGTTTAGCTGAGATAAAACTTAAGACTAGTTACATTCCAGGTCCTAGGTATTTCAACATTTGGAGCTAGGGTCCTTTGCAGTTTGGAGCTAACTTGCATTTCTTCGTAGGGTCAGTCACCCTCTTTACCACTAGGTCTTCTTTGTGAAATCCCATTTTCCTTAATTTGATATTAAACCTCCTAGAAATTATTTGTTTAGATGTAAACTCCCTGATGTGGATCATTTCCCTGATTTCATCCAATAAATCAATTGAGTTATCCACACCTTCCGATTTAACGCTTTTGTCAAAAGCAAGACGTCTCCAAGTCAGTGTGTTGATCTCAATCGGTATCATTGCATCATCTCCATAAACTATCCTGAAAGGAGTCTCTTGAGTAGTTGAATGAGGTGTAGTATGATAAGACCACAAAATTTCATGTAAGTACTCGACCCATAATCCCTTGGCTTCATCCAGCTTCTTTTTCATCCAACTTCTGCCTGACCGTTTGCTTGAGGATGTTCCACCGAAATGAACCGATTTTGTATTCCCAAATCTTTGCAAAATTGTACAACTGATGCACTAGCGAATTGCCCGTCGTTTTCTAATACAATAACCCCGGGTACACCAAACCGGTATATTATGTTTCTCCAGTAGAATCGGCGCACTCTTTCCACTGTGATTCATGCCACTGCTTCTGTCTCCACCCATTTAGTGAAGTAATCAATACCTACTATTAAGAACTTTAGTTGTTCGACTGCCATGGGGAATGGACCTAAGATATCCTCCCCCCATTGATAGAATTACCATGGTGAAAATACCGAATGCAGTAATTCTGCAGGAGAATGGATGAAAGGAGCAAACACATGGCATTTCTCACAACGACTTACAAATTGTGAACAATCTTGCAACATGCTTGGCCAGTAATATCCTTCTCTAAGTATTTTTCCTGATAATGCCCTTCCTCCGATGTGACTGCCACAGATCCCTTCATGTACTTTCTTTATGACAAAAATTATGTCTTCTTCTGAGATGCACCTCAACATAGGAGTCGATTTACCCATCTTATACAAGTGGTCGGCCATAATGAGATATCTTGCAGATGTCCTTTTAATGCCCTTGGCTTCCACTTCTTCTTCGGGCAGCTCATTCTGAGTCAAATACCGAACGATAGGCATCATCCAACCTAGGGGTGGCAAAACGGGCCCGGCCCGTTGGGCATGCCCGTTTTACCCGCACTTTAGTGCGGGGTGGGCCAAATGTTTAGGCCCTCACCCTCTAATGTGTCCGCCCCGCTCCGCCCCGTTTTCTTCGCGGGCTTTTGCGGGCACGAACATTTACATAAAATTTTGCATTTTTAGGCTTAAAATGTGTAGTGCCCGCGGGCTTTCTCTGCCCCGCCCTCACGTTTTTGCGGGGTGGGCATAGGTTTTAGGCCCGCATCATCAACTTGACCGCCCCGCCCCGTTTTTCTGCAGGCATTTGCGGGGCGGGCCTAAACGGGGCGGGCACGCCCATTTGCCACCCCTAATCCAACCCCTAACCTTATCCAGTGTCATAATTTCTTCAACCTATGTACTCGATTTTTCTAGGGTTTCTTGAATTACTGTCTTATTTAAACCAGTACCTTTGGTACTTGCCAACCGTGCTAAGAGATAAACTTTGCCATTCTCCTCCCTAGGGATGTGGTTTATCTCGAATTCTTCAAATGTCAGAGACATCTTGAGAGCTTTTTGAAAATATATGATCAACGACGGATCCTTTGTCTGAAACTCTTCCTTGACATGGTTGGTAATCAATTGAGAATCAGTTTGGACCAACAAATGTGTCACTTCTACCTCTCTTTCCAACTTCATTCTTGCAATCAATGCTTCACTTTCCTCCTGGTTGTTACTATCTTGAAAATTAAAACACAAAGAATATTCAAGGACTAGGTCACCCGATACTTCTAGCAATATCCTGACCCCGCTTCCTTTGAGATTAGAGGATACATCCACATATAGAGTCCACTTTCATGATGATTCTTCTGAAATCAGAGCGCTTAACTCGATCAAGAAATCAGTGAGGATTTGAGACTTAATGCCACTTTGAGGTACATACTTTATATCATATTCCGACAACTCTATTGCCCAGGACACCATTCTTCCTGCCAAATCCGGCTTCTTTAACACTTGTTTAATAGGGTAATTGGTTTTGACAATGATGAGGTGTCCTTAGAAATAATATCTCAACTTTCAGGCTCTAATAACTACTGCCAACATGAGATGCTCAATCTTTTGGTAACATAATTCTACTCCTTTTAGCACCTTACTAACAAAGTATACCTGATTTTCTCCCTCCTCCATTGCCTGAACTAATCCAGAACTCATAATCTTGTCCGATACGGCTAAATATAGGATAAATGGTTGATTCTCCTTAGGTTGTTCCAAGATGGGTGGTGTGGATAAGAAATGATTTACCTCTTTAAAAGCATCTTCACACTCCTCTGTCCATTGGAACTTCGTCAATTTCCTCACCGGAGCGAAGAAATGATTCGATTTATCCCTTGCACAAGATAAAAAAAATGGATAAAATGGCTAAACGTCTTGTTAATTATTGTACCTCTTTTACTGTCGACGAACTCCTCATATCAATGATTGCTTGACATTTATCCAAGTTCATTTTTATTCCTCGACTGGTTAATATAAAACTAAGGAACTTGCTCGCTTGTACTCCAAAGGTACATTTTTCCGGGTTTAGTCTCATGTTCCTCGAATTAATAAAAATGTCTCTTCTAAATCTTTGACATACTTCCGGTATTCTTGGGTTTTTACTACCATATCATCAACATACATCTTTAGGTTTCGTCCTATCTGTGAAGCGAACACTATATCCATCAGTCTCTGGTAGGTAGCCTCTGCATTTTTTAGTCCAAAGGGCATCACCTTGTAGTAGTAATTATTCCTATTCGTCATAAACACCATTTTTGGGGCATCTAACAAATTCATTCGTATTTGATTGTACCCTGAGTAGGCATCCCAAAAACTGAGAATACGAAAAACAGAATCCTCGTCGATGAGTCGATCAATGTGAGGAAGTGGATATGGATCCTTAGGACATGCTTTATTCAAGTCAGTGAAGTCTACACACATTCGCCATTTTCCCAATTTCTTCTTTACCATAACTATGTTAGCTAACCAAGTCGGATACCTGATCTCCTTAATAAAACCGGCCTTCACGAGCTTTCCAAATTCATCTTCTACAACCCTTATCTTCTCTTCGCCATCCTTTCGCTTTCTCTGTGCTACTGGCTTGATGGTCGGATCGAGCGCTAGATGGTGACAAACCATGCTTGGGTCAATTCCAGGCACCTCCCCTGGTTTCCATGCAAACAAGTCTACGGTCTCCTTCAATATTCTGATGATCTCGGCTTCCTCCTCGAGTGACAAACTAGAGCCGATCTGAGTTATTTGCGATGATTGGGTATCAATCTGTACTGTCTTTACATCCTTAATAGGTATAAGACTATCCTCTACTGGATCCTCCCTTGGGTCAATATCAACTAGGTTCACTTTCACATGATCGTCTCTTGTTGGTTTGTCAGTTTGGGCCTTCCTTTAAAGTTTTAGACTGTCTTTATAACACTTCCTCGCTAACCCTTGATCACCCTTTACTACTCCTACTCGGCCATCTTTGAGAGGATATTTCAGTGTGAGGTATAAAGTGGATAACATCGCCTTCAAGACATTAAATGACGCTCCGTCAATAATAATATTGTAGGGAGATGCAACATTGACAATTAAGTACCTCACCTGGACACTTCTTGCGTTTTCCCCATTACCAAAAGTTATTATCATAGGAAAATGTCCCATCACCTGCACCTATTCTCTTGAGAATCCGACTAAAGTACCTTTAAAGGATAACAACTCGGTGATATCAAAATTCATTCCCTTGAATTCCTCCCAATACAGAACGTATTTCGAACTTCTAGGGTCTACTAGAACTCGTTTCACGTTCCAGTCCAAAATTTATACTTTGATCACCATTAGGTCATTTTTGTGGGCTAACACTCCTTCGACATCTTTTTTGGAGAAGGTGAATGTTGTCTGGTTTCCCTTTTCTTTTGAGGGCGACTCCTGCCTGATGTGCATCACTGTCCAGGCATACCTCTTTCTAGCCGAACTGGTTTCTCTTCCTCCTGTGAATCCCTTAGTAATGGTGTTCAATGTATGACAAGTCACTTGGGCTTCGCGAACTTCCTCCATGCTCTTCCCCTTCTTCTATGTAGGATTGTCTGAGTTGATGTCTTCTCGGAGAGGACTTCTCTTTCCAGATTGTCCTCCGATGTCTTTAACATAAGACAACAACTGACCTTTCTGAATTAAGATCACAATTTCTTTTTTTAGATGATGACAATGCACACCATGCACTGTCATCCCTTTCCCATCACAACATGGACCCTTTTTGGCCGCCCAGGTATGGGAAGTAACTTGAGATGAAAAACTTGTCTCAATATATCCATTCTTCTGGCATTTAATGGCGTATAGTAAGCTTTTTTTTCAAACGAACGTCGGGTCGACCTTATTATTGCCCGATCTCTGGGTTCGGACTTAGCATAGTCATTCCTCTGCCCGAACCTTTCTTCTTTAATACACACTTTTTCTTTGTTATCTTAGGATATCTTTTCCATCTTGCTTTCCTCACATTTTATGTAACATTCTGCTCTGTTAATAACCTCATCCATGTTGGATGCCGGTTTTTGAACTAGAGATTCATTGAACTTCCCTATTTTAAGGCCATGTTGGAATACTCCCACGAATATTTCTTGATTCGAATGAAACATTTTGATTGTTTCTTCATTGAACCTTTCCAGATACTCTCTGAGAGACTCCGAGTATCCTTGTCAGACATTAAATAGACTAGTAGTCGGCACCTTTCTATGCTTACTTGTTGAGAAATATTGTATCATCTTTTTAGTTAAGTCCTGGTAGCTAATAACCGAGCATCTGAGTAAACTCATAAACCATCGCAGAACCCTTCTTTAAAGGTCATGACCATGAGCTTACACTTAAGAGAATCAGAAGCCCCTACTATTGCCATCTGGTTATTGATCGCAATAATATGCTCCTGTGGATCAATTGTTCCATTAAAAAACGCTAGCGCAATGGTTTGAAGTTCTTCGGAACTTGATCATGTTAGATAGCTTCGGATAATGGTTGGGAATCTAGAGGATCCTCCTCTGTGTCCCTCTACCGTTGGCTTTGTGTTTGCAAAACCTGAACAATATCTTGCAAGGTTTCATTTTGTTGACGGAGAGCCTCCCCCATTGCGAGCAATCAGGTTATATCCGATGGCGGAGATGGATCACTTCGGCTAAGAGATGAACCAGACATCGCGCAACTAGGTTACTAGCAATTTTGATGATGGTTTTTGTGTGGCATGGGTAAGTTTTACAGATGCCCCACGGTGGGCGCCAAATGTTCTTTCTAAAAAAAACTAAAATGTTGACTTCCTTGTTATCAATCATGGAAAGCCTAAAGTGATTAGTTGGAGTGTCTGTTATCTATTTTTAATCTGGTTTTTGCTTGCCTTCTAACCTCAAAGCATTCTCCTATTTATATGTCTCCACCTTCTCCTCTTTCTCCCTGTTTTACCCTTCATATTCCTCATAAATACATCTTTAAGTAATGTTCGTCGCCCCTATAATTACCATGTAACATCTATCCCCTCAATAATTATAACTCTCCTATCATCATGTATCATTCTATGACTGTCTCTTGTGACCCTTAAAATGGCATCCTAGTAAGGTCATCGGACCTGACTCGTATTAATGAGGTCGCTCTCGGCTTATATGAGGTTGGATCTGTCTTGCTTATTCTGAATTGTAGTTATGATCTTGATTATCCAACTTGCTAACCTCGTCATACCCGACTTTCTCATTAACTCGGCTTCACGAAATTCTGAAATGTACAAATACCACTAGATATGAATAATTTTTTATGAAGCTTTGTCCATATTTGATGTTGTCATAAATGCTTTGCTGAATATGTATCATGTTCCTTTTTAGATACATATATTAAATAACTTTTCTGATAGGAACAACATCTCCTTACTCAAAGAACCGTATCTCATGTTATTTTAATTTATGATTTTGTGACTGATTCATTGGTTTCTCGGAGTAAAAGTAACGGTTGTGATATGTGACTGGTACAATACTTTTCTTCCAAACAATTTGGACATGTTGCTTATAGTTGAAGTAAGATATTTTTTAATTAATTATTTTAAGCATATGAGTCATATTACCTTTGGTTTTTTCATGTATTTAACACAACATCTCATGTATGTATTTCACACCACTGCAAGCTATACATTTGACCCTTTCATTATCACTGTATTTAATGGTGGTGCTCTACAACCTAAAATTATTCAACAAATAAAAATGTATGACCTTTCAATGCTCTTCATCCATGATTTCTTGGTTCTCTAGCATCCAATTACATAGCATGTTTGTCTTTCTCTGAATACTTGCACACTTAATTTCTTTTATCATGGTAGTCAAAAAATTGAAATTGAGGTGGCTAATATTGTTTATATCACTTATGTCAATGACATCAACTCTAATTTTCAAGATGTGTTTATATCATGCATACACTTTATTGTTTATTGATCGACTAGTAAATAAAAGTTGTAATACTAATTTTTCCGGTGTTGGTTGTTTTGTGCAGGAGCAAGCAACATTGTGAAAAAATTTCTTGTGCAAAATCGATCACAAGAAAATTGTTTCCACGCTAATTTACTATGAATTAATATCCTCTCTATTTTATTTTCTCATCTCCTATATTATTGTGATTTTATGTGTAAATAACAAATATTTATACATTTTTAAATTATGTGATATATTATGTGGTTTTATATGTTAGAATTTTGGGTGTCAAATGTAACATTTAAAGTGTTAGTGCTATTATTTAATTAGTCAGGACTTAAAGGGGTCTAATTAATATAATATTAAGTTTGTGACTAAAAGCATAAATGTCATGAAATGTCAGGGTATTGTGTAAATATCTTAATTTGATGAGGGGTCAAATTAGAATATTGAAAATTAAGAGATAATCCTAGGGTTATTTAAATAGGTTATGATTCTCATTTGTAGAGAACGAAAAAAAAGTACGGTTTATCAGCTTTTCTATTTTCATCTCCATTAGAGGAGATTCAAAGAACTTTAAGGAACTCTACAAATCAGAAGAGCACATACCTGCAATCTTTAACGATTTTAATGAAAAATTCAGGTATCGTTTCACTTTTATTCTCTAATTGAATTCTGATATGGGTTTAAGGGATACAAATTGATAGTATATCGACTCATAAAGATTATTTTAGAGTTCTGTTCTTGATTTTTACATTTATAGAAATTATAAGGTGATGAACAGATCCAACAAGTAGTATCAGAGCCACCCGTATTTGATTCAATTTGAATTTTAAATTTTTTAAAATTAAGGTTTCAAAATTGAGATCACTTTTGATCTTTTAATTTATATAAGGTTTATGTTTAATTTATGTTGTAATCATATGTTTTTTTTTTTTATTAAAATTGTTTGATCATGTGTGACCGAATCCTATTCAATTTTAATTTTATTCTTAATTTTAAAATTGTGATGCTACTATTTATAAATTGCGGTATGATTACACCTTACTCTACAACTTTACTAAATTGCGGTGCCACTGTTGCTAATTCCTTACTCAATAGAAACTTTAAAATTGTGACGTTGTTGTTTCTTAATTATCCTTTAGAAATTTATTATGGATTCGAAACCTTGTAGAATTAATTTGTGGTAACCTTTGTTTCTATCCTACACGACTCAGTTGTGGAATTGTTGCGGAATGTTATTGTTCACACCTGTTTATAATTTAGCAATTGTTGATTACAACATCCTTGGATAAATGGCCAAGTATCCAATGTCATTTGTATGTATCCATTTTTTTTTAGACTTTTATAAAATCCAGCAATGTCTAGACTTTTATAACTAAGTTAGCCAATCCCTTCCTTTTAAGTATGCACTATCTTATAATATATTTGATTTAAAATTTTGGAATTATATTCAGTATCAATGTCGTAACAGTATAGTAAAGTGCATTGGTGTTTTTGATTCAGATTTACTTTTAATTTTTCTTTGGTTCAATTTTGTTCAAATTTGACTATAGATTATATTCTTTATATAGTAATTTAACATTTTTAAGTCAATAGTTGAAATGAAAAGATCGTCAAAGTGACCTCTTTTGCGGAAATTGCTTATAAAAAATGTTATTTTTTGTTTGTTTGTTTGCGTGTATGTTTGTCCATGCGAGTATCAATTGACCCAAATGTCAGTTGGTGGTTGGCCAGCTTTCATACACATCTGTGATGGTAAACATGTGATAATTATAAGATGACTAAATTATAATTTTGGTCCCCCTGTTTTGGTTTACTCACAGTTTCAGTCCTCCAATTTTCTTTTTAAACAGTTTTAGTCCCCCATCCCAATTTTGATAAAAAAAAAACGCTGACTGTATATGTACCGTACATGAACAGTGCACGACCGTACATGAACAATACATGAACAGTGCATGACACAGTTGGATCAAAATTGGGATGGGGGACCAAAATTATTTAAAAAGAAAATGGGGGATTAAAACCGTGAGTAAACCAAAATAGGGAGACCAAAATTGTAATTTAGCCTTATAAGATCTTACATGTGAATAATGAATCAATCTAAATAGGGGTTTATTATTGGACACACTTTTATTATCAATGTTTGATCGTTACAACAAGAGTACCACTAGCAATTAATATTAATGTCCAAAGACTCAATATATTGATGGTGCACTAGGTATCTTGAGATGAGTTATGTCTTTATTTGAACAAATTGATAATTCATTTTTTTAGGTGAGTATATTTAAAGTGTTTATTATTTTCTATTTTTCAGCTACAATTGCTTCAATACCTGCTAATCTGAATTCAATTTCGGTCCTTAATGAGACAAATTTGAAGGAATGGAATGAGAACATGGAAATTTTTATTGGCTGCATGGATCTTGAACTTGCATTAAGGATGAAGCAACCTTCTTCCCCTATGGAGTTTGGTACCTCAGAACAAAGAAAAGATTATGAGAAGTGGGATCGCTCCAATCACATGAGTTATGGTTTGGTTTGTTCTGAGGTCAATTTAGCTTCAATACCTGAAAACACTTGATGGTTAGACTCTGGCGGAACTACTAACATCAGTGTTTTAATGAGGGGTTACCTGAACTACTGGAAGCCAAATAATGTTGAAAGATACATCTATGTTGGAGATAGCAAGTCGGTGGAGGTGGAAGCTATAATGCATTTTAGATTATTAATGTGTACTGGAATTTATTTGGATTTGAAAGACACTTTTGTGGTTCCGTCATTTAGACGGAATTTGATTTCAGTTTCTCATTTGGACAAATCAAGTTATTTTTGTTCCATTGGAAACAATATGTTCAAGTTGTCTTTCAATTTAGATATTGTTGGAACTGGTTCACTTATAGGTTATGATAATTTGTATTTGCTCGACACAATAACTACCTATGGCGAATCCTTGAATGTGGAACCACATGGTACTAAGCATAAAATTGGTGATAACAATTCAGGAGCATTATGGCACAAACGCCTGGATCACATCTCTAAAAATAGAGTTGAGCGACTAGTGTCAGATGGAATTTTGGATTCTATTGACTTCACAAACTTTAATGTTTGTGTTGAATGCGTTAAAGGCAAACAAACCAAAACAAAGAAATTTTGTGCATATAGAGCTACAGATGTCTTAGAATTGATACATACAGACATTTATGGACCATTTCCGGCACCTTCATGGAATGGTCAACAATATTTTATATCATTCATAGATGATTATTCTAGATATCTATACATATTTCTTATACATGAAAAGTCTCAGTCATTGGATGTGGTCCCCATTTGTAGAGAACGATCAAAAATACGATTTATCAGGTTTTCTATCTTCATCCCCATCAGAGGAGATTCAAGGAACTCTAAGGAACTCTACAAATCAGAAGAGCACATACCCGCAATCTTCAACGATTTTAATGAAAAATTCATGTATGTTTTCACTTTTATTCTCTGATTGAATTCTGATATGGGTTTAAGGGATACAAAGTAATGGTATATCGACTCATAAAGATTATTTTAAAGTTCTGTTCTTGATTTCTATATCTATAGAGATCATAAGGTAATGAACAGATTCAACAAGTGGTATCAGAGTCACCGGTATTTAATTCAATTTGAATTTTAAATTTTTTAAAATTAGGGTTCCAAAATTGAGATCACTTTTGATCTTTTAATTTATATAAGGGTTATGTTTAATTTATGTTGTAATCATATGTTTTTTTTGGGTGATTAAAATTGTTTGATCATGTGTGACTGAATCCTATTCAATTTTAATTTTATTCTTAATTTTTAAGTTGTGATGCTGCTGTTTCTAAATTGCGGTATGATTACACCTTACTCTACAACTTTGCTAAATTGTGTATCCTACATGACTCAATTACGGAATTGTTGCGGAATGTTACTGTTCATATTTGTTTATAATTTAGCAATTGTGGATTACAATATCCTTGGATAAATGGCTAAGTATCCAATGTCATTTGTATGTATCCAATATTTTTTTGTCTAGACTTTTATAAAATCCAGCAATGTCTAGACTTTTATAACTAAGTTAGCCAATCCCTTCTTTTAAGTATGCAGTATGTTATAATATAAGTGATTTAATATTTTGGAATAAACTCAGTACCAATATCGTAACATTATAGTAAAGTGCATTGGTGTTTTTGATTCGAATTTAATTTTAATTTTTTTTTAGTTCAATTTTGTTCAAATTTGACTATAATTCATCTTTTTTATACAATAATTTAATCTTTTTAAGTCAATAGTTGTAACGAAAAAGTCGCCAAAGTGACATCTTTTGTGGAAATTGCTTATAAAAATGTTAAATTTTTTATATTTGGTTTGTGTGTATGTTTGTCCACGCGAGTATCAATTGACCCAAAGGACAGTTGTTGGTTGGCCAGTTTTCATACATATCCGTGATGGTAAACATGTGATAATTTTAAGGTCTTACATGTGAATAATGAATCAATCCAAAGAGGGGTTTATTATTGGACATGTTTTATTATCAAAATTTGATCATTACAACAAGAGTACCACTAGCAGTTAATATTAATGTCCAAAGACTCAATATTGATGGTGCACCAAGTATCTTGAGATGAGTTATGTCTTTATTTGAACAAATTGATAATTAAGTTTTTTTTATGTGAGTATATTTAAAGTGTTTATTATTTTCTATTTTTCAGCTACACATATTTCAATATCTGCTAATCTGAATTCAGTTTCGGTCCTTAATGAGACAAATTTGAAGGAATGGAATGAGAACATGGAAATTTTTCTTGGCTGCAAGGATCTTGAACTTGAATTAAGGATGAAGCAACCTCATTCTCTTATGGAATTTGGTACCTCTGAACAGAGAAAAGATTATGAGAAGTGAGATCGCTCCAATCGCATGAGTCATGTTTTGGTTTGTTTTGAGGTCAATTTAACTTTAGTACCTGGAAAGATTTGGCGATTAAACTCTGGCGTAACTATTAACACCAGTGTTTCAATGAGGGGTTGTCTGAACTACTGAAAGCCAAATGATGTTGAAAAATACATCGATGTTGGAGATAGCAAGTCGGTAGAGGTGGAAGCTATAGAGCATTTTAGATTATTAATGTGTACTAGATTATATTTAGATTTGAAAGACATTTTTGTGGTTCCGTCATTTAGACAAAATTTGATTTGAGTTTCTTATTTAGACAAATCAGGTTATTTTTGTTCGATTGGAAACAATATGTTCAAGTTGTCTTTCAATTCAGATATTGTTGGAACTGGTTCACTTATGGGTCATGATAATCTGTATTTGCTTGACACAATAGCTACCAATGGCAAATCCTTGAATGTGGAATCACGTGGTACTAAGCGTAAAATTGATGATAACAATTCAGGAGCATTATGGCACAAAAGCCTAGGTCACAACTCTAAAAATAGAGTTGAGCGACTAGTGTCAGATGGAATTTTGGATTCCATTGACTTCACAAACTTTGATACGAATGTCTTAGAATTGATACATACAAACATTTATGGACCATTTATGACACCTTCTTGGAATGGTTAACAATATTTTATATCATTCATAGACGATTATTCTATATATTCATACATATTTCTTATACATGAAAAGTCTCAGTCATTGGATGTGTTCAAATTGTTTAAGGCTGAAGTTGAGAATCAACTTAACAAAAGAATTAAGAAAGTCAAATCTGACTGTGGCGGTGAATATTATGGTAGATATGACGGTTCATGTGAACAACGTTCAGGGCCTTTTGTCAAATACTTGGAGGAATGTGGAATCGTCCTACAGTACACCATGCCAAGATCTCCTAGCATGAACGGTGTTGCTGAAAGGTGAAACCAGACTCTTAAGGATATGGTAAGGAGTATGCTTTTTCATTCTACCTTGCTGAAGTCACTATGGGGAGAGACACTAAAGACTGCAACTTATATTCAAAATAGAGTACTAACAAAAGCAGCTGCCAAAACACCTTATGAACTTCGGACTGGGCGAAAGCCTATTCTCAAACATTTTCACGTGTGAGGATGTTCAGCTGAGGCAAGGCCTTATAAGCCAAATGAAAAGAAATTGGACTCCCGAACAGTGAACAACTACTTTATTGGCTATTCTGAAAGATCTAGGGGCTACAAATTTTACGATCCTAAATTAAATTCAATTTTTGAGATGGGAACAACCACATCTTTGAGGGTATTGAGTTTGGAGGAAGAATAAGGTCAGAGATTTTGTCTTAGAGGAAGAATTGGTAAAAATTCCAGAACTGGTTCATATAGTTGCTTTTGACCAAGCAAGAAAGGAACCTCCATAAGACATTGTTGAAATTCCTCCAACTCAAGATGATTTGGTAATTCATGAAGAAAAAACTCAAGATCCTCAAGAGCAGGTGTTACAAGAACCAATACCTTTGTGGAGATCCACTAGAGAAACGAGAAATGCTATTCCGGGTGATTACATAGTCTTTCTCCAATAACATGAGGAAAATAATGGTATGATGGAATATGATCCAATCAACTTCCGTCAAGCCATGTAAGATTCGAACTCGGAAAATTGGATTGAAGCAATGAAGGAAGAGTATAAGTCCACAAAAGATAATAAAGTTTGGGAACTTGTCCCATTACCAGAAGGTGTGAAACCCATTGGTTGCAAATGGATTTTTAAGACCAAGCGGGATTCTAACGGTAATGTGGAGAGGTATAAAGCCCATCTTATGGCTAAGGTTTATACTCAAAAGGAAGGGATTGACTTTAAAGAGACTTTCTCTCCGGTTTAATCGAAAGACTCTTTTAGGACAATCATGGCTTCGTTGCATATTATGATTTGGAACTCCATCAAATGGATGTCAAGACGACTTTCCTCAATGACAACGCTGATGAAACAATCTATATGATGCAACCAAAAAATTTTGTGTCAGGAGACTAAAAGAATATGGTTTGCAAATTGATAAAATCCATTTATGGACTAAAGCAGGCATCTCGTCAGTGATATCACAAGTTTCATGAAATAATTCTCTCATTTGGTTTTGAGGTGAATGTTGTTGAAGATTGTGTGTATCACAAATTCAGTGGAAGCAAGTACATTTTCTTGGTCTTGTATTTAGATGACCTGCTACTTGCCATAAATGATATAGGAATGATACATGAAACTAAGAAATTTCTATCAAGAAATTTTGAAATGAAATATCTTGGTGATACATGTAACGCCCCGATTTATTTTAATTATTTTTCATAATTAAAACTATATGATGTTGTGTATATATGTGTGATTATGGGTGTTTTGGTTGTGTTTGGGTTGCCCTTATATGGGGTAGTGACCATGGAATTATAGAGATTAAGGTGTTAGGGTGTATGACCAATTATGTAGAACTTGGTAGTGTAGAGGATAATACTAATTTAATTATATTAGTAATATTTGGTTGATCATAATATTAGTTGAATAATATTAAATTAATTAAATATTGATTATTATTATTATTATTATTATTATTATTATTATTATAATAAGTAGATATTAGCAATAATAATAATAATAATATGATATAATAACAAGAATAAGGAGGGCAAAGTGGACTATTCGTGAGGATTAGTAAGGGTAAGGAAGGAAAAACATAATAGGGGTCTAAGGGTTATAGTAGAAAAAGAGAAGATTGGGAAGGAGAATTAGTAGGGAACGATCGCATTTTTGGAGAAAAGAGGAACAGAAGAAATGAGCAGAGCTAGGGCTTAGAGAACCTTCGAAGAATCGTCAATAACGTAAGGGTGGGGTTCTTCGATCGCTTAAGGGATGAATAATGTATGTATGAGGGTGGGTAATCTGTTAGATTCATCTCTATGCATCTCTGATTGTTTGGTTGTTGTCGGTCGCGTGTTGATATTCGTAATAACATGTAGTTGGTGTAAATTGACCGATTAAATTATGGTTTATGTGACTCTAATTGATTGTGTAAAAACTGTGGATTCTATGTGTATTTTCGTGTTGTTTGTTGTTGAAATTGGAGAAGGCTTGGGGCCAGAATCGTGCTGAATCACAACTACTGTGTTGCTGATTCGCGCACTTCGCCGTGCGAAGGAAAGTTCGCTGAGCGAAGGGTTCGCTGGAAGTTTGTTGGGCGAACTAAGAAGCGAAAGAAGAGAAAGGGAATCGGTTACTGGACTGAGTTTTGGGGAGATTCACCTCAGGTTCGCTGGGCGAATTCCTGGCGAAAGAAAGTTCGCTGGGCGAATGTTGAGGCGAAGGAAGAGGAAAATAGGTGAGTCTCTGGATTTTGTATGGGGAAGGTGTTTTGCTGGCGACTTCGCTAGGTGAACTCCTAGCGAATGACAGTTCGTTGGGCGAACTTGTAGCGAACATGACAGTTCTGCTTGCTGCCGTTATAGACAGAATTTTCTTAAACTTCAAAATTTCATATCTTTTGATCTGTAAGTCCATTTCAGTCACCGGTCAAATTGTTGGAACGCTGGTTTCATTTACTTTCTGTTAAAATTATTTTCAATTCCATAATTCCAACTATTCGATGTTTTAATTTTATTTCCATATACGTTGTGATGTGTAGAACGTTAAAATGTTGAGTTCGGTTGTGTGAGTGCGTGTTGTGGTTGTAGATTGCAATTGTTGCATGTTTTGGCAGGTATAAGTTGCATGTTGGGCAGTGTGGTCTGATGTATTGGTTGTATGTTAGTCATAGACATTGGTCGTTATTGTATGTTGTCGTTGAATGCATATCATGTTGCATAAGTTGTATGATAAGTCATGTGCCCATGTGGGGTGTGAGCGTCTTATCCGGATTCCTTGAAATGGAATTGTGTTGTTGTTGTTGTTGTTGAGATAATCGTGTGCTTATGTGGGGTGTGAGCGATTACGGGTGTTCGTGTGTCCAAGTGGGGTGTGAGCGACACATATAGAAATTTCGACGGGAATTATGATCATGAAAAAGGGATCGAATTGGTACCACATGCATTGAGTCGAGTTGAGAGTCTCATTGTATTACATTCAGTTGTGCCATGGATGATATGACTGTCTGCTTCCGTATCAAATTATAATTGTGTTGATGTTGTGATGATAGGGTGAATTGTGTAATGATTATATGCCTTTATATGTATATTATGCATTTCTTTGTTGATTCGAGAATCTCACCCCTTCTGTTTGAATGTTGCCTCCACGTGGGTAACGTGCAGATAATCAAGAATAGTGCGGAGTCGCGGTTAGTGAAGATGAAGTCTTCCATTTTATTAAGTAGAGTCAGCGTCTGCTCTGATGTGTAACACTGGGGTTATGGAACGCTTATGTTATTTGAATTATCGTTGGTTATTTGATTTTGCTGACTTTTGTTGATTATGCTTGTTTCAAAATATGTTATGTTTTTGTCATTAATTTGGTGACGTTTCTGCTGCTTAATAAGATGAACTTTAACTATAATTCCATTAATTACCGTTAATAAAGTTTTTGTGTTACATGTCGCATGTATGAGCAGGTTTTTGTTGGAAAGTAACATCATACATGTTGTATTTTTCATATATTTACTCTGATAAATAGTATTATTTTACACGGGGTTTTAGGGTTTTACATGGTGGTAACAGAGCAGCTCCGTCCTTCCGGCCAAGTTGTTGAGTCGGTGTTGTGTGACAATTAATTATTGTCGATGTCGGTTCCTTAACCATTATGTTCTGTTGTTGGTGTGTAACAAATTTAGAATGGCTGGAAGGAACGATGATGCTATTGCTTCTGCTTTGCAGGTTGTTACTCAGGCGGTACAGAACCCGCTTCATGCTGGTGAGAATGACGAGTTTCAAAAGAATAGACTGCCTACCTTCAAGGGAAGATATGACCCTGGATGAAGCGCAGGCTTGGCTCAAGGAGATCTAGAGAATCTTTTGGGTTATGGAATTTTCTAAAGCACAGAAGGTGAGGTTTGGTACTCATATGCTGGCGGAGGAGGCTGATGACTGGTGGGTTAGCACTCGCCAATTATTGGGAGCAACAGGAGAAGTAATCACTTGGGATGTGTTCAGTAGGGAGTTCTTGAGGAAGTATTTTCCTGAAGATGTCCGAGGAAAGAAAGAGATTGAGTTTCTGGAATTGAAGCAGGGTAACATGACGATTACAGAGTATGCTACCAAATTCTCAAATCTGGCTAAGTTTTACCCTCACTATAGTGCGGCAACTGCTGAGTTCTCAAAGTATGTCAAGTTTGAGAATGGATTGAGACCTGAAATCAAGTAGGTGATTGGTTATTAGCGAATCAAAAGGTTTCCAGATTTGGTGGATTGTTGTAGGATCTTTGAGGAAGATAGCAAGGCTCGATCGGCTAACTATAAAGGGTTGGTCGAGAGGAGGGGAAAACAACCGACGAACCGTGGGAAGCCTTATGTAGCTCCAACTGAGAAGGGTAAACAGAAACACGCTGATGGCAAGAAGCCGAGTGGGGGAGGTGCCCCTGCTCCTCTTAAGTGTTACAGGTGTGGTGAGCTAGGTCATTGTGTCAGTGAGTGCATGAGTGATGTGAATAAATGCTTTAAGTGTGGACATGTAGGACATCTGATTGCTGACTGCAAGGTTAGGGTGGTGACTTGTTACAACTATTGAGAACATGGCCATATCAGTACTCGTTGCCAGAAGTCAAAGCAAGCTTCAACTGGAGGGAAGGTGTTCGCTTTGACAGGGACTCAGACTTCCAGTGATAACAGACTAATCAGAGGTACATGTTACATTAATAGTACACCTTTGATTGCTGTTATTGATACTGGTGCTACTCACTCTTTTATTGCTGCTGATTGTGTGAGAAGGCTAGGCCTTATTATTTCTCCTATGAAGGGAGAGATGGTTGTCGAAACTCCTGCAAAGGGATCGGTGACCACTTCCCTAGTTTGTTTGAATTGTCCACTATCAATCTTTGATAAGAACTTTGGTGTGGATCTTATTTTCTTGCCATTGGGAAATCTTGATGTGATCTTGGGTATGAACTGGTTGGAGTTCAATCATGTTCATATTAACTATTTTAACAAGTCGGTGCGATTTCTTGCTCCTGAGGAAGAGGAAGAAGATGGTTTTCTATATACTAGAGAGTTGAATGAGCTCTTAGAGGAAGAAGCTCAAGTGCTTACATTGTTTTCATCCTTTTCAGTGGAGACTGAGTCGGTGATTAATGAATTGCAAGTAGTGCATGAATTTCCAGAGTGTTTCCGAATGATATTACTGATGTACCGCCAGAGAGAGAAGTGGAGTTTACTATTGATTTTGTCCCTGGTACCAGACCTATTTCTATGGCACCATACAGGATGTCGACGTCAGAATTAAAACAGCTGAAGAAGCAACTGGAGGAGTTGTTGGAAAAGAAATTTGTGAGACCAAGTGTATCACCTTGGGGAGCCCCGGTGTTGTTGGTAAAGAAAAAGGATGGCAGTATGAGGTTATGTATCGATTACAGACAGCTGAATAAAGTGACGATTAAGAACAAGTATCTGCTTCCAAGAATAGATTACTTGATGGATTAGTTAGTGGGTACCCGTGTGTTTAGCAAGATTGACTTGAGGTCGGGGTATCATTAGATACGAGTAAAGGATGAAGATATTCAAAAGACAGCTTTCAGGACCCGATATGGACATTATGAGTATGTAGTGATGCCGTTCGGAGTTACTAATACACCTGGTGTATTCATGGAGTATATGAATTGAATTTTTCATGCTTACTTGGATCAATTTGTGGTTGTCTTTATTGACGACATTCTAACATATTCTAAGTCAGAAGAGAAACATGCTGAGCATTTGTGAATAATACTGCAAGTGTTAAGAGAAAAGAAGCTCTATGCTAAGTTATCTAAGTGCGAATTCTGGTTGAGAGAGGTAAATTTTCTTGGTCATGTTATTTCAGGTGATGGTATTGCTGTGGATTCATCCAAGGTGGATGCAGTTCTATAGTGGGAGGCTCTGAAGTCATAATTGAGATTAGAAGCTTTTTGGGCTTGGCTGGTTATTACCGTAGGTTTATTGAATACTTTTCGAAGTTGGCACTTCCATTGACTCAGTTGACTTGCATAGGTAAAGCGTTTGTGTGGGATGTTCACTGTGAGAAGAGTTTCATTGAGCTGAAGAAGAGATTGACTACGGCTCTAGTTTTAATTCTACCTGAACTAGATGAACCGTTTGTGGTGTATTGCGACGCTTCGTTGATGGGTTTAAGAGGTGTGTTAATGCGGGATGGAAAGGTTATGGCTTATGCTTCACGACATTTAAGGGTCCATGAGAGGAATTATCTAACTCATGATTTGGAATTAGCTGCGGTAGTATTCATATTGAAAATTTGGAGACACTATCTTTATGGTTCCAGATTTGAAGTGTATAGTGATCATAAGAGCTTGTGGTATCTGTTTGATCAGAAGGAGTTGAATATGAGACAAAGAAGGTGGTTAGAATTCTTAAAGGATTATGATTTCGATTTGAACTATCATCTTGGTAAAGCTAATGTCGTGGCTGATGCTCTGAGTCGGAAGTCTTTGCATATGTCTGCTATGATGGTTAAAGAGATGGAATTGATTGAACAGTTCAGGGATATGAGTTTGGTTTGCAAACAGACACCATATAGTGTGATGTTGGGTATGATGAAGATCAACAATGAGTTTCTTAATAGTATCAGAGAGGGTCAGAAGTTGGATGTGAAACTGGTGGATTTTATGATTGGAAAGGAGCAGACAGAAAGTAACAAATTCAAAGTGGATGAATAATGTGTGTTGAGATTCCATGACAGGATTTGTATTCCTGATGATCCTGAGTTAAAAAGAATGATTCTAGAAGAAAGTCATATGAGTAGTTTGAGTATCCATCCAGGACCTACAAAGATGTATCAAGACTTGAAGAAGATAGTTTGGTGGCCTGGGTTGAAGCTTGATGTGGCTAAGTTTGTATATGCTTGTTTAACTTGTTAGAAGGCAAAGGTGGAACATCAGAAACCTGTTGGTTTGATGCAACCGTTAGATATTCCAGAGTGGAAGTGGGATAACATTTCTATGGATTTTGTGACTGGGTTGCCTAATACTTCGAGAGGACATGATTCCATTTGGGTAGTAGTGGATAGATTGACGAAATCGACACATTTTATTCCGATTAATATAAGTTTTCCTTCGCAGAGGCTGGCAGAAATTTATATTCAGGTGATTTTGAAGTTGCATGGAGTTCCGTTGAGTATTGTGTCGGATAGAGATCCAAGGTTCACTTCCAGATTTTGGGAGAGTTTGCAAGAAGCTTTGGGATAGAAACTGAGATTGTGTTCAGCTTATCACCCGCAGACGGATGGACATACGAAGAGAACTATACAATCTTTGGAAGATTTGTTGAGGGCTCGTGTGCTTGAACAGGGAGGTGCTTGGGATAGCCATTTGTCGTTAATTGAGTTCATTTATAATAAGAGTTATCATTCTAGTATTGGAATGATGCCTTTTGAAGCTTTGTATGGTCGGAGGTGTCAGACACCTTTGTGTTGGCATAAATCTGGAGAGAGTGTAGTACTTGGGCCTGAGATTGTTCAGCAGACTACTGAAAAAGTGAAACTGATTCAGGAAAAGATGAAAGCTTCGCAGAGTAGGCAGAAGAGCTACCATGATAAGAGGAGGAAAGATCTTGAGTTTCAAGAAGGAGACCATGTGTTTTTGAGAGTCACTTCGGTGACCAGTGTTGGACGTGCATTGAAGTTGAGGAAGCTTACTCCTCGGTTTATTGGTCCATATCAGATTTCTGCAAGAGTTAGACCTGTTGCCACCCAAATTGTCGAATTTGCACGATGTGTTCCATGTGTCATAGCTTCGGAAGTATGTTTCGGATCCATCACATGTGATTCCGATGGATGATGTAGAAGTAAGGGATAACCTTACAGTTGAGGCCTTACCAACACGGATTGAAGACCGCGAGGTAAAGCAATTGAGAGGTAAAGAGATCACTCTTGTAAAGGTAGTATAGAGAGGCATTGCCGGTGGAAATATGACTTGGGAATTAGAGAGCAGGATGCGAGAGTCGTATCTGGAGCTATTCGTATGAGGTAAATTTTCGAGGACGAAAATATTCTAAGTGTGGGAGAGTTGTAACACCCCGATTTATTTTAATTATTTTTCGTAATTAAAACTATATGATTTTGTGTATATATGTGTGATTATGGGTGTTTTGGTTGTGTTTTGGTTGCCCTTAGTATGGGGTACTGACCTTGGAATTATAGAGATTAAGGTGTTGGGGGTTTGTGACCAATTATGTAGAACTTGGTGGTGTAGAGGATAATACTAATTAAATTATATTAGTAATATTTGGTTGATCATAATATTAGTTGAATAATATTAAATTAATTAAATATTGATTATTATTATTATTATTATTATTTTAATAAGTAGATATTAGTAATAATAATAATAATAATATGATATAATAACAAGAATAATGAGGGCAAAGTGGACTATTCGTGAGGATTAGTAAGGGTAAGGAAGGAAAAGCATAATAGGGGTCTAAGGGTTATAGTAGAAAAAGAGAAAATTGGGAAGGAGAATTAGTGGGGAACGGTCACATTTTTGGAGAAAAGAGGAACGGAAAAGAGGAGCAGAGCTAGGGCTTATAGAATCTTCGAAGAATCGTCAATAAGGTAAGGGTGGGGTTCTTCGATTGCTTAAGGGATGAATAATGTATGTATGAGGGTGGGTAATCTGTTAGATTCATCTCTATGCATCTCTGATTGTTTGGTTGTTATTGGTCGTGTGTCGATATTCGTAATAACATGTAGTTGATGTAAATTGACCGATTAAATTTTGGTTTATGTGACTCTAATTGATTGTGTAAAAACTGTGGATTCTATGTGTATTTTTGTGTTGTTTGTTGTTGAAATCGGAGAAGGCTTGAGGCCGAAATCGTGTTGAATCGCAACTGTTGTGTTGCTAATTCGCACTTCACCGTGCGAAGGAAAGTTTGCTGGGCTAAGGGTTCACTGGCAGTTCACTGGGCGAACTAAGAAGCGAAAGAAGAGAAAGGGAATGGGTTACTGGAGTGATTTTTTGGGAGATTTGCCCCAGGTTCGCTGGGCCAACTCCTGGCGAACGAAAGTTTGCTGGGCGAATGTTGAGGCGAAGGGAGTGGAAAATAGGTGAGTCTCTGGATTTTGTATGGGGAAGGTGTTTTGCTTTCGACTTCGCTAGGTCAACTCCTAGCGAATGACAGTTCGCTTGGTGAACATGTAGCGAACATGACAGTTCTGCTTGCTGCCATTACGAACATAATTTTCTTAAACTTCAAAAATTCATATATTTTGATCCGTAAGTCCATTTCAGTCATCGTTCGAATCTTTGGAATACTAGTTTCATGTATTTTCTATTAAAATTATTTTCAATGCCAGAATTCCAACTATTTGATGTGTTAATTATATTTTCGTATACGTTGTGATGTGTAGAACGTTAAAATGTTGAGTTCGGTTGTGCGAGTGTGAGTTGTGGCTGTAGATTGCAATTGTTGCATGTTTTGGTAGGTATATGTTGCGTGTTGGGCAGTGTGGTGTGATGTATTGGCTGTATGTTAGTCATAGACATTGGTCGTTGTTGTATGTTATTGTTGAATGCATATTATGTTGCATAAGTTGTATGATAAGTCGTGTGCCTATGTGGGGTGTGAGCGTCTTATCTGAATTCCTTGAAATGGAATCATGTTGTTGTTGTTGAGATAATCGTGTGCCCGTGTGGGGGTGTGAGCGATTACAGGTGTTCGTGTGCCCATGTGGGGTCTAAGCGACACATATAGAAGTTCCGACAGGAATTATGATCATGAAAAAGGGATCGAATTGGTACCACATGCATTGATTCGAGTTGAGAGTCTCATTGTATTGCATTCTGTTGTGTCGTGGATGATATGATTGTCTGCTTGCGTATGAACTTGTAATTGTGTTGATGTTGTGATGATAGGGTGAATTTTGTAATGATTATATGCCTTTATATGTATATTATACATTTCTTTGTTGATTCGAGAATCTCACCCCTTCTGTTTGAATGTTGCCTTCACGTGGGTAACGTGCAGATAATCAAGAATAGTGCGGAGTCGCAGTTAGTGAAGATGAAGTCTTCCATTTTATTTAGTAGAGTCAGCGTCTGCTCTGATATGTAACACTGGGGTTATGGAATGCTTATGTTATTTGAATTATCGTTGGTTATTTGATTTTGCTGACTTTTGTTGATTATGTTCATTTCGAAATATGTTATGTTTTCGTCATTAATTTGGTGAAGTTTCTGTTGCTTAATAAGATGGACTTTAACTATAATTTTGTTAATTACCGTTAATAAAGTTTTTGTGTTACATGTCGCATGTATGAGCAGGTTTTTGTTGGAAAGTATCATCCTATATGTTGTATTTTTCATATATTTACTCTGATAAATAGTATTATTTTACGCGGGGGTTTTAGGGTGTTACAATACCTCATTTGTATTAGGAATTTAGATACATCGAGATCGATCTTGTGGTATTTTAGGATTTTCTCAAAGGAGCTATATCAAAAAGGTACTTAAAAGGACATGTAGGAATATAAATCAGGCGATACTTCAATTTCTAAGGGAGACAAATTTAGTCTCAATCAGTGCCCAAAAGGAAACTTAGAAATTCAAGAAATGCAAAAGATTCCTTATGCGTCAGCAGTAGGGAGTCTGATATATGCCCAAGTGTGTACACGTCTGGATATTGCATTCATAGTTGGGATGTTAGGAAGATCTTTGAGCAATCCCTGAATGGATCATTGGAAAGCATCCAAAAAGGTTATGAGGTATTTAAAGAGAACAAAAGACTATATGCTCACATATAGGAGGTCAGACCAGTTAGAGATCTGTAAAGACCATATAATAATACATGCATCAAATCATATATTATACATGAGTTTCACTTTTGGTACTGAAACATAATAAGTTCCTAGTTAACACATTATATACATAAATGCCTCTAAAACAAAAGAACTAAAAGTCTAAGGCATTACATATACAAGATGTTCAAAAATGATAAAAACTAAGAACTAGATCAATACAATGATCTCAAAACATAAACGCCATAGCGGAAGCCATGCCATCACAAAACCACGATCCGTAAGGAAAGTCAAATAACCTTGTCCTTACCCTTCGCCGAACCTGCAGAACCTGTGATGTAAACAACAACAGTGGGGTGAGATACATCAAATCTCAGTGAGTTCCCTATCTTAAAGTCCTCTCGGCTTTACAAGGTTCTAACAAAGTCCTAACTCACGTCCAAGGGGAAAGGGGAAAGACCATGAGTACACACACACAAGTAACCGCCACGGTGAGCCTGTAAACTCACACTAGTACCGAAGTACCTCTTGAGCCTGTAAACTCAAGGATTCACAAAGTACCGAAGTACGTTCTGAGTCCGTACACTCAAGAACTCACATATCAATAACCAATACCAAGGTATCCCCTTTTCCCGTACCCTTCTACGTCTAGAAGGCGATCCGAGTCATGGATCCTTGTAGCTACTTGGCATACGATTGGATTCGGGATCACCGGTCCGTACACCGTGATCCGTCACTTCTCACGGCCCGTACACCGTCACAAGTCTCTTTACCCGTAGGCTCCAACCGTACTTAACACGGGACTCAAACCTGCCAAGTAGTTGTGTATAACGTTCAGAGGAGGTGCTCGAGTCTCATGAACTACACCGCACAACTGTGGTTATTGCTAAACAGAATGCACACGCCTCGGCCTTTGATGCACGAGCGTTGCCACACATGGAACAATTCACACTTCCGACACAGTTTTGGTAATAATCCTCACCCTGCCTAGTCCATATTTTAACATGCATACATTGCCAATAATAATTACACACAATTAACAGATAAAAGTCGATAAAACGACACTATTTCAGAAATCCCGACTTAATTAAATCGGCCGACAATCTTAAAACCATTGAAATAAGAAAGTACATTTTATTATCTTTCCAGCGATATCAAAATTGTTCCAATCCGAGTTACGTACAAAAAGTTACGGCATTATAAACAATCGATCGGAAAAATAAATCACAACAGCAGAATTCTGCAACTCTCCTGGCCGTACGCGTATTGGCACTCCCCGTACGCGTATTGTCCAAATGCTCGCCCATCCATACGCGTATTGCCCCAAGCGATACGCGTATTGACAAGCCCCATACGCGTATTGACATGCTCCATACGCGTATGGGCAGAGAAAAAATGCAGAAGTTCCTGCAGAATTTCTTCTGCTACGGGTTGATCCAAAATCAACCCCAAATCCCATTTTGATCACTCAAGATACATCAAAACATGTTATAACATCACAACCAGTATAACATATAATCAAACATTGAATTTTAACAGTTAGATTCATGATTTTTATACCAAAAAAACCCATTTTTCCCAATTCCAATCTAACTCTAAACTTAAAATAATCCTACTCTAAAGAGTCTAACTAGAACCCACCTGGATTACTAGACGACGAGATTGATACTGAGATGAATAGATGAAGAGTTGAAGCTTGATGATGCTCTTGAGCTTCTTGAGAAATTTCTCTCCTTTTTCCTTCTTCCACTTTTCCTTTCTCCTCCTTTTCCTTTGTTTTTCCTTCTTTCTATCTTTTGTTTGTTTTTCCAAGGAAAATGAAAAGAAAATAGATAGTATAGAAACTATCACTTTTAGTAACACTACTAAATGTCCAAAATTAGCTCAAATACATCAAATTATAAAAACGCAACGTTAAATACTATTAATTTAATCGACTCTGAGTTCGTCAGTTTACTCTAATTATTTTATCAAATAATTACTCAGAGTACCTCGGAACCCAGTTGATCATAATAATATTCACCAGAGCGTTTAACAAAATACGGGGTATTACATCCTCCCCCCCTTAAATAGAAATTCGTCCTCGAATTAAGAATATTACCTGAACAGATGTGGATAAGAATCTCGCATTTCCGATTCTAGTTCCCAAGTAGCATCGCCCGGATGCGTCATATCCCATTGCACCTTAACAAGTGGAATATCTTTGTTCCTTAACACTTTTGTTTCCCTTCCCACAATACAACTCGGTTGTGGTTCAAAAGTCAAATCCGCTTCAATTTCCACTGATTCGGGTAGAATCGGCTGAAGAGGATCAGGAATAAACTTACGGAGCTGAGATACGTGAAAAACGTCATGCATCTCGGATAGAGAGGGTGGTAAGGCTAATCTATAAGCAACTTCACCAATCCTTTCTAAAATCTGATACGGTCCCACGTATCTCGGACTTAACTTTCGCGACTTAAACGGTCCTTTCAAACTCAATCTCGGAGTAACTTTCAGAAACACATGGTCACCTTCCGCAAATTCCAAAGGTCTCCTACGATTGTCCGCATAACTCTTTTGACGATCTTGTGCTTGTTTAACCTTCTCGCGGATCATTCGAATCTTTTCTGTAGTCTCTTGAATAATCTCGGGTCCCAAAATCCTATCTTCGCCAATTTCAGCCCAACACAAAGGTGTCCTACACTTTCTCCCATACAATGCTTCATAAGGAGCCATACCAATGCTCGCATGGTAACTATTGTTATATGAAAACTCAATTAACGGCAAAAGTTCCTTCCAATTCCCTCTACTCTCTAACACACAAGCTCTTAACATATCCTCCATTGTTTGTATTGTTCGTTCAGTCTGACCATCCGTTTGAGGATGATTCGACGTGCTCAAACGCAAATTCGTACCCATCGCTTGTTGGAACACTTTCCAAAATCTCGAAGTAAACTTCAGATCTCTATCGGACACAATACTAGAAGGAATACCATGCAATCTCACAATCTCAGCAATAAACAACCTTGCAAGCTGACTTGCCTTATAAGTAGTCTTTACGGCTAAGAAGTGTGCAGATTTCGTTAGTCGATCTACAATCACCCAAATAGAATCATACCCACCTTGGGTACGGGGTAAACCCACTGCAAAGTCCATAGAAATACTATCCCACTTCCAAACTGGAATATCCAAAGGTTGTAACAAACCGCCCGGTCTTTGGTGTTCAATCTTCACCTGTTGGCACACCGCACATTCTGACACATATCCCGCTATATCCTTCTTCATCCCAGGCCACCAATAATCCTTCTTTAAATCCTGATACATCTTCAAAGAACCAGGATGTATCGTAAAAGTACCTTTATGAGCTTCGTCTAAAATCTTCCTTCTTAATGCCTCATCTTTCGGAACACAAATCCGTTGATTAAATAAAACAATCCCATCAGTTGCTTGGGTAAAACCCGGTTGAAGTCACAATTCTTGTAACTCTTCTTCTAACAATTGTGCCTGTTGAATCTCAACTCTCAAAGTAGAATTGACATTCAAATTTCCCATAATTACACCATTCGGAGTCCACACAAACTGGAGATTAAGATCTCTAAACTTTTCCAACAATGAGTACTCCAAAATCATCAATTCCACACTATGAACCATTTTCCGACTTAAAGCATCCGCTACTTTATTCGCCTTTCCTGGATGATACTTCAATTCTAAGTCATAATCCTTTAAGTACTCCATCCACCTTCTTTGTCGCATATTCAACTCCTTTTGATCAAACAAATACTTCAAACTTTTGTGGTCACTGAACATTTCAAAACGTACACCATATAAATAATGACGCCACACCTTCAGTGCAAAAACCACTGCAGCTAGTTCTAAATCATGAGTCGGATAATTCTTCTCATGAACTTTTAACTGTCGAGAAGCATAAGCTACCACTTGACCACCTTGCATCAGAACACCCCTTAATCCCCTCTTAGAAGCATCACAGAATACTTCATAAGAGTTGTTAGGATCAGGAATAATTAATACTGGAGCACTCGTCAAACTTTCCTTCAAATGCATAAAACTTTGATCGCAACCTGAATCCCACTCAAAAATAACATCCTTCCGAGTAAGTTTCGTCATTGGTAAGGCCAATTGAGAAAAGCCCTTAATAAACCTTATATAGTAACCAGCCAAACCCAAGAAACTTCTAACTTCTGAAACATTTCTCGGTCTCTCCCAATTAATCACTGCTTCTACTTTCGATGGATCCACTGCCACACCACCTCGAGATATAACATGTCCAAGAAAATTAACTTTCGACATCCAAAACTCACACTTGCTCAACTTAGCAAACAATTGCTTCTCTTGCAAGACCGATAAGACAATCCTCAGATGTTCTCCATGCTCTTGTGGAGTACGAGAATAAATAAGAATGTCGTCAATAAAGATTACCACAAATTGGTCCAAGTAAGCCTGAAATATACGATTCATGTAATCCATGAAAACAGCTGGAGCATTAGTCACACCGAAAGACATCACTAAGAATTCATAATGACCGTAACGTGTCCTAAATGCAGTCTTTGGCACATCGGAACTCTTCACTCGAATCTGATGATAACCCGACCGTAAATCAATCTTTGAGAACACACAGGCTCCTTTTAATTGATCTAACAAGTCGTCTATCCTTGGTAAGGGATACTTGTCCTTAATGGTGACTTTATTCAACTTACGATAATCAATGCACAAACGCATTCCCCCATCTTTCTTCTTTACCAATAACACTGGAGCTCCCCACGGTGAAACACTAGGCCTAACAAAATGCTTAGACATCAAGTCCTCTAATTGATCCTTTAATTCTTTTAATTCAAGCGGTGCCATCCGATACGGAGAAACGGATATAGGAGTCGTTCCCGGTATCAGGTCAATAGAGAACTCAACTTCTCTCTCCGGAGGAAGAGAAGAAACATCCTCAGGAAACACTTCAGGAAATTCACACACTATTGGAATACTCAGAACTTGCTGTTCACTACTTCCTTCCTTAGTAAGAACCATAAAAACAGATTTCTCTTCCTCAAACAAGAAATTTACCATTCCCACCGTACCTTCTAAAATCGTTGATAATACATCTTTCGGAGTAGCCTCAGCAGATGGAATAATAATTAGCTTCTCCTCACAACCGATAAAAACTGAATTAGCTGAAAGCCAGTCCATTCCCAGAACAACATCCACTTTCTTGAGCGGCAAACAAATAAGATCAATCTGGAAGACTCTTTCGTTCACCGACAACACACAATTTTCACACATCAGGGGTGTTTCAACCATTTCATCCATGGCAGTAGTAACCACCATAGGAGGAAACAAAGGAATAGTTTGCAACCCAAGTCGCTTCACACATCTTAAAGACACAAAAGAATGTGTAGCCCCACAGTCAAATAAAACAAAACAAGGTTGACCATTAACAAAACACGTACCCGCAATCAAGGAATTATCACCCTTTGCTTTCCTTGCATCCAGAGTATATACTCGACCCGTAGTCTTCCCTTGTGTCTGATTCCTACTCTGAGGACAATCTCTCGCTACATGAACCATCTTGTTACACTGATAACACCGTATCCCATCCGAATAGCACCTACCAAAATGACTTCTCCCACACGTACGACATACTGGAGGCACACTAGTTCTAGAGCCCTGTACTTGCTTCCCTTTGGAAGACTGTTGTCTTTGCCTAAACTGTTGATTCGACCTTCCACAGTCGCTTTGAGTTACCCTGTTCGAATCCACCTCCATTTGTATCTTTTTCAAGCTATTTTCCGCCACATAACATTGTCTTAACATTTCAGCATAAGTAGCAAATTCCCGTTGAGACACGCTGTGTGAAATCTCAGCCCTTAACCCAAACAGAAACTGATCTATCTTCCACCTCTCATCAGGAGCATACATGGCCTGTCTAGAATAGTCAGCCATGATCTCAAATTGTTCCGCATAAGAAGCCATTGACAAATTTCCCTGTCTCAACTGTTGGAACTCAAACTCCTTTTGAGACCTTAAAGAACTCGAAAAATATTTCTCCATAAAGATTACCTTAAACTGTTCCCACACTTTCGGCACTTCCTGAGTTGTCATCAAGGCTGAAGCGCTCTCCCACCACCTCATGGCAGGACCCTTCAACCAGTGAGAAGCAAAGACCACCTTATTCTCCTCACTGCAATGAACTATCTGAAAAATCCGTTCCATTCCTGTTATCCATTCGTGTGCCTTTACCGGATCTAGCCCTCCTTGAAACTCCGGAGGATTCATATGAACAAATTCCCTGGAGGTTCCTCCTGTAACTTCCGGAACAACCACTGGAGGATGCAGACCATCAGCCATTTGTTGCATCATTCCTTGCATGAACTGATTCTGCTGTTGCTGCATCTGTTGCATAAATTGGTACAACGGGGCATTCCCTTCATCACCTTGTGGAACTGTCCCAGCTGGAGTAGTCCTTGGTCTTCCACGGTTGTTTCTGCGTCTATCAGCCATGTTCCTGAATTCCATCCAAATAGGATTAAGTTGATCAGACTCAATACCATAAGTATAACAGACAAGACCCATGGCGACACGCCGCATGTGAAACGGAAAGAAAACTTATCCTATTTCATGGCTAGGTCGAGGATACGACCTGCTCTGATACCAACTGTAAAGACCATATAATAATACATGCATCAAATCATATATTATACATGAGTTTCACTTTTGGTACTGAAACATAATAAGTTCCTAGTTAACACATTATATACATAAATGCCTCTAAAACAAAAGAACTAAAAGTCTAAGGCATTACATATACAAGATGTTCAAAAATGATAAAAACTAAGAACTAGATCAATACAATGATCTCAAAACATAAACGCCATAGCGGAAGCCATGCCATCACAAAACCACGATCCGTGAGGAAAGTCAAATAACCTTGTCCTTACCCTTCGCCGAACCTGCAGAACCTGTGATGTAAACAACAACAGTGGGGTGAGATACATCAAATCTCAGTGAGTTCCCTATCTTAAAGTCCTCTCGGCTTTACAAGGTTCTAACAAAGTCTTAACTCATGTCCAAGGGGAAAGGGGAAAGACCATGAGTACACACACACAAGTAACCGCCACGGTGAGCCTGTAAACTCACACTAGTACCGAAGTACCTCTTGAGCCTGTAAACTCAAGGATTCACAAAGTACCGAAGTACGTTCTGAGTCCGTACACTCAAGAACTCACATATCAATAACCAATACCAAGGTATCCCCTTTTCCCGTACCCTTCTACGTCTAGAAGGCGATCCGAGTCATGGATCCTTGTAGCTACTTGGCATACGATTGGATTCGGGATCACCGGTCCGTACACCGTGATCCGTCACTTCTCACGGCCCGTACACCATCACAAGTCTCTTTACCCGTAGGCTCCAACCGTACTTAACACGGGACTCAAACCTGCCAAGTAGTTGTGTATAACGTTCAGAGGAGGTGCTCGAGTCTCATGAACTACACCGCACAACTGTGGTTATTGATAAACAGAATGCACACGCCTCGGCCTTTCATGCACGAGCATTTCCACACATGGAACAATTCACACTTCCAACACAGTTTTGGTAATAATCCTCACCCTGCCTAGTCCATATTTTAACATGCATACATTGCCAATAATAATTACACACAATTAACAGATAAAAGTCGATAAAACGACACTATTTCAGAAATCCCGACTTAATTAAATCGGCCGACAATCTTAAAACCATTGAAATAAGAAAGTACATTTTATTATCTTTCCAGCGATATCAAAATTGTTCCAATCCGAGTTACGTACAAAAAGTTACGGCATTGTAAACAATCGATCGGAAAAATAAATCACAACAGCAGAATTCTGCAACTCTCTTGGCCGTACGCGTATTGGCACTCCCCGTACGCGTATTGCCCAAATGCTCGCCCAGCCATACGCGTATTGCCCCAAGCGATACGCGTATTGACAAGCCCCATACGCGTATTGACATGCTCCATACGCGTATGGGCAGAGAAAAAATGCAGAAGTTCCTGCAGAATTTCTTCTGCTACGGGTTGATCCAAAATCAACCCCAAATCCCATTTTGATCACTCAAGATACATCAAAACATGTTATAACATCACAACCAGTATAACATATAATCAAACATTGAATTTTAACAGTTAGATTCATGATTTTTATACCAAAAAAACCCATTTTTCCCAATTCCAATCTAACTCTAAACTCAAAATAATCCTACTCTAAAGAGTCTAACTAGAACCCACCTGGATTACTAGACGACGAGATTGATACTGAGATGAATAGATGAAGAGTTGAAGCTTGATGATGCTCTTGAGCTTCTTGAGAAATTTCTCTCCTTTTTCCTTCTTCCACTTTTCCTTTCTCCTCCTTTTCCTTTGTTTTTCCTTCTTTCTATCTTTTGTTTGTTTTTCCAAGGAAAATGAAAAGAAAATAGATAGTATAGAAACTATCACTTTTAGTAACACTACTAAATGTCCAAAATTAGCTCAAATACATCAAATTATAAAAATGCAACGTTAAATACTATTAATTTAATCGACTCTGAGTTCGTCAGTTTACTCTAATTATTTTATCAAATAATTACTCAGAGTACCCCGGAACCCAGTTGATCATAATAATATTCACCAGAGCGTTTAACAAAATACGGGGTATTACAAGATCGTTGTATACTTTGACTCAGATTTTGTTGGATGCCAAGACAGTAAAATATCCATTTCAGGATATATTTACATGTTGACTGGTGGTGCAGTTTCTTGGTGCAGTGCTAAACAAACTCTTAAGGCTTCATCCACCATGGTAGCAGAGTTTATAGCATGTTATGAGGCATCCAACCATGGGATTTGGCTGGGGAATCTTGTCACCGGGCTGTCAATTATGGAAGGAATTGAAAGACCACTTAAGTTATACTGTAACAACAAATAAGCCGTCCTGTATTCCAACAATAATAGGAGCTCGACTAAGTTAAAACATATTGACACCAAGTTCCTAGTTGTTAAGGAAAGGATACAAAGTGGACAGATTTCCATAGAACACTTGGGGATAAACTCCATGATAGCAAATCCTCTTACAAAAGGTCTTCCACCCAAGGTCTTTCATAAGCACACTGCTCGCGTGGGTGTTTTACCGTTAGAGGAGTCTTTGGTTTAGTGAGGGTTAGTCGATTATGAAGTTTATGTTCTGTGTTTGGTACTATGATTTTGGATATTTTCTAATTAATAAAGTTCAATATTCAGTAATTTACATTTTGTACAATAAATTTGTTGAATGATCTCACTAAAGTAAAGTAGGACCAGTTGAAAATTGGCATATACAAACCAACTTCATGTGATTTTCATGCTACACATTTCAGGATTGATCTATGTCATTTAGTTGTGTCACTATCAGTGATCATTGATGGGTTTAGTTATGATTGATATAACAAAAATCACCTTGGTTCTGAATAGTGGCATGATTAATGGACAAGATAATTTGGATATGCTTGAAGTATGTAATGGCAAAATTTGAGCTCATAAAGTCTAACACACATGTAAAGTTACATATATGACCAGTGGGAGATTGTTAGAATTTTGGGTCACAAATGTAACACTTAAGGTGTTAGTGCCATTATTTTAATTAGTCAAGAATTAAAAGGGTCTAATTAATATAATATTAAGTTTGTGGCTAAAAGCATAAATGTCATGAAAGTTCATGTTATTGTGTAGATATCATAAGTCAATATCTAATTTGATGAGGGGTCAAATTAGAATATTGAAATCTAAGAAATTACCCTAGGGTTTTTTAAATGAGTTATGGTCCCCATTTGTAGAGAACGGTAAAAAATATGGTTTATCAGGTTTTCTCTCTTCATCTCCATCAGAGGAGATTCAAGGAACCCTAAGAAACTCTACAAATCAGAAGATCACATACCCGCAACCTTCAACGATTTCAATGGCAAATTCAGGTACGCTTCCGCAACCTTTCTTACTTGAGCGTCGGAGTGCCTTCCAGGTACACCCCCTCCTCCTCTTCATACGACCAACATCTCAGACATACTTGGTGGCCCACTTCAATAGGATCTGATCCAGCCTTCACGATCACTTACTTAATCAAATATGGGCAAGAAAGCGAGCAATCAACATTGTTGATATAGGACATAATTAATATCTTGTCACTTTCACCAATGAAGATGACCAATACATTTCCCTAATGGAAGGCCACCACTATCTTTCAGTAAGAGAATGAAACCCAAATTTTTCCCTAACAATGATGTCATCATTCAAGTTGCGATATGGGTAAGAGCTTCAGGCCTCTCAATAGAATACTATGATGATAGAGTTCTCATGTTTATCGGTGACGAGATAGGACAAACAATAAAGGTAGACCAAAATACTCTTTCTCTCTAGGAAAATATATTAGGCTATGAATACAAGTGGATTTGACCAAACCTTTATTAGAAATATTTTCAATTAAGAGGAGACATTACAAAGTAGAATATGAGGGACTGCACCTATTATGTTTGACATGTGGAAGGTTTGGACACTACAAGGAAAGTTGCAATGAAAATATAATCGACACTTCCAAAGCTAATACTGAAGAAGGTGAGAAGGATAAGATCATTGGAAAAAATAAAGGCAACACAGAAGAGGAAACCATAGGCCTTTGGACAGTGGTTCAAAAGAACAGAAGGAAATGAAAAGGAAAATATACGGATGAAGGAAGAGGATGTAAGTACACTTCTACAGGAAAACATAGAGGAGCATCGAAAACCAATCTGAATGCAGGTCATTAGATAAGTAATGGAAAAGAGACAATCACAAGATCATGTTTCATTGCTCTTAATGAAGATATTATTGAAATTAACTCACTAACTTAAAATATTCCAGTCAAAAGCGCAAAGGAGAAACCAATTCATAATGAAATTAATAGCAGGGAGAGCAAAATAAAGGTTTCAAATGGTCAAACGAGGGAACAACATATAGCCAGAATGGAGAACAATGACATTCAACAAAAAAGAAACAATATGAAAGGAATTTGGATACAGCCATACATGGAATCATGAAGGAAAAAAAAAGGTAAAAAGAGCATGTGGACCTGCTAGGGCAACATGGAAAAAGTGTTCAACATCAAGGAAGTTAATGAGCTAGTTAAATGATTAACAATGGTTGGAACTCATAATGAAGAATCTTCTCAAGTAAAAAACACTCGAGTTAATGGGATCCAGCTAGAAAGAGAAATAACTTGGACCAACTAGGATCATATGAGTTTAAGGTCCAAGGAACACCCAAAGAAGCAATGGAGAATGTAATGAGCGTGACTCACATAACCAGGGAAGCTACAAATCAATTACATCTATCATTAGAAGGAGATCGCAAGCATGAAGAGTTTGTAGAAGCATAATACAACAAGGATGCAGAAGCTAATGACTCATATATAGAGATTGTTGAGGAAGCTCCCAATCAGGAGCAAGGCAACAAATTTACTTCTCAATAGTTTTTATGGATCAACAAAATCAAAATATTTTTGTTTGGAATTGTAGAGGAGCAATGAGTAAGAGCTTCCAACGAGTTTGTAAGCAATATGTGAAAGAATGTCAACCTTATGCCTTTATTTTTCTTGAGACAATAATGGATCCAGGTAGATTACTGAAGAAAATCAAAGCTTTAGGGTTTGATGGTTTTGAGTGCACAAATGTCATAGGCTATGCATGAGGTATAGTCATGGCCTAGAAGATTGAGAAAATGGATATCACAATCATAGATAATCAATTTCAATTTCTTCATACAAAGGTTAATAACCTCAGAAGACACAATTGGTACTTTACGACAATCTATGCTAGTCTTAGAGACAATAGAAGAAATGTGCTTTAGGAGGATCTGAAATGAATCTCTTTTAACATGGATTGTGGTTGGATTTTGGGAGGGGACTTTAATGATATCATGTGTTCTAATAAGAAAAAAGGAGGTGTTCGTGCATCCAAAATAAAATGTGAGGCCTTCATTAATAGATTAAATGATTGCAAGCTTATGGACCTAGGTTTTATATGAGCATAAGTTCACTTAGAGAAGGTCTATCTACCATGGAGGATCTCGGATCTATGAAAGATTTAATAGATGTTTGTGTAATGAAGCATGAAGAATTCAATTCCCAAATGCATTTGTGAAGGTCTTGACTAGATTAGACTTCTCAAACCATCATCCAATCCTCCTCTCTACAAAAATAAATGATAACATGAGAGTGTATAAGAAATTTAAGTTTAGAAGTGCTTGGCTCTTGGAAAAAGGATATGAAGACATGGTGAAAAGCGCTAAGAATCATAATGACAACTTCAAAACCAATCTAGAACATCTCAAAAACCAAACTGAATTATGGAAGATGCATTCTCTTGATGAAATTCAAATACAAAAAAAGAGGCTCATGGGAAGACTTGAAGGAATCCATTCAACTTTTCATAATGGTAGAGGACATAATAGTCTTTAAAGACTTGAGATATCATCCAACAAAACCCAAATAAAATCCTCCATCAAGAGGAACTAACTTGGTTCCAAAGATTAAGAGCTTAATGGTTGACTAGCGGAGATAGAAATACAAGGTACTACCATGTCAAAGCAATGCATAGGAAGAAGAAATATAAAATTTCTATGATCAGAGGTGATGATGGATAGTGGATTGAAGATACTAGACAAATCAAAAGACAATTCAAAGAGTACTTCCATACTCACTTTACAATAGACATTGAAACAAATATTTGGTACCAATCTGGATACACCTATGCAAAGTGTAGCACGATTTTCGTGAACCGCCATTGTTGCCACATGTGAACTTTTATATTTATCCTATGAAGCTTTAAAGGAAGGGTAAAAATCTAAATAAACCCTGCAAGAATGAAAATGTTAAAAAACAAAATGCAAATAAAGAGAACTAGAATCGGGGGTTGGTTATACTAAGGGAAGGTATTAACACCCTAAGTATCTATAGTACTCTATAGGAACCTCTTGTATATCTATGTTATTACAATTATTATTTGCTATTATTTGGGGAAGTTTTATTTCTTTTGAGAGATGAAGAGAATGGGAAATGTTTTTGTTAATTTTGTAATATATATGAAAAAGGGAATTTCTAAAAAAATGGAAAAGAGGATGAAAAAGAAAAAAGAGTACTCGCCAAGGGTTGAAGCCTTATGCCTACGTATTCTCAAAAGAGAAATCAGAGCGTTTATAGTTTGGAAATACGGGAAAAGCTTGAAGGAAATTTGTAGTTCGGGGACTACGAGTTGTCGAGTTTTTAAGAACCAAAACAACGAAAGGGAAAAGCTTGAAATCAAAGCTTGTGGGGATTGATTGAAAAAGTGAAGAGATTAAAGGTTGTAAAGGAAGGATCCTATTATTTGTGATGCTTTTAAGAAGCCCGATGATCCTTGTATGAAGCCCAAGAGGAGGCTGAGGATATGAATATCCGGGAAAACGACGGATGTAAAGAGAAGATGAAGAGATGAATATCCGGGAGAACGTCAGATGTAAAGAGAAGTTGAAGATATGAATATTCAGGAGAACTTCGGATGTAAAGAGAAGATCCTGATCATATGGAGACAAGAGAAAAGATTTGATAAGAGATATAGAAAAATAAAAGAGTGAAGAGAGGAATATCAATATCCGGGAAAACGTCGAAGGTAAAGAAAAGGTCAAGAGATGAATATCCGAGAAAACATTGGATGTAAGGAGAGATGAAAAAAAGAAAAGGTTGCTCGCTAAGATTTTACAATCTTATGCCTACGTATTCTCAACGGGATCTTGAGAAATCAGAGCGGTCGTAGTTCACCCCTAAGGGGAGCGAACTACAGAAAGGAAAGCTTTGATCACACGGTGACGAGAGAAAAGGTTTGATAAGAGGGGAAATCTAACCTAATGTTGTCATGCAAAGATAAACCTAAAGTTGAGTTTTGAAAGGGAAATGATACCATAATGTTATCATGCTTGGATGAACATCCTAATGTCTAACTTACTTCAAACTTAATCAAAAATTAAGTTGAACTAAGAGATCCTGTAAAGCCCATATATATATATATATATATACATCAAAGCATATATTATACATGAAATCCACGTTTGGTACTGAAATATACAATAAGTTCCTAGTAAACACATTATACATATACATGCCCAAAACCCTAAATACAAAAAAAAACTACGGCATAGTATATCTACAAGATGTTACAAAGATAAATACTAGGAACTAGATCAAATAATGATCTCAAAAATCTCCACAACGGAAGCCTTGCCACACAAAAGCTACGATCCGTAAGGAAAGTCAAACAACCTTGTCCTTACCCTTCGCCGAACCTGGAAAACCTGTGATGTAAACAACAACAGTGGGGTGAGATACATCAAATCTCAGTGAGTTCTCTATCTTATGGATTCTCTCGGCTTTACAAGGTTCTAATAAATACCTAACTCAAGTCGGGGAAAAAGGAACTAGACCTTGAGATCAAACATTTATGACTAGAGAAACAATCGTGCGATACACAAAACGACATACAAGTTAAGAATCTTCTCCTCGGCCAGCCATACGAGGCAAATACAACACGGGTCACAGATTCTTAACGTAGATAACTTCTCCCCGACCAGCCATACAAGGCAAATACAACACGGGTCACGGTTATCTACCACTAAGTAACTTCTCCCCAGCCAGCCCACACAAGGAGCACTTCAACACGGGTCACGGTTACTCACTTAATAAATACTTCTCCCCGACCATCCTGCACAAGGGGCTCTTTAACACGGGTCACAGTATTTATTAAGACACACACAACAAACCGGAGGAATACGATCCTCCACTAACAACTACTTAACAAGGATACTCCTCTAGTATCGATGTAAGCATTTCCGCACGATTCTCTAAGTCATTCTATTGTACTAAGGTTTCCTCGTTCTACCTGTTTCATATTTTAACATGCATAAAACACCTCAATTACACACAATTAAAACGGTAAAAGTCGACAAAACGACACTATTCTAAATTCTTGACATAATTAAATCGGCCAACAATCTCAAAACCATTTTAATAAGGAAGTACATTTTATTAGCTTTCCAACGATACCAAGAATGTTCAAAACGCATAATCGGAACACAAGTTATGGAAATAACAAGAAATGGTATCACGAAAAAACACAATTCTGCACTCTCACTGGCCGTACGCGTATTGCCTTGTGCCATACGCGTACTACCCAGCTGGCTCGCCCAGCCATACGCGTATTGCCCAAAGTGATACGCGTATGGGCAGAGGCTGATTTTTCCCCCAAAAAGTCCACTAAAACTCCAATACACGTATTGCCTCAAACCATACGCGTAACGCCTAAAATCCTTCCTTACCATACGCGTATTGCCCAACCCAATACGTGTATTGCCTTGCGTGATACGCGTATGGGCAGAGGAAACCCAGAATTTTTCCTGCAGAAAATTCTGTTACGGGTTTCTCAAATTCAACCCCAAAATTCCATTTTTCCCAATCAAAATACATCAAAACATGTTATAAACATAACAACCAGTATACTACACAGTCAAATATCGAATTTCAGCAGTTAGATTATGATTCTATTGCAAAATTACTCATTTCTCACAATATCAAAACTAACTCTAAACTCATAAAACTCTACAACTAATGTGTCTATCTAGAACCCACCTGGATTACAAGATGAGGATGATGAAGCTGAGATGGAAAAGATGAAGATGGGTTGATGATTCTAGCTTTTGAGCTCTTGAGATATTTTCTCTTCTTTTCCTTCCTTTTCCTTCCTTTTCCTTCTCTTCACTTTCTCTCTCCAATGCTACTATCTTTGCAAATAAGGGAAAAGGAAAAACCATAGAGAAAACATTAATTGGTAATACTACTAATTGTCCAATTTACCTCAAACGCACCAATTAATAGAACTCCAAGTTAAATAATATTAATCTAATCAGTTCTGAGTTCGTCAGTTTACTCTAATTATTTTAATCCAATAATTATTCAGAGTACACCGGAACCCAGTTGATCATAATAATATTATCCAAAGCGTTCACAAAATTACGGGGCATTATATCCTCCCCCCCTTAAATAGAAATTCGTCCTCGAATTCAAAAGATTACCTGAACAGACGAGGGTAAGCATCTCGCATCTCCGATTCTAGTTCCCAAGTAGCATCACCCGGATGCGTCACATCCCATTGCACCTTCACAAGAGGAATGTCTTTGTTCCTTAACACCTTTGTTTCTCTTCCCACAATATGACTCGGTTGCGGTTCGAAAGTTAAGTCTGCTTCTATTTCTACCGATTCTGGTAGAATTGGCTGAAGAGGATCAGGAACAAACCTTTGGAGCTGAGATACATGAAAGACGTCATGCATCTCTGACAGAGAGGGTAGTAAGGCTAATCTGTAAGCAACTTCACCAATCCTTTCTAAGACCTGATACGGTCCCACGTATCTTGGACTTAACTTACGTGACTTAAACGGTCCTTTTAATCTCAATCTCGGAGTAACTTTCAAAAATACATGGTCACCTTCTTCAAATTCCAAAGGTCTCCTACGATTGTCCGCATAATTCTTTTGACGATCTTGGGCTTGCTTCACTTTCTCGCGGATCATTCGAATCTTTTTCGTAGTCTCTTGAATAATGTCGGGTCCCAAAATTCTATCTTCGCCAACTTCTGCCCAACACAAAGGTGTCCTACACTTTCTCCCATACAATGCTTCGTAAGGAGCCATGCCGATGCTCGCATGGTAACTACTATTATAAGAAAACTCAATTAATGGTAAAAGTTTCTTCCAATTGCCTCTACTCTCTAGCACACAGGCTCTTAATATATCTTCCATTGTTTGTATTGTTCGCTCAGTCTGACCATCCGTCTGAGGATGATTCGACGTGCTCAAACGCAACTTCGTACCCATCGCTTGTTGAAAAACCTTCCAAAACCTTGAAGTAAACTTTGGATCTCTATCGGACACTATATTAGAGGGACCACCATGCAATCTCACAATTTCAACGATAAACAATCTTGTAAGGTGACTTGCCTTGTAAGTAGTCTTCACGGCTAAGAAATGCGCGGATTTCGTTAGTCGATCCACAATCACCCAAATAGAGTCATAACCACCTTGCGTACGGGGTAAACCTACTGCAAAGTCCATAGAAATACTATCCCATTTCCATACCGGAATTTCTAGAGGTTGCAACAAGCCACCCGATCTTTGGTGTTCGATCTTCACTTGTTGGCACACCGCACATCCCGACACATACACCGCAATATCCCTTTTCATCCCGGACCACCAATAGTCCCTCTTTAAATCTTGATACATCTTTGAAGACCCTGGATGTATAGTAAAAGTACCCTTATGCGCTTCTTCCAAAATCCTCCTTTTTAACTCCGTGTTATCCGTAACACAAATCCTTTGGTTACATAAAATAATTCCGTCGGTAGCTCGCACAAAACCCGGTTGTACTAACACTTCTTGTAACTTCTCATCTAACCCTTGTTCTTGTTGGATTTCTTCCCTAAGAGTAGAATTGATATTCAAAATTCCCATCATCACACCATTAGAAGTCCAAACAAATTGAAGATTTAGATCTCGAAATTTTTCCAATAACTTATACTCTAGCATTATCAACTCGGCATTATGCAACACCTTCCTACTCAATGCATCTGCCACTTTATTGGCTTTACCTGGATGGTATTTTAGCTTCAAGTCATAATCCTTCAAATACTCCATCCATCTCCTTTGACGCATGTTCAACTCTTTCTGATCAAAGAGGTACTTTAAGCTCTTGTGGTCGCTAAACATCTCAAAACGTACACCATACAAATAGTGACGCCACACTTTCAAAGTAAATACAACTGCCGCCAATTCTAAATCATGCGTTGGATAATTCTCTTCATGGACTTTCAACTGTTGAGAAGCATAAGCCACTACGTGTCCATCTTACATTAACACACCTCCTAATCCCATCTTCGATGCATCACAATATACCTCATACGACTTGCTAGGATCAGGAATAACCAAAACAGGAGCGGTCGTCAATCTTTCCTTCAAACTCTTAAAACTTCTTTCATAAGCCGAATCCCACTCGTACGAACAATCCTTTCGAGTAAGTCTCGTCATTGGTAAAGCCAGTTGCGAAAAGCCTTTGATAAACCTTCTGTAATACCCTGCCAATCCCAAGAAACTTCTAACTTCAGAAGCATTCTTCGGTCTCTCCCAATTAATCATTGCTTCAACTTTTGATGGATCAACCGCTACACCTCCCTGAGATATGACGTGACCAAGAAAATTAACCTCAGACATCCAAAACTCACACTTACTTAACTTAGCAAAAAGTTGCCTCTCTTGTAAGATGGATAAAACGATTCTTAGGTGTTCTCCGTGCTCTTGAGGATCTCGAGATTAGATAAGAATGTCATCAATGAAAATCACCACAAATTGGTCCAGGTAAGGTTGAAATATCCGATTCATATAATCCATGAAAACTGCTGGAGCATTCGCCACACCGAAAGACATCACCAAAAACTCATAATGACCATAACGGGTTCTAAACGCAGTCTTTGGTACATCTTAACTCTTCACACGAATCTGATGATAACCCGACCGTAAATCAATCTTCGAGAACACACAGGCTCCTTTCAATTGATCTAACAGATCGTCTATCCTTGGTAATGGGTATTTATTCTTGATGGTGACCTTATTCAACTGACGGTAATCGATACACAACCGCATTCCACCATCCTTTTTCTTTACCAATAACACTGGAGCTCCCCAGGGCGAAACACTTGGTCGAACAAAATGCTTAGCCATTAATTCTTCCAATTGATCCTTTAGTTCTCTTAATTCAAGTGGTGCCATCCGATACGGAGAAACGGATATTGGAGTCGTTCCCGGTATCAGGTCAATAGAGAATTCCACTTCCCTCTCCGGAGGAAGAGAAGTGACATCCTCGGGAAAAACTTCAGGAAACTCACAAACTACCAGAATACTCAAAACTTGAAGGTTGCTACTCTCCTCCTTAGTAAGAACCAAAAGAACAGACTTCTCCTTTTCAAACAAGAAGTTAATCATTCCAACCGTACCTTCCAAAATAGTAGTTAACACATCCCTTGGAGTAGCCTCATCGGATGGAATAATGATTAACTTTTCCTCACACCCAATAAATACCGAATTAGCTGAAAGCCAATCCATTCCCAATACGACATCAACTTTCTTAAGCGGTAAACATATAAGGTCAATCTGGAAAACTCTATCATTCACAGACAAAACACAATTTTCACACATCAACGGTGTCTCAACCATTTCATCCATGGCGGTAGTGACCACCATAGGAGGAAACAAAGGAACGGCTTGCAACCCAAGTCGCTTCACACATCGCGTTGACACAAAAGAATGTGTTGCCCCATAATTAAATAAAACAAAACAAGGATGCCCATTTACGAAACACGTACCCGCAATCAAGGAGTTATCATTCTTTGTCTTCCTTGCATCTAAGGTATAAACTCTCCCGGTATTCCGTCCTTGCCCTTGGCTTTTATTCTGAGTACAATCTCTAGCCACATGACCCAATCCATTACAATTATAACACTTAAAATTTCCGTCGACACACTTCCCAAAATGACGTTTGTTGCACACTTTACACAGAGGAATAGTATTAGGTCTAGCAACTTGCTTTCCTTTGAAAGCTTGTGATCTTGGCCCAAACTGTTGACTTGTTCTTCCACGATCACCCTGATTTACCCTACTTGCAACACTTTCCGCTTGCACTTTCTTCAAACTATGCTCCGCCACATAACATTGTCTTAGAACTTCTGCATAAGTAGTGAATTCCCTCTGAGATACACTATGAGAGATTTCCGCTTTTAGTCCAAAAAGAAACTGATCTATTTTCCACCGTTCATCCGGAGCATACATAGCCTGCCTAGAATAAGCAGCCATATTCTCAAACTTTTCAGCATAACTGGCCACAGTCATATTACCCTGTCTTAACTATTGAAATTCAAACTCTTTCTGAGTCTGCAAGGAGCTAGGAAAATACTTCTCCATAAAAGTTACCTTGAATTGTTCCCAAACCTTGGGCACACCCTGAATAGTCATAAGAGCCGACGCACTCTCCCACCACCTCATGGCAGGACCCTTCAAGGAATGCGAAGCAAAAACCACTTTATTCTCCTCGGTACACTGCACTATCAAGAAAATCCTTTCCATACCTGAAATCCATTCGTGAGCCTTTACAGGATCCAATCCGCCATGGAATTCCGAAGGATTCATGCGGAAGAAATCCCGGAAAGTCCCACCTACCGCTTCTGGAACAACCACCTGAGGATGCAGACCTCTATTTAATTGTTGAACCATTTGCTGCATAAACTGGTTTTGTTGTTGCTGCATCTGTTGCATAAACTGATACAGAGGAGCATTCCCATCGCCGACCGGCGGATTCGTCCCAGTTGGAGTAGTTCGGGGCCTACCACGGTTGTTTTTGTGCCCGTCAGCCATGTTCCTGAATTTCATACAGATAGGATTAAGTTGATCAGGCTCAATACCATAAATATAACACATAAGACCAAAGGCGACACCACGCATATGAAACGGAAAGAAAAACTTATTCTATTTCATGGCTAGGTCGAGGATACGACCTGCTTTGATACCAACTGTAAAGCCCATATATATATATATATACATCAAAGCATATATTATATGTATCCACGTTTGGTACTGAAATATATAATAAGTTCCTAGTAAACACATTATACATATACATGCCCAAAACCCTAAATACAAAAAAAAACTACGGCATAGTATATCTACAAGATGTTACAAAGATAAATACTAGGAACTAGATCAAATAATGATATCAAAAATCTCCACAACGGAAGCCTTGCCACACAAAAGCTATGATCCATAAGGAAAGTCAAACAACCTTGTCCTTACCCTTCGCCGAACCTGCAGAACCTGTGATGTAAACAACAACAGTGGGGTGAGATACATCAAGTCTCAGTGAGTTCTCTATCTTATGGATTCTCTCGGCTTTACAAGGTTCTAATCAATATCTAACTCAAGTCAGGGAAAAAGGAACTAGACCTTGAGATCAAACATTTCTGACTAGAGAAACAATCGTGCAATACACAAAACGACATACAAGTTAAGAATATTCTCCCCGGCCAGCCATACGAGGCAAATACAACACGGGTCACGGATTCTTAACGTAGATAACTTCTCCCCGGCCAGCCATACAAGGCAAATACAACACGGGTCACGGTTATCTACCACTAAGTAACTTCTCCCCAGCCAGCCCACACAAGGAGCACTTCAACACGGGTCACGGTTACTCACTTAATAAATACTTCTCCCCGGCCATCCCGCACAAGGGGCTATTCAACACGGGTCACGGTATTTATTAAGACACACACAACAAACCGGAGGAATACGATCCTCCACTAACAACTACTTAACAAGGATACTCCTCTATTATCGATGTAAGCATTGTCGTACGATTCTCTAAGTCATTCTATTGTACTAAGGTTTCCTCGCTCTACCTGTTTCATATTTTAACATGCATAAAACACCTCAATTACACACAATTAAAACGGTAAAAGTCGACAAAACGACACTATTCCAAATTCCCGACATAATTAAATCGGCCAACAATCTCAAAACCATTTTAATAAGGAAGTACATTTTATTAGCTTTCCAACGATACCAAGAATGTTCAAAACGGATAATCGGAACACAAGTTATGGAAATAACAAGAAATGGTATCGCAAAAAAACACAATTTTGCACTCTCACTGGCCGTACATGTATTGCCTTGTGCCATACGCGTATTGCCCAGCTGGCTTGCCCAGCCATACGCATATTGCCCAAAGTGATACGCGTATGGGAAAAGGCTGATTTTTCCCCCAAAAAGTCCACTAAAACTCCAATACGCGTATTGCCTCAAACCATGCGCATATTGCCACCTCCCATACGCGTAACGCCTAAAATCCTTCCTTACCATACGCGTATTGCCCAACCCAATACGCGTATTGCCTTGCGTGATACGCGTATGGGCAGAGGAAACCCAGAATTTTTCCTGCAGAAAATTCTACTACGGGCTTCTCAAATTCAACCCCAAAATTCCATTTTTCCCAATCAAAATACATCAAAACATGTTATAAACATAACAACCAGTATACTACACAGTCAAATATCGAATTTTAGCAGTTAGATTATGATTCTATTGCAAAATTACTCATTTCTCACAATATCAAAACTAACTCTAAACTCATAAAACTCTACAACTAATGTGTCTATCTAGAACCCACCTGGATTACAAGATGAGGATGATGAAGCTGAGATGGAAAAGATGAAGATGGGTTGATCATTCTAGCTCTTGAGAAATTTTCTCTTCTTTTCCTTCCTTTTTCCTTCCTTTTCCTTCTCTTCACTTTCTCTCTCCAATGCTACTATCTTTGCAAATAAGGGAAAAGGAAAAGACATAGAGAAAACATTAATTGGCAATACTGCTAATTGTCCAATTTACCTCAAATGCACCAATTAATAGAACTCCAAGTTAAATAATATTAATCTAATCAGTTCCGAGTTCGTCAATTTACTCTAATTATTTTAATCCAATAATTGTTCTGAGTACACCGGAATCCAGTTGATCATAATAATATTATCCAAAGCGTTCACAAAATTACGGGGTATTACAGATCCTAAGGGAACATGCATACGTGGAAAAGCATCACGAAATAAATGAACATACACGACAAAACATCGTGGTGAAATTGAATACATGGAAGAACATCATGTGATAAATGAACATACACAGCAAAGCATCGCGGAATAAATGAACATACACGACAAAACATCATGATATCAGAGAATCATACATGGGAAAGCATCATGTGATAAAAAGCATACACGGAAAAACATCGTGTGACCAAAGAATCATACATAGAAAAAACATCATGTAATGAAAACATACACAGAAGAACATCGTGTTAAAAGCATTTAATCGAGGAAAAGCATCAAGATTAATTAATAAGCATGACATCACAAAGATTAAAATTCAACAAAATAACAAGTTGACATCAAATAAATAAAAATGTTTAAGATAAATTCAATAAAGAAATTAACATGTATATGAAGTTAACCAATTATGAAATTAATAATCAACAAACTAATTTTAAAAGAAATTAACATCTTAAACATAATTAAAATATTTTAGTCATTTTAGTAATTAAACAAATTTAACTAAATTAAATTAAAAAAATTATAAGAAATTAAATTTGAAATAAAAAAAATATAAATTAAATGGGTCATGCTAGTATTGTGAAAATAAAGAGTGAGATTAGCAAAGATATATGGGTATACTAAACTAAGTCCACCAAACAAAACCTAATTTCTCATAATAACAATACTAATATATATAAAAATATAAAATTAAATGAAAATAAAAAATTAAATAAAAGGTAAATTAAGAAGAGAGAGAACCTGAGTATTTCTCAATTTTCACACTCGTGTTTTGCGAACTCCCTTTCTTTCGTGAATGTGTAGTATGTATGTGAGTTTGTGGTATGAAGTATGCTACATGTGTTGTAGTGAAAAAGAATATGAACATTTTTTATTTTTTAACTTTAACCTTTTTCCTTAGACTTTAAACTTATAGATCCCGATAGGAATTTTGCAAAATCCTAATTTGTGGAAAAAATATGTAAGTAATATGGAAAAAAGACATAGGACTCGAGATTCTAATCTTCTGTATCCGAACCCATTGCAAAAGAAAAATTAAGAGTTATGAGGGAGAGATTGTGAGAAAACAATGTTAGGAATTTGTTTTGGTGTCTATAATTGTGAGAAACATGTATCTATTTATAGGAAAAACTTAGCTTAGAAGTGAAGCTTTGTGGCAAAGAAATTCAAAGATGATGATGGTTTTGTGTAAGAATTAATGATGATATTTGAATATTAGTTTGAAAAAATGATGAATTTAGTGATGATTAATTTTGAAAATTGAATCATATATTTTGAAGATTGAATCATAATGTTTGAATATTGAAAAACTTGGATAAAAATGATAAAGAAATGGTGTAGTCATGGAAGGAAGATTTAGAAATAAATTTGTTTGAGAAATGAAGAAAAATGGTTATAGATGAATCATGAAATTTGATTCTGAATTAAAAAGTTTGAAAAACAAGTTTGAATATTGGAATTTTATCTTGAACAAATGATGGAATTAGAATATTGTGATAAAAATGATATATTGTGTTTAAATGTTTGAATTTTAAGAAAAATAGAATATTGCAGGTGATGATGAAGGAAAAAAATTGTGAAGTGAAATGATGAAAATTGAAAAGAAAAATCAATGAGTTTGAAAACGATGAATTGAAGGTTTTATGATTTATGTGGTAGTAAGTTTGTGTGTGTAGTGATATTACATGACAGTAAAAGAAAAATAAGAATAGTGATTATGTGATATATTTACAAAGAAAAATAAAAGAGAAAAATATATGTGTGAGTGGAGACTAGTAATGTAAAATAATAAAAACAAGTTTATATTATATATAAATAATATTTAAATAATATAATAAATAAATTAAATATAATAAAGAAACTAATAAAAATTAAGTTTATTATAAACTTGATTAATAAAAAATAAAATTAATTAAAATCGGAATCGAAACCGGTAAAATAACGATAAAAACTGTCCGTATCTAGGTGTCCGAAAAAATAAAATGAACACACCAAAAAGATCGGCAACAAATATACGTATTGAAAAAATACAGCGTTTTGTCAAATTTTGAAATTGATTTTACTCGGTAAAAAGGCTCAGACGGGTCAGAAAAGCGACCGAAAAATAGCTAAAAAAATAAAATAAGCACACCAGGTTAAAGTACGCAAAAAATAGATTAAGAATTGACATCTGCAAATTTGATTTAAAAAACTGCCCATACACCGGATTTTTGCACAGTTGACTTTTAGTTTGACCAAAGCGCCTGAAAATTTAACACGTTCATTCTGACTGATAATTCAAACAATATTCATGATAAAATATACGATATAATATGCAGATGATGCAAAGTGAAAATGCAGTCAGATGACCGAAAATAATTAAAATGAGGGGGTCAAAATTTAGGGTATGATACAAAGCTAGAAGAAAGTATATACAAAGACATATATAAAGACTTAAATGTTGAAGAAATTCAAAAAGTTGTGTTTGATATGACTCCTTGGAAATCTCCTGGGCCTGATGGATATTTAACTAGATTTTACCATCATACATGAAATATTATAGGCAAGAATACATCCAATTTCATTAACTATATGAGAAATATTATTGAAAGCATTCCATAGATTAACGATACTGATATATGTATGATTCCAAAAGTTCCAAAACCATAGCATTTGCACCGGTTTTGACCAATATCCCTGTGCAAATCAAACTACAAGATGTTGAGCAAAGTATTGGTGAATAGACTGAAAAGTAACATGACAACAATTGTATCCCTTTTCCAAACAGGATTTGTCTCTGGTATGAGTATACATGACAACATCATTGTTGCTCGGGAAATGTTGCATATCATGATGAATTGGAGGGCCATACATGATACTTTGCCATCAAAGTTGATCTAGCCAAAGCATATGACAAGCTTAGTTAGAGCTTTATTGGAAGAACTCTCTAAGAAGTAGGATTGCCGCCCTAATTCTCCAAAGTTATAATGTTAGCAATAACCTCAGCCAGTCTGATTGTGTTGTGGAATGGTGAAAGTGATTCTTCCTTTGCTCCTAAAAATGGACTAAGGCAAGGAGAACCAATTTCACCATACCTTTTTGTTCTGTGCATGGAAAAATTATCACACATGATCAGTGAATCAGTTGACGCAGGGCTTTGGAAATGTTTAAAAGCGGGCAGGCAATGGCAAAAATTCTCTCACCTTATGTTTGCAGATGTTCTACTTGTATTTGGAAAGGCTTCAAAAAACCAGATGATCCATGTTCTAAATATCCTCCAAAGATTCTGTGATATGTCAGGCCAAAGAATTAAGGAAAATACAAGCATCATCTTCTCCAAGAATACTAATACCCAGACAAGAAGATAATTAATCCACTTATCATGTTTCAAAGAATCCAAATAGACGAGAATCCCTTTGACATGTAGAAGTCCATAGATGATGAGTTATCAATACTTAATTGATCAGGTCAAAGTTAAGTTGGTAGCTTGGAAAGGGAACCAACTATCACTTGATGGTAGAGTCACACTTGCAAAATATGTAATTGAAGCAATTCCTACATATCCAAGATGACTGGAACTATTCCAAAAACTTACTTGAAAGAAATTCAAAGAATTCAAAAGAGCTTTATATTGGGTGACATTGGAGAGAACAATAACATACATACTGCCAAGTGGGATGCCATAACTAAACTCGATAAAATAAGAGGTATAGGTATGAGAAACCTAAAGGACATGAATAAAGTTTGTCTTCTCAAACTTGAATGGAAAGTTAAGAATAATGATAAGTCCTTATGGTGTCAAGTTAGAAGGGCAAGTATGCTAGAAGCAGTAGTCAGAATTCCGTGGAAACAAAAACAAATGGGGGTATAAAACCAACAATGAAGGCATTGAAGATTATGTTCTTCTAATTAATCTAAGTACTGATGTAAAACAAAAGGCACACAATTAATATGAAAGCGTGGAGTTTCAAAACAAAACAATGAATAGACCCAACCAAGCTCATCAAATTAGATGGAACCGCCAGATAATGATTGGATTAGACTAAATACAAATGGTACAATGAAGAAGCTTGGAACGTTAGGATGTGGGAGTCTCCTTAGAGACAACAATGAAGATTAGAGAGATGGTTTTGCAAAGAAGCTTGCCAATTGTCAAGTTGGAGAGGCCAGGCCTTATGGAGTGTATGAAGGTCTAAATTATGTGTATGACAAGTGATACAAGAAAGTTGAATTGCATATAAACAATATGAAGGTCTTCAAGGCAATCAACACCGATGGTCTGATAATGAGAGTGAGATGACAATTATTTCATCAAGTCAAGAGTATGATCAAGCGTGATTGAGAGATCCAATTCAGTCATATTTATCGTGAAATAAATAGATGTATATATATTCTGGCAAGTATGGATGCGAACATTAATATACATTTCCATAGTTATGACACTTGTCCTAGAGTTGACTTCTCAATACTTGTTTGATTTAGTTAGCTTTAGTAATTAATGGTTTATAATTTTTCTCTTATGCTTAGACCCTCCTATTAATAAAAAAAAAATATTGTATTTTTAAAATATGTGATATATATTAAACACACCAAATTAAAATGGAGAGATCCTTATTCCAATTTTTTTACAACTATACTGATTGATTTCGATTTTTGTGTGTGGAAATGGAATCAAAATACTACATTTTATTTTGGCTTAATACCCTTTTTGGTCCTCTAACTATAGGGGTAGGTCCAAATAGGTCCTCTAGCTTTTAAAAGTTCCAAATTGGTCCCATACGTTTTTAAATAGGTCCACGTTTGTCCTCGCCGTTAGAAAAGTTAAAATTTTAATTAAAATCTTGATGACATGGCATGGGTGTGCTGATGTGTACGTTTCTGAATGGGGATGTTGCACGGTGGTTATAGTTCAATTCATTTCCCACTCTTATTTTCATTAAGTCATTTCAGTTCCATGCCTCTAACCCTAGAACAGACACACGAACACGAAGACGATTGAGGGTGAAGACGAAGACGAAGATTCACAGACATACGATTGAAGATGAAGTAATATCCTGGTAAATGGCTATGTTCCTTTCGTAGAATTTACGTTTTCTGTAATCTAGGGTTTGTCGCCCCCTTTTTGAAATTAGGGTTTTTATTGTTCTTTTCGTAAAGTTTCTGCTTGTTTATGATATTAGGTTAAAATGGAAGAAATTATTACCCTCAACATTCATCATAGTGGGGAATTTATGGATTCTGATAAAACGAACTACGTGGGGGGTAAATGTAACGAATTACAGGTAGATGTTGATAGGTGGTCGTATTTTGAGTTGATAGGTGTTTTGAAAGATATAGGGTATACTGTGGTAGACAACATCTACTACAAGGATCCTACATTTGGGATTAATGTGCTTAGTGATGATAAAGGTGCGTTAGAGATAGCTGACCTATGTAAGGTACACCTGAAGGTCGACATATACATTGAACACCCATTATCCCAACCTGAGTATGTTGATGAGGGTGACACATTAAATGAAGAACCTATAAACATGGAGGAGGACATATTAAATGAAGAACCTTTGGGTGTTGTGAATGAAAAACAGTATGATATTGTTGCTGAACTTGTTGATCAAGTCCTTAAGGATGTAAACAATTCTGTTGAGTGTGTGACTGCTGATGAGGGTGTCAAGGATGGTGAGAATATGAAATATGGTGAGGGTCTTGAGAAAGAGGGTGTTGAGAAAGAGGGTGTTGAGAAAGAAGGTGTTGAGAATATGAATTCTGGTGAGGGTTTTAGGAATATGAATGGTGATGGGATTCATGGTCAGGTGCATGATGGGAATGATACTTCATCTGATGACAGAGAGGATTCATCATATAATTATGATAGTGTCTTGGAGCTTGATTTTAGTGATTCTGATGCAAGTCTGGATTATGATGAAGAACATGTTTCCAAAATGGTGGAGTATGATGAGAAATAAGAAGGAACTAGTAAAATGAAGAAAAGGAAAGGGGAAGCAGATAGTGGAGAGGAGAATGAAGTTGTGTATGATAGTGAAGTGTTAGACAGTGGATGTGACACTGAGGATGATGAAGAACCAAGGAAGAGGAAACATCCAATTTTCAAGGCTATGAAAGACATGTCTAACTATAAATGGGAGTTGGGAACCTATTTTAATACCAAAAGTGATTTTAAGGAAGCCATACAAACATATGCTGTTCAGAATGGGAGAGGTCTAAAGTTTCTAAAAAATGACAACATAAGAGTGAAGGTGGTATGTAAATCTGGATGTCAATGGGAGGCCTATTGTGGAAATCTTCCTGATGAGGATACTTGGCAGCTTAGGAAATTAGTTGACACACATAATTGTGCTAGAGAGTATAACGTTAAGATGATGAGCACGAAATGGCTAAGCAAGAGGTTGCAAAATACATTGAAAAATAATCCTAAGCTTAAGCTAAAGGATATTAAGGAGAAGGCCCTCAAGAAATGGAATGTAGGTGTTAACAAGACAAAGGCTATTAGGGCCAGATTTGCAGCCAGGGATATGGTAGATGGATCTTATTTAGGAGATTACACTAGGATTTAGGACTACTATCATGAAATTTTGAGGACAAATCTTGGTTCAACTGTTAAGATAAATGTCACACCAGTTCAAGAGGGTATTGAGGATGCAAGACCTTATTTCAAGAGGTTATATATTTGTTATGATGCTTGCAAGAAGAGTTTCAAAATGTGTAGGCCAATTATTGGCCTTGATGGATGTTTTTTAAAAGGTCTATGTGGTGGCCAGATTTTATCTGCAATAGGAACAGATCCTAATGATCAAATGTTTCCTATTGCCTTTGCTGTGGTGGAAGGGGAAAATAGAGACTCCTGGACTTGGTTTTTAAAGCTCCTCATTGATGATCTGGGTGGAAGAGAAGAATGTAGAACCTACACTTTCACAGCAAAAGGTACCACTAGATTTATTGCCTTTATTTAAGTTTGAATGTATTTCTTGATTTAGAATTTAATGTTGAATTTTTATGCATTTGCAGGGTCTTCTCCCAGCCATGGATGAATTGTTACCAAGTGTTGAACAGAGGTTTGGTGTGAGACACCTATACAACAATTTTAGGAAGAAATTTCCAGGAAAAGTGTTGAAAGAGATCATTTGGAAGGCAGCTAGAGCTACTTATCCACAGGCTTGGGAAAGAGAGATGAGAGGCATGAGGAGGATAAATGAAGAGGCCTACAAACACATGATGCAAACTCCACCAAGATTTTGGAGCAAGTCCTATTTCAGAACCACAACAAAGTCGGATACTGTCTTGAATAATATGTCAGAAGCTTTCAACAGTGTGATTGTGGAAGCAAGGGCAAAACCTTTGGTTACAATGTTAGAAGAAATAAGGGGATACATAATGGAAAAATGGACGGAAAATAGGCTAAAGTTCTCTAATTTAGGTGATGATGAAGTCTTGCCAAACATAAAGAAGAAGGTCGAGAAAACCAGCAGTTTCACAAATTCTTGGATAGTAAGGTAATAGATAATAGACTTACTGTTGTGTTTTTGTAGTATGACTTTCTTTTGATAGGAGATAGACTTACTTCTGATATTTTTATAGGATGTCATCTGAACATATTTTTGAGGTGAGGCATATTGAGAATCAGGGAGACATGTTCTCTGTCAACTTGAAGAAACAGTGTTGTTCTTGCAGAAGGTGGCAGCTGACAGGTCTCCCATGCGTCCATGCCATTTCCTCAATGAAGAATAGAGGTCTTGTTGTTGACCAGTTTGTTCCAGACTATTACAAGAAGGCTAGGTATATTAGGGTGTATGAACCTATCATTTACCCTCTGAATGGTACAAATTTATGGGTGAGAACTGAATACCCTGATGTGCAGCCTCCCAAATTCAAGAAAATGCCTGGAAGACCAAAGAAGAAAAGGAATAGAGAACAGGGTGAGATTGATGGTTCTGACAGGAAAATAAGAAAAATTGGTATGATTGTAAATTTGTGCACCTGTTTTGCAACTATCGACCTGATTTTGTACACCAAATTTGGGCACCTGTTTTGTACACTAAATAGCAGTTTTTAACAGTTTGTGCACTAAATGGTTTGACAGGTGTTAACATGATTTTAACAGTTTTTAACAGAATAATTTGACTACAGCATAACAGAAGTATAAACACAAAATAGGAAACATTGTACACCATAATTTAACAGAATAATATGATAACAACATAATTTAACATAAAATATGAGTAGCATAATTTGATTACAGCATAAAAGAAGTATCATTACAATAATAGCAGAATAGCAGAAGCATTGTACACCATAAGTACTTAGTACACAACATTACACATAATAGCAGAAGCATATCAGAAATGCTTGGTACACAAAATAGAAGAAATTATTCATAATATCAGAAGACACCATTACACAATACAACACAAACTATATACCCTAAGAGGATTACTTTGGAATGTTCCTTTTAGTTGGTGTTGTCCTCCTAGTAGTAGGACCCACTGCATTCTGTGATGCACTCAATCTGGTGGTGGGTCCTCTTGAATGATGTGCTGGTCTCTTAAAAGGCAACTTGTACCTAGCTTGTGTTGCAGTCTTCTTGTTAGTTGTCTGAGAAAACTGAGTTGCCCTGGTTGATTTGGATGCCTGAGTTGCCCGAGTTGTTTTGCTTGGCTTAGTTGACTTAGTTGCCTGGGTTGCCTGAGTTGTTTTGGTTGCCTGAGTTGTTTTTGTTGCATGACTTGTCTAGGTTGCCTGAGATGCTTGCTGGGTTGCCTGAGTTACATGAGATGCTTGTTGGGTTGCCTGAGATGCTTGTTGGGTTGCCTGAGTTGCCTGAGATGCTTGCTGGGTTGCCTGAGTTGACTGAGATGCTTGCTGGGTGGCCTGTGATGCCTGTTGTGGTGGCTGGGCTATCTTACAAGTTGATTTGTTGTGCCCAGTTTGTCTGCACTTAGTGCACCTGTACAAAACAGGTGCACAAATTTAGTGTACAAAACAGGTGCACAAACTGTTATTTAGTGTACAAAACAGATGCACAAAATAAGTGTACAAAACAGAAAAATCAGGTCACAAATTTGGTGCACAAATCTGTATGCCACAAACTACTGCAACTTCTAAAATATGTTTATGACAGCAACAAAACAACTCGTTTACTAAGACCACTGATAAATATGGCAACACATGATAAATATGTCAACAACACTAAAAGAGTAGATTTGGTAACAACAACTGATACATCTGGCAACAAAACTAAAAAATTGGTAACAACAATACTCTTTTACTCTGACCATTAGTACATGTTATGGAAGCAACTTTTACATCAATTTCAACATTCACAACACCTTAACCACTAAAACAAATAACACAATAAAGCACAAGGACTTCCAGATCATCTTCCATTTCCTTGTGTTCTTCAAAGCTTCATCTAGCTGCAAATTATTGACCTTCAACACTTCAACCATGCTTTTTGCCTCAACCAACTCTTTTTGGGCTTCTTCCAACTCCTTAAATTGCATTTCAGTCTGCCATTGCAGATTCCTCAAGCTTTCCTCCTTGCCATCTCTTGAATCATCATAGAACCATTCAAAAAAACAGCACCCGGCATTCGTGTGTCCCTATACATATATGCAGGCAACTTATTAACAGTGAAGCTGTAACGGATGGAATGGATGTGTTTGACAAAGAAGATTACCTTAAAATGTTGACACCCCCAGAAAAGCTTTCCATAATTTTGGACGGTTCTTGCCTTGCGAAGTATAGCAAGGTCTCCACAAGCACACATGACTTTCCCAAAACTGGTATACACTTGCGAATCGACGCAGGTTCTTGATGATGAAGAAGAAACACGCCCAGAACTCATTATTGATAGTGGATTTTCCTTTCAATTTGGTAAATTTTGGATGAATTGGTAACCTAGGGTTTGGAATTGGGATTCGATTTATAAAGTTTCATATTCAATTGGGAAGGAGATGCTGACTGTGCTACACACCCCAACCAAGTCAGAATCCACATCATCATTTTTAACACCGTTAGGATGTAATTAACGGAAAAAATCACTACGAACCTATTTAAAAACGTATGAAACCAATTTGAAACTTTTAAAAGCTAGAGGACCTATTTGGACCTACCCCTATAGCTAGAGGACCAAAAAAGGTATTAAGCCTTTTATTTTTAATTGAAAATATCTGGATTATGGAGAAATAACGGTCTCACTCGGTCATTCATCCAATTCCAAATCCTAACTACCATCGGTTCAGTCACCCTTCACAACCCAACCACCATTCCAACCAACAACACCAAGACTCACAGTTGAACACAATGAACCACCTTCTTCATCAACAGGCTAACCTTCTCTCTCACTCTCTGTCTCACTTTCTCTCTCTACAATGGCAGAGCCTCAATCCGCCTCCGCCATTCCTTCCACTTCTTCCGCCCCCAACGCTGAAGCTTCTCAGTCAGACGAAAATGCTGGAGCTTCGGAGAATCGCCCACGCGAGTCTCGGCGCTTGAGCATCACCTTCGGGAGAACCAACTTGAGAATGGCCGATGACTCCGCCTTTGTTAGGGATGAGAAGTGGTCCTGCTTGGCCGTTATCTTCAGCTTTTGGTTCTTCGGTCAGCAAATTTTCCTTTCAATTCAATCTCTTTGTTTATAAGTACTTGGTTTGAATTGAACACTGAATTTACTATGCTGCATTTATTTTTATTTTGTGATATTGAGATTAGTTTGTAATGTTATTACAGTTGCGGTGACGATGATAATGGGGGTGTATGGGTCGATGACTGTGGTTCTAGGTCCGTGTTCTTCAATTGTTTTGCAACCTAACCCTGTGTTTGTGCAATATGTGAAGGTCAGTTTCACTTACTGCATTTTTTTTATCTGTTCTCCATTTGTAGTTTGAGAGTGTCTTTGTAACATGTGTTTGTTTGCATTAGGTAGAGAACGTAGAGGCGAATCCAGGACTCGTTCTTTATGGTACATATCAGTATCCACCTCTTGATGTTGTTTCCATTTGGAGAGAAACTCGTAATATATCTATTCCTTATGGCGCAGATAAGGCAAGTATCTGAATTTCTGGCTTTCTCATGATTTAGAATTCGGATATGGCAAAATGGAAAGCATTTGTAATTGATTTTGTTACTGAAGTCTCGCATTTCTTGTGGTTGAACTAATGCCCTTTTCTTATGGATTCCCCAGGAATGGAAATATTATCTGAATAGAGGGTCTGAAGTAAATATTTCGTATAGTGTGAGCTCTGAGAGTTCCTCTATTTATCTTGTAATTGCAGAAGGTATTCATTCTCTCTACATGAAATTTCAGGGGTTTCTTTATTCATTTTTTGTGAATTTGTTTCTCATGCATCCATCACTCACTTGTCACTTAGTATGTGTCTGTATCAACGTTTGACATGCGTGATTTTGAATGAAATTGATTTTGATGTGAAGTGATTCATGTGTATAGCTTTAGCCTATGTTTGGCATTGGGCAAAAATTACGGTGTGACCGTGCGGTAGGTGGAAGCTAGCATTAGCAGCTTCAGGAAACACGGTGTAAAAACCTCTAAACGTACCGCTTTGCCGAACACACAATTAGTGCAGATGTTCAATCTAATGCTAGAGCTACTTTTTATCATTTTTAGTCAAACTGAAGGTTGCAACCAAAATCAATTTTGACTCAAAATTACCAAACATCTCATTTTTACTAAAATCACTATTGTGTGACTGAGTATAATGTTTCCTTATAGAATTAAGAACTCTCTTTTAATCTTCTTTGGAGTGGAGTGTGTTCTTTTGCAAATGTTTTTGCTATAGCCTGTTAATCCTATGGTAGGTTTCCTGCTTTTAGGATTTGTTGGCCTATTGTTTTCTATAAAATTACTTCCGTAGAAAATCTTTTATTTGAATTGAGGTTTATTTTCTGTTTCTTTTTCACTTCCATTCCTCGTTGTTTGGCTTGATAGGAAATATTCTCCGAGAGACATTTCTTTTGGAACTTTATTGGTAGAAATCTTTCTATATATCAGGGTTTCACATTCTGCTATTGGCACGTACTTTTGTTACAGTGTCTCTTATGAAAATTTCTCTTCTTTTTTTGATGCACTCTCTTACTGAACAAAACAAATCTGACAGTGTTATTGGCAGGACTTGTTTTCTATTTTTTCCAACATGTAAGCTGTAACAACCTTTTAATAACCACAATGGAGTCATCTTAGCTTTAACTTTGACGTGGAACAAATTGAAAATATTCCACAACCCATGTACAGATAACATAATTTGTAAAGATATTTATTTCATGAAGCCCAAGGATTGACTGAACACATAGTTTTAAGAGAGAAGAGAGTTGATTTAAACGTATCCTTAAGACCTCAGCTCTATGGCTGAGTAACATTAATCATTAAATATTACATTTAGATGTGTAAATTTTTTGCAAGTAGTATTGCAAATTTGAATTGTGTTCCATGTTTTGGTTATCATGGAGCTCAAGTCCATTGTAGTTACTACATATGTACATGTAGACATGTAGTTATTATTTAGGACATACCAAAAATTTGAATGCTGTTGGTATATTTAGTGATCCTGCTATTCTTCTGCCTCTGCTTGCAGGAGCTGAAAGTCTCTCATTGTGGCTGGAGGACCCAACATATCCCAATACAACTCTGTCTTGGAACGTGATCCATGGTAAGAAAGTAGTAAAAAAACTATATCTATGTTCATATTCACATTATCATATACTGACAATTTTTCTTCTTCAAGGAACTGGTATGATTACACAAGAAATATTCAGGTCATCATACTATTATGTGGCCTTGGGTAATTTAGAAGAAGAAGTGGAGGTATTTTTTTGCATTTCTATGCCATACTTGCTCCTGTAGTTGATATAATTAATTACAATCTCTAGAATGACTGAAAACAAAAGTTTTCATTGATTATGAAGCCATGATGTGTTACTTTTTTTCGTATTGGGAAATCTACAAACAAAAGTTTCTATTAAAATATCTTTACAGCGGGTAAAACTTGTATTAAGTTATAGGATATCTTGTTTAATGCAGCAAGATAAATATTCAGAGATTATAAAATGGGATTCGGAACTTAAGCTCTGATGCAGTGGATGCATGCTGGGTTACTATGATTTGTCATGTGAATATTTTCATCTGCCTTTTCTTTACATAAATTTAAACTTGCATGTTTGAAAACCTTTGAATATTCAGTTGTTAACATGAACACCTGAACCTGAACATTACTTATCCCTAATACTTACTTTTTTAAATATCTGTATTTAAATATGCTGCTTGCACAAGAAAGCCGGTACACGAGAACTAATTGCTAAACTACCCGGTTTCAAAGAAAAACTCATTTAGTAAGCTGACACATTGACATCTGACATGTCATAAATATGGACAGTTGGACAAAAGTATTCTAAAAACAAGGATGTTAGAATAAGCTAACTACCTGAGATTTATTGGATTGAACTGTTATAGACTGCAGAGCAGATATTTGCAAACGTAGTCAGTAAAAGTCACCACAGAAAGTCTGCCAGAGCATATGATATTTGTGTCACTACTTCTTGATCATACCACCAATATCCCTTTGTCGTTCCCTTAAAACTGTGTAAGCATCTAATACCGTGGCTTAGCATCCAAAGTCCTTTGATAGGTTGACCAGAAAATAAACAAAGTTCTTGCCAAACTTTGTACATTGAAGCTAAACTAGAACAGATTTGGCTAGTGTTTTATTCATCACACCATAATGATACTAATTACTCAGTATCTTTTCTGTTTTTCCTTCTTTCATACATTTTTCCTATGAGCTCATTTTAAGCCTATTTGAAGAAAGCATTAGACTTTTGATTTGCATTGTATTTGCACAGAGTTAGTACTGCCCAAAAGGCCATGCATTCATTTAAAATGGTGTTAGAGTACTAATGATAACTCTGGACCAGAGTGTTCTGAGTGAGGGAAAGTTGGTATTTAATGCAATTGTTATTATAAGATTTTGTTTGTATTTCTCATCAGAGTCAGTTGTTTTTTACCTTGTATTTATGATTTTAACAACAGACATAGTGTTTATTAATTTCATCATCATTGATCATTCTTATTTCCATTCTTTGTTTCTTGATGTTGAGTAGGTTGAATTAAACCTCACTGTAAGGGCCTTTTTGCATAATACAACAAATGCTTTCTACAAATGCGCCCCGACTAGTAGTCCATGCAGTTTAAATATTTTCTTTCCTCATGGAAATGCAGCTGTCTTAGTCTCACCTGCTCCACAGCAGGCAAGATTGTTTATTATATTACCTGCTTCATTTTATTATATTACTTGCGTCCTATAAATAGTCAACATTAATAACAACCACACCTTATCCCAGTAAATGGGGTCGCAGTCCTTTGATTTTCTTGTTTATTGATGTTCTCTTTACTTTGGTTCAGAACACATCTAATGATGAGTGGTATGTCAATCTGACCTATGGACCAAGATGGCTTACATATATTTTTGGCATAGGTAGCCTCTTTATATAATCATCCTCCTACAGTATTAATCCTTAATGTTTTTATATGATACTAAAGCTACATCTCCCTACAGGTGTACTGACTTTAATCATGTTTTGGGTCTTCAACTTCTTGAACAAACTTCAGTGTGCTAATGATGATAGAGTAAGATCCAGATCTGAAGGAACGGGACCAGATCGAGCCCCTTTGCTTTCTCGCAAAGATGATGATCTTTCAAGCTGGGGTTCATCATATGATTCCTTACCTCAAGATGATGAGGATCTTAACTTTCTCACTGGAGGTTCCACTGACGGGAAGTTTTTAGCTGATGGTGAGACCAGTAATAATACCCAGCGTCTTTGTGCAATTTGCTTTGATGCTCCACGCGACTGCTTCTTCCTTCCTTGCGGGCACTGTGTGGCTTGTTTTCCATGTGGAACTAGGTAAATTCATTGTCATCAAACAAACACTTCTTAAAATTCCTGATGTCTGATGTTTTTTCTTGTATGGTGAATAATGTATGCCCGATCTTATCTATGCAGGATAGCTGAGGCAGCTGGTACATGTCCTGTTTGTCGTAGGAACATGAAGAAGGTGAGGAAAATTTTTACTGTGTGATCAGCACACTGAGCCGCGGCCTAATTGAATAGCCACCAGAGCGATATATTAATTTTACATGTATTCATTATTTATCTGCCAATCATTACAATGCTCAAGCGGATGCTCGCTGCTGGCAAGGGGTGTATTTATCATTGCATTGTAACAAAATCTGAGGGGAAAATAGGCAGGTATTTTTCCAATTTGGATGACCTACTGTGAGATGCAATGTAATTGGTGTATGAATGAATATCTAAATATGCATAGTTCAATAATTGTATTGCTGATACGTAACTTCAACTTGGTTGTATTGCTGATACTTAACTTCAACTTGGTTTTAAATTTCAACCGGGAAATTAAAAATGTCTAAAGGATTGGTGTAAATATTGCCATAAGATAGTGATATAGTCCTCGGGTCAACAATTTACTCCCTCCATTTTTTCTATTATAAGTTGTTTTAATATTTTCAGAAATATAATCATTGTTGTATAAAAAGAGAAATATAAATATTTTTACAAAACTGTTCAATTAATAATATGAAAAGTTTGAATTTAAAAAATTAAAAGAATAGAGAAAAATAAATTTCACAAGATAAATGATTTATTGCATTAATTGTTGTTAATTTAAGTTAAAGATTTCTTTACAGAAAATAACCACATTCATACTATCATTATTTGAAAAATGAATAAAAATAATGGCTTTTAATATGGGAAATTGTCTTTATTATTCGAAGAACATTTTCATCAATCACCAATAGTGTGTGATATTCTCACGCTTTGGTACTGGTGTGTTACGTATATTTGTTTTTAAAATAGAATAAAAATGTTAAAAAGAAAAAAATATATCTTTTATCAAAAAAGTATATTATTTTTAAAAGAAGATATATTTTGATTTATATATAGAACATAAATATAATTTTTTCATATATAAAAATATCTAGATGAACTGGTTAAATGATTACATCAATCATATATATATATATATATATCACTTTTCCATATTAGTAACATAAATAATTCCAGCAAAAGAATTATATTTGTAACTCTCAATAACCTTTTAGAAGAGAATCAAAGTAGAGCTTTTTAAAAAGTTGTGGTCTTTGAAAATTTCAGACAAGAATAGCTTTGAAAAGAAGAGGTATTGTAGCGGATGGTTGTTGTGGTTTGTGTAACTCGGAGGATGAAGATTTATCTCATCTCTTGTTCAATTGTTCTTTTGCGAAAGTGGTGTGGCGGAAGATTGGATCTTGTTGCGGTATCTTTGAATTTTTTGGTGGATATGTGACTAACTATTTTTTGGATTGGAGTGGTGGCGGATCGAGAAATAGTATTAAAGGTGTTGTTTGGATGGTGGTGATTTGGTCTTTGTGGAAGAAAATGAATAACTTAATTTTTAACTTGATTTCTTGTAATGTAGACAATGTTTGTTTGAATGTAAAAATTAATACTTGGAAATGGGGCTGTTTAGGTGAGATTCCTTATTCTAACCCATTTTTTCTAGATTTTTGTATGAATCCCATTTAACTCTAGAGGGGTGTTGGTTGAGAATTTTATTTCCAGTTTTTGTAAGGGTTAGAATACTGCTTGTATTCTTTATTATATCATTTGCCTTTTGAAACAAAAAATGACATAAATAATTAAAAAACAATATATTTTTCCTTTGTCTAGATTCAAACATTATTTTAAATACATACAGGAAAAATGTAATAATATGTGGGTTTACACGAATTATGGTCGGGATACTCGTGCGCTCGGGTACTAGTGTGTTACGCGCATTTATTTATAAAATGGAATAAGAATGAAAACTCAAAAAGACAAATTATTTAACCAAAAAAGTTTATTATTTTTAAATGAAAAACATATTTTTATTTATATTTGAAACATAAATATAGTTTTTCCATATATACAAATATTTGGATCAATAGTATATTTTTCGTATGTAAATATTAATTTTGTTTTGATATATTTTATATAAATATTTATACAATTATTTAGTTTTATAAATATCAACTAATAACATAGTATTTGTAAATATTGTTTTAATTGTATAAATAAACATTAGTAACATAAATAAATACATTTTGCCTGTGTTTGAATTCATACATTATTTTAAATATTTTTATTTTTATTTTCTTTAATTCTACAAAAATTGTAATAACTCGTGCGTTCGCACGAATTCTGATCTGGATGAAGGGAAATCGCGATCCAAAATGCAGCGAAAAATAAAAAATTCTCCTTTAGTGATCCTTATGAATGGTCATTATCAGTGATAGAACGATTACCTCTTGTAGCGATGGAACCTTTGATTCTAAATAGAATGAGTGATCTCGAGCAATGTATGATGAACACGAAGTGAGAGAGAAAAGGAGAGAAATACGACCAGGGTTTCATCAACTGAATTTTATCAAGTTCAGAAAGCTTCTACACAAGAGTTGTATTTATAGAACCACTTGTGTGGGCTGCAAGCTAAAAAGCTCAACTTAAGTCACCATATAATAATAATAATAATATAATAACCATTATTATAATAAATATATTTTATTATTATTATATTTAATAACTATTATAATAATAATAATAATAATAATATTAACTTTTATTATTATATTATATGATGTTCCATATTTCACTTAAGTACACTGTACCTTACGGTGTTTCATAATTCTCTCAAGTACACTGTACCTTACAGTGTTCCTTATTTATTCTATCTCTCATCAATCTGTTTTTTGTGTGTGACCCTGTATGTTCTCGTGACATTGACAATTATATTAACTCATATATTTAATATAATAAACAGTGAGCGGTATCTAGCAACACATCACTGTTACCCAAGTCATGAAAATGTCATATGATTTAACAAAACCTTTTGTGATAGTACTTGTGTGTACAATTACCCTTTTGCCCTTATGACTATATTAAACACAAGGCATATACCATGTCATCCTTGTCCAGTTCAATATTGGGCCCTTAGATATTCTATGTAGTACTCTCATAGCGGGTCAATCCAGTATAAATATTATTCCTAATATTCACACTTATGTTAAGACTTGATAACTCCTTATCCATGATCCATGAGATGTGATCATTATTTTATCTACATAATAGTCTTAATGCTTTAAGGTTATCCCACTTCACGGTAAAGCTCGACTACGGATACTTTAAGAATAGTGTCCTTATGTTTAATGAGATCTCATGATTAAGTCACACTTAATATTTCATTAAACGAACTAGCTATTCTAGGGACTTTATTATTCTGGAAAAACAACCATAATAAAAAATGTCTTTTATTAATAATAAGTAATTCGATACAAGTACCAAAAGTATTGGCCTCTAGGGCTTACACCAACATTGGATACTTGTGCGTTCGCACGGGTACTGGTGAATTGTGCGCAATTGTTTTCTAAATGTAATAAGAATAAATAGAAAGAAAAAGAAAATTGCTCATATATTAGTCAAATTATTACATCAATCGATTGTGCACAAATTAAAATTATTTGTACGACATATTTGTACTTAAATGCACATTAAAAATAATATTTATGCATGTTTGTTTTAGTCTAATCGACTGTGTTTCGTGTCACTTCATGTATACATTAATGTTCTAAACGAACACATACAAAGTACACAAATCAAAATAAAATAAAAATACAAATAATAAAACACATAATAAATGAAAACACAAAGAAAAATAATAATTTTGGTACAACCAAGATTGTAGGCAACATCCAAAACTCCATGTTATGACATCATAATCACTTCACTTAAGCACTTTTAAGCAGAAGTAGATAAATTTTCACCCTTGAGTGGCTTAACAACCTCCCATGTGGAATCAGCATTATCTCTACCAAAATGTCCATATGTAGCTGTTTTAAAAAACCTACCATTCCCACCCTCAAAAGATCAAGGTTGATTGAGATCATTACAGGCCTAAAATAAAGGTTTTCTTCACAGTGTTAAGGATTTCCTTATCAGGGGTCTTTCTGGTACCGTAAGAATCAACGAAAATAGACAATGGCTTAGGAACACCGATATCATAGAAAACTTGCACGAGGCACTTTCTAGCAAGTCAATTAGCAACAATACTCTTTGCATCTTTTATTACCTTTGACCTCTTTATTATTCTCAATAAAATACTTATAAAAGAAAAACAATAGCATATACATGTGTACAGAAACAACACTAATTTAGCCTGGATCATAATGTTGCACAACTAATTGATGCATTTGAACATAAATATTACAACATGCGCATGTAGCTAGCAAGCTAGGAATGCATCAATTCCAGTAGTCACTCATTCTTTCTTAATTACAAACTATAATGTATTTATATATTATAACATAAAAGTTCTATTTAAAGTAGCTTTGTTAGATCTTGTATTGCAACCTTGTGGATGAGATGAGATCATCTTCTAAAGCTTTCAGGGGCAGAAGAGGCTTTTACTTCAGAGTTAAAATCTTCATCGGAGAGTTTAACAACAGTGTAGGCACATGCCCCTAGCTAAAGCTCCAAGAATAAGAACTATGATATATAGCCATATGCCTTTGTAGTTGTTTGCAACAATTGATAGGCCTAATGTTCTTACTGGATTCATTGAACCTCTAGTTGCAGGCCTTCAGTAACAATATCAAAACAGTAAGTTCATTTTGAAAACAATGCCTAAATAAAATAAGTATCTTTTTCCACTTTTTAAATTTCTCAAAGTTGGAACATACCCAATAATGAGTATATTGAGCATGACGGTGGCTCCCACCGCGAGTCCCACAAGCTCCCCCCACCTGTATCATGTTACCACAAGTCACTATCAAAAATGTAAACAATCTATATTAAAATCGAAAATGTAATCAAAATTAAAATATTTCTCGCCCTATTTTTCCTTAGCAGATTAGTGAGACTCATACAACCAGTAGTATTCCAATATATGGCAATTCCGTAGACAGATCGAGGATAACTATCTGCTATGACACTTATAATGTCAAGTAGAACAATGTGTTGCACATAAATTCAATGGATCCCTATGGTACTATTTGAACTCACCAGTTAATGGTATTTCACAACAGCATGTGTTATCTCTTCAAAACTTTTAGTGGGCAGTCCTGTAAGGCGACAAAGTTCACTTTCATTAGTACATTTTTGCTAGTTAAGTAAGAATCACGTGGATAGAACTTGGAATATACAATTCAAATGAAACATATCATATGCTCAAAAGTAAATGGTGTGTTGATATCTGAAACAAATACCCGGAAAAGTTATTGTCAACACAGTCACCAAATCAAATATATTATCACTCAAAATCATATATTATCACTCAAAATCATGAAGTCAAATTTGTATTCTAAAAACCCTAACCACAAATTATCCCCTTTTCATTATCAACACCAGCAAAATCAAAACCCATAACTTTCCCATTCTTAAACATATTGTATTACATTCAAAAGAACCCCTTATTGAACTTGCAACATAAATGAAAAATGCAGCATGTTATGAAACTCAATCAATCAAAACTATAAAAGGAAAAAAGCAACATAGGAATGATCCAAAGGCTAGTTTGCAAGGAAATAAAAACCTGTAAAACCAAAACAACATGGAAACCAAAATTAATGGAAAATAAATGGAGTTAAGAGTAAACTTGAGAGTTCAGAGAAACCAGGATTGAGATGGAGATAACACTTTGAATCTCCAGCACTGCTACCAAAGTATTTTGGACATTGGAAATGACAATCTGCACCCATGTGTGATATGAACAAAAGCAGCATTGGGTGGTGTTCCAATTACTCAATGTGATACTTGTTACACAAAAAGCATAAATCCAGTTCCTTTTGTTACTGTTTCGTAACTTAATGACAAAAAAATGGTATATGAAGTGCAATTAGTGTGGTTGTGTTGCAATCAAAACCAAATTCGGTTGTATTTAGTTGCAATTAGACAAAATTTGCCACTAAAAAGGTGATGTGGCATCATTAAGAAGAGGGTTAGTATGGGTGTTTCCAGAACAATGTAAGTTCTTATATTATAGATGAAATTAACTTTTAGGTTAGTGATTGTGTTTTAAACTTTTTATCAATACAGTGTAGCATCAACTCTATTACAAACTATTATGCATATTCAAATTTGATAATTGAAATAAATATAAAAGATATTTTAGGTACAACAACAATAAAAGAAATAAATCAGTCAATTTTTGCTCATACTCTTTTCATCTCAAATTATTCTTCTTTAATATTTTATTTGAAGGATAAAATGACTTATAATTTGCATCAAAATAAGTTAAAATTTGCTTAATCCCTTGGATTGTCTTCCAGTAAATTGATTACCTTAGCTTCTATCTATGGCCACTGTCTAATGGGAACTGGATGCTGCAATGCAATAATTTGGAATGTAGTATGAATGTGTAATGCACCGTGTAAGTTTGATCAGATTCAATCTGCAATTTGATTAACTAAAGTAACAATTTAAGATCACAATTTTTCAGCATAATTATTAACAAAAATTATTCAAAAGACGAGATCTAATATAGACCTGCTTAAATAATAAATTCATAGTAGGCATTAAGCCTAACAACATGCACGTTACTAAAAAACAATAAACCTAGAGCATGCAAAATACATACAAAAAGTAAAATGATAGAGTAAGAGAGATGGTATGCCGAGATTTATACTGGTTTGATGCGTGTCCTTGCTTGCACTTAATCATCAGAAATTTGTTGTTGTCTTTCACTGAATTTTAATAGTGTCCTTTTGTACAAATGATAATCACATATCAAAGCTGAAATAGTTATATTTCTTGATTTTCCTTTAACTACACACAGCCTGATAGGGTTGCAACAACTTCAAGATCCACAATCTTGAACAAATACACATTCACATAGATCCCATTTGCAGCAATCATAACTCGATTTCCAAAAGGAAAACTCTTTGTTAGAGCCATGATGATGATGATGATGATAGTGGTAAGGAGTAGAAACTCACACAAGCAAGAGAGAAATAAAATATTGAGATACAAAAGAAGGGCTGAGTGGTTACCTTTATATAGTGAAGTTTCTGAGTCTATTTTCATGTGAAAATCAATAAAATTCATAGACATTTAATTGAGAAAAAATTTATTTAAAAATCTTTCCAAAACAAGCTCTCTAATTGATTATAACTAAAGCTTAATCGATTAAATCTTAAAAATTTGAGATTTTGCGTGTTCATCCTTAATGAGCTTATTGCTTTAGTTTTGGAAGAGATACATTCTTGGACTCGTCTATTTTTTTTGTTAAGGAAACTAAAGATTTGAGGTGAAAAAAGATTTTAATTCATTATCTCTTCATACTAATCGATTATTTCAAGGCTTCCTTGGTCCGTTTAGGTCTTGGATGACTTTGGACTTGGTAATTTGCTTTTGGCACCCTTATTCCTTCAGTATTGCACCCCTTGGCTAGATATTCCAATTTTTGCATTGAAATCTTGTTAAAGGCACATTTAACTCAAACCAAAAACATATTAGTGATAAAATAATATTCACTAAGTGTGAAAGAGACCACTTGCTAGACAATTTTCTTGGAGTTCTCCAATTCAATTTCTACCAAGTGTTTTATCTTTGAAGTCTAAAGAGAAAACTCCCCCCTCTCCCTAGGAGGGAACGACAAAACATTGTCAAAATTCTATCTCTATGTATCGCTTGATACGAGAGTTGGCTCAAAAGTTCTGAGGAGTGACACGATCATAAAAAAACCTCAAACTCCATAAGCATCAAGATCATAACGATTATTAAGTACCACCATCAATGCTAGAAAACAACTTGGTCAATCACGTCTGTTTAGCATTGCCATTAATACCAGCAAACATCTTGATTAATCTTTATCAAGATCATCAAAGACCACCAAAAGCCATCTTTATCATGTATATTTTAGAGTATACACAACTTTATCAAATTGTCATTAAGCTCCTTCAAATCCGCAAAGCATTTCTGCAAAATAGATTAATTTTTCACCCTTGACCAATGTAGGATACAACAAACGTATGAACTTGTTGAAGAAAACTTCTCATCCCTGGGCTGCCACATTGTTGATGAGGTCAAATCCATTTAGCTTTAAGTTTTCAAAATCTACAATTGACTCACAAAGAACTTTCAACTGAGTCACCAAAGTGGATAATGAAATCTCAAGAATGCCTTCAACCATAGTAGTGTCATGTTGAGGTTGTGCTTAAAGTTTCTTTTGTTGTTATTGAGGTTGTTGTTGAGGTTGTTGTTGATGTTCAACCATGGTTTAGAGTTTTAGGTTTCAGAGAGTTTTAAAGATGAAAGATTTCAAGTGTGGGTTATGAAGAATAGTTGCATTATGTGTGACAAGTGAGTGAATTGTGGGTTTAAATAGAAAAGAGTAATTAGTAAAATTTAAAAACACGCAAACTAACAAAGGAGACGAAATAAATGATTTTCTCTTTACCCAAGAAATAAAGTATCCCAATGTGTCACTTCAAACGTTCATATGGCTTAACGTAGGACATCTATCTTACTTTAGATCCACATATACAATGCTTGATTTCCGCCATTAGTTTCAAAACTCAGAGTCCAGAACATAAAACTTCCCAAAAGGGTTCAGACTTTGGACCTTCTGATCCAAAGAGCCTTCTAACTTGAGAGGGCTAACTGGCTCAGAGCCAAGTTATCAAAGAGTCTTATTTTGACTCTCCAGGGTCTACATACATCTATATGTCTTGAGTATGAGGGGCTTAAGCAAGGAAGTCTTGGTGTAATACCCCATATTATTTAAATGCTCAATTGGATATCAGATGAGATCCAATGAGCTTTTATGTACTCTATCTTTGGATAATTGGATTAATGGAATCCTCTAAGTACTTTAAGTATTGACATTTGGGATCAATAGAGCAACTAATGAGCTATGAAGATATCAATTATTTAATAAAAGAGACAGATCAATAATTATTAGTTCGAGAGAGAATTTTATGGTAACTCTAATAATTGATCAATTGGTGTGAGACGATAAAATATCAATTGGAGATGTTTTACCATATTGGATTATATTATATAATATAGGTATTATATATATATATTTGGAAGAGAAAGAAATAGAAAGTGGGAAAAGAGAAAGAAGAAGGAAAACGTGGAAAGGGAGAAAGAAGAGAAACCATGGAAGAAGAAGAAAAGCTCATGGATCATCTTCAATATTCATTATCTTCAATATTCATCATCTTCATCAAACTCCTCTTCGATTATCAGGTGGGTTCTAGTTAGAAACTCTAAGTTCTAGAAATTTCATGTTTTGAACTTAGGTTAGAAATTGAGAGAAAATGAAGAAATTGATAAAATCAATGTTTCTAACGGATAAAACGTGAAATAAATCGGGTAATATAGTCGGGTTGTATGTGGAAACAATCAGGAATACTTGTCGTTATGTTGGAATATGTTTTGGGAAGTTAGGGTTTTGGGCAATGAACCATGAAATCTTTCTTGATGTTGTCTCCATTGTCATTATTGGTGCTACCTTTGTTTTCTTGATGTTTTGGGTCATTGGGGACCTTAAAATGATAAATTTTGGTGTTTTTCTTCACAAAAATGCGTCCAGACATTGATACGCGAAAAATAGGGGATTCTGTTACTGACTTAGTTCGCATAGCGAAATCAGGTTCGCATAGCGAAGTCCCCTGCGCAGAGAAAAATATTGTGCCTCATGTTTTCGCCGTAACTTGAGTTTCGTAACTTCGTTTAACGCATGGTCGGAAGCGTTGGAAAGCTAATTTCATACTCTAGGTGATGGTGAGGTGGAAACATGATTATATTCTATGGATTGATAAGATAAATATAGAAATGTAATGTATGTAATTTTGTTTCCACTAAAACTCAAGGATCGGGAATCCGATTGATACGAGTCCAAAGCCTTTGGAAAGATGATCCAATAAGGTAGTGAATGGTAATGTTAGACCATGATTTAACCAAGGATGCTTGGTAGAGAATAGTAGTGGCTTGTATGCCTTAAAATGTGTGTGAACTACTATGTGAAAATAATGTTTATGTGATATGTTGAAAATCCATATCTTTTGGATCGTAAATCCGATCGAAGCATGGTAATAGTCGATGGAAAGCTGGGAAAATATCCTACGGGATAAAAGTGAGAAATATTGATTTTGATACTCGATTAAATGAATTAGAGGGAACCCCTGAATTTGTGTTAACTTTATGAGTTGAGTTATTACATGTAATTCATTACAAATTGTATTATGCCATATCTATCTAATTGTGAATTATGAATGAAAGAAAATATGCATGTTTAAAACGAATTAGGAAGAGTGAGGAAACTTTACCCAAAAACAAAATGGTATAATTCTAGGTTGTGACTAGGATTGTGATAGAAACTCTAGATGGTGATGCTCGTGCATTCGATGTAGAAAGGTGCATCCTTGACGATTAATGATCTAGAGTAGATAACCTAGATGGCTATGCTCGTGCATTCAATGTAGAAAGGTACATCCATGACGAGTATTGTCTAGGAGAGAGTGAAACACTAGTATGGGACATGTGTGAACCATTGTGATTATGAGAAAAGGCAAAAGAGGTCTTAAGGTGAATGTGGCCTTGTGATTGTCGAATACAATCACGTTTGTGTGTGAGATCACGTAATCGTAACCGTTTCCCTTGAGTTGCAGTTTCATGAGTCTCGAGCTCCTCTGAAACGTATGCATAAATTACTTGGTAGGTTTGATTCTCGCGTTTAGTACGAATGAAGCCTATATGGTAAAGAGACTTGTGATGGTTAAAAGGCTATGAGAAGTGACAGTTCACGGTTAACAGGCCGATGAACCCGAATCCATTTCGTATGCCAAGTAACTACAAGGATCCACGACTCGGGTCGACTTCTAGACGTAGAAGCGGGCGGGAAAAGGGATGCCTTGGTAAGGTTATCGATTAGTGATAATTTTTTAGTTAACAGACTCATGAACATGTTTCCATATAGTGTGAGATTGTGAAGTCAAGGTCATTTCCCTTCCCCTTGACTTGAGTTAGGATTGGCTAGAACCCTGTAAAGCCGAGAGAATCCATAAGATAGGGAACTCACTGAGATTAATATCTCACCCCATTATTGTTGTTATTTTTCAGGTGTTCTTTACAGGTTTGATTTACAAGTGGAGCTATGCTTGGATGTTTCAAGAGAAGCTTAGTTTGAATTTTTCCGTTGTGTATTTGTTGTATACACTTGAGGATATTGTATATTGATCTTAGTTTTTATTGTTTTGGATAATTTCCATATCTTGCACCATAAGTTGTATTATGTTTTCAAAATGGTCAAGTATGTGAATTACGCCATTAGGCACTTATGATGGTGTCAGTACCAAATAAAATGCTTGTATAGTATTATTCTAGGTATATATTATACAGGGCATTACAGTTGGTATCAGAGCAGGTCGTGTCCTCGACCTAGCCTTGAAACATCATAAGTAAATCTATTCCTGCCTCTTAAGTGTGTCTTGCCAGCATGAATCTTAATATCATACTATGTAGTGTTGGGCCTGATCAACCTAATACTATATATGTGATAGGTAGAATCATGGTTGAGCGACCACGAGGACTCTGAAGTGTTTGTCGGAACTTGTGCTGTGAGGGTAGGCTCAAGCCAAGAGTTAGCAGTGATGAGTTTTGGTCAGCTCAGTTGAGGTCTTAGTAGAAGTTGTGATTTGGGTAGCATGGAATTAAATAGTAATGTGTTGTTCAAATAATCCGTTGGAAAGAATGAAGTCTGAAAGTTAAGAATCTCTAGCGGAAGATTGGTTAAGGTATTGAAGAATATGTAAAATCGCTAGTAAAGCTGGATTGACCACTAATATATACAAGATTTCAAGTAATATCATTCCATGAAAAAGAAAGTTGTTTTATGGAACGTATAACGTAAGGTCCGGAAGTGAGATAGTTACTGGTGTTTCGGTTTCTAAGGTCGCTATGGTGTCTTGAATGGACGACAGTACCTTAAGGAACGTGTTCGGAACAATGTTTTCCAACTGGAAAAAAGTTGAGAGTTAAGGAAGTTCAGCTTCTATGGGAACCTAAAGTAGTGGAGAAGTGTGTGAAGGAACACAAGGATGTGTTTACATGCTTCAAATGAAACAAGTATGTGTCGGGCGAAGAGTGGGTGATGAATTGCGTATATTCAGTTATGTAGAGAAATTAAGTTCGAGATATTACATCGGGATTTTCTGTATTCGATGAGAGACCAATTTGGAATTCGGAAATGTTAAATTACCCAAGGAACCGTATAAGGTATTGTATTAGAGAAAGAATGAGCTTCATTTAGTAACAGAAAGTGTAGTGATACGGACCGGAAAAGTTTGTGTCAAGAAATAGAGTAAGTACCTTGGATTCAAGGAAATCTTAGTAAGATAGTTTTATATTTGGACCTAAGAGGATTACAATGGAGAGCGAAGTAAACGCGGTGTGGAAAACGGTATTAACGGTTTGTTATGAGGAAGTGACAACGGAACGTATTTTGGACGAATGTACAACAGAGTTATTAAGTTGTTGTTGAAGCTAAAATTAAGGAAGTGTAATCAAAGATGATTCACCCACGTGAACCCTAGTAGTACGAGCTGAAATGAGGAAGTTACACCTTGGTATTAAGAGCAAGCGTAGTAGTAGCACTGTGGTCGTTTCTTATTCTTGAGACAATTGTAAAGGGACGTACCTTGTGGAACAGTGAATATTGTATTTTAAGAAGTAAGATTGTGGTAAAACAACGAGAAGCAAATCAGGACTTATTACGGACTGAGTGTAAATCATGGAACGATTTATATCGGAAGAATTTTTTAAATCATTGATGAGAATTGTCAGTTGCGAATCTTTCATTAAGTAAATTGGTGTAAGTGTGATAAGTGTCTGGTTGTAAATGAATTTTAGATCAATTTTCTGCAGTTTCAAGCTCTTTTCCAAATTCCTGATTGCGAAACAGCTTATTTTTAAGTGATTTTTGAATCAATGTCTATTTTTGGTCCCTTTGATGTTTTTGTTAGTTTTGCAGCATTTTTCGTAAAAGGGATGTGGCAAAAATCAGAAGAAAACACGATGAAACGAGCAAAGTTGCGTGTCTGCAACAAACAGTACATTCGCCAGGCGAATGGGTGGCGGAAGGAAAGATTCGCTAGGCGAATACCTGGTGAGCCAACTGGCGAGTGAGAAGTTCAATTCCAGTAGCTACTGGAAGTGCTTCGCTGGAAGATTCGCCAGGCGAAGGTGTGGCGAAAGGAATTCACCTGGCGAATGCAAGATTTTTTCTCAGATTTCTCTGCACTGTTCTGTCACGTGGGATGTACTTAAAGGTTTCGCCAGGCGAATTTTGTAGCTCGTCTGGCGAATTTGTCTGGACAGAAAGTGGTCTTTAGGGTGTTTGTTAGATATTTTTTAGGACAACACTTGGAGAAACAATCTTTGTAACCTAGAAACCTCTTGGGAGATAAAAAAAAAACTTCATCTTTTGTTATTTTTCTTAGAATCCAAAGCTTTTATGCTTCAATCCTTGATCCATTGAAGATTGATGCAACAAAATCTTTGTCTAATACTTATTGATCAAGCTACCATGACAGTGGGTAGCTAAGCTCTCTTGTGTCAAGATTAATGGTAGGTGATCCATTCTCTTGTATGTATTGATCTTGGTTGTAAGTTTGTGAACTTTGTTGATAATGAATATAGAGGAAAAACTTTGTTTTATGGTTGATATTTTGTTTTAATCCATGTTCGAGAGAAATGTTTTAAAACTTGACATAAGTTTCAATCCATCAATATTCATAAGGCTAGAGATAGTTTTGAATGTTGATGTTCATAAATATTGAACTTGAATGTTATCATATTGGTAGTTTGTGTGAGAGATCAACAAAGGATCAATATGGTAAATCCCACAACAAGTGTTCGAGAGAAACTTGTTGAGAGGATATGTGGTTATATTTATTGTTAACAAGCTCACACGCTTCGTCGAGTTGATACGTACGAAACGGATTATCGAAGCCTAATCTTGACATGTTTTTACCAACACTATAAAAAAAATCTTTTTACCGTTGATTTCTAAAATTCGAATGCAAACGATCCGATTGAAAATTACCAAAACCTTTGTTACGATTAAAGTTTGAAACCCTTTTAACTGTCGAACGACGACAATATACACAATCTCTGTGGATACGATAAAACACCCCCTAAATACTTTTCAACAATGTGTAGTGTGCAATGGATATTGAAGGGTAAGAAATCCCGATTATTGTGTACGTAGAAATGGAAAGGTTCTTCAAGAGGATGCATTGTCCCGATTTATTTGCAAGTATAGAGAAACTTCTGTATTTGTGAATAATTGGAATATTCAGAATCTGCCTTTTGTTGGACTAAGAGCGTTGTTGTATTAATTTTCTCGAAGGAAATTCAAGTGAGAGGACAAGGTGGTATGCTTGATATGAGATGTCCATCGCTTTTGTAGTACCGTATAATGGTTATGTGTTGGATTTTGCTTATGGACGAATCAAGCATGAGTTGTGGCGAAAACCTTAGAATGTCGTCATTATTGGCTTTCAGCTAGAGTAGTTGTATGAGAAGAGAACGAACTACCCCGCTGAAGTGTTGTCGTGTGACCGCTTTGAAATTTAGAATCCTGCCTTGTCACTTGGTTGAAGTGTGTAATCCACATGTTTTAACTTTGTTCTGTATTACCTTGAGTGGATCATGGTTCATGAATGTTATACAAGTTAAGAAGCCACGAGTTGAGAATGATATTATGGGTTAGAGCAAGCTGGATTGATGACTTTTGAATTAAGAGAAACTGGGTTTTTAGCTGCTGCAACAGTGTTAACCGATTAACACAGTGTGATTAACTGATTAACACATGCAAGGATGGTACTTGCACTGAATTTTGAGGAGTTAACCGATTAGCTCAGATGGTTAATCGTTTAACATTTGGGTAAATTGTGAAATCCCTTAGGAACCATCATCTGCGTTTTGTTACCGTATGTTGCTCCGATTGGAGAGTATTGTGTGAATGGAAAACAGGATTGCAAGTAAATGAAAGACGAATTTGTATTTTGAAATTGGAACTTCTGGAAGGGTGTTGCATAGTTGACCATTTGTTTAGACGACAAGGGAGTTTGACTTTTGGGAAAGTAATCTTGTGGATTGTGTTAAGTGTGGGGAAGATCTTAGGTGTATTGTTATCAGTATTGTTGAGAGCCTTAAGCACGAAGTCAGAGAATACTCACGAAGTATTGATCTCGCAAGGAATAGTTCGGTGCGTAATTGGTGTTATTAAGGTATGAGCGGTTGGTCAGAGTTAGTAATTGTTAACTTCCGTGCGTTCATGGTATTGGATTTAGGCTCCCTGATAGGGGTACCAGTTGTGCGTAGTTGTGTTTTACCCAGAGAAGGAAATTTGAAGGTTATCCTTCCAAGTACGAGTAAGAATTAGGTGTTCCGGAATTAAGCATGTAAATTAGATTGTATGTGAAACAAAACAATTGAGAGAAGTGGATTCAACTGAGAAGTGTGGTATGGACTTCGAAAGTGTGTGTGTATGTGGAGTGTTGTTTGTGATTTGGCGAGTGGTAGGAAAACTCACAATTGTGCTTTCGACAGTTTAAGTTTTGATAAGTGGTGACTCTCATATGATTGAAGTTCTGTGATGGTGTTACGTATGATTGATTGAGATCTCGTATCAACAAGGAACCTTGAGTAAGTCGGAAGCCGTAAGAAGAATCAATTTGGAATGTGGTAACCAGAATCAGAGGTTGTTAAGCTATTTTTGGATGAATTATTTCGAGTTTAGAATGGATTTGGAGTTGTGTATGTTATGGTTGTAGCAGTGTAACTCATGTACCTTTATCGTCTGGAGAGTATTGGACGGATGTTATAATATTGTGTGTTGGCAAAGAAATTATTCTACCATAAGACATCAGTAAGTTTCTTGTACCGTTGGTTAGTAAGGATCCCAGTGGATAAGTGTGTTTCTCCGTGGACTGGTAGCTAATTGGTAGTGCTCAAGAATTCGTGGTGTTCTACTGTTAGAATTCGGGTTACACGGATGAAAGAGTTAAGTTAGAATAATAAGGACTTGAAGATTGTTGCTTAGGAGTATGGAAACAAAAAGATATTGTTCTAAGTGAGTTACCTTTTTGGTGTGATACGAAAGAGATGGACTATCGGATTAAGTGGAACTGGTAAAGAAGTCGTTTGACGAATTACGAAGTGGTTTTGAACGTTAACAAATTTATGAAAGGATAGTCGTCAGTGATTCCATGAAGATAAGAAATCACTGAATTACATCGCGAAGATTTGATGAGTGGTTGTTATCCCAAATTGAGATAAGGTGTTACAATTTTGTTTTGTGACTCAGTAGAAGAGTATAGAATGGTACATTCTTTCTGAAGGTAGGATGCGGCCAAGTGTTTTAGTATAAAACAACAGATGAATTGAGGAGAAGCAAGTTGAAAGTTAAACCGATATTGAACCAAGAGTATAACTAAGGACGTGAAGTTGTTAAATTGTGAAAATAAGGATTTTGGTCTGTGAAGTCAAGTTGGAATTGGAATACGTCAGAAATTTGAACGGAAGTGAAGTCAAGGGTGGAACTAAGACAGTGATACAAGTTGTGATTATTGTTGAATTGAGAAAATTTGGGGGCGAATTTCAATTTAGGGGGGGGAGAGTGTAATACCCCATATTATTTAAAGGCTCAATTGGATATCAAATGAGATCCAATGAGCTTTTGTGTACTGTATCTTTGGATACTTGGATTAATGGAATCCTCTAAGTACTTTAAGTATTGACATTTGGGACCAATAGAGCAACTAATAAGCTCTGAAGAGATCAATTATTTAATAAAAGAGACAGATCAATAATTATTAGTTCGAGAGAGAATTTTATGGTAACTCTAATAATTGATCAATTGGTGTGAGACGATAAAATATCATTTGGAGATGTTTTACCATATTGGATTATATTATATAATATAGGTATCATATATATACTTGAAAGAGAATGAAATTGAAAGTGGGAAAAGAGAAAGAAGAAGGAAAACGTGGAAAGGGAGAAAGAAGAGAAACCATGGAAGAAGAAGAAAAGCTCCTGGATCATCTTCAATATTCATCATCTTCTTCAAACTCCTCTTCGATTATCAGGTGGGTTCTAGTTAGAAACTCTAAGTTTTAGAAATTTCATGTTTTGAACTTAGGTTAGAAATTGAGAGAAAATAAAGAAATTGATAAAATCAATGTTTCTAACGGATAAAACGTGAAATAAATCGGGTAATATAGTCGGGTTGTATGTGGAAACTATCGGGAATACCTGTCGTTATGTTGGAATATGTTTTGGGAAGTTAGGGTTTTGGGTATTGAACCATGAAATCTTTCTTGATGTTGTTTCCATTGTCATTATTGGTGCTACCTTTGTTTTCTTGATGTTTTGGGTCATTGGGGACCTTAAAATGATAAATTTTGGTGTTTTTCTTCACAAAAATGCGTCCAGACATTGATACAGCTCGTTGTAGCTCGCTACGCAAGCCGTAGCAAAAAATAGGGGATTCTGCTACTGACTTAGTTCGCATAGCGAAGTCAGGTTCACATAGTGAAGTCCCCTGCGCAGAGAAAAATATTGCGCCTCTTGTTTTCGCCGTAACTTGAGTTTCGTAACTTCGTTTGACGCACGGTCGGAGGCTTTGGAAAGTTAATTTCATACTCTATGTGATGGTGAGGTAGAAACATGGTTATATGCTTTAGATTAATAAGATAAATATAGAAATGTAATGTATGTAATTTTGTTTCCACCAAAACTCAAGGATCGGGAATCCGATTGATACGAGTCCAAAACCTTTGGAAAGATGATCCAATAAGGTAGTGAATGGTAATGTTAGACCATGACTAACCAAGGATGCTTGGTAGAGAATAGTAGTGGCTTGTATGCCTTAAAATGTGTGTGAACTACTATGTGAAAATAATGTTTATGTGATATGTTGAAAATTCATATCTTTTGGATCGTAAATCCGATCGAAGCATGGTAATAGTCAATGGAAAGCTGGGAAAATATCCTACGGGATAAAAGTGAGAAATATTGATTTTGATACCCGATTAAATGAATCGGAAGGAACCCGAGAATTTGTGTTAACTTTATGAGTTGAATTATTACATGTAATTCATTACAAATTGTATTATGCCATATCTATCTAATTGTGAATTGTGAATGAAAGAAAATATGCATGTTTAAAACGAATTAGGAAGAGTGAGGAAATTTTACCCCAAAACAAAATGGTATAGTTCTAGGTTGTGACTAGGATTGTGATAGAAACTCTAGATGGTGATGCTCGTGCATTCGGTGTAGAAAGGTGCATCCTTGACGAGTAATGGTCTAGAGTAGAGAACCTAGATGGCTATGCTCGTGCCTTCGGTGTAGAAAGGTGCATCCGTGATGAGTATTATCTAGGAGAGAGTGAAACACTAGTATGGAACATGTGTGAACCATTGTGATTATGAGAAAAGGCAAAAGAGGCCTTAAGGAGAATGTGGCCTTGTGATTGTCGAATATAATCACGTTTGTGTGTGAGATCACGTAATCATAACCGTTTCCTTTGAGTTGCAGTTTCATGAGTCTCGAGCTCCTCTGAAACATATGCATAAATTACTTGGTAGGTTTGATTCCCGCGTTTAGTACGAATGAAGCCTATATGGTAAAGAGACTTGTGATGGTTAACAGGCCATGAGAAGTGATGGTTCACGGTTAACAGGCCGATGAACCCGAATCCATTTCGTATGCCAAGTAACTACAAGGATCTATGACTCGGGTCGACTTCTAGACGTAGAAGCAGACGGGAAAAGGGGATGCCTTGGTAAGGTTATCGATTAGTGATAATTTTTGAGTTAACAGACTCATGAACATGTTTCCATATAGTGTGAGATTGTGAATGTAATACCCCGTAAATTTATAAACGCTCTGGTGAATATTATTATGATCAACTGGGTTCCGGAGTACTCTGAGTAATTATTTGATAGAATAATTAGAGTAAACTGACGAACTCAGAGTCGATTAAATTAATAGTATTTAACGTTGAGTTTTTATAATTTGATGTGTTTGAGCTAATTTTGGACATTTAGTAGTATTACTAATTAGTGAGAATTTTCTATACTATTCTATTTTCTTTTCATTTCCTTGGAAACAAACAAAAGTTAGTAAAGAGAAGGGAAAAGAAAGAGAAAGAAAAGAAAGGAAAAAGAGAAGGAAAGGAAGGAGGAGGAAAAGGAGAGAAAAAATTCCCAAAAGCTCAAGATCATCAACAATCATTTGTTCTTCATCTATTCATCTCAGTATCAATCTCCTCATCTTGTTATCCAGGTGGGTTCTAGTTAGACTCTTTAGAGTAGAGTTATTTTGAGTTTAGAGTTAGATTGGGAATTGGGAAAAATGGGTATTTTGGTATAAAATCATGAATCTAACTGTTGAAATTCAATGTTTGATGGTATGTTATACTGCTTGTTGTGTTTAAACATGTTTTGATGCTTTATGATTGATCAAAATGGGATTTTGGGGTGATTTTGGATCAACCCGTAAACAGGAAATTCTGCAGGAATTTCTGCATTTTTCTCTGCCCATACGCGTATGGGGCTTGTCAATACGCGTATGGGGCTTGTCATTACGCGTACGGCAAGGGCAATACGCGTATGGCAATTTTAAAAGGAATTTTCAGGGGAAAAACGTCTCTGCCCATACGCGTACGGCCTTGGGCAATACGCGTATGGATGGCCGAGGATTTTGGGCAATACGCGTATGGCTGGGCGAGAATTTTGGGCAATACGCGTATGGCCTTGGGCAATACGCGTACGCCCAGGAGAGTTGCAGAAATTCTGCTGTTGTGATTATTTTCCGATCGTTTGTTTACAATGCCGTAACTTTTTATACGTAACTCGGATTGGAACAATTTTGGTATCGTTGGAAAGATAATAAAATGTACTTTCTTATTACAATGGTTTTAAGATTGTCGGTCGATTTAATTATGTCGAAATTTCTAAAATAGTGTCGTTTTGTCGACTTTTATCTGTTAAATGTATGTAATTGTTGTTGACAATGTATGCATGTTAAAATATGAAATAGGCAGAGTGAGGATTATTACCAAAACTGTGTCGAAAGTGTGAATTGTTCCATGTGTGGCAACGCTCGTGCATGAAAGGTCGAGGCGTGTGCAGTCCAATCATAACCACTGTTTCTTGCGGTGTAGTTTCATGAGACTCGAGCACCTCCTCTGAAACGTTATGCACAACTACTTGGCAGGTTTGAGTCCCGTGTTAAGTACGATTGGAGCCTACGGGTAAAGAGACTTGTGACGGTGTACGGGCCGTGAGAAGTGATGGATCACGGTGTACGGACCGGTGATCCCGAATCCAATTCGTATGCCAAGTAGCTACAAGGATCCATGACTCGGGTCGCCTTCTAGACGTAGAAGCGGACGGGAATAGGGGATGCCTTGGTATTTGGTTATTGATTGTGAATCCTTGAGTTTACAGGCTCAAGAGGTACTTCGGTACTTTGTGAATCCTTGAGTGTACGGGCTCAAGAGGTACTTCGGTACTAGTGTGAGTTTACAGGCTCACCGTGGTGGTTACTTGTGCGTGTGTACTCATGGCCCTTCCCCTTTCACTTGGACATGAGTTAGGATTTTGTTAGAACCTTGTAAAGCCGAGAGGACTTTAAGATAGGAAATTCACTGAGATTTGATGTATCTCACCCCACTGTTGTTGTTTACATCACAGGTTCTGCAGGTTCCGCGAAGGGTAAGGATAAGGTTATTTGACTTTCCTTACGGATCGTATCTTTTGAGATGGCATGGCTTCCGCTATGGCGTTATGTTTTGAGATCATTGTTTTGATCTAGTTCTTAGTTTTTATCATTTTGGAACATCTTGTATATGTAATGCCTTAGTCTTTAGTGTTTTTGTCTTAGAGGCATTTATGTATATAATGTGTTAACTAGGAACTTATTGTATATTTCAGTACCAAACGTACTTATCATGTATAATATATGATTTGATGCATGTATTATATATGTGGGCGTTACAGTTGGTATCAGAGCAGGTCGTATCCTCGACCTAGCCATGAAATAGAATAAGTAATTTCTTTCCGTTTCAGATACGTGGTGTCGCCGTTGGCCTTACGTGTTATATTTATGGTATTGAGCCTGATCAACTTAATCCTATTTGTATGAAATTCAGGAACATGGCCGACAGATGTAGAAACAACCGTGGAAGACCAAGGACTACTCCAGCTGGGACGGTTCCACAGGGTGCCGAAGGGAACGCCCCTTTGTATCAATTCATGCAACAGATGCAACAGCAGCAGAATCAGTTCATACAAGGAATGGTACAGCAAATGGCTGATGGTCTGCATCCTCCAGTGGTTGTTCCTGAAGTTGCAGGGGGGACCTATAGAGAATTCATTCGTATGAATCCTCCGGAGTTTCAGGGAGGGTTAGATTCGGTGAAGGCGCATGAATGGATATCAGGTATGGAAAGGATTTTCTTGATAGTGCATTGTAGTGAGGAAAATAAAGTGGTCTTTGCTTCCCACTTGTTGAAGGGTCCTGCCATGAGGTGGTGGGAGAGCGCTTCAGCCTTAATGACAGTCCAAGAGGTACCAAAGGTGTGGGAACAGTTTAAGGTAACTTTTATGGAGAAATATTTTCCGAGTTCTTTAAGGTCGCAAAAGGAGTTTGAGTTCCAACAGTTGAGACAGGGCAATTCGTCAGTGGCTTCATATGCGGAAAAATTTGAGATCATGGCTGACTATTCTAGGCAGGCCATGTATGCTCCTGATGAGAGGTGGAAGATCGATCAGTTTTTGTTTGGTTTGAGGGCTGAAATTTCACACAGCGTGTCTCAACGGGAATTTGCTACTTATGCGGAAATGTTAAGACAATGTTATGTGGCGGAGAATAGTTTGAAAAAGGTACAAATGGAGGTGGATTTGAACAGGGCAACTCAAGGTGACCGTGGAAGGTCGAATCAACAGTTTAGGCAAAGGCAACAGTCTTCCAAAGGGAAGCAAGTACAGAGTTCTAGAACTAGTGTGCCTCCGGTATGTCGTACTTGTGGAAGGAATCATTTTGGTAGGTGCTATTCGGATGGATTACGGTGTTATCAGTGTAACAAGACGGGTCATGTATCGAGAGATTGTCCTCAGGGTAGAAATCAGACACAAGGGAAGACTACTGGCCGAGTGTATACCTTGGATGCAAGGAAAGCAAAGGGTGATAACTCCTTGATTGCGGGTACGTGTTTCGTAAATGGACATCCTTATTTTGTTTTATTTGATTGTGGGGCAACGCATTCTTTTGTGTCCACGCGTTGTGTGAAGCGACTTGGGTTGCAAACTATTCCTTTGTTTCCTCCTATGGTGGTTACTACTGCCATGGATGAAATGGTTGAAACGCCATCGATGTGTGAAAATTGTGTGTTGTCGGTGAATGAAAGAGTCTTCCAGATTGATCTTATTTGTTTGCCGCTTAAGAAAGTGGATGTTGTTCTGGGAATGGACTGGCTTTCAGCTAATTCGGTTTTTATCGGTTGTGAGGAGAAGCTAATTATTATTCCATCTGCTGAGGCTACTTCGAAGGATGTATTATCAACGATTTTAGAAGGTACGGTGGGAATGGTAAACTTCTTGTTTGAGAAAGAGAAATCTGTTTTATTGGTTCTTACTAAGGAAGGAAGTAGTGAACAGCAAGTCCTGAGTATTCCAATAGTGTGTGAGTTTCCTGAAGTGTTTCCAGAGGATGTTTCTTCTCTTCCTCCAGAGAGAGAAGTTGAGTTCTCTATTGACCTGGTACCGGGAACGGCTCCTATATCCGTTTCTCCGTATCGGATGGCACCGCTTGAATTAAGAGAATTAAAGGACCAATTGGAGGACTTGATGTCTAAGCATTTTGTTAGACCTAGTGTTTCACCTTGGGGAGCTCCAGTGTTATTGGTAAAGAAGAAAGATGGGGGAATGCGGTTGTGCATTGATTATCGTAAGTTGAATAAAGTCACCATTAAGAACAAGTATCCATTACCAAGGATAGACGACTTGTTAGATCAATTGAAAGGAGCCTGTGTGTTCTCGAAGATTGATTTACGGTCGGGTTATCATCAGATTCGAGTGAAGAGTTCCGATGTGCCAAAGACTGCATTTAGGACACGTTACAGTCATTATGAATTCTTGGTAATGCCTTTCGGTGTGACTAATGCTCCAGCTATTTTTATGGATTGCATGAATCGTATATTTCAAGCTTACTTAGACCAATTTGTTGTGATCTTTATTGACGACATTCTTATTTATTCTCGTACTCCACAAGAGCACGGAGAACATCTGAGAATCGTCTTATCGGTATTGCAAGAGAAGAAATTGTTTGCTAAGTTGAGTAAGTGTGAGTTTTGGATGTCGGAAGTTAATTTTCTTGGACATGTTATATCTCAAGGTGGTGTGGCAGTGGATCCATCGAAAGTAGAAGCAGCGATTAATTGGGAGAGGCCGAGAAATGTCTCAGAGGTTAGAAGTTTCTTAGGTTTGGCAGGTTACTATAGAAGGTTCATTAAAGGTTTTTCTCAATTGGCCTTACCAATGACGAAACTTACTCGGAAGGATTTTGCTTTTGAGTGGGATTCGGGTTGTGAGCAAAGTTTTATGAAATTGAAGGAAAGTTTGACGAGTGCTCCAGTATTAATTATTCCTGATCCTAACAACTCTTATGAAGTATTCTGTGATGCTTCTTAGAGGGGATTAGGGGGTGTTCTGATGCAAGGCGGTCAAGTAGTAGCTTATGCTTCTCGACAGTTGAAAGTTCATGAGAAGAATTACCCAACTCATGATTTGGAACTAGTTGCAGTAGTGTTTGCACTGAAGGTGTGGCGTCATTATTTATATGGTGTACGTTTTGAAATGTTCAGTGACCACAAAAGTTTGAAGTATTTGTTTGACCAAAAGGAGTTGAATATGCGACAAAGAAGGTGGATGGAGTACTTAAAGGATTATGACTTAGAATTAAAGTATCATCCAGGAAAGGCGAATAAAGTAGCGGATGCTTTAAGTCAGAAAATGGTTCATAGTGCGGAATTGATGATTTTGGAGTATTCATTGTTGGAGATGTTTAGAAATCTTAATCTCTAGTTTGTGTGGACTCCGAATGGTGTAATTATGGGAAATTTGAATGTCAATTCTACTTTAAGAGTTGAGATTGAACAGGCACAATTGTTAGAGGAAGAGTTACAAGAATTGTTACTTCAACCGGGTTTTACACGAGCAACTGATGGGATCGTTTTGTTTAATCAACGGATTTGTGTTCCGAAGGATGAGGCATTGAAAAGGAAGATTTTAGATGAAGCTCATAAAGGTACTTTTACGATACATCCTGGTTCTTCGAAGATGTATCAGGATTTAAAGAAGGATTATTGGTGGTCTGGGATGAAAAAGGATATAGCGGAATATGTGTCAGAATGTGCGGTGTGCCAACAGGTGAAGATTGAACACCAAAGGCCGGGCGGTCTGTTGCAACCTTTAGATATTCCAGTTTGGAAGTGGGATAGTATTTCTATGGACTTTTCAGTGGGTTTACCTCGTACACAAGGAGGTTATGATTCTATTTGGGTAATTGTAGATCGACTAACGAAATCTGCACATTTCTTAGCCGTAAAGACTACTTATAAGGCGAGTCATCTTGCAAGGTTGTTTATTGCTGAGATTGTGAGATTGCATGGTATTCCTTCTAGTGTTGTGTCCGATAGAGATCCGAAGTTTACTTCAAGGTTTTGGAAATTGTTCCAACAAGCGATGGGTACGAATTTGCGTTTGAGCACGTCAAATCATCCTCAAACGGATGGTCAGACTGAGCGAACAATACAGACGATGGAGGATATGTTAAGAGCTTGTGTGCTAGAGAGTAGAGGGAATTGGAAGGAACTTTTACCGTTAATTGAGTTTTCCTATAACAATAGTTACCACGCGAGCATCGGTATGGCTCGTTATGAAGCATTGTACGGGAGGAAGTGTACGACACCGTTGTGCTGGGCTGAAATTGGCGAAGATAGAATTTTGGGACCCGAGATTATTCAAGAGACTACGGAAAAGATTCGAATGATCCGTGAGAAATTTAAACAAGCCCAAGATCGTCAAAAGAGTTATGCGGATAACCGTAGGAGACCTTTGGAATTTGAGGAAGGTGAGCATGTATTTCTGAAAGTTACTCTGAGATTGAGATTGAAAGGACCGTTTAAATCACGTAAATTAAGTCTGAGATACGTGGGACCGTATCAGATTCTAGAAAGGATTGGTGAAGTTGCTTACAGATTAGCCTTACCACCCTCTCTATCTGAAATGCATGATATTTTTCACGTATCTCAGCTTCGTAAGTTTATTCCTGATCCTCTTCAGCCAATTCTACCCGAATCAGTGGAAATTGAAGCGGATTTGACTTTTGAACCACAACCGAGTTGTATTGTGGGAAGGGAAACAAAAGTGTTAAGGAACAAAGACATTCCACTTGTTAAGGTGCAATGGGATATGACGCATCCGGGTGATGCTACTTGGGAACTAGAATCGGAAATGCGAGATTCTTATCCACATCTGTTCAGGTAATATTCTAAATTCGAGGACGAATTTCTATTTAAGGGGGGGAGGATGTAATACCCCGTAAATTTATAAACGCTCTGGTGAATATTATTATGATCAACTGGGTTCCGAGTACTCTGAGTAATTATTTGATAGAATAATTAGAGTAAACTGACGAACTCAGAGTCGATTAAATTAATAGTATTTAACGTTGAGTTTTTATAATTTGATGTGTTTGAGCTAATTTTGGACATTTAGTAGTATTACTAATTAGTGAGAATTTTCTATACTATTCTATTTTCTTTTCATTTTCTTGGAAACAAACAAAAGTTAGTAAAGAGAAGGGAAAAGAAAGAGAAAGAAAAGAAAGGAAAAAGAGAAGGAAAGGAAGGAGGAGGAAAAGGAGAGGAAAAATTCCCAAAAGCTCAAGATCATCAACAATCATCTGTTCTTCATCTATTCATCTCAGTATCAATCTCCTCATCTTGTTATCAAGGTGGGTTCTAGTTAGACTCTTTAGAGTAGAGTTATTTTGAGTTTAGAGTTAGATTGGGAATTGGGAAAAATGGGTATTTTGGTATAAAATCATGAATCTAACTGTTGAAATTCAATGTTTGATGGTATGTTATACTGCTTGTTGTGTTTAAACATGTTTTGATGCTTTGTGATTGATAAAAATGGGATTTTGGGGTGATTTTGGATCAACCCGTAAATAGGAAATTCTGCAGGAATTTCTGCATTTTTCTCTGCCCATACGCGTATGGGGCTTGTCAATACGCGTATGGGGCTTGTCATTACGCGTACGGCGAGGGCAATACGCGTATGGCAATTTTAAAAGGAATTTTCAGGGGAAAAACGTCTCTGCCCATACGCGTACGGTCTTGGGCAATACGCGTATGGATGGCCGAGGATTTTGGGCAATACGCGTATGGCTGGGCGAGAATTTTGGGCAATACGCGTATGGCCTTGGGCAATACGCGTACGCCCAGGAGAGTTGCAGAAATTCTGCTGTTGTGATTATTTTCCGATCGTTTGTTTACAATGCCGTAACTTTTTGTACGTAACTCGGATTGGAACAATTTTGGTATCGTTGGAAAGATAATAAAATGTACTTTCTTATTACAATGGTTTTAAGATTGTCGGCCGATTTAATTATGTCGGAATTTCTGAAATAGTGTCGTTTTGTCGACTTTTATCTGTTAAATGTATGTAATTGTTGTTGACAATGTATGCATGTTAAAATATGAAATAGGCAGAGTGAGGATTATTACCAAAACTGTGTCGGAAGTGTGAATTGTTCCATGTGTGGCAACGCTCATGCATGAAAGGCCGAGGCGTGTGCAGTCCAATCATAACCACTGTTTCTTGCGGTGTAGTTTCATGAGACTCGAGCACCTCCTCTGAAACGTTATGCACAACTACTTGGCAGGTTTGAGTCCCGTGTTAAGTACGATTGGAGCCTACGGGTAAAGAGACTTGTGACGGTGTACGGGCCGTGAGAAGTGACGGATCACGGTGTACGGACCGGTGATCCCGAATCCAATTCGTATGCCAAGTAGCTACAAGGATCCATGACTCGGGTCGCCTTCTAGACGTAGAAGCGGACGGGAATAGGGGATGCCTTGGTATTTGGTTATTGATTGTGAATCCTTGAGTTTACAGGCTCAAGAGGTACTTCGGTACTTTGTGAATCCTTGAGTGTACGGGCTCAAGAGGTACTTCGGTACTAGTGTGAGTTTATAGGCTCACCGTGGTGGTTACTTGTGCGTGTGTACTCATGGCCCTTCCCCTTTCCCTTGGACATGAGTTAGGATTTTGTTAGAACCTTGTAAAGTCGAGAGGACTTTAAGATAGGGAACTCACTGAGATTTGATGTATCTCACTCCACTGTTGTTTTTTACATCACAGGTTCTGCAGGTTCCGCGAAGGGTAAGGATAAGGTTATTTGACTTTCCTTACGGATCGTATCTTTTGAGATGGCATGGCTTCCGCTATGGCGTTATGTTTTGAGATCATTGTTTTGATCTAGTTCTTAGTTTTTATCATTTTGGAACATCTTGTATATGTAATGCCTTAGTCTTTAGTGTTTTTGTCTTAGAGGCATTTATGTATATAATGTGTTAACTAGGAACTTATTGTATATTTCAGTACCAAACGTACTTATCATGTATAATATATGATTTGATGCATGTATTATATATGTGGGCGTTACAGTGAACTCAAGGTCTTTTCCCTTCCCCTTGACTTGAGTTAGGATTGGCTAGAACCTTGTAAAGCCGAGAGAATCCATAAGATAGGGAACTCACTGAGATTAATATTTCACCCCATTATTGTTGTTATTTTTCAGGTGTTGTTTGCAGGTTTGATTTACAAGTGGAGCTATGCTTGGATGTTTCAAGAGAAGCTTAGTTTAAATTTTTCCGCTGTGTATTTGTTGTATACAATTGAGGATATTGTATATTGATCTTAGTTTTTATTGTTTTGGCTAATTTCCATATCTTTCACCATAAGTTGTATTATGTTTTCAAAATGGTCAAGTGTGTGAATTACGCCATTATGCACTTATGATGGTGTCAGTACCAAATAAAATGCTTGTATAGTATTATTCTAAGTATATATTATACAGGGCATTACACTTGAGTTCGTGGAACCTAAGCAGAAGTCTTGAACCTGAGGGGTTTAAGCAGGAAGTCTCGAGATGAGGGTCTGAGCAAAGAAAAGTATTATGCTTGAATGCATAAGCGATTGTAATCATGATTTGATTATAGTGAAAATATCTTGTCCTGCAAGGGGACTGGACTACTCTCATTTGGTAGGAACGATTATAAATCTTTGTGTGTTCTGTTATTGTCTATTTGCTTTTGTTAACATTCGCTGCAACGTATAATCAGAATCTGAACATCAATTTAGATTCTGAACTCTGATCAGATGCAAACCAAAGAAACGAAAAACACAATTCAACCCCATTTCTTATGTATTTTTCTCACCTTCAGATACGACTGATAAAATGATAAGATTATGTGGTTTATGTCGTCAGCCCAGACATCATCGAACAAAATGTCTCAATATTTAAGCAAGTTCTACATGAACATTTATTTTTTTCTTTAAATTTTTATAACATTGTTATATATATATATATATATATATATATATATATATATATATATATATATATATATAAACTTTTGATTACAACATAACAATTTCCGCACACGAACAACATAAACAATTTTCGCAAAACAATTTCCGCACACGAACAACGCATGACATAGTATACAAAAAAATACGCATAAAACAACAACACAAACAACAAATAAAAAAAGACTTAACACTACGACATGTCTAAAAGATTACAACAATCAAAGTAATGTTATCTGCTGAAGACATCATATACCTAACACCATCGTCATCTCTAACTCGCACTCACATACCCTATGTAGCATTATTGTCACTTGCAATTGAGATGTATGAAATAAGCCTCTCGATACTTCTAATTCTTTTCCCATCATTAATCTCACCGTTTAATCAATTTTTCAAACTCCTTTCAAGATGCTCAAAGGTTTGGATGTTCCAAAAAGCATTTTCATCGAATGTTTGGTTGCGTTATAACATACATGTCCATATCTTTTAACAATCTTGATAGAGCTAGTGATGAAAATGAACGAAAAATTTAAAATGAAGTGTGAATTGAAGCAAATGGTAGGACTAGGAGACACCTCTATTTATATTAAAAAAAATCACAATGTACACCGGTGTTAAACCAGCTAGTGGCTCCATTATAAATTTGTACACTAGCGGCAATTGAATTGGCAACACCATGTGCAGCCGCCAATCGAATTGGCACCTCCATTATAAAATACAGAGTTATCGCCAATTTGCCTGGTAACAACACTACATCCTTTTTTTTTTAAGTGGGATCCTTTAAAAAAAATTTTAAACGTGTGTTATTGTGAGAGTAAATTTTAAAAAATGAGTTATTATTTCATATACTTTCTAAAAAAAACTTCATTTCATATCTAATTTAGGAAATCTAAAATATTAGTCGTCAAGTCTTAACAATTTTTTTTTTTTAAGTATCCGATCTAATAAATCGACTAATCTAATTCGGATAAATTTTAATAATTATATTTTTTTCCCACCATTAATATCTGATTCACAAAACTGACTAATTCAATTCAAAGTAAAATTATATTTTGAATCTAACTAGTAACTATCCAAGTATAGATAGATTATCAAGAAATTATAAGAAGTATCAATAAAAAATAAAGTAATTTAGCAAATGAACAATGTAATTTATTCAAAACAAATTATCTACAGCATTCACAAGTGCACGTACTCACGAACATCTACCATTAGATTCAGATCATACAACCACACATCACTTTACACCTTTCGATCTCACTAACCCCACCATTATATAACCGCAGAGAATCACCACCTCATCAACAAACACACACTACTACACCAGTACACAAACAAACACGCCCTCTTCTCTTCTCTCTACTCCACGTTCCTTTTGATCCATTCTCATGGTTTCGTCTCTTTATCCTTTCAATTCCATCTAGTTTCCCCAAATCCAATTCCCTTTTTCTCAGATCTCAATTGGGTTATGGAAATGGCTTCTAGCCCTCGTTCCGTTGAAGAGATCTTCAAAGATTTCAACGCTCGTAGAACCGCTGTTCTTCGTGCTCTCACTCTCGGTACCTTTAGTTTTATCTCTCTAAATTTGGGTTTTCTTTTTTTCAAGCTTTTAATGTCAAAGTTCTTGCCTTTTTTGTTTTTGTTTTTGTTTCCCTTTTTCGCAGATGTTGATGAATTTTACGGACTTTGTGATCCAGGTAACGTCTATTAACGGATCTGAATTATTCTTTACTTAATTTCTGTTTTTAATTATAATATTTTAAATTATTTATATTCTGTGTTATGTGTGAATTTTGCATGATTATTTTGACTAGGGTTGTAATGTAATTGCTTTAAGGAATTTGATTTGAGGGTCACATTCAATTTAGGTTTACGTGGTTTTTGTGATATTTAGTTTATTTGTGCTTCAATTGAGTTTGGATTTGTGGTGTGTTTGATTAGATAAGGATAATTTGTGTCTCTATGGACATGGAAATGAAAGCTGGGAAGTGACTCTGCCAGCGGAGGAAGTTCCCCCGGAGCTTCCTGAGCCGGCTCTCGGGATCAATTTTGCTAGAGATGGTATGAACCGGAGGGACTGGCTTTCGCTTGTTGCTGTACACAGTGATTCTTGGTTGCTTTCGGTTGCCTTCTACCTTGGAGCTCGTCTTAACCGGAATGAAAGGTAAGAACTATTTAGGTTTGGTGGAGATGTATGTATATGGTTGTAATTGAAGTTCCTTGTGTCTCTATTACATTCTTGTGCAGCTTGTTTAGTGTTGAAAAACTATTGTTTATGATTTGAGTTAATCGCAGTGGTTTATAATTGATCTGTGGTTAGTTGGTATGTGATACTTGATTGATCAATTATCTATTGTGGATCGTACTCACCACCTTGGTTATCCGCTCATATGCCAGTGACTCTTAGAGGTGTTCCTGCACTGCCAAACAGTCACTGTCGAATGTGTTCCTCGATTGTTAAAGTGTGATATTCAAAGTCTTGCTTAAGTTTTATGATGTTGATTGATTATTTGAACAAATGTGTTATGATTTCTTATTATAAGATGTTTGGTTGTTATGTTGAACAGTTTAATCTCCTTTTATGTTATATGCTATTACTATTAATTTTAGTTTTAAAATTTGATTAGTAGATTCTGTATTTTCTATCTTCAGCATAGCAATTAAGCTGATATATACCTTATAGATTGAATCTGTTCATTTCATTGTAGCATTTTTGTTTGACATCTGCAAAAGCTTGGCTTATGGTTTCTTATATTAATGGTTTCCATGATTCTTTATGGCAGGAAACGTTTGTTTAGTTTAATCAACGAACTTCCCACCGTTTTTGAAGTTGTGACCGACAGGAAGCCGATTAAGGACAACAAGCCGGCAGCGGATAGTGGAAGCAAATCAAGAGGAAGCACCAAGGTTAGTGTTTTTATTCTCTAGTGAGACAGATATACTCGTTTCTTTGGTTCTTTTGGCTGGTTCAGCATATAGGCTTTTTTTTTACATTTATTTGCAGAGATCAAGTGACGGGCAAGTCAAAAGCAACCCAAAGTTTCCTGCAGACGACGGTTATGAGGAGGAGGAAGACGAGCACAGCGAAACACTTTGCGGGACCTGCGGCGGAAATTACAATGCCGACGAGTTTTGGATTGGCTGCGATATATGTGAGAGGTGGTACCATGGGAAATGTGTGAAGATCACTCCTGCAAAAGCTGAGAGCATAAAGCAATACAAGTGCCCTTCATGCAGCTTGAGAAGAGCCAGACCCTAGTTTCAAAGGCAGTTGGGAATACATATATGTCACAAATGAATGATGTTTCCTGGCTGAGAAAGATACTTTGACATTGTTATTACATTACTTAGAGAAGTTCATGTAAACTCTTTCATGTTTAACTTTAGTGAGAGAAATCAAACAATTTTTCTCAAGATTTATTCATGTTTATTTTTAGTTCTCTCGCCATTGCAAATTATAATCCATTTATATAGCCAAATCCTCCGATGATGAATTTGAATTTACGTGAAAACTCGAGTCAATCTCGATTGAACAATACCAATGCGAGATAGATCATGTAGATGTATCAAAACTTATTATGAAGTTTATGTTTTATATAGAATCATATTTGATTGACTAATCAATGACATTGACAAAATCATAGGCATTCTCGCCAAGCAAACTATACTACCTGGTTTGTTCCGACAACTAGAGACAAAATGTAGAATCTAATGAAACAAATATACCTTGGTGAACATCGTCATGTTGGTTAATTCTATGTTTTTAACAACTGTTTTTGTCTTGTTTTCATTCTCCTTTTTACTATAATTCTTCACTTTTGTAACCCATTGTGTTGGGCCTCTCCCCAAGAGTTCAGTTATGGGTTCCACTCGCTCAGATGATGGCTCTGCCACACACAAAGAACGCCTTCGCTGGACACAACAACTCCATGATCTCTTTGTGGAGGCTGTAAATAGGCTTGGTGGCCCTGATAGTAAGTTTTTTATTCTAGTGATTGGAATTCACTTTTTAAAGTTGAATAAATGGAATGTCGCGAGTTCAAACTCACGCATCTGTATTTTATGTCTCTACACAGCTATCAAGTGAGCTGATTTAATGAGATTGTCGCGAGTTCAAACTCGTGCATCTGCATCTGATGTCTCTACACAGTTATCAACTGAGCTGATTTAATGAGACTGACGCGAGTTCGAACTCGTGCATCTGCATTTGATGTTTCTATAGAGCTATCAACTGAGTTGATTTAATGAGACAGTCGCGAGTTCGAACTCACGCATCTGTATCTGATGTCTTTACACAACTATCAACTGAGCTGATTTAATGCGATTGTCGCGAGTTCTAACTCGTGCATCTGCATCTGATATCTTTACACAGCTATCAATTGAGCTGGTTTAATGAGACTCTGTTACTCAGTTTTAACAATACTATGCATTATAACATGTCACATGTGTAGTGCAATTTTGTAGATTTTTTTTTTTTTACTTATTAGTACTTTTAAGATGTAAGATTTCATCAATTCATAGGAATTATGTCAAATGATTAATCATATTACCAAAGTCTACTTACTAAAACATGTTTAATGGTAGACATGTTTGAAAAAATATCTACTGTTCTTGTTGATTAGTGTTTGAAATATGTAGGACTTTTTCCTTATTGTTTGTCCTAGGCCCTTTTGTAATGGGATGAAATTTTGGTTAATACATTACATTTAATTTAACACATTGTTCTGAAAATTTGAGTTTGAATATGGACTCAAATAATATGTGATCAGACTTAATTTTTCTTTTCAATCGATCAACAAAGAGATTTCGATTTTTAAAAAAGATTTCTTTTTTTCAATTTGTCAATTAAAAAAGTTTCAATTAATAAATAAGATTTTTTTTAATTGATGCATGAAGAGATTCCAGTTGTTGAATATGATTTGATGACTCATATTCTAATCTTGTAAAATATATTTTAAAATATAATATTGTCTAATTTTCATCCAATAATTAAAATTCATGTTTTAAAATATAATATTGTCTAATTTTCATCCAACAAATAAAAATTCATGACTGCGTAAACCTATGAATTTAGAGAATCTATTTTCTTAATGTTTTTTCTTTCGAATGACTCAAACCTTAAACTTCACTTACAATTTAATATAGTAAAACTTACTTGAAATTTCATTTCCCTTTTTTATTTACATGTTTGCTGTTAATATAACTTGATTGATTTTTTTTTTTTTTCATTTGACTTCTATTCATAGCTTGAATGTATATTGTTTGTATAAAAAGGAGATACCAACTTTAAGTGCATCCTCTTTTTATTTCTAATTTATTCATTATTTGAACTATTTTATTTGTAACTTTTTACTTCTTTATTGAATCAAATAGACTTATTTTTAAAAAAATATTTATTTATATACCTATTTATAAAGTTAATATCAAGTTTTGATGTAGTCTTTTTTTTTTTAATCAATTTTACCTTTCATTTTTTTTTTTTAAATTTTTTTATTGTTACAATGTTCATCTTTATCCAATCAAATAGCTATTCACTAAAATAATTACATAAAATTTGATGTTAACTTTTTGGTTTAGTTATGTTAACCTCTAGTCTTGTATGAATTATTAGGACCAAAATGATGTGGTTTGTTTGTCAGGGGCAACACCAAAGGGTATATTGAAGGTAATGCAGGATATGGACATTTCAAATTTGAACATTTATCATGTCAAAAGCCACTTGCAGGTTCTTCTCCACTTTCCACCCATTTTAATTCTTTGAAAGATACTCCATCCAGTCACTATTATACCAAAAAAAAAAAAAACACCTTCAATCTTAGTCACTATTATTAAAAAAAATCATTAAATTTTAAACTAATTAATACTTATATTACTATTATACCCTTAATTTAATTCAAAAACATTTAATGTTGAAAAAATATTATCGTAAATTTTACTTTGATTGTACATAAAATCAAGAAAATTAATTACACTTAACTAACTTTCTTAATACGTGTGAAAATTAATTACACTTAACTAACTTTCTTAATACGTAGGAAAGTAGTTATTTTGGCTTAATACGTGTGAAAATTATATACTAAATTCTTGGATGTGCTCAGAAATACAGGATCTCCAAGTTGATTCCAGAATCCACCACAAGTAAGTTTTTTACTTAACCAAATAAGGTATTGATTAAATATGATAGCACTAAATTCAATTGTTGAAATTATAACTCATTTCTTGACACCTATGAAGGAGGAAAGATTGAGAAGAGAGGTGTATCACATATACTTCCAAATTTTTGTTCTATATCGTAAGTCAACAACTCATTCAACAACAACTTTCATTTCTTCTTTTCAATCAACTTGTTAATTATAATTTGTAAATGAAAAGTGCTCTTCAGCTAAAGGAAGTACTTCAAATGCAAGCAGAGGTGCATAAACGAATGAATGAGAGAGTTGAGGTATTTTAGTGTTTGACAAAATATTCCTATGGACACTAGTTAAAAACCAAATGAAAAAATATTGTTTTGGAAATTGTGCACTGATATTAATGAAAGTACCAAATTAACTTTTCAATTGTTTTTTTCAATACAAATTTTCTATAAATGGATTTCTTAATAGGGGCACAAATTAACATTACCCTTAAAACAAAACTATAGTTATTTTTCACATAATGTACTTTAACCAATGAAAGATGAAGAAAATCTCTAGTGATTTTTTGTTATTTGGTTGGAAGGTTCAGAAAAGCTTGAAACTGAAAATTGAAGCACAAGGAAAGTACCTAGATAGAATTGGACAGAGTAGTCAGATCAAAACAATTACAAGAAAAGCATGCAAGTCTTTTGTTGGTAGAACTACACCTCTGCCCTCTCTTTCTGAGGAATCTGAATCCTTAAAAACACAATCCGAGGAAGAACATCAAACAGCCAAAAAGAAAAAGATCACCTATGATGATGACAATGTTTTTCCTGCAGATTTTGAACTAGGATCATCCCCAATCTCAGAATTCTGCAACCAAACTTGGAATCTTTCTTGGAGTCAGCTGGCTGAAGCAACATGCCAATCACCTTTGGTGTCTAGTTTCTTATTATAGGTTTTGTATAATTAAAATAAATGCTTGCCTAATAAAACAGTTGATGATGATGTCCACATCTTATATACAATGTTTGTTTGATCATTTTTGGTCCTTCAAAGTATTTTGATATGGACATTTATAAGTTGGAGGATCAAGAAATGAATAATGTTTTGTATATATTGTTGGATGAAAATAAAAGGTTCAACAGAATCACACATCATATATGTATAATTTGGTAGTACAAAGTTGATTGCATGGAACAAAGTTGTTTCGATTTCAGAATATTGTGGGGACAGAATCAGCATCATAATAATAACCATTTTAAACTGTAAGGTATAGCTCAAACCCAAATGAATCATTGTCCACAAATTCAAATCCCCTGCAACCACATACATGCTTACCAACAGAACAGCCTCAGAGTTGGAGTCAGCTCAGATTTCAACAGCTACTGGAAACAAAATCCTCGTCCCACAAAAAAGGAAAGAAAGGTTAAATATAATGTCTAAAGAACATCAGTGATGCCGGCATAACATTAAGAATCACTTCTCTTTTTAAAAAAGGCAATTGATTTTAAATAAATCCATGCATAAAGATATATGCAAAATTGCAAAACTTGGCATTAAGAATGCAAAATTAGTACTACCATGATGAGCGCAAAAAAAAATTCTATAAAAAAATCAAGTAATGTCTATTCATAAAATCATTTTGAAGAACAACTTGGCCGAGTGGAATGATGAAGAGGTTAAATAAGCTTAAGTTTCTGTGCATGTTTTTTACAATTTTGCCTTTATTTTGGGCAGGAGCATGAAAACGCTGATGCAGATAACACTAGTATTCTCCTACTTTTATATATGAAGATAAAAACGAGAGCAATTAGGGATGTCACTACTCTATCCGGGTTCCATAATGCCAAATGAAAAATCTACAAACCAAATTCAAGAAAGTAACATACCAATCCAAACTAAAGAATCCAAATAACATACCAACCCAAGCATGTGCAATAAAATGGAAATCACAACGGTTAGATGGCAAAAGTCTAATTCTCAAAATACCAAAGTTGCAAAGTAAAGAAAAGAGTCAAAGGAAAAGAGAACATGGATCAAACTAACATACAAGTTCCTTCATAACTCAACACTATAGAGTAGTCAATACATGAGATAAAACAATTCAATTATTCATAATTCACATATTATGAAATTTCAACACTAACCAATGGTAAAGATGCTACAATCCTTTTTTCTGACAGAAAGAAGCTATGGTTCTGGTAAGTCAATGTTTACTATCCTCAGCTGCCTTCTCCTCCTTCCCAAGTGCAATCACCACTTTCTTCAAGATGGATTCCGTTGGTTGGTGAGAGTTCTCTACTGCCTTTGAGGTCGCTTGCCATTTCTCCCCGTGTTTTGGTTCAGCAGCAACACATCTCTTCAATACATCCTTCTGGTTCTCCTCAGTTCCATGCTGTAATTCAAATTTGTAGCACAAAGCCCAAAAATCACCGATGTCAGGAGCAAGTGTCACAGCCCTATTCAGCCAATTCCTGGCTTTGTCCACCTTCCTATCAATCCAGAATAATCTGCCCACAGCAGCTATAACATGGGGATCATGGTCACATTTCTTTAGGGCATCTGTACTCTTGATTTTTCGTTGAGGACGAGGAGCCATCTCAATTGATGATGCCCATAAAATGCCACTATTGGGACACTCCTGCAATGCTTTTGCCATCAAAATATCAGCCTCTTTCTTAAATCCATGCTTTAGTTCCGCTCTAACTGCTGCTAGCCAAAGTTCAGGATTCTGAGGATTCTTCTTTCGAGCCATTGTAAGAACTGCACGAGCTTTACTAAGTCCACTCATTTCCTCTTCAAGATTAGCAAGAGAGAGCCAGAGCGGTACAGAATTAGGACAACTTTTCAGTCCAGAATCATAGACCTTCTTAGCTTCCATCTTGTAAGCATGCTGCGTTTCAGGTTGATTCTGCTGCTTTGCAGTATCGGCAAGCCGTTCCTCAAGTTGGCCAAGCATCAACCACAATTTATAAAACGAAGGGAATTGCTTCAGTCCTTCATTTAACAGTTTTCTTTCCTCTTCAAGGTTTCCCAGTTCTCTCTCTACGATAGCTGATTTCATCCAGACTCTCTCTGTACCTCCTCTTTCTCGTGCTTTAGCCAACAACATTCTAGCTCTTTCGGGTTCGTGGTTTTCAAATTCTAGCTTAAATGCTGCAAGCCATATTTCTTCCGAATTGGGAATGGCAGCGTACGCTTCTTGGAGAATTGCACGAGCTGCAGGGACATCTCCAGCAAGCCACTTCTCCTTGGCACCCATAAGCCATAGAACTTCAGCCTGTGGTCTATAAGTAACTGCTTTACGAAGTAATGCATCAAGAGATTCCCTGGTACCATGACTCCTTTCAAGTTGTGCTGCTTTAACCCATATGCTCTTCTTAGTTAAGAAGACAGTCAAGGCATGAGCATATATAGCTCTGGCAGTCTCAATAGAACCTCTTTTCTTGCATTCCTCGGCATCCGCCACCCATGTTCTCTTCCTATCTTCTTCTTCAACTCCCACTCCAATTGTATTATGGATTATTGCTTGGCAAGTTGCAACCGAACCAGCTCGTTCTGCTGCCTCTGCTTCCTTCATCCAAGCTTCTCTATCAATCACCACACCTTCTCTCTGCAAAGCCCTAATACCCCTCTCAATAATCTTCCCAACCATGGATGTATTTCCATTAGCTTCTTCCAATTTGGCGGCCGTTATCCATATTGCAGGCTCCTTGGTCAGCCTTTCTCTTGCCCTATTGAGAACCTTCTTAGCATTGTCATAAGTTTCCAACCTAGCAAGCGCAAGCCACAACTCCACATGCAATGGACAACATTCCACAGCTCTATGAAGCAAAAGCCTCGCATCTTCTTCATTTGCAAGCTCCACAACAGCCTTCCACAGCCTAACTGAATCAGGAATATGTTCAAGCCCTTTCCTCAACACCCTACTCCTGTTCATATCATCGTTTTCCAATTTAGAAGCTTGCATCCACAATTTGACAGAAGTAGGGATGGACTTCACACCCCGAGCTATCACAGCTTTCGCATCATCAGGATTCGCCAGTCTACAAGCCTCCATCCAAACATCTTCATTCTTAGGACATTCTTCACACCCTTTCTGTATCAACTGCCTAGCAGCCTGAAGCTTGCCCGCCAACTCCTCCAACCTCGCAGCAGCAATCCAACCGGGAGGATGTTTTGGATTAGTTTGAATAACACTCTTGAGTAACAACCTAGCCTTCTTAAAATCTGAAATCTCGGCATCACTAGTAATTTTCATACTATTAAGAACAGTTAGATACCCCTTCGGATCAACATTAGTCATACCAGAAACCGAATCAGACAACCTATCCAATTTCAACGACAAAACCGTACCTCTACCCTCACCAACAGCAGTCAAATCAGTAACAGGTGTTTGCGACCATGGAGTCTCAGTTCCATTTGCCGAAGCAGCCCTACTCTTAGGATCCAAAGCAGTAACATGCTCTTGTTCCTGCCTAGCTTTCTCAAGAAGAGTATCAGGCACAGGAACAAAACTTTCAAACCTCTTCTTCTTATTTTTCGAAGAATAACCACCACTCTCAAACTTCTCAAGACTCTGCCAATCATCTGGCGATAAAGTATACAACTTCCGTTTCAAATCAGCAAACTGTTCAGTAATCTTAGGATTAGAAGCTCTATACTTCTCAATCTCCTCCTTCAACCTAGCCTCTCTACGATCCTTCCTCCTCGAATCCATCCTCTTATCAATATCCTCCCAAACCGCATCAGCTTCTCTATCATCTTCATCATACTCAGCAGAAGCAAACAAACCAACATCATTCCCTTCAAACTCATCAAATTTCTGATTCTCATCATAACCTTTATCTTCTCCTTCCTCATCTTCTTCCGCCGCATCATCACCGCCTTTCCCTCTCCCCCTTCCAACACCGGGTGCCGCACCAGCCGCAGCAGCGGATCTATCCGGAAGATCAGGGGCGGCACGCGCGGGACCAATATCAGACCGAGTGGTGAATCCAGTAGCACCACGACCAAGTCCGGCAACATAATTTGCAGGCGGTTTGGAATTGAGGAAATCGAACCGAGGCGGTTTGGGAACGGCGGGAGGTTGAGTGCCGCCGTAAAAGGGGACATGTAGGGTTAGCGTTGAGTAATTTCCAACGCCTAGGTTAGATATGAAGAGAGAATCGTTGTCGCCGAGTAATCGGAGACTCTGGGAAAGGAATAGGCGTTGGTGTGAAATTGGAATGCCGTGAAAATTTTCGATTTGGTGTTTAAGAGTATGGAGAGTGGTGGTGTTAGGGTTTACATCTAGGGATAAGATTTTTCCGGTGGGTGGAACGATGAACACCATGGTAAATGTTTAGTATTAAATAGGGTTTCTAGGTTTAGATTCAGATGAAGAACAAGCGATCGTTTTCGTTCCTCCTGTGCAAAAACAATACTTCTACTTTTTTTCTCTTTGACAAACGTAGTTGAGATTTCAGATTTTTAACCACCCGCTATCAATTTATATAGATGAGCAGAATTATGTGATTTTCATTTATACCGACTTAGTTGTAACCACTTTTGCTATCTTTAATAGGGTTTGGACATCGGTTTGGGCCGATTCGGATTCGGGTCCAGAACTTCAAACTGTTCTTAATCGGGTGAAAAAATCAGGTCTAAATTTTGACCGAATTTTTGTCGGTTTTTTAGAATTCAATTTAAAACAGGTTCGGTTAATAAAGTCAGTTTTTTTTCATATAACGGCCCAAATGAAATTTTAAGGCCAATTTTAAAATCTGTCCATTTTTTATTTATTTTTTAGTTTGAGTTTGTTTAACATTAAAGCCCATAGCACTGATTTTTTTTTATTTATTATTGGGTCATATAAACATTTCACGTCTAAAATACAATCAATTTTTGCTTTTTATTTTTATAAATTGTGAATAAATAACTAACATGATTTTATTATTAAAAAATTTGAGTTATTTAGAGGAATTTAAACATTCCAAATTGAACATATGTGTTACACTTTTTCAATAAAACTGAATACTAATTATCCAAATATAAAATTAAATAACATTAAAAATAAAATAAATTCTTAATTTAAAATTTTCAAATAATATAAATCACAAATTTAATAAAATATAATAGAACATCACAACCAATACAAATAATAAATTATTTTCAATATCTAAATCCATCAATTTTTTTTGGGTCTTTGAATTATTTAACCTCCTCATGTACCATCAAATGAGTAATAAGAGCTTACAAGTTGAAGATTAACATCAACATCATCATAAATTAAATAGAAACAATATCATGAAAGACTGGACATATTATTGATTCTTGTTGACCTTTTTGGCCAAATGCTTTCATTAATATTAAATTATCTTTTTTTTAAATGAGAAAAAAATTAAAGATTATTGTTATAACCTATTCTTTAGTAAGATTACTCATTTACACAACAATAAAATTATGATTAATGCTGCAATAAGAACTTACATTCGTGTTTCAAAAAAGATCAATCATAACAATAAATGCTCCAAACCTGCTTTATATTTTTCACATCAATGCCATAAAATTTGATTGCAGCCAGATTATAAGTCCGGCAAATAAATCACAGAACAGGAAATTAATATCCACATTAATGTCATTAAACTTGATTGCAGCCATAGAACCTACTTTATATACTTTCATTTCTCTCTGATACAACATTTGCTCCATAAAGACTAAAGTCCTTTTGCTCCATAAAGGGAAAGAGAAAATATCGAATAAAACCCCTAAAAAAAGACAAGGATATGGTCATCGCAACCAATATTTGAGTTCGAGAGTCGGTTACGCAAGGGGAAGATATTAGCACCACTCGCGTCCGTTGTACTCAACAGAAACCGTTAGGTTAGTTATGTGGTTAGTGCTAGCTTAGAAATGTTAGACTTCTCAAGTTATTAAAAGGGAAAAGAAAATAGAAAATGACCTAAAAAGGTTTTTATTACTAGGGGGTCTGACAAGATTTCGCAATCCTGCTCCTACGTGTCTCAAAAGAGAAATCAAGGCACATGTAGTTCTGGGTTAAAAATTTTGTTTGTTGGTCGATTTTAGCGAAAGTTATCTTGTATTAATCAACGGGAAATATTGTTTTACCCAAAACAAGTGAGGAGCATGCGTTTGCATCACATTGAATGGATTTACGAATCAACATTCACGGGAAAACGTCACTTATCTCAACTCAACGATTGTGGATGAATCATTGCTTGACATCATCTTAAGATATTATGTCTTTCGTTTTTGAAAAGGTTATAGAATGTGCCAAAGGCAAAAAGGATTGAATGGGTTTGATGTGTTTTAGGGTTGGTGAGAGAGTTCGGACGAGCGAGAACTACATCTCGTGTCCTTACTCTCGGGAGATCGTTGACTACACCCCACTCCTTTTTCATCTTTATTATTGAAAAAATGTTTGAGTATTTTTAGATGTTTTGAGGTTTTGATTGAAAAAACGGCTTGATGTTGGATCAAACTTTTATTCATTATTATGAAAAGTGTTTGAAGTGATTGGAAGGGAAAGGTTAATGGCAATGCATGAAGCGATCGAATTACAAGTTGGGTTTGGCTTAATGGTTTTAAAAAAAAGGGTTTGGTAATAGAATGAAATTGAAATAGTGAAATTGATGTTGACCAATATTATTGAAAATGAAACTTGGTGTTGACCAAGTACTTTGGTTATATTTGAGAGGTTGATTATATATATATATATATATATATATATATATATATATATATATATATATATATATATATATATATATATATATATATATATATATATATATATATATATATATAATTTCTACCAAGATAAGAACAACACAAATTAAAAAAATAAAACAATTACAGACAAAGGATGAGCGATACATTTGATAGTTAGAGAATATAATAAAATAATTAAAGTACAAGTTATCAAACAGGTAAATGCAAGCACACAAAAATAGAAGAGTCCATTGTATGAAGGCCTAAAAGTAAGCCACGAGACAGAAAATAAACCAAATATAAAATGTTGAATTTAGATCTAAACTAACTTAAAGTGGATTCATGTAGGAGTCACTCTAAAAAAAAGTTGAGAACAATGATATGAGACTAAACTAACATGTGGCGAAATTGAAACTATGCGAAATGTCAAGTGTGATTATTTATATATAAGGTTATGCACATGAATAGTGATTAACTAATTAAGTGATTAAGCATAATGAAATCAGATAATAAAATAACCTACTTATAAAAAATGCAAATAATTAATATCTAATTGACTAATAAATTAAATAAATAATTGATTAAATTAAATATTAAACAAAAATAAAATACTAAAACCAAAAGAACAAAATAATAATAATAATAATAATAATAATAATAATAATAATAATAATAATAATAATAATAATAATAATAATAAAATACTAAGGTGCAAATATTGACATGGGAGTGTAAGTTAGTAAGGAAATTCAAAGAAGCCCAAGCCCAATTTAAATTTAATCAAAATAATAAGAGATAACAGTAATAACTAAATAAAATAAATAAATAAAACAAAAGTAAATATATATATATATAATTAAAAACAAGACGGTATATATAAATTTTATAAAACAAAAGTATATATATATATATATATATATATATATATATATATATATATATATATATATATATATATATATATATATATAACTCAAAAAAATAGAAAATAAATATACATATGTGTGAGGTGATGCATGGTTTTTATATATTGTTTGGCTATGATGTGTGATTAATCTAACTAAATACACCTATATGTTTTTAATTTATGAACAAAAACAAAGACATCTGTGTGAAAGAAAAGGCACTCATTTATCTAGTTGAACACTACTAATTGAGACAAAATAATGCTTGGAATAAGAACAACACAATTAATTGGCAGAGAGCAACTGAATGCTAATGTTTTTTTTATCTGAGATAAGTTTGGAATTACGTTGATAACATTGCTCCTCCCGCCATTCCTGCGGCAATACCCATAGGTTCCAAGATACCAACAATTAGAAATTGAGGTTTTTTTTATTTCGAATGAAATTTGGGAGAGATCTGAAATTAGATGGAGGACTCTTGGTGTGTGTATTGGTTTGTGGCTAGCTACCTCAACTTCCAGCAACATTAGTATATATAGGGAGAACTAGGGTTTTCTCTAAATTTTATTATACCAATAATGTCCTTAATGAGTGGTGTTCTGGACTGGGCCGGGGACTGCTACTCAGTCGAGCAGGCCCAACCCACATTCCCTGGGATGGCCCAACAAAGGCCTTTGGACCGACCAGTGTCGGGCACTTGCACCTCCTCTGAGGAGTCGGGCGCACACAGGACACTGAGCGTCGGGCAAGACGCTAGGCCTCCCCGGGATCGTCCCTCCTCGACACTCAGGGTGCTCCTCCCCCGCGAGGAGCCTACCTTCTGCACATAAGGGTCCTCCCCCCGCGAGGACACGTCTCTCCCCGACACGGTAGAGTCCTCCCCGCGAGGACATGTTCTCATGTAACCGCCCCACTCCCGATGGAATCGGTCTGCCCTAATTCCGGAGATTTAGGAACGGTTACCCCAGGGCGAAGACCACGTGCTGGTCTTCACTACGCCACGTAAGCCCTGACAGTTACTTGGATTGGGCCTGACAATCCAGCCCAATGCAAGTAACCGTTGGCCCCGCGCTGGGGACTCTCTATAAATACCCTCTCACTTGAGAGGGTCAGGTTACACATTTTTTTACTCTCACTTATGTACTTGCCTTTTCTCTGACAACCACCTTACTTGAGCGTCGGAGTGCCTTGCAGGTACACCACACCCTCCCCCCCCCCCCCCCCGGCCGTCTTTCAACCTCACCGGAGCCAAAGTTCAACAGACGTCGTTGGCCACCAAAAATTGTCTGATCCAGGTACGATCAGTGGCGCCGTCTGTGGGAAATTAGAAGCTTCCCCATTTTTCTGCTCGATAAACCAAAGCTTTCTCCGTTCATCACCAATATGGCCAATCCGACAGTCAACCAGGCTCTGGACTCCGTGCTCGCACAACTTGAGAACGGGAACCACCGTGAGGACGTCGTTATCCTCAACGGCGGCGAAGGCGACATAAGAGACGGGAAGACCGCCTCCCCGGACTCCCAGGATGTGGCCTACAACGCCGCCCGCCAGGACGACCAGCAAGCCATTCTCCAACCAGTTGCTCCGCCGCCCAATGCGGACCCGAGCACCGTGGCCCTGTTTGCATTGATCAACCAGACCAATCAGCTGATCGCGCAGCAGAACACCAGAATTGAAGCCTTGGAGCAAGGACGGGCACAACGATCTTCCCCGCGAAGACATCGTCGTCCCCCGTCACCTCGCCGTTCTCCTTCCCCGCGAAGGACCCCTTCCGAAGATTCTCGGACCCCGTCGCCGGTACGCCAGGGTCGCCGACCGCGTCTCGAGCGCCCCCAGCCGACGATCTCCCAGAAACGCCCTCGTTCCCCGCCTCAGAAGGAACCCAGGCCCTCCACCACCTCCAAGAAGTCCAAGCAGACCGAAGAAAGACCAAAGGGTCGTTCGAGGAACTCCCCTCCACGGCACCATCGATCACCTTCGAGATCCCCGGCTGGTAGCGACGACGAGGACCAGAGGACCCCTTTGTCATGGGAAATCATGAACGCCCCAATCCCCGCGGGCATGGAGAAACCCCCACCATTGGGGACCTATGACGGGCTGACCGACCATGACGATCACGTGGAGAGTTTCGAAGCAATGCTCGACTTCCGAAATGTCAGGGGAGCCATCAGGTGCAGGCTGTTCCCCACCACCTTGCGGAAGGGAGCCATGACTTGGTATAAGGGTCTGGAACATGGGTCGATCACGTCATGGAAGCAACTGAAGCAACGCTTCACTAAACACTTCACCGCGTCTCGTCGACACCCGAAGACGGAGGCTGCCCTAGAAAGCATCTTCCAAGGGAGGAACGAATCTCTCCGAAACTACATCGAGAGGTTCAACAAAGAAGCCGTCGAGGTCCATACGACCGACGACATGAAGAAATACTTAATTATCCACAGACTGCGTGCCGGGTCTGACTTTGCCAAATCCATAGGCCTCCGCAGACCCCGACGTCTCGAGGACCTCCTCGCTCGAGCTCAGAAGTACATCGAACTCGAGGAGACAGAAGCAGCTCAGATCGCTCTGGAGACGAGACGCAGAGAAGGCCCCCGTGGCCACAAAGATGAAGACTCTTCTCCCCGACGAGGAGGAGAAAGAAAGAGAACCGTAACCGGGATCCCTGGGAACCGCGCGGACCAGCTGGCCGATTCACGGAGTACACCCCGCTTAACACACTCCGCTTAACACTCCCCGGTCTCGAATCCTCTCTGAATGCCAGAATTCCGAGTTTGTGAAAGGAGGAGTTCGCTTCCCGAAGCCCGCTGCTCCCAAAGCAAACGTCGACAAATCAAAGTACTGCAGGTTCCACCGGAGCCACGGACATGTGACCGAAGACTGCATCCATCTCAAGGATGCAATTGAGATTCTCATCAAAGAGGGGCACTTGAAGAAATATGCCCAAAAGAACGACCCTCCTCGTCCGAGTTCACGGGAAGCGCAGAACGTCGAGGAGACGACACCTCCTCCTGCCGACAACCAGCTTCAGGTCGCTCTCAGCGTCACTCGGCCCGAGGACTTCTTCGTCTCCCCGATCATTGAGGGCGAAGAAGCAATCTGCAACATGTGGGCAACCTTCCCTGACGAGGACCCCGTCACTGCCCGCAGTACCTGGGAAGGCTTCCCCAAAGCTATGGTCATCTCCGGAGGCGGTCCCGAGAAATTGTCGGTCGGATCAATCAACCGAAAGTTTGACGAACTGGAATCCGCGACATCTGCGAAGGTGACCACCCTCGAGAAAGTGCGGGGAAACTCCAATCCCATCACTTTCTACCTCGAGGAACTCCCCGGGGGAGCACCAAACGCCACTATTCCCCTCCTGATCAGGGCGCAGATGGAAAACTTTGACGTCCGAAGGATCCTAGTCGACCAAGGGAGCTCGGTCGACATCATGTATTCTCATTTGTTCGGGACCCTCTAGCTTGACAAGAGGCACCTGACCCCGTACATCGGTTCAAATTTACAGGGGTTCAATGGGACCACCACTAGACCATGGGGTTACGTGGAGCTAATGGTTACGTTCAGGGCCGAAGACACGGCCCGACAGGTGAAGATCCGTTTCCTGGTGGTCGAATGTCCGTCCCTTTACAACTGCATCCTCGGGAGGACCACCCTGGATGAACTTACGGCGGTGCCATCGACGATCCACCTCAAAATGAAGTACTACACGACCAGGGGACGAGTAGTGACGATGCATGGGGACATCGACGCGGCCAGAAGATGCTTCGACGCCGCTATAAAAGGCCTAAGTTCCATCGGCCCCAAACCCAAGACCGTGGCCAAGCCACCCCAGGATGCCGAACAGGTACCTCTCCCGCGCGTCAACGCGGTCGACCTCGACAGCAGGTTCTCCGGCGAGCCCGACGAAGACAGAGTCGAAGATCTCAACCACCAGGCGGAGAACAACGGGCAGCCTCTCCACCCAGCGCGCCCCATCCCAGATGGAGACTTCGAGCTCGTGGCCCTCGGGGACGATCCAGACCGCAACGTGAAGATTGGCGTCGGGATCCCCGACCTGGAAAAGGAGCAGCTGAAAGCATGTCTGAGGGAGAATGCTGACCTCTTCGCGTGGAGCGCATCCGAGATGCCTGGCCTCGACCCCGAGGTGGCTTGCCATCAGCTCGCATTAGATCCGGCCGCTAGGGCCATAGCACAACGTAGGCGTAAGCAGTCTCCCGAGAAAGCGGAGGCTGCTGAAAAAGCTGTAAAAGACCTCCTAGAGGCAAATTTTATTTCGGAAGCCAAATACACGACATGGCTGTCCAACGTTGTACTTGTTAAAAAGAATAATGGAAAATGGAGAATGTGCGTTGATTACACTGATCTTAACCGGGCTTGCCCAAAAGACTGTTACCCCTTGCCTAACATCGACCAACTGGTCGACAACTCTGCAGGTTACAAACTACTATCTTTCATGGACGCTTACTCGGGATACAACCAAATTCCCATGGACAAGGTCGACAAACAACACACAGCCTTCATGACCGCGTCGGGCAACTACTATTACAACGTAATGCCCTTTGGTCTGAAGAATGCCGGTGCAACCTACCAACGGATGATGAACAAGGTTTTCCGGGCTAAAATCGGCGACATGCTCGAAGTCTACATGGACGACATGGTCGTCAAATCTGCAAAAGAAGTCAACCACGCCGCGCACCTCAAGAAGGCGTTCGACACGGCGAGGAGGTGCCGCATGAGGTTTAACCTCGACAAGTGCACCTTCGGAGTCCGGGCAGGGAAGTTCCTCGGATTTTACCTCACAGAACGAGGAATCGAGGCAAACCCCGACAAGTGTAGGGCTTTCTCCGAGCTCCCTACCCCGGACTCAAAGAAGTCGATACAATCATTGAACGGGATGCTCACCGCCCTTTCCTGGTTCGTCACCAAATTCGCACAGTACGCACTCCCATTTTTCAAACTTCTTTGACAAAAAGCAAAGTTTGATTGGAGCGAGGAATGCGAGTAGGCACTCTCCCACTTAAAATAAGTCCTATCGCAGCCCAAGGTCCTCTCACGGTCTGAGAACGGGGAAACACTCTTCTTGTATCTTGCGATCACGAGTGAAGCAGTCAGCGCCGTCCTCATTCGAGAAACCTCGGACGGGCAGAAGCCAGTTTACTTCATGAGCAAAGCCCTCCAAGGCCCCGAGCTCAGGTATCAGCAGGTCGAGAAAGTCGCCCTGGGCCTCGTCACCGCGGCCAGGAGGCTTCGCCACTACTTCCTCGCCCATACCGTCGTCGTAAGGACCGAACAGCCTATAAGGCAGCTCCTCAGACGATCGGACATGGCGGGGAGGATGCTCAGGTGGTCACTCGAGCTCGCCGAGTTTGACATCCAATACGAATGGAGGAAAGCCCTGAAGGCACAGGTATTGGCCGACTTTGTAGCAGAGATGACCGTCCCGGAACCTTCGACCAATGGGTCACAGAAATGGACGATCTATGTCGACGGAGTATCCAGCCCGAAAGGAAGCGGGGCGGGCATCATCCTCGAAAACAAGGAAGGCATCCTGATCGAGGTATCCCTCGAACTATCCTTCCCGACATCGAACAACCAAGCCGAATACGAGGCCTTCCTCGCAGGACTCCGTCTCGCCGAGGACCTCGGCGCCAAGGAGGTCAAACTTTTCACCAATTCTCAGCTCGTAGCCTCGCAAGTCCGAGGAGAGTACCAAGCCAAGAATGACAGCCTCATAGAATACTTGGCCTTAGTAAAAGAAAAGATGAAAAAGTTCACCTCCGCGGAAGTAACTCACATCCCCCGCGAGCACAATGCCCGAGCAGATGTCTTATCGAAGATGACGAGCACAAAGAAGAAAGGCGGAAACAAATCCATCATACAAGAAGTGCTTTCCCGCCCGAGCATTGACAAACCGGCCATGGTTTCGGACATCAACGCCATAGGGGACAGCAACTGCTGGATGACCCCGGTATACGAATACCTCGCGACGGGCAAACTGCCCGATGATCCCAAAGAGGCAGGGATGGTCAAGAGGCGGGCGTGCTCGTACACTATTGTCGAGGATAAGTTATACCGGCGAGGGTTCTCTATCCCCCTCCTCAGATGTGTCGAGGAGACCAAGGTCCCCGGCATACTCCAGGAGATCCACGAGGGAATCAATGCGTAGCACCTCGGCGGACGATCGTTAGCCCGTAAGGCGCTTCGAGCAGGGTATTACTGGCCCACCATGCAACAGGATGCCAAGGAACACGTCAAGAAGTGCGACAGATACCAACGACACGGGGACATGCACCTGGCTCCTCCCAACGAGCTCAATTCATTGTCCTCCCCGTAGCCGTTTGCGTGGTGGGGAATGGATATCCTCGGACCTTTCGTCCAGGGGTCGTATCAAAACAAATACCTCATCGTCGGGGTGGACTACTTCACGAAGTGGATCGAGGCAGAAGCATTGGCCAAAATCACATCCTTCAACATACTGCATTTCTACAAAAGGAACATCCTTGCCCGGTTCGGCATGCCTCAAGCCATCGTCACCGACAACGGAACACAATTCACCGACAGGAACTTCCAAGACTTCGTCACAAAATTAGGCACGAAGCAACACTTCACGTCGATCGAGCACCCTCAAACGAACAGGCAGGCTGAGGCGGCGAACAGAGTAATCCTTCGAGGATTGAGATCCCGATTAGGCGACGCCAAACAACGGTTGGTCGAGGAGTTACACAGCGTCCTCTGGGCCTACCGAACCACCCCGTACTCCACGACCGGGGAGACCCCTTTCCGTTTAACCTACGGAACGGAGGCAGTGATCCCCGTGGAGATCAGGGAACCCTCCAGGATGACAGAAGCCCCCCTTGTCGGGGATGCGAACGACGAATCCTTGAGGGAAGAACTCGACTTCATCGAGGAAACACGCTCGGGCGCTTCTCTCCGAGAGGCTTCACTTAAACAAAAAATAACACTGTGTTATAACGACAAAGTCATTAAACGTGATTTTCAGGTAGGCACCCTCGTCCTACGAAGGAACCAGAAAGACTCGCGAGAGGGAAAACTCGCCGCGAACTGGGAGAGCCCGTACCGCGTCCACGCGAAGACGGGGACAGGAGCCTATTTCCTCGAAAATCTGCACGGGGAAGAACTTGCTCGACCATGGAATTCTGAGAAGCTAAAACAGTACTACAGTTAAGCACTGCCCGCGGCTCACCAGCACCGCGTTCACGGGGACACGCTTAGGTACGGGCGCGACACCCCTACACAGAACAGGATGGTCAGAGACCGCGTTGTGTGTGCGCGAGGACCTTTGATCCGACGGGGATACCTCGATCGAGGCCCGCCGTCGTTGTACCACTCGGGCAGAACACCCAACTCGCGATGGGAAGTTCATGCCACAAAGCTAAGACCTCGACCGAGCTCTTAGCCTCGTTAAAGGTCGGAATACGCCTCCGACCGCCCCGACCAGCTCTCCACGCGGTCAGGGAATATCAAGGTCGAGTAAATCCCAAAGCCTTATTACTTAGGCAAAAATAAAGTATAACAAATAATACATCACACACAATTCAAAACATACAAACATCACACATGCAGACAAACAAAAGTGCATTGAGCGGGCAAAAGCCCATTGTATAGGTGTTACAATCAAACATCAAAGAAAAACCCCTGGCACGTAGGCCGGGCACAAATATTACAATAAATCAAAACGGCTCGCAGGCCAACCAAAACAAAGATAAAAGAAAAAGCCTATTCAGCTGCAGTCCCGTCGGGCTCCTCATGCTAGTGAACTTCGTTCACCCTCATCGGCTGCACGATCTGACCATCCACCACCTCGGCGTCGGGGTCAATCCCTTCGGTGACGAGGTCAGGATTGAGGACCCGAAGCTGCTCCACTACATTCTTGAAGCCTATGCCCGCCACCACAAGATTATCTTCCTCGGCTTCACGGAGCTTCGCTATCATCGTAGACTGTGAAGTCAACAACCTATCCTCTTCGGTTTCCTCCTCGGCAGGGCGGACAGCTTCCTCCAGCTCAGCGATCCTAGCCGCGAGACGACTCCTCTCCTCCTCGACACCTGCCAGACGATTTCGCTCCTCCTCGACACCCGCCAAGCGTTTTCTCTCCTCCTCGGCACTCTTCAACTTTTCCTCCATTTTCTGTTGAAGCTCGAGCTGGGCCTGGTTTTGGCTTTTGCAATCGGCCAGCTCCTTGCTCACCCTCTCTATCTCAGTCGAGATGGATTAAAAACTCTTCTGGATCCTGTTCAGGTCGCTGGCAGGGCACGCCTCGTCGTTCAGAGCCAAAGCGGCCGCGCAGACCCGCATCACGGCAGACACGTCATCCAACAACATCCTCCGCCGAGACACCTTGTCGACGCTGAAAATAGCCTGAGTTTTGGAGCCACCCACGCACAGCGAATTGTTCTCAATAAAGAAGTTTGGCCTCGTGTGACAGGGCTGAAGCACAAATTTCACCGCAGGAGGACTATCGTGTTCGGTGAGGTCGACATCCACAGTTTCTGCAGTCCTCTGTCTCTTCGGAGAACCCGGGGGGCTGACGGAGTCACTTCCATGGCGAGAGCTAGAAGAAACCCTGGGTGTCGGGGAGGGAACGGACATCTGCACCCAGAGCTGGTCGACCCGACTCTTGCCTCTTTTCTTCGAAGCACGGCTGGCTTTCAGCTTCTTAAAACGCTCCTCAGCATTCGACATCTCATCTGCAAAGAAAACAAAGAGGTTAGCAATTCGAAAAGAGAGGTAAAAGGAAGGACATGTCGGGGATATCATCCCCACCTAACAACTCGAGGGCTTCCTCGTCAGAAAATGTCTAGAGAAGAGCCCTAATATTGATCACTCGGCGCCTCGTCAAGACCTGCCCGTCATCACCCAGAATGAAGTCCCCGTTTGGTGCCACGAACTTTGCCTTGTTAAAACCGTTAACGAATGCGACTATCTGCTCATAGGCTAAACGATCCCCCTTGATGAGACGGCTAGGCCTGACGATATAGCTGTTCGTTCCCTTCTTGAAATATTCTTCGGTCCAGAACAACGGAAACTTAGGCACGAGGGTCTCCTCTCGACGTCCGCCCACCTGTTTGATGGCACGGGTGTACATGGTATTCATCGCCTCGTGTGTGACCGGCCTTACGAGGTAATACCGGTACTTGAAATTCCGCACGGAGTCCATATACATGTGAAACAGGCTTGTCACCTATTTGAAGGACACCCAACCGTGCCTACCGTCCCCAACCTGTCGCTGGAGGTGGAAGATGCGGAAAAACAAGGGCACAGTCGCCCCGATCTTCAGATACTTGCATACCAGCTCGAAGGCCCTAATAAATGCAAGAGAGTTGGGGTGGAGCTGAGAGGGGGCCAATTGCAGCCAGGTAAATACGGCCTGCTGGAAGTCGGTGAAAGGCAGACGCTACCCCGCCTCGTCGAACATGAACTCGTAGACGGGAAACCACATTCTGCTGTACGTCGAGCAGATCCGATGGTGTGGTAGAGGCCTAAATACGTTCCATGACTTCAAGGAGCCTACAAGGCGGTGCTCGATAGTACATAATATTCCTTCCTCCTCCAGGTCGACGAACTCGGACATCATGCTCAAGGCCTCTTCGCATGCCCAATCGTCGGGCGTCATATCCCCGACGCTGGACGTCTCCGCCATGGGTGAACTAGGTCCGTCGTAAATATCCAATGACCCTACAGCCACTTGCAACGTGTCCATTTACCTGAAAACCAGAAGGAAACGATGAATTCGATGACCCGTATCAAATCCACCCCTTCCACTACTGATCAAGTGAAAGGGCGAGGAGGGAACGTCGGGGAACTCGAACCCGCGACCGTCCTCGGGTCCGCGGGTGGACCCCCCGGGATAGTCAACCAAGGACCCCGGGACACTCTTCATGTCCTCGGGGATTTTATCATTCATCCCCGGGAAATTCAGCAAAAAGAACTGGGGACGTTCGTTCCACGACCCTGGGACATTCTTCGTGTCCTCGGGAACTTCATCGTCTCTCCCCGGGAGATTCAACAAGTAAACTGTGAAATTCTGCCGTTTTCGCCGGATATTTCGTGATTTCTATAGGAACTTCATCAGTTCACTTTAAAAATCACCCTACAAATGCAAGCAAAAAAGGAAAAAGAGAAAGAGACTTACTTGAAATACGCTCTTCGGGTTTCCGGTACGGCGGTCGGCGGTGGAAAACGGCGGAGTACGGCGGATGGTAGCGACGGAAGAATGGAGATTAAGGGAGAGAAAGTCTGAAAGGAAATGAGCAAAAGGTACAAATGAAACGAGGTGAGACCTATTTATAGGATCCTCACAGAATTCGAAGGGTCTAGGCTACTGGAGTGCTCTACACTAGCCTAGCCGCCCTAGGCATTAATGGCGTCTGCCACATGGCAGACATGCGACTGTTCGCTCTCCAACATGTGTCTCTCCGTTTGCCTCGGCACTCAAGTCCCAACTTCTCGTATCCCCGACACAACGGCCAGTGGACCCCTAGCAAGTTGATTTTTTCTGCCCGGTTGACCGACCGCTCCTCGTTCAAAACCCCTTCCTCGATGGGGTACTTCCTCGACATGGGGCTGATCCCTAAGTCATTACTCCGACACCGCAGAGCAACGACTTGGGGGGCTCCTGTTCTGGACTGGGCCGGGGACTACTACTCAGTCGAGCAGGCCCAACCCACATTCCCTGGGATGGCCCAATAAAGGCCTTTGGACCGACCAGTGTCGGGCACTTGCACCTCCTCTGAGGAGTCGGGCACACACATGACACTGAGCATCGGGCAAGATGCTAGGCCTCCCCAGGATCGTCCCTCCTCGACACTCAGGGTGCTCCTCCCCCACGAGGAGCCTACCTTATGCACATAAGGGTCCTCCCCCCGCGAGGACACGTCTCTCCCTGACACGGTAAAGTCCTCCCCGCGAGGACACGTTCTCATGTAACCGCCCCACTCCCGATGGAATCGGTCTGCCCTAATTCCGGAGATTTAGGAACGGTTACCCCAGGGCGAAGACCACGTGCTGGTCTTCACTACGCCACGTAAGCCCTGGCAGTTACTTGGATTGGACTTGACAATCCAGCCCAATGCAAGTAACCGTTGGCCCCACGCTGGGGGCTCTCTATAAATACCCTCTCACTTGAGAGGGTCAGGTTACACACCTTTTTACTCTCACTTCTGTACTTGTCTTTTCTTTGACAACCACCTTACTTAAGCGTCGGAGTGCCTTGCAGGTACCCCCCCCCCCCCCCCCCCCCGCGCCGTCTTTCAACCTCACCGGAGCCAAAGTTCAACAGACGTCGTTGGCCACCAGAAACTGTCTGATCCAGGTACGATCAAGTGGAAATAGTGTAAAAATAGTTACCAACAATTTAAATCAAATAAAATTATATTATTCTAAATAATCAAAATTAACTTGAAACAAAAACATAGAAAATTCTATTTAATTATTATGAACATTTTGACTAAAAAATAAAAATAAAATGATTCAAAACGAAAAAAAAAATTGGGCGCGAAAGTGATTGAAAATTAAACCAAATTCACCAAAATGATAAGCGCGAAATAAACATATTGGAAAAATATAGTGTTTGATCAAATTTTGAAATAAATTTTAACCGGTTAAAAGGCTCATACTGATCAAAACGAGACTGAAACAGTAGTCAAAAAATTAAAACGAGCACGCCAGGTTAAACTACGTGAAACATATATTAATATAATTGACGTATACAAGCTCAACTTTGAAATTTTTCGTCCACTAACTTTATGCACAGTTGAGATTCAGTTTGACCGGTTTGTCTGTAAATTTGAAAAATTATTCCGATTAACATTTTGGGCATTATACAAGATGAAATGCATGCCATGTTATGCAGATGACGCAGATGATATGATAACTATATTAATTCGGCGATTCAGGGTCAAAATTGGAGTATGACAGTTGCCCTTATTTAAGTATCTTCAACTAGAGAATATGGAGAAGGATACTCTTCATATGATCGTAGTGGGAGATAGTTAAGTACTAAAAGACCCGAATTTTGTCCCTGAATGCAACTGAAATGATATGATATGCAATGTTATGAATTTATGTGGGACTTTTTTTTTTTTTTGGTTTGCTGGGGATTTGAGGTGAGATAAAATGAACCCTAGCATGAATTTTTTTTGTGATGGATGATGGACATATTTGTGGGGAGTGATGGAAACATATGGTAGCAGTAATCCACAAGAGATGTAAAAGATAATGGGTGAAGACTCACTTGGGATGACAATTTGTTGGGGAAAAGACACTGAGAAATATTCAAAATATGTTTCATCAATTGGTTCAGACATGACCTAGAGAAATTTAGAATATAGCTGACAATTCAGTGGAGTCTTCTTATTAGAAGATCATCCGCACAAAACAAGACATTACAGTCTTCTTACTAGAAGATCATCCACACAAAATAAGACTATGACGATTCTTTATGAAGAAATCGATCAAAACAAACATCATTGGAGTTTTCCAACAAAAGTAACTTCAAGCTTCTGGAAATTCCTTAAAATGAAGAGTCATTCACGACCTTTTAGGAACCATCAAGAAAAAATAGGGTAATCAAACTCTCTGTATGTGCCAACAACAATTGGACTTAGACCGCAAGAATTGGTATGACCAACTTCTAACGGATTGGTGCCAGCTACAACAGGACTTTAAATAAGGTTGGCTACAACCAAAATTCAAGTACCAATTATGATTGGATTTATAAATGGAACGCCAGCAACAACTGGACTTTTTAGAGAATGCCAACAACAATTGGACTTTTAGAGAATGCCAACAACAATTGGACTTTAAGAATAGAATGTCAGCGACAATTATACTTTTAAAGAATGCCAACAACAATTGGACTTTAGACAATAGAATGCCAGCAACAGTTGGACTTCAAAAAAGAATGCCAGCAACAACTGGACTTCAGTATAGAATACAAGCAACAACAGGACTTTAAACAGAATTCCTGAAACAACTGGACTTAAAAAATAGAATGCTAGTTGTCGCACCTCAAAAAATACAACCTCGCGAGAAAAGCTCGTCGATTGAACTGACAGAAGACGTGCCACCGAACTTTATTTATTCCCAAAAGATGGAAAGGGAAAATATCTATAAAACCCGCAGAATCGGGAAAAGAATAAGACAAGGTCGTCGCAACCGATGTTAGGGTTCGGAAGTCGGTTATGCAAGGGGAATGTATTAGCACCCATCACATCTGTTGCACTTAACGGGAACCATCTAGGTTGTTTGCGTATGAAAGGGTATTATTTATCTAAAGGTTTATTTGCTAAAGGGAAATGGAATGTTTTTTATTAGGGGTGCTCGCCTCGGTGTTGGCTTTATGCCTACATACCCTCATGGTGAAATGAGGAAGTCAAAGCTTCGTAGTTCAGCCTAAAAAATTGATTGTTTGTTGGTTGATTTTACCTTGAAAAAGGATTTTCGGAGGGTGGCCCTAAGGCGCAAAAAAGAGAAGTTTGATGATTTGATATTGTTTTTATGATTTTTGAAAGATTATTCTTAATTGGGATTGCACTAAAGACTATGGGTAGAGGCGAATATTTCGAGAAACCAAATCGAACGCCTTGTGTCAGAATAATCAAAATGAGTGTAAGAGAACTTCATTCTCACTCGTTCTCACCACTTAAGGCTTGTGGCGCGCAATCCCTCTCGTATCTTATTGTGTTTTTGAGTTTGATTAAGAAAAATTCGTTTGATGTTGGATCAAGGGTCTGTTGGATTGATTATGAAAATGTTTTGGTGAATAGGTAGGTTAATGGCGATGCACAAGGCTATCAACTTACAAAGGGTGGATGCAAATGAAGTCTGGTTGGTTAAGAGGTTGATGGTGATGGAAACCTATTGAATTGATTTGTTTATGAAAAACGCTTGACGTTGGATCAAGCTTATTTGTGTTCTTTTGAAAAGGTATGGTTGATTTTATTCTTGAATTAGAGGAAGCCTAAGCAACTAGAAAGCAAGGAGAAAACGATAAAGTTATTACACGTCATGGGAGTGGGGATGCATATTTCCAAATGGGGATAGAATAAGCAATAAGCACACAACCCAAATGATAAACTAAACATGCACTAGCAAAGTGGGCTAGTCTTTTAGACGACTAACTAGAAGTAATTGATCGAATAAGTCTCATTGTAAGAAAGCCCAAGAGTAAGCTATGAATGATGTGCAAGAGGTGTCCTAAGATTAAACAATATAAGAATAGAGATAACCAATCCAAAGCTCATTTGCTAGGGTTTTTGTATAAGTCCAAACTCCATGATGTCAAGGGCAGTAACCACAGTCCAAGCTTGAAAATTTTTTAGGGTTTTGATCTTTTATCATGTTTTATGTCTTTTGAATGAGATGAACAAATAAAGATGAAGATGACAATAAGAATATGATCAATATAATATATGAACAATGAAATATGAACAAGGATATAAGTCGCGGAAGAGTAAATGACAGAAAGATAAAGAGCGGAAATTAAAGTTAGATGTTAGTTGTTAATTGTCATTGATAGGATGATCACTTTTTGAATCAGGTCCAATTTAGCGCTATGTTAAGAAATGGTAGCACAATCTATGAGTAAGATCATACTATGAGAGGCCGGTCAATAACAATATTTGTGCTAAAACACGATAGAGAAATGATATGTTGATCATTCTCCTAAAGTCGTGCCACAAAAAAAAAAATGAAACATTCTCGTCTTAGCCAAGAACTTTCATCGATTAATTAAAGGTAACCTATCATGATCTCAAGTATAGAGAATGATCCAAATGATCATTCCCTACAGATTTGAAATAATGAAGGTTTAACAACTACAATAATCAACAATCCATGATGTGTAAGACTTCATTGACCAAAAAATGAAGAAAGAAAGTCAAAATGGAAAATCAAAACGAAAACCAAATGGGAATAAAATAAAGATACAAACAACTAAATAAACATGATAAGATTAGGGTATGGATTCATACGATTGAACAAAGTTTATTAGAAGAAAAATAATTAAAGTAAAAAAACAATTAAAAGAGAAAAAACAAATAATAAAGAAAAAGAAAAAAAAATTCAAGAGAAAAAGGATGCGGGCGGATAAGTGAGACGGGTGGTGTGTGTTAGAAATCAACCATGGGCCACAAAGCCCATGAACTAAACAAGGCAAGGCTCGGTTGACAAAGACCAAGACATTAGCAGCTTTTAGAGGATTCTACCTGCCAACCCCCCCCCCCCCCCCCCTCAATCGTACCTGGCACCCCCCATTACAAGCAAAAAGTCCATTTTACCCATGTTCAAAAACACCGGGTTTTTGAAATTTCCGGTGCCATACCAAAAATTTTGACCATTACCGGATTTTTCAACCATTTTCAGTGTGTTTACCTGAAATTTCAGGTAGTACCCGGGAATTTTGAAAATATCGGTAACATCCACCGGACATTTTCAATTTACCGGTATAAATGTACCGGATTTCCTAATTTTACAGGAAATGTGAAATTACCGGAGAAATGAAATATCCGGTATACCGGGAATTTCAGGTAAATTGAAATTTTCGGTATCAGTCCTGAGCTTGAAAAAAATTTGAAAAACCTGTTATTTTCATTTTTTTCCCACAGTGCTTGGTCAACAAGAACATCAACAAGATTACATATTAAATTAAGATGATTTCATACGTAAAAAACACATAACATCAACAAGATAACATATAAAATTAATGTGACTTCCTAATTTCTTCCTCCCAGTGCCTAATCCGTCCTGCATATGTTGTTTCCCATGCTCTTGCCTCTTCAGTACAGTTCTTTCTCCATCGGGTCGTGACGGGAGGCAAAGGACTATCAGGTTTTAATTTTACCTGAACCCAATGATTGTTGTTGTCAAAGCCAACAACAATCATTTTATGCCTACTTGCAAACATAGATAGAGTTATGGTAAGAGGGAAGAAGGTTTGGTTAAGTGTCATTGACAGGGAGACAAAAACCAAACTGTACCGGGTCGTAATAGGATAACCCATATCTGGAATCGACATCCATTTCTCTCTACCCTGTACACCCAAGTGTGTTACTTTTAAGGAACTTTGAACCACATCAACGGTGTCATAAAACAACTTGGAAAACAATTGTTGTTGTTGATAAATTTGAGCATCCAGCTGATTCCGAATCAACGCCCAAGACTCTTCACCCCATCCAAGTAATGCTGCAATAGCCCGAAAACCATAATTTCCATCGTCACCCACATCAATTATGTCATCAATGTATAGATGCATGAAACGAGGAAACTGAGACAAGTATTTATGCTTAGAAGATACAGTGGACGGTTGACTAGAAGGTTGACTTCCTGTTGGTTTTGTACATGATGTCTTTGTAGTCTGACTCCCCTGCAAGACCTCACCATACTCCCACTGCGAGGGATCACGATGCACATCACTCTCTTCACCCTTTTTACTCTTCTTAACTCCTCTTTTCGGCTTGTACTTCACCGGCAGTGGACGCATAGAAGATGTGGCTGGATAAGTCAGTTCTCTAATTTTCTTCTTCAACACCCTCTGACCTACAATATCCAAAAAATTGAAATATGTCTTCAAATCTTCACATTCTGCGTCTAAATCCATCTTTGAACCACTATCCTCTGGACCGTCAGTATGCTCTTGAATGTGTAATTTCTTCCAGAAAACATGAATCTCTTCTAAAGGAATAGACATAACTTGTATTTGAAAACCAGCAAGTTGACACGCACAGGGTAAACCATGTGTAGATCTAATGAAGCAACCACACATATCCTTGTATATACCAACAAATTTGACCCGTTCTAGCTCCCTCCCTATGTGTTGTATACATTGCCTTGACACAAAACCGTGCAAGTTGGTGTATAATGGAGTGTTATACTGATGCTTAATGTTCACAATACTCTTTTTAAACGACGCTCTAATTGAGCCTAACTGCAACTTCAGCATGGTGTTAACAGCATCCCAACTGCGGCATAAATCTCCCCGACTATGTGATAACATATTTTTTAGTCTCCAATGCGCAGACTCCACCCTAAACCACAATAATTAAAGCACAATTAGACATCAATTATGCTAATTAATTAAATCAAATAAGATGTCGGTATACCTGTTTGTTGTTGTGTTTCCCATATGAGTAACTCTGTTTGTCCATGCAGAAACAAACCTTTCTTTATACGATGTCAACCATGTTTATTTCACATAGTTAACAAACAAAGGTATATCAACACAAACAGTCTCAAAGTGCTTCAGTGTATGACATACTCACTCTCTCTATTAACGTACATGATGTTGTTCCACAACTCCGTGACATGTTTATGTCAAGCAACGGTAACCGATACTTATTGGTCTTGTATGTACAATCAAAAATCAACACCTAGTGAAACATATTCAACAGCTTCACTGAATCAGGATGTGTCCAGAAAATATCAGCAACAACATTCGTGTCTTCCCTATTTCTTGTCCAATACATGTACTTTTCTTTATGAATAAGACTCAACAACATTTGCATTTCCATCAATGAACCTCTCTTGCTTTCATGGTACGTAGATCTAGCTTTATATACTTGCTTAACACTCGTGAGGTTTTCTGGATCTTGGTCTTTCAAGGCGGAAATTATGTGTCTCGGAGGCATGTTATACTTCGTCATGTTATTCACAAATTGTCTCTCATGAGGTTTTAGACGGCCTAATATGTCATGCCCGGATAAATCCTAAGATAATCTATGATTGTGAAACCCACACATAACGCTCACCCTCCAACCAATACCACTTGGCGAAGACCTCAGCCGAAAGGGACATTTCACTTTCATACTTGCGAGACCATCTTTCTCCGATGAATGACTACTTTCAAACTTGTTTCTTTTATAATTTCCTCCTCTCTCACAACCCATTATCAATTTATCCTTCCTTCCTCGCTGGCCAGTTGCACTATCAGAACAAATTGTCACAACTATGATACCATGTTGCTTCCCAATATTCTGTGCCCAAGCTAATGAAGGTACGAGAAAGACATAAGAAAGGGGGTTTGAATTGTGTATTTACACTTTTTAACAACTTTTGTGTATTTAATCTTTCTTCTTTACATGAAGAAGTTCTGAATGAGTTTCTATACGAGAAAGTCAAGGGTGGACCTAATCCGTTTCTTGAAAACATCTCAAAAACTCATAAAGAATTGATCTTCAGCAAACAAGACTTCTTATTTTCTGATGATTCAACTTTGAGCAAATACGTGGTTCATCCACACGTATCTTCCAAGATAAGCTTTCAACAGATACTACTGCTTATCTGATGAAGTTATCTTATCAGCTGATTCTCCAATCTTTGTTAAAACTTAAGTGAGGAAGATTTAGTTGTTTGACAACTGTAAAAACTTCCAGAATCAGTGATTTGCTCAAGTACTCAGATTGATTACAATTTTGTACACAGTCATCTTTTGAACTGTTACAGAAATTGTAAGTGGATTTCAATCTCACCCAGAGTATTTCTACGCACCTCATCTGGATCTTTTTCTGACACTGTTAAGTGTTTGATATCCATCAATAACAAAACCTGGCTCTGATACCAATTGAAGGTACGAGAAAGACACAAGAAAAGGGGTTTGAATTGTGTATTTACTCTTTTTAATAACTTTTGGGTTCTTGTCGTTAAAGCACTTAGAATAACATCAGAGTTCGTTGGGAGACTCTGACTAACGAAGTTACACTCAGACTTGCAATGCATGAAGCATGAGAACCAACAAGAGTCTGAATATTATGCGTAACATTCAGAGCTTACAGAGCGGAAGCTTATCAGAGTTGTAAGGTTCTGACTTGCTTATGTAAGGATCTGATACTCAATATAGAAACATAAATAAGAACATTAAGCATAAGAGTAAAGGACACACGATATATCCTGGTTCACCACAAAGGTTAATCCATTCCACCCTCCTCAGGTGATTTCGCCTTAAACACAAGGTCTTAATCCACTATAATCAATCTCGATTACAGATTCACGGGCAACAGTCGGTGACTAACCACTTGCATAGCCGCACCGTGACTAACATACAATGAACCGTTCAGGGATTCAACTTAATGAATATAACGAACATTGACCTGCAGGTTCCAATCTCGCAAGATCTACTGCTAGGCTTTCACAGCTAGACATTCAGGGATTCATCGTAATGAATATAACGTTACTGACCCTATTTCAGGCTTTTCCCACAATGACATCTCGCCATTGTCTTCTCGAGTCTCCGGTCACACTGACCACTCAAGGAATCCTAATTCACCAAGAATTAGTTAACAGGAGATTACTAAGATGCTTCTTATCAAGCAGATTACTTCTAAGTTTAAGTACAAAAGAACACGCAAGTGTTCAAGCAAGATGTGAGCAGCAGCTCCTTGCTATTCTAAGAAACTACACAGATGTATAAAGATTTGACAGTTGTTGACATCTTGTAGATCTTCTTCTTCTTCGTCTTCTTGGGTGAGCAAGCTTTGAGCAACAACTCCTTGCTTCAGATCTTCAATGTAGCCCTGACGAGAAGGTGGTTGATGACTTAACTGATCTTCAATGTTGTCTTCTTCATCAACAGCTTCTATACCAATTTGTTGTTGTTGTGTTGAATGTTGATTTTAAGCTCCAACAACAATGGCCATGTGTAAATGGTGATAGCTTTTGATATTCTAAGTGTTACAACGAGAACTCATCGTTGTTGCTATCTTCGCACAATGACTTGATCAATTCATCTTTTATGGAATGAATCGATGCCTTCAGAAGCGAGAACTCTTTTCTTTAAATAGCCCAGTAGAAATATAGCCATTTGAAATACTGTTGGTTGTTGGAAAAGAGACGTTGTGTAATAATTAGTTATACTAACACATCTCCTTTTTGCTATGGAAGAAGTGACGGGATATATCTTTCTTGGGCGCCGTGTACAGTTACTCACAATGGTAACATGTGACTTCTGAACTTCAGAGGCTTCTGATGATTAATTGATGAAGCATGAGTAGAGTCTTCTTAACAGGATATCTGATACGTCAAGTCTTCAGTTATTTGAAGAAGTCCATTAGGAATCAGGCTTCAGAACTTCAACACTTGTCTTTAAGCACGTTATCCTTTACTTCTTCAAGTCTTCCAAAACTTTAGAACTTGTCCATTAGGAATCTGTCTTCAGAGTCTTCAATACTTGATCTTCAGAACCTTAATCTTCAGAACACATAATTCTTCAGAGTCTTTCTGCACTTGGTCTTCAGAGCCTTCCGCCTTCAGAACTTCAAGTCATGAGAGTCTTCAGCACTTCGGTTCTCTTCTTCAGAAGCTACGCAATCTTCAGAATCTCGACCACTTTCAGAGAGCATCCACAAGAGCATTGCATCAGCAATATCGACATCCTTGGATCTGACTTATTACGATCAGATACAGAAGCGTTCTTGCTTCTTGCGACTTGTGCCACACATAGTAAGTTCACATATTTATCAATTACGCTCATCTGGCTGGTGCTTGTTGGATATGATATTTTCTATAATTATGATCTGCACACAACACACGTTAGAACATAAAATGGTTCTTTCACAAATACGTGTTGTTATCATCAAAACATAGATTGACTTGTAGAAACAACTCTTGCTCTCACAATCTCCCCCTTTTTTATGATGACAAAACCAAGTATTTTGATTGAACATTTTATACAAGGTAATCACCAAAACAAACATATTCAGAGTCTGGAACAACAGTTCCCCCTGAATGTGTTATCCTCAAGGTTTTATCTGTGACCATCTATAATTTTATATGATCCAAAGATATACAGAATAACAACTTGAGTTGTCGGTATGAAGAGTAGAAAAGAACTACTTCTCTATCTTGTCTTTAAGAAAACAGAGAATCTTTAGCATCTGGACTAGTTCATCAGAACTTCCATCTTCAGATCTTCAGAACTCAGTTTCCTTTTGTAGTTGTATCAGAGCTTGTAATCTTCAGAGACTTCTAAAGCATTTCTACCTTTTAGTAGATTCATTCAAGCACAAGCAGATCAGTTCTTATCTGATAACATAGCCTTGCTTATTCATCAGAGACAGACATCATCTTTTAAGAAAACTCCCCCTGAGTTTCAGACTTTGTGAAGATTATAAGATTTATCATTTGAATCTTCTGGGTAGTCTCCCCCTAAGTTCCATAAGTCAGATATTGGGATCTTCAGAATCATAATTTAGGATGGTAAGATTTTAATCACCGATGTAGATCATGACTTTTTCAGAGTTTGACTTTTGAACACAGGTCTTCATCTCAGAACCTTGTTACTATCACAACTCATTGGTTCATCAAGGCTTGATTTTTGATCAGATACCAATTGAAGGTTTAATTATAGTGATCAATCAATGCTTGATTCTAAATCTGGTACTCATGATTTGATTCTGGTCTGATACCACGTGATGTGCTGAGTCTTATACCAGAGTTTGTTGAGTTTGATACCAAGTGAAGGATTTCTTCTCATACCACTTGAGAGGTATTTCCTTAGTGTGCTGAAATGATACCAATGAAGGTATTTTGATAATAATAATCCACAGTTTTGTTCTGATTGACGAGTCTGATACTAATCTTTGTGTACCGAGTCTAATTACCAATTATTGATTTAGTCTGATACCAAATCGTTTTCATTTTAATTGGTTCCTGGTAAACATCAGAACTACTTCTTCTTGGATCTTCAATCCGGATCTTCAGACAGCTCTTTGTCTTCTGATTTGCACAGTTCTTCCGAGTAAGCATCTTGAAATGTATACTTTGTCTTGACCTGTTCCTGTTCTTAGAATGCCTAGTGAACTTGTTTAGAGTTCCTCAGATAACATCAAACAACAAACGTTAGAAGTAACACATTTTTATATTTTATATGAGTGCTTTGTTTGAGTTCTGCATTCTTTCTTTCTTCTTCTTTCAGAATTCCTTTTCCCAATCAAAATCATTATATTTCTCCCCCTTTTTGACATCATCAAAAAGTGCTAGAGCATATGAACATTTAAGCATGTAATTCCTTCATCAGTTAAGCATTTCAACATCATTATATATTCTGGATATGCTAAACAACATAGAACCATAGAGCCAGCATTTGAGCAGTTAAGAACAATCCAAGTCATTTAGTGATAACCATCTTTAATCATAGCATATTTATTTTAAGGACAATTAGATGGAATTATCTGATTACCAATTAAAGGTTTTAGATCATCTGTAGAGATTAATTATAGCATTTCATTTATGAACAATCAGATAGAAGCAACAACATAAAATAGTTTTAAGATGCAGAGCATAGGTTGAGCTTAATCTTGAACAGTTCATGATAATCAAAACATAGTCCTAATGAGGATGAGTTTCTAGGGTTTAGACTAAAAGGAGCCTAATGATGATGAGGAAGATGAGAGCGAGCTTTCAGAATCATTTGTTCTTGAGTTATGCAGCTTTTCTTCTGCTTGAGTGACAGCCAATTTCTTGCTCTTCACAATTTCCTCTGAGATCCTTTCATGGAACTCAGTCCAGATGTTTCTCACTTCTAAGGGATCTATGCTTGAACTGGAAGCATCTATTAAGTTCTGAATTCTTGTGATAGCATCATCCTTGAAGGATGCTAATTTGTCGATCATCGTTGGGTTATGATAATGTTTTAAGTGTTTTATTTAAGCAGTGTAAGCATCTCAGAGAATGATAAAAATTTTAAGTTATGGATTTAATACTTATATGGTCATAGATGATAAAACAGAAAGCAACATTGATTCATCGATTAAAATGATATAGAACCATCAACACAAAACTACACAAAACAATTTGAGATACACTAAGGTTTAAAGCTTAATCATCAAAATCCTCAACATTGTCCACACTCTGACACCTGGTTTCAACAGGCGAAGATCTTGGTTCAAGCCTGCTGATCAGTCCCCAGGCCTTTTCTTTAAGAAGTATTTCAGATATTATTCTTGCATATGGAATGAAGGCATGCATCTTGTTTCGTGAGACTCTGATAGAATGTCTCATGTGGTTAAAGATGGTCTTAGGAAGGTCTATTGTAAAGTGATGTGTTAAGAGGAAGACGAAGATTCTGTCGTCATGAGTCATAGTGTTTCTTGCAGAAGCACGCGGATGAAGGTTGGTTAAGGAAAACTTAAACCAGGTTTTTGGAGAAGGGAGAAGCTTCTCTGGGTTGTTCGGTTCATAAGGAACTGAATCGTCAAACATAATTTTGCACCTTTCAACCATGCTTAAGTCTGATTGATAGTCATCAATTGTGGCTCCGGAGGAGACACATCCCGTGATTCTCTCTATCGAGGAGACAGAGATAGCAATGGGTTGACAGTGGACTTCAGACCAGATAGTTTTTCCATCGTTGCTGACTCTTGCGTAGTTCCAAAATTCTTTAACAAGGTTTTTTAAAGATGGGACCATGCATGAGAGAGTAATAGCACTGCTAAGACTGAGCTTGCATGCTTCTGATTATTTCCAGACCATCGTTTCTGAGACGAGCAAGATTTGGCATTTTCTCAGCAATGATATCTAAGTTTTCTTTTCTTCCTAGAAAGGTTGGACCAGTTCTTTGAGAGGCCATCATCTTGTTGAAATGAGAGTTTTATTAAAAAAAAAAGTTTAGATTTGAGGATGAGTTATGCAAGGGAAACGTCCAACTATTTATAGCGAGTTAAAGTAAGAGAGTGACTGGTTTGGTGCAAAGGATTTATGTTTACTATTTCCTAGGTAGGTTATGATTACTTAGGGTATACTAAGGGTTGTATCTGTGTGGGAAAAGAAAAACGGAGCAATTACTAATTTATTTTGAAAGAGTTAATGTGTTAACAACTGTTTTACAGCGAGTGGCCAAAGGGCTGGTAAGTTAATAATGACGATTTCTTGAGCCACTAAAAGATCTTTCAAATATCTTTTGATAGATAATATCAATTAATGCTTTGTCAGATACTTGATTTTCTTAATTCCAATTAATGGTTAGTCATGAGAGAATCTCATATTCTTAGAATAACAAAGAAGAGATACTTCATTGATTTAGATGATAGGCTTGACACTCCATTTACCCTAAATCGTTTAGAAACAACTTGAATACAACTACCTAGACAAAATACGATTAAACCAATACATAATAAAATCCAGACCTAGATTAAACAGAGATAGTTTTTCTAGTTGCTAAAAATTCCACATTTAGTCTTCAACAAGCAGTTATTTGGAAGGCTTTCAGGACCATCTTCTTCAATTTTCTCTTTGATCATGTCCACAATTCCATCTCTAAAGAAAATCTCAGACAAAACTCTTCCATAAGGAATGTAGAACTTTATGAGGTTTTTGGACTCAGAGATGGTTTTCCAGAGACAGTTGAAGATAGTGAGTGGTAGATTTATTTGAAATTCATTCATTAGTAAATAAATGAATTCATGGTCATGAAATCTAAGTAAGTCATGACTTTCTCCTCTGGGAAGAAGGTTGGATAACATGAGCCTTTACCAAGCTTTGGGAATGGGTAGGAGATTTTCCAGATTGAAGGGTATGTATTCTAAAGTTAGGTCATGAAGGGATGCAAAATTTTTAGCAAAAAATTTGTTTTTGTCAAAGTCAACAGGGATTCCAACATTCTCACACCCAGTCGCAAGCTTGACTGAGAACGGATTGATGGTGATTGGGATTTCAAAAACAAAGGAGGTGATACAATTGCTTTCAAGATCAAGATCAACATGTTTCCAGAAATCCTTAACAAGATTTTCGTAGATAGGTTTTTCTAGCATCATGGAGTACCTAGTCCATTGTTGAGTGTACAGCACATCTGCTAGAATGCAAGCAATGAGACTCGGAAGAGGAGGGGTGTTGATTACAAACTATTTTTCAGGAATGAGTTCAAGGAGGTCTTGGTTTCCTAGAAAGGTTAGTGGAGGCATGATGATGGACAGACAACAAAGTTTTGACCCTTATGTTTTATGAAATAAGGGTTTAGGTATGCAATTATTTGACGGGGAGAAGCTTATTTTTATACACATAAATAGATAGGATGAGTTGTGCCTAGTCTAGAGAAAAACATAGATCAAGAACAAGAAATATTTTATTAAGATTTCTAAAGAGCTAGTGTTGTCAGAGATATGTTATGATTACCCAAGATGTGCAATTAAAGTTACTTTTGAGTGCACGTATAGTCAAAAGATTTTTCTTATAAGACAGAAATATTCCAGATTATATATATTTTTAGTTTTAAGTGAAAGGAGTCGTACCTTGGACATTCTGAAATTTCTATCGTCATACTTTGTATTTAGTTCTGACTCAGAACTTCTGATCATTGAATTTATTTGCATCTGAGTGACTTGCGGCTGCTTTCCACGTTCTTCAGGGGTTTGCCTTTGTATTCTGACTTCAATGCTGAGCTTCTGATTATCATTTCCTGCTTCCTTCTAAGTATCCTGTTGAACACTTGCTGATTGTCTCAAAGATCAAAGTTTGAAGTCGACAGACATTTGACATTTCTTCCATTCTGAGCTTCTAAAATCATATTCCAGACGATTCTGTAATTTTCTGTTTATTCATCTGACATTTGAGAACAACCAATCAGAGATTCTGAATCTTCATTGTCAGAACAACAAGCTTCGATCAAGCTTTCTGGTTTTTAGAAGATCAATAGGTTTTTAGCTTAATCATGAACTATTATGAGCTAAGGAAATCGATTGCCATTTCATAGCTTCATTTTGACTTTGTTTCTCCAGACACACACAGAGTTAGTTCAGAACCAAGTATCATGAAACATGTGGTTAACATGTAGCATAGTTTACATGATATTTTCTTTATCTCACAATGCTGATATTTCTTGTCACAGAAATAATACATCATGAATTAACAGCATATCTACTTCTGAACAAAATGTTAACTGATTTCTTCTTTCTGAAGGACATCAGTAACTTAAATCCTTTTGACTTTAGGTAGAAGACTTTAAGTGTTTGGACATGCATCTTCTGATTTCAATGTATGAGAAATTCTGAGACACTTATCAGAAGATGATTTGATCAACAAGGTTTGATTCATTTGTGAGAAAGTCTCAAGTCATCAGGACTTAGTTATACTGATTCAATCCACACTTAAGAGATCATTTTTGATCAAGTATTTGATGAATCCTTGACATCTTTCTTCTTCCTAAATTTTCTTTCTGATTTCTGCATAGCTCTCCATGAAAACAATGTTCAGTTCTTCATTGAATCTTTTAACTTCTAGATCATTCAAGATTCAAATTTCAAATCATTTCTAAGAGTTTGAATTCTTCAGATTTTCTGACTTCAACAGACTTCACTCTGAAGTTCAAGATCATAGAGCAACAATCTTTCTTCTTTAAATGAAGAAGTTATGAATGAGTTTCTATACGAGAAAGTCAAGGGTGGACCTAATCCGTTTCTTGAAAACATCTCAAAAACTCATAAAGAATTGATCTTCAGCAAACAAGACTTCTTGTTTTCTGATGATTCAACTTTGAGCAAATATGTGGTTCATCCACACGTATCTTCCAAGATAAGCTTTCAACCGATACTACTGCTTATCTGATGAAGTTATCTTATCAGCTGATTCTCCAATATTTATTAAAACTTAAGTGAGGAAGATTTAGTTGTTTGACAACTGTAAAAACTTCCAGAATCAGTGATTTGCTCAAGTACTCAGATTGATTATAATTTTGTACACAGTCATCTTCTGAACTGTTACAAAAATTGTAAGTGGATTTCAATCTCACCCAGAGTATTTCTACGCACCTCATCTGGATCTTTTTCTGACACTGTTAAGTGTTTGATATCCATCAATAACAGAACCTGACTCTGATACCAATTAAAGGTACGAGAAAGACACAAGAAAGGGGGGTTTGAATTGTGTATTTACTCTTTTTAACAACTTTTGGGTTCTTGTCGTTAAAGCACTTAGAATAACATCTGAGTTCGTTGGGAGACTCTGACTAACGAAGTTACACTCAAACTTGCAATGCATGAAGCATGAGAACCAACAAGAGTCTGAATATTATGCGTAACATTCAGAGCTTGCAGAGCGGAAGCTTATCAGAGTTGCAAGGTTCTGACTTGCTTATGTAAGGATCTGATACTCAATATAGAAACATAAATAAGAACATTAAGCATAAGAGTAAAGGACACACGATATATCCTGGTTCACCACAAAGGTTAATCCAGTCCACCCTCCTCAGGTGATTTCGCCTTGAACACAAGGTCTTAATCCACTATAATCAATCTCGATTACAGATGCACGGGCAACAGCCGGTGACTAACCACTTGCACAGCCGCACTGTGACTAACATGCAATGAACCGTTCAGGGATTCAACTTAATGAATATAACAAACATTGACCTGCAGGTTCCAATCTCGCAAGATCTACTGCTAGGCTTTCACAACTAGACGTTCAGGGATTCATCGCAATGAATATAACGCTACTGACCCTATTTCAGGCTTTTCCCACAATGACATCTCGCCATTGTGTTCTCGAGTCTCCGGTCACACTGACCACTCAAGGAATCCTAATTCACCAAGAATTAGTTAACAGGAGATTACTAAGATGCTTCTTATCAAGCAGATTACTCCTAAGTTTAAGTACAAAAGAACACACAAGTGTTCAAGCAAGATGTGAGCAGCAACTCCTTGCTATTCTAAGAAACTACACAGATGTATAAAGATTTGACAGTTGTTGTCATCTTGTAGATCTTCTTCTTCTTCGTCTTCTTGGGTGAGCAAGCTTTGAGCAACAACTTCTTTCTTCAGATCTTCAATGTAGCGCTGACGAGAAGGTGGTTGATGACTTGACTGATCTTCAATGTTGTCTTCTTCATCAACAACTTCTATACCAATTTGTTGTTGTTGTGTTGAATGTTGATCTTAAGCTCCAACAACAATGTCCATGTGTAAATGGTGATATCTTTTGATATTCTAAGTGTTACAACGAGAACTCATCGTTGTTGCTATCTTCACACAATGACTTGATTAATTCATCTTTTATGGAATGAATCGATGCCTTCAGAAGCGAGAACTCTTTTCTTTAAATAGCCCAGTAGAAATATAGCCGTTTGAAGTACTGTTGGTTGTTGGAAAAGAGACGTTGTGTAATAATTAGCTGTACTGACACATCTCCTTTTTGCTATGGGAGAAGTGACGGGATATATCTTTCTTGGGCGCCGTGTACAGTTACTCACAACGGTAACATGTGACTTCTAAACTTCAGAGGCTTCTGATGATTAATTGATGAAGCATGAGTAGAGTCTTCTTAACAGGATATCTCATACGTCAAGTTTTCAGTTATTTGAAGAAGTCCATTAGGAATCAGGCTTCAGAACTTTAGCACTTGTCTTTAAGCACGTTATCCTTTACTTCTTCAAGTCTTCCGAAACTTCAGAACTTGTCCATTAGGAATCTGTCTTCAGAGTTTTCAATACTTGATCTTCAGAACCTTAATCTTCAGAACACATAAGTCTTCAGAGTCTTTCTGCACTTGGTCTTCAGAGCCTTCCGCCTTCAGAACTTCAAGTCATGCGAGTCTTCAGCACTTCGGTTCTCTTCTTCAGAAGCTACGCAATCTTCAGAATCTCGACCACTTTCAGAGAGCATCCACAAGAGCATTGCATCAGCAATATCGGCATCCTTGGATCTGACTGATCACGATCAGATACAGAAGCGTTCTTGCTTCTTGCGACTTGTGTCACACATAGTAACTTCGCATATTTATCAGTTACGCTCATCTGGATGGTGCTTGTTGGATCTGATATTTTCTATAATTATGATCTGCACACAACACACGTTAGAACATAAAATGGTTCTTTCACAAATACGTGTTGTTATCATCAAAACATAGATTGACTTGTAGAAACAACTCTTGCTCTCATAGCTAATACGTCGGATCGACTCTCAAAAATTTGTCGTTCAAAAACATAAAAACTTATAGTAACACAAAACAGGAAATCAAACAAAATAATATTAAATTATACGCATCTACGTATAATACATACTTTGTCTGTGGTGAAGAACTGAGTGTAATGGCTACACGAGTCTGTAGAAGACCCTGACGGTTCCGGAGCGCAAATGGCATGCATTTTTGAAGAAACTGACCTGTTACCGGAAATTTCGTGTAAAAATGGAATTCCCGGTATACCGGACATTTGAATTTCCCGGTAGTTTGAGAGTTACCGGTAATTTAGAATCCCCGGTATGCGTGTGCAAATGTACACAGGTATTATTTGAGTTACCGGTAATTATTACTGATAATTTAAAAATTCTCGGTAAGGAGTACCTGTAAATTCAGATTATTACTACCGGAAATTTCGTTTTCCAGAAATTCAATCCAGAGAATACCGGGAATTTTGAATTGCACTACCGAAAATTTTGTTTTTTTTTTGTCTGAAAAAGTGATTTTTTTGGGTAAAAAAAGTCATTTTTTATGTAAATAATAACATGGGTGATATGAGAATATTGAAAAAATGGGAGGTGCCAAGTACGATTGGGGGGTGGCAGGTAGAATCCTCCCGCTTTTACCAAAACTCAGAGAAGGCAATGTTTCCTTTTTTAAAAAGAAAAAACAAGTTTCAAAAAAAAAAAAAACAGAAGGCTATAAAAGCATCAGCAAGAATAAATTAACGGAAAAAGTAATCCAAGGTCAGAGGAGCAGAGCAACATGACAATCTCAGATGCAAAATGAGTTAAGAAATTATGGCTCCGTTTCCAATCTTTCCTCATGTTTGATCTTAAATCGCTTCTGTCTCTCTCTCGATCTCTCTCGCGGCTTGTTCAGGTTTGTGTTATTTGAATCTCACTCACTCTTATACTTCATCTTCTTCTGTTACTCTGTTTTGGGTTTGATTTTTGGTTGATTTGGGATTCGATTTGATTTGTGATGTTGTTAAGGTTATGTTGAAGGAAAATGGAGGTTTGGGTGAAATTGGCTGAAAGGAGAAGGTTGAGTTTGAAGAAGGGTTGAAGAAGGTCTTTAGGTCGAGGATGGAGAGGAAAATGAACAACACTTTTGTTGGCTTTTTGAAGCTTGGAAAATGAAGTGAAGAGGGTCCGTATTTATAGGAGAGGAGGGTTAAATCATCTGAAATGAATTGATGTAATGTCGTTTTGTACGTTCTCATTGTTGTTGTCGTTTTCAATCTGTTTGCTGCATTTTGTGAAGTTTTCTTGTTGTAGAGTAATATGTGTGTGTTTTGTACTAATGGCTGAAAGTTTGTGCGTTGTGTGCTTTACATGGTGAGGGCACTTTGTATTGCTGCAGGGCGCATTTTGTGGTCGTGGCTTGCACTAGTTGTGGGGCCTGGCTTGTATTGTGAAAGTTTGGAAGGATGATAGTTATGGCTTGGTACGTGTGTAGTAGTGGCAGCGATTTGCTTAGTGGTGTTCATAATGCTCACTGTTTTGGAAGGTCATGAATGTGTATTAGGACTCTTTGCTCTTTGGCTAACTGAAGTTGTGATATGTGCAGCCTTCATGAGCTCGTGGTAACTTCGGTTGTATTTTGGTTCACAACTTACTCAAGGGTTAGGTGTTATTGAAAAGGGCTCGGGGAATTTGGAGGTGTTATGCGTGTTGTGTAGCATGGCTAGTCTTGGTACATGATGTTTGGAAAGGTGAATTGCTTTGGAGAATTGTGTATTGTGCGTGTTGGCTTGATATGTTGAAGGCTTGGCTGGGAATTTTGGCAATAGGCTTGGAAACTTGATTTTGGACTTTTCATTTTGTTTGGTAATTTTGGGTTATGGGCTTGTCAAAAAAATGGACTATGAATTTTTGTAGTATATATATTTGTGAATGGAATGATCTTTGATTCTTTTGTGTAAGTGGACTTTGGAAATAAAAAACAATGGGCTTTGAAAACTTTGTAATTGGACCTTAAATTGTAATGCTTAAAGCTTGATTTTTGCACCCTTGAGTTTATTTTGCAATGCCTTGAATTCTTCGATTCATGATTTAAAAACAATGATGATTAAAACTCGAATTTCCATATTAATTTTCATATTCATATTTGAAACTATTCTCGAATTTTCTCTTGAAATGAATAACACCCTAAATCGGTCCTTGAGAAATAAAAGCTAACATGAATCGATTTTGGACTTTTGAATTTAAAACCTTGAGTCAATTCTTGAGAAACGAGTCAAACATGAATCTATCACAAGTCAATCTTGAACTTTGCCACTTGAACTGATAAACCAAATCTTTCACCATAAACCAAATGCTCAGTCAACAATATGCCTTAAAATCGGAAGATAATGACTTGATATGAATTGCATTATAACTGATCCAAAACCCTAATTGAAAGGAACAGATTCCATATGATTCTTCAACATCAAACATCTAAATTCAGCACAGCCTGATAACTTGATCCATACACAAATGACTTGAATTGGTACAAAAACCCTAATTGAAACCTCAAACACAAATCACTTGAATTGTGCACATACTGGCTTTGATCATGAAACAAACTCTTGCTTGACCAAGATTAGGTCAAAACCAATTGAACTTCAATCAATATTGCACACACAACTGACCTCATAGCCTTGCCTGAAACCCAATCCATCTTGCAAAACCCTGAGTCTAGACAATAAGAAAATGAAAACAGAAGCAACATATTTTTTGGAGTTTTGAATAATGGTTAGTAGATGGAAACACAAATGAAGGTAGTAATGTACATGTAGAACAAATTTAGGGTGTGACAGATGCCCCTATCTAATTGGCTTAAACCTAGTAAGTTGAACTGCCACAAGGTTTATACTTTCAAGGTAGAAGTCAATTAGATACGAAGAAGACTCTGAATTTTTCTGAAAAAGTGTTAGGTGCTAGAATGTGTTAATATATAGTTTAGTTTTTGGCACCTTTTGAGATCTTTATTTGTTAATTGATGCTTTTTCTCCCTTTATTTCCGGTAAATAATCGTAGTATAGTTTAAATGCATTATTAAACTTATTTATTTAACTTTTGTGTTTATAATTGTAGGTTTTAACATTGCATTGGGAACCTTGGAGCATGGAAGGCTCTTAAGGAGCAATTTTGAAGAAATTTGAATTTTTGAAGCATGCTACAAGTGCGCTTAGCGCGCTCCAAGCGCGGTCTGAAGCTAATTCCAGTAGGTAGCCCGCTAAATGGGATCTAAGGCGGTTTGGCAATAAATGACAGCGCGCTTAGCGCGCTCTGCGATTCTCAGCCCCTCTATAAATAGATTTGATCATCATTTTTTGCGGATCCTTGTTATTTTCTGAGAGTAAAAACCCTATAAACACTGTAGCATCTTATTTTCGAAGAATCAGAGCATCAATTGTCGAGAGATCGTCGCTGATGCTTGTTCCTCTTCTTTATTTTCTTGTTTGTGAAGCTACATCGTCAATGGAGAGCTAATCTCTTTTTATGTCAAGATTAGTAGGTAGACAATCCTTTCTTTTGTATGTATAGGTATTGATGTAAGCTTATGAACTTGTGGATGATGAATATATGGTGAAAACCTTTGTTTCTATGGTTTATTCTTTGTGTTGGTTCATGATTGAGAAATGTGTTCTTACACTTTATCTAGGTTTTTCATCCATCAATGCACATAGGCTAGAGATAGTTATGTGAGTTGATGTTCATAAATATTGAACTTGAATGTTATCATTTTGATAGTTTGGGTGAGAGATCATCAAAGGATCAAAATGATAAAACTCACAATATGTGTTAGAGATAAACATATTGAGAGGATATGTGATTATATTTATCGTCTAAACGAGTTCATTTGCTTTATCGGTTCTATACGTGAAAAATGGTTTGTCGAACCCTAATCTTGGCATGTGTTTTATAAATCTTTCAAATCCGATTACTTTTACCGTTTATGCAAAAGATTCGTTATCAACAACCAAAACCCTTTGTTACTTTAAGTTTAAAACGATTTCAACTGTAGAACGACGGTGATATCTCTAAACAATCTCTGTGGAACGATAACAAAAACCTTACTCTATTTGTATTTCAACAAAAAGAAAGAAAAATGTTTGGGAAGCAAGATGGCCAGATCAATGTCGACCCTCGAGTGAACACTGAATAACTTGGAAAGTTTGTCATCGACAAAAGGACAATGAGATCACACTGACAGAAATTACTGACACCAAAAGGATGTCAATAAGATCAAAACTGCAAAAATTGCTGACACCAAAAGGATATCAGTGAGGTCAAAAAGCTGGCTATCTCCAAAAGGATGATAATTAACTCAATACTTCAATGATCACCATCACCAAAAAGATGAATGTTAAATCAGAATGACAAATATCGCCATCACCAAAAGGATGAGGGTTGGATCACAACACAACTTGCTATAACCAAAAGGATGATAGTAGGTACACATAGGGATTTCTGACACTAAAAAGATTACAGATCTATCACCAAAATGATGATAGAAAACACACACAACTCAATGACCTTTCACCAAAAGAATGAAAGTGAGGTCAAAAATTCGTTATTACCAAAAGGATAATAGTAATCATACACAGAGATTTCTGACACCAAAAGAATAATGGATCTATCACCAATGGGATGATAGTGAACACACACACATGATGACCTTTCACCAAAATGATGAAAGTGAGGTCAAAAACTTGATATTACCAAAAGGATAATAGTAAGCACACAACGATATCAAAGGTTGTCATTCACCAAAAGGATGATACACATACCAAAGATCCAAGGGCTACCAACACCAAAAGGATGACGGATCTATCACCAAAAGGATGATAGAGAACACACACAACTTGCTATTACCAAAAGGATAACAGTAAGCACACACAGGTTTCCGACACCAAAAGGATGACAGACCTATCACTAAAAGGATGATAGTGAACACACGCAAGGATTTCTGACACCAAAAGGATGACGGATCTATCACCAAAAGGATGATAGCGAACACACATGAGGATTTCTGACACCAAAAGGATGACAGATCTATCACCAAAAGGATGGTAGAGAACGTATATAGAGATATCCGACACCAAAAGGATGATAGACCTATCATCAAAAGGATGATAGTGAACACACACATGGATTTCCGACACCAAAAGGATGACAGATCTATCACCAAAAGGATGATAAACACACACAGAGATTTTAGACACCAAAAAGATAATAGATCTGTCACCAAAAGGATGATAGAGGACACACACAAGGATTTCTGTCACCAAAAGGACGATGGATCTATCACTAAAAGGATGATAGCGAATTCACACAACTCAATGACCCTTCACTAAAAAGATGAAAGTGAGGTCATAAACTTGTTATTACCAAAAGGATAATATAAGCACACAATGATATCAGTGGTTGTCATTCACCAAAAGGATGATACACAGACCAAAGATCCAAGGATTACCGACACCAAAAGGATGACGGTAAGATTGAACAACACAAATTGCTACCACCAAAAGGATGATAGTAATTTTAATGATCATATCCATCAAAAGGATGAAGGTATGATCAAATCAACATGAATGACTACCACCAAAAGGATGATAGTAAGACTATTGACAAAAGGTCAAGTTTGCTGGAGATATGTCGGTACATCAATGAGTAAGACTTGTTTAGGAACATCAACAAAAGGTTGAAGCAAAGAAGTTACTGAGGAACACTATCCTTATCAACAAAAGGTTAAAAGGAACCAACTCACTAAGGAACGCCCAAGAGAAAGGTAGGAATTTATTCAGAGAAAAACCACTGACTGGTTTGAGAATGATAACTTCACCCACAAAAGGTTGAAGAAAACAACTCAATGGGGAACACCCGCTAACTCGGAGAAATTCCACTGGCTAAGATGGGGATAACAACTTCATCGACAAAATGTTGAAAGAAACAACTCCATGGGGAACACCCGCTGAACGACGCCTGGTTGGAACAACTTCATCAACAAAAGGTTGAAGACAACAACCCAATGGGGAACGCCCACTGACTCGGAGAAGTGCCATTGGCGGGGCTGAAAATAAGCTTTATCAACAAAAGGTTGAGGAACAATTCAACAGGGGACGCCCACTGAACAATATCACTGGTTGAGTTGAAGACCGTCTAGAATCTCGTGATTGATCATGGATCTTGACTTATGCATGTATGCATGATTGGTTTTGTAAAAGTTATTCCATTTCAGATGAAAATATGATGCAAATGCTAACACACTGAGGTGCATGTAGAGATGTAAATGTATAATTTTGGTTTATGTATACATATGATGCATGCGATGCATATGATATATATGATGTATATGATGCATGTTTGGTGATTGAATATGCTTTGTGAGGGTGTCAGCATGGTGGACTTTATTTTGGTAATTGCCAATGTGGATTAGACTTTGGGTTGGTGAAAGGGTTGATTCCCCGACACGCATTCTCTAACAATGCCAGGATCGGGGGTAAATGAAGATGTTATTTGTTCCCCAAGTTTGATCACTTGTTGATAAGCCATGGATTTGTTTCTGAGAGGACCACAACTTTTATGCATGAGGGTCAGGGTGACTTGAAAATGAGCGTAGCAACATGACCAACACATGAAGAATGTACTTTTTCTTCAAACTCAATGATTGCTAGCGTCAGGCAAGCTTTGTTTGTCCAATTTGATAGTAACAGAGATGACCTGCCTTTTTGTAACTTGTTTTGCCTCAGTCTGAAGGGTTCTTGAAAGAATTTTCTTTGAATGAAAGTTCTTGGGAGTTACCATCACATGATTTTCCCCAACGTCTAAATACGGTAGCGGTCTGCCCCTGATTAACCAATTATGAAATGGTCTAATCTTTGGAAGTTGAGCTTTGATGTGCTCCTGAGATATCTTGCCCATGATTGATCTTTTGAGGGATTTTCCACATATGCACATGGTTTTGAGGTAGCCTTGATTCGAGTCAGTACCAATGAAGGTTAAAGCTCCTCTTTGATTGTCCCTTGTTGGAATTTACTTAATGTCAAGCTCTAATTTGTAGTTAAAATTATTCATCCATAAATGGTAAATTTAATGCAATGCTCATGCAAGTTTTGAAAAATTTGCTTATTGGAATGATGTGATAGTGTGAGACGAATGGACCGTTAGTCTAAACATAGTGTTGATTTAGCTAGTGTGAAAGATATAGCAAGAAGAGTGACACCAACGCTGAAGATTAGCAAATCTCTAGGAGTCAGTTTACGCAACCTTGCAATAGTATGCTTTCAGAATAAACTCAACCTCAATTAGGTCTTTTGAAGGTTGTAATGTGGTCTGGTTTGCAGTTGTTGATACAAAGGATATAAGGCGCAAAACTTGGTTTATACCTACCATTTCTTCGTGATGACCTCTAGTTCTACGTTCAGTTAATTCTACACACACTTGTCTTCCAAAAGGCTCGACGGTGTAAGGGTGAAGATGATGATTGAAGGTTCACTTGAAATGGCAGTCACCTTATTTTGTTTTTAAGGGATGTTAATGGCCCTTTGATTTTGACACGGTGGTCACTGAACTTTGTTTTGTTTTTGTTGAGAATTTGAGGACCTCTTTTGATTTTTCTTTTTGAGCCCTAATTTTGCCTGGACTGATTTTTGAATCTTCAAGTCCATCGGGATTGCCTTGATTTTTGCCTAAGTCGCCTCTTTGGGTGTTCGACTTAGCAGGTTTTTCATCTTTTTTTAATTTTTTTTATTTTGTTATAGGATTGTGACTGCCAACTCATTAATCATTGGAGAACAACAGACATAGCTTTTGGATTTTGCATGGTTCTTTCGACACTTCAGGATGTGAGGAGAATGTCATGTGGTTGATTCCCAAACGAGATGTTTCATCTTGTAATATGAGTGTGTAATCAGATTAACTGAACACTACCCTGCCCCAGGTTAAGAATAAGGGTTGTAGAAATCCGAAGGAAAATCTTACTTCTAGGCTCGAAGTGGTTAACTAGGGATTAACTCCTTGTCTCTCCAGTGTTAGGGGTTTGAAACAATGTCTGTACATCATCAGCAGGATTTTATCTGAAAGCATACAGTTTACAATTATGGGTATTTCGTTTTCGTCATCCTCCCTTAAATCTTTGCTAAAACAGCAATTTGATAAAGAAAGTGAAGTGGAGAAGTATGTGTTTGTGCTTTGCAATAAATGGAAAAAACTAGTGAATACGACAAGACTAATTCATAACATGCATAATAACTTCATTAATATAACCAGATACAGATGACAATGTTTAATGCAAACAACACTTAAACAAATTAGAACAAAATACAAGAATGTAAAACGATGGGATGACATGATGATAACCTTCATTAGGGAGGTGAACTTCCTTTCTTGACTTGCTACTGAACTAGCTTGGTGGTGGCATGGGGTTTGTGCTGACATTTGGAGTCCTTGTGGTGAAAGTGAGAGCCTTAGACTCAATCAGGTCTTGAACCTTGTGCTTGAAAGCCCTGCAATTCTCAATTGTGTGCCCTGGGGTGCCCTTATGATACTCGCAGTGAGCGTTGACATCATAGTCTAGAGGGATGACAGTTGGAGGAGCTAGGTCTCTCAAGGTAATTGACCCATTCTTCAGCAGATAAGAAAATACATGGGCATATGATAGAGGCAGAGGATCAAAATGCCTCGCTGGCCTTCTCATCCTTTGCTGATTAGGTGGACACTGATGTGGAGCGTGTTGTTGAGAAGCTCGTTGTCGTGGAGCGTGTTGCTGAGGTATCTGAGTAGGAATTCGAGCTTGAACAACTTGATGATAAGGCATAGGAGCATATTGTATAGCTGCAACATATGGATACTAGAAGTAAGGTATTGGAGCAAGCATTAGAGCTGGCGCCCTCTGTTGTGCTTTCCCCCTTTGAGAAGATATAACATTCGTTTTACCCTCCTTTTTCTTGAATCCATTGAAAGGATTCTTCACTCCAGCTTGGCTGCTAGAACCTCTTTGGATTTTTCCACTTTTCAAACCTTCTTCAATTGTCTCACAGACGATCCCTGTTTGAGAATCCTGAAGACACACTGCTGATCAACTTTTCATAGTATTGGCCTTGTAAAGTGCCCATGAAGATGTCAATCAATTCACGGTCAACTAGAGGTAAATGCACTCTTGCAGCTAACTCTCTCCAGTGTTGTGCGTACTTTTTGAAGGATTTATTATTCTTATGAGCCATACTCTGAAGTTGAGTACGGTTCAGAGCTAGGTCAGTGTTGTATTTGTATTGCTTCACAAAAGCTTCAGCCAACTCAGCCTAAATGCGCACACTGCTATGCTCCAGTTGCATGTACCACTCCAGACATTCCCCAGACATGTTATCTTGGAAGAAACGTATCATAAGCTTTTCATCCTTGGCGTAGGCAGCCATCTTTCGGCAATACATCTTCAGATGAATATTAGGACAACTAAGGCCCTTACACTTTGGAAATTATGGTACCTTGAACTTGGGAGGAATAACGACATCTGGCACCAAGCATATTTCCAAGGAACTCAAAGAGGTTAGTTGTGCCCTTTCATGACTAGGAGTTTTTCAGCTAGGTCATAACACATCTTGATGGCTTCAGAATCTTGAGCAGCAGCAAGATTAGCAATTGGAACAGCAGTATGATAGTTTTGCATGTCATACTCATCTTGTAGATCCTCTTCAGCATGAGGAATGGGAATCTGAGTAACAACATATTGGACTTGCAGGATAGATCCAACAGTAACTCCAGACGTGGGGATTGGCAGAGAATTAGCTCCTTCAACTGTAGGAATGAAGTTCAGAGGGATCCCATAGATGATGGGATTAGGAACAAGAATTGAAGGCCTCAATTATGAGGTAGATCCTTGAACATGAATGTTGTTCTTTACGGAAGCAGCGTCACGCAATTCATCTTCTCTTCTGGCCAGAGCAGTTATGGTCTCAAAATCTGATCAATGTTGTTTTTGACAAAGACAATCTCTTCTCTGAAGGCGGCTTGCTCTTGTTAAATCTGATACATCATTCATTTGATGTTGGCGCGAGTTACATATTGGTGTCGAGGAATCAACTTAATATACTGGAGATGAAGGAAGGTGAAATGAGTTTCTGTTTTTAGAATGAAATGCAAGATACACAAATGATACAATTGTTGAATGCCAAACATGTCTTATTTTGATCCATATTTCTTGGCATTTTTCAACTCATTTGTTATGTTTCAATGAATATATTCCATGTTTCAATGCGATTCTTCGATTATGTTGCAAATTCCTTTGGTTACTTTGATATGTGTGTTATTGTGCAGGATTTAGGCATAAAACATCAAAGATGAAGACACAAGTGAATTGACAAGGAAGCCAAAGAAGAGAAGAGGAATCAGCATGTTCGCTATACGAACACCAGCGAGGTGAAAGCGAATGTTCGATGTGCGAGCTCCTGGCGAAGCCCCAACGAACCATCTCAGATTAGAGGCGGTAATAAAAGGACCCTAAGTTTGCTGTGCGTACTTATAGCGAAGAAGCTCGCTGTGCGAAGAAGTGTTCGCACTGCGAACTTAGATATTTTCTTAGGAGCGATTTAACTATTTAGAGGCACTTTAGGTGCCATAAAGGTGTCTTCGTTGTGCGAAGAAGGTGTTCGCTAGGCGAACTTGACAAATTTTGGAAGTACTATATATGTACTTTTCACACTTTTTGGGGATCATAACCCCATTTCCACATAGAAACCCTATTTTCTGCATTTCTTCACCAAAGAGTGATATTTTGCAAATAGAAGTTGGATTCGCATCCAAGATCGATTCTTTGATGTGAATGCTCATTCATCTTCTCTCATTACTTGTAAAGCAGGCTACAATAGTTATGGGTAGCTAATTTCCTTTGTATCAAAGGTAGAGGTAGTCTACCTTAGCTATATGTATTAATTTTGATTGGCCTTGTATGTGAACAAGTGATGATTAATATATGATGAATATTTTTGTACTTAATGATCCATTCTTATTTTGTAAAACTCTAGACATAGATTTTATGGAACTTGACCTAAATATTCATCTATCAATTCATAGATTGGAGAAATCGATCTGTGGTTGATATTTGCTTTGTGTTGAACTTAAAGCTTACTATATTGGTTGGTATATGGAGAATCGTGTAGCGATGAATATGGTATTTCTAACTACACCGCTCTAGACATAGACGATATTGAGAGAATACTTGATGATATTAATCAGATCCGACTTCACATGCAAGATTAAGAGACTATGTATTAGTTAGGGTAGATGAAAACTACTTCTGATATACTTTGTTAATCAAACAACTTTAGAATTTAAAGTTTTGCTACTAAATCGTGACAATTTATGAAACAAACTTTGAAAACCCTTTTCTTGAAACGGTAAACTATTGAACGACAAGCATCCCATATCAGAATAATTCCTGTGGAGACAATAACAAACCCCCCCTTTACCTACAATTCTAACAGCAATGCAATGCAAAATGTGACGCCATTACATGTATGTATGCAATGTTAGTGCAAGATTCCAGGATCACAGGATTAGGATCTCATAAGTTTAAGGAGTGGATGGAGGATAAGGCTGACTGCTCTCCTTACAAGGATATCACAAGGTAGGATCTAGAGTTTAAAAGGAATCCCAAAGTCATGAATCCACATGACTGTTCAGCAGACACAATATGAGTATGTCGGTTGATGACTCCATCATATGAATCTCTTTTGGGTGAGGTCTTCATATCGAACAATGCAAGGAGAACTTCTCGGTGCCCCATACTACGTGACCATCGACATCAGGTTCTAGACAAGGGTTTCAGAGTCATGGACTTCCTTGATTGTTCGTTGTGTATGTCAGTGATTTCCAGGCAAACGACTACACCAAGGAAATCTATTCTGAATGAGATCTTCGTATCGAACGACACAAGGAGAACTCCTCGGGGCCCCATACTACGTGACCATCAATCCTAGTTTGGGTCAAATGGTTCAAGATTCTAAAGGGTCCTTAGAGTCATGAATCCTAATGAAAATGTTGGTCATCCACGCCAAGAACTTGACGGTTGTCAACATCCTCAATATAATCTGCTCTAAGCGAGGTTCCCATATCAAATGACGCGAGGAGAACTCCTCGGTGCCCCATACTACTCAACCTCTCTTATCTTATGTTTTGCACTCTAGACTCGGGTAGAGAGCCTTTCTCACAAGGTTTGCAAGTAGAGTATCCAATCCACCATAACAAATAAAATACAAAATATTTACAGCAAAAAACAATAAATAAAAGCAAATAAAATAGACAGATAAACACCTAAACATGCGAAGAAAACCTAGACTAGGCTTGACTTGCTTACGGAGAATCATTCCCCAATAGAGCCACCAATTTTTCGCACCTCAAAAAATACGACCACGCGAGAAAAGGTCGCCGATTGGACTGACAGAAGAGTCGCCTCCGAACTTTATTTATTTCCAAAAGAGGGAAAGGGAAAATATCGAGAAAACCGGTGGAATCAGAAAAAGGATAGGACAAGATCGTATCAACCGATGTGAGGATTCAGAAGTCAGTTATGCAAGGGTAATGTATTTGCACCCCTCACATCTGTTGTACTCAACGAGAACCATCTAGGTTGTCTACGCATGAAAAGGTGTTATTTATCTAAAGGTATATCTGCTAAAGGGAAGGGGATGTTTTTTATTAGGGGTGCTCGCCTCGGCGTTGGCCTCATGCCTACGTACCCTCATGGTGCAATGAGGAAGTCAAAGCCTCGTAGTTCAGCCTAAAAAATTATTTGTTTGTTGATTGATTTTACCTTAAAAAAGGATTTTTGGAGGGTGGCCCTAAGGCGTAAAAAAGAGAAGTTTGATGAGTAGATGTTGTTTTTATGTTTTTTGAAAGATTGTTCTTGATTGGGATTTCACTAAAGACTATGGGCAGAGGCGAATATTTCGAGCAACTAAGTCGAACACCTTGTGTTGAAATAACCAGAATAAGTGTAGGAGTACTCCACTCTCACTCCTTCTCCACCACTTAAGACTCTCCATCTCGTATCTTATTGTGTTTTTGAGTTTGATTAAGAAAAATCCGCTTGATGTTAGATCAAGGGTTTATTGGATTGATTATGAAAATGTTTTTATGAATAGGTAGGTTGATAGCGATGCACAAAGCAATAGACTTACAAAGGGTGAATGCAAATTGAGTGTGATTGGTTGAGAGGTTGATGGTGATGGAAACCTATTGAATTGATTTGTTTATGAAAAATGGTTGATGTTGGATCAAGCTTATTTGTGATCTTTTGGAAAGGTGTGGTTAATTTTATTCTTGAATTAGAGGAAGCCTAAGCAACTAGCAAGCAAGAAGAAAGAGATAAAGTTATTACACGTCATGGGAATGGGGATACATTTTTCTAAATGGGGATGGAATAAGCAATAAGCACACAACCCAAATGATAAACTAAATGTGCACTAGCAAAGTGGGCTAGTCTTTTAGACGACCAACTATAAGTAATTGATCGAATAAATCTCATTGTAAGAAAGCCCAAGAGTAAGCTATGAATGATGTGTAAGAGGTGTCCTAAGACAGAAAAATACAAGAATATAGATAACCAATCCAAAGCTCCTTTGCTAGGGTTTTTGTACAAGTCCAAACTCCATGATGTCAAGGATAGTAACCACAATCTAAGCTTGAAAGTTTTTTAGGGTTTTGATCTTTTATTATGTTTTTGTGTTTTCTGAATGAGATAAACAAATAAAGATGAAGATAACAATAAGAATATGAGAAATATAATATATGAAAAATGAAATATGGATAAGGATATAAGTTGCGGAAAAGTAAATGACGGAAAGTTAAAGAGCGGAAATTAAAGTTAGACGACATTTGTTAATTGTCATTGATTGGATGATCACTTTTCGAACCGGGTCCAATTTAGCTCTATGTTAAGAAATCGTAGCACAATTTATGAGAAAGATCATACTATGGGAGGTCGGTCAATAACAATATTTGTGCTAAAAACATGATAGAGAAATGATATATAGATCATCTCCTAAAGTCGTACCACACGAAAAGAAAAATAGAACGGTCTCGTCTTAATAAAGAACTTTCATCTATTAATCAAAGGTAACCTATCACAATCCCAAAGTATAGAGAATGATCCAAATGATAATTCCCTACAGATTTGAAATAATAAAGGTTAAACAAATTCAATAATCATCAATCCATGATGTGTAAGACTTTATTGACCAAAAAATGAAGAAAGAAAGTCATAATGGAAAATCAAAATGAAAACCAAATGGGAATAAAATAAAGATACAAACAACTAAATAAACATGATGAAATTAGGGTATAGGTTCATAAGATTGAACAAAGTTTATTAGAATAAAAATAATTAAAGTAAAAAAAAAATTAAAAGAGAAAAAACAAATAATAAAGAAAAAGAAAAAATAAATTCAAGAGAAAAAAGGATGGGGGCGCATAAGTCATATGGGTGGTGTGTGTTAGAAATCAACCATGGGCCACAAAGCCCATTAAACAAATAAGGCAAGGCTCGATTGACAAAGACCAAGACATTAGCCGTTTTTACCAAAACTCAGACAAGGGAATGTTTCCTTTTTAAAAATGAAAAAAACAAGTTTCAAAAATAAAAAAACAGAAGGCTATGAAAGCATTAGCTAGAATAAATTAATGAAATAAGTAATCCAAGGTCAAAGGAGCGGAGCAACATGAAAATCTCAGATGCAAAACGAGTCAAGAAATTACGGCTCCGTTTCCAACCTTTCCTCGTGTTGTATCTTAAATCACTTCCGTCTCTCTCCCTCTCTCTCTCAATGTCTCGCGGCTTGTTCAGGTTTGTGTTATTTGAATCTCACTCACTCTTCTACTTCATCTCCTTCTGTTACTCTGTTTTGGGTTTGATTTTTAGTTGATTTGGGATTCGATTTGGTTTGTGATGTTGTTAAGGTTATGTTGAAGGAAGATGGAGGTTTGGGTGAAATTGGTTGAAAGGAGAAGGTTGAGTTTGAAGAAGGATTGAAGAAGGTTTTTAGGCCTAGGATGGAGAGGAAAATGGACAACACTTTGTTGGCTTTTTAAAGCTTGGAAAGTGAAGTGAAAGGGGTCCTTATTTATAGGAGAGGATGGTTGAATCATCTGGAATGAATTGATGTAATTCCATTTTGTACGTTCACACTGCTGTTGTCGTTTTCAATCTGTTTGCCGTGTTTTGTGAAATTTTCTTGTTGTTGTGGAATATGCGTATATTTTGTAGCGATGGCTGGAATTTTGTGCGTTGTGTGCTTTAGGTGGTGGGGGCACTTTGTATTGCTGCATGGCGCATTTTGTGGACGTGGCTTGCACGAGTTGTGCGACCTGAATTGTATTGTGAAAGTTTGGAAGGCTGATAGTTATGGCTTGATGCGTGTGTAGTAGTAGTAGCGGTTTTTTTGGCGGTGTGCGTAAGGCTCACTATTTTGGAAGGTCATAAATGTGTATTAGGACTCTTTGCTCTTTGGCTAGCTGAAGTTGTGATGTGTGCAACCTTCACAAGCTTGTGGTAACTTCAGTTGTATTTTGGTTCACATTGTCGCTACGCGAAAAAATAACCGGCGAAGACACAGAGTCACCATCGAACTTTATTTATCCCAATGGGGAAAGGAAAACATCAAGAAAACCTTTGAAGGGAGATAACATGGTCTCGAACCCAAATTCGGGGTTCGGGAGTCGATTATGCAACAAGAAGGTATTAGCACCCCACGCGTCCGTTGTACTCAATGGGATCCACTCTTGTTGTTCTAATCAAAGGGTGTGTATATCTAAAGCTTACTTGCTAAGGAAATGCATGAATGAAAAGGGAAACAAAAGGGGGCTCGCCAGGATCTCATAATCATGTGCCTACATATTCCCTTGTGCAATGGAAAAGTTAGAGCAATGGTAGTTTGGAGGACTACGGTGAAAAAAGGAAGGTTGCTCGCCAAGGATTGGGCCCCTTGTGCCTATGTATTCTCAACAGGAATGAGAAATCAGAGCGTCTGTAGTTCGTGAGACTATGGTTTGTTGGTGTTTTTTATGGATGATGCTAACGTTCACGTTCTAGCAGTTAGGTGTTTGGCGCTTGCTCGTGGAGTCTTAGGCGTTACTTGTGTTGCAGTAGAACGAAAATAACATGCCCTTTCTGAAAAGGTTTAAGAGGCAATTCCAAAGGAAAATGATTTGAATTTGTTGAAGTGTTTTTGGTAGGAGAGGAATCAAATAGACCCCCAAGACTGGGGGTATTTGAATACACTCTCCTTTAATTTTGAAAGGATTGGGGATGTGTATTACACTAAAGTCTATGACAATAAGAGCGAATACTTTGCGCTAATGATCCAAGCATCTCATGTATAAAATATTCTTTCCCATATGATTAAGACTCGTGACGTATCATACGCATCGTACTTATTATGTGATTTTTGTATTTTGATTAAGAAAAGATTTTAAAGGAAAAGGATGCAATGCAAAAAGAAAGAAAATCTAGGGAGCTTGATTCTAAATGTTCTCATACAAAGTGAAACTAAAGTTGAGGTTAAAGGGAATTCTATCCTAATGTGATCATGCAAGGTGGTCTTAAAGTTGAAGATGATGGGTAAATCTAACCTAGTATTGACATGCTTCGATTGAGAACCTAAAATCTATCCTACTTCAATCTTAATAAAAAATTAAGTTGAACTAGGGGATCCTAAGGGAACATGTGAACACACAAGCAAGCAAATAAATATCAAAGCATATGACCATAATCATCAAGCACAAGGCATATAAAGATTAATTCACAAGTATCATCAAGGAAACAATCATAAGCATATCCCAAGGACTAAACAAGATTAAATATCAAGAATTAGTCAATATCAAAGATTACTCACAATTTGAATATCAAGTGTTAAACACCAAGTGCATCAAGAGATAATCAAGATCACATCAAGCATTAAAATCAAGAGGCTAAACAAAATTAACAAACCTTTAATTAAAGTTAATCTCAGAAAAAATCATCGAAATTAATCAAAAGAAAATTCCAACAATCATGGAGAAATTAATCAAAATCAACATGAAACAATTACCAAAACACTCATGAAAAAATCTTAAATAACAATTAACAAAAATTTTAAATAACAATTAAAAATTAAATAATAATTAACTAAAAATCTTAAGGAAAAGAATAACAAAAATAAGGAGGGGTGACATAGTGATTTAGGGGTGAAAAAGCATTCCCATGAGGGCCAGGCGCATGGGCCCTTCCTCCTAAGCCCAAGAACTTATTGTGTAACCAAGGGAGGGGTGCATAAACGATTTGGAGTGCTAAAAAAAGACATATGGTCTTAAAAGCCCAACGTTCAACTTAAAAAAAAAAACAATTCACACCTGAACAATGTATTTTCCTTTCCATTTGCTTTGTTTCATGATCTCGCGTCCGTCTTTCACTCTCTTGTTCGCTCGCCTCAGTTCTCTCCTCTCTTGTTCGCTTGAAATTGCCCTCTCCGCTCTCTCAAATTCTCTCTCTCACACACAGTGGTGCAGTTGGTACTCGCAGTGGTTGTGCGGCGAGTGTTGAATTTGGTTTGCAGTTGTTTTGTTGTTGTCTACTGTAGTCGAGGTTGTTCACAATTTGTGCGAAGAGGTTGGGTTGTTGTTTAATGGATGCAGATCCATTGTTTGGTGTTAGTCTATTAGGGTGGCTTTGTGAGTAGAGGTGAGTGGAAGTTGCTGACGAGTTTATGAAGGTTTGTTTGAAGAGAGAGTGGAGGTATCTTTGGAAGTTGTGATGATTGTGGAAGTTATTGTTGTCACGGTTGTCGTTAGCTGCAATGTAGTTTCTTTAGAGCTAGACACAATAACCTTCTTTCGGTTTTATCAGTAGAGGAAGATCATGAATTGGTGAATTGTTATGGTTTGGGAGATCCGCAGGTTACCGTGCGTGAATAGAAAGGGTATAGGCACATTTTTGTTAAAGTAAAGAAGATTGGTGGTTTTTTGTGAGATGTTGTGGATGGATTTATGGAGGAACAAAAGTTTCATGAAGGTGATGAAGTATGTTTTGTGAGAGTAGCAGGTTTTGTTGTTGAGAGGGAATGAGTGAGTATGCATGAAAGGAAAAAATGAGAGAGAGTATTGTGGTTTTTTGTGTGTGTGTAGGAAACATGTTATGAGAATGGAAGAGTGGCGATGCCTTGTTTTGTTAATGAAGAACTTGGTTGAGTGAAGGAAAAAAGGAGTGGAGAGTTGCTTGAAAATTTTGAGGGATTGTGGTTCAAATAAGATGCAAGGCAAAACGATATTCTCCTCCGTTCTTTTTTCTCAAATCCACCTACCTCTTTTGACCAAAAAAGAAAATTTGAAAAAAAGAAACCATCGCTCCCTCTCAGCGCCACGTATCAGTTTGTTATTAATTTTGGCGGTCTCATCCCTCTCATGCAATGTATATTTAAATACTAGGGTTTCCAAAATAAAGTCATGAAAAAAAAGAGCTTTCTAAAACTTAATAGTTAAGTCTACCAAAAAGGATAAAAAACAAATACTTATATATTAAAAAAAAAAAGAAAATGATAAATGAATTAAAAATAAAATATTTAAAATAAATCTAAAATAAAATATGATTAATCCTAATTAAATTAAACAAGTATTAATTAAGATGAAACCAGTTAAAAATGAATAAAGAGTCTGGTATCGAAGTGCTCGAAAAAATAAAACGAATGCACCAAAATGATCAGTGCGAAATAAACGACTCAGAAAAATACAACGTTCGATCAAATTTTGAAATAAATCTGGACTGGTAAAAATGCTCAGACTGATCAAAACGTGGTCGAAAAGTCATCAAAAATTAAAACGAGCATGTCAGGTTAAACTTCGCGAAATGTAGATTAAAATAAATGACGTCTGCAAGCTCAATTTTGTAAATTTTTATCCACTGAATTTACACACAATTGACTTTCAGTTTGACTGATTTGTCTGTAAATCTGACAGTTTTACTCTGGCTGATAATTTGGGAATTATGCATGATGAAAGACATGTTATATTATACAGATGATGCAAAGTGAAAATTAAGTCAGATGAATGCAAACTTTAAAAATTCCTGGTCAAAATTTGGGGTATAACATACATCTTACTCAAGGCTTAGGTGTTATTGAAAAGGGCTTGGGAAAGTTGGAGGTGTTATGCGTGTTGTGTAGCATGGCTAGTCTTGGTACATGATGTTTGGAAAGGTGAATTGCTTTGGAGAATTGTGTAATGTGCAAGTTGGCTTGATATGTTGAAGGCTTGGCTGGGAATTTTGGCAAGAGGCTTGGAGACTTGATTTTGGACTTTTCATTTTTTTGGTAATTTTGGGTTATAGGCTTGTCAAAAAATGGAATTTGAATTTTTGTAGTATATATATTTGTGAATGGAATGATCTTTGATACTTTTGTGTAAGTGGACTTTGGAAATAAAAAACAATGGGATTTAAAAACTTTGTAATTGGACCTTAAATTGTAATGCTTGAAACTTGATTTTTGCACCCTTGAGTTTATCTTGCAATGCCTTGAATTCTTCGATTTATGATTTAAAAACAATGATGATTAAAATTCGAATTTCCATATTAACTCCATATTCACATTTGAAACTATTCTCGAATTTTCTCTTGAAATGAATAACACCCTGAATCGGTCCTTGAGAAATAAAAGCTACCATGAATCGATCTTGGACTTTTAAATTTAAAACCTTGAGTTAATTCTTGAGAAATGAGTCAAACATGAATCCATCATAAATCAATCTTGAACTTTTCCACTTGCACTAATAAACCAAATCTTTCACCATGAACCAAATGCCCAGTCAACGATATGCCTTGAAATTGGAAGATAATGACTTGATATGAACTGCATTACAACTGCTCCAAAACCCTAATTGAAAGGAACATATTCCATATGATTCTTCACCATGAAATATCTAAATTCAGCATAGTCTGATAACTTGATCCATACACAGATGACTTGAATTGCCACAAAAACCCTAATTGGAACCTCAAACACAAATCACTTGAATTATGCACATCCTAGCTTTGACAATGAAACAAACTCTTGCTTGACCAAGATTAGGTCAAAACCAATTGAACTTCAATCAATACTGCATACACAACTGATCTGATAGCCTTGCCTGAAACCCAATCCATCTTGCAAAACCCTAAGTCTAGACAATAAGAAAATGAAAATAGAATCAACATATTTTTTGGATTTTTGAATAATTGTTAGTATATGGAAACCCAAATGAAGGTAGTAATGTGCATGTAGGGCAAATTTGGGGCATGACACCAGCAACAATTGGACTTTAAAAAAAAAGAATGCCAGCAAAAACTAGACTTAAAAAATAGAATGCCAACAACAATTGGACTTTATGAACAGAATGCCAACAACAATTGGACTTTATGAACAGAATGCCAGCAACAATTGGACTTAAAAAAATAGAATGCCAGCAACAACTGGACATTAAGAACATAATGCCAGCAACAACTGGACTTTAAGAACAGAATGCTAACAATAACTGGACTTTAAGAACAAAATGTCAGCAACAACTGGACTTTAAGAATAGAATGCCAGCAACAACTGGACTTTAAGAACAGAATGCCAGCAACAACTGGACTTTGAAAACAGAATGCCAGCAACAATTGGACTTTAAAAATAGAATAACAACAACAACTGGAATGCCAACAACAACTGGACTTAAAAAATAGAATGTCGACAACAACTAGACTTTAAGAACAAAATGCCAGCAACAACTATACTTTAAAAACAGAATGTCAGCAACAACTGGACTTTAAGAACAGAATGCTAGCAACAACTGGACTTAAAAAAAGGAATGCCAGCAACAATTAGACTTAAAAAACAGAATGCCGACAACCACTGGAATTTAAAACAGAATGCCAGCAACAACTGAACTTTTAAATAGAATGCCAACAATAATTGGACTTTAAGAACAGAATGCCAGAAACAACTGGACTTTAAGAACAGAATGCCAGCAACAACTGGACTTTAAGAACAGAATGCCAGCAACAACTAGACTTTAAAAACAAAATGCCAGCAAAAACTGGACTTTAAGAATAGAATGCCAGCAACAACTAGACTTAAAAAATAGAATGTCAGCAAAAATTGGACTTAAAAAACAGAATGCAAGTAACAACTGGAATTTAAAACAGAATGCCAACAACAACTGGACTTTTAAAAATAGAATGCCAGCAACAACTGGACTTAAAAAAAATAGAATGTCAGCAACAACTGGACTTTAAATATGAAAGCTCTTGGGGTTTGACTAAATTTTGGTTAAAACTTGATAAAGAATGCTGCAGACAAAGATGTCGAATACAATGTTTCAACATCCAGATTCGACAAATATAACAGCTTTAAAATCTGGTGCAAGAATCAAGGATCGATCACAGCAGTGGATCAAGGGATCAATAAACAGAAGATTTAAAGCCCAAGACAGTAGAAGATTATAAAAAAAGACAAAGACCTAGGACTGAAAAACTGAACCTATTGTAACACTTTTGTAAAGTAGAAAATAGGGTTTAGGATTTTGAGAGTCGTAGGCTTTCATGTAAGTCTCCCTCTGTATCGATTTGATACATTGTGGAAGACATAGGTACCTGTACAGATTCAGAAACCCGTAGGTAATGAATCGTGTATTGTTCTTGGATGAAGCTTTTAAGCAAATCTAAGTTAACTTGTTAGTCAAGAATGCTTGACTGAACTTTGTATTGAAAGGGGTGTCTTTCAAGTAGGATGATACAGTTATTGTGACTATAACTGTTAAATAATTACAGGTTGTGATTTAGGGAGTGAGATGGGTTTCTCTTATCTAGGATGAAGTTCTTAGATAAAGTTTTCATTGGGTAGTGATAGGTAAACCAGAGGTTGTTTACTATAAACTAGCAATTGTTTACATAAAACTATACTACTGATAGTGGATTCTTCTTCCTGGCTTGGTATGCCCACAGATGTAGGTGATTTGCACCGAACTGGGTTATCATATTCTGTGTTGTTTATCATTCTGCAATTTACATTTCAGTTTTGATTAACATGTTGTAACAGACGTCGAAACTTCTGTCCTATTGCTGTTGTTGATATTCTGAATATCAGTTTTCTGTTCTGTTCTTGTTTTAAAGTTGTGCAGAGAACAATGTCTTGACATGTGTTAAGACATCTGCTATCTGCTATGCCAGAATTTCAGTTGGTATCAGAGCAGGTATCCTGTCTGTTTCTGGATGAGATCTTGGGAGATACTTTCTGGCGCTTTAAACAAGGAGGAGTTTTGGAGATCAGATCATTTAGTCAGACATACTCAAGGGTATTAATGGATGGGATGGATGTTCTGGATCGAAGGTAACAACTACAGGTGCTTGTTCATGTTTTCTAAGGAGTTTCTACAATAATTGCAGGAGAAATGGATAGTTCTCTTGTTGGGGTGTCTTATAAGATGTTCCGACATCTTATTAGGGCATGTTGAAGATGTTCCTTGGTGGTTCCACTGCATATGTTTCTGATGGAAGAACTCTGGTATTTATGGGATTCTGGAGTTGTGACTGAAGACAGATGGTGGAAGATCTCAATTGCCAGCTTCTTCTTTTGAAGATATCAACATCTTTTCATTCCAAAGTTGAGAGCGAAGGAATAGAGAGAGTTGTTGGTTGATGTCTGTCATGGTGACTTGGTACTTGGAAGGTTGGTTCCATCTTGTATCCTGAAGTCAGTTTGAAGATAAGGTGAGTTGAGACTGGATTTATCAAGTTCATGCTCTAGAAATTTGGTAAATTATTTTTCAGCTAAGTTGTCAAAGATACTTGAGATTTCTCTCAAGTCCACTCATAAAGGCATCTCAGTTGTACATCTGGAGACTTCTAGTTACTCTTCTGACTAGAGGGTGTTTCTGTGAAACATAAATCTGAAGAAAGTGAAGGTGATTTATTTTCACCATCCAAATCTGCAAGGAAGGAATCTTATTTCTTAATCCTAAGGATGAATCTAATCTGAAAGGAGATTTCAGATCTGTTGAGGTAAATAGGGGTTGTTTAGAGAAAATCTTAGTTACTTGAGTCAAGGGTGGAAGCCTTGATATCTTAACACTTTGTTTATCAAGAAAGATACTTGCATGAAGCGATCTGTTGGAGTTTATCTACAACAGTATGATAGGGTTACTAAACAAGGATTTAAGATCAATTGCTATTTGTGGAATTTACAAGTGTTTAATTGATTATCCTTGTATGTTGGAGTACATGATCACTGATTCAAGTGGTACATCAGGAAGTACAACATCTCTTGCTGCATGGGAACTGATGTTCTATCAAATGTTGAAACATCTTGACAGTGGAGGATGTGCAGAAGGCTGTTGATTCAAGGAGTGTACCTCTGGAGCAAAAAGAGTTGCAGCTGATGATCTTGGTACCATACACGTGCGTGTGGTAGATTTAGTCTTTATGACAAGGCATGTATTCAAACTAGTAAGTTTCGTGGCAGGAAGCTTGACTAGAATATAGTGCTGTTGGAAGTGAAGATGAAGACAATTCTCTGGGTTCAGTTTATTTCTGATTTAGGAGTATTGGAGTACATCAGGTGTGTTCCAGTCTTTAATAGAAGCATTTGATCTTATCTGGATAGTTTCCTGGCAAGAAACTTGTCTAGAATATGGTGCTGGTGATAGCATTGCTTGGATAGATTTATTTCTGATCTAGGTGCGTAAGAGCAGGTGATCTTGCTCATCTTGGAGGTGAAGGATAAGTGGCATCCTGAAGATGTCTCTACTTAAGAAAGGTTGGATTCCTTTGGTAAAGATCTGGTGTGACAAATCTCTTCTGAAGAATCAAGCTTTGGCGGGTTTGGGATGTCTGAAGATGAGGTGAGTGTTGTTGTACAACAAAGCAGGATGAAGGTTGTCTACTCTAACTTGATATCATTGATCAAGTGTATGAGAACATGGAACTCTTGTTCTGTTATATGGAGGAGGTTCTTCTAAGTGGCTGAAGGAAGGGCTGAATTCTTCAGCTGGATGTCTTATCAGATGTCATGACATCAAGAAGAAACTTCAGGGTCTTAGTTGATATTGTGGCACATCTTCGTAAGATAAGCTGATCTTCTCAGAAATAAATGGAATTGACGCTTCAAAAAGGTATATCTCATGCAGTTTATGGGAGTTGCGAGAAGGAGTATATGTTACATGTCTAAGGCTTGGTGTATCTAAGATGGCTTGCTATAAAGTAAGTGGATTATGTAACTTGAAGATTAGGTTTCATTGGTGGATCAGAAGATTTTCTGAAACTCTGAAGAAAATCTAAGATTAACCAAATAGTGGCATTTGGTTGATCTTTATCGTGCATTCAAGCAGAGTGCTTGGAACTAATTACTCTTGGGCAGAAGGGTAGTTGGTTGAAAAATCAAAGGAGGTTCTTGATCTGTTCATATCTTGGAGCTTGTGGTAGAAGCCCTAAGTTGCTTATGGAAGATTGCCTTCTTTTGGGAGTTAAATGGGAGTTTATTTCTCTCTTTGGTTATATAGAGTTCTTATTGATCAAGCTGGTGGCGCAGTGTTGTCTGAAGATCTTCAGGTGGATTACTATGCTGATAGTAAGTCCAGTAGTAATTGTATCTAGAACTATAGTGTATGGTGTCTGTGATATGATCAGGATGTCCTAACTGATGTTAGAACATCATCATGGTTTCTGAACTTGGAGTTCAGATTGTGGAAGCTGATATTCACCAGTTGAATAAGAAGTATTCTATCTTATCATATGGGAGAATGATAAATTAAAGACTGTCTTGGATCATGCGGTGTTTATCTGGAAGACTGACTCTTGCTGAGGTATGAATACTTGTGGAGAGGTGGTTTCTTCTGCTATAAGTCATGCTAGAGAAAAGTGGACCAGTATGGTGCTTGTGGGGCAAATAAGCTGAGGATTTCTGGAGCATGTGTTTGATGTTTTCAAGTGTGAAGAACATCTGGGTGAGCTAGCAAACTAAGGGGCTCTGTATATCTCTTTGAGGAATGTGAAGCATTCCAGATTCAATTGGATTGTATCTCAAGAAACAAGGATATCTAGGGCTGTAAAATTCAAGGTGAATTTGTACAGGGTATGGATAGTTTCTGGATGAGAGGGATCAATGGTGATTTTGGTCTCAATCCAAGAGTTTGTTAGTTGTGGTACAAGGATGCGTTCCTGGTACTCTCACAATGTGATCATGAATTTTTCATGGGATATCATGTGGTGATTTTGGGGTGTTTCTTGCTGAAGAAGCATCTTTTGAGAAAGATAGGGGGAGAACTTCTGTCTGTTGAATGTACTAGTGTGATACTTGGATTACTTGAGGATCAGGCATTAGGTGAATGCGTTCAGCAGGTGTGTTGAACAGAGGGTGCGCTCTTGAAGACATGAAGATGCATCTTATGTTTTCCATTCATTTAGGGTGTTCTTCTTGCAAAGGAGCACTGGGTATCTACGACAGGGGGATTAGACTTCTGTTTTGGATATGTGGCTGTAGTGGTGCAGATTGCCTATTAAGACTGTTTACAATTTCAAGCAGTTTGTGATAGATTGCCTCATGTGAGGATGATATGTCAGATGAGATGTTCTGACATTGCGCTACTGGTATAAGTTCTAAGGGGACTTATCAGGTTATTCTAATTCTGTCATTGGGTGTCAATGGATTGAATCAGGAGCAATACAAGTATCTTGAGAGTCTTTGCTGCTAATTGGAAGATGTTTGAAGAAATGTCTTAACATCTTGGTCAGTTACTCTTGGTCTTCTGGTTGAAAGGGAATATGAATATTCATCAGATGTTACAAGAGGGACTAAACAAAGTCTAACAAGATGTCAGAACATTGGTTAGGATGTATGGCTGTATCATTATTAATTGCTTTGGACGGTGGAGAAAATGTGTCTTAGGGAACGCGTGTTAAACATGTGTATCGGTAAATGCTCATTCCTTGGATGATCCTTGTTAAAAAGAAGAAATAGTCAAATACGATTTAGCCGATGCACTTTTGTCTTTGAAGATACACCCTTCCATTTATTGCTCACATTGAATGGGCATGTGTTACTTCCAATGGTTCGTTACATCCTAAGAAAAACACTCTTGTATATAAAGGGTATTCTCGCTCTCATCTTGTCTCAGGTTGTCTTTTGTGTTGTGCTGGGTTCTTATGGGGTTTATCCATCTTTGGGTTTGCTCAGGCTGGGTATGGGTTTGTCTTGGACATATTTGTCAATTTTTGGCTAAAAAGGGGGAGAACAGTACAAGGGTTGAGTCAGTCCTTGCAGTTGGTTTGCAAGGATGTTGGACAGAATTTTCTGACATTCTGTCTGAGTCTCAGGTATCTTCCCATATGTTCTGTGTCCATCCTCTGTGTTCTATGATCTAAGTTATGAACACAGCCGTGCCCTGTGTTGTGAGTTACCCAGGTTGGTGTTTGGGTGCTTCAGTTGCAAAATTCTTCCTCCCAGGTGAGGAAGTATAGATTCATGGGAAAAGGGGGAATGCATGTCATCCTCTTCCTCATGTACACCAACATGATTGGAGTCACATCAGTATTCCAATCATAACCTGCCACTCAGGGTGAAGAGACGTCAGGAGCACCCTGGGTTTATTGTCTAAGACGAGTTTTAGCCAAAATTTGCCAAAAGGGGGAGATTGAATGCTCCTCTGGTTTAACAAAATTTTGGTTAAAACTTGATAAAGAATGTTGCAGACAAAGATGCCAAATACAATATTTCAATATCCAGATTCGAAAAATATAGCAACTTTTAAATCTGGTGCAAAAATCAAGGAACGATCACAGCAGTGGATCAATGGATCAATAAACAGAAGATTTAAAGCCTAAGATAGCAGAAGAGTATAAAAGAAGACCAAGACCTAGGACTAAAAAACTGAACCTATTATAACACTTTTGTAATGTAGAAAATAGGGTTTAGGGTTTTGAGAGTCGTAGGCTTTCATGTAAGTCTCCCTCTGTATCGATTTGATACATTGTGGAAGACATAGGTACTTGTACAGATTCAGAAACCCGTAGGTAATGAATCATGTATTGTTCTTGGATGAAGCTTTTAAGAAAATCCAAGTTAACTTGGTAGTTAAGAATGCTTGACTGAACTTTGTATTGAAAGGGGTGCCTTTCAAGTAGGATGATACAGTTATTGTGACTATATCTGTTAGATAATTACAGGTTATGATTTAGGGAGTGAGATGGGTTTCTCTTATCTAGGATGGAGTTCTTAGATAAAGTTTTCATTGGGTAGTGATAGGTAAACCATAGGTTGTTTATTGTAAACCAGCGGTTGTTTACATAAAACTATACTACTGATAGTGGATTCTTTTTCCTGGCTTGGTATGCCCCCAGATGTAGGTGATTTCCACCAAACTGGGTTATCATATTCTGTGTTGTTTATCATTCTACAATTTATAGTTCAGTTTTGATTAACATGTTGTAACAGATGTCGAAACTTCTGTCATGTTGTTGTTGCTGATATTCTGAATATTAGTTTGTTGTTCTGTTCTTGTTTTAAAGTTATGCAGAGAACAATGTCTTGACATGTGTTAGGACATCTGCTATCTGCTATGCCAGAATTTCAAAATAGAAAGCCAGCAACAAACTTGACTTTTGAAGAAAAGAATGGCAACAACAATTGGACTTTAAATGATGCTGGCGACAGCCAAACTTCAAGTACCAATTATGATTGGATTTGCAAACAGAGTGTTAGTTATCACTAGTCTTTTAAAGAATGCCAACAACAATTGGACTTTAAATGATGCTGGCGACAACCAAACTTCAAGTACAAATTATGATTGGATTTGCAAACGGAGTGTTAGTTATGACTGGTCTTTTAAAGAAATCCAACAACAATTGAACTTGGGAGAATGAACTTCTAGATAAGAACTTGACTTAAGGGATGGATTACCAAACGAGAACTGGTGTTTTGTCTTTTCTTTTTCAGACGGGAACTAATTTTCGAATAGTCTACCAGATAAGAATTGGTTTCTTCTAATTTATTGAGAACTGGCTTTAAAATAGGCTACCAGATGAGAACTAGTTTTGAAAAGAAAACTGACTACCATACGGGTACTGGAGTTAAACATAGGCTACCAGACGGGAATTGGTTTTAAGAAAAGACTACCAGACGGGAACTGGAGTTAAACATATGCTACTAGACGAGAACAGATTTTTGAAGGGACTACCAGACGAAAACTGGTGTTTGAAAACGGGCTGTCAGACGGGAACTGACTTTCAAATGATTTACCAGACGAGAACTAGTTTTTAAAGTTTGATTCTTTCATGATATGGGCATATGCTCGATGGATGAGATGATATGCATGGCTTAGCTCTAGAGAGAAGCGACGTGATTAATGCATGAGAATGATTTATGCAATGACTCGAAGGTTTCCAAAAGATGCCCCTGTGGTGGGTAATGAATGGAAGGGTCTTTTCCAACAAAGTTCCTTTTGTCAAAAGGCATGAATGAGGTAATTAGCATGATTCCCCGACACTCGTCTTAAACTCAACAGTTGCTGACGTATAGCTTACTTAAACATATTGAAGGCGTGGGCCAGACTTGCCCCTCTGTGGCTTAACTTGACCAAGTCAACGGGTCTTTGAAGATGTTACTTTGAAAGGAGTTGGGAAGCAACTTGCTCTGACCTTGAGGTAGCTTGCCCCAATTGTTTGAATTGTGTAGTGTCCTTAACCAACCGACTCTTGGAGTGGTATACTTCTGATTAACTATCCTTTTGGAGGGCTGGACTCATTAAGCTCTTTGTGGTGGCTCAACCTAGTCTAAATCTTGAAGATTTGCTCTTGACTAAACGACTCTTGGGGAGATTAGCTTGGATTGGATGATACTCAAAATGATATGCCCCTGACTGGACTTCTTTCACCTGATCAAGTTCCTCAATTGATTACACATTGTTGGGATTCTTTTGATGCTAAATGCTAACTTGCAGTTAAAATACTTCGTTTAAAAATGGTAATCTTAATGCATTACAAATGCAAATTTTGAAATCAATCATTATTGAAATGATGGTGATATACAGTGAACGGGTCAATGATCAAAACATAATGCTGATTTAGCCATTCACAGTGTGCAAGGTGGTGTAATTAACACAAATGATTAACAAAGATTGTTAGGAGTCAGGTTAACGCAACCTTGTTGTAGTATGCTTTCAAAATAAACCATGCCTTAATTAGGTCTTTTAAGGGTTATAACGTGGCCTAGTTCATGGTTTTTTTAAACAAAAGGATATATGGCTCAAAAGTAATTTAAACCCACCCTTTCTTATTGAAGAACTCCAATCCTACGTTCAGTTAATGGACACACACATTCAACTTCCAAGAGGGTTCAATGGTGTGATGGTAAGGACGAGGATTCAAGATTTTCTTAAAATGGCAGTTACCTTATTATGTTTTTTGTCGAGGATTTTTATGACCTCTTTTTTTTTATCTCTAATTTTGCATGGACTACTTTTTTTTGAAGCTTTTGGTCCATTGGGATGCCCTAATTTTTGCCTAAGTTGTTTTTGTGGTATTTGACTTAGCAGGCTTTTTCATTTTTTTTTATTTTGCTAAAAGGTTACGACTGCCATTTTATTGGTTATTGAGGAACAACCACTACAAACTTTTGGCTCTTCACGACTTCGACACTTTGTGGTGTGTGTGAAGGATAACATATGGTTAATCTCCTTAGGTGGGATGTTTTCTCTAGAAATTTGAATGCAAAATCAGATTAACTGAACAAACTACCCTGCCCCTGGTTAAGATTAAGGCTTATTTAAATCCGAAAGAAACACTAACTTCTAGGCTCAAAGTTGTTGACTAGGGACTAACTCCTTATTTCTTCAGTGTTAGGAGATTTGAAACAATTTCTTACATCATTGACAATGTTTTAACTAAAAGAATACTAACAACAATTATGAGTATCTGGTTTTCATCATCCTCCTTCAAATCTTTATTAGAACAACGGTTTGATAAAGACAAGTGAATTGGAATTTTTTGTTTTGTTTTGCATGAATGAAGGAAAAATAGCAAGAGTGAATACGAATGGATTGATTCAGAAAATGCATGATCACTTCATTAATATTACCATTAAAGAGAATAGTGTTTAAAAACAAGTAGCATTTAATAGACAAAGAAAATACAAATGCAAAAAATGCCCCATGACTACCAACATTGAGGATGACTTCTTGTTTGATCCACTGTCTTCAGGAGATGCCCCTTGAAGTCTTCTCACTTATCAAGGTGAGTTGTTATTCACCACCAGGCTTCCTTCTGGAAAGGATATGTACTTCTTATCAATCAACTATTGCACTTTTGCTTGGAAAGCTTTACAGACTTCAATTGAGTGTCATATCGATCCACCATGATATCCACATTGCACATAGGATCGTACCCAGGCGGGTATGGTTCTGGAACGGGCTTCAGATATTTGGGAACCACCAACGAGCTTTGAATCAGAGGTTGCAGGAGTTGGATTTACGACATAGGAATTGGATCAAAAGGAGCATTCCTTCTTCCCAAGTTGTTACGAGGCATATGTTGGTTCTGACGATGATTATAATATCTTCGGCCTTGTGCTTACTGATTTGAATGAGGAGCAATCCAAGGATATTGGTATGACGCTCTAGGCGCTGTTGGTTGATCATGAGGGTAGTGTGACGCTGGAAATGATGACCGCTGAGAAGATGGAGGACCACAAGGTCTAGTTGGTACACTATAAGAATACTCGACATCTGTCGTGACTGCATTGATTACATCCTCTTCTTCCTCTTAGGAGTTGATGAGGGATTCATTATCACTAGCATGGCTACTTGAGATGTATTGGATTTTTCCATTCTTGAGGCCATTCTCGATGCGTTCTCCAACTTTCACCAAGTTAGAGAAGTCAGATGATGTAATACCTATCATCCTTTCAAAGTATGGGCTCTGCAAGGTATCCATGAACATGTCAACTAACTCTCTATCTAAGAGTAGTGGTTGCACTTGGGCTACCAATTCTCTCCACTACTGTGCATATCCTCTGAAGGATTCATTGTCTTTCTGAGACATACTTAAAAACAATCTTCTATCTAGAGGCAAATCCCAATTGTAGTTATACTACTTTAAAAAGGTGTTGGCTAAGTCTTCCCATGATCGAATATGACTCTTCTCCAGCTTCATGTACCAACTCAAGGATGCCCCACTCAAAGTGTCTTGAAAACAATGAATCATCAACTTATTGTAGTGGGTATAGGAGGTCATTTCTCGACAGAACATCACCAAATGATTCCTTGGACAACTGTCCCCTTGGTACTTCTCGAAGTTGGGTACTTTAAACTTTGGAGGTATAACAAGACCTGGAACTAAACACATGTCATCAAGTCTCACTGTGTTAAAGCCTTCCATAACTCTCAATTATTTCTCAAGATCACGACTTATTTCTGCGACTGAGAATGCTCCATTTTTGTCATTAGGTGGGCACCTTAAGAATCTGACACGTTTCTTGTAAGTTGAGGATCTCTTTCATCAATGTGAACAATTGGGCTCTTCTGCACCATGGGAACTTCATCAGGTAAAGGGATATGTACATGTTGAGGTTGAGTATGAACATCCATTTGTTGAGGAAGATATTCAGGGGGATGATCGTACATTGGCTTAGTCACCATAGTAAAGCTTGGTGGGGGACCAACATTCTACGTAACAACATGTTGAAAATTTGACAGAGCTACCACAAGTTCCAACGTCTGGTCTACTTCTCCTTTCAAGGTGTCTATATTCCTTATCCCTGTATGCTCCTGCTTCAAATACTCCGTCGTCCTTTAACAGCTACCACTGGTTCAGAGCAGGTACCAGGAAATCAGCTGGATGGTCATGGACAAAGGCGGAATGAGTTTTTGCTTTGTGGAAATGGTATGCATGCATGCTAATGAGATGCATATGCAATGGAATGGGGATGCAATGAGATGCCATGCATATTTTTTTTTGTTTTTTCTTTTTAGTACATGGGTTCCAAGGTCCGAGGTAACGGATAAATCTGATTTCTATACCATAAAAGGTTCTCACCGGGTATGATTTAGGGTTACAAAAGGGACTCCAGAGTCACACATTCACATGAATGTTTTTCACCCATGGCAGCTACATGCCAGTCGTCCACTCCATCAAATGAATCTATTCTGGGTGAGATCTTTGTACCGATCCTAACGAGAGCTACATCTCGCGGGTCCGCACTACGCAACCATTGTCTTGGGTTCTAGACAAGGTTCTCAGAGTCATGGATTCACACGAATGTTTTTCTCCAACGACAACTATATGTCGGACGTCAACTTCATCGAGAGAATCTACTCTGAGTGAGATCTTCGTACCGACCCCATGAGAGATACATCTCGAAGGCCCACACTACGCGACCATAATTCCTAGTAGGCCAAGGGTTAAAGATTCTACAAAGGTCATTAGAGTCATGGATCCTTATGTAAACATCGAGGCTAACGACAACTACATGTCGGGTGTCAATATTCTCAAAGGATCTACTATAAGTTAGGTTCTCGTGCCGAACCTAACAAGATCTAAATCTCGCGGACCCACACAACTCAACCTCGTCCTATCTTATATTTTTACTCAAGATTCGGGTAGAAAGTCTTTCCCTCGAGGTTTTGGAATCAGAAATCCAAGTACCAAAGATCCAATCACAGTATAAGAGTATAACAATATAACAATAAAAACATAAGATAAAAGAAAAGCTAAACAAATAAACAAACACAAACACACACAAAAACCTAACTAGGCTTGACTCACTTAGGGATGGGAGAGTCCCCAACAGAGTCTCCATCTGTCGTACCTAAAAAAATGAGAACAACCTGGCGAAGCGCAATCGCACACTCACGGGATGGACTTAACAAAGTCGCCACCAATCTTTATTTATTCTCATAGAGGGAAAGAGAAAATATTGAATAAAACCCCTAAAAATAAAGACAAGGATATGGTTATCGCAACCAATATCTGAGTGCGGGAGTCAGTTACACAAGGGAAGGTCTTAGCACCCCTCACGTCTATTGTACCCAACGGAAACCGTTAGGTTAGTTGTGTGTGTTAGTGTTAGCTTAGAAATGTTAGGCTTCTCATGTTATTAAAACGGAAAAGAAAAGAGAAAAGGACCTAAAAAGGTTTTTATCACTTAGGGGTCTGACAAGATTTCGCAATCCTGCTCCTACGTATCTCAAATGAGAAATCAAGGCACACGTAGTTCTGGGTAAAAAAGTTTGTTTGTTGGTCGATTTTAGCGAAAGCTATCTTGTATTAATCGATCGAAAACATTGTTTTACCCAAAACAGGTGAGGAGCAGGCGTTTGCATCACATTGAATGGATTTACGAATCAATATTCATGGGAAAACATCACTTATCTCAACTCAACGATTGTGGATGAAGCATTGCTTGACGTCATCTTAAGACAACATGTCTTTCGTTTTTGAAAAGGTTTTAGGTTGTGCCAAAAGGTAAAAAGGATTAAATTGGTTTGATGCGTTTTAGGGTTAATGAGAGAGTTCGGACGAGCGAGAACTACATCTCGCGTCCTTACTATCGGGAGATCGTTGACTACACCCCGCTCCTTTTTCATCTTTATTATTGAAAAAATGTTTGAGTATTTTTATATATTTCAAGGTTTTGATTGGAAAAAACGACTTGATGTTGTATAAAGCTTTTATTCAAGATTATGAAAAGTGTTTGAAGTGATTGGAAGGAAAAGGTTGATGGCGATGCATGAAGCGATCGACTTACAAGTTGAGTTTGGCTTAATGATTAAAAAAAAAGGGCTTGGTAATGGAATGAAGTTGAAATAGTGATAAATTGGTGTTGACCAATGTTTTTGAAAATGAAACTTGGTGTTGACCAAGTACTTTGGTTACTTTTGAAAGGTTGATTTTATATTTCTTTAATTTTATTTTTATCTAACTATTTAATTTCTACCTAGATTAGAACAACACAAACAAAACAAAAAAATAAAACAATTAAAAACAAAGGGTGGGGGATACATTTGACAGTTGGAGAATATAATAAAACGATTAAAGTACAAGTTATCAAACAATTAAATGCAAGCACACAAAAATAAAAGAGCTCATTGTAAGAAAGCGCAAAAGTAAGCCACAGAAATGAAAATAAACCAAAATTTAAAATGCTGAATTTAGCTCTAAATTAACTTAAAGTAGATTCATGTAGGAATCACTCTATAAGAAGTCGAGAAAAATGATATGAGCCTAAACTAACATGCGGCGAAATTGAAGTTATGCGAAATATCAAGTGTGATTATTTACATATAAGGGTATGCACATGAATAGAGATTAACTAAATAAGTGATTAAGCATAATGAAATCAAATAATCAAATAACCTACTTATACAAAAAGCAAATAATTAATATCTAATTGACTAATAAATTAAATAAATAATTGATCAAATTAAATATTAAACAAAAATAAAATAATAAACCAAAAGAACAAAATAATAATAATAATAATAATAATAATAATAATAATAATAATAATAATAATAATAAAATAATAAACATGAGATAGATACAAATATTAAGCTAGTAAGGACATTCAAAGAAGCCCAAGCCCAATTCAAACCTAATCAAAATAATAAGATATAAAAGTAGTAACTAAATAAAAAAACAAAAGTAAATATATATAACTAAAAACAGGACGATCTATATAAATTTTGTAAAAAAAAGTTATATATATATATATATATATATATATATATATATATATATATATATATATGATCGTACCTGGATCAGACAGTTAAGCAGTGGCCAGCAACTTCGTATGGACTTCAGCTCCGGTGATGATGATACGGCGGGGGGGGGGGGGGGGGTGTACTTGTAAGGTACTCGGACGCTCAAGTAAGAAAAAGGGAGTAAGCAAGTACAGAAAAGCAGGTGTGAGAGTTAGAATGTAATGTAACCTGACCCTCTCAAGTGAGAGGGTATTTATAGAGAACCCCCAGCGCGGGGCCAACAGTTACTTGCACTAGGCTGGATTGCAAGGCCCAATCCAAGTAACTGTCAGGGCTTATGTGGCGTAGTGAAGACCAGCACGTGGTCTTCGCCCTGGTATAACGGTCCCTAAATCTCCGGAAGTAGGGCAAACCGATTCCTTCGGGAGTGGGAAGTTACAAGAGAACGTGTCCTCGCGGGGAGGAGCACATGGGCATTGGGGAGAGGTGTGCCCTGCGGGCTATATACCTCTGCTCGACGGTCGCTACCTCGCGTGCCCGACGTCAACGAGAATTGGTACGTGTCCAACACGGAGGTGATGTAGGGCCTCGTTGGGCCTTCGCTGGTCATTAGGTTTGGGCCTGCCCGACAGTAGGGCAGGCGCTGGACCAGTCCAGAACAGGAGTCCCCCAAGTCGTTGCTCTGAGGTGTCAGAGTAATGACTTAAGGGCTAGTGCTATGTCGAGGACGTATCCCATTGGGGAAGGGATTTAAACGAGGAACAGTTGGTCAACCGGGCAGGACCAAATTGACTTGCACGTGTCAGACTGACCGCGGCTGGGCGACATCACGGGGATACGAGAAGCCTGAAGCGAGGAGAATGGAAGGACGCGTGTTAGGGAATGAAAAGACGCGCGTGGGGAAACGCGCGCCACGTCACACCCCATCATTACCTAGGGCGGCTACGCTAGGGTAGCATAATCGATTGCCTAGGAAATCCTCGAGTCTCGTGAGGCCCTTATAAATAGGGGTGAGCCCACATCATTTGCACGTTTTCACTCTCTCTGCTCAGACTCTATTCCTTCTTCTCTCACTGCCACCGTCGCCGCCGCAAGTCACCGCAACCGTCGTACCGGAACCCTATCGGAACTATACATCAAGTAAGTTTCTCGATCTTTCTCCTTTCTTTTGCATTTTATGTGGTGGTTCCATGGTGAACTGATGAAGTTCCCATGGAAATCGCGAAATTTCCGGCGAAAACGGCGAAATTTCTTAGTTTTCTTGTTAAATCTCGTGGGGAGAAGGGATAGATATCCCGGGGACAAGAAGAACGTCCCGAGGAAGTGAGATGAAACTCTCGGGGGGTCCTCACTAACGTTCCTAACCGCGGGATGAATCCTCGGGGAGTAGTACCGGGGTCGTTCGCGGTATAACCGATGACGTCGTGTGATCGCGGCAGTCGCGTGGTCCCTGACGCCTTCTTCGCCCTTTCACTTGATCAGCGGTGGAGGGGTGAATTTGATCTGGATCATCGAATTCACCATTTCCTTCTGCTTTTCAGGTAAATGGATGCCCTGTCAGTGGCCGTGGGATCTTTAAACCCCGACGACTAACCCGACTCACCGATGGCAGAGATAACCGGTGTCGAGGAGCGTCCCTTCGCGGAGTGGGTTAGCCACGAGCCGCTAAACATGATCTCCCAGTTCGTCGACGGGGATGAAGATGATATTTTTTGTACAATCGAGCACTGGCTGGTGGGCTCCTCGAAGATGTGGAAGGTGTTCCGGCCTCAGGCACACCACCGCATATATTCGACCTATCGAGGGATGAGGTTCCCCCTTTATGAGTTCATGTTCGACCAGGCGGGGTGGCGCTTGCCCTTTACAGACTTTCAACAGTCAGTGTTCTCTTGGCTGCGCTTGGCGCCCTCGCAGCTGCACCCCAATTCGCTCGCCTTCCTCCGAGCCTTCGAGCTTGTGTGTAAGTATCTCCAGATCGGGGCAACTGTGCCCCTCTTCTTTCGCATCATTCATCTTCAAAGGCAAGCGACCGACGGTAAACATGGTTGGGTGTCTTTCAAGCAGGTGAACAACCTGTTTAGCACCTACATGGACTCTGTCTGTGACTTCAAGTATCGGTACTATATTGTAAGGCCGATCTCCTTCGAAGCCGTGAATTCGGTGTACTGTCGGGTCCGACGAGAAGTAGATGGGAGGCAGGAAGAGGTCCTCGAGCCGAGGTTCCCCTTGTTCTGGACCGAAGAGCATTTCAGGAGAGGGACGGACAGCTACATCGTCAGCCCTAGTCGACTGTGCGAGGGGGACCTCCTGGCATACGAAGCAATAGTCGAGTTTGTCAACGGGTTCAGCAAAGCCAAGCTCGTGACGCCGGACGGGGAGTTCATCCGGGGTGATGATGGGAAGGTCTTGACGAAGCGCCAGTTGATCAACACGAGGGCTCTCCTCGAAACGTTTTCTGACGAGGACGCCCTCGAGTTGCTAGGTGGTAGCGACTTCCTCGACTTACTTTTCCCTTGTATTTTAGGTTTTGATTCGCTGACGCATTTTTTTTCTTTTTGCAGGCAAGATGTCGGATGCTGAGGAGCGCATCAAGAAGCTGAAGGCTGCTCGTATTTCGAAGAAAGGGGGTAAAGGCCGTGTCGAGCAACTCCGGGCGCAGGGCCCCAGTCCCGCTCCGGAAACCGAGGGCTCTTCTGGCTCTCCCCAGGACAACGACTCCCCTAGCACTCAGAACTCCCCGAAGAGGCAACGGCTTGCTGATTAGGTGGACATCGACCTCACCGAGAACGAAAGCCCTTCCGCTGTGAAATTTGTGCTCCCGCCTTGCTACTCGAGGTCGAACTTCTTTACGGGGAACAATTCCCTGTGTGTTGGTGGACTTGAAGTTCAGACCATCTTAGGCGTCGACAGGGTCTCTCGGAGAAGGGCGCTGGTGGAGGACGTGTCCGTGGTGATGCGGGTGTGCGCTGCTGCCTTGGTCCTGAACGACGAGACATGCCCGGCGGACGAGATGAACATGCTGCAAGAGAGTTTCAGATCCATCTCAGCTGAAATGGAGAGGGTGGGCAAGAAGCTGATCGACTGCAAGAACCAGAACAAGACCTAGGTCGAGCTTCAAGAGAAGTTGGAGGAGAGGTTGAAGATCACTGAGGAGGAGAGGACACGTCTCTTGGAGAGGAACGTCAAGCTGGAAGAAGCTGTTCGTCCGGCTGAGGAGAAAACCGAGGAGGACAGGTTGTTGACTTCGCGGGCAGCGCTAATAGCTAAACTTAGGGAAGCCGAGCAGGATAACCTCGTGGCGGCTGACATAGATTTCAGAAACACCGTGCAGCAGCTTCGGGTTGTCAACCCCGACCTCATAACTGAAGGGACTGACCCCGACTACGAGGTGGTCGACGGTCAGATTGTGCAGCCGATTCAAAAGGATGAGGTCGGCGGAGGGGCAACCGACCACGAGCAGCTAGAGGAGGCCCCTGCTGAATAAGTTTTTACTCTATTTCTGTTTGGCCTGCGAGCTATTTAATTCGGATTCCTATGCCCGACCTGCGTGCCAGGGACGTTTTGATACTTGTTTGTAATACATGTACAATGGGCTTCTGCCCGCTTAATACCTTTTTGTTTATCTGCGCATGATGTTTGTATGTTTTCGCTTGTGTGTGATGTTATTTGCTATGCTTTATTTATTTTTGTCTAAGTAATAGAGATTTTGGGGATTTGCTCGACTTCGATAGTCCTCAACTGCATGGAGAGCTGGCCGAGTCGGCGAAGGTGTACTCTGACCTTCAACGAGGCTAAGAGCTCGGTCGAGGTCTTAGCTTCGTGGCGTGAACTTCCCATTGCGAGCTGGGTGTTCTGCCCAATTGGTACAACGACGACGGAGCTCGATCGAGGTGTCCTCGTCGGATCAAAAGTCCTCGCGCACACACAACGCGACCCTTGATCATCGTGTATTGTATAGGGGTGTCTCGCTTGTACCTTAGTGCGTCCCCGTAGCCGCGATGGTAGTGTGTCGCGGACAGTGCTTAACTGTAGTACTGTTTAAGCTTCTCAGTGTTCCATGGTCGAGCAAGTTCTTCCCCGTGCAGATTTTCGAGGAAGTAGGCTCCTGTCCCCGTTTTCGGGCGGACGCGGTACAGGCCCTCCCAGTTCGCGGCGAGTTTGCCTTCTCGAGAATCTTTCTGGTTCCTTCGTAGGACGAGGGTGCCTACCTGAAAATCACGTTTGATGACTTTGTCGTTATAACGTAAAGTTATTTTTTGTTTCAGTGAAGCTTCTTAGAGAGAAGCGCCCGACCGTGTCTCCTCGACGAAATCGAGCTCTTCCCTCAGGGCTTCATTGTTCACGTCTCTATCGAGGAGGGCCTTCGTCCTCCTTGAGGGTTCTCTGATCTCCACGGGGATCACCGCCTCCGTTCTGTAGGTCAGACGAAAGGATGTCTCCCAGGTCGTGGAATGTGGGGTTGTTCGGTAGGCCCAGAGGACGCTGTGTAGCTCCTCGACCCACCGTTGTTTGGCGTCGCCTAATCGCCGTTTCAATCCTCGGAGGATTACTCTGTTCGCCGCTTCGGCTTGCCCGTTCGTTTGAGGGTGCACGACCGACGTGAAGTGCTGCTTCGTGCCCAACTTGGTGACGAAGTCTTGGAAGTTCCTGTCGGTGAACTATGTTCCGTTGTCGGTGACAACATCTTGGGGCACGCCGAATCGGGCGAGGATGTTCCTCTTGTAGAAACGTAGTATGTTGAAGGCCTTGATTTTGGCCAATGCTTCCGCCTCGATCCATTTCGTAAAATAATCTACCCCGACGATGAGGTATTTGTTTTGGTACGATCCCACGACGAAAGGTCCGAGGATATCCATTCCCCACCACGCAAACGGCCACGGGGAGGACAGTGTTTTGAGCTCGTTCGGAGGAGTGAGGTGCAAGTCCCCGTGTCGCTGGCATCTATCGCACTTCTTGACGTGTTCCTTGGCGTCCTATTGCACGGTGGGCCAGTAATACCCTGCCCGAAGTGCCTTGCGGGCTAACGATCGTCCGCCGAGGTGCTGTGTATTGATTCCCTCGTGGATTTCCTGGAGTATACCGGGGACCTTGGTCTCCTCGACGCACCTGAGGAGGGGGATAGAAAACCCGCGGCAATATAGCTTGTCCTCGACTATAGTGTACGAGCACGCTCTTCGCTTGACCATCCCCACTTCCTTGGGATCCTCGGGCAGTTTTCCCATCGTGAGGTACTCGTATACTGGGGTCATCCAGCAATTGCTGTCCCCAATGGCGTTCACGTCTGCCGCCGGAATGGGTTTGTCGATGCTCGGGCGGGAAAGCACTTCCTGTATGACGGATTTGTTTCCGCCTTTCTTCTTTGTGCTCGCCAATTTGGATAAGACATCTGCTCGGGTATTGTGCTCGCGAGGGATGCGAGTCACTTCTGCGGAGGCGAAATTCTTCATCTTTTCCTTTACCAAGGTCAGGTATTCGATGAGGCAGTCGTTTTTGGCTTGATACTCTCCTCGGACTTGAGAGGCTACGAGCTGGGAGTCAGTGAAGATTTTGACCTCCTTGGCGCCGAGGTCCTCGGCCAACCGAAGCCCAGCGAGGAAAGCTTCGTACTCTGCTTAATTGTTCGATGTCGGGAAGGACAGTTCGAGGGAGACCTCGATCAGGATGCCTTCCTCGTTTTCAAGGATAATGCCTGCTCCGCTCCCCTTCGTGCTGGATGCTCCATCGATATAGATTGTCCACTTTTGGGATCCGTTGGTCGAAGGCTCCGGGACGGTCATCTCCGCCACAAAGTCGGCCAATACCTGAGCTTTCAGGGCCTTCCTTCCCTCGTATTGGATGTTGAACTCGGCGAGTTCGAGCTGTCCAAGGAGCTGCCTTATAGGTTGTTCGGTTCCTACGACGACAGTGTGGGCTAGGAAGTAATGGCGCAGCCTCCTGGCCGTGGTGACAAGGGCCAGAGCAACTTTCTCGATCTGCTGATACCTGAGCTCGGGACCTTGGAGGGCTTTGCTCATGAAGTAAATTGGTTTTTGCCCGTCGGGGGTTTCCCGTATGAGGACGGCACTGATCGCTTCACTCGTGATGGCGAGATACAAGAAAAGCGTCTCCCTGTTCACTGGCCGTGAGAGGACCGGGGGCTGCGACAGGACTTGTTTGAGATGGAGTAAAGCCTGCTCGCATTCCTCGCTCCATTCGAACGTGGCTTTTTGTCAAAGAAGCTTGAAAAATGGGAGTGCGTATTGTGCGGATTTAGCGATGAATCGGGAGAGGGCGGTCAGCATCCCGTTCAGTGATTGTGTTGACTTCTTCGAGTTCGAAGTTGGGATCTCGGAGAAAGCCCTACACTTGTTAGGGTTGGCCTCGATTCCTCGCTCTGTGAGGTAGAAGCCGAGGAACTTACCGGCCCGAACGCCGAAAGTGCATTTGTCGGGGTTAAACCTCATGCGGCATCCCCTCGCTGTGTCGAACACCTTCTTGAGGTGTGCGGCATGGTCGACTTCCTCCGCGGATTTGACGATCATGTCATCCATATAGACCTCGAGCATGTCGCCGATCTCTCCCCGGAAGACTTTGTTCATCATCCGTTGGTAGGTCGCGCCAGCGTTCTTCAGGCCGAAGGGCATTACGTTGTAGTAATAATTTCCCGATTCGATCACGAAGGTCGTGTGCTATTTGTCGACCTTATCCATGGGAATTTGGTTGTACCCCGAGTAGGCATCCATGAAGGATAATACTTTGTAACCTGCAGAATTGTCGACCAGCTGGTCGATGTTAGGCAAAGGATATCAGTCTTTCGGGCATGCCCGGTTAAGATTAGTATAGTCAACACACATCCTCCATTTTCCATTATTCTTTTTGACAAGTACAACGTTGGACAGCCAGGTCGTGTACCTGGCCTCCGAAATAAAATTCGCCTCTAGGAGGTCTTTTACAGCTTTTTTAGCAGCCTCCGCCTTTTCGGGAGACTGCCTACGCCTACGTTGAGCTATGGCCCTAGCGGCAGAATCTACTGCGAGCTGATGGCAAGCCACCTCTGGGTTAAGGCCAGGCATCTCGGAGGCACTCCATGCGAACAAATCAGCGTTCTCCCGGAGACATGCCTTCAGCTGCTTCTTCGCCAGGTCGGGGATCCCGGTGCCAATCTTCACGTTACGATCTGGATCATCCCCGAGGGCGACGAGCTCAAAGTCTGCGTCTGGGATGGGGCACGTTGGGTGGAGAGGCTGCCCGTTGTTTTCCGCCTGGAGGTCGAGGTCTGCTGCTCCGCCTTCTTCGTGCTCGTCCAGGAACCTGCTATCGAGGTCGACCGCGTTGACGCGCGGGAGAGGCCTCTGTACGGTGTCCGTGGATGACTTTGCTCCGGTCTTGGGCTTGGTACCGATGGAACTCATGCCTTTGATCGCAGCGTCGAAGCACCTCCTGGCTGCGTCTATGTCCCCGTGCATGGTAACTACACGTCCCCTGGCCGTGTAATACTTCATCTTGAGGTGGACCGTTGATGGCACTGCTGTGAGTTCGGCCAGGGTGGTCCACCCGAGGATGCAGTTGTAGAGGGATGGGCATTCGACCACCAGGAAGCGGGTCTTCACTTGGCGGGCAGGGTCTTCGGCACCCGAATGTGACCATCAATTCAAAGTAGCCCCATGGTTTGGTGGTGGTGCCGTTGAACCCCTGCAGATCTGAACCGACGTACGGGGTCAGATGTCTCTCGTCGAGCTGGAGAGTCCCAAACAGATGAGCATACATGATGTCGACCGAACTTCCTTGGTCGACAAGTATCCTTCAAACGTCAAATTCTCCATCTGTGCCCTGATCAGGAGGGGGATAGTGGCGTTGGGCGCTCCGCCTGGGAGCTCTTCAAGGTAGAAGGTGATAGGGTTTGATTTCCCCTGCACCTTCTCGAGAGTAGTGGTCTTCGCCGATGTTGCGGACTCCAGTTCGTCAAATTTCCGCTTGATCGACCCGACTGACACCTTCTCGTAACCACCCCCGGAGATGACCATAGTCTTGGGGAAACCTTCCCACGTGCTGCGGGCAGTGACTGGGTCTTCGTGGGGGAAGTTTTCCCACATGCTGCGAACTGCTTCATGGCCCTCGATGCCTTCGGGGAAAAAGAAGTCTTCGGGTCGAGTGACGCTGAGGGCGACCTGCTCGACGGTCGCTGCCTCGCGTGCCCGACGTCAACGAGAATTGGTACGTGCCCGACACGAAGGTGATGTAGGGCCTCGTTGGGCCTTCGCTGGTCATTGGGTTTGGGCCTGCCCGACAGTAGGGCAGGCGCTGGCCCAGTCCAGAACAATATATATATATATATATATATATATATATATATATATATATATATATATATATATATGCGTGAATATCAACTTATTCCAAGAGTAAGTTTTTTTAACTTACTTCAAATCATAGCTTTTGAATTGAATCTCATCTAATGATTATTTAGTAGAAAAATTAATTTAACCATTAGATTAGATTCAATTCAAAAGCTATGATTTGGAGTAACTTAAAAAAACTTACTCTTAAAGTTAGTTGATCCTCAATATATATATATATATATATATATAGGGAACGTATCATATGAGAATATCTTTTTTATGCGAGAACATAAGAATGAATATGAAACATTAGATTTTAAAATAAATAGTAGAGATTATGTGTCAGTTTTTTCTCTCTATCCTCCATTATTTAGAAAAACAAAAACCACAAATAATCTCTACCATTTATTTTAAAATCTAATAATTCGGATTTATTCTCGTGTTCTCAAATAAAAATAACATTCTCATATGATACATCTCCTATATATATATATATATATATATATATATATATATATATATATATAGTAGGGGTTTCAAAACAGGCCGCCCGCCCTGCCCCGCCTAAAGCCCACCAAAAAAAAGAGCGGGGCGGGCATGCCCGCCAGGTGAAATGGGCATGAAATTCAAGCCCACCCCGCCACCCGCCTTCTTTTTTTAATAATTTTTTTCCCGTTTTTTAAAATAAATTAAAATGCTTTGGTTTTTTACATTTCAAAGGTTAACCCACCAACTCTCCGTATATGTTACCAAATTAGATTAATATAGCAAATTAACAAATAATGATAAACTAGCAAATTAGATTAATATAGTAAATTATAAATATAGCAGTAACTAACATTAATGTTCACCCTAACCACATAATTCAACACTAATTTCATTACCCTGCTATGAGTATACATGTTACCTTTTCAAAAATGCAGTAGAATAATTGGACTTGTTCCAAAGGTAAACACACCAACTCTCCATACATGTTACCAAATTAAATTAAAACAATTAAAACTAATATAATAATATCATGACAAGCTAAACTAAAACTAATATAATATAAAAATTTAAACTAAAACTAAAGACTTCCATAAATAATAATAGTTTAAAACAAATATTGGGCCATATTTTTTTTTCTTTTCAAATGAGCCATGGACATTTTCTAATCTATGTAGTTATTTTTTATTTTTTTTAACGGGTTGGCGGGCCAACCCCGCCCCATTATGTATTCCGCCCGCGGGGTTTTTTGTTTTGGCGGGGCGGGCGAAATGGGTAGGCGGGCCCAAAATCCATGCTCAACCCGCCATTTTTTGGCAGGTGGCGGGCCGGCCCGGCGGGCCTCGGCCCGTTTTGCCACCCCTAATATATAGGGTCATGCTAATGCACACCTATGTAGGTGTGCATTAGCAACATACACCTTAGTATATTTTTGTGTGGGGCCCACCAATTTTGGGTGGGACCCACATTAGAAAGATGAAGAAAAAAAATAAAAAGAAAATAGATGTAGTGTATTTTTGTGTGGGATCCACCAATTTTGGGTGTATGTTAGCATTTCCCATATATATATATATATATATATATATATATATATATATATATATAAAATGCTAACATACACCCAAAATTGGTGGACCCCACACAAAAATACACTACATCTATTTTTTTTCTTCATCTTTCTAATGTGGGTCCCATCCAAAATTGGTGGGCCCCACACAAAAATACACTAAGGTGTATGCTGCTAATGCACACCTACATGGGTGTGCATTAGCGCACACACACACATATATATATATATATATATATATATATATATATATATATATATATATATATATATATATATAACTCAAAACAAAAAGTATATATAAAATACTCAAAAAAAAGAAAGTAAGTATACACATGTGTGAGGTGATACCTGTTTTTTATATATTGTTGGACTATGATGTGTGATTAATCTAATTAAATAAAATTATATGTTTTTAATTTATGAGCAAAAACAAAGACACCTATGTAATAGAAAAGTCACTCATTTATCTAGTTGAACATTACTATTTGAGACAAAATAATGCTTAGAATAAGAACAACATAATTAATTGGCAGAGAGCAACAGAATGCTATTTTTTTTTTTTTACTTTAGATAAGATTTGAATGTCGCTGATAACATTGCTCCTCCCGTCATTCATGCGGCAAAACCCATACTTCCAAGAGACCAACAATTAGAAATTTTGTTTTTTTTTTTTAATTTCAAATGAAATTTGGGAGAGAGATCTGAAGTTAGATAGAGGACAGCTGATGTGTATATTGGTTGGTGGCTAGCTACCTCAACTTTTAGTTTTGATGATAACAATGTAGTATTTGTGTGGGAACAATTTTGGCACTCTAACAGTTTGTTATTGTGTAGCTTGAACGACCAGTTCTAATTCTAAGTTTATGACGTGCAACGTCATCAATTTCTGAACATTGTGTTATGAAATTCGCTTATGCACTGATTCACTCCTGAGAAGTTTATGGAAAGACGCTATGTTGCTGCTGCAATGTTCCCCCATGAGCAAATACCCAACTTGCCAGCAACAGATCAAACTTGGGGCACCAAGAGCATTAACATCTGCCTTTCGATCATCGCATCATCAAAATTCAGAATGTCAAGAAGTCAAACCCTTTCCACTTACCAAAGCCTTATTTTTATTGGTAATCAAAACAACCAAAGCCCAATCTTTCACTGGTCACTAGAAAAGTTAATAGTCCAATCTTTCATTGGCACCCTCATAAATTAAAAGTACAATCTTTTATTGGCATTTCCAAAACAAAAGTCCAATCTTTATTGCATTTTCATAAACCAAATTCCAATCTTCATTGGAACTTTTATAAATAGAAAAGCCAACTCTTTCATTAGTAACTAAGGAAAACCTAAAATTTGAATCTTTCATTAGAACCAATTGACATTGGTACAACAAAACCTTAGATTTACTTGACCTTTTTGAGGAAAGAAAATTAAGCCCCACAAAATCCAATCATCCATTTGTATTTCTACATGCATTAATCATGACATTTCATGTATCATTTTATGCGTAGCATTTCCACCAAGGTGGAGCATTATGCCATACGAATCATAACATGCACACATAACATAAGCCAGGATCCGAGACCAACCGTGAGAGTCTAAGTCAATCCTCAGCCATACCAGTGGTATTTCTCCAAGTGAGCTTCTACTCTGCATATTTTCTCATTACATATTCCCCATCGAGTCTTTTCCATCAACCTTTTGTTGATGGCATTCCCTAGCGAGTCTTTTCCTTCAACCTTTTGATGATGATGATATTCCCTAACAAGTCTTCTCTATCAACCTTTTGTTGACAGAGATCTTTGCCATTGAGGTCTAACCATCAACCTTTTGTTGATGGAAATCTTTCCCACTGTGATCTAGCCATCAACCTTTTATAGATGACAAACTTTTCTATTATGATCTAACCATCAACCTTTTGTTGATGGCAATCTTTACTATTGTGTTTTACCATCAACCTTTTGTTGATGGCGATCTTCACTATTGTGATCGAATCATCAACCTTTTATTGATAACAATCTTTTCCACTTTGATTTAACCATCAACCTTTTGTTGATGGCGATCTTTATAGTTTGGTCTTACCATCAATCTTTTGTTGATGACAATCTTTGTAGTTTGATTTAACCAACAACCTTTTGCGACTGATGGTGATCTTTGTGGTTTGGTCTTACCATCTTACCATCAACCTTTTGTAGATGGATATCTTTGCAGTTTTATCTTACCATCAATCTTTTATTGACGACGATCATTGGAGTTTGATCTTACCATAAGCCTTTTGTTGATGGCGATCTTTACAGCTTGATCTTACCATCAATCTTTTATTGATGGGCGATCTTTGATATTGTGATCTTACCATCCACCTTTTGTTGATGGCAATATTTGCCATTGTGATCTAACCATCAACCTTTTGTTGATGGCGATCTTTGCTAGTGTGATCTAGCCATCAAACTTTTATTGATGGCTGATCAGAGCCTGAAGTAGGCTAGAGACTGCGTTTGCGATGCTGAGTGTGAAAGATGAGGAGGGGGTGTACCTGCAAGGCACTCCGATGCTAAAGTAAGAATCAGGAGAAGAGAAGTCAAGTACAAAAAATGTGTGTCTTAGGATGATTTAGAATACCTGAGCCTCTCAAATGAGAGGGTTTTTATAGTTCCCCCAGCGTTTGGCCATTGGTCCCTATTTTCGGGGCGAGATATTCGCTCCCCAAAGAATAGGTAACTGTCAGAAACTAGCCGTTGAGACGGGCAGAGGTGCCCAAAACTAGCCGTTGCGACGGGCACAGGCGTAGTCGCGGGCACATTTGTCGTGACTGTTTCTGGATGGTGGAATTGTGCGCGACAGGCAGAAATTGTTGAGGAGGGGCAGCTGACTCTGGAGGTCAACTGACCAGCCTTCCCCAGTAGAAGGGCAGAAAGGTAAATGCTGCCCTAAATTGGCTGGACTTAGGCAATTGGGCCGTTCTGGGAGCAGAAGTGGATATGGACATACCTAGCCATTGGGCCAGTCCAGAGCAATGGCGATCTTTGCTGTTGTGCTTTAACCATAAAGCTTTTGTTGATAAAGATCTTTGTCATTTTGATCTAACCATCAAACTTTTGTTGATGGCGATCTTTGATGTTGTGCTTTAACCATCAACCTCTTTTTAATGGCGATCTTTCCCTTTGTGATCTAACTATTAACCTTTTGTCGATGGCGATTTTTCCCCAGCTTGATCAGTATCAACTCTCGAGTTGATGTTGATGTAGTATTCTATCCTATTTAATTTGTTTTCCTAATCTGACTACATGCCACCTTCTATAGAAAATTTGGGTCTTTTGTATTTAATTGACCTCCACCCTAAAGATATGAAAATAGTGGCTATGCATACTCCCAAGTTTAAGGCAATTACATATGGGCTACTGTCATACCCTAATTTTGTCCCACCTTTATCCTCTTGTTTTGTTGCACTTGTTGCATTATAAGGCATATGTCAATTTGAACTTAGGACAATTTGATCATGGTTACTCATTGTATTGCATTGAGTTACTTTAGTCACTCCTAAGCTATACCATCTTCATTCATATCCCTTTGCATTATCCATAATAATAAGTCATGTTTTGGGGCCTTTGGACATTATTATTTACAGTTACTTTATGCATGTCATCACCAATGGAGCTCTAAATTCACTTTATTTTACTAAGATCTCTTTCTTTCTTTTTAATTTTTTTTGCATTAGATAACACATATTTATGTTTTTTTGTTATTTCCATTTCATGTCATCATCACCTTATCTACATTTCATTTTAGTACCATCTTCCAATTGTCACAATCTCTACCTCATTTATCAATCATATACATTATATTTATCAAAGAAAAAGAAATAATTGATTTGGAATTAAAGTGAAAGTGAAATTCAACATTGAAGCTTAATAGGAAGTTTGAGCTTTCCATTACATTTATGCATACATACACTGCATCACCATTCCTCCTTTACATACACAATAAAATAGCAAAAAAATATGATTTAAATTTGAATACACAAGTTGGATTTGTATTAAGTCACAAATTATATTACATGAATCATTTTTTACATTAATATTACATACACCACATTATATAGCTTTTGTTTTTTGTCCAAACATTAAGTAATAAAAAAACAAATTAAAAATTAAAGAAATAAGAGAATGTCAGGTTTGTTGACACGAGCCTCGTGCTTGCTTAGCAGCGTCACCATCACCACACCATGCTCCTTGTTACAGCCATGTGCATCAACACCCCCATCAACATCTCCCTGCATCATAACATAACATTAATAAAGCAAATGAAAAATTAGAAACAAAAGGAAATTGGATTAAGATGGACACGAGATTCACACAAGCACACCATATGCATAAAAAACATACATAAGCACACAACATTCATACATCCAAAACTAAATGGAATTTGAAAACATAAATAATGTGAAACAAAGTGAAAAATGCGTACACATATCCAACTAAGTATCCATCAATATTCATAACATGGCATCATCAACAATTCATTCTATACCAGCTGCAATTCACATTTTGTTCACTCTTCACACTTCTTGCACTACCCTTTTACGAGGATCACTAACTTTTCCCTCAAAATCACTCTCAATCAAAAAACTTTTCCACCTCAAAATTCACTCAGTTTCATCCTCACCCCCATTTTCTCCTATAAATACCTCTCTGCTCACTCTAAATAGACAGGAAAATATTCCTATCAAAGCCTTGCTAAAATCAAATTCGACCCCCACAAAAGTTCTCAATAAAAGCTCCTAAAGTTCATCATCTGAACTTGAGTCGGCTTGAGCTCAACTTCACGCAAGCTCACTGTAGCTCGCAAAAATAAGAAAGGGACGAAGTAGAAGGGAACCAAACAAACTCACAGAAGGCAGGGAAGAGTGGAGAAGAGATTACATGAGGTATTTGGCTTCGTCTGAGTTTTATGCTCTGAAGAGGTCATCTTCTTCCTTTTCTCATTGTTTGCCATGCTTATCGTTGCTGCTGTATTCATTGTTGCATGTTTAATGGCTGAAATTTGTTGCAATCTGGCTAAATACCATTGACTTTTGGACTTAGGGTTTTAATTGGGGACGAGCCTGATGCGGGCTCATGTTTGCTTGTTTGATTTTTTGTGTGTAGTTAGAATCATAACCAGGGTACTATTTTAGGTAGGGTTTACTTTATTTGTTTTTGGATTTGATGAGCAACAGTGAAAACTGGAAAACAGGAGGATGAACACACATGATGTTCATCCCTGTTCTTGAGGAATAACCATGTTTGATCTTATTTAAAAGGAGAAAGAGTGTTTGGGAGTGTTTATGCGGCGGGGATTAAAAAAAGAGAGAGAGAAGGGTGTTGGACAGAGAGAAAAGGCAGAGAAGTGGGCCAAACATGTGGTCACGCTCCGGCCACTAGATTGGCATACTAGCTTATGTTGAATTGGGGTCCTGTAGGAAGCCCCCACCATAAGTCCCACACGCTTTAATTTCAGGCCTTCTGATCATGAGATGTGTGTATACAAGGGATGAGGTAGATTCAAATTCATTTGTCACACCTCCATTTTAGCCCTAGCCTTGCCTATCATATAATCATGCATATCATTGGTGCTCTTAGGCTTTGGATAAAATGTTTCCTGTGATTTGGGTTTACCTCAATTTAGAGGTGACTCACTTGGCTATCACACTCAAGTTGACAGGGATTGGAGCTCACATCATCTGGAGCATTTCCTTATCAATATTCAACAAGTATCAATGTCATCTTCTTCTAGATTTCTTAAGTGCATAAAATGCTTGGGGTTTCATTATTACTTGTAACTGAAGAACTTTGAACTAGGGTTTTGGGCCTCCTCATTGTCTCAGGTTTCATGGTTATGCTTCAAGTTTCACCATTCTCAGAGATTCCTCAGGGCAATTCTATTAGTTTAAGATCATCTAATGTGGGAGGTCTTTGTTAAGACAGGGTATTTTAAGGGATTGATTTGCAAGTTTGAGTAGCAAGGCATCATCATTTGTTTATTGCTTGGTTCAAGGTTTGATACAGATTTAAATTGAAGATTAATTGGAATTCATTCAAACGGTGATTGTAGCACCCCAAAATTTTCCTTCATATTTCTAACTCTAACTGGCTTATGTTTCAGTTCAATTTGCATTATCATTTGTGCATATCATTGGTTTTATGCATGGGATCAAGGTATCTTGGTTAGCTCAAGAGGAGAAGATGTTTTTCAAAGGCTTAAACAAGAGATCATGTGTGCAAAGAGGAGTATTGTTCAAGATACCAAGGGAAGAGATGTTCTTAATATCACCATCACTCAAGCTACAATGGGTTCTTAGGCCCCAAGGCATCCTAATATGCCCATTACCTCATCAGATGATGAGATTTGGCAAGAGTTTGAAGTGGATCACCTCCTTATATCTACTGATCATCAAGCTAGGGTTGTGAACATCTGGGAATGTAACACTCCAATGGGCAAGATTGTTGAAGCTATATTATCACCATGTGGAACATTTAATCTTTGTTTAAGAAGATTCACATCATACTCATAGGAATTTGAGTTTTGAGCTTGGGTCGATTCCTCCTAACATTTGGGGCTAAAATTAGGGTTTTGCTTGAAGTCAGTTTATTTCTGATTCTTTGGGCAAGACTTGATTCCATGGTATTCCATATGTCCCTAAGTGTCTAAGGATGGAGGATTGACCATCAATTTGATTCAGAAGGGTTTCAATTGATCAGAGGATTGAAAATCAGGAGATTTGGGGATAAAGTCAATTGTGCAGTGAGAAAGTCAACTCTTGACTTTTTGAGGTCAAATTCTCAATCTTCATGCCAAATGTTATCAATGGGTGGATTTTGATCAAGAAATGTCAAGGGATTTATCAAAAATCAAGAATTTGGAAAATTTGCCATTTATGGAAAATTAGGGTTTTAGAGAGTTTCCATTTTTGGAAAGTTCTAGCCTAAATTCAGCCATCTTCCAATCCAATTTCCTCCATGATCCAAGCTCCATTTGGAAATATTTTTCACATGAAAGTTGTAGTGCACATTCTAAGCTTTCTAACCATTACTAGAAGTCCTAATTTGGATCAAAATTGACAAAGTTATGGTGTTCACAAGTTCATGATTTTTCATGTCAAATTTCCAACACATAGAATTTCTTGAGGTTTGATTTTGGGCAGCTTGAAGTACCAATGTTCTACCTCACTTTTCACCACTGTCCAACCATCATCTCAACCTTTCTTGAACATCAAATTTGTGCCTTGATGTGTAGGCTTTCTAATGAGCAACAATTTGCCCAATTTGGATTGAAATCCATGAAGTTATGCAGCTCCAAAAGTGGCTAGGTGAGCTTGAGTTCAAAGCATGGAAAGGCATGTGATTCCTTATGTTTTGGTACCATTTGGACATTTTTTTGGCAACATGGCATGTGCATATCATTCTCACACGCATGCACTCTTTTTCTTTACTAAAAATGGCCAAGTATGCACTACATTCCTCATGCACCAATTTGAATTTCATGCCAAACTTGGAAAAAGAAAATGTACAACCTGACTTTATTCTTTTTGCTCTCACATGCCAATCTGATCACCCACCTCTCATATGCATTTTCATTGCCAAACTACTCCTCCCAAACCTCATTGCCAAGCCATAACCCGTGCCACATCCATGTGCATCCCTCATGTGTTTTTCACTTACAAACCAAGATAACCAATTCCCAAACCTCAGCTTCGTTTCCACACCTTCTGCCAACCCTAAACTCACCATATAAATGGCAAAACTCTCCAAAACTTGATGATTCACTCCATTTTTCAGAACTGGATCACAAATTCCTCTCAATTTTCTCATCTTCGAGTTCTTCATTTGCTGAGAGTTTTTAAGGTTCTATTGGTAGAATCATCATCTCCGTTAGGTAAACTTTCATATCTGATTTCACTCATATTAGACACGTTTTAAGATCATCTTGGATGCATCTGAAGTCCTACATGTGGTAGGCAATGTTTGCATATGTTCTTGTTTCATTTTGGTGATCTTCAGTTTGCATGTTCACTTATGTTTCCCTTCGATTCATCATGTAAACGAGTTTGTTTTTAAAAATGGATGGTAGATTTGTGATCAACACGAGATTCTGAGTAAGATGATGCTCTCATTTGATGTTTGTGGGTGGTTGGTGGTTGCTCCGGCGGCCAGTTGGCCGGAGCAGACGACCGGAGCTAGGGCTCCGGTGTCTGAAGGTTAGGGGTGAGCTGAGTTGCCCTTCGCGCCATGTTTTTAAATTTGAATTGTTTGAGGTGTTTTGATCTGATCCGTTGGATTTGCAACATCAACGCCATGCCAATTAATGAATCCACATGGCAGTCCACATGTGCTTGTTTTTGTTTGGTTCTGAAGGATTTGGTTTGGGCCTTGTGCACGCTTGCTATTCACACACCCATACTTGAGCCCATATGCGCGTATAAACTGTTTCCTTGTTGTATCTGAGATTTCTATCACACCCCCTGGCGTGCTTCTCTTTTTATTTTTTTCTTTTTATTTTATTTTCAATTTGTTTTATTGTAATTGTTCTAAAACATTTTTAAAAATCAACAAAAATATTTTTCTGATTAATTTGTGTCTTGGCTTTATTTTCATTTTTTTATTTTATTTTTAATTCATTTTTAGTATTTTATTTGGATTTATTTTGTGAGTGTGTTTCCAATGATACCCTTCATCTAGGGTTAGGAAATTTCTTGACTATTGCTCATCATTTGAGGCTAATTTTTTAGCCACATTTAGACCTTCATATAAGGTTGTTTTGATGCTGGTTTGGTATTTGTTTAAGTTACTCTTAGTGACTTTCCATTCAACTTTTGTTGACCCTCAGTATGTGCTCGATTACTTGTCTACCTTGCCTTGTTGATCACTTTTGGACATGTTCTTGAACTTGTTTTGCTTCCATCTTTGTACATGCTTAGTTGGATGTTTGAACATGCCTTTGGATATTTTGGGGATTTTATTGGATCACTTTGCTATTTTTGATTGATGCTCCCATTTGATGATGTTTTGAGCATGTCAATGTACACATCTTGACCTAGTCTTTGAGCATTTGTGTGACATGTATGGGTGTGCATGGTTGGTTATTTTTAGAAACCAAACCATTTAAATAGTTTGGATTTATAACCAAAACCACATTTTAATCAAAATCGGTTATAAAACCAGTTATAAATTTGGTTATGGTTATATAACCGGATTTTTAAAAACAATCCAGTTTTAAAAAAAATATTCAAAAAATATATATATTTTTTTATTTTAAAAATTAAAAAATTTGGATTTTGGATAATAATCAGATTATAACCGAATCCAAAAAAATTTAACCGGTTAATAACCATTTAATTATATCCGGATTATATGAATGGATAACTAAAACCATTAAACACTAAACCGGTTAATAACCATTCAATTATATCCGGATATTTAAAACAGATTTGGATTTAGTTATGGATTTGGGCATCACAACCGGATATTTTGCACACCCATAGTGACATGGATCTTTTTGATGTTTGATGCTCCTTCTTGACTTGATAAGACATGTTTAAGGTTCTGATTTGCCTTGGCTCTTGATGCATTGACCTTCTTTTGTATTATCTTACTTGTATAAGAACATGTGACTCATTTTGGACTTGATCTTGTTGAATACATGCCTAGTCTTGACATATGCTTTGAGTACGATACTTGATGTTCCTTATTTTGATTTGGGTTTTGTTATGACATGATGTGCTTACTGCCCTATCTTGTATCTCACTTCATTTGGTCTCATCTATCATTGTTCTATGTCTTGTTACACCTCTTATGGAATTCTAGAACACTTGGGTGTGTTTGAACACTATGTCTTACATGACCTTGTTTGCTTGGACATGATGATTGATGATTGCTTTGTATGAGTATGATGTTTGCCTTGTTTCTTGGCTTCTTGAGTTGAACTTCCATGTTTGTTCACTTTGTTGCATCTTGTTGAAGCTAGAATAGGAGCAAGCAAAAATATAGAAGTAACCCAGTCTATCGTTCTCCACAGGATTCAGTGCGAGGGAAAGAATTCCATTCAACGGTTTCTATATTTCTAAGCTCATGAATCAAAAGTTTTGGTCTAAAGCGGAACCAAAAGCAAATGCAGAAAATGTAAAGACGGAAAATATAAAGTAAAGACTGAATTATAAATGGAGCCTTGTTGGAATTGGATCTCATCAATTGATAACACATGCACTCTTATAATCAAGTAAACACAAATCAATCATTCGCCTAATATCCTCACGTATCACTCACAACAGAGGTTATGTCTAACGCAAAGTCGAGAGGCCAACTGTATTGTCTCATCAGTGATGTCTCACGCAACAAAACCAACACAGAGCATTAGGAGCTAATACTCACGCAAGTGTTAAGCCTAAATCTATGTCTAGAGTTCAGGACAAAACATATATTCCTATAACATCCATATCAAATAAATGATTGCATCGTATTAAACCAAGATCAGAATACGTACACACGCTTAACCCTTTTTACATGTATTAAACTAATTTGCCCAATGGATGTGAATATCCTTCTTCATCACTATTATCACGCATCCTCGTGATACCGTATTGATCCTACTCATGCTACCCATGCTACTTAATCAACACAATACAACAAAAAATAAAATGAATATCAACTCACAAAACCATGTCAAAAGCTTGCTCATTGATAGAAGAAAATCTAAGACCAAAGATTTGTAAAGGTTTTGTCAAGACCACAAATAATCAATCAAAGACAACAACAACAGAAAATCAGAATTCAGTCACAAACATACATTAGATGAAATACATAAGGTATCAAAAGATTACATCCTTCTCCAACAAGAAATCAAATATCCTACCTTTTCTCCCTTGGAAATGAGAAGATATAAGCTCTGATATTTTATTTACAAGTTTCTCTCCAAAATTCCAAAGATCATAACCTAAAAAGTGTGAAAATCCTATTTATACAATTCAAGAATTTATACGTTCGCTAAGCGAACGATTCATTCGCCCAGTGAATGGTGAAAAATGGCACTTTAAGTGCCTCTGAAAGCTTAAACCGCCATTGGCTGTCATCGCGGGCTCGCTAAGCGAACGTTTCATTCGCTAAGCGAGCCACTCGCCAAAACCTTCGCCAAGCGAATTTTGGTTCATTTCTCCACTGCCTCAGCCAAGAGTCCTTCGCCAGGTCCATCGCCCAGCGAATTAAGCAGCGAACACTCGCTGGCAAGTTTGCCAAGCGAACCCTGCTGTTGTTTTCCTCCTGCTTTGATAGCTTGCATCAACTTCTTGTGTCTTACACTTTTGATCATTTCATGCCTTTTACTGCACAATAACACACATATTACAAGCACCAAAGGTATATTCTCATTGTTAGAAGAACAACAACAATCATTAGTAAAACTAATGAAAACATGAGAAAAGAGAAGAAAAAGTACAAAGAAAGATATGTTATTTTTAGGTCAAAATTGCACCTAACAACTCTCCCCAACTAGATTTTGGCTTGTCCTCAAGCAAAGTATGCCTCTCATGAAAACAAGAGGATTTGCTCAAGCATAAGATTCAACCAAAGCAAGATAAATGCGGACAAGCACGAAAATGCGCACAAGCAACATTCACCACTCAATAGAATCGAAGAATGACCAAGAATTAAGTTCTTAAACAAATATCATAATTGTTTCCAAGAACAAGTAAGTTTTCATACTTGAATCACTCTAACACTCCTCTTCAAAATAAGAATGAAAAAATTGACGCGTTTGCAACCGCGGGGAAATTTCACTCACCCGACAAACAATGCAAATAACAATTAATTCATACAACATCTAACAATCAAAAATGAAAACATGGAACCAAAAAGATCACTAAGGGCTTTAAAGGTTGTAGCTTGGTCGGGTTAACAACAAAGGGACATTTCTAAAGGCCATTGAATCGAAATTGTCGATAAATGATATTTACTCATTACCACTTCATTCACCATTCTCATTCCTTTACCGCCAACACTATCAAACTTCCTTATGCACAATTATTTCACTCTATTTTTCTCATCAAACAAGCATTCTTTTTCTTTTGTTTTTCACATTCATATTTACACTTTTTCATTTCATGCTTGTTTGAAAATTTTCAAAAGTTGAAAGCAACCTACATCTTCTTTTTCATTCTCCCCAACTTGAATTCAACCAAACCTCAAGTGAATGAACTTTACTTTTTAAGGCAAGGAAATCAAATTATACCAATTTTCAAAGGTTCAAGAAGAAATGTTTAGAAACTCACAAAATTCAATGATGAACCACACTTTCAAATTATGTACATAAACAAGTTCATCACTAAAATGAGATCTAAACTGTTTAGGCTCAAAGGGGCTAACGAAATCTCACTACTCACGGGTAAGATACTTTTGGATACGGTTGTGCTCAATATAAACAAATTCCTTGATCATTTCTAATGCTTCCACAAAATCACAATAATCAAAAGATAAAGCATGAATCAAACGAATTAAACAAAGTTTATCAGTCATCCAAGCATTTAGTAAACAAAAGAGGTTTCTCACAATTTGTGGCTTTTGCACCTAAGTGAAAAAAGCAATCAAACAAGTTGCAAAATGAAACAAAGATACACATTTGCACAAAGCACAAAATTATTAAATCAATCTAACATTCTATAAAGCAGTACAATTTACCAGGCATACTTTCAACGCACAAGCATCCATCCAGACTCGGTCGAAGCTTCATTGAATACTTTTATACAAATAGCAACCAATCTAGACGAAGTTCTCATCATTCCTAATCACACTAGAGAAAACATAAAAGCAAACAAACATATACAATATAAACAAATGTACAAAGCTCAAAAATATAGAAACTATCGCGATGTGATTCAATATGTAAACATCGATCCCCAGCAACGACGCCATTTTGTTGAAGCTAGAATAACAGTAAGCAAAAATATAAAAGTAACCCAGTTTATCGTTCTCCACAGGGATCAGTGCGAGAGAAAGAATTCCATTCAACGGTTTCTATATTTCTAAGCTCATGAATCAATAGTTTTGGTCTAAAGCAGAACCAAAAGCAAATGCAGAAATGTAAAGACGGAAAATATAAAGTAAAGACTAAATTATAAACGAAGCCTTGCTGGAATTGGATCTCATCAATTGATAACAAATGCATTCTTCTAATCAAGTAAACACAAATCAATCATTCGCCTAATATCCTCACGTATCACTCACAACAGAGGTTATGTCTAACGCAAAGTCGAGAGGCCAACTGTATTGTCTCATCAGTGATGTCTCACGCAACAAAACCAACACAGATCATTAGGAGCTAATACTCACGCAAGTGTTAAGCCTAAATCTATGTCTAGAGTTCAGGATAAAACATATATTACTATAACATCCATATCAAATAAATGATTGCTTCGTATTAAACCAAGATCAGAATATGTACACACGCTTAACCCTTTTTACATGTATTCAACTAATTTGCCCAATGGATGTGAATATCCTTCTTCATCACTATTATCACGCATCCTCATGATACCGTATTGATCCTACTCATGCTACCCATGCTACTTAATCAACACAATACAACAAAAGATAAAATGAATATCAACTCACAAAACCATGTCAAAAGCTTGCTCATTGATAGAAGAAAATCTAAGACCAAAGATTTGTAAAGGTTTTGTCAAGACCACAAATAATCAATCAAAGACAACAACAACAGAAAATCAAAATTCAGTCACAAACATACATTAGATGAAATACATAAGGTATCAAAAGATTACATCCTTCTCCAACAAGAAATCAAATATCCTACCTTTTCTCCCTTGGAAATGAGAAGATATAAGCTCTGATATTTTATTTACAAGTTTCTCTCCAAAATTCCAAAGATCATAACCTAAAAAGTGTGAAAATCCTATTTATACAATTCATGAATTTACACGTTCGCTAAGCGAACGATTCATTCGCCCAGTGAATGGTGAAAAATGGCACTTTAAGTGCCTCTGAAAGCTTAAACCGCCATTGGCTGTCATCGCGGCCTCGCTAAGCGAACGTTTCATTCGCTAAGCGAGCCACTCGCCAAAACCTTCGCCAAGCGAATTTTGGTTCATTTCTCCACTGCCTCAGCCAAGAGTCCTTCGCCAGGTCCATCACCCAGCGAATTAAGCAGCGAACACTCGCTGGCAAGTTTGCCAAGGGAACCCTGCTGTTGTTTTCCTCTTTCTTTGATAGCTTGCATCAACTTCTTGTGTCTTACACTTTTGATCATTTCATGCCTTTTACTGCACAATAACACACATATTACAAGCACCAAAGGTATATTCTCATTGTTAGAAGAACAACAACAATCATTAGTAAAACTAATGAAAACATGAGAAAAGAGAAGAAAAAGTACAAAGAAAGATATGTTATTTTTAGGTCAAAACTGCACCTAACAACTCTCCCCAACTAGATTTTGGCTTGTCCTCAAGCAAAGTATGCCTCTCATGAAAACAAGAGGATTTGCTCAAGCATAAGATTCAACCAAAGCAAGATAAATGCGGACAAGCACGAAAATGCGCACAAGCAACATTCACCACTCAATAGAATCGAAGAATGACCAAGAATTAAGTTCTTAAACAAATATCATAATTGTTTCCAAGAACAACTAAGTTTTCATACTTGAATCACTCTAACACTCCTCTTGAAAATAAGAATGAAAAAATTGACGCGTTTGCAACCGCGGGGAAATTTCACTCACCCGACAAACAATGCAAATAACAATTAATTCATACAACATCTAACAATCAAAAATGAAAACATGGAACCAAAAAGATCACTAAGGGCTTTAAAGGTTGTAGCTTGTTCGGGTTAACAACAAAGGGACATTTCTAAAGGCCATTGAATCGAAATTGTCGATAAATGATATTTACTCATTACAACTTCATTCACCATTCTCATTCCTTTACCGCCAACATTATCAAACTTCCTTATGCACAATTATTTCACTCTATTTTTCTCATCAAACAAGCATTCTTTTTCTTTTGTTTTTCACATTCATATTTACACTTTTTCATTTCATGCTTGTTTGAAAATTTTCAAAAGTTGAAAGCAACCTACATCTTCTTTTTCATTCTCCCCAACTTGAATTCAACCAAACCTCAAGTGAATGAACTTTACTTTTTAAGGCAAGGAAATCAAATTATACCAATTTTCAAAGGTTCAAGAAGAAATTTTTAGAAACTCACAAAATTCAATGATGAACCACACTTTCAAATTATGTACATAAACAAGTTCATCACTAAAATGAGATCTAAACTGTTTAGGCTCAAAGGGGCTAACGAAATCTCACTACTCACGGGTAAGATACTTTTGGATACAGTTGTGCTCAATATAAACAAATGCCTTGATCATTTCTAATGCTTCCACAAAATCACAATAATCAAAAGATAAAACATGAATCAAACGAATTAAACAAAGTTTATCAGTCATCCAAGCATTTAGTAAACAAAAGAGGTTTCTCACAATTTGTGGCTTTTGCACCTAAGTGAAAAAAGCAATCAAACAAGTTGCAAAATGAAACAAAGATACACATTTGCATAAAGCACAAAATTATTAAATCAATCTAACATTCTATAAAGTAGTACAATTTACCAGGCATACTTTCAACGCACAAGCATCCATCCAGACTCGGTCGAAGCTTCATTGAATACTTTTATACAAATAGCAACCAATCTAGACGAAGTTCTCATCATTCCTAATCACACTAGAGAAAACATAAAAGCAAACAAACATATACAATATAAACAAATGTACAAAGCTCAAAAATATAGAAACTATCGCGATGTGATTCAATATCTAAACATCGATCCCTAGCAACGACGCCATTTTGTTGAAGCTAGAATAACAGTAAGCAAAAATATAAAAGTAACCCAGTTTATCGTTCTCCACAGGGATCAGTGCGAGAGAAAGAATTCCATTCAACGGTTTCTATATTTCTAAGCTCATGAATCAATAGTTTTGGTCTAAAGCGGAACCAAAAGCAAATGCAGAAATGTAAAGACGTAAAATATAAAGTAAAGACTAAATTATAAACGAAGCCTTGCTGGAATTGGATCTCATCAATTGATAACACATGCATTCTTCTAATCAAGTAAACACAAATCAATCATTCGCCTAATATCCTCACGTATCACTCACAACAGAGGTTATGTCTAACGCAAAGTCGAGAGGCCAACTGTATTGTCTCATCAGTGATGTCTCACGCAACAAAACCAACACAGATCATTAGGAGCTAATACTCACGCAAGTGTTAAGCCTAAATCTATGTCTAGAGTTCAGGATAAAACATATATTACTATAACATCCATATCAAATAAATGATTGCTTCGTATTAAACCAAGATCAGAATACGTACACACGCTTAACCCTTTTTACATGTATTCAACTAATTTGCCCAATAGATGTGAATATCCTTCTTCATCACTATTATCACGCATCCTCATGATACCGTATTGATCCTACTCATGCTACCCATGCTACTTAATCAACACAATACAACAAAAGATAAAATGAATATCAACTCACAAAACCATGTCAAAAGCTTGCTCATTGATAGAAGAAAATCTAAGACCAAAGATTTGTAAAGGTTTTGTCAAGACCACAAATAATCAATCAAAGACAACAACAACAGAAAATCAAAATTCAGTCACAAACATACATTAGATGAAATACATAAGGTATCAAAAGATTACATCCTACTCCAACAAGAAATCAAATATCCTACCTTTTCTCCCTTGGAAATGAGAAGATATAAGCTCTGATATTTTATTTACAAGTTTCTCTCCAAAATTCCAAAGATCATAACCTAAAAAGTGTGAAAATCCTATTTATACAATTCAGGAATTTACACGTTCACTAAGCGAACGATTCATTCGCCCAGTGAATGGTGAAAAATGGCACTTTAAGTGCCTCTGAAAGCTTAAACCGCCATTGGCTGTCATCGCGGGCTCGCTAAGCGAACGTTTCATTCGCTAAGCGAGCCACTCGCCAAAACCTTCGCCAAGCGAATTTTGGTTCATTTCTCCACTGCCTCAGCCAAGAGTCCTTCGCCAGGTCCATCGCCCAGCGAATTAAGCAGCGAACACTCGCTGGCAAGTTTGCCAAGCGAACCCTGCTGTTGTTTTCCTACTTCTTTGATAGCTTGCATCAACTTCTTGTGTCTTACACTTTTGATCATTTCATGCCTTTTACTGCACAATAACACACATATTACAAGCACCAAAGGTATATTCTCATTGTTAGAAGAACAACAACAATCATTAGTAAAACTAATGAAAACATGAGAAAAGAGAAGAAAAAGTACAAAGAAAGATATGTTATTTTTAGGTCAAAACTGCAGCTAACAACTCTCCCCAACTAGATTTTGGCTTGTCCTCAAGCAAAGTATGCCTCTCATGAAAACAAGAGGATTTGCTCAAGCATAAGATTCAACCAAAGCAAGATAAATGCGGACAAGCACGAAAATGCGCACAAGCAACATTCACCACTCAATAGAATCGAAGAATGACCAAGAATTAAGTTCTTAAACAAATATCATAATTGTTTCCAAGAACAACTAAGTTTTCATACTTGAATCACTCTAACACTCCTCTTCAAAATAAGAATGAAAAAATTGACGCGTTTGCAACCGCGGGGAAATTTCACTCACCCGACAAACAATGCAAATAACAATTAATTCATACAACATCTAACAATCAAAAATAAAAACATGGAACCAAAAAGATCACTAAGGGCTTTAAAGGTTGTAGCTTGGTCGGGTTAACAACAAAGGGACATTTCTAAAGGCCATTGAATCGAAATTGTCGATAAATGATATTTACTCATTACAACTTCATTCACCATTCTCATTCCTTTACCGCCAACATTATCAAACTTCCTTATGCACAATTATTTCACTCTATTTTTCTCATCAAACAAGCATTCTTTTTCTTTTGTTTTTCACATTCATATTTACACTTTTTCATTTCATGCTTGTTTGAAAATTTTCAAAAGTTGAAAGCAACCTACATCTTCTTTTTCATTCTCCCCAACTTGAATTCAACCAAACCTCAAGTGAATGAACTTTACTTTTTAAGGCAAGGAAATCAAATTATACCAATTTTCAAAGGTTCAAGAAGAAATTTTTAGAAACTCACAAAATTCAATGATGAACCACACTTTCAAATTATGTACATAAACAAGTTCATCACTAAAATGAGATCTAAACTGTTTAGGCTCAAAGGGGCTAACGAAATCTCACTACTCACGGGTAAGATACTTTTGGATACAGTTGTGCTCAATATAAACAAATGCCTTGATCATTTCTAATGCTTCCACAAAATCACAATAATCAAAAGATAAAACATGAATCAAACGAATTAAACAAAGTTTATCAGTCATCCAAGCATTTAGTAAACAAAAGAGGTTTCTCACAATTTGTGGCTTTTGCACCTAAGTGAAAAAAGCAATCAAACAAGTTGCAAAATGAAACAAAGATACACATTTGCATAAAGCACAAAATTATTAAATCAATCTAACATTCTATAAAGTAGTACAATTTACCAGGCATACTTTCAACGCACAAGCATCCATCCAGACTCGGTCGAAGCTTCATTGAATACTTTTATACAAATAGCAACCAATCTAGACGAAGTTCTCATCATTCCTAATCACACTAGAGAAAACATAAAAGCAAACAAACATATACAATATAAACAAATGTACAAAGCTCAAAAATATAGAAACTATCGCGATGTGATTCAATATCTAAACATCGATCCCTAGCAACGACGCCATTTTGTTGAAGCTAGAATAACAGTAAGCAAAAATATAAAAGTAACCCAGTTTATCGTTCTCCACAGGGATCAGTGCGAGAGAAAGAATTCCATTCAACGGTTTCTATATTTCTAAGCTCATGAATCAATAGTTTTGGTCTAAAGCGGAACCAAAAGCAAATGCAGAAATGTAAAGACGTAAAATATAAAGTAAAGACTAAATTATAAACGAAGCCTTGCTGGAATTGGATCTCATCAATTGATAACACATGCATTCTTCTAATCAAGTAAACACAAATCAATCATTCGCCTAATATCCTCACGTATCACTCACAACAGAGGTTATGTCTAACGCAAAGTCGAGAGGCCAACTGTATTGTCTCATCAGTGATGTCTCACGCAACAAAACCAACACAGATCATTAGGAGCTAATACTCACGCAAGTGTTAAGCCTAAATCTATGTCTAGAGTTCAGGATAAAACATATATTACTATAACATCCATATCAAATAAATGATTGCTTCGTATTAAACCAAGATCAGAATACGTACACACGCTTAACCCTTTTTACATGTATTCAACTAATTTGCCCAATAGATGTGAATATCCTTCTTCATCACTATTATCACGCATCCTCATGATACCGTATTGATCCTACTCATGCTACCCATGCTACTTAATCAACACAATACAACAAAAGATAAAATGAATATCAACTCACAAAACCATGTCAAAAGCTTGCTCATTGATAGAAGAAAATCTAAGACCAAAGATTTGTAAAGGTTTTGTCAAGACCACAAATAATCAATCAAAGACAACAACAACAGAAAATCAAAATTCAGTCACAAACATACATTAGATGAAATACATAAGGTATCAAAAGATTACATCCTACTCCAACAAGAAATCAAATATCCTACCTTTTCTCCCTTGGAAATGAGAAGATATAAGCTCTGATATTTTATTTACAAGTTTCTCTCCAAAATTCCAAAGATCATAACCTAAAAAGTGTGAAAATCCTATTTATACAATTCAGGAATTTACACGTTCACTAAGCGAACGATTCATTCGCCCAGTGAATGGTGAAAAATGGCACTTTAAGTGCCTCTGAAAGCTTAAACCGCCATTGGCTGTCATCGCGGGCTCGCTAAGCGAACGTTTCATTCGCTAAGCGAGCCACTCGCCAAAACCTTCGCCAAGCGAATTTTGGTTCATTTCTCCACTGCCTCAGCCAAGAGTCCTTCGCCAGGTCCATCGCCCAGCGAATTAAGCAGCGAACACTCGCTGGCAAGTTTGCCAAGCGAACCCTGCTGTTGTTTTCCTACTTCTTTGATAGCTTGCATCAACTTCTTGTGTCTTACACTTTTGATCATTTCATGCCTTTTACTGCACAATAACACACATATTACAAGCACCAAAGGTATATTCTCATTGTTAGAAGAACAACAACAATCATTAGTAAAACTAATGAAAACATGAGAAAAGAGAAGAAAAAGTACAAAGAAAGATATGTTATTTTTAGGTCAAAACTGCAGCTAACAACTCTCCCCAACTAGATTTTGGCTTGTCCTCAAGCAAAGTATGCCTCTCATGAAAACAAGAGGATTTGCTCAAGCATAAGATTCAACCAAAGCAAGATAAATGCGGACAAGCACGAAAATGCGCACAAGCAACATTCACCACTCAATAGAATCGAAGAATGACCAAGAATTAAGTTCTTAAACAAATATCATAATTGTTTCCAAGAACAACTAAGTTTTCATACTTGAATCACTCTAACACTCCTCTTCAAAATAAGAATGAAAAAATTGACGCGTTTGCAACCGCGGGGAAATTTCACTCACCCGACAAACAATGCAAATAACAATTAATTCATACAACATCTAACAATCAAAAATAAAAACATGGAACCAAAAAGATCACTAAGGGCTTTAAAGGTTGTAGCTTGGTCGGGTTAACAACAAAGGGACATTTCTAAAGGCCATTGAATCGAAATTGTCGATAAATGATATTTACTCATTACAACTTCATTCACCATTCTCATTCCTTTACCGCCAACATTATCAAACTTCCTTATGCACAATTATTTCACTCTATTTTTCTCATCAAACAAGCATTCTTTTTCTTTTGTTTTTCACATTCATATTTACACTTTTTCATTTCATGCTTGTTTGAAAATTTTCAAAAGTTGAAAGCAACCTACATCTTCTTTTTCATTCTCCCCAACTTGAATTCAACCAAACCTCAAGTGAATGAACTTTACTTTTTAAGGCAAGGAAATCAAATTATACCAATTTTCAAAGGTTCAAGAAGAAATTTTTAGAAACTCACAAAATTCAATGATGAACCACACTTTCAAATTATGTACATAAACAAGTTCATCACTAAAATGAGATCTAAACTGTTTAGGCTCAAAGGGGCTAACGAAATCTCACTACTCACGGGTAAGATACTTTTGGATACAGTTGTGCTCAATATAAACAAATGCCTTGATCATTTCTAATGCTTCCACAAAATCACAATAATCAAAAGATAAAGCATGAATCAAACGAATTAAACAAAGTTTATCAGTCATCCAAGCATTTAGTAAACAAAAGAGGTTTCTCACAATTTGTGGCTTTTGCACCTAAGTGAAAAAAGCAATCAAACAAGTTTCAAAATGAAACAAAGATACACATTTGCACAAAGCACAAAATTATTAAATCAATCTAACATTCTATAAAGCAGTACAATTTACCAGGCATACTTTCAACGCACAAGCATCCATCCAGACTCGGTCGAAGCTTCATTGAATACTTTTATACAAATAGCAACCAATCTAGACGAAGTTCTCATCATTCCTAATCACACTAGAGAAAACATAAAAGCAAACAAACATATACAATATAAACAAATGTACAAAGCTCAAAAATATAGAAACTATCGCGATGTGATTCAATATCTAAACATCGATCCCCAGCAACAACGCCATTTTGTTGAAGCTAGAATAACAGTAAGCAAAAATATAAAAGTAACCCAGTTTATCGTTCTCCACAGGGATCAGTGCGAGAGAAAGAATTCCATTCAACGGTTTCTATATTTCTAAGCTCATGAATAAATAGTTTTGGTCTAAAGCGGAACCAAAAGCAAATGCAGAAATGTAAAGACGGAAAATATAAAGTAAAGACTAAATTATAAACGAAGCCTTGCTGGAATTGGATCTCATCAATTGATAACACATGCATTCTTCTAATCAAGTAAACACAAATCAATCATTCTCCTAATATCCTCACGTATCACTCACAACAGAGGTTATGTCTAACGCAAAGTCGAGAGGCCAACTGTATTGTCTCATCAGTGATGTCTCACGCAACAAAACCAACACAAATCATTAGGAGCTAATACTCACGCAAGTGTTAAGCCTAAATCTATGTCTAGAGTTCAGGATAAAACATATATTACTATAACATCCATATCAAATAAATGATTGCTTCTTATTAAACCAAGATCAGAATATGTACACACGCTTAACCCTTTTTACATGTATTCAACTAATTTGCCCAATGGATGTGAATATCCTTCTTCATCACTATTATCACGCATCCTCATGATACCGTATTGATCCTACTCATGCTACCCATGCTACTTAATCAACACAATACAACAAAAGATAAAATGAATATCAACTCACAAAACCATGTCAAAAGCTTACTCATTGATAGAAGAAAATCTAAGACCAAAGATTTGTAAAGGTTTTGTCATGACCACAAATAATCAATCAAAGACAACGACAACAGAAAATCAGAATTCAGTCACAAACATACATTAGATGAAATACATAAGGTATCAAAAGATTACATCCTTCTCCAACAAGAAATCAAATATCCTACCTTTTCTCCCTTGGAAATGAGAAGATATAAGCTCTGATATTTTATTTACAAGTTTCTCTCCAAAATTCCAAAGATCATAACCTAAAAAGTGTGAAAATCCTATTTATACAATTCAGGAATTTACACGTTCGCGAAGCGAACGATTCATTCGCCCAGTGAATGGTGAAAAATGGCACTTTAAGTGCCTCTGAAAGCTTAAACCGCCATTGGCTGTCATCGCGGCCTCGCTAAGCGAACGTTTCATTCGCTAAGCGAGCCACTCGCCAAAACCTTCGCCAAGCGAATTTTGGTTCATTTCTCCACTGCCTCAGCCAAGAGTCCTTCGCCAGGTCCATCGCCCAGCGAATTAAGCAGCGAACACTCGCTGGCAAGTTTGCCAAGCGAACCCTGCTGTTGTTTTCCTCTTTCTTTGATAGCTTGCATCAACTTCTTGTGTCATACACTTTTGATCATTTCATGCCTTTTACTGCACAATAACACACATATTACAAGCACCAAAGGTATATTCTCATTGTTAGAAGAACAACAACAATCATTAGTAAAACTAATGAAAACATGAGAAAAGAGAAGAAAAAGTACAAAGAAAGATATGTTATTTTTAGGTCAAAACTGCACCTAACAACTCTCCCCAACTAGATTTTGGCTTGTCCTCAAGCAAAGTATGCCTCTCACGAAAACAAGAGGATTTGCTCAAGCATAAGATTCAACCAAAGCAAGATAAATGCGGACAAGCACGAAAATGCGCACAAGCAACATTCACCACTCAATAGAATCGAAGAATGACCAAGAATTAAGTTCTTAAACAAATATCATAATTGTTTCCAAGAACAACTAAGTTTTCATACTTGAATCACTCTAACACTCCTCTTCAAAATAAGAATGAAAAAATTGACGCGTTTGCAACCGCGGGGAAATTTCACTCACCCGACAAACAATGCAAATAACAATTAATTCATACAACATCTAACAATCAAAAATGAAAACATGGAACCAAAAAGATCACTAAGGGCTTTAAAGGTTGTAGCTTGGTCGGGTTAACAACAAATGGACATTTCTAAAGGCCATTGAATCGAAATTGTCGATAAATGATATTTACTCATTACAACTTCATTCACCATTCTCATTCCTTTACCGCCAACATTATCAAACTTCCTTATGCACAATTATTTCACTCTATTTTTCTCATCAAACAAGCATTCTTTTTCTTTTGTTTTTCACATTCATATTTACACTTTTTCATTTCATGCTTGTTTGAAAATTTTCAAAAGTTGAAAGCAACCTACATCTTCTTTTTCATTCTCCCCAACTTGAATTCAACCAAACCTCAAGTGAATAAACTTTACTTTTTAAGGCAAGGAAATCAAATTATACCAATTTTCAAAGGTTCAAGAAGAAATTTTTAGAAACTCACAAAATTCAATGATGAACCACACTTTCAAATTATGTACATAAACAAGTTCATCACTAAAATGAGATCTAAACTGTTTAGGCTCAAAGGGGCTAACGAAATCTCACTACTCACGGGTAAGATACTTTTGGATACGGTTGTGCTCAATATAAACAAATGCCTTGATCATTTCTAATGCTTCCACAAAATCACAATAATCAAAAGATAAAACATGAATCAAATGAATTAAACAAAGTTTATCAGTCATCCAAGCATTTAGTAAACAAAAGAGGTTTCTCACAATTTGTGGCTTTTGCACCTAAGTGAAAAAAGCAATCAAACAAGTTGCAAAATGAAACAAAGATACACATTTGCACAAAGCACAAAATTATTAAATCAATCTAACATTCTATAAAGTAGTACAATTTACCAGGCATACTTTCAACGCACAAGCATCCATCCAGACTCGGTCGAAGCTTCATTGAATACTTTTATACAAATAGCAACCAATCTAGACGAAGTTCTCATCATTCCTAATCACACTAGAGAAAACATAAAAGCAAACAAACATATACAATATAAACAAATGTACAAAGCTCAAAAATATAGAAACTATCGCGATGTGATTCAATATCTAAACATCGATCCCCAGCAACGACGCCATTTTGTTGAAGCTAGAATAACAGTAAGCAAAAATATAAAAGTAACCCAGTTTATCGTTCTCCACAGGGATCAGTGCGAGAGAAAGAATTCCATTCAACGGTTTCTATATTTCTAAGCTCATGAATCAATAGTTTTGGTCTAAAGCGGAACCAAAAGCAAATGCAGAAATGTAAAGACGGAAAATATAAAGTAAAGACTAAATTATAAACGAAGCCTTGCTGGAATTGGATCTCATCAATTGATAACACATGCATTCTTCTAATCAAGTAAACACAAATCAATCATTCGCCTAATATCCTCACGTATCACTCACAACAGAGGTTATGTCTAACGCAAAGTCGAGAGGCCAACTGTATTGTCTCATCAGTGATGTCTCACGCAACAAAACCAACACAGATCATTAGGAGCTAATACTCACGCAAGTGTTAAGCCTAAATCTATGTCTAGAGTTCAGGATAAAACATATATTACTATAACATCCATATCAAATAAATGATTGCTTCGTATTAAACCAAGATCAGAATATGTACACACGCTTAACCCTTTTTACATGTATTCAACTAATTTTCCCAATGGATGTGAATATCCTTCTTCATCACTATTATCACGCATCCTCATGATACCGTATTGATCCTACTCATGCTACCCATGCTACTTAATCAACACAATACAACAAAAGATAAAATGAATATCAACTCACAAAACCATGTCAAAAGCTTACTCATTGATAGAAGAAAATCTAAGACCAAAGATTTGTAAAGGTTTTGTCAAGACCACAAATAATCAATCAAAGACAACAACAACAGAAAATCAGAATTCAGTCACAAACATACATTAGATGAAATACATAAGGTATCAAAAGATTACATCCTTCTCCAACAAGAAATCAAATATCCTACCTTTTCTCCCTTGGAAATGAGAAGATATAAGCTCTGATATTTTATTTACAAGTTTCTCTCCAAAATTCCAAAGATCATAACCTAAAAAGTGTGAAAATCCTATTTATACAATTCAGGAATTTACACGTTCGCTAAGCGAACGATTCATTCGCCCAGTGAATGGTGAAAAATGGCACTTTAAGTGCCTCTGAAAGCTTAAACCGCCATTGGCTGTCATCGCGGGCTCGCTAAGCGAACGTTTCATTCGCTAAGCGAGCCACTCGCCAAAACCTTCGCCAAGCGAATTTTGGTTCATTTCTCCACTGCCTCAGCCAAGAGTCCTTCGCCCAGCGAATTAAGCAGCGAACACTCGCTGGCAAGTTTGCCAAGCGAACCCTGCTGTTGTTTTCCTCTTTCTTTGATAGCTTGCATCAACTTCTTGTGTCTTACACTTTTGATCATTTCATGCCTTTTACTGCACAATAACACACATATTACAAGCACCAAAGGTATATTCTCATTGTTAGAAGAACAACAACAATCATTAGTAAAACTAATGAAAACATGAGAAAAGAGAAGAAAAAGTACAAAGAAAGATATGTTATTTTTAGGTCAAAACTGCACCTAACAACTCTCCCCAACTAGATTTTGGCTTGTCCTCAAGCAAAGTATGCCTCTCATGAAAACAAGAGGATTTGCTCAAGCATAAGATTCAACCAAAGCAAGATAAATGCGGACAAGCACGAAAATGCGCACAAGCAACATTCACCACTCAATAGAATCGAAGAATGACCAAGAATTAAGTTCTTAAACAAATATCATAATTGTTTCCAAGAACAACTAAGTTTTCATACTTGAATCACTCTAACACTCCTCTTCAAAATAAGAATGAAAAAATTGACGCGTTTGCAACCGCGGGGAAATTTCACTCACCCGACAAACAATGCAAATAACAATTAATTCATACAACATCTAACAATCAAAAATGAAAACATGGAACCAAAAAGATCACTAAGGGCTTTAAAGGTTGTAGCTTGGTCGGGTTAACAACAAAGGGACATTTCTAAAGGCCATTGAATCGAAATTGTCAATAAATGATATTTACTCATTACAACTTCATTCACCATTCTCATTCCTTTACCGCCAACATTATCAAACTTCCTTATGCACAATTATTTCACTCTATTTTTCTCATCAAACAAGCATTCTTTTTCTTTTGTTTTTCACATTCATATTTACACTTTTTCATTTCATGCTTGTTTGAAAATTTTCAAAAGTTGAAAGCAACCTACATCTTCTTTTTCATTCTCCCCAACTTGAATTCAACCAAACCTCAAGTGAATGAACTTTACTTTTTAAGGCAAGGAAATCAAATTATACCAATTTTCAAAGGTTCAAGAAGAAATTTTTAGAAACTCACAAAATTCAATGATGAACCACACTTTCAAATTATGTACATAAACAAGTTCATCACTAAAATGAGATCTAAACTGTTTAGGCTCAAAGGGGCTAACGAAATCTCACTACTCACGGGTAAGATACTTTTGGATACGGTTGTGCTCAATATAAACAAATGCCTTGATCATTTCTAATGCTTCCACAAAATCACAATAATCAAAAGATAAAACATGAATCAAACGAATTAAACAAAGTTTATCAGTCATCCAAGCATTTAGTAAACAAAAGAGGTTTCTCACAATTTGTGGCTTTTGCACCTAAGTGAAAAAAGCAATCAAACAAGTTGCAAAATGAAACAAAGATACACATTTGCACAAAGTACAAAATTATTAAATCAATCTAACATTCTATAAAGCAGTACAATTTACCAGGCATACTTTCAACGCACAAGCATCCATCCAGACTCGGTCGAAGCTTCATTGAATACTTTTATACAAATAGCAACCAATCTAGACGAAGTTCTCATCATTCCTAATCACACTAGAGAAAACATAAAAGCAAACAAACATATACAATATAAACAAATGTACAAAGCTCAAAAATATAGAAACTATCGCGATGTGATTCAATATCTAAACATCGATCCCCAGCAACGACGCCATTTTGTTGAAGCTAGAATAACAGTAAGCAATAATATAAAAGTAACCCAGTTTATCGTTCTCTACAGGGATCAGTGCGAGAGAAAGAATTCCATTCAACGGTTTCTATATTTCTAAGCTCATGAATCAATAGTTTTGGTCTAAAGCGGAACCAAAAGCAAATGCGGAAATGTAAAGACGGAAAATATAAAGTAAAGACTAGGGCGACGATGTCCTATCGAGTCTTTTTTTCCCGTATTGTTTTCCATTTCTGTTTAGCAGTAGGCTTTAGATAACTCACCCTTTGATTAGACAACAAGCGTGGATCCCATCGAGTACGATGGATGCGTGGGAGTGCTAATTCATTTCCCTCACGTAACCGACTCCCGAACCCGGACTATGCTTGCGATGACCATGTCTTCTCCCTTTTGAGGTTTCTTCGATCATTTCCTTTCCTTGCGTCGGGATAAATAACATTCGGTGGCGACTCTTCTGTTCTATTTCCGCCGATTTTTTTCGCCGTTGCGATAGCTGGGGACTCTGGTTCCTTATGCGAGTCAATCCTAGCGCTTGTCTGTTTATTTTTCATTGGGTGTTTATTTTCTGTGCATTATTTGTTGTATATTACTGTATTTTACTGCATTTATCGTATTCGGTTATTGTTATCATATTGCTCTACTGCTGTTGTGCTGTTGGGTGGGTTGGATTCATGGGAGATAAGCCCAATACCCAGGCTTGAGTATACACCTAGGATTAGAGTGGAAAGTAGTGTGACTTGTGTGGCATTTGGCCAGACTTAGTATACACGAAAATTCCACATCCAGACGAGGTTTTATTTGGTAATGTTCGATCCTGTGCATTAGGGCAGATGATAGAATGTAACCTAGAGAGCTGTCGACTCTGGCGACTATTCCCCGAGGACTCAGTTGAGGCACTCCTCCCAAGAGGTAATAATGGCAAAACAGAAATGGGAAACCCATTATGCTTCTTGATCCGAGGACCCGAAGCTGGGAACTTATCATAGGGCAACCTTTTTGAGGGGAATCAGTTGAGGCCTCCTCGATTGATGATGATGCCAAACCAGAAATGGCGACCGTATCATCATTTCTCGACCTGAGAGCCAATGAAGCTGAGGATCCTCGGTTTTTCTAGAACCCACATGTGAGAGGGGCTGGGTGTTTACAGGTTTGCAGGAAACTTTGACCTTCAACCTACCCGATATTCTGGTTTTCTTATCAGTGTGAACTTATCATCCCGATATTCTGGGATTCTGACCGTTATTCTGGATTTATGGGTTTTTGGGTTTCTAGTATTCTGATCAGAGTGGAATAGGGGCCTTATTCAGTCAGTAGTACAACAACAATGCAGAGCTTTATGGATACTTTGATCCCATGTGTGCATCTGCATCATCATTTTGCATTCTAACATGTTTGTTTATTTATAGGGTTTGCATCCTATCCTTGATTTCGGTTTCCAAAGATTGTCAGAGATGAATACTGAAAAGAAGAAGAATAACATATTGTACAAGTTCCCGCAGCTTACTTTGGATTCTGTTCTCAAGGTGATGGCTATGGCAGATCCCGGTGTATTAGCAGACTTCAGGGAAGAATATGGGAAGATTCTGAATTTTTTCCGCAACATCACTGAATATGAGTTTAGGGCTCTACACACTCTGGTGCAGTTCTATGACCCTCCAATGTGGTGTTTCTTATTTCCTGATTATGTTCTGGTTCCGACATTGGAGGAGTTCACTCTTATTTTGGGTGTCTCTATCAAGGAGGAGACGCCTTTCTATTATTTTGGGGAAGTTCCTAATCTGGAAAAGGTCTCCGCTGCTCTACATTTGGATCAGTCTCTTTTGGAAAGTAATGTTGCTAGTAAAGGAGGATGTAAAGGGTTTCACATGAAGTTCTTGGTTGGTCAGGCTGGTGTATATGCTAAGGCTAGGAGCTGGTAAGTCTTCAATGCAATCTTGGCCTTGTGCGTTTATGGGATGATGTTATTTCCAAATGTGAAGGATTTCGTGGATATGCACGCTGTCAAGATATTCATCATGAAGAATCCGATACCTACTTTGCTTGGTGATTTGTACCACTCGTTGCAATACAAGAATGAAAAGAGAAGAGGAGGACCCATATATTGATGTGCGCCAATTTTCTACAAGTGGTTTGCTGATCGTCTTCCTATGTCTGAAGCATTCGTGGATACTCGAGGGACGTTAGATTGGTCCAAAAGGCTGATGGGTCTAAGAGCGGATAATCTGATATGGGTCAACCGTGATTTGTTGGGCAAAGAGATCATCATTAATTGTGGAAATTTCCCGAACGTACCTCTGATAGGTAGGAAAGGGGGAATTAATTACAACCCTATCCTCGCTATCAGACAATTCGGGTATGCCCTGAGAGAACCACCAAAAGAGGAGGATGTTCAAGAATCCTTATTTTTAAGTGAAGAAGTTAACCCAGATTTGTTGAAGGAAGTCGTGTATGCTTGGGAAAAACTTCATAAGAAAGGGAAAGCCTTTTTTGGGAAGAGCAACAACAGAACTTTCCCTCCATATGAAGAGTGGATACAGAAGAGGGTAGAAAAAGAACTCCTGCCTTTCTCCATAGAGCCACCCTTGTACCCGTTATGATTGAACAACTTACCACAATTGAGATGGAAAAATATAACAAGTTATGGGTTGAGAAAGAGAAGCTGCGTGAAGAGAATAATGAATTGAAAAGAGAAATCAGCCAGTTGAAGCATGATCGAGGCGAAGATATCTACACTGCTAAGGTGAAGACAGAACTTCTGACTAAGAATGAGAAAGAATTAGCTGAAGAGATCACAGCCAGGCAACGGGTAGGTCAAGATTTAAGAAGCACTAGTAGTGTGCTTAAGTCCAAGAAGGAAGAGCTGACTAGAGCCTTGTTTAGAATTCAAAAGTTTGATGTTCATCGAAACACCGCAATGGCAGCTCACAAGCAAAAGGAAGACGAGTTCCCAGATCAGATCGAGAATTTGAAGATGAAGCTCAGAAGGAAAGAGGAAGAAATCAGAACAGAGATATTTCAGATGCGAACAACTGAAGATCGACTCAATGAAGCCTTATCTGCCATAGAAGAGCTTATGATTCAAGCCGAGGTAAAGAAGCCAAGAGGTAAAGGTCCTAGATTGAAGGATGTTGTTTCATAAGTGCAAAATGTACCTACTTTTGTATATAAGTTCTGTTGCACTTAACGACACTTTTTGGTTAATATCATTAGAATAAACCCCACTTTGTTTGTAATTACGTTTTTTGCGGTAAAAATCGGATAACAAACTATTAATTAACTTGCATCATATTTCTTTTACAACTGACTTTGATTTATCCAAAGGAAAGGTTCAAGATCGTAAAAATCTAAAGGGGGAGATCTGAGGTTCGGGGGTTGGTTATACAAAGGGAAGGTATTAGCACCCTAAGTATCCGTAGTACTCTACGGGAACCTCTTGTTTAATGTTATCTTATGTTTGCTAAAGGTTATATGCTAAAGGTTTGAAACCCTAGAGGTTAGTATCTAAGTATACTCGACAAAACATCACACTTTGCGCCTACGTATCCTCGGGTATAGAATCAGAGTATGCGTAGTTCTACTTCTATTGAATGATTGACTGTGGTCAATATTCAGAGGGGAAATGAGTGTGACCTCATTATAGAGTATAAGAACTCTCTAAGTCTAGTTATAATGGTCCTATGTTATGTTTTGAAGTTAAAGAGGGAAAGTGAGTATTCATTAGGATGAATATCACACAGAGTGTAAGACTCTTTCCTAAGGCTAGTTATAATTCCACGGCTCTGATGAGGCCAAGAAATAAGGTTTAGCTCTTATGAGGCTACTAGGTTAAGGTGGGGGCTATGACTTTAAGAGTCAACATTTATCACCTTCCTTTGGAATGGGGAAAATAACAGTTGTAGGATATGATAACAAGAGATATTAATAAAGATGAATAAGATAACAACAATAACATGAGTATGGCAAGAAGTATTTCATAATAAAGCATGGATAAGATGGACATGAACATCATAGAGACATGTAAACAAAGACAAATCAATATGTATTAATCTTAAGGAAGACAATCACAAGAAACAATCACAGGATAAAGAACCATGATATTAATCAAAGATGATATTTAAAGAAGAACAAAGTTCACATCAAAGTCAAACACATGATAAATCAAACATGGAATAAATTTGTTCAAGACTTAAACAATAATTAGTGAATAACCACTCAAATGATCAATAAAGATGACTCATAAATAAAGTTGACAATTAATCCAAAGATGGGTGATTTAAAAATTCAGACATTAATAATTAAGCTTAAATAAACAATTAAGAAATAAATTGATAATTAAAATTAAATAAAGATTAAAATATTTTTGGAGTTTTTGAAATAAAGAAAAAAGTTTTAAATAAAATAAATAAAATAAAAAGTATTGAAAAAGATTTGAAATACAGAAAAAACTTTGAGTTAATACAAATTAAAAAAGAAAAAAACGCATGGGGGGTGCTGAAGTAATTGTCATAGTTTTAAAAACAAAAGAGTTCAGAATGGGCCAAAAAGGGGGGTGGTGATAGCACAAAGGCCCAGGCGAAAAAAGGCTGAAGAAGAGAAGAAAAAAACAACAAAAGGAGGGTCTGAGGGGGATCGAACCCCAGACCCCCTTCTAAACGCGCGCATCACATACCACTGGGGTGGCCATACATCCAATGTATGAGCCAACCCCAATAACATATAAACCATGATGCTCACATATTTCATTTTCAAATAAAAACAAACACACGCATACGCGCTTCAGTAAGTGCTATAACACATATATCAATTGGTCAGGTAAAATATTAAGTTACAAAAAGGCGAAAAAAAGACCACTCACCAATCACATGCTGACAAACCACCACACCATACTCATGCATATTGAAACAAAAGCCTAAAACATTGTGAACTTGTGAAAAAAAATCAAGTTGCAATCTCAACTTTAATCAATCTCCAAGCATTCAATTCTCAACCAAACTTCATGAAATAAAACCCAAACTAGTAGTACTCATAACATAGAATGATAGTGAACCCTAAACACCTTAAGATAGCAGCTAAAAACACGAGAAAAAATAATGGAAAACCAAGGTTCCAAAACTGATATGAACAGAATAACTAATGCACCTATCTTAAGCCATTTTAAACTACCTCCAAGAACAAACCCAAGTCTAAACCAGATGTTCATCAGCACATGGTGAAAGGCTATTAGAATGCTCACAGAAACTCAATAAACCTTACACATCTAACCAAGGTCCTCACATAACATACAAGGTAGGACAGAGTTATCATGCTATCAACAGTTTCAGACACGAACACATAACATACAGTTTGCTTGGTTCAATACACACATGATTACAAGCATACATAAATTAAAAGACAGCATCATAAACATGAACTCAATAATAGAATATCGTGCATTCAACGAGTCAAAGGGATATCAATTATGATACCAACATAGAATATGGAGTGAAGATGAAAGACTTACCTTGTGAAGCCAAAGATACTGAGCAGCACAAAACCTCTTTCCTGCAGCTCCTCTTCTTCTCAGAATGAGTTTTTTTGAAAGTGTTGATTGGTGTTAATGATTTTGAAATGAAGATGTGGCTGCCTTTTATAGAGGGATCAGCTGGATAATGATGAGTGAATGTCCAAGGAATAAATGCTTTGTTCAGAAGAAAGAGATCAAGAGAAAGATTTGGAGGTAGGGGTTGTTCTGAACAACAGTTTATGGAGCCAAGTGAAGCTTCTTTGGCTGCACATCTAGGTCAGAATGTAGTATGTTTTTGATCACAATCTGAGGGACTTCTCATGTACACGAGGGATTGGCTTTAGTTGCTTGCAAAAGTTCACAAAGAAGTACAAAAGGGAGTACTTTGCAGCTGACTTTTGGTGTGTTTAGTGGCAAAGTAAAAGTGTAGACATGATGTGCTAGGGTCTGCAGATGTACTTGTGGAGAGAGAGTGAAAATCAAATTCAAAAAGGAGCATTTGGTTAATGCAAATCAGAGTCGAGCATGCCTCTTGAGCTCATGATATCTCTCAATTCTATGGTTCAAATTTCATGCTCTTTGGTGCTATAGAAAGTTGATGCATCATACTACAATGTTTATGTTGAAATGTATTTGAAATGGTGCCTTGAATTAGCAGAAAAATGGCCATTAAATCGTGTCCCTTAAACTGCATGAAAAAAAGACTTAGAAAAATTTCTAAGTTAGAATTTCACAACTTGAAGTACCCTTCTTTGAGAGCCCATAACTCGGGAATGGCTTATTCAAATGAGATGTTCCACATATGGTTGGAAAGCTCTCATCATGCTCTAAAACTTTCATTTGGGACCCAAGTCTTGAATCCAAGTGGAAATGGGTGAAAAATGAGGTCAAAGTTAGAGAAAATTGTGAAGAAAAGTGTTGAAATTTCTCTAAGTGTTGGGTCAGATTATCTTGCAAGCTTCATAACTCAAAAACCAAGCATTTTTGGATGAAAAGTCATCTGGAACAAATTGAATATCTTGAAAAGAGCTTTCCAATGAGCTTTGAGTCACTCAATTTGAGTGTATGGTTTAGGAGTTATGGTCATTTCAAATTGTGCTATTAGAGGGAAAATCTCACATATGAAATCTTTCATGATCAAAACCCTACTTCTCTTGCAAGAAACCTCATGAAACTTGATTTTGATGCTTTGAATACCTCATGAGACATTCTATGATGATTAAAACCATTAACACTTCATTTGAACCAAAATTCCCAAGGATTAGGGTTTCAGTCAAAAACCTAATTTTGACTGTGAATGTACTGAGGTCAGACCTTGTAAACTTGCTTCTTCCTTCTCATCTAAAGGTCTTAGGAGACTCTTGAGGATGCTGATAAACCAATAGAATCAAGAATTAGGGTTTGGGAGTTCTTCTTGATGAAAATCAAAGTCATTGACTGATAGGTGTCACAGAAACCCTAATTTGGAGGTATAGTGAGGATGAGGCTCAAACTTCTCTTGTTGAGGACCAATAGATCTTGGATTCCTGTTGAATGATGTCTCTTGGATGTAGATGACCTTAAGTGGTAAATGAACCACACAAATCTTGACTTGATAGAACCAATTCCTCAGTGATTTCTTCAGAGCAAAACCCTAATTCCAAAGTTCTTGCACTGGAGATCTTTTGTTGACTCGACTTGCTTCAAAACAACTTGTGAAGCTTCATGGTGATATATGCAAACCTAATTTGAACACAAAGAAACAAACTGCAAGATATGGGTTAGTTTAAACAATGCAGAGATGATTGACCTAAGATGCACCAATGAAGATGACATCTAAGGGTAAAAATTAGGGTACAACAGTTGCCTCTATTTAAATAGCTTTACCGGATGGCACGAGGAACGGAGATTCCAGGGGCATCAAGGTGAAAGGTATTTAAATATAGCAGACCAAAAATTTTGCCCTTAGATGGAATGCGAATGCTAAGGACAAGCGACAGACATGCGAATGCTGACATGCCATGAACTTCTAAAATGATGATATGATGCCAAGATGGTGCAAAGACGCAGACATACTAGACACCAAAGAGCAAAGAGCTACCAAACACAGGAAAGCTTCACTGGGGAAGCAAATAAGGTTAGTATCCACAAGAAAGAAACTCCTTGGGGATGCAGGCTAACCAACAAAAGAGACTCACTGGGGAGACTCCGAGGCAACACCGGGGACAGAAAACAAAAGGGATTCTCCACTGAGGAAGGATCCAGGGAGATGGACGACAGGTTTAAATATGACCGGACGACACTGGGGAAAAGGCACAATCTTACTGGGCATGAAACCAGAAAGAAAACATGATCCTCGCAGGGGATCAGTTGAAACAAAAGGATAGACACCCGAAGAAAAGATTTTCTGGGGATTTCTTATGCTGAAGAGTTCAAACGGGATCTTCAAGAAAAACCAGAAAAGATAAGGATGGAATCTGCGCGCCAGATGATAAAAGGACAACTGGACTTTAGTTGTGAATAAGGTTAATGATCCAAGAAAGAATTCTGGTACTCATATGAGTTGGTTGAGATAACAAGTAATCTTCTTTATGAGGAAAACCAGTATGGGCTGGAAAAATAACCTCATTGGAGATAGAACCAAAGATGGGCCCCAATAAAAGTATCTAGAATGATTGATCATCAAGTCTAAATGTGACTAGATGACATTCTAGAAAAGATATGCAATGAAGGTTGAACCGGAGAGACGGTCTTCACTGGGAAAAATACATCCAAAGTGATGGAACAACAGGTTCAAGTTTGACCGGTTGGCACTTTAGAAGGAGATAAAACCTTATTGGAGATAGAACCACAGATGGGCCCCAATAAAGGTATCTAGAATGATTAATCATCAAGGCTTGATGACATTCTAGAAAGGATCCGCAATGAAGGTTGAACCGGAGAGACGGTCTTCACTGGGAAAGCACATCCAAAGTGATGGAACAACAGGTTCAAGTTTGACCGGTTGGCACTTTAGAAGGAGATAAAACCTTATTGGAGATAGAACTAAAGATGGGCCCCAATAAAGGTATCTAGAATGATTGATCATCAAGGCTTGATGGCATTCTAGAAAGGATCCGCAATGAAGGTTGAACCGGAGAGACGGTCTTCACTGGGAAAGCACATCCAAAGTGATGGAACAACAGGTTCAAGTTTGACCGGTTGGCACTTTAGAAGGAGATAAAACCTTATTGGAGATAGAACCAAAGATGGGCTCCAATAAAGGTATAGTATGTGATAGGTTAGTACCGGAAGTGCATAACTGAAGATAAGACTTCCTGGGGAATACCAATTATGGTTGCAAAGAAGGCTGAATAGTACCAGAGATAGATAAGCTGCTTATAAGAGACCACCAATTTATCGCCATAAAAGAGCAAGCTTCTTCAAGAGATTGTTGCTTCAAAGATATGTTGATATCACAACAATGTTGGAGAAATAATTTTGTCTTCAATGTGGATCTGTAAAAGATTCTTATTGCGAGACACAGTGCAAAATAAATGCACATTCAAAGATAGGTTTGAAAACCACACCTGCCAGGGACCAAAGTTCAATCTAGGGACAAGCTAGAAAGAAACGGTCAAACAAGACTCCAATTGAGGAATGGACTCAAATGGGGATTTATCTTATCCGAATATGGAAAAGATAATTGAACCAACCATCATCCACGAGGATAAAAACTCCGTGGGGAATTCAGAAAGGATGGCCACTTTATGCCTAGGGCTGACAACTCTATTGGAGTGAATAGACCAACCCAGTCACTTGGGGAGATAAACGTCAAAGTGAACAAAAACAGGAAAACACCAGAAAAGGAAGCATAAATGCTAAGATGCTTTGCATATGAGTGTTTATGTCATGCTTATGTTTATGCTGACAAAACAGACAAGAAGCGAAACTGGAGATGAAATAAACGTCTCGACAAGGATACCCAGCCAAACTCAACAGGTTAGACCAATACTGGGGATGAAGAAGAATCAACAACTTCGCTGGTGAAAAGAGTATTCTAATTGAGGTATAACATCCTGGATCACCATCATGAGCTTGATTTCTTTGTTGGAGGAGAATCCGTGGAGAATTGTCAAGATTAGTCGAAGTAACGGCTTATTGGGGAGCTATCAAAGGATATCACAAGGACAAAGTAATTCTGCACCCTACTGGCGTAATGATCATCTTCAAATCTTGTCTGCCCCAGGCTATATGGTCTGTCAGAAGATGATAACAAGAGGATTTTATAGAAGAATTGGCATACAAGGTGTTTCAATATCTTCAAACTCTTGGAGAGATCTTGGCGTAACTGCCCCATATTAACTGCATTCGCACAACAAGGTCCTTGAACTTGCTTCAGACTGGTTGTTTGACGATTTGGGGAACAAACTTGCCCCTGTTAGCTTGGTTGATCTGTGACAGAGATGTCCCTGACTGACTGTTTTTTAGAGATTTGCCGAATCTCGACCTGATTTCCCCTGATTAACTGGTTTGTGAGGGCAAGTCATTAAAAGGATTTCACAGAAGAATTGACACACCAGATGCTTCAATGTCTTCAAACTTTGAAAAGGTTCATGAGCCTTGACATAACTGCCTCTGTCCAACTGTATTCGTAATACTCAAACTGTAGTAGAAACGACTGGGGAACAAAACTTTCCCCTGCTGATAGGTCACTGAAGTCCACATTTGTCATAAGATGACCTCAGGGAGACTTGTCCCAATATTCTGAACTTGAAGAGTTCTGCCCCTGATTCAATAGATTGGCAAATCCTTCCGCTTGGTTGCCCCTGACTGAGATTCCTTTATCAATTCGAATCCCTTAGCTGGCTGCATCTGTTGGGATTTTGTTGGTATTGAATTGTTTTTACAAACAAGTATTTTTCATTAAAAATTGGCAATTTCAATGCGATATTCATGCAAGCTTTTGAAAACAAAGTTTATTGATGAAACACACACGGTGGAATGATTAAATCAAAAACAACAAAGGTGGATCCAGCCATTTATGGAATGATAGATGAAGTGATCAACACACGCAAATAACAAAGATTATTAGGAGTCAGGTTAATCAACCTTGCTGTAGTATGCTTTCCAAACAACCTTACCTCAATTAGGTCTTTTAAGGGTTGTAACATTAAGTCTTTTAAGGTTTGGTTCACGGTTTTATGAAATAAAGGATAAAGGCTCAAAGTTTATTTGTCCCACCCAATCTTCGTGATGAACTCCAATCCTACACTTAGTTAACTCAAGCTATACATTCAAGTTTCCAAAAGCTAGGAAGTCACTTGATTTGAGAGAGTTGACTGGCGTCTTACACAAAGCGCTTGCATTCGATTTCATAACCAAGTTAAACTAAGAACTACCCTGCCCCCAAGGTTGAGATTTAAGGGTTTTTTTTGTATGTAAGGAATGAAAACTCCTATTTCTAGGCTCGAAGGGGTTAATGATGGATTATCTTCCTTATTTCTCCAGTGTTTAGGAATTGAAATAATGCCTTATATCATCGGCAAGGTTTAATCGGCAGCATACCACAGCAATTATGAGCACGAGGTTTTCATCATCCTCCCCAATCTTTGTTTTACAATAAGTTTGATAAATGGGAAGAAACAAGATGAAGATATATATATTTTTGTATGGCGATAAAAATATATGAGTGAAACGAATGGACTTAATCAAAAAGATGCACAAACATTTCATTAACCTTGCCAATTTGAAAATACAACAAAGCTTATAAGCAAATACAAATTCAAAGTGCAAAGGAAATACAATAAATTTGCTGAAACAACCAAAAGATTGCCAGCTTTAGGGAATCAAACACAGAAAATCAAAGACGAGCTTAATCACAGACACATAATCCCTCTTTGTCTTGATACATCCTCCACAACATTACTTATCTCATGAGCGGGTAAGGATTGTTCTTGATGTTAGGCTGAGAGCCATCGAAAGACAAAATGTTTCTCTCCACTAAGTCTTTCACAATATGCTTCAAAGCAAAACAACCTTCTAAATTATGGCCAGGTGCCCCTTCATGGAATGCACAATGAGCGTTGGGATTATAAGAAGGTGGAAGCGGATTAGGAGGTGGGCCTAATGACCTTGTAGTTATTAATCCTTGTTGCACCAAAGCAGGATACAATGCTGTATACGTCATAGGAATGGGAGGAATCGGAGGCCTTCCACCCTTTCTTTTACCTGGAATGTTCTGACGGGAAACTTGAGTTCGTTGGCGATAAGAAGGAGCGTTGGGCGCTCGTTGACACACTGGTGGTTGAGGAACCGGCTGATAAACAGAAGCTTGGCGGTTGAATGTAGGCGTAATGGTGGCCACATAAGGTTACTGAATAGAATAACACTGTTGTTGCTGCTGTCGTTTCCAGAACTCGTTTTTCTTCTTTTTGTTTGTCATCACCACACTGGTATCTCCTTCCCTTTTGAAGGATATCTTGGCATCGTCACTCGAACTACCAGCTCTCTTGGTCATTTTCCCACTCTTCAGACCAAGCTCTACTTTAACCCCCACAGCCACAATATCGGAAAAACTAGCAGACATGCTATTGATCATCCTTTCGTGGAATTCCGGTCTCACCGTGTCGACAAACCAATAAGTTAACTCTTTTTCAGACAAAGGTGGCTCTACCTGCAAAGCCAGCTCTCTCCATCTCCGTGCATACTCTTTAAAAGACTCGGTATCGCTCTGTGACATACTCAGTAGCTGTCTACGATCTGGCGCCAGGTCCATGTTATATTTGTAATGCTTTACAAAAGCATCAGATACATCTTGAAAACATCAGATCCTAGATTGGTCCAAAGTCAAATACCACTTTGCTGCAGCCCCTTTCAAACTATCTTGGAAGCAGTGGATCATCAACTTATCGTTATCCATAAATGCAACCATTCGCCGGTAATACATGACCAAATGTGACTTAGGACATGTCGCACCTGAGTATAGGTCGAAATTGGGTAGTTTGAACTTGGGTGGAATTACCAAGCTTGAGACTAAGCACATGTCTTTAGAATTAGTATTAAATACATTGCTTTCTTCCATTGCTTTCAATTTCCTCTGCATTGCCTCTACACTTTCCTTCAGCCTTTCATGTTGATTATCTCCTTCTTCTAACATATTGACATAATCATAAATCGGATGCGGGTTCTGAAAAACTGGGTGCACCTGAGCTTGCACTGCTGCTGGAATGAAGGTAGGAATAGCTTGAAAAGCCTCATTAACCAAGGGAACAGCTTGTGGAGTAGAAGTGACGGCCGGAGCACGTATAAAGTTAAAAGGTATGCCCAAAGTAGGGTTCACAGTAGTAACGGGAGGTTCTACAGTTGTAGTGATAATCTCGGGGACCACCGTCGCTTGTGTATCCATCTTTGCCCTCATAACTTGAATAGCTTCCAGAATCTGCCCCATTCCTCCTCAGAGCTCACTTAATTCGTTGTTGACTCTGTCCATTTCACAGTACTGTTCAGACATCCTTTGTCGAGTTTGGGCTTTGTGTGTTGTCGGGAATTCAAAGACGATTCTGAAGGGAAAACGGCGACATAAGACGAAGACAGAGAGGAAATGCACATGCTATGACATGATGCAAATGAGATGCTAATGCAAGCCAAATGGATTCAAGGAACTCAAAGGCAAGTTGAAAATTTTTTGGAAAATTGAAGAGTTTTGTTTTAAAATCCCTGATCTCTATTGATCTTTGCAAAGGAACAAACATTTGAGTTCCTCGAAACCAAAGGGCTAAGAATGCTTGAATGTACGGATGCATAAAGCACATGAGTACAAACATATGTACACACAACAAAACATACAAATCCTAGGTTTTGGGGTCTCATGAATGGAGCCATGGCCTACCCATCCCAAAAGGTATGTACTACTGGTTCTCAGTTTGCAGAACAGGGTTCTAATAAGTTCCCAGAGTCGACAACCCATCTTTCGGATTTTATCAACTTCCCAATTGCTCGGTGATCAATAAAATTCTCAAGAGAGTCTCGTCTGAGTGTAGTATCGCGTAGCAACCATTTAGGATTACTCCCTCATAGTCATCGCACTACATCCTAAAAGGCCAAGTGGGGTAAAAGGGTAACTAAAGGTCCTCAGTATCTCTGGCACCAAATTGAAAGTAGTAACGCATTCACGATTGCTCGCATAACATTCTACTACATTCAAGAGGGCCTCAACTGAGTGTGGACTTCAAGTTCCCTCCTTTGGGATTTCTCCCTCGAAGTTCCCTTGACTATGTCCATGGTTCCTAAACATATGTGTTCTCTCAAGTCCGGGTTAGGACTTATCTCACTCATAGATACCATGTCAACCCATAGAACAGATATACAAATATATAGGCAAATATGACATGTATATAAGCAGATATAAGTAAAACAAGCAAACATAAATAACATGAATACAAGATAGGCTTAACCCTCTAAAATGATTCATCCCCAGTGAAGTCACCATTTCTGTTGCGGTGAAAATCGGATAACAAGCTATTAATTAACTTGCATCATATTTCTTTTACAACCGACTTTGATTTTTCCAAAGGAAAGGTTCAAGATCGTAAAAACCTAAAGGGGGGAGATCTAAGGTTCGGGGGTTGTTTATACAAAGCGAAGGTATTAGCACCCTAATTATCCGTAGTACTCTATGGGAACCTATTGTTTAATGTTATCCTATATTTACTAAAGGTTCTATGCTAAAGGTTTGAAACCCTAGAGGTTAGTATCTAAGTATACTCGACAAAGCATCGCACTTTGCGCCTACGTATCCTCGGGTATAGAATCAGAGTATGCGTAGTTCTACTTCTATTGAATGATTGATTGTGGTCAATATTCAGAGGGGAAATGAGTGTGACCTCATTGTAGAGTATAAGAACTCTCTAAGTCTAGTTATAATGGTCCTATGTTATGTTTTGAAGTTAAAGAGGGAAAGTGAGTATTCATTAGGATGAATATCACACAGAGTGTAAGACTCTTTCCTAAGGCTAGTTATGATTCCACGGCTCTGATGAGGCCAAGAAATAAGGTTTAGCTCTTATGAGGCTACTAGGTTAAGGTGGGGGCTATGACTTTAAGAGTCAACATTTATCACCTTCCTTTGGAATGGGGAAAATAAAAGTTGTAGGATATGATAACAAGAGATATTGATAAAGATGAATAAGATAACAACAATAGCATGAGTATGGCAAGAAGTATTTCATAATAAAGCATGGATAAGATGGACATGAACATCATAGAGACATGTAAACAAAGACAAATCAATATGTATTAATCTTAAGGAAGACAATCACAAGAAACAATCATAAGATAAAGAACCATGATATTAATCAAAGATGATATTTAAAGAAGAACAAAGTTCACATCAAAGTCAAACACATGATAAATCAAACATGGAATAAATTTGTTCAAGACTTAAACAATAATTAGTGAATAAACACTCAAATGATCAATAAAGATGACTCATAAATAAAGTTGACAATTAATCCAAAGATGGGTGATTTAAAAATTCAGACATTAATAATTAAGCTTAAATAAACAATTAAGAAATAAATTGATAATTAAAATTAAATAAAGATTAAAATATTTTTTGAGTTTTTGAAATAAAGAAAAAAGTTTTAAATAAAATAAATAAAATAAAAAGTTTTGAAAAAGATTTGAAATAAAGAAAAAAACTTTGAGTTAATACAAATTAAAAAAGAAAAAAACGCATGGGGGTGCTGAAGTAATTGTCATAGTTTTAAAAACAAAAGAGTTCAGAATGGGCCAAAAAGGGGGGTGGTGATAGCACAAAGGCCCAGGCGAAAAAAGGATGAAGAAGAGAAGAAAAAAACAACAAAAGGAGGGTCTGAGGGGGATCGAACCCCAAACCCCCTTCTAAACGCGCGCATCACATACCACTGGGGTGGCCATACATCCAATGTATGAGCCAACCCCAATAACATATAAACCATGATGCTCACATATTTCATTTTCAAATAAAAACAAACACACGCATACGCGCTTCAGTAAGTGATATAACACATATATCAATTGGTCAGGTAAAATATTAAGTTACAAAAAGGCGAAAAAAAGACCACTCACTAATCACATGCTGACAAACCACCACACCATACTCATGCATATTGAAACAAAAGCCTAAAACATTGTGAACTTGTGAAAAAAAATCAAGTTGCAATCTCAACTTTAATCAATCTCCAAGCATTCAATTCTCAACCAAACTTCATGAAATAAAACCCAAACTAGTAGTACTTATAACATAGAATGATAGTGAACCCTAAACACCTTAAGATAGCAGCTAAAAACACGAGAAACAATAATGGAAAACCAAGGTTCCAAAACTGATATGAACAGAATAACTAATGCACCTATCTTAAGCCATTTTAAACTACCTCCAAGAACAAACCCAAGTCTAAACCAGATGTTCATCAGCACATGGTGAAAGGCTATTAGATTGCTCACAGAAACTCAATAAACCTTACACATCTAACCAAGGTCCTCACATAACATACAAGGTAGGACAGAGTTATCATGCTATCAACAGTTTCAGACACGAACACATAACGTACAGTTTGCTTGGTTCAATACACACATGATTACAAGCATACATAAATTAAAAGACAGCATCATAAACATGAACTCAATAATAGAATATCGTGCATTCAACGAGTCAAAGGGATATCAATTATGATACCAACATAGAATATGGAGTGAAGATGAAAGACTTACCTTGTGAAGCCAAAGATACTGAGCAGCACAAAACCTCTTTCCTGCAGCTCCTCTTCTTCTCAGAATGAGTTTTTTTGAAAGTGTTGATTGGTGTTGATGATTTTGAAATGAAGATGTGGCTGCCTTTTATAGAGGGTTCAGCTGGATAATGATGAGTGAATGTCCAAGGAATAAATGCTTTGTTCAGAAGAAAGAGATCAAGAGAAAGATTTGGAGGTAGGGGCTGTTCTGAACAACAGTTTATGGAGCCAAGTGAAGCTTCTTTGGCTGCACATCTAGGTCAGAATGTAGTGTGTTTTTGATCACAATCTGAGGGACTTCTCATGTACACGAGGGATTGGCTTTAGTTGCTTGCAAAAGTTCTCAAAGAAGTACAAAAGGGAGTACTTTGCAGCTGACTTTTGGTGTGTTTAGTGGTAAAGTAAAAGTGTAGACATGATGTGCTAGGGTCTGCAGATGTACTTGTGGAGAGAGAGTGAAAATCAAATTCAAAAAGGAGCATTTGGTTGATGCAAATCAGAGTCGAGCATGCCTATGGTTCAAATTTCATGCTCTTTGGTGCTATAGAAAGTTGATGCATCATACTACAATGTTTATGTTGAAATGTAGTTGAAATGGTGCCTTGAATTAGCAGAAAAATGGCCATTAAATCGTGTCCCTTAAACTGCATGAAAAAAAAGACTTAGAAAAATTTCTAAGTTAGAATTTCACAACTTGAAGTACCCTTCTTTGAGAGCCCATAACTCGGGAATGGCTTATTCAAATGAGATGTTCCACATATGGTTGGAAAGCTCTCATCATGCTCTAAAACTTTCATTTGGGACCCAAGTCTTGAATCCAAGTGGAAATGGGTGAAAAATGAGGTCAAAGTTAGAGAAAATTGTGAATAAAAGTGTTGAAATTTCTCTAAGTGTTGGGTCAGATTATCTTGCAAGCTTCATAACTCAAAAACCAAGCATTTTTGGATGAAAAGTCATATGGAACAAATTGAATATCTTGAAAAGAGCTTTCCAATGAGCTTTGAGTCACTCAATTTGAGTGTATGGTTTAGGAGTTATGGTCATTTCAAATTGTGCTATTAGAGGGAAAATCTCACATATGAAATCTTTCATGATCAAAACCCTACTTCTCTTGCAAGAAACCTCATGAAACTTGATTTTGATGCTTTGAATACCTCATGAGACATTCTATGTTGATTAAAACCATTGACACTTCATTTGAACCAAAATTCCCAAGGATTAGGGTTTCAGTCAAAAACCTAATTTTGACTGTGAATGTACTGAGGTCAGACCTTGTAAACTTGCTTCTTCCTTCTCATCTAAAGGTCTTAGGAGACTCTTGAGGATGCTGATAAACCAATAGAATCAAGAATTAGGGTTTGGGAGTTCATCTTGATGAAAATCAAAGTCATTGACTGATAGGTGTCACAGAAACCCTAATTTGGAGGTATAGTGAGGTTGAGGCTCAAACTTCTCTTGTTGAGGACCAATAGATCTTGGATTCCTGTTGAATGATGTCTCTTGGATGTAGATGACCTTAAGTGGTAAATGAACCACACAAATATTGACTTGATAGAACCAATTTCTCAGTGATTTCTTAAGAGCAAAACCCTAATTCCAAAGTTCTTGCACTGGAGATCTATTGTTGACTCGACTTGCTTCAAAACAACTTGTGGAGCTTCATGGTGATATATGCAAACCTAATTTGAACACAAAGAAACAAACTGCAAGATATGGGTTAGTTCAAATAATGCAGAGATGATTGACCTAAGATGCACCAATGAAGATGACATCTAAGGGTAAAAATTAGGGTACAACACGTTTACTTTACGTTTTAGTGTATATATTGCGTATCGTGTAAATATCATTGAGTTTAATTGATTTTTTTCTCATTTTTTTAGGTATTCAAGTAAATATATTTTTCCATATTCATAAATAGCATTGAATAATCTTTCCAGCACTTCCGACTGTGCGTCAATCTGAGTTACGGTTCAAAAGTTATGAAGAAAACAAGTTCTGGTTTGCTGTCATGTTCGCTAGGCGAACTGGAGGCGAGCGTATTCGCTAGGGAGTTCGCATTGTGAACTCTGGGGCGAATGAAAAGTGTACGGAAGCATGAAAAACACAATTTTGGCAGTAGCTAAGGCGGTTTATGTTCGCTGGGCGAACGGGGGTTCGCAGTGCGAACCCGGGAAACCAATTTTGCTTATTTTAGTCATTTTTTAGCATTTTTTAGGTGATGGTTTTGGGGATTCTTGCTCCAACTATATGAAACTTCATTTTTTCAGTAGATTGGCTTAGAAAACAACATGGAAGCTTGCATACGGATGATCCGGGGTGGATTGATCGTCGATCGGCTCTGACAAACCGCGAGATGTTTTGTTCATTTCTCTTCTTCTTTGTGTTTTTCTTCTTTGTTGGGTGTTTGTATAGTTACTCTGAACATATGTATCTTTGTTGATCATAATATTGTATAAAATCTGCTTTACAAATCATTATCGATGTCTTCCTTGATCTTTTTGCATTTATGTTTGGATTTGTGTTGTGCGCGAGAGTGACGACGAGAGTAATACGGTTGCTCTCGCAGCTCAGTGTGCCAGAGATGGACACTGTTGTGAGCGATACTGGATGATCTTGACGAGTATTGTAGTATAGTGAAAATGATCGATAAATTTATGTTTGTGACAAGTGGATTATATGTATGCTTAATAAGTTTCTTTTCTCCGAAGAATGTATACTTTTTATGTTCTTATTTACTTTTCTGCATTTACTTTAAACCAATTTAAACCCAAACTCATAAACGCGAGAGATTGTCGAACGACATTCTTTCCCTCGAACCGATCTCTGTGGACACGACATAAATCCCGGAGGGAATTCTTCCGAAAATAAATATTTTTGCTGCTTGCCCTATTCTGCAATCAACAAAATGGCGTCGTTGTCGGGGATCGGTTTTGATATTGAATCGCATTGCGACAGTTTCTTTGTTTTTTAGTTTTGTATATATCATATATATTGTCTGTTTCCATTATGTTTGTTCAAGTGTTGTATACATTTTGTTCCCGTAACATTTGTTTAAGCTAACCACTTGCTTTTGGTTTGCGCGGTGAGGCATCACTATGGCATGAAGAAAGGAAGTTACTAGCTAAGCATTGTAAAGGCGTCGAGCTTACGACGTAAAACAAGCATGGTGTATTCTTTTCTTTTGTTGTTGTTTAGTTTAGGTAGTGTGGTGTGTATTCATTAAACAAGTTGTACTCGGATTTTTCGTTCACTTTACAACTTGTTTAATGAATTTTTGTCGATTTTTCAGTTTGTTCATATTAATAGTTTTTGTGTTTGTCAATGAGCTTGTTTTGAGTAGCTTGAGGAAATTTGGTGATGTTCCAAGTTTGATCGTTTCAACTTACGGATGTATGGTAATGATATTGTTAAGTTTTGTCCACGTCGAAGGTATGTGTTTATCGCTTTCTTGACTTTAGAATATTCATGTTACTTAGGCATTTTACAAACTTTCATGCCATTCATTCTTTTGTATACTTATTCTTGTTGTGAATCACTTTAGTTCCCAACCTTTTTGTGAGGTAGCTTTCCATTGTTCATATATGCGGAGTACCAACATTCTTGTTTTAACTGGATTTTATTATGCTTAATCTTTTGTTTGTGTTGATTATATGAAAGCATGAAAAGGATCAAGGCAATTTTGTTTCATTTTGAGCACAACTACCTAGCCAAATAGTCAATTCACCTTGTGAGTGTGTGATCATTTGTAACCCCTTTGAGCCTTTTGTCATTATCCATGTTGTTTGAGTTTGATGCTTGTCTATGAGTGTCAAATTTACTTTTTGTATGGATTTTGATTGATTATTTTTTCTTGAACCCTTAACTTTGTGTTGTTGTATGAATTTTTACCTTGCCTTTGAAAGTAGGGAGTATTCACATGATGATGTGGTTGAATTCAAGTTGGGGAGAGAATGATTGTTTACTCATTAGTTGGTTTCTATGAGGTCAAATAAAGGGTTGTTTTGCTGTCATGTTAGCTTTGCGAGTATGATAGCGAATGTTCGCTTTGCGAATGGCTGGCGAGTTCCCAGCGAAGGCTCCCAAAATTAGGCAGTGGCGAAAGGTACCAAAGTTCGCTTTGCGAATGTCCTAGCGAGTGTTCTCCTAGCGAATGATCGTTCGCTTTGCGAACCTCTGAAAAAAGAAAAAAGAGAAAAAAATGAAAAAGAAAAGAAAAAAAGAGAAAATCCTTGAAAAAGGAAACAAAAAGAGTTCAAATAATTGTGCTAAATAAGTATTGTGTTTTGTGTAGAAGTTTATTGGAATTTGGTGTTTGAACTTTTGTGAGTTGATCACTCCCTTAGGTTTTGGCAAGTTTTTGTTTCAATTACCTTTAGAAATTGGCCTTGTTTGTTTACCCGACCACACTACAACCTTGAAAGCCCTTGTGATTCTTGCTTTTATGTTTCCAATATGATTTTTGGATGAATGCATAATTTAGTCTTTTGTTTGCAAGATTGTTGTGAGAGTGAAAAGTACCTCTTTTTGTGTTTTTCATCTACCGATGATTGTTTTTGCTAGGTGTGATTCACATTTGAACTTGTGTTATTTTAGAATTTTTGGCATGATTTTTGTATTTTTCATTTGTTTCGTGACTATGTTTTTGTCGTAGTTTAGTGGTAAGTATTTACTTTGTGTCTACCGTTTTTCATTTGAACCATAGATTTGTTTTCCGTTTTCAAAACCTGTTGATTCGTGATTCCTTGGTTATTGCTTTTGTTTCTTTGAGTCGCTTGATTTGTGTTTGAGGAGAAACAATTATGTAAGTTGGGGAGAGTTTGATAAGTGCAAAATATACCTATTTTTGTATATAAGTTTTGTTGCACTTATTGATACTTTTTGGTTAATATCGTTCGAATAAACCCCGCTTTGTTCGTAATTACGTTTACTTTATGTTTTAGTGTATATATTGCGTATCGTGTAAATATCATTGACTTTAATTGATTTTTTTTATCATTTTTTAGGTATTCAAGTAAATATATTTTTCCATATTCATAAAGAGCATTGAATAAGCTTTCCAGTGCTTCCAACCGCGCGTCAATCCGAGTTACAGTTCAAAAGTTATGAAGAAAACAAGTTCCGGTTTGCTGTCATGTTCGCTAGGCGAACTGGAGGCGAGCGTACTCGCTAGGGAGTTCGCATTGCGAACTCTAGTGCGAATGAAAAGTGCCCGGAAGCGTGAAAAACACAATTTTGGTAGTAGCTAAGGCGGTTTATGTTCGCTGGGCGAACGGGGGTTCGCAGTGCGAACCTAGGAAACCAATTTTGCCTATTTTAGTCATTTTTCAGCATTTTTTAGGTGACGGTTTTGGGGATTCTTGCTCCAACTCCATCAAACTTCATTTTTTCAGTAGATTAGCTTAAAAAATAACATGGAAGCTTGCATACGGATGATCCGGGGTGGATTGGTCGTCGATCGACTCTGACAAACCGCGAGATGTTTGGTTCATTTCTCTTCTTCTTTGTGTTTTTCTTCTTTGTTGGGTGTTTGTATAGTTACTCTGAACATATGTATCTTTGTTGATCATAATATTGTATAAAGTCTGCTTTACAAATCATTATCGATGTCTTCCTTGATCTTTTTGCATTTATGTTTGGATTTGTGTTGTGTTAGAGATAAACATCACGAATCTTGATTAGGGATGGATATCTATTGTCTAGATGCTAGAGATAGATTTAGATAATAATCTTTATGGTGTTGGAACTTAATGTCTTCCGTGTTTTGAGGCGTCGTGCGCGAGAGTGACGACGAGAGTAATACGGTTGCTCTCTCAGCTCAGTGTGCCAGAGATGGACACTGTTGTGAGCGATACTGGATGATCTTGACGAGTATTGTAGTATAGTGAAAATGATCGATAAATTTATGTTTGTGACAAGTGGATTATATGTATGCTTGATAAGTTTCTTTTCTCCGAAGAATGTATACTTTTTATGTTCTTATTTACTTTTCTGCATTTACTTTAAACCAATTTAAACCCAAACTCATAAACGCAAGAGACTATCGAACGACATTCTTTCCCTCGAACCGATCTCTGTGGACACGACATAAATCCCGGAGGGAATTCTTTCGAAAATAAATATTTTTGCTGCTTGCCCTATTCTGCATTCAACACTGTTGGAGAGGATGCTTGGGAATTGGATTGTCGTTACTTGGAGGGGATCATGCACATGCAAGATGTTCTTATTCAAGAGTTAATTCAGAGACCAAAACACCCTAACACTAAGAAATTGTTCAAAGAAGTCCAAGACTGGAGCAGAGAGCACAATGGCTGGGGAGGGCTGACCATGGTGGACTTTGATGATATGCCTTAGTTTTCTTTTCTGTTGTATTTGATCACCGCCAGGCTTGTTGGTTGGGATCCCTTATTATTGTATTCAGACATCTTTATCCCGGGTTGTATGTATTGACAGATGATTATTCTTCGGTTTTCTAATGAATGAGCAGATTTTGTTGATATTTCATTCCGTCTTGTTGCTTATTGTTAAACTGGAATCAAGGGGGTGGATCACCCTGTAAATACTCAAACATGTCATTTGCATTTGCATTTTCATACTCATGTGCATAACAGGTGTTTCTGTTTGGTTCCTTATCTCTGCCTGATGTTTTTCAGCAGGATTGCTGAATTTCGCACTCACCGCTACGCTACTCGCAGTAATCAACGAAGAGTCATGGATCAAGTTCAAGCTGAGCTCCAGGAAGTCCGCAACCTCATGAATCAATTTATGGACTTAATGCAGAACGTTGCCTATGGCCAAGAACAGCTAAGGACCATTGTTTAGCCCTTGATAGCCAGGGTTGATGAAAATGGAATTGTTCATGGGGGTGTCCAGACAAATATTATTCCTCCGGGCGGAGGTGGTAGTGGTGGTGTCCATGTTGGTCCTCTGGGCGAATGTATTCCTATCCCTAATATTGTTATTCCTCCGGGCAGAGGAGACGCTGTTGAGATTCCTGCTGTGATTGGAGGTGGTAATAGTGTGTGCGCAGTGCATGGCGTTGGGGGCCATCACTGGATAGAAGATCAAAAAGATGATGTTTTCTCTATGCAAGCACTACTACAAAACACTAAAATAACAACGTCAGGCTTACAACGCATCCTTTTATGCCGTTGTAATAGGTTAAAAATTTCTAGCCCATGTAAAAGCTAAGTCATTTAATGACGGTTGAATGAAACCACCGTAGTAATAAATAAAATGTATCTAGCTTCGATTCCCTGCAACTACATTTTTTCCATTTTTTAGAGTACATTTAGCGTGTGACAATTAAGTCCATTATTTTAAAAATAAATTGTAAATTATTTTACAACGGTTAAGATGAACAACCGTAGTAATAAATGAAATGTAACAAGCTTCGATTCCCTGCAACACATTTTTTCCCTTTTTTAGGATACATTTAGCATGTGTCACTTAAGATTCCACGACGGTTTATTTCTCCAACCGAGATTAAAAGGTTTACTGATAAATTAAAACAAAACTTATTATGTATTTCTTTCATAAGACGCCCTAATCGAACAAGTGAGCCAGAGACGCACTAACCTTTACCGTCTTCATATCCATTCATTTGGAGCTCAAATATTGCTCAAATAAGGTACTCTTCAACATCTTCATTCCTTTTTTCTTGGTTTATGCTCAAATATTGACCGTCTTCATCATTCATTTGCTTCTTCAGCTTCGAAGTAAGGTTCTCTTCAACATCTTCATTCCTTTTTTCTTGGTTTATGCTCAAATATTGACCGTCTTCATCATTCATTTGCTTCTTCAGCTTCGAAGTAAGGTTCTCTTCAACATCTTCATTCCTTTTTTCTTTGTTCATATTGTATATGCTCAAGTTAGAATGAGATGTTTCATATGCTTTACGTTTAGTATGAGAGTACATCTTCATTGATTTTTTCTTTGTTCATATTGTATATGCATATGCTTGAGTTTTTGGATTAGATTTTGGTGTATCATTCACATTATTATACATGTATAAATTTCAGAAGTTGTAATGGATCGTAGTTGGATGAAAGCCAATAGATTAGATCCGGTTTATGAGAACGGAGTTTGTGAATTCCTTGAATACGCTGATAAACATCTTCCCGGCAATGATGGTATCTTTTATTGTCCTTGTGTTGTTTACGCTAATATCAAAAAGGGTACAAAGAAAGAAATACACAATCACCTTTGTTGTGATGGTATATGTCAAAATTATATAATATGGATGTGGCATTGTAATACCCCGTAAATTTATAAACGCTCGAGTTAATATTATTATGATCAACTGGGTTCCGGAGTACTCTGAGTAATTATTTGATAAAATAATTGGAGTAAACTGACGAACTCAGAGTCGATTAAATTAATAGTATTTAACGTTGAGTTTTTATAATTTGATGTGTTTGAGCTAATTTTGGACATTTAGTAGTGTTACTAAAAATGATAGTTTCTATACTATCTATTTTCTTTTCATTTTCCTTGAAAACCAAACAAAAGCTAAAAGAGAGAAAGATAGAAAGAAAACAAAGGAAAAGGAGGAGAAAGGAAAAGTGGAAGAAGGAAAGGAGAGAAAATTTCCAAAAGCTCAAGAATCATCATCAATTCATCTGTTCTTCGTTTAATCGTCTCAGTATCAACCTCCTCGTCTAGTAATCCAGGTGGGTTCTAGTTAGACTCTTTAGAGTAGAGTTTTGTTGAGTTTAGAGTTAGGTTGAAATTGTGGAAATTGAATCTTTTTGCACAAAATTCGTGAATCTAACTGATAAATGCAATGTTTGATTATATGTTATACTGGTTGTGATGTTATAACATGTTTTGATGCATTTTGATTGATGAAAATGGGATTTGGGGTTGATTTTGGATCAATCCGTAGCAGAAAAATTCTGCAGGAACTTCTGCATTTTTCTCTGCCCATACGCGTATGGAGCATGTCAATACGCGTATGGAGCTGGTCAATACGCGTACGGCAAGGGCAATACGCGTATGGATGGCCGGAGATTTTGGGCAATACGCGTATCGCTTGGGGCAATACGCGTATGGCTGGGCGAGCTTTTGGGCATACGCGTACGTGGAATGCCAATACGCGTACGGCCAGGAGAGTTACAGAATCCTGCTGTTGTGATTTATTTTTCCGATCGATTGTTTCCAATGCCGTAACTTTTTGTACGTAACTCGGATTGGAACAATTTTGATATCGTTGGAAAGATAATAAAATGTACTTTCTTATTAAAATGGTTTTAAAATCGTTGGCCGATTTAATTAAGTCGGGATTTGTGAAATTGTGTCGTTTTATCGACTTTTACCTGTTAATTGTGTGTAATTATTATTGACAATATATGCATGTTAAAATATGGACTAGGCAGGGTGAGGATTATTACCAAAACAGTGTTGAAATGTGGAGTCTTACGTGTGGCAACGCTCGTGCATGAGAGGCCGAGGCGTGTGCATTCTGTTTATCAATAACCACAGAGTTGTGTTAGTGCGTTTCATGGGTCTCGAGCTCCTCTGAAACATATGCACCACTACTTGGCAGGTTTGAGTCCCATGTAAGTACGATTGGAGCCTACGGGTAAAGAGACTTGAGACGGCGTACGGTCCGTGAGAAGTGACGGATCACGGTGTACGGCCCGTGATCCCGAATCCAATCGTATGCCAAGTAGCTACAAGGATCCATGACTCGGATCGCCTTCTAGACGTAGAAGGGTACGGGAAAAAGGTATACCTTGGTATTGGTTATTGATATGTGAGTTCTTGAGTGTACGGACTCAGAACGTACTTCGGTACTTTGTGAATCCTTGAGTTTACAGGCTCAAGAGGTACTTCGGTACTAGTGTGAGTTTACAGGCTCACCGTGGCGGTTACTTGTGTGTGTGTACTCATGGTCCTTCCCTTTCCCCTTGGACATGAGTTAGGATTTTGTTAGAACCTTGTAAAGCCGAGAGGACTTTAAGATAGGGAACTCACTGAGATTTGATGTATCTCACCCCACTGTTGTTGTTTACATCACAGGTTCTGCAGGTTTGGCGAAGGGTAAGGACAGGGTTACTTGACTTTCCTTACGGATCGTGGTTTTGTGATGGCATGGCTTCCGCTATGGCGTTATGTTTTGAGATCATTGTATTGATCTAGTTCTTAGTTTTTATCATTTTAGAACATCTTGTATATGTAATGCCTTAGACTTTTAGGTGTTTTGTATTAGAGGCATTTATGTGTACAATGTGTTAACTAGGAACTTATTATGTTTCAGTACCAAAAGTGAAACTCATGTATAATATATGATTTGAGGCATGTATTGTATATGGTCTTTACAGTTGGTATCAAAGCAGGTCGTATCCTCGACCTAGCCATGAAATAGAATAAGTGTTTCTTTCCGTTTCATATGCGGCGTGTCGCCATGGGTCTTGTCTGTTATATTTATGGTATTGAGTCTGATCAACTTAATCCTATTGATATGGAATTCAGGAACATGGCTGATAGACGCAGAAACAACCGTGGAAGACCAAGGACTACTCCAGCTGGGACAGTTCCACAAGGTGATGAAGGGAATGCCCCGTTGTACCAATTTATGCAACAGATGCAGCAACAGCAGAATCAGTTCATGCAAGGGATGATGCAACAAATGGCTGATGGTCTGCATCCTCCAGTGGTTGTTCCGGAAGTTACGGGAGGAACCTACAGGGAATTTGTTCGTATGAATCCTCCGGAGTTTCAAGGAGGGCTAGATCCGGTGAAGGCACACGAATGGATAACAGGAATGGAACGGATTTTTCTGATAGTTCATTGCAGTGAGGAGAATAAGGTGGTTTTTGCTTCTCACTGGTTGAAGGGTCCTGCCATGAGGTGGTGGGAGAGCGCTTCAGCCTTGATGACAACTCAGGAAGTGCCGAAAGTGTGGGAACAGTTTAAGGTAATCTTTATGGAGAAATATTTTCCGAGTTCTTTAAGGTCTCAAAAGGAGTTTGAGTTCCAACAGTTGAGACAGGGAAATTTATCAGTGGCTTCTTATGCGGAACAATTTGAGATCATGGCTGACTATTCTAGACAGGCCATGTATGCTCCTGATGAGAGGTGGAAGATAGATCAGTTTCTGTTTGGGTTAAGGGCTGAGATTTCACACAGCGTGTCTCAACGGGAATTTGCTACTTATGCTGAAATGTTAAGACAATGTTATGTGGCGGAAAATAGCTTGAAAAAGATACAAATGGAGGTGGATTCGAACAGGGTAACTCAAGGTGACCGTGGAAGGTTGAATCAACAGTTTAGGCAAAGGCAACAGTCTTCCAAAGGGAAGCAAGTACAGGGCTCTAGAACTAGTGCGCCTCCAGTATGTCGCACTTGTGGGAGGAGTCATTTTGGTAGGTGCAAATCGGAAGAAGTACGGTGTTATCAGTGTAACAAGATGGGTCATTGGGCGAGGGATTGTCCTCAGGGTAGAAATCAGACACAAGGGAAGACTACTGGTCGAGTTTATACTCTGGATGCAAGGAAAGCAAAGGGTGATAATTCCTTGATTGCGGGTACGTGTTTTGTTAATGGTCAACCTTGTTTTGTTTTATTTGACTGTGGGGCTACACATTCTTTTGTGTCTTTAAGATGCGTGAAGCGACTTGGGTTGCAAACTATTCCTTTATTTCCTCCTATGGTGGTTACTACTGCCATGGATGAAATGGTTGAAACACCACTGATGTGTGAAAATTGTGTGTTGTCGGTGAAAGAAAGAGTCTTCCAGATTGATCTTATTTGTCTGCCGCTTAAGAAAGTGGATGTTGTTCTGGGAATGGACTGGCTTTCAGCTAATTCGGTTTTTATCGGTTGTGAGGAGAAGCTAATTATTATTCCATCTGCTGAGACTACTCCGAAAGATGTATTATCAACGATTTTAGAAGGTACGGTGGGAATGGTAAATTTCTTGTTTGAGAAAGAGAAATCTGTTTTATTGGTTCTTACTAAGGAAGGAGGTAGTGAACAGCAAGTTCTGAGTATTCCAATAGTGTGTGAATTTCCTGAAGTGTTTCCTGAGGATGTTTCTTCTCTTCCTCCGGAGAGAGAAGTTGAGTTCTCTATTGACCTGATACCGGGAACGGCTCCTATATCTGTTTCTCCGTATCGGATGGCACCGCTTGAATTAAGAGAATTAAAGGACCAATTGGAGGACTTGATGTCCAAGCATTTCGTTAGGCCTCGTGTTTCACCGTGGGGAGCTCCAGTGTTACTGGTAAAGAAGAAAGATGGGGGAATGCGTTTGTGCATTGATTATCGTAAGTTGAATAAAGTTACCATTAAGAATAAGTATCCCTTACCAAGGATAGACGACTTGTTAGATCAATTGAAAGGAGCATGTGTGTTCTCGAAGATTGATTTACGGTCGGGTTATCATCAGATTCGAGTGAAGAGTTCCGATGTGCCAAAGACTGCATTTAGGACACGTTACGGTCATTATGAATTCTTAGTGATGCCTTTCGGTGTGACTAATGCTCCAGCTGTTTTCATGGATTACATGAATCGAATATTTCAGACTTACTTGGACCAATTTGTGGTAATCTTTATTGACGACATTCTTATTTATTCTCGTACTCCACAAGAGCACGGAGAACATCTGAGGATTGTCTTATCGGTCTTGCAAGAGAAGCAATTGTTTGCTAAGTTGAGCAAGTGTGAGTTTTGGATGTCGGAAGTTAATTTTCTTGGACATGTGATATCTCGAGGTGGTGTGGCAGTGGATCCATCGAAGGTAGAAGCAGTGATTAATTGGGAGAGACCGAGAAATGTTTCAGAAGTTAGAAGTTTCTTGGGATTGGCCGGTTACTATAGAAGGTTTATCAAGGGCTTTTCTCAATTGGCCTTACCAATGACGAAACTTACTCGGAAGGATGTTACGTTTGAATGGGATTCAGGTTGCGAACAAAGTTTTATGCATTTGAAGGAAAGTTTGACGAGTGCTCCAGTATTAATTATTCCTGATCCTAACAACTCTTATGAAGTATTCTGTGATGCTTCTAAGAGGGGATTAGGGGGTGTTCTGATGCAAGGTGGTTAAGTGGTAGCTTATGCTTCTCGACAGTTAAAAGTTCATGAGAAGAATTATCCAACTCATGATTTGGAACTAGCTGCAGTGGTTTTTGCACTGAAGGTGTGGCGTCATTATTTATATGGTGTACGTTTTGAAATGTTCAGTGACCACAAAAGTTTGAAGTATTTGTTTGATCAAAAGGAGTTGAATATGCGACAAAGAAGGTGGATGGAGTACTTAAAGGATTATGACTTAGAATTGAAGTATCATCCAGGAAAGGCGAATAAAGTAGCGGATGCTTTAAGTCGGAAAATGGTTCATAGTGCGGAATTGATGATTTTAGAGTATTCATTGTTGGAAAAGTTTAGAGATCTTAATCTCCAGTTTGTGTGGACTCCGAATGGTGTGATTATGGGAAATTTGAATGTAAATTCTACTTTGAGAGTTGAGATTCAATAGGCACAATTGTTAGAGGAAGAGTTACAAGAGTTGTTACTTCAGCCGGGTTTTACACGAGCGACAGATGGGATTGTTCTGTTTAATCAAAGGATTTGTGTTCCGAGGGATGAGGCATTGAAAAGGAAGATCTTAGACGAAGCTCATAAAGGTACTTTTACGATACATCCTGGTTCTTCAAAGATGTATCAGGATTTAAAGAAGGATTATTGGTGGCCTGGGATGAAAAAGGATATAGCGGGATATGTGTCAGAATGTGCGGTGTGCCAACAGGTGAAGATTGAACACCAAAGACCGGGCGGTTTATTACAACCTTTGGATATTCCAGTTTGGAAGTGGGATAGTATTTCTATGGATTTTGCAGTGGGTTTACCCCGTACCCAGGGTGGGTATGATTCTATTTGGGTGATTGTAGATCGACTAACGAAATCTGCACACTTCTTAGCCGTAAAGACTACTCATAAGGCAAGTCATCTTGCAAGGTTGTTTATTGCTGAGATTGTGAGATTGCATGGTATTTCTTCCAGTATTGTGTCCGATAGAGATCCGAAGTTTACTTCGAGATTTTGGAAAGTGTTCCAACAAGCGATGGGTACGAATTTGTGTTTGAGCACGTCGAATCATCCTCAAACGGATGGTCAGACTGAACGAACAATACAAACGATGGAGGATATGTTAAGAGCTTGTGTGTTAGAGAGTAGAGGGAATTGGAAAGAACTTTTGCCATTAATTGAGTTTTCCTATAACAATAGTTATCATGCGAGCATCGGTATGGCTCCGTATGAAGCATTGTATGGGAGGAAGTGTAGAACACCTTTGTGTTGGGCTGAAATTGGCGAAGATAGAATTTTGGGACCCGAGATTATTCAAGAGACTACGGAAAAGATTCGAATGATCCGCGAGAAGGTTAAACAAGCACAAGATCGTCAAAAGTGTTAAGGAACAAAGATATTCCACTTGTTAAGGTGCAATGGGATATGACGCATCCGGGCGATGCTACTTGGGAACTAGAATCGGAAATGCGAGATTCTTATCCACATCTATTCAGGTAATATTCTAAATTCGAGGACGAATTTCTATTTAAGGGGGGGAGGATGTAATACCCCGTAAATTTATAAACGCTCGAGTTAATATTATTATGATCAACTGGGTTCCGGAGTACTCTGAGTAATTATTTGATAAAATAATTGGAGTAAACTGACGAACTCAGAGTCGATTAAATTAATAGTATTTAACGTTGAGTTTTTATAATTTGATGTGTTTGAGCTAATTTTGGACATTTAGTAGTGTTACTAAAAATGATAGTTTCTATACTATCTATTTTCTTTTCATTTTCCTTGAAAACCAAACAAAAGCTAAAAGAGAGAAAGATAGAAAGAAAACAAAGGAAAAGGAGGAGAAAGGAAAAGTGGAAGAAGGAAAGGAGAGAAAATTTCCAAAAGCTCAAGAATCATCATCAATTCATCTGTTCTTCGTTTAATCGTCTCAGTATCAACCTCCTCGTCTAGTAATCCAGGTGGGTTCTAGTTAGACTCTTTAGAGTAGAGTTTTGTTGAGTTTAGAGTTAGGTTGAAATTGTGGAAATTGAATCTTTTTGCACAAAATTCGTGAATCTAACTGATAAATGCAATGTTTGATTATATGTTATACTGGTTGTGATGTTATAACATGTTTTGATGCATTTTGATTGATGAAAATGGGATTTGGGGTTGATTTTGGATCAATCCGTAGCAGAAAAATTCTGCAGGAACTTCTGCATTTTTCTCTGCCCATACGCGTATGGAGCATGTCAATACGCGTATGGAGCTGGTCAATACGCGTACGGCAAGGGCAATACGCGTATGGATGGCCGGAGATTTTGGGCAATACGCGTATCGCTTGGGGCAATACGCGTATGGCTGGGCGAGCTTTTGGGCATACGCGTACGTGGAATGCCAATACGCGTACGGCCAGGAGAGTTACAGAATCCTGCTGTTGTGATTTATTTTTCCGATCGATTGTTTCCAATGCCGTAACTTTTTGTACGTAACTCGGATTGGAACAATTTTGATATCGTTGGAAAGATAATAAAATGTACTTTCTTATTAAAATGGTTTTAAAATCGTTGGCCGATTTAATTAAGTCGGGATTTGTGAAATTGTGTCGTTTTATCGACTTTTACCTGTTAATTGTGTGTAATTATTATTGACAATATATGCATGTTAAAATATGGACTAGGCAGGGTGAGGATTATTACCAAAACAGTGTTGAAATGTGGAGTCTTACGTGTGGCAACGCTCGTGCATGAGAGGCCGAGGCGTGTGCATTCTGTTTATCAATAACCACAGAGTTGTGTTAGTGCGTTTCATGGGTCTCGAGCTCCTCTGAAACATATGCACCACTACTTGGCAGGTTTGAGTCCCATGTAAGTACGATTGGAGCCTACGGGTAAAGAGACTTGAGACGGCGTACGGTCCGTGAGAAGTGACGGATCACGGTGTACGGCCCGTGATCCCGAATCCAATCGTATGCCAAGTAGCTACAAGGATCCATGACTCGGATCGCCTTCTAGACGTAGAAGGGTACGGGAAAAAGGGATACCTTGGTATTGGTTATTGATATGTGAGTTCTTGAGTGTACGGACTCAGAACGTACTTCGGTACTTTGTGAATCCTTGAGTTTACAGGCTCAAGAGGTACTTCGGTACTAGTGTGAGTTTACAGGCTCACCGTGGCGGTTACTTGTGTGTGTGTACTCATGGTCCTTCCCTTTCCCCTTGGACATGAGTTAGGATTTTGTTAGAACCTTGTAAAGCCGAGAGGACTTTAAGATAGGGAACTCACTGAGATTTGATGTATCTCACCCCACTGTTGTTGTTTACATCACAGGTTCTGCAGGTTTGGCGAAGGGTAAGGACAGGGTTACTTGACTTTCCTTACGGATCGTGGTTTTGTGATGGCATGGCTTCCGCTATGGCGTTATGTTTTGAGATCATTGTATTGATCTAGTTCTTAGTTTTTATCATTTTAGAACATCTTGTATATGTAATGCCTTAGACTTTTAGGTGTTTTGTATTAGAGGCATTTATGTGTACAATGTGTTAACTAGGAACTTATTATGTTTCAGTACCAAAAGTGAAACTCATGTATAATATATGATTTGAGGCATGTATTGTATATGGTCTTTACAGGCATGGTGAGGTGGATAATAAGGAAAGTCAGGCGTCACAAAGTCAAAGAGTGGAGGAAGATGAATATATGGAAGATCACCTAGAGGATATGTTCCGTGATATTGGGGAATCTTCTTTTATGAATACTCATATTTATGATAATTTATGTCGTGATAAAGACACCCCTTTATATAAGGGATGCACAGAGTTCACAAGATTGTCGCCGGTTTTAAATTTGTTTAATCTGAAGGCAAAAAATGGATGGTCGGATAAAAGTTTCACGGAATTACTTGAATTGCTACAGCAAATGTTACCAGAAGATAACAAATTGCCGGATCGTTGCTATGAGGCCAAGAAGATATTGTGTCCACTGGGTCTGGAGTATATCAAGATACATGTTGCCCTAATGATTGCATATTATACCGGAAAGAGTATGAAGACTTGTTTCAATGTCCGAAATGTGGTGTGTCGCGTTACAAGCTGAAGACTAGCAATGGTGATGACAATGATCACTATGACAATGTTAGTAGGAAGCATCCTCCTGCTAAAGTGTTATGGTACTTGCCAATACTTTCACGATTAAAGAGACTTTTTGCTAATTCGAATGACGCAAAGAATCTTAGATGGCATGCAGATGAAAGGATTTGTGATGGAAACATTCGCCATGTAGCTGATTCTTTGCAATGGAAAAAAATTGATTCGTTGTTTCCGGATTTTGGAGTCGAGCCAAGAAATCTTAGGCTTGGGCTTGCCACCGATGGAATGATCCCCTTTGGTAATATGAGCACTAATCATACTTTATGGCCAGTTCTTCTCACTATTTACAACCTATCTCCTTGGTTGTGCATGAAGCGCAAGTATATACTGTTAAGTATGATGATTTATGGACCACGACAACCTGGTAACGACATAGATGTGTATCTTAGTCAATTAACTGATGATTTACGACTCTTGTGGGATGAAGGCGTTGAAGTTGATGATGCATATTCTGGGGAAAAGTTTAATATTCGTGCAATGTTATTTTGCACAATTAACGACTTTCCGGCTTACGGTAACTTGGCGGGATATAGTGTCAAAGGACATAAAGCGTGTCCTATATGTGAAGATGATACTTTTTATCACCAACTTGAGTTTGGAAAAAAGACCGTTTACCTTGGGCATCGAAAATTTCTAAAATCGGGTCATCCTTATCGTAGATTGCGAAAGGCTTTTAATGGAGAGCAAGAGTTTGGTGAGGCTCCTAAACCTTTAACCAGGGATGAAGTTTATCAATAGCAGGAATACATTAATGTTGTCCTTGGGAAGAGAGAAAAAGAAAAAGGTGGGAAGAGAGGAAAAGAAAAAGGGGCAGTTGCGAAAAATATATGGAAAAAGAGGTCCATCTTCTTTGATCTTCCATATTGGTCAAGTCTTGATGTTAGACATTGTCTTGATGTGATGCACGTGGAGAAAAATGTGTGTGATAGTTTGATTGGCACACTTCTAAACATTCCGAGCAAGACTAAAGATAGTAAGACTTCCCGTCTTGATATGGAGAAGATGAGTATACGAAAACAGTTGGCTCCAATAGAGAAAGGAAAAAGAACTTATCTGCCTCCAGCATGTCACACTCTATCTAAAAAGGAAAATAAGATGTTCTGTGACTGTTTGCAAGGTATTAAAGTTCCGTAAGGTTACTCATAAAACATCAAGAAACTTGTATCAATGAAAGATCTCAAGTTAATTGGTTTAAAATCTCATGATTGTCATGTATTGATGCAACAACTTTTACCAGTGGCTATCCGTGGGATCCTTCCAAAAAATGTGAGAGTAACTATAATGAGACTGTGTTTATTCTTCAATGCCATATGTAATAAAGTTATTGATTTCAAAAAATTGGATGAATTAGAAGATGAGGCTGCCATAATCTTGTGTCAATTGGAGATGCATTTTCCGCCATCATTTTTTGACATTATGGTTCACTTACTTGTTCATCTCGTAAGAGAAATCAGAATTTGTGGTCCAGTTTATTTAAGGTGGATGTATCCAATAGAGTGATATATGAAGATCTTTAAAGGATATACGAAGAATCATCACCGACCGGAAGCTTCGATTGTTGAAAGGTACATAGCAGAAGAAGCTGTTGAGTTTTGTACAAACTATTTATCGGATGCAGATTCTATAGGAATTCCAAAGTCTCTTCATGCTGACACAGACGAAAGAGGTATTCAAGGTCTAAATGTTAGGTCAATGGCTCGGGATGTAGTTATTCAATCACATTTCTATATATTGAATAATATAGATGAGGTTCAACCTTTCATAGATACTCACAAAAGACTTATGAAGAAAAAATATCCCCGAATGAATGACAAGTTGTTGTTGATAGAGCATAACAATAGATTCATGGATTGGTTTAATAAAAGTGTATCTAATGATCCTAGTGCATCCGAGATACTTAGATGGTTGTCGTACGAGACACAATTTTGTGTCATTACCTGGAGTGCATACGACATTGGTCATTATACCTTTTATACAAAATCAAAAGATGATTGTAGTACAATGCAAAATAGTGGGGTTATGGTTGAAGCCGAATCGATGTATTTCTCTTCGAAAGATAAGAATCCGGTATTGGCAACTACCGTGTTTTATGGTGTCATTGACGAGATTTGGGAGATTGATTATGTTATTTTCAAAGTGGCGTTATTTAAATGCAAGTGGGTTCCAAATAATAGTAATGGTGTAGACATTGATGGCTTAGGATTCACCCGGGTCGACCTTGGCAAGGCATCTTTTAATATAGAACCATTCATCATGGCTTCTCAAGCAAAACAAATTTTCTATGTTTTCAATCCATCGGACAAATCGGGGAAATGGTCAATCGTTCTCCAAGGAAAATACATTCCTCTTAGTGATGAAAGTCTTAATATTCTGTCCACACCTTCTTACACAACACAAGTTCCTACCTCATATGATGAAGTTGATGGAGATGCCGTGCATGCTATACGACTCGATCATGAAGAAGGTATATGGGAAAATTAACAAGTACGTAATTTATTATTTATTCATAATATATTAATTGTGTGTTATAGTTTAGAAGTATTTTTACTAACAAGTATAATTATTTGAAATCATAGGTATTTTGAGTCCAGACACCAGGCCAGGAGACAAGACACCAAGAGACAAGATACCAATACACCAAGTTACAATTATGTGAAGTTATGTAATGTGTGTAAACTGTAATATGGTATATGTGATATTTTATTTATGTAGGTTGTTTGTTCTGATAAACTGTAATCTGATATATGTGATATTATGAAAATGATACGATTAATATTATTATGAAAACTGTATCACAAAATGTGAATTGTATTTTTCTGCCGTGTTGAGATATGGAGAACAATAATACAGGTAAAAAAATGGGATTAATTATAAAAGCAGGATGATATTTGTTAATTTTGCAGAAACTTTAACGACGGTTATATTTCCTAACCGATATAATATCTGGCGCGCTGTACAGCAAAAAATAAATATCAAAACTGTGCTGCAGGGAATCGAACCGAGGATAATTATATTTATTACAACGGTGTAATGTAAAACCGTTGTGATAGTTAGCGTGCTTTCCTGTTTATTACAACGCATACAAGGCCTTCGTTGTAAGTATCATATATACAACAACAATCTACATAACAAAGCCCTCGCACGCGTCATTATATGTCATTCCCAACCTTTGTTAAATGGGTTTTTCGTAGTAGTGAAGGTGGAAATGCTGGTCACCCATCTGATGCTGACAGAAGGTTCAAGATGATTGAGGAAAAGATGAAGGCTTACGAGAGTCAGAACTCGTTGGGTATGGATATGGATGATTTGGGATTGGTTCCTGGTGTGAAGGTCCCTCATAAGTTCCAGATGCCTACTTTTGACAAATATACTGGTGTTACATGCCCTAAGACTCATGTTAGGGCCTATTACAGAAAGATGTCTGCCTACTCGAAGGACGAGAAGCTGTTAATGCATTTCTTCCAGAATAGCCTGTCCGGGGCATCCCTGGAATGGTACATGCAGCTTGAAATGAGTCGTATCCGTAATTGGCGCGAGTTGGTTAAAGCATTTGTTAGACATTATCAGTACAACACAGACATGGCTCCTAATAGAATGCAATTATAGAGTATGTCACAAAAGAACAATGAAAGCTTCAAAGAGTATGCCCAGAGGTGGCGTGAACTAGCTGCCAGAGTTTAACCTCCTATGGCGGAGAGGGAATTGCTTGATATGTTCATGGCCACTCTTCCGGGGCCTTACTACGAGAGGTTGGTAGGTTATTTATCCGCGGGATTTGCTGAGTTGGTTATAGCTGGTGAAAGAGTGGAGAGTGGAATTAAGATGGAAAAGATACCAACCAACGACGGATCCTCATCTGGAGGAGGTAAGAAACCATATGCTGGGAATTATAAGAAGAAAGAAGGGGATGCAAGTTCTGTTTCATCTTATCGTGGTAAGGGAAAAGCTCACCAGAATCTTACCCGACAGGTTGCTACAGTAGCTATTCCAATCGCACCGCAGCAACAAAGTCCTGCTCCACGCATATATCAAGACAGGCCTACGCAAGACATGCATTTTAAGACACCGCCCATGCCTTACGCTCAATTGTTGCAACATCTGTTACAGTTGCAGTTGGTTCAAAAAAGGTCCCTGGCTCCTCTTACCAGCAATCCTCCACCCGGTTATGACGCTAATGCCCATTGCGAGTTCCATTCTGGAGCGTCGGGACATCATATTGACAACTGTAAGGCATTCAAATAAAAGGTCCAAGATTGGCTAGATTTGAAAGCCATAAACTTCACCAATGATACTCCGAATGTTATCCAGAACCCGATGCCAAATCATGGCGGGCTAAGGGTTAATGCTGTGGAAGATACGGAACCTTTGGATTTAATAATGGATGTAAATAAGTTGAAAACTCCTTTGTCGGGGGTTAAAGAAAGGTTGTTGAAAGGGGGATTCTTCTCTGGGTGCGTAGGTGGTTGTCCAGAATGTTTGCTACAATCTGAGGGTTGTGTTTTGCTAAAGTCAGGTATCCAGAAATTGATCAATGAGGGATAGTTGCAATTTGACAGAGTTAACAGTCAGAGGAAAGTTGTTGATGAGGGGAATGGCATTGCCACGATATCCATTCCATACAGAAATATCAATATATCAGCATCGGTGAGACCAGCGCTAGTTATCATCACTGTCCCAGGACCAGTGCCTTATGAGAGTACCAAGGCCATTCCATGGAATTATGGGGCTGAGGTGTTCTGTAATGGGAAGAAGCAGGAGTTGGTAGGGCCGTCAGTTGTGGGTTTAGGAATTGAAAATACTGTTGAGCTGGAGCTATCACAAGGAGTGGTAGGGTTTTTTCTCCATCTGATGACCAAGTGGGTGGTTCAAGGCAGGACAAGGGAAAGCAAGTAGTTGACGATTATGTACAGAAACAAGTTGTGAATGATTCGGTATCAAAGCAGGCTGTTAATTCTTTTTCAGAAAATGTAGAAGAATTTATGTGATTAATAAGAAAGAGTGATCACAAGATCGTTGACCAGCTCAATCAAACACCATTGAAGATCTCCATTCTGTCGCTATTATTGTGCTCAGAAGCGCACAGAAATGCTTTATTGAAAGTTTTGAATGCGGCGTATATACTACAGGAAATATCAGTCAATCAGTTGGAAGGGGTTGTAGCACATGTAAACACAGGAAATGGTTTAGGCTTCACAGATTTAGACTTGACTCCAGCAGGGAGGAACCATAACAATGCTTTGCATATCTCTTTGGAATGCAGAGGTTCTTTGATGTCGCACGTGTTGGTTGATACAGGGTCTTCGTTGAACGTGCTGCCAAAGAAAGCTTTAATGAAACTGGATACACGAGGTTTGATCTGCACGCCAAGTGATTTGGTGGTGTGAGACTTTGATGGGTCGAAGAGGTCCGTGATTGGGGAGATTGTGTTACCTATTAAGGTTGGCCCAGAAATTTTCAACACTACATTCTACATCATGGATATCCAACCTGCCTACAGTTGTTTGTTGGGTCGCCCTTGGATCCACGGTGCTGGGGCAGTGACGTCAACATTGCACCAAAAATTGAAGTATATGGTGGATGGTCATGTGGTTACAGTTTGTGGCAAAGAAAATATAATGGTGAGTCACTTGTCAACATTCAAGTATGTGGAAGTAGACGGGGAAATACATGAAACTTTGCGTCAGGATTTTGAAGTTGTCCAAATTCCTAAGGAGCCTCCGGTGGAGGATAATCAGCCTGAAGTTTCAATGTCCTCATTCAAAGATGCGTGTGCAGTGGTCGAAGCTGGAAATTCTCAAAAATGGGGTCAGGTGATTGACGTGCAAATGAAGAGGGATACCTATGGTTTGGGATACAAGCCACCCAAACGAGCTCAAGAGCCTCCGAACTATGGTCTGGTTCAATTTACAAGTGCTGAGGTTTTCTTCAACCGGATCAATGCAATTGAGGATGAAGGTGACAGTGACTGTGATATGGATGAGTGGATCCGTCCTTGCATTCCTGGTCAGAGTTTGTGAAACTGGTCTTTTGAGGAAATCATCCAAGTTACCCGCAAAGAGTAATTGTTTTTGTTTTCTGCATATGTTAAGTCCTACGTTCTGCCTAAGACGTAGTAATTCTTTTCTGTAGGGCTATGATGTTTTGCTTTCAATTTCATCATTAATAAAGGACGTTTTTCGCATTCAAATATTTTGATCCCTGTTTTTGTGTTTTTACTTTTTGCATTTATTCAAAGTAAAATGGCAATGTGTTTTTGTTTGTTGCATTCTTAATAAACATAAAACATCAATCATACAGGTTTATTTGTTCAGATTCTACCAATAATGATTCAACTGTGGCTCAATATGACTTCGACAATCCCATTTATCAGGCTGAAGAAGAGGCTGACGAAGATTGTGACTTACCTGAATAATTGGCCAGACTACTGAAACAGGAGGAACATATTACTCTACCTCATCAGGAGGAAATTGAGACAGTTAATCTGGGCACCGAGGACGTGAAAAAGGAAGTAAGAATTAGGTCTGCATTGGAAGACAGTGTCAAGGGAAGATTGATTGAGATGCTTCGAGAGTATGTGGATATCTTCGCCTGGTCTTACCAAGACATGCCCAAGATTGACACAGATATTGTTGTACACCGGTTGTCGCTTAAAGAGGGTTGTACTCCGGTTAAGCAGAAATCGAGAAGAACAAAACCGGACATGGCTGTCAAAATCAAAGAAGAGGTTCAGAAACAGTTAGACGCTGGTTTCTTGCTGTGACGAATTATCCTCCGTGGGTTGCTAATATTGTTCCTGTACCAAAATAAGATGGAAAGGTCAGGATGTGTGTTGATTATCGAGACTTGAATAGAGCAAGCCCAAAATATGATTTCTCGCTTCACAACATTGACGTGTTAGTGGACAACCCCGCTCAATATTCTGTATTTTCCTTCATGGATGGCTTCTCTGGGTATAACCAAATCAAGATGGCCCCAGAGGACATGGAGAAGACGACGTTCATAATACCGTGGGGAACATTTTGCTACAAGGTAATTCCCTTTGGATTGAAGAATGCTAGGGCAACCTATCACCGGGAGATGGTGACTCTCTTTCATGATATGATTCACAAAGAGATTGAATTCTATGTCGATGACATGATTGCAAAGTCACAAACTTGAGGAAGAACATTTGGTGAATTTATAGAAGCTGTTTGAAAGGTTAAGGAAGTTCATACTGAGATTAAATCCAAACAAGTGCACCTTCGGTGTGAGATCTGGTAAATTTATGGGATTTATTGTTAGCGAAAGGGGTATCGAGGTAGATCCTGCTAAAGTAAAAGCCATACAAGAAATGCCTGAGCCGAGAATGGAAAAAGAGGTTCGTGGTTTCTTAGGGAGGTTGAACTACATCGGTAGATTCATCTCTCATCTTACAGCCACGTGTGAACCAATATTCAAATTGCTGAGAAAAGATTAAAAGGTCGGGTGGAATGGAAATTGTCAAAAGGAATTCGATAAAATAAAAGAATATTTGCATGAACCTTTGATCCTCATGCCGCCAGTGCCAGGAAGACTGTTGATTATGTATCTTACGGTTCTTGAGAATTCAATGGGATGTGTGCTCGGTCAACACGGCGAGACAGGTAGGAAAGAACATGCCATCTACTACTTGAGTAAAAAGTTCACTGTTTGTGAGTCGAGGTACTCTATGCTGGAAAAACATGTGCACTCGCTTGGGCAGCCAAGCGTTTGAGGCAGTATATGTTAAACCACACAACCCTGTTGATTTCAAAGATGGATCTGATTAAGTTTGTGTTTGAGAAGCAAGCACTTTCTGGGAGAATAGCTCGTTGGCATATGGTTTTGACAGAATACGATATTCAATATGTTTCCCAGAAGGCCATTAAGGGAAGTGTTCTGTCAGAATATCTTGCTCAACAACCAATCGAGGATTATCAATCGATGAAGTTTGAATTTCTGGATGAGCATATCTTGTTTCTAAAGATGAAAGACTGTGATGAACCTTTGCCTGACGAAGGACCTGAAGTTGGATCTCAGTGGAGCTTAATCTTTCATGGGGCTGTTAATTCATATGGTAACAGAATCGGGGCAATCATTACGACCCCAAGGGGTTCTCATATACCCTTCACTGCCTGATTAGCGTTCATATGCACCAACAACGTGGCAGAGTATGAAGCATGCATTATGGGGTTGGAAGAAGCTATTGATTTGAGAATCAAGAACCTCGATGTGTATGGTGATTCTGCGTTGGTAATTAATCAGATCAAAGGAGAATGGGAGACTCGTCAGGAAAATTTGGTGCCTTATAAGAACTATGCCAGAAGGTTGTTACCGTTCTTTGATAGGGTGAACTTTCATCATGTACCTCGGACTGAGAATCAGATGGCCGATGCGTTGGCAACATTGGCCTCCATGCACAAGGTGAATCGGTGGAATGAAGCTCCATCAATCAGAATCATGCGTCTTGATAGACCAGTTTTTATGTTTGCAGTTGAAGAGGTATCAGATAGCAAGCCTTGGTATCATGACATTAAGTGTTTTCTCAAGAGTCAAGAGTACCCAGCTGGGGCATCTACCAAGGATAAGAAAACTCTAAGGAGGTTAGCAGGCAATTTCTTTCTGAATGAAGACGACATGTTGTACAAAAGGAACTTTGACATGGTCTTGCTACATTGTGTTGATGAACACAAGGCAGGCCTGTTGATGGAGGAAGTTCACGAGGGTTCTTTCAGTACTCATGCCAATGGGCATGCTATGGCTAGAAAGTTGTTGAGGGCAGGGTATTACTGGATGACTATGGAGTCTGATTGTTTCAAATACGCCAGGAAATGCCAAATTTATACTGATAAGGTGCACGTGTCACCTACTCCTCTGAATGTATTGACATCTCCTTGGCCCTTTGCCATATGGGGCATCGACATGATTGGAAAGATTGAGCCGACTGCTTCCAATGGGCATTGTTTCATCTTGGTTGCCATTGATTATTTCACGAAGTGGGTGGAAGCGGCCTCGTTTGCCAACGTCACTAGACAAGTGGTAGCCCGGTTTATAAAGAAGGACATCATCCGTCATTATGGGGTCCCAGTGAGAATCATTACTGATAATGGTTCGAATTTGAATAATAAGATGATGAAGGAGCTATGCAAGAGCTTTAAAATTGAACATCACAATTCTTCTCCGTATCGTCCGAAGATGAATGGTGCTGTTGAGGTGGCAAACAAGAATATTAAGAAGATTGTGCATAAAATGGTGGTAACGTATAAGGACTGGCATGAGATGTTGCCTTTTGCTCTACACGGTTATTGTACTTCGGTGCGTACATCAACCGGGGTGACTCCTTTCTCATTGGTGTATGGTATGGAAGCAGTCCTACCGTTAGAGGCTGAGATTCCTTCTTTAAGAATTCTGGCAGATGTAAAGCTCGATGAAGCTGAATTGGTACGTTCCAGGTTAGATCAACTGAACTTTATTGAGGAGAAGAGATTGGCAAGCATTGCACATGGCCGGTTGTATCAGAGCAGGATGAAAAAGGCCTTTGATCAGAAGGTGCGTCCTCGATGTTTTCAGATGGGTGAGTTGGTTTTGAAAAGGATCTTTCCTCCTTAGACAGATCAGAGGGGCAAGTGGACTCCAAACTACGAAGGGTCATATGCAGTAAGAAGGGTTTTCTCTGGTGGAGCCTTATTACTCTCAACTATGGACGGCGAAGATTTTACATCCCCTGTGAACGCAAATGCAGTAAAAAAATACTTCGCATAAAAAAGGAGAGACCCGCTGGACATAAAAAGAAAAGTCCAGGCAAAAAAAGGGCATCCGACGAACCATAAAAAGAAAAGGTTCGGGCAAAAATTAGGGATAAAAGAAAAATAAAAGAATAAACCCGCAAAGTTGAAAACCTGAAAAGGCAACTTTGGCAAAAATGGGTATCCCGGTGGATTGAAAACCTGAAAGGGCGATCCAGGAAAAAGTTAGGGATTTGAAAGCAAGAGGCTGCGGTCTGCGTTCGATCTGTGAGCACTTTTGACATTTGGGAATTTCAAAGGAAAAGAATCAGTCCAGTCAGTCTCTTTGAAAGTTAAAGCATCTGCGGATAAGCAAGGCATATGGGTCATAGCTGAATCGAAGCATGGTGGATATCTGTTGCCACATTGCCGACATATGTATTTTATTTTCATTTTTGTGCAATTACCTCTTTTCAGGGACTGCTTCCAATTGTAAATGCCTATTTACAGGCCAATTCATTCAATAAAGTATTTTATTTCACTCAAAGAGCTTTCCATTTCTGTCTTCACTTTTACTGTTTTGTTTGCAAAAACGTCTGATATTTTTTATAAACATTGCATGTGAAAATGTTAGGCTTTGCGAAGCATATCAGAAAACAATGGAAATTGCTCGAGCAATGGATATTGTGGATGGTAACCGAGGTAGCCATTTTGCATATAGAATATTCTGTTGGTGTTGTGTATTTGCAGTGCAGGAAAATCGTTTCTCCCCAGTAGAGTTTCTCTCCCCAGCATTGAAACTTCATCATCCTCAGCAGAGACTCTCCCCAGCAAGAGTATAAAGGATTGTTTCCCCAGCCGGAGTCGTGTTTTGATTATCACTCCCCAACAAGCATTCAAAAGTTGATTGCCCCAGTTTGGAAAATTGTGTATCTCCAGCAGAAGACTTGTTGGATATCTTTCTCGGGCGAAGATTTTATTTTCCCCACAGAGCCTTAGTATTTACTTTCCTCAGCAGGTCAGGAAGTGTAATTTCGTAGCAATGGTGTACTCTTATCCCCGACAGGGTAAAGTCATTTCTCCAGCAGCAGGTTGAGTTTAATGATATTCCTCACCAGGTTCGGTATTATTGACTCCTTTCCCCAAGCAGAGTTTGGTGTCAATCCTCGCAATGGTTTGTTCAACTGTGGTTGATGTCCCCAGCAGGTTTTAAGTCTAATTGTTATTGGCACTTTTCAGTATCAGGTTTTGAGTTTTATCTTCAACAAGGGTTATTTGTAATCCCCAGCAGAGGGGAAGTTCTCTTTGGGTTTCATCTTCAGCAGAGGTTGTTGGTCAGGAAAGTTGTTCGGTGTGACTTCCTCAGCAGGGTTTATGACTCAGAGGACAATTCAGTTTGTCTTCCCCAGTGGAGTTGCCTTTGTTTTCAGCGTTTATTTCGCTGAGGGGTTCCTTTTGCATGACATAAGCATCATTTGAATGGCATCCTCCCAAATGCGTAGAATTTCTATTTCGTATGGAGCATTACGCCATAAAAAAAATTCAAACATATGCATTTGAAGCATAAGCCAGGTTTGATATCCTTTGCCAGACTTTTTCCCTAGCGGAAGGTGGCTTAACTCAGGAGATGTTGTTTAACTTTATACCCCAACTAGTGGATTCGTCCTTCTTATTGTTGTTCTCCTTCGGAGGAACTATCTCATGCTCCTCTGCAGAGTTGTCTGTTTAGATTTCTCTTTTCCTCAGCGGAGTCATCTTTGTAGATCTGTTGATTCTACTAACTTTGGGATTTGAGTTCGCCTTCGTGTCAGCATTCCTTTTTTAAAATCCATCTTGTGATGGTAACCTCTGGTTATGAGTCCGCCTTCGTGTCGGCCTACCTTTGTGTTTGGGATTTGAGTCCGCCTTCGTGTCGGCATTCCTTTTGAAAATGTACCTTGTGATGATAACCTCTGGTTATGAGTCCGCCTTCGTGTCGGCCTACCTTTGTGTTTGGGATTTGAGTCCGCCTTCATGTCGGCATTCCTTTTAAAAATCTATCTTGTGATGGTAACCTCTGGTTATGAGTCCGCCTTCGTGTCGTCCTACCTTTGTGTTTGGGATTTGAGTCCACCTTCGTGTCGGTATTCCTTTTGAAAATCTATCTTGTGATGGTAACCCTTGGTTATGAGTCCACCTTCGAGTCGGCCTACCTTTGTGTTTGGGATTTGAGTCCTCCTTCGTGTCGACATTCCTTTTTGAAAATCCATCTTGTGATGGTAACCTCTGGTTATGATTCCGCCTTCGTGTCGACCTACCTTTGTGTTTGGGATTTGAGTCCGCCTTCGTGTCGTCATTCCTTTTGAAAATCCATCTTGTGATGGTAACCTCTGGTTATGAGTCCGCCTTCGTGTCGACCTACCTTTGTGTTGGGGATTTAAGTCCGCCTTCGTGTCGGCTTTCCTTTTGAAAATCCATCTTGTGATGGTAACCTCTGGTTATGAGTCCGCCTTTGTGTCGGCCTACCTTTGTGTTTGGGATTTGAGTTCACCTTTGTATCGACATTCCTTTTTGAAAATCCATCTTGTGATGGTAACCTCTGGTTATGAGTCCGCCTTCGTGTCAGCATTCCTTTTTCTTGCGATGATATGAATCCGCCTCCGGCTGGCATTCATCTTTTAATCTCTGGTTATGAGTCTGCCTTCATGTCGGCCTACCTTTGTATTTGGGATCTGAGTCCGCCTTCATGTCGGTATTCCTTTTGAAAACCCATCTTCGGTTGGTAAAACCTTTGTTTGGTTGTGAGTCCGCCTTCGGCCGACTTTCCTTTTAAATCATTCATTGTGAGTCTGCCTTCGGCCGGCATTCTTATGTCACCTTTGTTTGTGAACCCACCTTCGGCTGGTAAACCTTTGTTTGGGATCTGAGTCCGCCTTCGTGTCGGCATTCCTTTTGAATGTACAACTTTTGTTTTGATGTGAGTCCGCCTCTGGCCGACATTCTTTCCTTCTTAAACCATCTTATTGCAAGTCCACTTTCGAGTGGCATCCCCACTTTGAGTCCACCTTCGGTTGGCAAACACTCTCTAATATATATCCCCACAGATTGCAAATTTTCGGGTTCTTTTGGTATTCAATCTCCGTGCATCCTGAATGTCTGAAAGTCGTTGCTGTCATTCTTTCAGGACCAGGTCGATTGAATAGGGGCAGCTGTAGCACCCCAAAATTTTCCTTCATGTTTCTAACTCTAACTGGCTTATGTTTCATTTCATTTTGCATTATCATTTGTGCATATCATTGGTTTTATGCATGGGATCAAGGTATCTTGATTAGCTCAAGAGGAGAAGATGTTTTTCAAAGGCTCAAGCAAGATATCATGTGTGCATAGAGGAGTATTGTTCAAGATACCAAGGGAAGAGATGTTCTTAATATCACCATCACTCAAGCTACAATGGGTTCTTAGGCCTCAAGGCATCCTAATATGCCCATTACCTCATCAGATGATGAGATTTGGCAAGAGTTTGAAGTGGATCACCTCCTTCTATCTGCTGATCATCAAGCTAGGATTGTGAACATCTAGGAATGTAACACTCCAATGGGCAAGACTGTTGAAGCTTTATTATCACCATGTGGTACATTTCATCTTTGTTTAAGAGGATTCACATCATACTCAAAGGAATTTGAGTTTTGAGCTTGGGTCGATTCCTCCTAACATTTGGGGCTAAAATTAGGGTTTTGCTTGATGTCAGTTTATTTCTGATTCTTTGGGCAAGACTTGATTCCATGGTATTTCATATGTCCCTAAGTGTTTAAGGATGGAGGATTGACCATCAATTTGATTCAGAATGGTTTCAATTGATCAGAGGATTGAAAATCAGGAGATTTGGGGATAAAGTCAACAGTGCAGTGAGAAAGTCAACTCTTGACTTTTTAAGGTCAAATTCTCAATCTTCATGCCAAATTTTATCAATGGATGGATTTTGATCAAGAAATGTCAAGGGATTTATCAAAAATCAAGAATTTGGAAAATTTTCCATTTATGGAAAATTAGGATTTTAGAGAGTTTCCATTTTGGGAAAGTTCTAGCCTAAATTCAGCCATCTTCCAAGCCAATTTCCTCCATGATCCAAGCTCCATTTGGAAATCTTTTTCACGTGAAAGTTGTAGTGCACATTCTAAGCTTTCTAACCATTACTATAAGTCCTCATTTGGATCAAAATTGACAAAGTTATGGTGTTCACAAGTTCATGATTTTTCATGTCAAATTTCCAACACTTAGAATTTCTTGAGGTTTGATTTTGGGCAGCTTGAAGTACCAATGTTCTACCTCAATTTTCACCACTGTCCAAGCATCATCTCAACCTTTCTCGAACATCAAAGTTGTGCCTTGATGTGTAGGCTTTCTAATGAGCATCAATTTGCCCAATTTGGATTGAAATCCATGAAGTTATGTAGCTCCAAAAGTGGCTAGGTGAGCTTGAGTTCAAAGCATGGCAAGGCATGTGATTCCTTATGTTTTGGTACCATTTGGACATTTTTTTGGCAGCATGGCATGTGTATATCATTCTCACACGCATGCACTCTTTTTCTTTACTAAAAATGGCCAAGCATGCACTACATTCCTCATGCACCAATTTGAATTTCATGCCAAACTTGGAAAAAAAGAATGTATAACCCGCCTTTATTCTTTTTGCTCTCACGTTGTAATACCCCGTATTTTATTTAATTGGAATTAAGAGACTTTTTGGACATTTAGTAGTATTATTTCTAATACTAAGTTTATTACTTATTATTTTCCTTCCACTTTCCAAGCATATAAAAAGAAGAAGTTAGTAAGAAGTGAGAGAAAGAAAAAAGAAGGAAAAGAAGAAGAAAGAAAGGAAGAGGAAATAGAGAGAAAGGAGAAAAGAAGAGAAAGAAGGTTTTGTGAAGAAAATCCAAGAGAATCATCATCCATTGCTCCAAACTTCATTCAATCATCTCATCTTCATCATTTTCATCATCTTTGCAAGGTGGGTTTAGCTAGAAACCATTTTTTTTCTTGAGTTTGATATTATGAGTTTTAGGTCGAAATCTTAGAAATCGATGTTACAACGGTTAGAATTTGTTAGAAATCGAAATGAATGATTGGTATGATCATAGAAACATGTTTTGATGCTTGTTTTGATGTTTTGGGTTGATTGTGGTTTGATGAGAAATTCTAGGTTTATGTAGAATTTGTGATTTTGTTCAAAACTTGGTTGTGAAGTTTGATGATGGAACTATGTTAGAAACATGTTGAATATGCCTCTAATGGGTTGTTGGAATTGGTATTGATGGTGTAGAGGGGTTGGTTTTGAACTGTTATAGCAAGTATTTTTCTGAGTTTCGCAGAGCACGCTGAGCGCGCAGGTGCCCGCTGAGCGCGGTGTTTAATTCTTGGAACCTCTCGTGGCAGGGAGTTGCGCGCTGAGCGCGGATCAGGGAGTGCTGAGCGCGACCTGGGAGTTGAAAAATTATACTTTTTACGGAAAAATTCATAACTTTAGTTTCGTTTATCGGTTTCAGTTGTTCTTTATATCGATGTAAAGCCGAGGAAATATTCTACGCAATGGAAGTAAAACATGTTGATTTTACCGACCGATTAAATAATCGGGAAAGTTCAAAAGTGATATATTTATATTTAAATTGTGGTATGCTATTCTATTTCACTAATAAGGTATGTTTTGCCTAATCCATGGTTGTTAACCTGATTGTGATTAAAAATGCATGTAAAATGAAAATGGAATAGAGAGAGTGAGGAAAACATCAACCTTAAGTATAGAATGACTAGGAGGTTTATGTTTCTAGTTGTGGCTAGGACTGATAAATGATCGAGATAAGCGGAAGACCCTAGAATGGAAACATGAGGGATCGGAAAGAGTGATCAATACCTAAGTAACTGTGACCCGCGTTCCGATCCTCTTATGATGGATGATCGGGGTGGTTGCTTAGATGATGGTATTATTGACCCGTGTTGAAGGGCCCCTGGTGTGGGCTGGCCGGGGAAAGTACTATGTGTAGATAACCGTGACCCGTGTTGAAGAGCCCTTTGTGGATGGCCGGGGAAAGTTATTTACCTTAGCATCCAAGACTCGTGTCGAAAACTCTTTGGAAGGGTTGGCCGAGAATGGTTGTCTACGAATTTAAGGATCTGTGACTCGTGTCGAATCCTCTTGTAGGGTTGGCAGGGGAAGGATGCCTTCGTGGGAGATACCCATTATTGATGCGAGAGTTAGAGAACTCGTGAGTATGTTTCCATATAGGGCAAGAATGAATTGTGAACTCAAGGTCCTTTTCCCTTCCCTGGACTTGAGCTAGGATTATTAGAACCCCTTTTAATCCGAGAGAATCTATAAGATAGGAACCCACTGAGATTTGATGTATCTCACCCCACGTTGTTGATATTTCAGGTGCTTCAGGTTCAGAGAAGGGTAAGGACAAGATCGTTTGATCTTTCCTTGCATGTTGATGGTTAGCTTCCGCTATATTTTGTTATTTTGAGATCATTATGATGATCTAGTTCTTAGATTTTATCATTTTGGAACATCTTGTATATGTAATGCCTTAGACTTAGGTGTTTTGTATTAGAGGCATTTATGTGTATAATGTGTTATCTAGGAACTTATTGTATTTCAATAACAAATACTTGGATTCATATATATGATTTATGCTTTGATGTATGGATTTTATATATGGGTATTACAGTTGGTATCAGAGCAGGTCGTATCCTCGACCTAGCCATGAAATAGTATAAGTGTTTCTTTCCGTTTCATATACGTTGTGTCGCCATTGGTCTTAAGCGTTATATTTATGGCATTGAGCCTGATCAACTTAACTCCATTTGTATGACCTTTAGGAACATGGCTGATGGACGTAGAAACCCTCGTGGTAGGCCCCGTACCACTCCTCATGGGACGAATCCGCCGGTTGGCGATGGTAATGCTCCGTTGTACCAGTTCATGCAACAGATGCAACAACAACAGAATCTATTCATGCAGCAAATGGTGCAGCAAATGAATGGAGGTCCGCATCCTCAAGTAGTGGTTCCTGAAGCTGTAGGTGGGAATTTCCGGGACTTTATCCGCATGAATCCTCCGGAATTTCAGGGTGGATTAGATCCCGTGAAGGCTCACGAATGGATTTCTGGTATGGAGAGGATCTTCTTGATAGTCCAATGCAATGAAGAGAACAAAGTGTTGTTCACTTCTCATTCACTAAAGGGTCCCGCCATGAGATGGTGGGAGAGCGCTTCGGCTTTGATGACTGTTCAAGGAGTGCCAAGGGTTTGGGAGCAATTCAAGGTTGTTTTCATGGAGAAGTATTTTCCGAGTTCTTTGAGAACTCAGAAAGAGTTTGATTTTCAACAATTAAGACAAGGAAGTATGACGGTAGCCAGTTATGCTGAGAAGTTCGAAGACATGGCTGCATATTCCAGGCAGGCTATGTATGCTCCGGACGAGAGGTGGAAGGTCAACCAATTTATTTTTGGACTTCGAGCTGAAATATCCCATAGTGTCTCTCAGAGGGAGTTCACTACTTATGCTGAAGTGTTAAGACAATGCTATGTGGCGGAGCATAGTTTGAAGAAAGTACACGCTGAGGGAGTCGCAAGTAGGACGACGCAAGGTGATCGTGGGAGATCTACTCAACCGTTTAGGCCGAGACAACAATCCTTCAAAGGGAAACAAGTGCAAAGTAGTAAGTCTAATACTCCTCCTTTGTGCCGGTTGTGCAACAAGTATCATTTCGGGAAGTGCAACGATGGAGTCTTTAGATGTTATCAGTGTGATGGAGTGGGCCATATGGCAAGGGATTGTCCTAAGAGTAAGAATCAAGTGCAAGGAAAAAGCGTCGGTCGAGTCTACACCTTGGATGCAAGGAAGAAGAAGAGTGACAATTCTTTGATTGCCGGTATGTGCCTAGTTAACGGATTTCCTTGTTTTGTTCTATTTGATTGTGGAGCTACACATTCTTTTGTATCGATGCAATGTATGAAGCGACTTAGGTTGCGGTCCGTTCCTTTGTCTCCTCCTATGGTGGTCACTACCGCCATGGATGAAATAGTTGAGACGCCCTTGATGTGTGAAAACTGTGTGCTGTTTGTGAATGGTAGAGTTTTCCAGATTGACCTTATTTGTCTACCGCTTAAGGAAGTTGATGTCGTTTTGGGAATGGATTGGCTTTCTGCTAATTCGGTGTTTATTGGGTGTGAAGAAAAGCTCATCATCATTCCATCTAATGAGGCTACACCAAAAGATGTTTTAACAACTATTCTAGAAGGTACGGTTGGTATGATAAATCTCTTGTTTGAAGAAGAGAAATTGTTTCTGATGGTTCTCACTAAGGAAGGGAGTAGCGACCTTCAGGTTATGGATATTCCAGTAGTTTGCGAATTTTCTGAAGTTTTCCCCGAAGATGTCACTTCTCTTCCTCCGGAGAGGGAAGTGGAATTTTCTATTGACCTGGTACCAGGAACGGCTCCTATATCCGTTTCTCCGTATCGGATGGCACCGAAGGAGTTAGGAGAATTAAAGGATCAATTAGAAGAACTCATGGCGAAACATTTTGTGCGGCCTAGTGTTTCCCCGTGGGGAGCCCCTGTTTTGCTGGTGAAGAAGAAGGACGGTGGGATGCGGATGTGCATCGATTATCGTCAGTTGAATAAAGTCACCATTAAGAACAAGTATCCCTTGCCCAGGATAGATGACCTTTTGGATCAATTGAAGGGAGCCTGCGTGTACTCGAAGATTGATTTGAGGTCAGGTTATCACCAAATCCGAGTGAAGAGTTCCGATGTACCTAAGACGGCATTTAGGACCCGTTATGGCCATTACGAATTCTTAGTGATGCCTTTCGGTGTGACAAATGCTCCAGCTGTTTTTATGGATTACATGAACCGAATATTTCAAGCTTACTTGGACCAGTTTGTTGTAATCTTCATTGACGATATTCTTATTTATTCCCGTACTTCACAAGAGCACGAGGAACATCTGAGAATTGTATTATCTGTGTTGCAAGAGAAGCAACTTTTTGCTAAATTAAGTAAGTGTGAATTTTGGATGGCGGAAGTTAAGTTTCTAGGTCACGTTATATCACAGGGTGGTGTAGCAGTGGATCCGTCGAAGGTAGAAGCAGTGATAAATTGGGAGAGGCCGAGAAATGCCTCGAAAGTCCGAAGTTTCTTAGGGCTGGCAGGTTACTATAGGAGGTTCATCGAAGGTTTCTCTCAGTTGGCTTTACCAATGACGAAACTTACTCGTAAGGATTTTGCTTTTGAGTGGGGTTCGGGTTGTGAGAAAAGTTTCATGAAGTTGAAGGAGAGATTGACAACAGCTCCGGTGTTAATCATTCCTGATCCTAACAACTCTTACGAAGTGTTTTGTGATGCTTCTAAGATGGGATTGGGCGGTGTTCTGATGCAAGGTGGTCAAGTAGTAGCTTATGCCTCCCGAAAATTGAAAATTCATGAACAAAATTATCCAACTCACGATTTGGAATTGGCAGCGGTTGTTTTTACACTAAAGGTGTGGCGACATTATTTGTATGGTGTACATTTTGAAATGTTTAGTGACCATAAGAGTTTGAGGTATTTATTTGACCAAAAGGAGTTGAATATGCGACAACGAAGATGGATGGAGTACTTAAAAGATTATGATTTAGAATTGAAGTATCATCCAGGAAAAGCGAATAAGGTAGCAGATGCGTTAAGTCGGAAATTAGTTCATGGCGCGAGATTGATGATTTTGGAATATGTATTGTTGGAAAATTTTAGAGATCTTAATCTTCAGTTTGTATGGACCCAAGATGGTGTGATTATGGGAAATTTGAATGTCAATTCTACTCTGAGAGTTGAGATTCACCAAGGTCAAATGGCAGATGAGAAGTTGCAAGAAGTGTTACTTCTACCGGGTTTTATTCAGGCTACCGATGGAATTATTATGTTCGACCAAAGAATTTGTGTTCCGAATGATGCAATGTTAAGAAGAAAGATTTTGGATGAAGCTCATAAAGGTACTTTTACGATACATCCTGGTTCTTCGAAGAAGTATCAGGATTTGAAGAAGGACTATTGGTGGGCCGGAATGAAAAAGGATGTTGCGATGTATGTGTCAGAATGTGCAGTGTGCCAACAGGTTAAGATTGAACACCAAAGACCTGGCGGTATGTTGCAACCTTTAGAAATTCCAATTTGGAAATGGGATAGCATTTCTATGGACTTTGCAGTAGGTTTGCCCCGTACGCAGGGTGGTTATGATTCAATTTGGGTGATTGTAGATCGACTAACGAAATCTGCGCATTTATTGGCCGTGAAGACTACTTTCAAGGCAAGTCATCTTGCGAGGTTGTTTATTGCGGAGATTGTAAGATTACACGGTATTCCTTCTAATATTGTGTCGGATAGAGATCCGAAGTTTACTTCAAGATTTTGGAAGGTTTTTCAACAAGCCATGGGGACGGAGTTGCGTTTGAGCACGTCTAATCATCCACAGACGGATGGTCAGACTGAGCGAACGATACAAACAATGGAGGATATGTTGAGAGCTTGTGTGTTAGAAAGTAAAGGGAATTGGAAAGAACTTCTACCATTGATTGAGTTTTCTTATAATAATAGTTATCATGCTAGCATCGGTATGGCCCCGTATGAAGCATTATATGGGCGAAAGTGTAGAACACCTTTGTGTTGGGCGGAAGTTGGGGAAGATCGAATCTTAGGACCCGAAATCATCCAAGAGACTACGGAAAAGATTCGAATGATCCGCGAGAAAATTAAGCAAGCACAAGATCGTCAAAAGAGTTATGCGGACAATCGAAGAAGACCTTTAGAATTTGAAGATGGTGACCATGTGTTTTTGAAGGTTACTCCTAGATTAAGATTGAAAGGACCGTTTAAGTCACTCAAGTTGAGCCTGAGATACGTGGGACCGTATCAGATCTTAGAAAGGATTGGGGAAGTAGCTTACAGGTTGGCCTTACCGCCTTCTCTGTCGGAAATGCATGATGTTTTCCATGTATCTCAGCTTCAGAGATTTGTTCCAGATCCTCTTCAGCCGATTTTACCGGATACTATTGAAATAGAAGCAGATTTGACGTTTGAACCTCAACCAAGCCGCATTGTGGGGAGAGAAACGAAGGTATTAAGGAATAAGGACATTTCTCTCGTTAAGGTGCAGTGGGATGTAACGCATCCGGGTGATGCAACTTGGGAACTTGAATCGGAAATGCGAGATGCTTACCCTCATCTGTTCAGGTAATCTTTAAATTCGAGGGCGAATTTCTATTTAAGGGGGGGAGGATGTAATACCCCGTATTTTATTTAATTGGAATTAAGAGACCTTTTGGACATTTAGTAGTATTATTTCTAATACTAAGTTTATTACTTATTATTTTCCTTCCACTTTCCAAGCATATAAAAAGAAGAAGTTAGTAAGAAGTGAGAGAAAGAAAAAAGAAGGAAAAGAAGAAGAAAGAAAGGAAGAGGAAATAGAGAGAAAGGAGAAAAGAAGAGAAAGAAGGTTTTGTGAAGAAAATCCAAGAGAATCATCATCCATTGCTCCAAACTTCATTCAATCATCTCATCTTCATCATCTTTGCAAGGTGGGTTTAGCTAGAAACCATTTTTTTCTTGAGTTTGATATTATGAGTTTTAGGTCGAAATCTTAGAAATCGATGTTACAACGGTTAGAATTTGTTAGAAATCGAAATGAATGATTGGTATGATCATAGAAACATGTTTTGATGTTTTGGGTTGATTGTGGTTTGATGAGAAATTCTAGGTTTATGTAGAATTTGTGATTTTGTTCAAAACTTGGTTGTGAAGTTTGATGATGGAACTATGTTAGAAACATGTTGAATATGCCTCTAATGGGTTGTTGGAATTGGTATTGATGGTGTAGAGGGGTTGGTTTTGAACTGTTATAGCAAGTATTTTTCTGAGTTTCACAGAGCGCGCTGAGCGCGCAGGTGCCCGCTGAGCGCGGTGTTTAATTCTTGGAACCTCTCGTGGCAGGGAGTTGCGCGCTGAGCGTGGACCAGGGAGCGCTGAGCGCGGACCAGGGAGCGTTGAGCGCGACCTGGGAGTTGAAAAATTATACTTTTTACGGAAAAATTCATAACTTTAGTTTCGTTTATCGGTTTCGGTTATTCTTTATATCGATGTAAAGACGAGGAAATATTCTACGCAATGGAAGTAAAACATGTTGATTTTACCGACCGATTAAATAATCAGGAAAGTTCAAAAGTGATATATTTATATTTAAATTGTGGTATGCTATTCTATTTCACTAATAAGGTATGTTTTGCCTAATCCATGGTTGTTAACCTGATTGTGATTGAAAATGCATGTAAAATGAAAATGGAATAGAGAGAGTGAGGAAAACATCAACCTTAAGTATAGAATGACTAGGAGGTTTACGTTTCTAGTTGTGGCTAGGACTGATAAATGATCGAGATAAGCGGAAGACCCTAGTATGGAAACATGAGGGATCGCAAAGAGTGATCAATACCTAAGTAACTGTGACCCGCGTTCCGATCCTCTTATGATGGATGACCGGGGAGGTTGCTTAGATGATGGTATTATTGACCCGTGTTGAAGGGCCCCTGGTGTGGGCTGGCTGGGGAAAGTACTTTGTGTAGATAACCGTGACCCGTGTTGAAGAGCCCTTTGTGGATGGCCGGGGAAAGTTATTTACCTTAGCATCCAAGACTCGTGTCGAAAACTCTTTGGAAGGGTTGGCCGAGAATGGTTGTCTATGAATTTAAGGATCTGTGACTCGTGTCGAATCCTCTTGTAGGGTTGGCCGGGGAAGGATGCCTTCGTGGGAGATACCCATTGTTGATGCGAGAGTTAGAGAACTCGTGAGTATGTTTCCATATAGGGCAAGAATGAATTGTGAACTCAAGGTCCTTTTCCCTTCCCTGGACTTGAGCTAGGATTATTAGAACCCCTTTTAATCCGAGAGAATCTATAAGATAGGAACCCACTGAGATTTGATGTATCTCACCCCACGTTGTTGATATTTCAGGTGCTTCAGGTTCAGAGAAGGGTAAGGACAAGGTCGTTTGATCTTTCCTTGCATGTTGATGGCTAGCTTCCGCTATATTTTGTTATTTTGAGATCATTATGATGATCTAGTTCTTAGATTTTATCATTTTGGAACATCTTGTATATGTAATGCCTTAGACTTAGGTGTTTTGTATTAGAGGCATTTATGTGTATAATGTGTTATCTAGGAACTTATTGTATTTCAATACCAAATACTTGGATTCATATATATGATTTATGCTTTGATGTATGGATTTTATATATGGGTATTACACACGTGCCAATCTGATCACCCACCTCTCATATGCATTTTCATTGCCAAACCACTCCTCCTAAACCTCATTGCCAAGACATAACCCGTGCCACATCCATGTGCATCCCTTATGTGTTTTTTCACTTCCAAACCAAGATAACTAATTCCTAAACCTTAGCTTCGTTTTCACACCTTGTGCCAATCCTAAACACACCATATAAATGGCAAAACTCTCCCAAACTTGATGATTCACTCCATTTTTCAGATTTGAATCACAAATTCCTCTCAACTTTCTCATCTTCGAGTTCTTCATTTTCTAAGAGTTTTTGAGGTTCTCTTAGTAGAATCATCATCCACCAAGTGAGATTTTGCTTCTGTATGCAAAATTCAGCTTCTGTATCCACCATTGGAGGTGCTACGAGCTTTGGCTTCTTCACTATCGGGTTGGACTGGTTGAAGACTTCTAGCAACTTGCTGATCCAAACGAGCTTTGATCTATAGTCTCCAGTTAATTTCCAAGTTGTCCACATCATTTTGCAGATCTTAAGCTTGTTGAAGAAGCAACAGACTGTTCTCTGTTAGGTAAACTTTCAGATCTGATTTCACTCATATTAGACACGTTTTAGGATCATCTTGGATGCATCTGAAGTCCTACATGTGGTAGGCAATGTTTGCATATGTTCTTGTTTCATTTTGGTGATCTTCAGTTTGCATGTTCACTTATGTTTCCCTTCGATTCATCATGTAAATGAGTTTGTTTTTAAAAATGGATGGTGGATTTGTGATCAACATGAGATTCTAAGTAAGATGATGCTCTCATTTGATCTTTCTGGGTGGTTGGTGGTTGCTCTGGCGGCCAGTTGGCCGGAGCAGACGACCGGAGCTAGGACTCTATAATAGGGGTGAGCTGAAGGTTAGGGGTGAGCTGAGTTGGCCTTCGCGCCATGTTTTTAAATTTGAATTGTTTGAGGTGTTTTGATCTGATCCGTTGGATTTGCAACATCAGCGCCATGTCAATTAATGAATCCACATGGCAGTCCACATGTGCTTGTTTTTGTTTGGTTCTGAAGGATTTGTTTTGGGCCTTGTGCATGCTTTCTATTCACACACCCCTACTTGAGCCCATATGCGTATATAAACTGTTTCCTTGTTGTATCTGAGATTGCTATCACACCCCCTGGCTTGCTTCTCTTTTTATTTTTTTATTTTTATTTTATTTTCAATTTGTTTTATTTTAATTGTTCTAAAACATTTTTAAAAATCAACAAAAATAGTTTTCTGATTAATTTGTGTCTTGGCTTTATTTTCATTTTTTTATTTTATTTTTAATTCATTTTTAGTATTTTATTTGGATTTATTTTGTGAGTGTGTTTCCAGTGATACCCTTCATCTAGGGTTAGGAAATTTCTTGACCATTGCTCATTATTTGAGGCTAATTTTTTATCCACATTTAGACCTTCATATGAGGTTGTTTTGATGCTGGTTTGGGCTTGGTTTAAGTTACTCTTAGTGACTTTCCATTCAACTTTTGTGGACCCTCGATATGTGCTCGATTACTTGTCTACCTTGCCTTGTTCACTTTTGGACATGTTATTGAACTTGTTTTTCTTCCATCTTTTGTACATGCTTAGTTGGATGTTTGAACATGCCTTTGGATATTTTTGGGATTTTATTGGATCACTTTTCTATTTTTGATTGACGCTCCCATTTGATGATGTTTTGAGCATGTTAATGTACACATCTTGACCTAGTCTTTGAGCATTTTTGTGACATTGATCTTTTTGATGTTTGATGCTCCATCTTGACTTGATAATACATGTTTAAGGTTATGATTTGCCTTGGCTCTTGATGCATTGACCTTCTTTTGTATTATCTTACTTGTATAAGAACATGCCACTCATTTTGGACTTGATCTTGTTGAATACATGCCTAGTCTTGACATATGCTTTGAGTATGATACTTGATGTTCCTTCTTTTGATTTAGGTTTTGTTATGACATGATGTGCTTGCTGCCCTATCTTGTATCTCACTTCATTTGGTCTCATCTATCATTGTTCTATGTCTTGCTACACCTCTTATGGAATTCTAGAACACTTGGGTGTGTTTGAACACTGTGTCTTACATGACCTTGTTTGCTTGGACATGATGATTGGTGATTGCTTTGTATGAGTATGATGTTTTCCTTGTTGCTTGGCGTCTTGAGTTAAAATTCCAGGTTTGTTCACTTTGTTGCATCTTCTCCGTCATCTCTTACTTCTTTCTTTTCCCTTGGATCTTAAGACTTGTTTAAGTCTTGAATTTGCTTTTGCATGTTCCCCTAGGCTTCCCTAGTCCAACTTAATCTTTTATTAAACTTGGATTAGGATAGGCGTTAGGATTTAGTCCATGTATGCTAACATTAGGTAGAATTCCCCTTCTTACCTCAACCTTAGGGCCACCATTGTATGATAACATTAGGATAGAGTTTCCCTTAGTGTTTTTTCTTTCAAATTTGACTCTTCATTTCTCATCTAAAAAACAAGTCCAAAAACACTTAATAAATGCAACGAGCATTGTGCGCCATGAGCCTTAAGTACATAGGAAATGAAGAATGAGGGGTCTCCCTTCGCTCATATGTCATAGACTTTAGTGCAATGTGAGTTTCAAACTAACTTCAATTCACTCCTGTATAAAAAACACAAACCAAGTTCAAATCACTTTTATCCTTTGGGATTGTTGGGTTTCAAATCATTTTCAGAAAAGAGCATGTTACTTCCGTTCAGTCGCAAACAGGCATCGACCCTAACTTCCGGACGCGAACCTAATGTCTCTCATAAAAAAACACTTACCGACCCGTGGGTCGAACTACGACTGCTCTGATTTCCTCTCTGTGGTTAGATTGAGGATACGTAGGCACGAGACAGCGATGTCTTGGCGAGCAACCTCCCCCTATAGTGCGCAATCCCTCAAACTACGTCGACTTTAATTCTTCATTCGTCCACGAAGATACGCAGGCCTAGGACGGCAATGTCCTATCGAGTCTCTTTTTCCCTTTTTGTTTTCAGTTTCTGTTTAGCTGTAGGCTTTAGATAACTCACTCTTTGATTAGACAATAAGCGTGGATCCCATCGAGTACGATGGACGCGTGGGGGGTGCTAATACCTTCCCCTCGCGTAACCGACTCCTGAACCCGTACTATGCTTGCGATGACCATGTCTTCTCCCTTTTGAGGTTTCTTCGATCATTTCCTTTCCCTGTGTCGGGATAAATAATGTTCGGTGGCGACTCTTTTGTTCTGTTTCCGCTGGTTGTTTTTCGCCGTTGCGACAGTGATCAATATGTTTAAAATGCTAGCATGTAAAATTGAGAAGTTTGTTTCAGAGGTCTTCTTAGTAATCAAGTTACAATGACACGCTCCAAAATCACATTCAATTAAGTTTCAATTTCAAGAGGTTAAGTTTATGATTCAAAATTTCCAATGAGCTATCAAGTTACAATCTTACTACAAGCAGGCTTCATAACCACTTCAAATTTCTCTTCAATACCACATTTTGTTGCAACCCTAAATCAACTATTTATAACCATTAAAATTCATGCCCAAAGTTCAAAATCTCCAAATAAAATCCGCATGTCCCATTTTGTATCAAGAATCCTTACATCATTTTAAGGCATGTGCTTTCATTTCAAAATAAACAAGAATTGTATTACGAGAGGTTGCCACGAATCATCAGGTGCATTCAATCAAAGAATGGTATCAAGCTACATTCAAAGGTTACACAAAACATGAGATACAAGTTAATAACAAAAGTTACAAGTCTTGATTGAAACTAAGACTAAGAAGTTACAACAAGAATAAGAGCCTAAGTTTGGTGCTTCGTATGCTTTGTCAAAAGATCTTCATGATAAGCTCCATCATCCTTTGCGCTAACTAACTCAAGTCACTCTCATCCTTAAGCCAAACCATGTTTTCCTACAAGACACACCAATACCAAAATCATGTCAAAATTCAAGCTCAAAATCATAACCAAACAAAAAGTTTCAACTCATTTATTCAATCCATCATTCAAAGAACCAAACCAAAACAAGCCATATTTTCAAATCATGTTTCATACCAAGATTTAAAAAAACAATTCATACCACATCTCAATTTCAATGACTACAACATTCCCAAACAACAAGATTCAAATAGTCACATGTTCCTAAACCATCACTCCAACCGTGCCTTCATTCAGATTCAACACATGTTATCACATTACCCAAACATTTTCAAGATTTAATCTACGTAACCCTCACAAGTTCAAGCAATTCAAAATTCCTAAGCAATTCCAAACCATGATCAAGATCAAAGTCACACCAAAACCAATCAAGTTTCAAACCAAAAACAATCCACCATTCCATGTGCATTTTCAACTCATCAAGACCAAGATTAAATTCATATCATGAAAGACACAAAACAAGTTCATAACATGGCATTCAAAGTTCAATTCATCATCATGTTTTTAGAAAAGTCCAAGTTCAATCGTGTCATACGAGTTCAAGCTCAATCATGGCATACAACACAAAGTCACATCATGCCACAAAGTTTCAAATTCAAAATCACTCCCTACAAAATTCAATTAAAACCTCATGACGAGTTCAAATCAGGTCACAAAGAGATTCATGTCATACGAATTTCAATTCCACAAACCAAGATTCAAGCCATGCAACAGATCATATTCTAAATTCATCATTTCAATACATGCCACAATTCATGTCTCATGTCATATTTTAATCACAAATCATAAACCAACTCAAATCACAAACCAAAGAATATACATCAAGTTCAAATTCAATGTCATTGTTCACAAAAATACAAGCAACATCATACATCAAATTAAACCAAACATCAAGTCATTTTTCATCATAAAGCAATTCAACATTGTCATATTCAAGTTCAAACCATTCAATCCATATTCATGATCATGAAAATCAAATTCTTCCAAAAGTCAGAATAACAACAAGGAATGGAGACCACACGCTCAATTAGCAAAAAAGGCAAAACAAGGAAGTAGCAGGAAATTCACAATATAATAGACTTAACACTAAAATGGAAATGAGACAAATTGTAGCAGACATACCTAAACCATAACAGCGCAGAGGATTTCAGAATTTTACATACATGTCTGCTAACCCTAGTGTTTTCAGTATAAATAAGAGCTCTATTTAAGAGAACAAAACCCTAAGTCTCTACCACAAAAAAACCAAAGCGGCCGTTGCCAGAAGAGGAGTAAGGAGAAGAGAAGGAGGAAATTCGTACCTGAAGCTTCAAGGTTGAGTCTTCCAATTTCTAACTTCCTTTGCATAGTTTCTTGTTCATTACGTGTTGGTTGCTTTTCCTTTCTGATTCTGCCGCATTTTGGGGAGGTTTATTTTGTTTAGGGTTTTGAAAATGAATGGTTTGATCTGTTTGATTCTTAAGGTTTTTGGAGAAATTAAGAATGGATTCGGGTTCAGGACATTTTTTTAGTGGGGGTTAGTGTTTAGGTTAAAATGAGATAAGGCACCTTCGCCGGAGAAGACGGAGGGTCCCGCCATAGCTCGTCTTCTCCGGCGAGCTCTTTCAATTTTCTGGCGAGTGAGTTTTAAGAGATGGGAGAATGATTGAGACACTTAGATTTGCATTTTTTTTGAAATGGCAAAGGAAAATTATTATATTAAGAAGGCATAAGCCATGCCAAAGGAAGAAGTACAATGTCCAAGGAAGCAGGGAGCAGAAACAAAACAAGCAATAATATACAAAGATGTGCTTTGACCCGCCCCCTCCAGAAACTTAATCAATCGCTTCTGCTAATACTTAAATGCTATAACAGAGAGATATAACACATGATTAGCTCCCAAAATACACCAGCCCCATCTACACAGAAATGACTAACAAATAAAACTACCAGCTCACTACATAAACCTCCAGATTTATATAAGGTGCAACAGAAAATTAAACCTCTGCAACTTTCCTGCCCGACCACACCTCCACAACCAAATCGAGATTAATGGCGAAACCACCAAAGCTACTCCACCACTGACGACAGTTACAATTCCTCTCCTGATATGAGACTCTGACTAGAGGCAACCAGAAGGACCAAAAGGGCACTAACAGGCACTTAAAACTTACATACCAACTGCTGCAGCTCCAAACCAACAAAACTTCTAAGACCAAATACCACCAGCTGCAATGGGCCAGCTGCCTCCAGCAAATGCACAAGAGAATCTTAAAGAGCACCACACCTCTAGCTGCTCCCAAGCCCAAAAATTACTGATACATCTACTCAACCATTATACTGTAAATTTCAGTAGAATAACTGCTATGACCCTAAAAAAAGAATCTATAATGACAACCGACGAATCAACCGAAATCGACGCCTCCGCCACATGCTAACTCTGGAAACTGAGCAACAAGAAATAAAAAATTAGACCACTCAACTGTTACATAACAGATGGTAGGCAAGCTGAATCCATCGCGAGAAAAGCCACACGAATTACTATATACGCGATGCTTAGATTTGCATTTTGATGTTATTTGTTTTTCATTCTTACAACGGTCTTATTTTACCAGCATGCCATCATGACCTTTTTCTTTGAGCTGGCTGGAGAATACGGTGACACTTGTCAGCGTCATCTTGAGTGACATCTTGGGTTAGCTTTGCTCCCCTGCGTGCGACCTCCAGGTTCATACCGCGCGCCCTCAAATCTCAGCGCTTTGGATGGAGTCAACCTTTGACTCGGTGAGGATCTAACGGTCTGGATCTCCTCCCAAGGTCAACTCGTGTTGACTAGACTACAACCAAACCTTCCAGCCTTTGGGCTTTAGTGAACTTTGGGCTTAGGTTTTTTTCTTATTTGCACCCTCCGTTTTTTGGCAGACCCATTTGGCCTCATTCCTTATTTATTTATTTATTTATTTGTTTTATTTTCTCCTCTCTATTTTCTTTTAATATATTTCTTTTTTATTATTTGTATAATATTCATAAATGATAAAAAAAAATTGTATTATTATTTTTATTAAATATATTTACTTAGTATTAATTAATTAAGAACTTTAATTAATTTTATTAAGTATCCATATTTAATTTAACTAATAATTCGCTTGCATAATTTTGCGTGATTTAGTATGTGATCTTTAATCGGTTGTCTTGGTTATACTATTATTCATATATTATGCTCATGTTATGATAATGCCATATTAATCTTTGGTTCTCACTTATTCAAATCATTTTCAAAATAAATTCTCGATCTAACATCGAGCCATCTTTTACACCTTGTAAGTCGATTTCTTTTTAAGTATCGCCATCAACCTTTCGATCACCATACACAATATTCATAGCTTACTCCTCGGCTTTCATACAGTGAGACCTATTCAATCAATTATTTTTAGTTGGTCGTTTAGAAGACTAGTCCACTTTGCTAATACTCACGTGATAAAAATCGATTTAATTGCTTTATCGTTCCCGTGATTCTTTTACTTATGTTTGCTTATTGATTGGTTTGTGTGTTTATCATTTATGCTTATCCCCATTCAAAAGGTGTATCCTCATCCCCATAAAGTGTATAATAATTTTTATCGCTTTCTTTTATTTGTTTGTTTATGTTCTTGCATATCAATTTCAAAACCCTAAAGCACTTGATCTATATATCAAGCCCTACCACCAACTCTTATAAGCCGATTTCCTTGTGCATCGCCATCAACCTTACCCTACACAATTAGGACCTCCTTACCATTTAGTTCAAACCCTTAGTCGTTTCGAACACAAATTTAAACCTCGATCCATATCGAGTATTTTCTTCAAATAAAATTAGAACACTTAATAACTATGAAACGCTTTTTAATAAAAGATGAAAAGAGAGTTAGACAGGAGCCTTCGAGTTCTCTCTTCAATTGTTTAAGTGTGAGGAGTCTTCTTCACACTCGAATAATCGTCTTCTCTAAAAGATTTATAATACGCTTCACATCAAATGATTTTCATAACAAATCGAATCAAACCTATTTTTCTCAAGTTAATTAGGGTTGAAAAAGAGAGAGAGTCGAGTCTTTGATTCACTTTCCCGATTACTTGTATACGAGGAGTCTTCCTTGGCGTCTAGGTACTCGTCACCCATTTAAAACACTGTAATCATATTAAACCTTTTCATAATTAAGGGTGAAAAAGAGAGAGAGAGAGAGAGAGAGAGAGAGAGAGAGAGAGAGAGAGAGAGAGAGAGAGGAGAGTCTTCGATTCACTTTCCCGATTATTTGGATACGGGGAGTCTCTTTTGGCGTCCAAATGATTATCATCCAAATAAAACATCAACATATTAACGTAACTTCTCACTTCCACGCGATTAAAACCATTTTTCTTAAAAGAACGATGTTTAGTTCCTTCTAATACGCATACAAACTAAATGCTTAAGCCTCCTTCCGCGAGCATACAAGCTAATGTTTAGCCTTTAAAGTGCGATCTAAACATCCGTTCGATAAAACAAACCAACCAACCGTAGTCCCACAAACTACGGATGCTCTGATTGTTCACTTCTTTCAAGTGAAGATACGTAGGCACAAGGGCCCCAATCCTTGGTGAGCACCCTAATAAAAAACCACCCATTTTCCCCTTAGAAAACCAAAACCATTTTACCTTACCTTTTCTCTTTATTCCCTTAGAAGAAAATAAACAACCTTAGCTAACTTTCACCATGAATCGAATTAAAAGGTTCCCTTTTAGTACAACGGATGTGAGGGGGTGCTAATACCTTCCCCTCACGTAACCGACTCACAAACCCAAAATGTGGTTGCAACGACTATGTTCTTTCCCTAAACGTTTTATCGATATTTTCCTACTCCTTCTTGGAGTGAATAAAATTCGGTGGCAACTCTATTTTTTCCGCGTCCATCGCGAAGGTCGTATCATTTTTCGAGGTGCGACATCGTTGACTCCCCTAAGTCCTTTGACTTGGACCAACTTCCCTTGGAATGGGCCAACATTGGGCCCATCATGCTTATAAGTATTACTTTCCTCTTCTCCCCATATTATCTTCATGCACCCCTTTTCCATTTAATTTTAGTTCTTTTATTATTTTTATTTCATTTTTTTGTTTATTTTATTTTATTATTTGGTTTAATAAAAAAATAATTTTAATAAAATAAAATCAACCATTATTTTCAAATAGCACAAAAATCTTGATTCAACATCAAGTACCTTCAAAAATCAAATTCAAACTCATTTTAAAATACGAACCATAACGTTTAAACTCCATCAAACCTCTTTTCAACTTAAGCGCTTCGTTAAAATATTTTCTTAATAAAGTTGGAAGAAAATGAACATTGGATTATACACTTCATAAATCCTTGAATAATCGGTTCCGAGGCACACGTCTCGGCTTTACCGAGCATTCTTATTAATTATAAAACACCTAATCATACTTGGATGAAAAAGGACATATGAGTTTACACTCCTTGAAACCTCGAACAATCGACCCCAAGGCACACATCTTGGTCTTACCGAATTTTCATCTTTCGCAAATAAATCTCATAAACACTTTGGATAAAAAAAGGTACATTAGGTTACACGCTCCTTAAAACCTCTAATAATCGGCTCCAAGGCACATGTCTTGGTCTTACCGAGCATTCGTCACCCTCCTAAAAAAATACAACACATAAAATTTATGTTTTCTCGCCCCCGCACGATCGAAAACCTTTTCACAAACGAACATTGTTTAGTCTGTTCTACGGCGATACAACCAAATGCTTAAGACTCCAATTGCGAGTATACAAGCAGTATTTAACCGCTAGAATGCGACCTAAACATTCGTTCACTAAAATCAACAAAAAAACACATGGTTTTCTGGTAAGAACTACACAACTTTGAATTCCTCATCGCACACGAGGATACGTAGGAGCAAGACCCACAATGTTGTCAAGCACCCTAATAAAAAACCTTTTTGTGACCTTTTTCTTTTCCTTATCAATTTTCAATAATTATAAGAAAACAAATAACATATGCTAGTATTCAAATTGCAAATGTAACTAATAGTTCCTGTTGAGTACAACAGAAGTGAGGGGTGCGGATACCTTCCCCTTGCATAATCGACTCCTAAACCCGAATTTGGCTGCGACGACTATTTTCTTTTTCTCTTTAGGGTTTTATCGATATTTTCCCTTTCCTTTTGGAATAAATAAAGTTTGCTGGCAACTCTGTTATCATCTCGAGCAGCAAGCGTTCCAGGTATTTTTCGTGCCGTGACAATCATTATGAATATGGTAACTCATTCTTAAGATATACTATGAATAATGAGGTGAAAAGTAATTAATCGTGTAAGTTTAGTATTCAAATACTAAAGTGTGTAACCTTAATTGTGAGTTTTGTAAAAGATGAGTTACTACCTGGATAAGGAGTTGTGTGGACCAGGATGTTAATATTAGGACTTAGTCCAACATCTTGATAAATGTATAGAGGTTAAGTTGCTAAAGATATGGCATAAGCTTGATGTTGATGCAATATAGTGGTGTATTGTGAGTGACCATGAGAACACCCTGAGGTTCGGTGAGAACCAGAATTGAATTTTATTTAGGTTTGTAAGAACCTGTGTTAGACATATTTGGCAGTGTTAATATTGATTTATTTAGGCTCCCAAGAACCGGTGTTAGCCTTAACCGACGATGTTTAACATTGAATTTTGTTTAGTTCGTAAGAACAGGTGTTAGCCTTAACCGACTGTGTTTAGTATTGGTGTTAGAGGTTCGAGTATATATTGAATTTGATTAAAGCATCATGCATTGTGTATTTCAGAGTTAGGTAAGGACTTCGGTCCGGTGATTCAGGACTTTGGTCTGGTGTTCGAACTTCAGTATGGTGATTTAGGACTTTGGTCCAGTGTTAGGACTTCGATCCGACGATTCAGGACTTTGGTCTGGTGTTTTATGACTTCATTCTATTGTTTTAGGAATTCAGTAATATAAATTTGAATTCAGTGATTATACCACATGCATGGTGTCATACCCTAATTTTTTACCATAAGATTCCACCATATTTGTGCATCATCCTGCATAGCATCTTTAGGTCAAAGGATCTTGTGTGCATGTTCATTGTGACTAACAAGTTTGTGTAGGAACAATGGTTTCAAGTGTAGTTGGTATTCTTTCTCATAGTCAAGCATTTCAGGGCATAACCATTCTGATTCAAGGATTCTAGGGTTCTACCGATTATTTTCCTCAAAGATTTCTCAATAACCTCAGGGTACATCCCCAGAAGATCAGGGTTACCTTATTTACGAGGTTTGAGTTGTGTTAATTAAAGATCAGGCATGCCAGGGTTTATTTCAAGGATTCGTCAAGGCATTGTTTTCTTTTCAAGTTCTCATTACGTGTGATGCAAGTGCAAGTTGGTTTTCATTGAATTTTGGTGGTTGGGAACCCTCTGATTTGTCAAGAAGTGTTCAAGCTCATTTGTGCCATGAATTAAATTCAAGTTTTTTGAGATCTTTCAAGTCACGTTTGATGTTTCCAAGGCCCCATATCAAGATTACAAATTCATCAAGTTTTCTCAAGTTCAAGAATCGTGTCCTTTACAAAATTCAAATTGGCTCACTAAAGATCAAAGTCAAGATATGATGGCAAAATTTTCTCATCTTTAAATCCTTGAGTTTTAGTTGTTCACCATGAATATATAAGTTCCAAGTTCAAGATCCATGTCAAGTTCAATTCTTTTTCTTCATGACAAGGTTACAAGTTGTATTCATCACCATTCAAGAGTCTCAAGGCATTTCATGATACATTCAATTCCATGCTTACGTTGAAATCCTAGAATCTCTTCCAAAATACATTTGAACTAAATGGTACATTCAAAAGGCCTTAGCAAACCAAAATCTACACACCAGTATTTACAGAACATCATACACCAGAAGAATCCACAATATACACAAAGGGAGAACCACACACACATTCACAGTTAAAATTTCACACACAAGATTCAAACTGCAGAATATCAGTGAGAAACATACTTGTAGAGATTTCACGCAAGAATAGCGACGAACATACACAGTTCATAAGAATTCCTACAGAATTTCACATTCACATACACCATGAACCAGTTGAAAAATCACATAAACCACCATACTCGCACAAAAAAACCCATACCAGAAAATCATCAAAAATTACACTTTCCAACAAATCTCTTCAACATCAACATCAAACCATCACCAGCACGCAGAGAGGAGAACATCAAAGCAAAATTAAAAAACACAGAGATACACACCACACGCAACAATTTGCAGAGACAAGAATTCACGGTTTCGAAACGCAATTGGAGTAGCATCATACCAAACACGCATTGCAGAAGGGAGAAGTAAACGTACCCGCAAAAATGTCGACGTCGACGAGCCGTTACGCCGAAAGCTTTCTAAGTGCAGCAGCAGCAAGTCAAACCATCTTCAGAGCTACCTCACCACAACCATGCACTCGATCACGCCCCTGCTCAAATTGATAATTGTGGCTGGCGATTTCTCTGGCAGCGACTCAGGTTCTGAATTTCCCCTTTCCCAATTTAAATGATTATCTTAAGATATGTTCATATAGATGTTGGTTTGTTGATTTTTGTTTTGATTAGTTTTGAAACTGATTGGGGTTGAGATCGATGTGAAAGAGGGTTAGAGGGAGATGTTTATCAAGGAACAGTGAGAAGAAAGAGCTGAGAGATGATGCGTTGAAGAGAGATGAGAGAGAGACAAGATAATGAGGAATGAAGAGAGAATAAGGGCGTGTTTGTTCTTTCTCTGATGAATTCATTTTCTAAAATGTGATTAAGTTTTATTAAATGTAATATCAATTGGGTTTCATATTGGATCACCAAATTCCTTTTGTCTTTTTAATTTTTATTTTGTTGATGCGGCATGAGACAAACAACATTAGGCCCAACGTTCTTTTTTGTGAATTTTTTTTTAATACATGGAGAAAGATGGGCCGAGCCCATATTAAGCCTCAACTTAATTTTCTTTATTTTATTTTATTTTATTTTTTTTTATCTTTTCTTCATTTTAATTTGTGATAACTGATTTGTAATTTGTGTTTGGTTAGAATATGAGATTAATTTTTAATTAGAATTCATAATTCATTTTTAGTCAAACTCATAATTAATCATTGATTACCTCTTGGATGAAGTATGCAATTAAATTCTCGGATTAATGTTGTGCAGCTTTTCATTATTTAATTTTTCTCGTTTGAATATTGTGAATCTCTCTATTAATTCTTACTCTGATTTCAACACATTTCCTATTGATAGCCTGTGGTACTGGTTGCATATTAGTGATTGCCTGCTTGTATGGTTTGCCACATCCCCTTAGATTAGATTCAAATTCTTAATCTTTATGTGACAGCATTAGTATCTTTCTCTGTGTCCAATTCCAAAGGAAATGATCTTCGCCGTTGACTCCATGTCACCATTATGATAACTTAGCTTAACTTTAGGTCCTTCCCGTCTCATTCTACCCGTAGGATTAGAGCCGCCGTGCTCTATGTCTCGCCGTAGACATTTCTTTCCCTCTATCCTAGCCTTAGGATCGAAGTCGCCACACTCCATGTAAGTGTTCTGCCATGAATATTTACCTCCCTTTCAACTTAACATTAATTCTGGAGTCACCGCACTCCATGTAAGTATCTTGCCATGGATACTTACCTCCCCCCTGGAACCTTGACCACAGTCAAGAGTTCCTCACCCTCATTAAGGGGAACTACGAATGCTCTGATTCCATTCCCGTCAGGATACGTAGGGACGAGATGCGATGTCTTGGCGAACATACTTAGAAACTAACCCCTAGGTCTTTACCTTAGCACAATTCCCATAGCAAGCAAGCAACAATATACACAAACACTAATAAGAGGTTTCTGTAGATTACTACAGATACCTAGGATGCTAACACCTTCCCTAGGTATAACTAACCCCCGAACCTTAGATCTATAGTTGTGTTCCTATATAGCGCAACTAGGGTTTTTGACCTTTACCCGTTCCTTTAGATAAATCAAAGTTCGGTGGTGAATTAAGATTTGTGATTCAAGTTAATTCAATAGATTGATATCTGATTCTCACGCGACAGAAATGGCGACTTCACTGGGGATGACCAGACGCTCCCCTACGAGGGTTAAGCCCACCTTGTTTGTATTGGTGTTATTTTAAATGTTTGCTTGCTTGTATATCTGTACGTATTTATATCTGTATATATATCTGTTTGTGCTTGGGTTTTCTGTATGCAGGGTGGTTACTTTGAGTGGTGAGATAAGTCCTAACGCGTACTTGAGTGTACACTTATGATAGGATTGTGGTATAATCAATAGTTGACTGTTGGGAGTAGTCCTAACATGATTAACATATGATATAACCACACTCAGTCTAGACCCCTTTGGAATTACTGATGCATACGAGTAGTCGTATTGATATTACTTTTTCCGACTCGAGAGTCCGTGACACTGAGGACCTTTAGTATCCCTTCACCTCTCTAAGCCTTTTAGGACGTAGTGCAGTGATCATCCAGGTGTAGACTTGTGGTGGTTGTCATGCGATACTACACTCAGACGAGTTCATCTTGAGAATATTATTAGCCAGTATGAGTAGTCGTGCCAGTCGATAATATCCGAAAGATTTATCGATGACTCTGGGAACCTCTAGAACCTTGTTCTGCATATACAAGAACCCATAATACATACCTTTTGGGATGGGTAGACCATGGCTCCATGCTCGTGATCTTCAAACCTAGCCCATTGTTTGTTTGTCAACCTATATGTGAATATCTGTATACATGTGCATACATCCATCCATACATTCATGCATTCATGAATAACCCTTTTGGTTTCAAGGAATTCAGTTGTTTATTCCTTTGCAAAAATCAATAGAGATCATGAAATGAAACTTTTCAATTTTTTCAAAATATTTGCAACTTGCTTTTGAATTTCTTGAAATCATTTGGCTCGCATCGCATTGCATATCATTTGCATCTTTGCATTATTCATTGCATGCATCTGTTTGTCCAGCGACTCATTTCTAGCTGTTTCTATCTTCCAGTGTCGCCCATCAGTTGTCAAGCTGATTCCTCGACACAGATACCTGACTAGAGCTTACTACAGACGTAATATGTCAGAACAAGAAGCACACAATGCAAAGATCCGAATGGAGATCGATGATCTTAAGTCAAGTGTGACAAAGCTCACTGAAATGCTCCAGGTCTTGATTGCTAGAGGAGAGCAACCCCAAAGGACTGTCATTCAGGAAGTTTCAAGGGCTGATCCTCAGCCTGTTCAGATGCCACCCTCAACATGGCCAGAGTTGGTTTACCTCCCGATTACTCTCCACCTCTTGCATCTACTACTATGATTGGTCAAACTGTCAGACCAGTGTTTCAAGCTCCTGTTTTGGCCGAGCCTCGACCTATAGTTCAAATTACTCGAGCTCCTTTTGAGAATCCTCTCTATGAGTACAATGCTGCCAGTGCTCAGGGTGAAGACCGTGAAGACTTTGTTGAATCTGAGGTTGTCCATGAACAGTTTCAGACCATAGACAAGAGGCTTAAAGTCGTGGAAGGCAATGACTTCTTTAGTGTGGATGCAGACAACATGTGTCTGGTTTCTGACCTTGTTATGCCTTCTAAATTCAAAACTCCCGAGTTTGTGAAGTACAAAGGTCATTCTTGCCCAAGAGCACACCTAGTCATGTATTTTCGAAAGATGGCTGCTATACCAACAATCAGAAGCTGCTTATTCATTGTTTTCAAGACAGCTTGAGTAGAGCTTCTCTCAAATGGTATATGAATCTTGAACAGAACAGTATCCACTGCTTCCAGGATCTTGCTAATGCTTTTATGAAGCAATACAAGTACAACCTCGACATGGCTCCTGACCGCCGTCAACTTCAAAGTATGTCTCAGAATGAGAAAGAGTCTTTCAAGGAATATGCTCAGCGTTGGAGAGAACTCGCTTCCCAAGTTGAACCTCCTTTGGCAGAGAAGGAATTGTCTGGAATGTTTATGGACACCTTGTCTCCATTCTAGTGGGAGAAGATGATTGGTAGTGTTTCCTCTAACTTCACTGATTTAGTTACTATTGGTCAAAGACTCTAGGAAGAACTCAAGAAGGGTAAAGTATCCAAGGCTGCTAAATTTTCTAAGGGTGCGAAGAAATCCTATGGGAACTTCCAGAAGAAGAGAGAATACCATACCAATGTTGTCATGACTGAAGTGAGAAGGCCTCGTCCCCAACCTCAATACGCTGATCACCCTGCTGTTGCTGCTGTTACTCTCGTGGTTACTGCTCCACGACCAGCTCAAGCTCCTCAACGTCCAGCTGTTGGACAGAAGCAGTATCGTAATAGGAATCAATTTGATCATATTCCCATGACGTACACTGAACTTTATCCTGGGCTAGTTCAAAAAGGTTTAATTACCACGAAGACTCTACCTCGTCCTCCAAATCCTCTTCTAGCTGGATTCATATTTGATCTCCACTGTGCATTCCATGAAGGTTCCGCAGGCCATGATTTGGAAAATTGCTATGCACTAAAGGCTAGAGTGCGTGATTTGATTAAGGTCAGAATCCTTAGCTTTCATGACACTAATCCTAATGTCAAGAACAATCCTCTGCCAGGGCACGCTAAGTGAAGCTTCAGTCGACTTCAGCAGACTTCAGTGTTTCAGACAGGATAGCTCACCCTTGATGATGATTAGTCACTAGGCCATGTTTCTTATTGTTTTCATTTTCCTTATTTGTATTAGTTGTTTGCTTTCAAATTATGTTTGTACTTTCGTAATTAATAAAATGAGCATTGCAACTTTTGATTCAATTCATTTTGTCCATTATTTACATCTTTATGCTTTCTTTTCAAGAAAAATAAAAAATAAAAAATATTTTATCTCTTTTCCACTTTCTTTTTTGATTATGCAAGGATTGGAGGGAAGATGATGAAAAGAAAATACCCATAATTGCTGGTAAGCTTTCAAATCAAAACTTTGTTGACGATGTAAGGCATTGTTTCAATCCCCCAAACACTGGAGAAATAAGGAAGATAACCTCTTGTTAAACCCTTCGAGCCTAGAAGTAGGAGTTTCTTTCTTTACAAATAAAAACCCGCAATCTTAACCTTGGGATAGGTAGTTCTCAGTTAACTTGGTTGTGCGTTCATGCAAGAAGTCTTTCATATAAAGGTTTCATTCTCAAATTTTCCTTCGCACACAGCAAGCAGGTGGCGAAGATGTTTTTCAAATCGGAAGCCAACGATGCTTCACTGTAATCATTAAGCCTAACATTCACAACCTTTTAACTCTTCCAAATTAAATGAACAAATGTTGTACAAGTTGTCCCCAAAGTGATAAATAACGAAGGATCGTCAAGAAATCCTTACTCAAAGAGTGAGTCGTGTCCCTTTCGAGGCAAAAGCTAAGAAATATGGGAAGCTCATGCCCTTACCTCATACAAAGAGAAATAAGAACAAGCTTGTATGACAACTAAAACTTATAAGGAAGCAGTGACTGCCATCTCAAGAGTCCCTTAACTTATGAACCATCATCAGTGCAATTTCCAACATCTTGGGAACCTGAGTGCATAGTTTGAGTTAACTGAGTGTAGGACTGAAGATCATCACGAAGATTGGGTGGGTACAAATAAACTTTGAGCCTTTATCCTTTGTTTCTTAAACCGTGAACCATGCCACGTTATAACCCTCAAAAGACCTAACTGAAGCAAGGTTATTTTGAAAGCATACTACAGCAAGGTTGCGTAAACTGACTCCAAAAGATCTTTGCGAATCATTTGTTTTGCCATCATACCTTTTGCTTTACTTCACTTTGATGTATGAACTTCCGTGTTCAGACTAATGACTCATATGCTTTGTATCTTTCAAAAAAAATGATTTTGATTTCAAAAAGTTGCATGAACTTTGCATTTACTATGTTTGTATAAACACTTTTGTTTGCAAACTGGCTTTCCTCTTAAGGAATTTTCAAATGATTGAGAAACTTGGTCAGTGATCCTATCAGGGGAAAGTTCTTTCAAAATCTTGTTGAGAATCAGTTCAAGATTTGTGGGTCAGTGCAAGTCCTTCTTGAAATTGGTTTATTCAGAAGATTTTTCAAGACTCAGACTGGAGAAAGCTTTCCAAGCGCACAGTGAAACAATCATTTCAGAATCATTCAAGCCGAAGCATTGAACAGTTCATCTACAACAGTCAGCTAATCTGGGGCAATTTACTTGAAGAATCCCCAAGCAACTCTTCATCCTGCCTACCGGGATCATCAACTTGATACAGTTTACCAGTGTGGCAGAATTGTGCTCAATAGTAGCATCTCTAGTCCCTAAGCAGAATGACAGTGATCTTCGTGTTGAGGAATCAGTCTTCCAGTCTTGTCTTCTCCCAAAAAGAGTTAAGCCTTGTCGTCTGCATTACATCTCCATTTGCATTTAATCATATATCATAGCATAATTCATATACCATATGCATAACATAAGTGTTCATCCTCATTTGCATTCTCCATAGGTCGTGTTGTTATCCACGTCTTACCTTGTGGTCAAAGTCCAACTCACTTGGCACCTCCCAAACAGATATTGTCGTACCTATCTGATGCTCTTCCAGATATGTATGTTTGTTCTGATGTTCTTCCAGAACCCCTTTGTGTCTATCTGATGCTCTTCCAGATACGACTTTGTTTTTGATGTTTTTCTAGAAACTCCTTTGTACCTATCTGATGCTCTTCCGGATATGTACTTTTGTTCTGATGTTCTTCCAGAACCTGTCTGACGTTTTTTCAGACATTCCTATCGATTCTGATGCTTTTCCAGAATCTATCCGATGTTTTTCCAGATATGTCTCTTTCTGAGCTGTTTCACTAGATCGAGTCATTTGTTCTGATGTTCTTCCAGAACTTATCTGATGTTTTTCCAGATATTTGCTTTGTTTATTCTGATGCTTTTCCGGAATGACATTACTTTTATCATCCGATGCTCTTCTGAATGTGTCTCTCTTTTTGATGTTCTTCCAGATTGAGTCTTTGTTATCAGATGTTTTTTCAGATATTTCACTTTGTTTATTCTAACGCTTTTCCGGAATGACATTGCTTTTACCATCTGATTTTTTCCCATATGTGTCTGCTCCTGATGCTTTTCCAAAGGCCCGTTTGTGTCTATCTGATGCTCTTCTGGATATGACCTTTCTTATCCGATGTTCTTTCGGATATGTATCTTTGCTTCTGATGTTTTTCCAGAGCTCCCCTTGTGTGTATCTGATGCTCTTCCGGATATGACCTTTCTTATTCGATGTTCTTTCGGATATGTATCTTTATTCTGATGCTTTTCCAGAACCCCGTTTGTGTCTATTTGACGTTCTTCCATATATGTCTTCAAATCTTTTCCCGTACATTTAATGTTTTTCTAAATGTTTCGGATGTATTGGCAGAATATTTGTTTTCATCTAATGATCTTCTAAATGTCTTCAATTTATTTCTGACTGTGGTTAACAGCTATTGATTGTTTTCAAGTCTGTTTCCATTTTCCATCCAATGTTTTTCTGGATGTGTTCCGGAGTTTATTTGATGCTTTTCCGAATATCTCTGATGTTGTTACAGAGTTTATTCGATGCTTTTCCAAATGTCTTTGATGTGTTCCAAAGTTCATTCAATGCTCTCCTGAATGTCTTTGATGATTGTTGTTGTACTTTCCCATAGTTTTGTTCAATGCTTTTCTGACAAAACCTCTGATGACTGTAACAATTATCCCCTGTGGTACCATTCCCCACAGGATCTCTGTCTTGCATTCATATCATATCATGTGCATCTTGTGGCATCTTAGGGCAAAAAATTGTGCATGTTTGTATTTAAGTCTCTCATATCACGTCGAGACGAAGATTTCAATCTTCACATCTCCAGATAGAAGAAACTTAAATAGGGGCATCTGTCATACCCTAATTTTTTACCATAAGATTCCACCATCTTTGTGCATCATCCTGCATAGCATCTTTAAGTCATAGGATCTTGTGTGCATGTTCATTGTGACTAACAGGTTTGTGCAGGAACAATAGTTTCAAGTGGAGTTGGTATTCTTTCTCACAGTCAAGCATTTCATGGCAACACCATTCTGATTCAAGGATCCTAGGGTTCTACCGATTATTTTCCTCAAAGATTTCTCAATAACCTCAGGGTACATCCCCAGAAGATCAGGGTTGCCTTATTTATGATGTTTGAGCTGTGTTAATTAAAGATCAGGCATGCCAGGGTTTCTTTCAAGGATTCGTCAAGGAATTGTTTTCTTTTCAAGTTCTCATTACGTGTGATGCAAGTGCAACTTGGTTTTCATTGAATTTTGGTGGTTGGGAACCCTCTGATTTGTCAAGAAGTGTTCATGCTCATTTGTGCCATGAATTAAATTCAAATTTTATGAGATGTTTCAAGTCACGTTTGATGTTTCCAAGGCCCTATATCAAGATTACAAATTCATCAAGTTTTCTCAAGTTCAAAAATCATGTCCTGTACAAAATTCAAATTGGGTCACTAAAGATCAAAGTCAAGATATGATGGCAAAATTTTCTCATCTTTTAATCCTTGAGTTTTAGTGGTTTGTAACACCCCCTCTCTATACCCCCAAATAATCACAATTAATCATTTAGGCACATGTTAAATATTTCGTTAGAGTATAATTATAAACATGGTATAAAAGAGGTATGTCACATTATACATTAAATTAAAACATACAACACCTGCTCAAACATTGATATGCAACATTGGGGTAACTTTGCAACAGAGGAACTTTGTCCTTACGCCCACATCTCAATATTTAGAATAAAAGAGGAAAATCTAAACATTGAATAACATCTAACATATATGCATATATATACATGCGTCATCGAGTATCATCCATCAACATAATTCATGTCTACATAAACATTCATCAGCAAGATACATATACAAATGTATCACAAAAGAATCATATACATCCTAGCTACCCGGTGCTACATATCAGAGCCAACCGACCAAAAGAATGAAGACACGCTTCACAAAAAGACCTCCAGCATACCTACTCTGCAATGCCTCATAGAGCATCATAAAACAGCAGAAGGGTGAGAAATATTATCATAATAACAATGCATATAATTATATATATCTTAACATAAAAATACACATATTCCACATTCTCACCACAATTCATCAAAACTCACCCATATACATCCCAATATATATATATATATATATATATATATATATATATATATATATATATATATATATATATATATATATATATATATATAACCAAGCATATTCATCATACATACTTTCGCAATTCTCAATCATTCCACATCAACATACACATTCATGTTTATTCATCAATGCACAAATACAAAGATGATAAATGAAAATCATAGAGACCGACTCACGACTCTATGCAAATGCAATGCGGTACCGACTCAATCATCATTAGTTCACTCAGGAACTCTGTTAGAACCATCGCTCGTTACCAATGTAACTCCCCGTCGGGCCTACGATGTTCACCCATTGCTCACACCCCACATGGGCACACAATGTTTATGGATCGCTCACACCCCACACGGGCACACGACCCGATCGCTCACACCCCACACGCGGGCACACGATCCGATTGCTCACACCTCACCTAGGCACACAATCATTTGTAATCATCGCTCACACCTCACATAGGCACACGACGTTACAACAGATTCTCATTAGAATCGCTCAACACAAGAATGTACTTCATTATGCTTCACATGCAAAATGACTCAAGACATTCTTGAAATGCATACATATTCACAATATATTCATGCATTCATCTCATACAATCACATACAATCTATATACATTCACATCAATGCACTATTGTATGATTCACATTCAAACACACAGTCAAAATGGTAAAAGTCGCTAAATAGCACTATTCCCGACTTTCCGACATAATAAAATCGGCCAACGGTTTCCACACCATCATAATCACAAAGTACAGCTCAATAGCTTTCCAACGATACCAGGAATGTAAGAATCGGATAATCGAAACAAAAGTTACGGACGAAAACGAAAACGACATTTTGAAAAATCCCATTTTTACATTCCTCCTGTCCATACGCGTATCACCCATGTCCATACGCGTATGGGCATAACCCATTTCCTTCACAATTTCACGTTTTCAAAACCCATACGCGTACGCCCAACACCCATACGCGTATCACCAGAGGGCCGGGAAAACCCACCCTCCATACGCGTATTGGCCCAAAAACAGGCCAATGATACGCGTAACGCCTGGCTCATACGCGTATGGACATGCCCCTTACGCGTATGGCCAGGGGAAACCCAGAAAAATTCTGCAGAACCAAGTTCTGCGTTTTCTCCCCCAAAATCCTCCAATTTCATCATCTACACACAGAAAAATACCAATTTGATATCCAACAACATGTATCATTCATGTATCAACAACAAGGGATCCAAAAATATCATTTTCAACCCGATTTAATCGATTTCTACCGTTTTCTACACAAATGGGTTTATACCAAAACTCATGAAAATCAACAAAAACAACAATACAATCATACATAATCATACACATTGCTAAGATAACAAGATTTCACACCCTTACCCTGATTCCAAACTCGCTAAATGATAGTTCTTGATGATTCTCTAGTTTTCCTCTTTTCCTCTTCTCTTCTCTTCCTCTTCTTTCTTTCTATCCTTTTTCTTTCTATTTCTCTCTCTTTTTTCCTTTCTATCTATTTTTCTTTCTTTTCTATTTCTTTTCTCTCAAATACAATTAATTCATTTTCTCACATAATTCTAATTACACTAAATCTCTAACTTATCATTAATTGAGAAAAGTCTAAAATACCCTCCATTCTAATTTCCCCGAAACTCTCAAAAACGGAAAAATAACATTTAACACACCAATTTCACAAATAAAATAATTTATCACTCAATTAAAATAAAAGACTCAACAAAATGGAAATAATCAAAATCAGGGCGTTACAACTCTCCCTCACTTTAGAAATTTTCGTCCTCGAAAATATTACCTGATCCAAACAACTCCGGATACGACTCTCGCATCCCACTCTCTAGTTCCCACGTCATATTGCCTTCCGCAGCGCCTCCCCACGCTACTTTTACTAGCGCAATATCCTTGCCTCTTAGCTTCTTAACTTCACTATCCAAAATCCTAATCGGTAAAGCTTCCACCGTAAGGTTATCTCTCACTTCAACCTCGTCCATAGGAATAACATGTGACGGATCCGGAACATACTTCCGAAGTTGCGAAACATGGAATACATCATGCAAATTCGAAAGGTTCGGAGGCAACGCCACACGGTAAGCCACAACACCAACTCGTGAAGTAATCTGATACGGACCAATAAAACGAGAAGTCAACTTCTTCGACTTCAAAGCATGACCCACACCCGTAACCGGTGTAACTCTCAAAAACACATGGTCGCCTTCTTGAAATTCAAGATCTTTCCTTCTCTTGTCATGATAGCTCTTTTGTCTACTTTGAGAAGATTTCATCTTCTCCCGAATAAACTTCACTTTCTCCGTCGTTTGTTGTACCATCTCCGGCCCAACTATCGTCCTCTCGCCGGTTTCATGCCAACACAAAGGTGTTCGACATCTCCGACCATACAAAGCCTCAAATGGTGCCATACTTATACTTGAATGAAAACTGTTATTATAGGTGAACTCAATCAACGCCAAATAACTATCCCAAGCACCACCTTGCTCGAGCACACAAGCACGCAATAAATCCTCTAACGATTGAATTGTCCTTTCGGTTTGACCATCCGTTTGCGGATGATAAGCCGAACTCAATCTTAGCTTGGAACCCAAAGCCTTTTGTAAACTCTCCCAAAACCTCGACGTGAATCTAGGATCTCTATCCGATACAATACTCTTAGGAACTCCATGTAACTTCACAACCGCAAGAATATAAATCTCGGCTAACCTCTCCAAAGGATAACTAATATCAATTGGAATGAAGTGAGCAGATTTAATAAGCCTATCAACAATTACCCAAATAGCATTATGACCTCTTTGTGTATTCGACAATCCCGTTACAAAATCCATCGATATACTATCCCATTTCCACTCCGGAATGTCCAACGGTTGCATCAATCCACTAGGCTTCTGATGTTCCACCTTCGACTTTTGACAAGTTAAGCACGCATACACAAATTGAGCCACATCTCTCTTTAATCCGGACCACCAAAAGATTTTCTTCAAATCTTGATACATTTTATTCGCTCCCGGATGAATACTTAAGTTACTTCGGTGTCCTTCTTCCAATATCATCTTTTTCAACTCCGCATCATCGGGAATACAAACACGACCACGGAATCTCAAAACTCCAAAATTATCAACCTTGAAATCCTCATTCTCATTCATCATCAAATCAACGAACTTCAAGTCCAACTTTTTCTTTTCACACACAGTAGCAAGAAAATCATTCGTAACATGTAGCATACCAAGTCTCACACTTCTCGGCGTCATTTCACAAACCAAACTCAAGTCTCTAAAATTCTCCAAAAGTTCCCATTCTCTCATCATCAATGAGGACATATGTAACGACTTCCGACTCAAAGCATCGGCCACTACGTTTGCCTTACCCGAATGGTAATTCAAACCAAAATCAAAATCCTTCAAAAGCTCTAACCACCTTCTTTGTCTCATGTTCAATTCTTTTTGATCAAATAAATATTTCAAGCTTTTGTGATCACTAAAAACTTCAAATCTTGCACCATAAAGATAGTGCCTCCAAATTTTCAAAACAAACACCACGGCCGCTAACTCCAAGTCATGTGTAGGATAATTCTTTTCATGCACTCTCAATTGTCTTGAAGCATAAGCCACAACTTTTCCATCTTGCATCAAAACCCCACCTAAACCAACCAAAGAAGCATCACAATACACAACAAAGGGTTCCGTCGGATTTGGCAAAATCAAGATCGGAGCCGTTGTCAACCTTCTTTTTAGCTCATTGAAACTCTCTTCACAATTAATATCCCAAATGAAAGCCTTTCCCTTTCAAGTCAATTGCGTTAACGGAAGTGCCAACTTCGAGAATCCCTCAATAAACCTCCGATAATAACCCGCCAAGCCTAAAAAGCTTCGAATCTCCGTAACCGACTTAGGAGCCTCCCATTGCATCACCGCATCAATCTTGGATGGATCAATACTAATACCACTACCGGAAATAACATGTCCAAGGAAACTTACTTCCGACAACCAAAATTCACATTTCGACAACTTAGTATACAATTGTTTTTCTTTCAAGATTTGCAACACAATTCTCAAATGCTCTTCATGCTCCTCTTGAGACTTAGAGTAAATCAAAATGTCGTCGATGAACACAACCACGAAACGATCCAACTGTTCATGAAAAATATGATTCATGTATTCCATATATACACCCGGCGCATTAGAAACCCCGAATGGCATCACGGAATATTCATAATGACCATACCGTGTCCTAAAGGCCGTCTTTTGAATATCTTCTCCTTTCACACGAATCTGGTGGTATCCCGATCTCAAATCAATCTTGCTAAAAACACGTGCACCAACCAATTGGTCCATCAAATCATCGATCCTTGGAAGCGGAGACTTGTTCTTAATTGTCACCTTGTTCAATTGTCGATAATCAATGCATAACTGCAAACTTCCATCCTTCTTCTTTACCAACAATACCGGAGCACCCCACGGAGAAACACTTGGTCTTACAAATTTCTTGTCCAACAAGTCATTCAATTGCTTCTTCAATTCTACCAACTCCGATGCCGACATACGATACGGTGCCATCGAAATCGGTCTAGTACCCAGAACTAGATCAATAGAAAACTCAACTTCTCTCTCCGGCGGTACCTCTGTAATATCCTCAGGAAACACTTCAGGAAAATCACACACAACAGGAAACACATCAAGTGACACTTGACTATCCACAGACAATGATGCAAACAACCCGAACAATTGAGCTTCGTCCGCTAAAAGTTTCTTCAACTCTTTAGTGGATAGGAAACTCGAGTCTTCGTCCTCTTCCAAAGAAGGAAACCTCACTAACTTGTGATAACAATCTATGTGAACTCTATTAAATTGCAACCAATTCATACCCAAGACCACATCCAATCCTTCCAACGGCAAACACACTAAGTCCATCTCAAAGTCTTTACCATAAATGGTTAAAGGACAACTCAAACAAACCAAAGAAGTAGTTACTGACCCCATTGCTAGAGTATCAATAACCATCTTACCATCCATCAGCGACAACACAAGATTCAAACGCTTCGCGCACTCAGACGAAATAAACGAATGAGTTGCTCCCGTATCAATAATTGCAACTAAAGGTGTACTATTAATAAAGCAAGTACCTTTAATCAGACGGTCTGCACTTGAAGTCTGAGTGCCTGCCAAAGAAAATACCTTCCCACCAGTTGGAGCTTTCTTCGGATTTGGACACTTCGTGCTAATGTGGCCAGGTTCCCCACAATTATAGCACTTCACCACATTCCTTCTACAATCAGTAGTAGCATGCCCAAGGCCTCCACCGTTAGAACATTTCACCACAGTCTTCCCACACTCAAATGATTTATGACCCATTTCACCATCCTTGTAACACTTAATGGAACCGGAACCTCCTCCTCCAGATCTCTTCTCAAAGTTTCCCCTATGCTTGCCCTTATCAGCGGGTGTCACATAAGGTCCACTTCTAGCTTGTTGCTTTCCCTTTCTCTCATTCAAACTTTTGTAATGTGTAGAACGAGCCTTGCTATCTTCCTCGAAGATTCTACAACATTCCGTCAAATCCGAAAACCTTCTTATCCTTTGATACCCTACAACTTGTTTAATCTCAGGACGCAAACCATTCTCATATTTAATACACTTTGAGAATTCAGCAGTAATCGCGGCATAATGAGGATGGAATTGAACCAACTCCACAAATTTAGCAGTATAGTCCACCACGGACATACTACCTTGTTTCAATTCAAGGAACTCCATCTCTTTCTTCCCTTTCACACTTTTAGGGTAATACTTCCTCAAGAACTCAGTACGAAATAAATCCCAAGTTACCTCTTCATCATCCACCTCAAGAATTTGACGCATACCGACCCACCAATCGTCAGCTTCTTCCTTCAGCATGTGAGACCCAAGCCTCACCTTATTCTCCTCCGCACAGTCCATGACTCTGAAGATCCTTTCAATCTCTTTCAACCAAAGTTGAGCACCATCGGGATCAAATCTTCCTTTAAAGACCGGTGGTTGATTCTTCCTGAACTCGTCATTAGCATTCACGTTCGGCGCACCTTGCACCGCCCTAGCCATTGCTTCCAAAGCAGCAACCATCACATTGTCGTTCCTACCCGCCATATTCTGATCATTCCAAAAAATGACAACAAAGTTAAACAACAGTTCAACCAACACGACAACAATATAGACACAACTGACTCAACTCCGGCTCTGATACCACTTAATGTAACACCCCCTCTCTATACCCCCAAATAATCACAATTAATCCTTTAGGCACATATTAAATATTTCGTCAGAGTATAATTATAAACATGGTATAAAAGAGGTATGTCACATTATACATTAAATTAAAACATACAACACCTGCTCAAACATTGATATGCAACAGTGGGGTAACTTTGCAACAGAGGAACTTTGTCCTTACGCCCACATCTCAATATTTAGAATAAAAGCGGAAAATCTAAACATTGAATAACATCAAACATATATGCATATATATACATGCGTCATCGAGTATCATCCATCAACATAATTCATGTCTACATAAACATTCATCAGCAAGATACATATACAAATGTATCACAAAAGAATCATATACATCCTAGCTACCCGGTGCTACATATCAGAGCCAACCGACCAAAAGAATGAAGAAACGCTTCACAAAAAGACCTCCAGCATACCTACTCTGCAATGCCTCATAGAGCATCATAAAACAGCAGAAGGGTGAGAAATATTATCATAATAACAATGCATATAATTATATATATCTTAACATAAAAATACACATATTCCACATTCTCACCACAATTCATCAAAACTCACCCATATATATCCCAATATATATATATATATATACAACCAAGCATATTCATCATATATACTTTCGCAATTCTCAATCATTCCACATCAACATACACATTCATGTTTATTCATCAATGTACAAATACAAAGATGATAAATGCAAATCATAGAGACCGACTCACGACTCTATGCAAATGCAATGCGGTACCGACTCAATCATCATTAGTTCACTCAGGAACTCTGCTGGAACCATCGCTCGTTACCAATATAACTCCCCATCGGGCCTACGATGTTCACCCATTGCTCACACCCCACATGGGCACACAATGTTTATGGATCGCTCACACCCCACACGGGCACACGACCCGATCGCTCACACCCCACACGCAGGCACACGATCCGATTGCTCACACCTCACCTAGGCACACAATCGTTTGTAATCATCGCTCACACCTCACATAGGCACACGACGTTACAACAGATTCTCATTAGAATTGCTCAACACAAGAATGTACTTCATTATCCTTCACATGCAAAATGACTCAAGACATTCTTGAAATGCATACATATTCACAATATATTCATGCATTCATCTCATACAATCACATACAATCTATATACATTCACATCAATGCACTATTGTATGATTCACATTCAAACACACAGTGAAAACGGTAAAAGTCGCTAAATAGCACTATTCCCGACTTTCCGACATAATAAAATCGGCCAACAGTTTCCACACCATCATAATCACAAAGTACAGCTCAATAGCTTTCCAACGATACCAGGAATGTAAGAATCGGATAATCGGAACAAAAGTTACGGACGAAAACGAAAACGACATTTTGAAAAATCCCATTTTTACATTCCTCCTGTCCATACGCGTATCACCCATGTCCATACGCGCATGGGCAAAACCCATTTCCTTCACAATTTCACGTTTTCAAAACCCATACGTGTACGCCCAACACCCATACGCATATCACCAGAGGGCCGGGAAAAGCCACCCTCCATACGCGTATTGGCCCAAAAACAGGCCAATGATACGCGTAACGCCTGGCTCATACGCGTATGGACATGCCCCTTACGCGTATGGCAGGGGAAACCCAGAAAAATTCTGCAGAACCAAGTTCTGCATTTTCTCCCTCAAAATCCTCCAATTTCATCATCTACACACAGAAAAATACCAATTTGATATCCAACAACATGTATCATTCATGTATCAACAACAAGGGATCCAAAAATATCATTTTCAACCCGATTTAATCGATTTCTACCGTTTTCTACACAAATGGGTTTATACCAAAACTCATGAAAATCAACAAAAACAACAATACAATCATACATAATCATACACATTGCTAAGATAACAAGATTTCACACCCTTACCCGGATTCCAAACTCGCTAAATGATCGTTCTTGATGATTCTCTAGTTCTCCTCTTTTCCTCTTCTCTTCTCTTCCTCTTCTTTCTTTCTATCGTTTTTCTTTCTATCCTTTTTCTTTCTATTTCTCTCTCTTTTTTCCTTTCTATCTATTTTTTTTTCTTTTCTATTTCTTTTCTCTCAAATACAATTAATTCATTTTCTCACATAATTCTAATTTCACTAAATCTCTAACTTATCATTAATTGAGAAAAGTCTAAAATACCCTCCATTCTAATTTCCCCGAAACTCTCAAAAACGGAAAAATAACATTTAACACACCAATTTCACAAATAAAATAATTTATCACTCAATTAAAATAAAAGACTCAACAAAATGGAAATAATCAAAATCGGGGCGTTACATGGTTCACCATGAATATATAAGTTCAATTCTTTTTCTTCATGACAAGGTTACAAGTTGTATTCATCACCATTCAAAAGTCTCAAGGCATTTCATGGTGCATTCAATTTCATGCTTACGTTGAAATCCTAGAATCTCTTCCAAAATACCTTTGAATTAAATGGTACATTCACAAGGCCTTAGCAAACCAAAATCTACACACCAGTATTTACAGAACATCATACACCAGAAGAATCCACAATATACATAAAGGGAGAACCACACACACATTCACAGTTAAAATTTCACACACAAGATTCAAACTGCAGAATATCAGTGAGAAACATACTTGTAGAGAGTTCACGCAAGAATAGCGACGAACATACACAGTTCATAAGAATTCCTATAGAATTTCACATTCACATACACCATGAACCAGTTGAAAAATCACATAAACCACCATACTCGCACAAAAAAACCCATACCAGAAAATCATCAAAAATTACACTTTCCAATAAATCTCTTCAACATCAACAGCAAACCATCACCAACACGCAGAGAGGAGAACATCAGAGCAAAATTCAAAAACACAGAGATACACACCACACGCAACAATTTGTAGAGACAAGAATTCACGGTTTCATAACGCAATTGGAGCAGCATCATACCAAACACGCATTGCAGAAGGAATAAGTAAATGTACCCGTGAAATTGTCGACGCCGACGAGCCGTTACGCCGAAAGCTTTCGAAGTGCAGTAGGAGTAAGTCGAACCATCTTCAGAGCTACCTCACCACAACAGCGCACTAGGTTACGCCGCTGCTCAAATTGATGACTGTGGCTGGCGATTTCTCTGGCCGCGACTCAGGTTCTGAATTTCCCCTTTCCCAATTTAAATGATTATCTTAAGATATGTTCATATAGATGTTGGTTTGATTAGTTTTGAAACTGATTGGGGTTGAGATCGATGTGAAAGAGGGTTAGAGGGAGATGTTGATCAAGGAACAGTGAGAAGAGAGAGCTAAGAGATGATGCGTTGGAGAGAGATGATGCATTGGCAAGATAATAAGGAATGAAGAGAGAATAAGGGCGTATGCCGTTTGTTCTTTCTCTGATGAACCAACTATCAACCCATTAAAAATCAATTGCATGAACTCTCTAAATTACCCTTTTCATTATAAATTTTTTACACTAACAAAAGGGCATTTAAGTAATCAACTAATGTTCACATTTTATCGTTCTCATCCCTTATTAGATCATGCCACATGTCCAATTTCAAATCATTCTTTTCATACTTTTTACTTTTTACTTTCCCATTCTTTCTTTTTTTTTCTTCATTCAGATTTTCAATTTCCCCCACTTTTTTTCTCACACTTTCTCACTATCATTTTAATTTTTTTCTCTCCATTTTCTTTTTCCTATTTTATTTTTTTAAGCATAAATAACAAATTTTGAACCTCTTTTAATTTAATAAAAAGAACACAAAAAAATGTTTAATTTTTAAAACACAAAATTTATTTAAAATAAAAGCATGATTATTTTATAATTATTATATATAAAAAATATTCATAATTTATCTGATTATTGTTTTTTTTATAATTAAGTAACTCATTTGAAATTTATTGGATAGCATTCAATAAAAGTGCACACAACTAACGTTTCATTTCACAAATGATTATCAAGACAGTATCTATTTTATTTTAATAAAAAATTGTCTTTATTTAAGAGCTAAGTTTTTAAAATTTTCAAATGTGAATTTTTTTCTTTCAGCATCTCACGGGTCTCTTTTTTATATAATTATTTAATACAATTGAGTTTGTATGATCATTGTTTATTTTACAATTAAGCAACACATTATAAATTGATATATGTTTTTAAACATATTTTATATTATAACAAATTGAATATCACTCAATAATTGTGCTCGACACTAACTTTTTATTTCACGGGTCATTATCAGGACAATATCTATTTTATTTTAACCGCCTTTAATTGTGAGATAAATTTTTATTTTTAAATATGAAAATTTTTTTTTTCAAATTTTTTTATTTTAATTTTAAATTTACACTAATATCTAAATATATTTGATACCGTATTAAATAAATTTACCCGTGCGGACGCACGGGTATCTTGCTAGTTCATTTTCTAAAATGTGCTTAAGTTTTATCAAATTTAATTTTGTTGATGCAGCATGAGACAGACAACATTAGGCCCAACGTTCTTTTTTGTGAATTTTTTTCACTACATGGAGAGAGATGGGCCAAGCCCATATTAAGCCTCAACTTAATTTTCTTTATTTTATTTTAGTAGATTTTATTTATTTATTTATTTTTTATCTTTTCTTCATTTTAATTTGTGATAAATGATTTGTAATTTGTGTTTAGTTAGAATATGAGATTAATTTTTAATTAGATTTCATAATTAATTTTTAGTCAAACTCATAATTAATCATTGATTACCTCTTGGATGAAGTATGCAATTAAATTCTCGGATTAATGTTGTGCAGCTTTTCACTATTTAAGTTTTCTCGTTTGAATATTGTGAATCTCTCTATTAATTCTTACTCTGATTTCAACACATTTCCTATTGATAGTCTGTGGTACTGGTTGCATATTAGTGATTGCCTGCTTGTATGGTTTGCAACATCCCCTTAGATTAGATTTAAATTCTTAATCTTTACGTGACAACATTAGCATCTTTCTCTGTGTCCAATTCCAAAGGAAATGATCTTCCCCGTTGACTCCATGTCACTGTTATGATAACTTAGCTTAACTTTAGGTCCTTCCCGTCTCATCCTAGTTGTAGGATTAGAGCCTCCGTGCTCTATGTCTCGCCGTAGACATTTCTTTCCCTTTATCCTAGCCTTAGGATCAGAGTCGTCGCACTCCATGTTAGTGTTCTGCCATGAATGCTTACCTCCCTTTCAACTTAATATTAATTCTGGAGTCGTCGCACTCCATGTAAGTATCTTGTCATGGATACTTACCTCCCCCCTGGAACCTTGACCACAGTCGGGAGTTCCTCACCCTCATTGAGGGGAACTACGAATGCTCTGATTCCATTCCCGTCAGGATACATAGGCACGAGATGCGATGTCTTGGCGAGCATACTTAGAAACTAACCCCTAAGTCTTTACCTTAGCACAATTCCCATAGCAAGCAAGCAATAATATAACACAAATACTAACAAGAGGTTCATGTAGAGTACTACAAATACTTAGGATGCTAACATCTTCCCTAGGTATAACCAACCCTCGAACCTTAGATTTCTAATTGTGTTCCTACATAGCCCAATTAGGGTTTTCGACCTTTACCCTTTCCTTTGGAAAAATCAAAGCTCGGTGGTGAAATAAGATTTGTGATTCAAGTTAATTCAATAGCTTGATATACGATTCTCACCGCGACACATGGGAGTAGAGGAGTTGGGCATAACATATTTAATTTACACATGTTATGTGATATTGTGTGAATTGAGATTGTTTGTGAATATTGTTTTATATGAAATGTCATCATTGTTGTTATTATACCATTTATTATATAGAATACATTCTCACCCCTCTTTGTTTCCATGTTCCTATATGTGTATCTCTGTACAAATTATTCTCAGGTTGATACTGAAGAGTGACTGCTGCTAGTTGTTTATGGGAGATGGTGTAGATGACCACTTCCATGGCTTGTTTTTCATGTTTCACCAGATCTTAAGTCGGTCATTAGTGCTTTAGAATAAAAAGCTCTGATATTGTATCATTGGGTTGGGGATATTTAATATGTTCTTTATTTTTTCTAAAACAGAATAGTCGTATCTTAATATTGTGTTTGAATTCAAAATTTCTATTTGGCAACAAAATTTGAGTGTTATGGTATGTGATACCCTTGTGCGAATCTATTATTTTCCAAAAAGGTTTTATAAAATTAAGAATTTTTTTTACAATGGGTTTAGGGTGTTACACGGTGTAACGCCCTATTTTCCTTTTTATTTTATTTGCGAATGATTGTGAATTTTTGTAATTGATGGTGTGTTTTGTTGTATTCCTCATATTTCATGTACCCGTAGTAAGGAGTAGTGGCCTTAAGAGATAAGCCTTGGGAGTAGTAGGGGTGTACGACTAAAAGCGTAGAAAATCGGTGGTGCGGAGAGTAAGATTAATTAACCTATTAGTAATTAATCAATATTTGCTAACCTTAGTGTAAAGTGGACATTAGTGGAAGTATAGGAATAATGAGAATTATTATTATTATTATTTAGTAAGGTTGGAACAAAATATTAATAATAATATAATGGGATAAATAAATAGAGATGTGTAGTGAGAGGGAGGGCATGGTGGTAATTGTACAAAGTTGAGTGAGGGCAAATAGGGTAAATCATAATTGGGGGTTATGTAAAGTGTTAGAGAATGAGAATTTAATTTTCATTCTGCGTAAACGTGAGAGCAAAGGGAGAAAAGCTGAAAAGAGGCTAGGGCAAGGTGAAGGGAGAATCCATGAGAGAAGAAAGAAAGCTTATCGATACAAGGTAAGGGTGAGAATTCTTTAATCTCTCAAGGGTTGGATGATGTTTGTATTTGGGTAGAAATCAATAGGTTGAATTCATGCGAATATTGGAGGTTTGTTGGTAGGTTCTAATGAGTAAGAATGTTAGCTTTTGTTCATGACATTGTCTATAAAATAGTGTATGTTGTTATTGCTAAATGTTGCTGAGAGCTGGTATGATTTTTGTGTACTATGAGGAATGTTTTGGGGAGAAAATTGGTTTGGGCAGCAGGAAGTTAGAGTGCAGGAACTCTGCTATGCGCACGTAGCGCAAGACGGAGAGATCGTAGCGCCGGGCGGTGTTTTGTGGCGTCGGCCGGTGCTCAGGAGGCACAGCCTGGAACGCTACTGGAAGTATTAGAATTGAGGAGGAGAAGCTACGCCCGTGCGTCGCCGGGCGGTGCAAGAGGCACAGCATTGGCGGTGACCAGGAGGCGTTGCATGGAACGCTACTGGAAGTGTTGGAATTGAGGGGGGGAGCTACGCCTGTGTGCCGCCGGGCGGTGCAAGAGGCGCAGCAACGCCCCTGCTGTGCCGGGCGGTGCGGTGAGGTGCAGCAATGCTGCTTGGACAATTTTTATTGTTTCTTTACTGTTTTCTTGTTGTTTCGCGTGGTTTCCTGTTGCTTCGTTGATAATTTTCTTAGCTGATGTATTTTGGAAGATTGTTATGAATATGCATGCTCGAATAGGTGTATATGTGTTGTGGTGAATTAATAAATCGAGTAATGATGATATGCTAAGTTGATATATTTGTTCGTTGTTGCATGTTGTCGTTGGAGGTGCATAGCATGATGCATGAGTTGAGGGATGACGTGTTCCCATGTGGGGTGTAAGTGTCTATCCGGATTCCTTTAATGGAATCGATGTTGTTGTTGTTGTTGTTGAGGTGATTGTGTGCCCATGTGGGGTGTGAGCAATCACGACCGTCGTGTGCCCGCGTGGGGTGTGAGCGACTAGATAGACATTCCGACGGGAATTGTGATCATGAAACAAGGATCGAACTTTGGTACCACATGCATCGAGTCTAGTTGGTGTCTCATTGCATTATTCTTGTTAGTCGTGTTGCATTATGTTGTGATTGATGAATTGTGGTTGTGCTGAAGTGTGTGATTGTTGTTGATAGTTGTGATCTGGGTGAATAACTTGTTGATTTACGCTTTTATACTTATATCATCTTCTTCTTTTGTTGATTTGAGAATCTCACCCCTTCTGTGTTTGATGATGCTTTATACGACATCCTGCAGATACTCAGGAGTAGTTGGAAGTCGTGGTCGGTGAAGACGAGGTGCTTCACTTTAGTGGCGTCTGCTCTGATATGTAACATTAGGAGTCGGGAACGCTTTTATGCATGTTTTATTTTGATTAAATAATTTTAATTGTCTTTACGGTTTACAAAACTAATTTTTGGTCACTTGAGACCGTTATGCTTTATTATTCGAATGATTCATTTCCGCTGCGTAATGAAGAGTATTTTTGGATTAAAGTATGTTTTAATTTATGTTACATATCTACTTATGAGCAAGTGTATGTGAAAGTAATGCCCTTATTTCTAAATTGTATTATTTTACACTGATTAATTCGATAAAATTATGTGGGGGAATTTAGGGTGTTACAAAGTGGTATCAGAGCAGGTCGGTCCGTCCGGCCAAGTTGTCAAGTCGTCGTCGTGTGACAAGTTGTTGTTACCGTTATCGGTTCCTTAACCATTATGTTCTGTTGTTGGTGTGTAACATACTTAGAATGGCTGGAAGGAACGATGCTGCGATTGCTGCTACTTTGTAGGCTGTCGCTCAAGCGGTGCAGCACCAGCCACATGCCAACGAGAATGACGAGTTTCAGAAGAACAGACCGCCTACCTTCAAGGGAAGACATGATCCGGATGGAGTGCAGGCTTGGCTCAAGGAAATCGAGAGTATCTTCCAGGTTATGGAATGTCCTGAAGCACAGAAGGTGCGGTTAGGTACTCACATGCTGGCTGATGAGGCGGATGATTGGTGGGTTAGCACCCGTCAACTATTGGGAGCAACCGGAGAGGCAATCACTTGGGTTGTGTTCAGTAGGGAGTTCTTGAGGAAGTATTTCCCTGAAGATGTCCGAGGGAAGAAAGAGATCGAGTTTTTGGAGCTGAAGCAGGGTAACATGACGGTTACGGAGTATGATGCCAAATTCTCAAATCTGGCTAAGTTTTATCCTCACTACAGTGCGGCGACTGCTGAGTTCTCAAAGTGTGTCAAGTTTGAGAGCGAATTGAGGCCTGAGATCAAACAGGCAATTAGTTACCAGCAGATCAGACGGTTTCCAGACTTGGTGGACTGTTGCAGGATATTTGAAGAAGACAGCAAGGCTCAATCGGCTCACTATAAGGGGTTGACCGAGAGGAGAGGAAAGCAACCGATGAACCGTGGGAAGCTGTAATACCCCAAATTTTGACCACTTAGATTTCCCATCATTGTGAAAATCATCATCACAATATGGATGTACCTTTATGCTTCATTAGTCTCCCCAAAGATGGGTGAGCATCCAATACAATCAAAATTAGGGTTTCAAGCCCTCTCTGAGTGCTTAGACAAAGGATCAATCAAGAAATGACATGATCTTCAACTTGTCTAATCTCTTAAGCATCCACAATGGATCAAAAAGGACTCCCACTTCAAGGATTAAGCACAAGGCTGCTCCCTTCTAGGTGGATCAAGTCTCAAGATCGACAGTGTCACCAAATTAGGGTTTTGGTCGACCAGGGTCTCCAGATGGAAATTTTCATCTGGGCACAAGGCAATGATCCAAAACATGACCTAATATACTTCATGGAACCTCATGAACCCATGCACCAAGTCAATTTTGCCTCAGGGGATGCATTCATCAAAAATCAGGAATTAGGGTTTCTTGACCTAATTCACCCCTAAGTTGACTTTTGGGACAAACCATGAGCCAAGACCTCAAGAGATGATTTGAGGGTCTCTAATACACCATATTGATCCATTTGGAACAATGGATTGATCCAAGAAGCTTGAGCAACAAGTCTCATTTTCATCTGCACCACAATTAGGGTTTTAAGGGAAAAGTCAACTGTAACTTTGACTTTTGACCAGGACATGCTCCCAAACCCTAATACATGATTGAATATACCCTATGACACCCATGGAACATGTCCATCAAGTTTGATTTAGGTCAAGGACATGATTTCCTAAAGAATTTCACAGTTTGGAATTCATCTGATAAAAAGTCAACTGTGCACAAAAGTCAACTTTGACTTTTTGAGATTTTTCACCAAAATGGATTTTTAACCCTAAAATGATGTTAATGTATGATTTGAATCATCATTCATCAAGAAAAATCAAGAAAAGTGAGATAACTTGTAAAAGGGGTAACCATAAAACTTAGAAATTTTTCTAAGTTAAAAATAAAGTGGCAAAGGTACCAACTTTGGAGGACCATAACTCCTAAACCACAAGGCCATTTTTTCTCATCCAAAGATGGATTTGTAGCCCTCATTATCACCTACAAAAACTTCAACTACAAGTCATTCCAATTCATTAATGATTTTGAGTTATGGAGTGATCAAAGTGGCTGAAAAGTGAAAAAGTCACTTTTTCCAACACTTAGTGAAATTTTCACTAAGTCAGATTTTGCCTCACTTTTTGCCAAATGTAGGGGGATTTTTCACTTGGAATCAAAAGAGATCAAAACTAAACTTGTTCAAGCAGTTGTTGTATCATGTAAGAGCTTTCCAAAATGGCCAAGAACATTGCCAAATTCAACCTACATCATGAGATACAACATTGGCAAGTTGCCTTGCTGAAATCTGTCAAGGCAAGGCAGAATTTGCAACTTTGGTCGATTTGCCAAAATCAGCCAAATTCAATTGCTCCAATCCACTTGGACACCTCATAGGATTGAATCTAAAGGGGACAATCACTGAGCCAAGCCTCCAAAGTCCATGGAACAAGAAATAGCATGTTGAACCTAGAATGGCCAAAATAGGGACAAGACTTCAAATTTGGAATGAGGCATTCAATGGAACCATCAAGGTGGCATGGACTGAGCCATTCTCATCTGAAATCAGTCAAGACTTATCCAAGACCAAGGGGACCAAAGCTCTGTGCCCTAACCTCTAGTCAATGGCTAGAGGAGACTTGGATTCTCATTGGACAACATTGGCCAAACCTACTTACCAGCTGCCATGCACTATTCCTTGCAAAACAAACTTGCTCTACTATAAATAGAGCTCAATTGTGGTCAGTTTGAGTACACCAAAGCCATCTAACAGATGCTTTCCTCAAAATCTCTTTCTCTTGGCAAAAATGCCTTTCTTAGCAAGGTAGCTATTGGGTTTTGAGTTTGAGAGCAATTCTGCACAAACCAATCACTCACACACCTCACATACATCACATATGAGCTGATCAAACACTCACATAACTTCTAAAACATCAATTTCATGAAATCACCAGCTGGTTGCTCAAATTTTCAAACAAGGTGCAGCTGAGGTACCACAAAATGATCCAGCCAATTTCAATCAAGTCCAACCATCCAAACACAATCCATAGGGTGTAGGGAAGCTGTTCAGATCATCACCACTCATCTGTAACACCTCCAAATCAAAAATCACTTTGAACTTGCTGTCACGACTTGGAGGTAAGCACATACTTGGTCATCTCTCAATCTATGCATATTTCCTCGCACAATAATTTGGCCATATGTTCATAATCATGCATGGAATGTTTTCCCTCAATTAATTGCATTGTTTGAATCGTGTATCAAAAATCCTAGCCTTCATGCAGAAATTAGGGTTCTTGAGGTTTCTTCGTGATTTCTTGTTGTATGTTTAATTTAAATGAAATTAAAGTACATAGACATGATCGTGAGGTTGAGACGAGCATAATGATATGTGGATTGCATGATATGATTACGTATTCATGGAGATTGGATAGAAAACGCAAATCTGAGAAACCAAGAACATGCGCGTGTTCTTCAGCTTGTTCTTGGCGCCTTTTTTTCAAATTCAAATATTTGAATTTTGTGATTTTGTTTAATTGATTCAAAAATTAATTTCTCTCTGAGTTTTAATGATTTTGAGTTGATTCTTTTTTTAATAATTCACAAAAATGTTAAAATATTTTATTTTATCAAAAAATCCCAAAAATATTATTTATTTCATATAATTGATATTTTTGTAAAGAATTAATATTTTAATTGTTTTTGGCATTTTAAATATTTTTTCTACATTGATTTTGCAACTTTTAATGCTTTCTAATTATTTTGTAGGTCAATACTTAATTTTTGAAGCATTAATCCAAGATCACAATTTGTTTTCCATGTGTTAAACAATTTTTGATCATTTTAATTGAATTTTTATTCAATTAAATACATTTTGAAAACAAATTAGGGTTTTGGATTAATTCAACCCTCATAAATCATTTTCAAAACACTTTGGGCCTCTATTAGAGTGTAAGACCCAATCCTTTTTTTTGACCAAATCATCTTTGGGCCTCACTTATTGTATAAGTCCCGATACCGTCAAAAAAAACAAACGGCGCGATCGTCGCCTTTTCAAAAATCATCTGGGCCTACCCTCGAGTAGTAAGACCCATTTATTTTTCTTCAAAACTCTTTGGGCCTCTTGAGAGAGTGTAAGACCCATCCCCCTTGTACAAAAACTTTTTGGGCCTCACTCATTGTATAAGTCCCTCTGTACAAGTAAACGACGCGATCGTCGCCCGTTTAAAAATAAAAACCTTTCTGGGCCTCTCCTTGAGCTATAAGACCCATTCAAAACTCTTTGGGCCTCTTGAGAGAGTGTAAGACCCATCCCCCTTTTAACCAAAAACATTTTGGGCCTCACTTATTGTATAAGTCCCTCTGCGTTAAAAGAAAACCTCGGCGCGATCGCCATTTTTAAACGAAAAATCATTTGGGCCTACCCTCGTGTTATAAGCCCCACTCTTTTCTTTAAACCTTTTTGGGCCTCTTGAGAGAGTGTAAGACCCATCCCTTTGTACAGTAAACCTTTTTGGGCCCCAGTCACTTGTATAAGTCCCTCTGTACAAATTCAACAGTGCGCTCACTGATAAAACCCTGGGCCTCTCCTTGAGCTGTAAGCCCCAAATCTTTCTTTTTCAAAGCACTTTCTCCTTTGATTTTGAATATACTGTTGTTTTCAATCTTTCTTTGTTGAACAACTAACCAAACAACATGGAAGCACTACAACCGAGTAAGTGGTTATCGCTTTCATTTACTGCTTTCATATTATAAACTGTATTGTGGGGCTGCTCACTGTAAGTCTCCTTTCATAAACTCATATCTACTGTGTAATAATAGTATAGATATTTCGAGTTTCCCCGGCAACTACGTCTAGAACTAGGTGACGCCGTTCCACTTATTCGTAGAAATAGACGCCTAGATCCCCAATAGGAGCACCAGATACAGTCTTCTCTTCGGCTGTCCTCCTTAGGAATCGTCAAGAAGCTCTACTCCCCAAGATGAATGTATTCTCCATGAATGGCATCTTTGAGTTTCTTCCCAATTCTCGAACTTTCCTGACTTGATCTATTCCTTGTGGATAGCTTGCCTTGAATGTCTCGGGGTTTGGGTACCCACTACGGTCATAATCTTGGACCTTAACTAAGGAACCCTCTTTAAAAGCTAAAAGTCACTGGATAGTAAACCTCGCACGTTTACCAGTGGTTTTCATCTTTAAAAGAGTTATCTCTCCTAATGGAAAGGAGATGATAGACCCACGGGCTTCTTAAAAGCATCGGCCTCCTCTTGGGCTTCGTATAAGGACCCTACGGCTTCTTAGAAGTATTCACAGCCTCCTCTTAGGCTTCGTATAATGATCTCTTCCTCCGGGAATGATAGCCTCCTCTTGGGCTTCGTACAAGGACCCGTCGGCTTCTTAAAAGTTCCCAGCCTCCTCTTGGGCTTCGTACAAATTGTCCCGACGACCTCCTAGAGGTATAGGAACAGAACCTAGTCATCCTCATAGAACAATCCTTTCATAGAGTCTACTACTGTTTCTCGAAGCATAGTACAAAAGATAAAACTCTAGACATGGACAGTCTAACTTCCTTGAGTCTTAAAGACATTCTCAAGCACCCTTCGTTAAATAGGAAGGAAACCCGCAGACTCGGATAGTCTCAATACCCTTTGGATTTCCCGTTTCCTCAAAGAGAAGGAAATATCCCTGATCCTCAAATTAAATCCCTGTGTACAGTGTTACTCATATAAGAACTGATTTTCTCTTTTAAATCAGTATATTGGATCTGTCACTCAACTGAAACAGTTACAATAGCCTCCATCTCGGGCTTCGTACGAGATACCAAAATTCTCCCCAGTGGAGTCAAAATAACCTTTTCGCCTCTCTCTCGGGCTTTGTACGAGATACAAAAACACTCTCTTACTGAGTATAAAAGATTCTCCAACTGAGTCAACTCTTTGCTAGCCTCCTCTTAGGCTTTGTATAACGATATGCCCCACTGGGTCAAAAACTTTTAGCCTCTCTCTCGGGCTTTGTACGAGACACAAAATAGCCTCCTCTTAGGCGTTGTATAATGATTTTCCTAGCGGAAATTAGCCTCCTCTTAGGCTTTGTATAAGAAAACCGCTGGTTGATCCAATCGACCTTTTAGCATCAAAGCTGTGCCTCGTTCACAGTACACAAACATCAACAACTCCTTTCCTTTCATCTAATCGCTGTAAGCGGCAAGCCTCTGGATCATCTACATCCATGCCACTGTCCCTCTTTTAGCATGAGAAATTCCTAAGGAAAGATGGCATTGCTCTACACTTAGTTAAAGTCTTCTCCTTCAGGTTAAAACCCTTTCTTCGGAAATTATGGCATTGCTCGGATCCATGTATCCCAGTTAAAGTAATTCTCCTTCTCCCCTCTTTAGAGATGACAAATACTCTCTAAAGTCGAGGTCCTTTCGCTTCACGTCTTGGGCTTTGAACAAGACACAAATAGACCTTTTAGCTTCACATCTTGGGCTTTGAACTAGATACAAATCACCTTTCGCTTCATGTCTTGGGCTTTGAACAAGACACCAAAACACCCCTTTCCTCCCATAGAATAGGAGGAACTACGAATGCTCTGATTTCCCTATTTCGGTAAACGGGAATACGTAGGCATAAGATCGAAAGAAAAGATCTTAGCAAGCGCAATCAACAAAAAACCCAAATCCCATATCTCCGTCAATCAAAAGCAGTAATTCAAAAGCACCAGTCCTAACATCCTAATCCTTATTCCCCGCCAGAAACCTTCTGCCCAGGTAAAAAGAAAGAGAACCGTATTGGCGAAAATACAAATAACCAGTACAAAGGCCCCCCACATTGATAGCACCCGTAACCTAACAGACCGCTGTTTAAACTCAGTATGCAAGCAGGGTTAATTGGAGACATCTATTTCCCTTCCTTATTCAGCTCACAATAGGATAAAAAATGAATCGACCTGTAGTTTTAAGCTCAACCGCAGAGAGCGACCAGCGCTTAAGAACCGCGTCCAAAATCGCTCGCTACAGAAAAGTGGCGCCCACCGTGGGGCCCTTGTTTTTCTTTCTGTCTATTTTCCTTGTAAAATGGCGACTCTGCTGGGGAGTCTCCTTTTCTGCCTTAGGGCATCATCCCCGTTTTCCACGGAAAATGGGAACTCTACTGAGGAGAAAGATTGACCTATGCTGGTCCATCTCTTGGGCTGAGAACCACAGATTGGGGCTTCCGCCGGGGAACCCATTTCTGTCAGGAACTTAAGATTCATAGCTTTATAAGTCTAGGATGATTAGGACAAATGTATATACTGCTTTTCCTAAATGCTATACGTGTTTATTTTTCTGCTACTGGGAATGCGTGTGATGCCGCATGTGGTGAGATTGAGTATACACTTAAGAAAAGCCAACCTTTTTCGTAGTGCGGAAACTATCGGAAATAGTTGTTACGCGATACTACCCTCATTTGAGGCTGGTGATCTATTCTCGGTGAATGGCACTTACTCTAAGATTGCACACAACTCGCTGGCGATCCGCTTGTTGTCTGCCTTCCTGGGAGGAGCTGATGATAATGAGTACAGGTACAAAAATCACCTTAGTATAAACCTTTGGGGATGGGTAGAGCCTTGACTTCATGACAACGACCCTTTGACTTCATTTAATAAAACATTAAAACATTCAAAAAAAAATTTCTCTTCTAGTCTCTCTGTTTTTCAAATTAAACTAAGACTGTGATTGCAAATATCAGAGAAAAAGATTGCATTAATGGATTTCGGTAGAAGGAGAACTCACCAGTATACCTTCAAGGTTCCAAAACTAGGGGATTTGAGAAAGTTAGCGAGGATGATCGTTAACCCAGAGGCTTTCAGAGCCAAGCACGGTGGTTTGCTACCACTGTTAAGAGTCCATGTGATTAAGGGGATCATGGACGCGCTCATTCAATTCTACGATCCGGTTTATCATTGTTTCACATTCCCGGATTACCAGCTATCGCCAACCCTGGAGGAGTATTCTCATCTGACTGATTTACATATCACGGATCGAGCTCCATTTTCTGGACTGGAAGAAATTCCAAAGAATCAGACTATTGCAAGAGCAATTCATTTGGACGAGTCTGAGGTCAGGACTCACATGACCACTAAGGGTGGCACCCAAGGTTTGCCAGCCCAGTTCTTGACAAAAAAAAGGCTCTGTACTTCGCTAGTATAGGGAACATGACTGCTTTTGAAAGCATCTTTGTCTTGCTCACCTACGGATTATTTTTGTTTCCCAACATTAATAACTTCGTCGATATCAACGCTATTAAGGTTTTTCTCATTGGAAATCCTGTGCCGACTTTGCTCGCAGATGCGTATCATTCGTACACTTAGGAAATTTGTACAGCGGAGGGGAGATCACATGCTGTGTACCTCTGCTTTATAAATGGTTTATCTCACACTTGCCCAAGTCTGCTGCTTTTTGGGATTGCAAGAGTGTCTTACGTTGGTCGCAGAATATCATGTCTCTCACCAACTCTGATATAGATTGGTGTAATAGGATTTATGAGGGAATCAGAATCATTGACCGTTGTGGAAACTTCCCCAGCGTACCCCTCATAGGAACTAAAGGAGGAATCAACTATCATCCGATATTGGTTCTTCGTCAATTTGGATACCCGATGAGACACATCCCACTGGGTGTTCATCTGGAAGGTCTTTTCTTCAAAGAAGGAGAAAGTGACAGAGCACTGAAGATGGAAACAGTGCATGCTTGGAAACATGTTCATAAGAAAGGACGAGAGTCTCTGGGAAAACCGGACTGTGTCTCGGTGGAGCCTTATCTCCATTGGGTACAAACTAGAGCTCTCAAGCTAAAGATGCCTTATCCTCGTTACGGAATTCTTCCACCGAGGGAAACTGTCATGTACTTCATGACGGAAACTGAAAGGCTTCAGGTTACTCTCAACAAAGTTCAAAAGGAAAGAAGATCTTGGAAGAACAAGTACCGCACCCTCGATGTAGAGTGTATCCAAATACAGCAACTACTAAAAGAAAAAGATGCTCTGATTGAAATTTTGGAGCAACACGCTGTAGAGAATCAAGATGACCAAAGGAATTTGCTCGCTCCTTTCACTTGGCAAAGGAATGACAACCCGACAACGGCCCAAGCGCCCGGGTCAAAGAAAAGGAAGATACCAGAATCAGCACCCGGTTTCTCCTCAGAGAGGACTCGGGACCCATTAGTTTAGGTTTCTATTTCTGCACTTTGTAATCTACTGTATTTCCATTTCTGTAATCCTTTGGAATTCAATAAAAAGGGGTTTCCCCACTGTTTGATATTTGCAATCTAATTGTCGAAGTTTATTTTAATTAAACCAAAAAACAATTAATATAATCATTGCATTCATCATTCTCACATCGCGTATTCTCCTTACCTACGAATCTCACGTTTGTGTCTCGATTCTAGAGTCAAACTGTCTCATTCGTACAATACTCGGGCCAATCGTCAGAAAAAGATGGATGATCTTGAGGAAGAAAACAGAGAGTTGAAAGAAGAGATCAACGCTCTGAGAGAGGATATGAGAAAGCTTCGTAACGACATGCAAGCCATGGCAGAAGCTCAGCTACAAAGAACTGTGATCTCAGAGATCACCCCAACGCCCATCATAGAAAAGTATGATCCTAGGTATCAGATGCCGAAAGATCGTCCTTGGGGCTGCCTGTTAACTATATCCCGGAGGGATATGTTCCGCCGATCACTGAAGATCAGGGAATCACAACAGAAGCCGCTGGGCCTGAAGGTTACAAACTTCGGGAAAGCGAAGATGCCAGGGGCATACTCAAGACTCCTGAAGGTTACAAACTTCGGGAAGCGCCAAGGCTTACTGCCGTAGTCACGGTACCACCTCCTGTGGTGCACACTGTCCCGGAAGGACAGATTCCACAGACACCTTCTGGTAAGAAGGAAACTATGTTCGATAGAATGGATGAATTCCAGGAGCATTTCTTGGAAATGCAGAAAGAGCTGCAAGCCATTCGCGGTCAGGATCTCTTTGGAAAGGACGCCGCAGACCTCTTCTTGGTCCCAAATGTAAAAGTCCCGCACAAGTTCCAAGTGCCCGACTTTGAAAAATACAAGGATAACTCTTGCCCTCAGAGCCATCTGGTGATGTAGGCTCGGCGGATGTCAGCCCAGACGGAGAATCAGGACCTGCTGATTCACTACTTCCAGGATAGTTTAACCGGTGCCGCACTCAAATGGTACATGGGTTTAAACCGTACTACGATCTGTACATTCAGAGATCTTGGTACTGCCTTCGTCCAACAATACAAGTACAATTTGGACATGGCACCCGACAGAGATCAACTCAGATCAATGTCGCAAAAGGAAAAGGAAACCTTTAAGGAGTATGCTCAAAGGTGGCGTGAAATTGCCGCTCAAATTTGTCCACCTCTTGAGGAAAAAGAGATGACGAAAATCTTCTTAAAGACCTTAAGCTCATTTTACTATGACCGAATGGTTGCCAGTGCACCCAGTGATTTCACCGAAATGGTCGGCATGGGTGTACGTCTTGAGGAAGCCGTCCGAGAAGGACGTTTGGTAAAAAACACTGGATCAACGAGCAGTACTAAAAAAATACGGTAGTGTTCTCCCTAAGAAAAAAGAGCAAGATATTGGGAATATCTCTCTCGGAAAGCAAAGGCGTCGTTATCAGCCAGTAGCAGCTGTTACTCCTGCTATCGGCCCCGCGCCTGTTCCTATGTATCAACCTCAGATTGCGCAGAGCCAACCTGACCAACAAAGGACACAATAGCCTCTTCAGCAGGCTCGTCCCCCATATAACAACAACCGTACAACACGGCCACCAGGATTTGATCCTATACCTGTAACGTACGCAGAATTATTTCCGTTACTGCTAGCCAAGGGGCACATTCAGACTAAGTCTCCCCTTTCAGTTCCGGAAAATCCGCCTTTTTGGTTTAAAGCGGATCAAACATGCCCTTATCATCAAGGAGGTTCAGGGCATAATATTGAGACTTGTCTCAATTTCAAATCCGACGTGCAAAAGCTTGTTAGGAGCGGGCTCTTATCTTTCAAAGATACGAATCCTAATGTTCTTATGAACCCGCTGCCTCAACATGAGAAAACTGCAGTCAATCTGATTGAGAAAGAGACTAACAATGTCTATCAAATTCACGATGTACTCTTATTGGGGACCAATCTGGTCAAGATGCATTGTAGACAGAGTGGATATGGCCATGTGCCACCTCATAACTATCACCAGTGTGATATCTGCTCTAAAGATAACCAAGGATGTTCGGTAGTGCAAGCAGCTCTACAGGAACAAATGGATCTCGGATGGATCCAGGAGCACCGAGTTCGTGGAGTTAACATGGTTTACACGAATTCCAACGTCATTCAAAACCACGACATCCGTGCGATGAATGTCAACTTGGTGGTGATGCACTCAAGGCAAAGCCAGTATCATAATCTGCCGCGGCACGATTACAGTTCCTGTCTGATTTGCTCGGTAAACAAACAGGGATGCTCTTTCATACAAGAGGCCCTCCAGCGTCAGATGGATCTTGGATGGATCCAAGACTACCATGATAGGAACTCCTATCAAATCAACATGGTTCAGATCTTTGACATTCGCGTGATGAATTCCAACCTGGTAGAGTTACATACTGAGCAGGTCCGACTCAGATTCTTAATATCACATGACTATCAAAGCTGTAAAGCGGGTTGCGAAAATGATCGAGGTTGTACCCTTGTCCAGGAGGCACTTCAGCACTTGTTAAATCACTGGTGGATGCCAATCTATATGGACGAAGATACTCAGCAGATTAGTATCAATAACAGGAATCCTACTCGTCGTCAAAGTCAGGATGTCCGATCAATGGAAGGTAACCTAGTGAGGTTACATTGTATTCAAAGTGGGCGTGGCCAGGTGCCACCACACAACTATGACAGTTGTAGCGTCTGTTCGGAAAGTAACCAAGGGTGTTACCTTGTGAGAGCAGCTCTTCAGGGTCAGATCGATCATGGAGAAATTCATCCATATCCAGGTTCAGGACCCATCATTTGGTCGCCGAACTACCTTGCCGATCAAGTTGAGGATGTTGTCACGATCTCTGGTCATCACCAGATCAGGGATGTTTTTGCCATCGTCCCTTTACTTGACGAATATAGAGTTCCCAACCGGGAACGGATCGAGGTTACTTATGACGGTCAAAAAAATCAGAAGGTTCCCACAGTCATCTATCTACCGGGGCCACTACCGTATGAATCAGCTAAGGCAATCCCTTACAAATACGGTGCAACAATAATCGAGAATGGAAAGGAAATTCCATTACCCTCCGTCGTGAATATTGCAGACATCAGTCGTGTAACACAGAGCGGTCGAATCTTCAACCGAGGGGTTGGAGAATCCAACAAAGAAAAGGAACTTCAGGCGGAAATTCCTGATCCACCAGTCAGTCAATCTGGTAATCCCGACTTTTCAAAAGACAAAGATGAGATGCTAAAGCTCATCCAAAGGAGTGAATATAACATTGTTGATCAACTGTTACAGACTCCTTCAAAGATCTCAGTATTATCACTGTTACTCAGTTCAGAAGCACACAGAGAGGCTCTACAGAAAGTCTTGGAGCAAGCCTTTGTGGAACAGGATGTAACAATCAGACAATTCGATAGCATTGTCTCTAACATCACTTCCTGCAATAATTTGGGATTTAGTGATGAGGAATTACCTGAAGAGGGTCGCCGTCATAACATAGTGCTCAATATCACAGTTAACTGCCAGGGCGATGCTTTAGCCAACGTACTGGTAGACACAGGGTCAGCCCTGAATGTTATGCCGAAGTCCACTTTGACGCAATTATCATTTAAGGGCCCTCCGATGAGAACCAGCGAGGTCGTCGTCAAAGCATTCGACGGATCCAGAAAAACAGTTATCGGCGAAGTTGATCTTCCCATAACTATTGGTCCTCACACTTTCCAAATCACTTTCCAGGTCATGGACATCCGGGCAACGTACAGTTGTTTATTAGGAAGACCTTGGATACATCAGGCTGGAGCGGTTACTTCGACCCTCCACCAAAAGCTAAAGTTCATCAAGAACGATTAACTTGTCACGGTTTGTGGGGAACAAGCCTTGCTTGTGAGTAACTTATCATCATCTACTTGTGTAGAACCCGAGGAGGTTATTGGAACTCAGTTCCAAGCACTATCGATGAGCAAGAACGATCAATCCGAAGAAGGAACTTCAATTTCTTCATACAAAGATGCTATCAAAGCGGTCGAGAGTACCGATACGACAGGATGGGGATGGCTTGTCATTCCTATTGACAATAAAACAAAGAAGGGTCTTGGTTTTTCTGCAACCTGTACCCAGACAGCCGCCAACGATGAAAGTCTTCATCCCCTTCAAAACTTCTTCCACAGTGGAGGTTTTCTTCACCCAGTGTCTCAGACAGTTCATGTTATCAATGAGGAAGATCCCTCTGACACAGATGAAGAATGGAAGTCCTACCTTAACAAAGACGGCTATATGTCTCAGGAAGAGGTGCCTATGCCTTTTTGCTTTCCTACAGAAAGTCCGAGATTTATACCAAGATCAGATGTCGAAATGATCTACGGAGATTGTGATCCGGAAGGATGTCGTGCTCCGCCAAATTCATTAGAGGAAGACACTCTGATGAAAGAAAACTTTGATCACAATTACTATGGCCCGATGGATGGTCTGCCAATGTGGCAGCCTTACCCAGGAAACTTGGGGCAAGAAAATCAGCCGAGTAATAAAACTCAGCTGAGCATCATTGAACAGAATACCTGTGTCCCCACCATGTCATGGGATCAACACTCAGGTCATTCGGAAACTACTCAACATGAAGATGAATTCGCAATGTTTGCAGGACTATAATTCATCAACTATGCTTTTCCTGAGGTCAACATCATCGAGAGGGATGACTTCTCCAGTTCCAAAGAAGTTTGGGACACTTTGGGACAACCAAGTGGAAAATACGACTATATGGTCAAGTACACTGCTCCCGAAAGCTCTCGTATCAGGCTCGAAGATATCCAGTCAACTGGATGGGGAGATACAGCTGAGAGCACCAATGCTATGCAAAATGCAACAGAGGAATCCTCCTACGACAATTCTGCCTGGGAGACAGATTCCAATGATCCTGCTCCACCAGAAATCAGCGTCATTTCTGAAGACAAATCAAGGAAGGTGCCAGACTTTGTGATTCACCGAGGAGTTCGCCGCAAATGGGTTGCCGTCGAGGTTCCGAAGGTCGTTCGTTAGTCAAAGTAATTGCCATCTTTAAACCTTTCACCCTGCCCAGGTGAAACGGATGTTTTGATAGGGCTCGTTTTCTGTAAATTTCCCTCTTCGCTTTGCCCAAAGCGACAGAGTTTTGTTTTATAGGGCTGTAGTTTCAAGAGTCGACTTGTTCATTAATAAAATAACGTCCTTCTGTAATTTCCGCATTAATTGCTGTTTTCTCTTTTTGCTTTTTCAGAAAATGGTAATCCTAAAAAAACATTCAATAATAAAAACAAGCAGTAAAATCAAATACACTGCACACACTTTTGCATTTTCTCTATCTCTTCTAAACACGAATCATCACGTCATGCAGATTGCTTGTTTTATACCCCGTTGAAAGATACGATCCGATGCCTTCTTCCAACTTTGAGTTCCCGGTATTCGAGGCTGAAGAAGAAAATGACAACGAAATTCCAGAAGAGATCTCCCGATTACTCAGACAAGAGGAAAGGTCCATTGAACCTCACAAAGAGCCGTTGGAAACGGTAAACTTGGGTTCAGAGCAAGAGAGAAAAGAAATCAGGATTGGAGCACTGCTCAGTCCAACTGCCAGAGAGGGTTTGATAAAGCTTCTCAAAGAATTCCCCGATGTATTCGCTTGGTCCTATCAGGATATGCCAGGGTTGGATACCAGCATCATGGAACATCACTTACCGTTGAGATCGGAATGTCCGCCAGTAAAGCAAAGGTTGAGACGCACTCACCCGGACATGGCCATCAAAATCAAATGGGAGGTACAGAAACAGATCGACGCGGGTTTCCTCGCTACGTCTGAATATCCTCAATGGCTAGCCAACATCGTACCCGTTCCCAAAAAGGACGGAAAGGTCAGAATGTGTGTTGATTACAGAGATTTGAACAAGGCAAGTCCAAAGGACAACTTTCCTTTACCACACATTGACATGCTGGTAGACAGTACAGCAAAGTTCAAAGTATTCTCCTTCATGGATGGATTCTCGGGCTATAACCAGATCAAAATGGCGCCGAAAGACATGGAGAAAACTTCATTCATTACCCCATGGGGTACCTTTTGTTACAAGGTAATGTCGTTCGGTTTGAAGAATGTCGGGGCAACCTATCAAAGGGCCATGACTACTCTGTTTCATGACATGATACACAAAAAAATTGAGGTATATGTCGATGATTTGATTGCAAAATCAAGAACACAGGATGAGCACGTTGAACATCTGTCAAAATTGTTCGAACATCTAAGAAAATTCAAGCTCCTCTTGAATCCCAACAAGTGCACCTTCGGTGTCCGTTCAGGGAAACTACTAGGGTTCATCGTCTGCCAGAAAGGGATTGAGGTTGATCCTGACAAGGTCAAGGCCATTCAAGAAATGCCTTCTCCGAAAACTGAAAAACAAGTCAGAGGATTCCTGGGACGTTTGAACTACATCTCCAGATTCATATTCCTTATGACCGCCACTTGTGCGCCAATTTTCAAGTTATTGAAAAAGAACCAGGATTGCGTTTGGTCAGAAGACTGCCAAACTGCCTTCGACAGTATTAAGGAATATTTGTTGAATCCTCCGATTCTATCACCTCCAGTGGAAGGAAGACCGCTGATCATTTACCTCACAGTCCTAGAGGACTCAATGGGATGTGTACTTGGCCAACAAGACGAAACTAAACGGAAAGAGTCTGCCATTTACTATCTAAGCAAGAAATTCACCGACTGTGAAACTCGGTACACGATGCTCGAGAAAACTTGTTGCGCTTTGGCTTGGGAAGCCAAACGTCTTCGCCAGTATATGATTCGTCATACTACTTGGTTGGTCTCCGAAATGGATCCAATCAAGTACGTTTTCGAAAAACCTGCTCTCACGGGAAGGATTGCCCGTTGGCAGATGTTACTATCAGAATATGACATAGAGTACCACGCTCAAAAAGCCGTTAAAGGAAGTATTTTAGCTGATCATTTGGCTCATCAACCGATTGACGATCAAGAATCAATCGGGTTTGACTTCCCAGACGAAGATGGCATGTATCTAAAAATGAAAGATTGCGATGAACCGCTACCCAGTGAAGGGCCAGAACCAGGTTCCCAGTGGGGACTCATCTTTGACGGAGCAGTCAATCATTATGGAAATGGAATTGGGGCAATCATTGTTACCCCTCAGGGTTCCCACATTCCTTTCACTGCTAGACTTACGTTCAAATGTACGAACAACGAGGCCGAATACGAAGCATGTATCATGGGTCTCGAAGAAGCGATTGATTTAAGGATCAAAAACTTGGACGTATACGGCGACTCAGCCCTGGTTATCAATCAGATAAAAGGAGATTGGAACACATACCAATCAGGATTGATTCCTTACAAAGACTATGCAAGAAGGTTGTTACCCTTCTTCAACAGAGTCGACTTTCATCACATCCCTCGTGATGAGAATCACATGGCTGACGCATTAGCCACTCTCTCTTCCATGATTAGTGTAGGTCGATGGAATGACATACCTAAGATCGACATAATGCACCTTGAACGGCCCGCTTACATCTTCGCGATTGAAGCAGTCATAGACGACAGACCTTGGTATCACGATATCAAATGCTTCCTTCAGAAACAAGAGTACCCATCTGGGGCACTCAAAAAAGACAGGAAAACCCTCAGAAGATTGGCTGGAAACTTCTTCCTAAGCGGTGACACTCTTTATAAGAGAAATTTTGACATGGTCTTGCTCCGAAAGAAATTCTCATGAAAGAAATTCATGAAGGATCCTTTGGCACTCATGCCAACGGACACACAATGGCGAGAAAGATTCTCAGGGCCGGGTATTATTGGTTGACCATGGAATCCGACTGCTACAAGTACATGAGGAGGTGTCACAAGTGTCAGATATACTCCGACAAAATTCATGTACCGCCATCACATCTCAAAGTTCTTTCTTCCCCGTGGCCTTTTTCCATATGGGGAATCGACATGATTGGCATGATTGAGCCCAAGGCTTCAAACGGACATCGGTTCATCCTGGTAGCCATTGACTATTTCACCAAGTGGGTCGAAGCAGCGTCATTCGCCAATGTAACCCGACAAGTGGTGGTCCGATTTATCAAAAACAATATCATCTGCCGTTATGGTGTTCCAAGCGAGATCATTACTGATAATGGATCTAACTTGAACAATAAGATGATGAAAGAGTTGTGTGCAGAGTTCAAGATCGAACACCATAACTCATCTCCCTACCGACCCAAGATGAACGGAGCGGTAGAATCGGCTAACAAGAACATCAAGAAGATCGTTCAAAAAATGGTTGTAACCTATAAAGATTGGCACGAGATGCTACCCTTTGCTCTTCATGGTTATCGCACATCTGTCCGCACTTCAACAGGGGCTACCCCTTTCTCTCTAGTATATGGCATGGAGGCAGTGCTTCCCATAGAAGTAGAGATCCCATTAATCCGGGTATTGATGGAAGCTAAGCTCACCGAGGCTGAATGGTGTCAAAATCGACACGACGAACTGAACCTGATCGAAGAGAAACGAATCACGGCACTATGCCATGGTCAGTTGTATCAACAGAGGATGAAGAGGGCGTTCGACAAAAAGGTTCGGCCTCGTGTCTTCAGAAAAGGAGACCTCGTGCTCAAGAAGATACAATCATTTCTCACTGATTCTCGGGGCAAATGGACCCCAAATTATGATGGCCCCTATGTGGTCACGAAAGCTTTCTCAGGCGGTGCCTTGAGACTTGCAACCATGGACGGAGAGGAATTTGCCTACCCCACGAATGTTGATGTAGTCAAGAAATACTTCGCCTAAACTAAAAAAAAAACGTCTCGGTGGATTGAAAACCCGAAAGGGCGGTCCAGGCAAAAGTTAGAGACATGAAAAAAAAAAAGAATCATCCCGATGGATTGGAAATCTCATAGTACAATCCAGGCAAAAGTTAGGGATAATGGCAAGTAACTATGTTCAATAGAGGCAAGTCCCTCAGCAGCAGTTGCATCATCTGTCAGAAAACTCCAGTCAAAGGTCATCTTCGACGGAAGCTCAGGATGTCCCGAACTCAAAGTTGGTAGAAGGATAGTGGTCGTTATGTTTCAACGTAGCCCTTTTCCCTGTAAATTACCATTTTCTAACTTTGTATATACTCTTTGGAATCACGCGTTTGGCTGATCTCCATCTTATCAATAAAATTTGAGCCTTTGTGCTTTTGTTTGTAATTCTTTACTTGTTTTAGCTTTACAGAACGACGTTGTTAAAACTTAATCAGCGATTCTTGAAATAAAACAAAAATGAATTTACTTGTTAAAACTTTTTCTGCTTTTAAAATAAAGATGGCAATTTCTTTTGACTATTGAACATCAGAAGAACATCGATCGCTTCTCCCGAAGTAAGTGAACTTCAAAGTGCAGAATCAAAGTACCCCTTCTAAACCAGTTCGCCTGAATGAAGGGATCAACTGTGTCAAAGACCTTGTTTCGTCTGACATCCTCGGCCGAGTTCTCATCTCCTAAGCCCGATCAACATAGCTCCCAACAGGACTATCTCTCCTAAGCAAGGTGGAATTTCTATTTTGAATCAACGGTACTTCTTCGCCCCGCGATGGCCGAGTATCCAATTGTGTTCATCCATTAGTCTGTATGTCGCGTCTGTTTTGTCAGCATATACATACATACATCATGCATTTTTTATTTGTATTCTCATTTCGTATTGCATCACTATCACTCTAGTCGGTCTTGTCCCCTAGTGGTAGAAGTCCTCTCAATCGAGTTGTCAGTTCTTGCCTCGTCAGGAAATACTGTGTCTGAACAACCTCGCTTCCAGTTTAATTCTGGAAAGAAGTTGGTCCTTGACCACTTTGATAACTTGAACCTCTGAAAAGCCATAGAAAACTTTCAATAAGCATCACTCTTCGCCATTGAAGATGATATCCTTGCTTTCCCGGATTAAGGAAAATCCACAGAGAAAGCCTCGTGATCAGAGATTCGGCAGCACGCCAGTTTTGCTCTGAAAAACCACTGATGAGAAGGTCATTGGCACCTCAAAATTAGACCCCATCATATGGAGTTTCTCCGGGAAGATCCCGAGAAAAGTATGATGAAAGATCCCAAACGAAAACAGTCTCTCAAGAGACTCGCTTTCCCCAGTAGAAACAAATGGCGTCTCCAACAGAGAAGTTTGTACAACTCTACAACTCAGACGACTGGGTTCCCCAGCAAGTCTGACATCAAAACTTTTTCCACTCAAATGGCATCTCCCCAAGAAAATTCGGCGAGAAGTTTGAGGAAAGCCGCTATGAATAGCGTCCCTTGTCAAGAAAGTTTATTGACAAAAGAAACTAAGACCAGTTCCTTAGTAGGAAACCAAGATCGAGGGGAAGTTTAAATCAAAAGAGACTGAGACCAGTTCCTTGGTAGGAAACCAGGATCGAGGGGAAGTTTACCTTTTCTAAGCATCATCGCTTAGCTAAAGAAGATGAATGCGTAAGCTACCATTCATAACCACCATCAAAATTTCGGATATTCCGATATTTAATCCTCTTGCACCCCAAATGCCCGAATCCCTTCGTCATTCACACCTTCGGGTCCAAGAAGATTAAATAGGGGAATCTGTAATACCCCAAATTTTGACCACTTAGATTTCCCATCATTGTGAAAATCATCATCACAATATGGATGTACCTTTATGCTTCATTAGTCTCCCCAAAGATGGGTGAGCATCCAATACAATCAAAATTAGGGTTTCAAGCCCTCTCCGAGTGCTTAGACAAAGGATCAATCAAGAAATGACATGATCTTCAACTTGTCTAATCTCTTAAGCATCCACAATGGATCAAAAAGGACTCCCACTTCAAGGATTAAGCACAAGGCTCCTCCCTTCTAGGTGGATCAAGTCTCAAGATCGACAGTGTCACCAAATTAGGGTTTTGGTCGACCAGGGTCTCCAGATGGAAATTTTCATCTGGGCACAAGGCAATGATCCAAAACATGACCTAATATACTTCATGGAACCTCATGAACCCATGCACCAAGTCAATTTTGCCTCAGGGGATGCATTCATCAAAAATCAGGAATTAGGGTTTCTTGACCTAATTCACCCCTAAGTTGACTTTTGGGACAAACCATGAGCCAAGACCTCAAGAGATGATTTAAGGGTCTCTAATACACCATATTGATCCATTTGGAACAATGGATTGATCCAAGAAGCTTGAGCAACAAGTCTCATTTTCATCTGCACCACAATTAGGGTTTTAAGGGAAAAGTCAACTGTAACTTTGACTTTTGACCAGGACATGCTCCCAAACCCTAATACATGACTGAATATACCCTATGACACCCATGGAACATGTCCATCAAGTTTGATTTAGGTCAAGGACATGATTTCCTGAAGAATTGCACAGTTTGGAATTCATCTGATAAAAAGTCAACTGTGCACAAAAGTCAACTTTGACTTTTTGAGATTTTTCACCAAAATGGATTTTTAACCCTAAAATGATGTTAATGTATGATTTGAATCATCATTCATCAAGAAAAATCAAGAAAAGTGAGATAACTTGTAAAAGGGGTAACCATAAAACTTAGAAATTTTTCTAAGTTAAAAATAAAGTGGCAAAGGTACCAACTTTGGAGGACCATAACTCCTAAACCACAAGGCCATTTTTTCTCATCCAAAGATGGATTTGTAGCCCTCATTATCACCTACAAAAACTTCAACTACAAGTCATTCCAATTCATTAAGGATTTTGAGTTATGGAGTGATCAAAGTGGCTGAAAAGTGAAAAAGTCACTTTTTCCAACACTTAGTGAAATTTTCACTAAGTCAGATTTTGCCTCACTTTTTGCCAAATGTAGGGGGATTTTTCACTTGGAATCAAAAGAGATCAAAACCAAACTTGTTCAAAAAGTTGTTGTATCATGTAAGAGCTTTCCAAAATGGCCAAGAACATTGCCAAATTCAACCTACATCATGAGATACAACATTGGCAAGTTGCCTTGCTGAAATCTGTCAAGGCAAGGCAGAATTTGCAACTTTGGTCGATTTGCCAAAATCAGCCAAATTCAATTGCTCCAATCCACTTAGACACCTTAGAGGATTGAATCTAAAGGGGACAATCACTGAGCCAAGCCTCCAAAGTCCATGGAACAAGAAATAGCATGTTGAACCTAGAATGGCCAAAATAGGGACAAGACTTCAAATTTGGAATGAGGCATTCAATGGAACCATCAAGGTGGCATGGACTGAGCTATTCTCATCTGAAATCAGTCAAGACTTATCCAAGACCAAGGGGACCAAAGCTCTGTGCCCTAACCTCTAGTCAATGGCTAGAGGAGACTTGGATTCTCATTGGACAACATTGGCCAAACCTACTTACCAGCTGCCATGCACTATTCCTTGCAAAACAAACTTGCTCTACTATAAATAGAGCTCAATTGTGGTCAGTTTGAGTACACCAAAGCCATCTAACAGATGCTTTCCTCAAAATCTCTTTCTCTTGGCAAAAATGCCTTTCTTAGCAAGGTAGCTATTGGGTTTTGAGTTTGAGAGCAATTCTGCACAAACCAATCACTCACACACCTCACATACATCACATATGAGCTGATCAAACACTCACATAACTTCTAAAACATCAATTTCATGAAATCACCAGCTGGTTGCTCAAATTTTCAAACAAGGTGCAGCTGAGGTACCACAAAATGATCCAGCCAATTTCAATCAAGTCCAACCATCCAAACACAATCCATAGGGTGTAGGGAAGCTGTTCAGATCATCACCACTCATCTGTAACACCTCCAAATCAAAAATCACTTTGAACTTGCTGTCACGACTTGGAGGTAAGCACATACTTGGCCATCTCTCAATCTATGCATATTTCCTCGCACAATAATTTGGCCATATGTTCATAATCATGCATGGAATGTTTTCCCTCAATTAATTGCATTGTTTGAATCGTGTATCAAAAATCCTAGCCTTCATGCAGAAATTAGGGTTCTTGAGGTTTCTTCGTGATTTCTTGTTGTATGTTTAATTTAAATGAAATTAAAGTACATAGCATGATCGTGAGGTTGAGACGAGCATAATGATATGTGGATTGCATGATATGATTACGTATTCATGGAGATTGGATAGAAAACGCAAATCTGAGAAACCAAGAACACGCGCGTGTTCTTCAGCTTGTTCTTGGCGCCTTTTTTTCAAATTCAAATATTTGAATTTTGTGATTTTGTTTAATTGATTCAAAAATTAATTTCTCTCTGAGTTTTAATGATTTTGAGTTAATTCTTTTTTTAATAATTCACAAAAATGTTAAAATATTTTATTTTATCAAAAAATCCCAAAAATATTATTTATTTCATATAATTGATATTTTTGTAAAGAATTAATATTTTAATTGTTTTTGGCATTTTAAATATTTTTTCTACATTGATTTTGCAACTTTTAATGTTTTCTAATTATTTTGTAGGTCAATACTTAATTTTTGAAGCATTAATCCAAGATCACAATTTGTTTTCCATGTGTTAAACAATTTTTGATCATTTTAATTGAATTTGTATTCAATTAAATACATTTTGAAAACAAATTAGGGTTTTGGATTAATTCAACCCTCATAAATCATTTTCAAAACACTTTGGGCCTCTATTAGAGTGTAAGACCCAATCCTTTTTTTTTACCAAATCATCTTTGGGCCTCACTTATTGTATAAGTCCCGATACCGTAAAAAAAAACAAACGGCGCGATCGTCGCCTTTTCAAAAATCATCTGGGCCTACCCTCGAGTAGTAAGACCCATTTATTTTTCTTCAAAACTCTTTGGGCCTCTTGAGAGAGTGTAAGACCCATCCCCCCTTGTACAAAAACTTTTTGGGCCTCACTCATTGTATAAGTCCCTCTGTACAAGTAAACGGCGCGATCGTCGCCCGTTTAAAAATAAAAACCTTTCTGGGCCTCTCCTTGAGCTATAAGACCCATTCAAAACTCTTTGGGCCTCTTGAGAGAGTGTAAGGCCCATCCCCCTTTTAACCAAAAACATTTTAGGCCTCACTTATTGTATAAGTCCCTCTGCGTTAAAAGAAAACCTCGGCGCGATCGCCATTTTTAAACGAAAAATCATTTGGGCCTACCCTCGTGTTATAAGCCCCACTCTTTTCTTTAAACCTTTTTGGGCCTCTTGAGAGAGTGTAAGACCCATCCCTTTGTACAGTAAACCTTTTTGGGCCCCAGTCACTTGTATAAGTCCCTCTGTACAAATTCAACAGTGCGCTCATTGATAAAACCCTGGGCCTCTCCTTGAGCTGTAAGCCCCAAATCTTTCTTTTTCAAAGCACTTTCTCCTTTGATTTTGAATATACTGTTGTTTTCAATCTTTCTTTGTTGAACAACTAACCAAACAGCATGGAAGCACTACAACCGAGTAAGTGGTTATCGCTTTCATTTACTGTTTTCATATTATAAACTGTATTGTGGGGCTGCTCACTGTAAGTCTCCTTTCATAAACTCATATCTACTGTGTAATAATAGTATAGATATTTCGAGTTTCCCCGGCAACTACGTCTAGAACTAGGTGACGCCGTTCCACTTATTCGTAGAAATAGACGCCTAGATCCCCAATAGGAGCACCAGATACAGTCTTCTCTTCGGCTGTCCTCCTTAGGAATCGTCAAGAAGCTCTACTCCCCAAGATGAATGTATTCTCCATGAATGGCATCTTTGAGTTTCTTCCCAATTCTCGAACTTTCCTGACTTGATCTATTCCTTGTGGATAGCTTGCCTTGAATGTCTCGGGGTTTGGGTACCCACTACGGTCATAATCTTGGACCTTAACTAAGGAACCCTCTTTAAAAGCTAAAAGTCACTGGATAGTAAACCTCGCACGTTTACCAGTGGTTTTCATCTTTAAAAGAGTTATCTCTCCTAATGGAAAGGAGATGATAGACCCACGGGCTTCTTAAAAGCATCGGCCTCCTTTTGGGCTTCGTACAAGGACCCTACGGCTTCTTAGAAGTATTCACAGCCTCCTCTTAGGCTTCGTATAATGATCTCTTCCTCCGGGAATGATAGCCTCCTCTTGGGCTTCGTACAAGGACCCGTCGGCTTCTTAAAAGTTCCCAGCCTCCTCTTGGGCTTCGTACAAATTGTCCCGACGACCTCCTAGAGGTATAGGAACAGAACCTAGTCATCCTCATGGAACAGTCCTTTCATAGAGTCTACTACTGTTTCTCGAAGCATAGTACAAAAGATAAAACTCTAGACATGGACAGTCTAACTTCCTTGAGTCTTAAAGACATTCTCAAGCACCCTTCGTTAAATAGGAAGGAAACCCGCAGACTCGGATAGTCTCAATACCCTTTGGATTTCCCGTTTCCTCAAAGAGAAGGAAATATCCCTGATCCTCAAATTAAATCCCTGTGTACAGTGTTACTCATATAAGAACTGATTTTCTCTTTTAAATCAGTATATTGGATCTGTCACTCAACTGAAATAGTTACAATAGCCTCCATCTCGGGCTTCGTACGAGATACCAAAATTCTCCCCAGTGGAGTCAAAACAACCTTTTCGCCTCTCTCTCGGGCTTTGTACGAGATACAAAAACACTCTCTTACTGAGTATAAAAGATTCTCCAACTGAGTCAACTCTTTGCTAGCCTCCTCTTAGGCTTTGTATAACGATATGCCCCATTGGGTCAAAAACTTTTAGCCTCTCTCTCGGGCTTTGTACGAGACACAAAATAGCCTCCTCTTAGGCTTTGTATAATGATTTTCCTAGCGAAAATTAGCCTCCTCTTAGGCTTTGTATAAGAAAACCGCTGGTTGATCCAATCGACCTTTTAGCATCAAAGTTGTGCCTCGTTCACAGTACACAAACATCAACAACTCCTTTCCTTTCATCTAATCGCTGTAAGCGGCAAGCCTCTGGATCATCTACATCCATGCCACTGTCCCTCTTTTAGCATGAGAAATTCCTAAGGAAAGATGGCATTGCTCTACACTGAGTTAAAGTCTTCTCCTTCAGGTTAAAACCCTTTCTTCGGAAATTATGGCATTGCTCGGATCCACGTATCCCAGTTAAAGTAATTCTCCTTCTCCCCTCTTTAGAGATGACAAATACTCTCTAAAGTCGAGGTCCTTTCGCTTCACGTCTTGGGCTTTGAACAAGACACAAATAGACCTTTTAGCTTCACATCTTGGGCTTTGAACAAGATACAAATCACCTTTCGCTTCATGTCTTGGGCTTTGAACAAGACACCAAAACACCTCTTTCCTCCCATAGAATAGGAGGAACTACGAATGCTCTGATTTCCCTGTTTCGGTAAACGGGAATACGTAGGCATAAGATCGAAAGAAAAGATATTAGCGAGCGCAATCAACAAAAAACTCAAATCCCATATCTCCGTCAATCAAAAGCAGTAATTCAAAAGCACCAGTCCTAACATCCTAATCCTTATTCCCCGCCAGAAACCTTCTGCCCAGGTAAAAAGAAAGAGAACCGTATTGGCAAAAATACAAATAACCAGTACAAAGGCCCCCCACATTGATAGCATCCGTAACCTAACAGACCGCTGTTTAAACTCAGTATGCAAGCAGGGTTAATTGAAGACATCTATTTCCTTTCCTTATTCAGCTCACAATAGGATAAAAAATGAATCGACCTGTAGTTTTAAGCTCAACCGTAGAGAGCGACCAGCGCTTAAGAACCGCGTCCAAAATCGTTCGCTACAGAAGCCTTATGCAGCTCCAGCTGAGAAAGGTAAATAAAAGCATGCTGATGGCAAGAGACCACGTGGGGGAGGTGCCCCTGCTCCTCTTAAGTGTTACAGGTGTGGTGAGTTGGGTCATCATGTCAGTGAGTGCACGAGTGATGTGAAGAAATGCTTCAGGTGTGGACAGGCAGGACATCTGATTGCGGACTGCAAAGTTAATGTGGTGACTTGTTACAACTCTGGAGAACAGGGCCATATTAGTACTCGTTGTCAGAAACTAAAGAAAGCTTCGGCTGGGGGAAAAGTGTTCGCTTTGACAGGGACTCAGACTTCCAGTGACGACAAACTGATCAGAGGTCATGTTATATTAATAATATGCCTCTGATTGCTATTATCGATATTGGTGCTACTCACTCTAAGAAATTTGTGAGACCGAGTGTATCGCCTTGGGGAGCTCCAGTGTTGTTAGTAAAGAAAAAGGATGGTATTATGAGGTTGTGTATCGATTACAGGCAGCTGAATAAAGTAACGATTAAGAACAAGTATCCGCTTCCAAGAATAGATGATTTGATGGATCAGTTAGTGGGTGCCCGTGTGTTTAGCAAGATTGACTTGAGGTCGGGTTATCATCAGATACGGGTGAGAGACGAAGATATTCAGAAGACGGCTTTTAGAACTCGATATGGACATTATGAGTATGTGGTGATGCCGTTCAGAGTTACTAATGCACCTAGTGTATTCATGGAATATATGAATCGTATCTTTCATGAGTATTTGGACCAGTTCGTAGTTGTCTTTATCAACGATATTCTAATCTATTCTAAGTCAAAAGAGGAACATGCAGATGATTTACGAGTTGTGCTGCAAGTGTTGAATGAGAAGAAACTCTATGCTAAGTTGTCTAAGTGTGAATTCTGGCTAAGAGAGGTAAGTTTTCTTGTTCGTGTTATTTCGGGTGATGGTATTGCGGTAGATCCGTCCAAGGTAGATGCCATTCTACAATGGGAGACTCCGAAGTCGGTGACCGAGATTAGAAGTTTCTTGGGTTTGGCTGGTTATTACCGGAGATTAATTGAAGGATTTTCGAAGTTGGCACTTCCGTTGACTCAGTTGACGTGCAAAGGTAAGGCATTTGTGTGGGATGTTCATTGTGAGAAGAGTTTCGTTGAGCTGAAGAAGAGATTGACTACCGCTCTAGTGTTAATTCTTCCCGAACCAAATGAACCGTTTGTGGTGTATTGCGATGCTTCTTTGATGGGTTTGGGAGGTGTGTTAATGCAGGACGGTAAGGTTGTGGCTTATGCTTCGCGACAGCTAAGAGTACATGAGAGGAATTACCCGACCCATGATTTAGAGTTAGATGTAGTGGTGTTCGTATTGAAGATTTGGAGGCACTTATAGAGCATTTAATAAGCTTTCCAACGCTTCTGACCGCGCGTAAAACAAAGTTACAGTTCTCAAGTTATGGTCGAAACAAGTTCTGAGTTTGCTGTCATGTTCGCTGTGCGAACTGGAGGCGAGCGAGCTCTCCAAGAGTTCGCCTTATGGACTCAAGGCGAACAAAAATTGCCCAGAAGCGTGGAAAAACACTATTTTGGCCGTAGATAGGTTTGGTATGTTCGCAGTGCGAACTGGTGTTCGCTCAGCGAGCACGGGAACCCATTTTTGCCTATAAAGTCACATTTTCATATTTTTTAGGTTAGTTTTTGGGAGCCGTTGGAACCAATTGATAAGAAACAAATTCTTTAGTAGTTTTAACTTAGAAACAACACATGGATGATGCATCTAGATGATTCGGAGCCAAATCATACTTCAATCGGAGATGACAAACCGTGAGAAGTTAAATCGGAGATTACAAACCGTGAGAAATTTGTTCTTCTTCCTTCTTCTCTATGTATTTTTCATTGTGGTGGGGTTGTTGTGTGTATGTTTACTTAGATTGTATTTTCATCTATGGATCTTTGTATAAAATCCCTTTTACAAATCTTAATCGATGCTATCTTAGATTTAATATCTATCTTAATGGGTTTGGATCGCTGTAGACATATTCTTTTCAAAATCGACTTAAGATGATGATCAATTGGCTATGGTAAATGGTCTAAATATTCACGCGTGTGTGTTGGAGCTTAATGCTCCATGTTATTTTGTCGTGTGAAATATCACCTTTGAAATAACACAGCTGATCTCTCGGACTTTCCGTTAGACATAACCTCTGTTTGTGAGCGATACGTGGGGGTTTTAACGAATATTAGGGTGAGTGTATTTGATCGATAGGTTTTTTTTCTTGTACATGATGGTTATAAGGAAATGCAACTCCTGATGTGTTTTTCCTTTCTAAACAATGTGTTTATTTATTTGCTTATATACTTTTAATTTTCTCATGTTACCCTTGGAGAACCATTTCAAACCCAAGCTTAGATACGTGGAGATTATTGAAAAATATTCTTTCCCTCGAACCGATCCCTGTGGAGATGACATAAATCCAGGAGGGAATTCTTCCCAAAATAATATATTTGCTTGCCGCTTTACCACTCTAACAAAATGGCTCCATTGCCGGGGATTGGTTTTGATATTGAATCGCATTGCAATAGTTTCTATGTTTTTAAGCTTTGTATATTCTTGTCCATAGTTATTTTCCATTTGTGATTGTACATATTTTTTTTCCGTTTCATTTGTTCACTTATCGTATATATGTGTTGTCAATCATGTTTATGTGTGTGTATATATTTTTGTTTTTTGTTTATGTTTGCTCAAGTGTTGCAAGTTTATTTGGTATCTACCGGTGAACGGGGCAACAAGGAGGAGCTTGTAAGTAAAAAGGCGTCGAGCCTACGACGTGAAACAAGCGCTTGTTGAGAGGCAACCTAATGGATTTTTGAGTTTGTATAGCTTTATATTTAGTAGTATAGTTAGTATAGAGTGAGAATGGATGGAGTGAATGAGAGAAAGAACCAATTTTGAAAAATGAAGTTTTCCTGTCCGCACTTAGCGCGTGCAAAGGGAGTTTAGCGTTCCTTGTTTTGCAAAGAAAAATATATCATTTTCCATCCACTTCTACCAATTTTGGTTTTTGTGTTTCGTGTTTAGTTATTTTTAGTTCAATTATTTTAGGATGTTAGAAATTTTTTATGTTTGTTCTCAAGTTTTGTTTTTGATTAGCTTGAGGATGCATTGTGTGATTGTTCAATTTTGATTGTTTCAACAAGGAAATGTTATGGTAGTGTGAAAAGTTTAAAGAGAGTTGCATTGCTAAGGTTTGTGTTTATGGCTTTTCTAGAACATAACATGTTTATGAACCTTAGGCTTTGTACAACTTACATGACATTTATTCTTTTGCAATTTTTGTTAAATTCTGAATCACTTTAGTTCATAGCCCAATGTGAGGAACCTTTCCATTGTTTACTAAATTGCATGGAGACCAACTTTCTTGTTTAACTCATTTGAATTATGTTTAATCTTGTATTTGTGTTGATTTGTATGATAGCACTAAAATGATCAAAGCATTTTGTTTGATTTTGAGCATAACCACTTGATCAAATAGTCAATCTACCTTGTGAGTGAGTGAGAATTTGCTTACCTCCTTTGAGCCTTTGTTAGAATCCATATTGGTGTTAAGTTAATTTTTTATGGATTCTAATGTTTTTTCTTTAACCATAACTTGTTATTTGAGTTTTTACCCTTGCCTAATAAGTTTGAGAGCATTCACTTTACATGTGTGGTTGTATTCAAGTTGGGGAATAGGAAAGGTTGGTTGCTAAGAGGTTGAGAAAAAGAAAAAGTTTGAAAAAGAAAGAAAAAAGTGAAAAAGAAAAGAAAAGAAAAAAAAAAGGAAAAGGCATTGAAAAAGAAGAAAAAATAGAATAATGTTGTGCTAATTAGTTGTGTGGAATGGTGTAACAATTTGGAAATGAGAAAAAGGTGATTGATATTTGTGACTGCTTGAGATTGTGAGAAATGATCACTCTCATATAATTAGGCAAGGTTTTTGTTTCTCATACATTGACAAAAACAATTGTTTGTTACCCATGCCACATTACAACCCGTAAAGCCCTTGTGATTCTTGCTTTTATACTATCAATATGAGTTTTTTAGATGAAAGCATAATCATGTACATATCTTTGAGTTTGATATTTTTTCTCTCATTTTTGTAGGTATACAAGCAATGATATTTTGTCATTGTCTTATAGAGCATTGAATAAGCTTTCCAACGCTTTCGACCTAGCGTAAAATGGAGTTATGGTTTTCATGTTATGGTCGAAACAAGTTCGAAGTTTGTAGTCATGTTCGTTGTGCGAACTAGAGGCGAGCGAGCTCGCCAAGAGTTCTCCCAACGAACTCAAGGCAAACAAAAATTGCCCAGAAGCGTGGAAAAACAATGTTTTGGCAGTAGCTAGGTTTGGTATGTTCGCAATGCGAATTTGTGTTCGCCTAGTGAGCACGTGAACCCATTTTTGCCTATAAAGTCACATTTTCAGATTTTTTTAGGTTATATTTTGGGAGCCTTTTGACCGAATTGATCATAACCATATTCTTTAGTAGTTTTAGCTTAGAAACAACACATGTATGATGCATCTAGATGATTCAGAGTCAAATCATACTTCAATCGGAGATGACAAACCGTGAGAAGTTCAACCGGAGATGACAAACCGTGAGAAATTTGTTCTTCTTCCTTCTTCTCTTTATATTTTTCATTGTGTTGGGGTTGTTGTAAGTATGTTTACTTAGATTGCATGTTCTTATATGGATATTTGTATAAAATCCCTTTTACAAATCTTAATCGATGTTATCTTTGATTTAATATCTATCTTAATTGGTTTGGATCGCTATAGATATATACTTTTCAAACTCGACCTAAGATGATGATCTATTGGCTATGGGAAATGGTCTAAATATTCACGCGTGTGTGTTGGAGCTTAAAGCTCCGTGTTGTTTTGTCGCGTGAGATATCACCTTTGAAAGAACATGGTTGATCTCTCGGACTTTGCGTTAGGCATAACCTCCGTTTGTGAGTGATACATGGGGGTTTTGACGAGTATTAGGGTGAATGCATTTGATCAATAGGTTTTTTCTCGTACATGATGGGTATAAGGAAATGCAACTCCTGATGAGTTTCTCCTTTCTATAGAATGTGTTTATTTATTTGATTTTATGCTTTTAATTTCCGCATGTTACCCTTGGAGAACCATTTCAAACCCAAGCTTAGATACGTGAAGAGTGTAGAACGACATTCTTTCCCTCAAACCGATCCCTGTGGAGATGACATAAGTCCCGAAGGGAATTCTTCCAAAAATAATATGTTTGCTTGTCGTTTTACCACTCCAAAAAAATGGCACCGTTGCCGGGGATTTGTTTTGATATTGAATTGCATTTCGATAGTTTCTATGTTTTTAAGCTTTGCACATACTTGTCCATAGTTGTTTTCCATTTGTGATTGTACATATTTGTTTCATTTCGTTTGTTCACTTATCGTATATATGTGTTGTCAATCATGTTTATGTGTGTGTACATATTTTTGTTTTTTGTTTACGTTTGCTCAAGTGTTGTAGGTTTATTTGGTATCTACCGGTTAATGGGGCAACATGGAGTAGCTTGTATGTAAATAAAGCGTCGAGCTTACGACGTGAAACAAGCGCTTGTTTGGAGGCAACCCAATGGGTTTTTGAGTTTGTATAGCTTTATATTTAGTAGTATAGTTATTATAGAGTGAGAATGGATGGAGTGAATGAGAGAAAGCACCAATTTTGAAAAATGAAGTTTTCCTGCCTGCGCTTAGCGCGCGCAGAGGGCGTTTAACGCGCCTTGTTTTGCAAAAAAAAAATCTCATTTTCCATCCACTTCCACCAATTTTGGTTTTTGTGTTTCGTGTTTAGTTAGTTTTAGTTAAATTTTGTTAGGATGTTAAAAAAATTTTGTGTTTGTTCTCAAGTTTTGTTTTTGATTAGCTTGAGGATGCATTGTGTGATTGTTCAATTTTGATTGTTTCAACAAGGAAATGTTATGGTAGTGTGAAAAGTTTAAAATGAGTTGCATTGCTAAGGTTTGTGTTTATGGCTTTTCTAGAACATAACATGTTTATGAACCTTAGACTTTGTACAACTTACATGACATTTATTGTTTTTCAATTTTTGTTCAATTTTGAATCACTTTAATTCATAGCCCAATGTGAGGAACATTTCTATTGTTTACTAAATTTCATGGAGACCAACTTTCTTGTTAACTCATTTGAATTATGTTTAATCTTGTATTTGTGTTCATTTGTATGATAGCACTAAAATGATCAAGGAATTTTGTTTGATTTTGAGCATAACCACTTGACCAAATAGTCAATCTACCTTGTGAGTGAGTGAGAATTTGATTACCCCCTTTGAGCCTTAGTTAGAATCCATATTGGTGTTAAGTTCATTTTTGTATTGATTCTAATGTTTTTTCTTGAACTATAACCATGACTCGTTATTTGAATTTTGAGCCTTGCCTAATAAGTTTGGGAGCATTCACTTTACATATGTGGTTGTATTCAAGTTGGGGAGTGTTATACCCCAAATTTCACCCTTAGATTCTTTGATCTTTTACACATCATTTCTAGGTCAATCATCCATGCATAACTAACCAATTTACTAGACTTTGTTTGTTTGTTTCATTTGTGAAATTAGGTGTTGCTGCAAAAGGTACTAAGGTCATGGAGGTCGTGTGTGTGCTCATTGAGGTTATAGTCCCTTGCAAGTTGTGTTGAATTCCTGTGGAAATGAAGGAGGGATGTACCCTCATGTTTATGGTCAGCTTATTTCAACTTGTCTACAAGCTTTGCTCCATCGAAGGAAGAATTATGCTCCAAGGTTGACTTTAAAGCCATGTGGTTGATCAAGTTAAGTTTTGGATCCAAATTTGAATTGGTGGCACGACTATTGGAGGATTTTAAGTCAAGACGTGTGGTATAATCAGTTTGTGATCAAAGAACATGTTAGGGCGTGGTGGAGTAATGTTAAGGTGGATTTGGTTTAAGACGGAGGTATGTTCAAGACATGATGGATTTGTTGTTTGAATTTAAGGAAAATTTTAGAGAATTTCTTATCACATCACCTAGGTTTCTTAGGCACCACCTGAATTTTCGATTTTGCCCTCAATTTCCAGATGTGCAAATCCGGACGCACTATTTTTTTAAAATTTTTCAGTTTTTTCCGGATGTGCACATCCGGACGCACTTTTTTTTTAAAAATTTTCAGTTTTTCCGGATGTGCACATCAGGAAAAATTCCTGATCTGCAAATCCGGAAAAAATCAAAAGAATTCCATAAAATCATTTACTTCTAAATATAATTAAATCAAATATAATTAAAATCCAATATAATTAAAATTAATATCATTTTTTTCGATATAATTAAATTCAATATAATTAAATCCAATATAATTAAAATCCAATATAATTAAAATTAATATGATTTTTTCAATATAATTAAATCCAATATAATTAAATTCAATATAATTAAATTAATTTTAGAAGTAAATACCATATAATTTTAATTATAATTTAGAAATAAATACCATATAATTTAGAAGTAAATGCCATATAATTTTAAATACCAATATAATTAAATCCAATTTTAGAAGTAAATACCATATAATTTTAAATCCAATATAATTAAATTATTTTTTTCAATATAAAAAAATCATTTAGAAGTAAATGCCATATTGATCATTTAGAAAAAAAATTATATTAATTTTAATTATATTGGATTTAATTAAATTGGATTTAATTATATTGAAAAAATCATATTAATTTTAACTATGTTGGATTTTAATTATATTGGATTTAATTATATTTAGAAGTAAATGATTTTATGGAATACTTTTGATTTGTTCCGGATCTGCATATCAGGAATTTTTCCTGATGTGCACATCTGGAACAAATCAACGTTTCTCCAAAAAATAGTGCGTCCGGATGTGCACTTTCAGAAATTGGGGGACAAAAATGAAATTTCACGCGGTGTTTAAGAAAGTTGGGTGGTGCATTAAGAAACCCTCAAATTTTAAGGCTTGGTTATACATGGTCCTCATCTGGAATGAACTATTGCCATTGTCTTACAAAAGAGAAAGATTTAAGAGCATGCTTCAGTCCACATTACACTAAGTGCATTACCAAATTGGATTCCAATTATTCTCACTTTCAAAAACATACAAGGTTCAAGATAAAAGTTCACATTAATTCAAAAATTCAAAGATGCCAGGGGTGATTCAAATGGAAATTTACCGATTCATTCTCATGTGAGATTAAGGAAGAGCATCAAATTTTATTTTCAAGGATACATGATGCAAGATGTTTTTTACAAATTTCACATTTCATTACAAACAATTTCAAGTTACCATATCCTTTCCAAGTTTATAATGTATTTGCAAGATCTACAAATTCAAAAATGCAAAGATGAATATGTACATGAGTTTTGTGTCATTCAAAGTTATTACAATCATACCAAAATCCATGTTACAAAAAAAGGAAAATAAAAGGGTTATCCAAATCCCATTTCATAAGCTTGCAAGACTCTTAGAAAAGGTCTCTTTAAAGCGACCATTTTGATCCTATAGCAGGAGAAACAAGAAATACGCTGGAAGCTAGAAGGTGAGCTTGGTATAGTGAGAAGTTTGAAGTCAAATAGGGGTATGTTGGTGCTTACGGAAATTCCAAACGTAGTGTTGGGTAGTGAGACCTCTTTGGAGTTTTTTCTCCCTCAATTTTTTTCAGTGAAACTATTGCTACCATACAGCTCCATGAATAGGTCTGAGAGTTTCAATGCCTATCTTCCTATTTCTGTATGGTGCCGGTCTTGCAATCGCCCACAACGTGATCCGTTTTGGTGTCGGCTTCAAAGTGCATTATATAGTTCTGTGTCTGCTGGGTGCTCCAAAAATATACAGACGGTACATCTTCAGATTCATTTCAGTCCGCAGGCACTGTCCAAAAGACTGAGCATCTTAGTCAAACTGCTGTAACTGAGCCCTCATTCCCTGGCATGTCTGTTAGAAGACCATCCTTGAACAATCAGGCATCAACAAGTTGTCGGACACCAAAGTTCCCCACAAGAATGGATATTCAAGGAACTGCAAAATAAGCAAAAACATGAGAATGACATACAATTCACGATACATTAATTAAGTCACTGATACAAAGGAAGGTTTAGAATTTCAAAAACACAATCACACGTTCAAAAGAATCACAACCACGGTTTCTTTCCAAAAAACAAGAATCAACAGCATTAATCAAGGTTTCGAATTTACGGCAATTTTGATTACATTTCCAAAACAGTATGTTTAGGTAATAACCGTTGAATTGAAGCAGAGCCAACACATGGCTTACGGTAGTATGGTTTCACCTTAAATCGAAAAGACAATCCTAAAATAATGCATGATGGTTTCTCCAAAAGGCACCTGCCCTTGAACATCACGCTGCTGGATAGAATTCCAGCAAGAAAATATGTGAAGATTATTAGAAAGTGAGTTTCAAGTCAAGGATCAAATAGGGAGTTTCTTTTACTTCTCTTCTACTAATTTCCAACGAGCAATTAAAAGAAAAATTAGCAAGACTTTTTTTTCAGCTACTGTTTTCGTTGCCCTCTGTCAGTACTCTGGTTCAAACTGCTCCCAGATGTGAGGTAGATGACGAATTGGAAAAGCACAAGTGGAGCTGGAACTTCATGGCGCAAGGAAAAGAAACAAACAACAATGTTATCACCTATTTAAATTGAAGCCAGTAAAGTAACCTGCTGGAAAACAATGTCCAAGGATCAAAATGCATTATCCAAGATCAAGAGCATAAATGTACCAATTCAAAAAATAGTGCAAACTATACTATCAAAATCTACAGTATGCACTACTGTTAGCCAAGTCTGTGCATCAAGAATGAAAGTTGTGACACTTAATGCACAAGGGACTATTGTCGATATCAATGGGGATTATGTTGATCAACAATCTGACGTGTCCTACACCAGTTATTTTCAACAACCAGGCCTTCATAAATCAGAAGCCACACCTTTCGCCATCGTGAATTTTGTGGATCTAGCGGGAAGTGAGCGTGTTTCTCAAGCATTATTAGCAGGCACAAGATTGAGAGAAGGTAGCCACATAAACCGCAGTTCATTAACTCTTGGAACAATGATCAAGAAATTAGACAAGGAGATGAAAATGGAATTATTTTACCACAAACATATCCAAAACATGTTTAGACAATGTTCAAATTCATTCCAAAACAATAGGCAAACATGTCGAAATGGAAAAGGAAAATTAGTCATGAAGTCTTAGCAGAAAATCAAACATATTCAATTCTTTCCAAAACGGTCCAAACATGTTCAAGTTTGTAATGGAAATGTCATCATTCTTCAGGAATCAACAATTTTTTTCTCAGCCTATATAAAGAGGCAAGATTCACGCATCACAGGAGATAGAGGCAATAGCAGAACCAAGAGATTATCATACACAGCTTTTCACACCAAGCAAAATTCACCGCACATTCACAGAGAGATATCAATATTCATCAGTGAGCAAAAATACATTCATACACATACATTCTGCAGAAGATTCACAAACGCATACACAAGGGGCAGAGAAACAGTATTACAACAAACATACACATACGCATTGAAGAGGAAGAAGAATCATACACTATACAAAGAGGGGAATTAGAGGAAGCATTACAGTCGAAATCACCGACATCGTCGAAGCTGCCGCGTCGAAATTAAGCTGAGGTATGTGTTTAATTGATGATGCGTGTTGTTTCTGATCATGTTTTAACCGTTCTACTCATTCCCAATTGCGCAATTCCGAACTAATTCTGCGTGTAGACTTCGAATTTCGACGAGTGGTGTGAATCGAGAGGAAGGGAAAGGCTCGTGTGATGATGAACGAGAGAGATTGAGTTGAGGACGAGCGAGGAGACGGAGTATGATGAACAAGAAGGTATGGAGAAATGGCGACGGAGGAGGGAAAGGATAGCCGTGTGAGAGAATGAGGGTTCCGAGAGAGAAAGAGAAGTGATGTTTCTCAGTTTTTTTCCTCTTCAATATCTATCTATTAAAAATAGTACCAGAAAATACCAAATCTAAGTCATTGATTAACAACTTAATCTTTTTTTAATTTTAGGGATAATGTTGTCCTTCCAAAAATTACTCTAATCTTTTGGATTCAGTATTAAATGTATCTGATGTGGCAATCTCATATTTTTTTGGTTTATTTTCCAATTAAAAAATTCAAAATCTTGGAAGATGCACTATTTTTTCATACTATTTTTTTTTTTCTTTTTTTAAATCTATATTATCTTTCATAATAAATAAACACAAATCTCTACTATCAAGATTGAATGTACCAACTATTTGTCTTCCCTATAATTCTCTTCATTCCAAACAAACTAAATAAATAAAAATCATTTGTCAATATGTAAAGATGTTTCTCTCTTTATTACTTTCCTCTTTTTCTTTTCTTTCTCTCTCATTCTGCTTCTCTTCTCTTTCTGATTCTTCTCAGAATTCTTATACCCTTATTCCTTTAACTCTCGAGACAGTGAAACAACTTCGGTGGTGGCGTGCCGCAGTTGAGGCCCTCACAGGATTATTCGGTTGTAAGTGATGTTGTATTGTGACCGGATCTGTCGGTTGAAGGCAGTATAAGGTAATAGTGAGTTTTGTTTTCATTATCCCTTATGCTTTGCTTTTTCAATTGATTTTGGATTTAAATTTGTAATTGATTTTGATTTCAACCCTAGACAGAAACAAGAACAAAGAAACAACAATGACGTTTGATGCTTTAATCTTGCTTTCTCTGCGTTCGTTGCTTACTTCCTCCGACTGAGTTCTGATTGGTTTTGAATTCGATTTTCATTGGTATTCTTGGCTATTATTGATGAATATTTTGATTTTGATTATTAGAAAGTTGTTGTATAGAAAAAATACTAGATTTTAACCAATCTTAGGATGCTAGGCTCACTTACAAAATTAATTGGTATACAGATTCACTATTTTGTTTTGTTGATTTAAACTTTCTTCATGTTTCTTGACTATTGTGTTTTGATTAATTTATTAATTGGTTTTGATACTTGAAAAGTGAATAATATCCACAACCAATTGATATTGATGTTGATTGGTCTTAAAGTGTAGTCAGTGGTACTTTCTTCAGCTTTTCGCCGTCTTTTGATATTCTTCTTTGTATTTAGAATTGTTGATGGGTCTTTAAGTTCAGTGGTACTTTCTTCAGTTTTTTTTTCAGATTTCAAACCATGGCGTGACCGATTAAAGCTATGAGGGACAAAACGAACCAACATTTGCAAGGATTTGCCGGTGTTCATCAACTGTGCCAAAAGGTGCGAACTTTCTTTTGTTTTATAGTTTTTGATATTAATGTTATTGTTATGTTGATTTTTGTTTTTCAGTGTTCTTCAAAACATTATCAAACCCACAAATAGATGGAAACGTGATTCAAAACATTATCACACCTTTTTATTGGTTTTTTTATAATGATTATATGTCATGTATCCTTTATTTTTTTGTAATGTTTATTGAAAGTACTGCAATATGTAGGTTTGTTGAGTGAAAAGGAGTTACCTTCCATCTACTGTTGATTTGGGGCTAATAAGAAACAAAGGTGTGATTTTAAATTCAATGCTTCTAAGATTATACAAGTGTCCAATGGTCTTGGTTTAAATTCCAATGTGCAATGAGAGGAAGGTATGACACCAGATTTCGGCAATATGTTTGTGCTAACATATGCTTTTACTTATTTTGTTGAAAATAGATTTTGAAAATGTCTTAAGAAGATAGAAAATTCAAACTTCTGATTTCTATCTTTGTTTTTTGTTTTGTTTTACTTTTCAACTTCAATCACTGTTTAATCTTCGTTTTGTTTCGCTTAATTATTTTGTGAGATTTTTAATCCATTGATGTATAAACAACTTTATTGCATTATTTTTGGATATCTGCATTGTATATAAGGAAGTGTTTGGTTTCACTATATGTTTAGTGTGTGATGATTTAATGTTTGTTTACAATGAAGACAACGAAAATGGGGATATTGGTCATGCGGTTAAATAAGTAATATCGGTTATTGAATCTCTGAAGAAGTGTTATCGGTTGCTGGGATATATCTCTATCAGTTGTGGGATCAAGTTTTGATACTTTATTTTTTTTCCAGACTTCTTAAATTGTGAATGCAGAGTAGGAGCAATATTTATTCTTTTTTTCCTGGGAAATTCTCATAATTAATATACCATAACATGAAATTCATCCAATTGAAAAAGAAACTCTTTGAGCAGAATGGTGGATTATTTTTTAGAATGCTCTTTGAGCAGAATTGTGGTTTATGTGTATTCTATCTTCATGTAGTGCACCACTCACAGCACTTGCACTTGCAAGTTAACCTCCAACCGATGATTTGATTAAGCGTGAACCAGTGGGAAGGAAAATAGAGACATTTGGATTTAATTATAGTTATTAGCTTTATATTGAGGTGTATATGATGTGTGTAATGCTGCTAATTTTGTGGAGAACTTTGCTTTAGTAGAAAGTGCAAAAAATTGGAAATAGAGAGTAATTATTCAATAAATAAACAATAAACTACATTATTATGAGACAATAATTTGAAAATCAACTATAAATTTCAAATTTTAATAGACAATAATTATCCAATAAATTATAATTAAAAAAATATTAATTACTGTTGAGTCTGTTGAGTCTTTATAATATTATTTGTATAACCATTTGATTTGTGTTGGTACAATTTTGATGTTAAAATGCCTAACCATTTGATTTGTGTTGGTACAGTGATTTGTTTTGTTTACTTGCAGTATTATCTTCTGCAGAACCATGGGGTCTTCCCTTTGATACATTTAAAGGATACTTTCATAAATCATATTTTTTTTCTATACTTTAAATGCATCAAAAGGTATAATTTTTCTTATTTATCAATTATATCCTTTTGTTTTTAACTTGAAGCTTACTACTATAGTTGCTTTTGTATTACAGATTGGAAGACCTTAAGGAACCCTCATTTAAAAGCTAGCTATTAAAGGGAGTAAAATAATGAAGTTGATGCAAGTGGTAGCCTACAACTCTCCCTGTAACACCCACATATAAAATCCATACATCAAAGCATAAATTATATATATGAATCCAAGTATTTGGTATTGAAATACCATAAGTCCCTAGTTAACACATTATATACATAAGTGCCTCTAATACAACACAAACTAAGGCATTACATATACAAGATGTTCCAACATGATAAAAACTAAGAACTAGATCAATGCAATGATCTCAAAATAAAACATCATAGCGGAAGCCATGCCATCTCAAAACTACGAACCGGAAGGAAAAGTCAAACCACTTTATCCTTACCCGTCGCCGAACCTGCAGAACCTGTGATGTAAACAACAACAGTGGGGTGAGATACATCAAATCTCAGTGAGTTTCCTATCTTATGGATTCTCTCGGGTTATTTACGGGTCTAACAATCCTAACTCAAGTCCGGGGAAGGGAAGGACTCTTGAGTTCACACTTGATAATCTCACACTATATGGAAACATGACATGAGTTCACTAACTCACGACATCATTAATCGATAACCGGTACCAAGGCATCTCCTCTTCCCGTCCGCTTCTACGTCTAGAAGGCGACCCGAGTCATAGATCCTTGTAGTTACTTGGTATACAATTGGATTCGGGATCACCGGCCTGTTAACCGTGAACCGTCACTTCTCATGGCCTGTTAACCATCACAAGTCTCGTACCCATGCACGGGCTTCCAATTGTACTACTCGTAGGGCATCAAACCTACCAAGTAAAACCTGCCTGCACTTCAGAGGAGCTCGAGACTCATGAAGGCCTTTCAAGGGCAATTCAAATAAAATGGTTACGATTACATGATAAATACCATACAAAACAAGGTATACGACAATTGCCTCGGCCATAAGGCCTCAAGGCCTTTCTTGTCCTTCAATCCATAACGTTAACCTCATGTTCCATACTAGTGTTTCCAACTTCTAAAGTTTCCTATAGTTCATAAGGGGTTTTCCTCACTCTTACTTTTTTTTCCTTTTTATCTTTCATGCATTTTTAATCACAACATGTTAACAACCATAGATTAGGCAACACATACCTTATTTGTGTAATAGAATAACTTAACACAGTTAAGACATAGTCCACATAAAATTATCAAAGAATTTCACTTCGGGTTCCCTCCGATTATTTAATCGGGCAAATAAAATCGACAATCCTTATCATCATCATAAAGTTCGTCTCTCCAGCTTTCTATCGATATGCGGAACATCCAAAACGGACAACCGGATCAAAAGATATGGCGAAAACAAGTTAAGAAAACAACACAGCTCGCCCCAGGTTCGCTAGGCGAACGAGCTGGCGAGCCTTCGCCTTCGCCTTCGCTAGGTGAGCAAGCTGGCGAGTAATGAAACAGAAAACTCCCAGACCTAAAACACCATAAGTTCGCTAGGCGAACGTCTGGCGAACCTTCGCCTCCACCTTCGCTAGGCGAATGTGCCAGCGAGCACCTAGGCAGTAAGTTCCCACATTCAAAACCCACTAAGTTCGCTAGGCGAACGTGCCAGCGAACCTTTGCTAGGCGAACGTTCTGGTTCGCTAGGCGAACCCTCGATTGCTGTTCGCTGGGACTCGCCCCAGGTTCGCTAGGCGAAGCAAGCGAAACAGAACCTCTCCTAGTTGTTGTTCTTCACTTACAACTCTCATTTTCTCCATCAAAAACATTACCCAACATCACACAACAGTCAATACATAATGTAAACATGATAACAAGCTTATAACAACATTTATAGCAAGATTCAACCATAAAATTCCATATTTCCATAATCTAACCTAAATCCAAAAACTCTCTAGAGTTCTCTAACAATGGTACTAACTAGAACCCACCTTCAAAATGAGCAAGATGAAGATGATTGAGAAGTTTGGATGAATATTGGATGATGATCTTGATGGTTCTTGAGCTTTCTTCAAATTTCCTCTTCTCCTCTTTTTCTCTCCTTCCTTTCCTTTCTTCTTCCTTTCTTTCTATCTTTTTCTTTTGTTTGGAAAGTGAGAGGAAAAGGATTCACATAGTAAAGTTAGTATTAGAAATAATACTACTAAATGTCCAAAATGTCTCTTAAGTCCAAAATTAAATAAATGTCTCCGAAACAAATAATATCTATTGGATCAATCCTAAGCACCGAAGTTACTCTAATTATTTTATCAAATAATTTCTCAGAGCAACCGGACTCAGTTAATCACAATGCAATATTATTCGGCGTAATAAAATACGGGGTATTACATCCTCCCCCCCTTAAATAGAAATTCGCCCTCGAATTTAAAAATTACTTGAACAGATAAGGGTAGGCATCTCGCATTTCCGATTCCAGTTCCCAAGTTGCATCCCCTGGATGCGTTACATCCCACTGCACCTTAACAAGAGGAATATCCTTGTTCCTTAATACCTTCGTTTCTCTTCCCACAATGCGGCTCGGTTGAGGTTCAAACGTCAAATCCGCTTCTATTTCAATAGTATCCGGTAGAATCGGTTGAAGAGGATCTGGAACAAATCTCCGAAGCTGAGATACATGAAAAACATCATGCATTTCCGACAGAGAAGGCGGCAAGGCCAACCTGTACGCTACTTCACCAATCCTTTCTAAGATCTGATACGGTCCTACGTATCTCGGGCTTAACTTGCGTGACTTAAATGGTCCTTTCAATCTCAATCTAGGAGTAACTTTCAAAAACACATGGTCACCTTCTTCAAATTCTAGAGGTCTCCTTCGATTGTCTGCATAACTCTTTTGTCGATCTTGGGCTTGCTTAATTTTCTCGCGAATCATTCGAATCTTTTCTGTAGTCTCTTGGATGACTTCGGGTCCTAAGATTCTATCTTCCCCAACTTCTGCCCAACACAAGGGTGTTCTACATTTTCGCCCATACAACGCTTCATACGGAGCCATACCGATACTAGCATGATAACTATTGTTATAGGAAAACCCAATCAATGGTAGAAGTTCTTTCCAATTCCCTTTACTTTCTAACACACAAGCTCTCAACATATCTTCCATCGTTTGTATCGTTCGCTCAGTCTGTCCATCCGTCTGCGGATGATTAGACGTGCTCAAACGCAACTCCGTCCCCATGGCTTGTTGAAAGAATTTCCAAAACCTTGAGGTAAACTTCGGATCTCTGTCCGACACAATATTAGAAGGAATACCGTGCAATCTTACAATTTCCGCAATAAACAACCTCGCAAGATGACTTGCCTTAAATGTAGTTTTCACCGCCAAGAAGTGCGCTGATTTCGTTAGTCGATCCACAATCACCCAAATCGAATCATAACCACCTTGCGTACGGGGCAAACCTACTGCAAAGTCCATAGAAATGCTATCCCATTTCCAAACTGGAATTTCTAAAGGTTGCAACATACCGCCCGGTCTTTGGTGTTCAATCTTAACCTGTTGGCACACTGCACATTCTGACACATACATCGCAACATCCTTTTTCATTCCGGCCCACCAATAGTCCTTCTTCAAATCTTGATACATCTTCGAAGAACCAGGATGTATCGTAAAAGTACCTTTATGAGCTTCATCCAAAATCTTTCTTCTTAACATTACATCATTCGGAACATAAATTCTTTGGCCGAACATGATAATTCCGTCGGTAGCCTGAATAAAACCCGGTAGGAGTAACACTTCTTGCAACTTCTCATCTGCCATTTGACCTTGGTGAATCTCAACTCTCAAGGTAGAATTGACATTCAAATTTCCCATAATCACACCATCTTGGGTCCATACAAACTGAAGATTAAGATCTCTAAAATTCTCTAACAATGCATACTCCAAAACCATCAATTTCGCGCCATGCACTAATTTCCGACTTAACGCATCTGCTACCTTATTCGCTTTTCCTGGATGATACTTCAAATCTAAATCATAATCTTTTAAGTACTCCATCCATCTTCGTTGTCGCATATTTAACTCCTTTTGGTCAAATAAATATTTCAAACTCTTATGGTCACTGAACATTCCAAAACGTACCCCATACAAATAATGCCGCCACACCTTTAGTGTAAAAACAACCGCCGCCAATTCCAAATCGTAAGTTGGATAATTCTGTTCATGAACTTTCAATTGTCGGGAGGCATAAGCTACTACTTGACCGTCTTGCATCAGGACACCTCCCAATCCCATTTTAGAAGCATCACAAAACACTTCATAAGAGTTGTTAGGATCAGGAATGATTAACACCGGAGCCGTTGTCAATCTCTCCTTCAACTTCATGAAACTTTGCTCACAACCTGAATCCCACTCAAAAGCTAAATCCTTCCGAGTAAGCTTCGTCATCGGTAAAGCTAACTTAGAGAAACCTTCAATGAACCTCCTATAGTAACCTGCCAGCCCTAAGAAGCTTCTGACTTCTGAGGCATTTCTCGGCCTTTCCCAATTTATCACTGCTTCTACCTTCGACGGATCCACCGCTACACCACCCTGGGATATAACGTGACCGAGAAACTTAACTTCTGCCATCCAAAATTCACACTTATTTAATTTAGGAAAAAGTTGCTTCTCTTGCAACACAGATAACACAATTCTCAGATGTTCCTCGTGCTCTTGTGAAGTACGAGAATAAATAAGAATATCGTCAATGAAGATTACCACGAACTGGTCCAAGTAAGCTTGAAATATTCGGTTCATGTAATCCATAAAAACGGCTGGAGCATTTGTCACACCGAAAGGCATCACTAAGAATTCGTAATGGCCATAACGGGTCCTAAATGCAGTCTTAGGTACATCGGAACTCTTCACTCGGATTTGGTGATAACCCGACCTCAAATCAATTTTCGAGAACACGCAGGCTCCTTTCAATTGATCCAAAAGGTCGTCTATCCTGGGCAAGGGATACTTGTTCTTAATGGTGACTTTATTCAACTGACGATAATCGATGCACATCCGCATCCCACCGTCCTTCTTCTTCACCAGTAGAACAGGGGCTCCCCACGGAGAAACACTAGGCCGCACGAAATGTTTCGCCATGAGTTCTTCTAACTGGTCCTTTAATTCCCTTAACTCCTTCGGTGCCATCCGATACGGAGAAACGGATATAGGAGCCGTTCCCGGTACCAGGTCAATAGAAAATTCCACTTCCCTCTCCGGAGGAAGAGAAGTGACATCTTCGGGGAAAACTTCAGAAAATTCGCAAACTACGGGAATGTCCATAACCTGAAGGTCGCTACTCCCTTCCTTAGTGAGAACCAACATAACCGAATCCTCTTCTTCAAACAAGAGATTTATCATACCAACCGTACCTTCTAGAATAGTTGTTAAAACATCCTTTGGTGTAGCCTCAATAGACGGAATGATGATAAGCTTTTCCTCACACCCAATAAATACCGAATTAGCAGAAAGCCAATCCATTCCCAAAACGACATCCACTTTCTTAAGCGGTAGACAAATAAGGTCAATCTGAAAAACTCTATCATTCACAGATAGTACACAATTTTCACACATCAAAGGCGTCTCAACCATTTCATCCATGGCGGTAGTGACCACCATAGGAGGAGACAAAGGAACGGACCGCAACCCAAGTCGCTTCATACATTGCACTGATACAAAAGAATGTGTAGCTCCGCAATCAAATAAAACAAAGCAAGGAAATCCGTTAACTAAGCACGTACCAGCAATCAATGAATTGTCACTCTTCTTCTTCCTTGCATCCAAGGTGTAAACCCTTCCTTGTGGTTGAATCCTATTCTGAGGGCAATCTTTCTTCATATGACCCACCTTTTGACATTGGAAACACCTTACTCCTTCCAAACCACACCTTCCGAAATGATTCCTGCCACAAGTGCGACACACCGGAGGTGTACTCGCCCTTGTATCTTGCACCTGTTTCCCCTTGAAGGATTGTGGCCTAGGTCTAAATGATTGATTAGACCTTCCACGATCGCCTTGAGTTACCCGACTTGCTGCACTTTCATCTCGAACCTTTTTCAAACTATGTTCTGCCACATAGCATTGTCTCAACACTTCAGCATAAGTAGTGAACTCTCTCTGAGACACACTATGAGATATTTCAGCTCTTACTCCAAACAGAAACTGGTCTATTTTCCATTTTTCATCAGGAGCATACATAGCCTGCCTAGAATAAGCAGCCATGTCTTCAAACTTCTCAGCATAACTGGCCACAGTCATGCTACCTTGTCTTAGCTGCTGGAATTCAAATTCCTTCTGAGTCCTTAATGAACTCGGAAAATATTTCTCCATGAAAACAACTTTGAACTGTTCCCAAACCTTAGGTACTTCTTGAACAGTCATCAAAGCCGAAGCGCTCTCCCACCATCTCATAGCGGGACCCTTTAGAGAATGAGAAGCAAACAACACCTTGTTCTCCTCACTACACTGGACTATCAAGAAAATCCTTTCCATACCTGAAATCCATTTGTGAGCCTTCACGGGATCTAATCCACCCTGAAATTCCGGAGGATTCATGCGGATAAAGTCCCGGAAATTCCCACCTACAGCTTCGGGAACCACTACTTGAGGATGCGGACCTCCATTCATTTGTTGCACCATCTGTTGCATGAATAGATTCTGTTGTTGTTGCATCTGTTGCATGAACTGATACAACGGAGCATTACCATCGCCAACCGGCGGAGTCGTCCCTTGAGGAGTGGTGCGGGGCCTACCACGAGGGTTTCTACGTCCATCAGCCATGTTCCTAAAGGTCATACAAATAGAATAAAGTTGATCAGGCTCAATGCCATAAATATAACGCTCAAGACCCATGGCGACACAACGTATATGAAACAGAAAGAAACACTTATACTATTTCATGGCTAGGTCGAGGATACGACCTGCTTTGATACCAACTGTAACACCCACATATAAAATCCATACATCAAAGCATAGATTATATATATGAATCCAAGTATTTGGTATTGAAATACCATAAGTCCCTAGTTAACACATTATATACATAAGTGCCTCTAATACAACACAAACTAAGGCATTACATATACAAGATGTTCCAACATGATAAAAACTAAGAACTAGATCAATGCAATGATCTCAAAATAAAACATCATAGCGGAAGCCATGCCATCTCAAAACTACGAACCGGAAGGAAAAGTCAAACCACTTTATCCTTACCCGTCGCCGAACCTGCAGAACCTGTGATGTAAACAACAACAGTGGGGTGAGATACATCAAATCTCAGTGAGTTTCCTATCTTATGGATTCTCTCGGGTTATTTACGGGTCTAACAATCCTAACTCAAGTCCGGGGAAGGGAAGGACTCTTGAGTTCACACTTGATAATCTCACACTATATGGAAACATGACATGAGTTCACTAACTCACGACATCATTAATCGATAACCGGTACCAAGGCATCTCCTCTTCCCGTCCGCTTCTACGTCTAGAAGGCGACCCGAGTCATAGATCCTTGTAGTTACTTGGTATACAATTGGATTCGGGATCACCGGCCTGTTAACCGTGAACCGTCACTTCTCATGGCCTGTTAACCATCACAAGTCTCGTACCCATGCACGGGCTTCCAATTGTACTACTCGTAGGGCATCAAACCTACCAAGTAAAACCTGCTTGCACTTCAGAGGAGCTCGAGACTCATGAAGGCCTTTCAAGGGCAATTCAAATAAAATGGTTACGATTACATGATAAATACCATACAAAACAAGGTATACGACAATTGCCTCGGCCATAAGGCCTCAAGGCCTTTCTTGTCCTTCAATCCATAACGTTAACCTCATGTTCCATACTAGTGTTTCCAACTTCTAAAGTTTCCTATAGTTCATAAGGGGTTTTCCTCACTCTTACTTTTTTTTCCTTTTTATCTTTCATGCATTTTTAATCACAACATGTTAACAACCATAGATTAGGCAACACATACCTTATTTGTGTAATAGAATAACTTAACACAGTTAAGACATAGTCCACATAAAATTATCAAAGAATTTCACTTCGGGTTCCCTCCGATTATTTAATCGGGCAAATAAAATCGACAATCCTTATCATCATCATAAAGTTCGTCTCTCCAGCTTTCTATCGATATGCGGAACATCCAAAACGGACAACCGGATCAAAAGATATGGCGAAAACAAGTTAAGAAAACAACACAGCTCGCCCCAGGTTCGCTAGGCGAACGAGCTGGCGAGCCTTCGCCTTCGCCTTCGCTAGGCGAGCAAGCTGGCGAGTAATGAAACAGAAAACTCCCAGACCTAAAACACCATAAGTTCGCTAGGCGAACGTCTGGCGAACCTTCGCCTCCACCTTCGCTAGGAGAATGTGCCAGCGAGCACCTAGGCAGTAAGTTCCCACATTCAAAACCCACTAAGTTCGCTAGGCGAACGTGCCAGCGAACCTTTGCTAGGCGAACGTTCTGGTTCGCTAGGCGAACCCTCGATTGCTGTTCGCTGGGACTCGCCCCAGGTTCGCTAGGCGAAGCAAGCGAAAGAGAACCTCTCCCAGCTGCTGTTCTTCACTTCCAACTCTCATTTTCTCCATCAAAAACATTACCCAACATCACACAACAGTCAATACATAATGCAAACATGATAACAAGCTTATAACAACATTTATAGCAAGATTCAACCATAAAATTCCATATTTCCATAATCTAACCTAAATCCAAAAACTCTCTAGAGTTCTCTAACAATGGTACTAACTAGAACCCACCTTCAAAATGAGCAAGATGAAGATGATTGAGAAGTTTGGATGAAGATTGGATGATGATCTTGATGGTTCTTGAGCTTTCTTCAAATTTCCTCTTCTTCTCTTTTTCTCTCCTTCCTTTCCTTTCTTCTTCCTTTCTTTCTATCTTTTTCTTTTGTTTGGAAAGTGAGAGGAAAAGGATTCACATAGTAAAGTTAGTATTAGAAATAATACTACTAAATGTCCAAAAAGTCTCTTAAGTCCAAAATTAAATAAATGTCTCCGAAACAAATAATATCTATTGGATCAATCCTAAGCACCGAAGTTACTCTAATTATTTTATCAAATAATTTCTCAGAGCAACCGGACTCAGTTAATCACAATGCAATATTATTCGGCGTAATAAAATACGGGGTATTACACTCCCTTTAAGAAGGAAGCTGAATGTTCTAATAAACTCAGCATAATGAAAATGACGAGAGGTTTATATGCAGGAATGTGCCTTCAAATTTTCCAACAATTTGTAGGAATGAACACGGTCATGTACTATAGTCCTACAATCATTCAGTTAGCTGGTTTTGCATCCAATAGAACTGCATTTCTTTGATTAATTTTGATATGGTAGCTACAAAGTCTATAACATAATTTTCTTTGTTATTAAATTGTATGTTATTAATTTTAACATGGATTTATTTGTATCCAAGTTATGCTGATTGAGTTTGAAATAAAAAACTACGTGGTATACATTACCTTTTAAATATTGCTAATCGAGCTATTAATTGTAATAATTTTGTAGTAAATTTTATTGATTGTAATAAGAGTACTATTTATTTTATTTTTCTGTAATTTTAGATTTGTAATAAATTGTAAAAATTTTATATTCTTTTAAATATTAAATTGCAATAACTTTTAATATCAAAGAATGTTATTTTGATATTATATTTATTAAGAATATGAAATATTAAAATTATACTTATCGATTAAAAACATGTTGACATAACTAAATTTATACATAAAAAAAAAAAATATAAATAACTTTAAAATTATTAAGGTGACTTCTATGGTGAGGGTTCAATTAAATCCCTCAATGTACCGATTTAAAAGACATACATGATTTAATATTAAGTGTTTCAATTAAGTCATTTCACCATCTAAACACTTGTGAATAAAATATACAATTGCAAGGTTTTATTAAATACCCATATATTATTATTAGTGTATAGTTATTGTCATATTCTCCGATAAACTCTTTTGGGATTTTTTATTTTTATTTTGAAAATACATTTTTTTTAAGATCCATTATTAGTGAACTTATTTTATTTTTAAAATTTAGTTTGTATAATATTTTATACAAAAATATCAGCATTTGTATTAAATAGTACATTACAAATATCTATTTTTAAAATGAACCTCATTTAAAAGCTAGCTATTAAAGGGAGTAAAATAATGAAGTTGATGCAAGTGGTAGCCTACAACTCTCTCTTTAAGAAGGAAGCTGAATGTTCTAATAAACTCAGCATAATGAAAATGACGAGAGGTTTATATGCAGTAATGGGCCTTCAAATTTTCCAACAATTTGTAGCAATGAACACGGTCATGTACTATAGTCCTGCAATCATTCAGTTAGCTGGTTTTGCATCCAATAGAACTGCATTTCTTTGATTAATTTTGATATGGTAGTTACAAACTCTATAACATAATTTTCTTTGTTATTCAATTGTATGTTATTAATTTTAACATGGATTTATTTGTATCCAAGTTATGCTGATTGAGTTTGAAATAAAAAACTACGTGGTATACATTACCTTTTTAACATTTAAAAGCTAGCTATTTAAAATATCAGCATTTGTATTAATTAGTACATTACAAATATCTGTTTTTAAAATGTCTTTTGCGTTTAGTATATCTAATCATTATTTAAACCAGTATATTATTATAATAAATTCCAATGTGCAATGAGAGGAAGGTATGACACCAGACTTCTGCAATATGTTTGTGCTAACATATGCTTTTACTTATTTTGTTGAAAATAGATTTTGAAAATGTCTTAAGAAGATAGAAAATTCAAACTTTTGATTTCTATCTTTGTTTTTTGTTTTGTTTTACTTTTCAGCTTCAATCACTGTTTAATCTTCGTTTTGTTTCGCTTAATTATTTTGTGAGATTTTTAATCCATTGATGTATAAACAACTTTATTGCATTATTTTTGGATATCTACATTGTATATAAGGAAGTGTTTGGTTTCACTATATGTTTAGTGTGTGATGATTTAATGTTTGTTTACAATGAAGACAACGAAAATGGGGATATTGGTCATGCGGTTAAATAAGTAATATCGGTTATTGAATCTCTGAAGAAGTGTTATCGTTTGCTGGGATATATCTCTATCAGTTGTGGGATCAAGTTTTGATACTTTATTTTTTTTTCCGGACTTCTTATATTGTGAATGCAGAGTAGGAGCAATATTTATTCTTTTTTTCCTGGGAAATTCTCATAATTTATATACCATAACATGAAATTCATCCAATTGGAAAAGAAACTCTTTGAGCAGAATGGTGGTTTATATTTTAGAATGCTCTTTGAGCAGAATTGTGGTTTATGTGTATTCTATCTTCATGCAGTGCACCACTCACAGCACTTGCACTTGCAAGTTAACCTCCAACCGATGATTTGATGAAGCGTGAACCAGTGGGAAGGAAAATAGAGACATTTGGATTTAATTATAGTTATTAGCTTTATATTGAGGTGTATATGATGTGTGTAATGCTGCTAATTTTATGGAGAACTTTGCTTTAGTAGAAAGTGCAAAAAATTGGAAATAGAGAGTAATTATTCAATAAATAAACAATAAACTACATTATTATGAGACAATAATTTGAAAATCAACTATAAATTTCAAATTTTAATAGACAATAATTATCCAAAAAATTATAATTAAAAAATATTAATTACTGTTGAGTCTGTTGAGTCTTTATAATATTATTTGTATAACCATTTGATTTGTGTTGGTACAGTTTTGATGTTAAAATGCCTAACCATTTGATTTGTGTTGGTACAGTGATTTGTTTTGTTTACTTGCAGTATTATCTTCTGCAGAACCATGGGGTCTTCCCTTTGATACATTTAAAGGATACTTTCATAAATCATATTTTTTTTCTATACTTTAAATGCATCAAAAGGTATAATTTTTCTAATTTATCAATTATATCCTTTTGTTTTTAACTTGAAGCTTACTACTATAGTTGCTTTCGTATTACAGATTGGAAGACCTTAAGGAACCCTCATTTAAATGCTAGCTATTAAAGGGAGTAAAATAATGAAGTTGATGCAAGTGGTAGCCTACAACTCTCCCTTTAAGAAGGAAGCTGAATGTTCTAATAAACTCAGCATAATGAAAATGACGAGAGGTTTATATGCTGGAATGGGCCTTTAAATTTTCCAACAATTTGTAGGAATGAACACGGTCATGTACTATAGTCCTGCAATCATTCAGTTAGCTGGGTTTCTTTGTTATTCAATTGTATGTTATTAATTTTAACATGGATTTATTTGTATCCAAGTTATGCTGATTGAGTTTGAAATAAAAAACTACGTGGTATACATTACCTTTTAAATATTGCTAATCGAGCTATTAATTGTAATAATTTTGTAATAAATTTTATTGATTGTAATAAGAGTACTATTTATTTTATTTTTCTGTAATTTTATATTTGTAATAAATTGTAAAAATTTTGTATTCTTTTAAATATTAAATTGCATTAACTTTTAATATCAAAGAATGTTATTTTGATATTATATTTATTAAGAATATGAAATATTAAAATTATACTTATCGATTAAAAACATGTTGACATAACTAAATTTATACATAAAAAAAATAAATATAAATAACTTTAAAATTATTAAGGTGACTTCTATGGTGATGGCTCAATTAAATCCCTCAATTTACCGATTTAAAAGACATACATGATTTACATTAAGTGTTTCAATTAAGTCATTTCACCATCTAAACACTTGTGAATAAAATATACAATTGCAAGGTTTTATTAAATACCCATATATTATTATTAGTGTATAGTTATTGTCATATTCTCCGATAAACTCTTTTGGGATTTTTTATTTTTATTTTGAAAATACATTTTTTTTAAGATCCATTATTAGTGAACTTATTTTATTTTTAAAATTTAGTTTGTATAATATTTTATACAAATATATCAGCATTTGTATTAAATAGTACATTACAAATATCTGTTTTTAAAATGAACCTCATTTAAAAGCTAGCTATTAAAGGGAGTAAAATAATGAAGTTGATGCAAGTGGTAGCCTACAACCCTCCCTTTAAGAAGGAAGCTGAATGTTCTAATAAACTCAGCATAATGAAAATGACGAGAGGTTTATATGCAGTAATGGGCCTTCAAATTTTCCAACAATTTGTAGGAATGAACACGGTCATGTACTATAGTCCTGCAATCATTCAGTTAGCTGGTTTTGCATCCAATAGAACTGCATTTCTTTGATTAATTTTGATATGGTAGTTACAAACTCTATAACATAATTTTCTTTGTTATTCAATTGTATGTTATTAATTTTAACATGGATTTATTTGTATCCAAGTTATGCTGATTGAGTTTGAAATAAAAAACTACGTGGTATATGATAGAGAGTAGAATTATGAGTAATTTAAGTTAGAATAATAATTTAGTAAGTTATTTAGATATTATTAAATATGAGTATTGTTATTGGGCTCTTAGTAGTATATGGGCTTTTAGGTTTATTATCATTAAGAGTACTATATAATGTAGTCTCATAGAGACATTTGAAATCAATCAAAGAAATCAAAAGTTATCTTTATTTCTATTTTGTCTTAGTTTTTCTCTTAGATTTGTAGTTGTTTCATACCTTGTTAGGGTTAGCAATTTTGCTTCCTAACAATTGGTGCTTTCATCCTTGAACACCAAAACCTCCCATGGCATACCAATATCATCCCACCATAAACACCACTCCTACCACACCTTCATTTCCATCCTTTCCATGGGAAATTTTTTCCCCTTATTACACATATCCATATGTTACAAGTCCATCACCATGTTTATATTTTAATTATAGGTATACACCACATCCAACTAACCCATATTCATCCTATTCTACATCTCATTATTCATACTATTACAATAATTCCTATCAATTCCAAAACTCACCAAACAATTCCTCCATATTTGGTCATAAATATCAAACCCATTTTAGTCATCGAAGAAATTTTGAGAAACACTTGAAAGTGTTTCATCCCTGTTTTAAAAAAATATCTCAAAAAAAAAAAATTCCAAAAGCTTTCTCATTCACAAAAATTTCCTCCACCTGCCACGGTTACTCCGACGATGAACCCCTCAAAACCTCCACGTTGGAAAGTTATCCAGTCAAACGGCGACGACTCCGGAGATAAACAGGACCAGCTCCTTCTCTCCTCCGCCATATGCAACAACGAAGACTTAGGTCCCTTCATCCGCAAAGCTTTCGCTTCCGGCAAGCTGGAGACTCTCCAACAGCCGTTCATCGAGTCTGAAGAAGACGAAGAAGAAGATAACATTGTCGTTGAAGAAGATTCAGACGAAGACGAAATTAGGGTTTTGGAACCGCCACATCCACTGCAACAATGAGAACGAGAGCTTCCCAATGTGATTGAGGAAAGTTTTCACGAAAGCGTAGAAGAAGAGGTGTCTGAGTATAAAGATCAAGCTTTGCCTTTACCTTCCATGGCGGATGCACATCAGGTGTTTGAGGTATTGTCTGTTAGTGATGTTGTGTGTGTAGCGAGTCTAGTTGATGGTAATGATGATAGGGTTCTATTTGGAAGAAAGAAGAAAAATGGGTTTCTCCTTATGCAATCGATTCAATCAAGGCCGTCTCCACTGCCAGAGCCAGCTGATTCAATCCCGATACCAGTCTCGTTGTTGCCACTTGAACCAACTCACCATCTGTTTGATGAAAATTGTCCAGAATCAAGCCGAAGTAGTTTATCATTTGTTTCCGTTCCTAAGGAGAATTACATTGGCAATGCAGGTCCTGAAATCCAACTTTCAAGTGGACGCCGTTCAGTGGTTGAGGATACATCTTTTTCTGGATCAATGCAACACAGCGTTAATACTGATCTCGGGATGAATCATTCTTCTGCAGTTTCAGAGAAGATGCCTCGTATGCAATCTGAAGCTGCTTGCTTTGAAAAGGATGTGTTAGAAAATAGGCTGAGCATTCAGTCTGCTTTCAGTAATCTGATCGAATCATTGGACCAAGAAACTGCTGAGCTGACTTCTCAGAAGAGTATGAATCCATCATCCCACAACCGTCGGTTTAGTTTCAGCTTAAGTCGAATCGGCAGAAGTTTCAGTTTCAAGGAAGGCCCTGCGGTTTCACAGTTTGGTTCTAAGTATGTTTGTTCAAAGTCTGGTCCAGTGACTCCTGAATCTTCTATTCGCTGGGATAATTCAAGCAAAGAAAAGATGAATAGTAAAAAAAGAACAAGATCAAGTCCTCTTAGGAGGTTATTAGACCCTATATTGAAGCATAAGGCAGCATCAGATACACACCATTCAGGTGAAAGCAGTCAGAAACAAAAGGGAAGAATGAATTCAGTCAGTTTCAGGAGTATTGGTCTTACAAAATCACTTCAGGATGAAAAGAGCAAGGTAACATCAATCCAAGGTCTCTTGCAGCTTACAATAACAAATGGAATGCCCCTGTTTTACACTCAAATGAAAGTTATGGGAATCCCGCCAACTGTCACGATTTTAAATTCTCTGTTGAAAGGATTTCGGAAACAGAATTTGCTTGAAAATGCATATAGGTTGCTTGATGAAGCAGTTGAACTTGGTATTGCTAATGTTGTTACTTATAACATTGTTTTATTGTGGTTAAGTGAATCCGGTAAGGTTGACGAGGCTTGTAATTTATGGGACAAGATGATGAGTCAGGGTATTACACCTTCATTAGTTTCTTACAACAACTTAATACGTGGTCACTGCAAAAAAGGTTGCATGGATGATGCGTATAGTGTGTTGAATGATATTCTTGAAAGGGGTCATGAAACTTGCTTTGGCATTTGCAGCTGTGAGTTTTGCGTGGAGGGACAGGTTCTAAGACTCGGCGCGGTCTTCGCTTCAGGATTTCTAAAAGCAATTTCATTCCTTGAATGTAACTGGAGAACTTTATGTGATGACATAAGAAATGGACAGTTGAGTTCCTTTATAACAGACCCTTCTTGCCATCCATTGATGTAGACTCTACTTTCATCTCCTGATCCATGTCTAGCTGATGAAATAAGTAAAATTTGTAGCCAAAAATGTTGGAAGGGGATTCTGTGTAAGCTTTGGCCTAAAGCAAAGTATATTGAAGCTGTTGTTACAGGGTCTATGGCTCAATATGTTCCGACTTTGGAACATTATTGTGAGGGAAAATTGCCTTTGGTTTGTACTATGTATGCTTCTTCTGAGTGTTACTTTGGGGTGAATTTGAAACCTTTGTGTGATCCTGATGATGTTGCTTTTACACCATTGCCTAATATGGGTTATTTTGAATTCATTCCTCTTAGACATAATGGGAAACTGTTGATGGATTTTGATGAAAATGAAAAGGTTCCTAATGATATGGTTGTGGATTTAGTGAATGTAAAGCTTGGTTGCTTTTATGAGCTGGTCATCACTACATTTGCTGGGCTATATAGATACAGAATTGGTGATGTGCTTCAAGTGGTAGGATATTACAACAAAGCGCCACAATTCCGATTCATATGTAGAAGAAACGTCGTAATAAGCATCGACAGTGAAAAGACAAATGAAGAAGATTTACACAGAAGTGCCACAAAAGCCAAAAAGCAATTAGAACCTTATGATGCTCTCTTAGTGGAATACAATAGTTATGCTGATACTTCATCACTACCAGAACACTACGTATTGATAGGGAGATGTTACTCCAATCTCTAAATTGTCTCCGTTCAAGAAGTGGGATCCCGGAATATATCTCTATTATATTTTAGAACCTTGAGGACAAGGTTCAAGTGAACCCGGCGGCAATGATAGAGAGTAGAATTATGAGTAATTTAAGTTAGAATAATAATTTAGTAAGTTATTTAGATATTATTAAATATGAGTATTGTTATTGGGCTCTTAGTAGTATATGGGCTTTTAGGTTTATTATCATTAAGAGTACTATATAATATAGTCTCATAGAGACATTTGAAATCAATCAAAGAAATCAAAAGTTATCTTTATTTCTATTTTGTCTTAGTTTTTCTCTTAGATTTGTAGTTGTTTCATACCTTGTTAGGGTTAGCAATTTTGCTTCCTAACAGTATACATTACGTTTTAAACATTTAAAAGCTAGCTATTTAAAATATCAGCATTTGTATTAAATAGTACATTACAAATATCTGTTTTTAAAATGTCTTTTGCGTTTAGTATATCTAATCATTATTTAAACCAGTATATTATTATAATAAATTCCAATGTGCAATGAGAGGAAGGTATGACACCAGACTTCTGCAATATGTTTGTGCTAACATATGCTGTAATACCCCATAAATTTATAAACGCTCTGGTTAATATTATTATGATCAACTGGGTTCCGGAGTACTCTGAGCAATTATTTGATAAAATAATTAGAGTAAACTGACGAACTCAGAGTTGATTAAATTAATAGTATTTAACGTTGAGTTTTTATTATTTGGTGCATTTGAGCTAATTTGGACATTTAGTAGTATTGCTAATTGATGGAAATTAATTTCTTTACTATGTCTCTTTTCTCATTTGGAAACAAATACAAAAGTTAGAAAGGAAAGGAAAAGGAGAAGAAAATTTCTCAAAAGCTCAAGATCATCATCAAGCACTCCATTCTTTATCTTTTCATCTCAGTATCAACCTCCTCATCTTGTTGTACAGGTGGGTTCTAGTTAGACTCTTTAGAGTAGAGTTATTTTGAGTTTAGAGTTAGATTGGAATTTGTGAAAATTGAATAATTTGGTATGAAATTATGAATCTAACTGCTAAAATTCAATGTGTGGTTGTATAGTATACTGGTTATTGATTTGTGAATCCTTGAGTTTACAGGCTCAGGAGGTACTTCGGTACTAGTGTGAGTTTACAGGCTCACCGTGATGGTTACTTGTGTGTGTGTACTCATGGTCTTTCCCCTTTCCCCTTGGACATGAGTTAGGTTTATTTTAGAACCTTGTAAAGCCGAGAGGACTTTAAGATAGGGAACTCACTGAGATTTGATGTATCTCACCCCACTGTTGTTGTTTACATCACAGGTTCTGCAGGTTCGGCGAAGGGTAAGGACAAAGTGGTTTGACTTTTCCTTACGGATCGTGGCTTTTGTGTGGCAAGGCTTCCGTTGTGGAGTTTTTGAGATCATTATTTGATCTAGTTCTTAGTAGTTGTCTTTTGAAACATCTTGTAGATATACTATGCCGTAGTTTTTTTGTATTAGGCTTTTTGGGGCATGTATATGTATAATGTGTTACTAGGAACTTATTGTATATTTCAGTACCAAAAGTGAAACTCATGTATAATATGAGATTTGATGCAAGTATTATATGTGGGCGTTACAGTTGGTATCAGAGAAGGTCGTATCCTCGACCTAGCCATGAAATAGAATAAGTAATTCTTTTCGTTTCAGATACGCGGTGTCGCCTTTGGTCTTACGTGTTATATTTATGGTATTGAGCCTGATCAACTTAATCCTATTTGTATGACATTCAGGAACATGGCCGACGGACGTAGAAACAACCGTGGAAGACCAAGGACTCCGAGGACTACTCCGGCTGGGACGGTTCCACAGGGTGCTGAAGGGAACGCCCCTTTGTATCAATTCATGCAACAGATGCAGCAGCAGCAAAACCAGTTCATGCAAGGAATGGTACAGCAAATGGCTGATGGTCTGCATCCTCCAGTGGTTGTTCCTGAAGTTACAGGGGGAACCTATAGGGAATTCATTCGTATGAATCCTCCGGAGTTTCAGGGAGGGCTAGATCCGGTGAAGGCGCATGAATGGATATCAGGTATGGAACAGATCTTCTTGATAGTTCAGTGCAGCGAGGAAAATAAAGTGGTCTTTGCTTCTCACTTGCTAAAGGGTCCTGCCATGAGGTGGTGGGAAAGCGCTTCAGCCTTAATGACAATCCAAGAGGTACCAAAAGTGTGGGAGCAGTTTAAGGTAATTTTTATGGAGAAATATTTTCCGAGTTCTTTAAGGTCTCAGAAGGTTATGCGGAAAAATTTGAGATCATGGCTGACTATTCTAGACAGGCCATGTATGCTCCTGATGAGAGGTGGAAGATTGATCAGTTTCTGTTTGGTTTAAGGGCTGAAATTTCACATAGCGTGTCTCAACGGGAATTTACTACTTATGCTGAAATGTTAAGACAATGTTATGTGGCGGAGAATAGTTTGAAAAAGGTACAAATGGAGGTGGATTTGAACAGGCCAACTCAAAGTGACCGTGGAAGGTCGAATCAATAGTTTAGGCAAAGGCAACAGTCTTCCAAAGGGAAGCAAGTACAGAGTTCTAGAACTAGTGTGCCTCCGGTATGTCGTACTTGTGGAAGGAATCATTATGGTAGGTGCAATTCGGAGGGAATACGGTGTTATCAGTGTAACAAGATGGGTCATTATCGAGAGATTGTCCTCAGGGTAGGAATCAGACACAAGGGAAGACTTGTAATACCCCGTGTTTTATTACTCCGGATAATATTATATCGTGATCAAATGAGTCCAGTGTACTCTGAGAAATTATTTGACAAAATAATTAGAGTAACTGTGGAACTTAGAATAAATCCAATTAATACTATCTGACTCTGAGGTATTTTATTAATTTGGACTTAAGAGACTTTTTGGACATTTAGTAGTATTATTTCTAATACTAAGTTTACTACTTATTCCCTTTTCCTTCCACATTCCAAACATAAAATAAAAAGATAGTAAGAATGAGAGAGAAAGAAGAAAGAAGGAAAGAAAGGAAGGGGAAATAGAGAGAAAAGAGAAAATTGAAGAGAAAGTTCAAGATCATCATCAACTTCATCATCCACTCCTCAAATCTTCATCCAAACTTCTCAATCATCTTCATCTTGCTCTATTTGAAGGTGGGTTCTAGTTAGTACCATTATTAGAGAGTTCTAGGAAATTTTGAGTTTAGGTTAGATTATGAAAATTGGAACTTTGTGGTTGAATCTTGTTATAAATGTTGTTGAATGCTTGTTATCATGTCTATACTGAATTTGGAGCATGTGGGTAATATTGGATTAGGTTTGGATGGAGAAAATATGAATTTGGGGTGAAGAACAGCAGCTGGGAGAAGTTCTGTTTCGCTTGGTTCGCCTAGCGAACCTGGGGCGAGTCCCAGCGAACAGCAGTCGAGGGTTCGCCTAGCGAACCCAAACGTTCGCCTAGCGAAGGTTCGCTGGCATGTTCGCCTAGCGAACTTAGTGTGTTTTGAATATGGGAACTTACTGCCTAGTTGTTTGCTGGCACATTCGCCTAGCGAAGGTGAAGGCGAAGGTTCGCCAGTTGTTCGCCTAGCGAACTTATGGCGTTTTGGGTCTGGGAGTATTCTTGTAATACCCCGTAATTATTTTTATTACACCGAATAATATTATATTGTGATCAACTGAGTCCGGTTGCTCTGAGGAATTAGTTGATAAAATAATTAGAGTAACTTCGGTACGTAGAATAAATCCAATTAATATTATCGACTCTGAGGTATTTTACTAATTTTGGACTTAAGAGACTTTTGGACATTTAGTAGTATTATTTACTAATACTAGTTTTCTACTTATTCCTTTTCCTTCCACATTCCAAACATAAAAAGAAAAAGATAGTAAGAAAGAGAGAGAAAAGGAGAAAAAAGGAAAGTGAAGGAAAGGAAAAGTGAAGGAGAGAAAAGAGGAAACTCAAGAACATCAAGAATCATCATCATCCATTCATCAATCTTCATCCAATCTTCTTCAACATCATCTTCATCTTCATCTTCATCTTACTAGAGGTGGGTTTAGCTAGAAACCTTTTTCTTTGTGTTTTGGGATTATGAGTTTTAGGTCGAAATCGTAGAAATCGATGCTTTAACGGATAGAATCGGTTAGAAATTGGGACGAATGTTTAGTATGCTTATAGAATCATGTGGGGATGATGGGTTTCATGTTTCTATATGATGTTGATGATTTTGAAATGTTAGGGTTTTAGGATATTTGGGTTTTATGAAATGATATGTTTTGATATTAGTGGTGATCAAACCTTGTTATAAATGTGATGTTGAACCTCTGTTGACTTCTAAGTGTGCCCTAAAACGGTTTTGGAGGGTGGAGAAAGTTCTGTTATCGCAGAAGGATTTTTCTGAGTTTCGCAGAGCGCGCTGAGCGCGGTGTTTAATTCTTGGAACCTCTCGTGGCAGGGAGTTGCGCGCTGAGCGCGAACCAGGGCGCGCTGAGCGCGACCTGGGAGTTGAAAATTATACTTTTTTTTTGGAAAAATTCATAACTTTAGCTTCGCTTATCGGTTTTGATTGTTCTTTATATCGATGTAAAGCCGAGGAAATATTCTACGCAATGGGAGTAAAATATGTGGATTTTACCGACCGATTAAACAATCGGGAAAGTTCGAAATGATAAAAATTGTGTTAAACTATTCTATTATTATAACATGATGTGGTTGCCTATCCTATTATTGTTTAGCATGAGTGTGATTGAATATGCATGTTAATATGAAAAAGAATAGAAAAGGCGAGGAGTATTACCATTACTGTGTCGGGTGTGTGAAATTTAATATGTGGCAACGCTCGTGCATGAAAGGCCGAGGCGTGTGCATTTCAATCATAACCACTGTTGTTTGCGGTGTAGTTTCATGAGACTCGAGCACCTCCTCTGAAACGTTATGCACAACTACTTGGCAGGTTTGAGTCCGGTGTTAAGTACGATTGGAGCCTACGGGTAAAGAGACTTGTGACGGTGTACGGGCCGTGAGAAGTGACGGATCACGGTGTACGGACCGGTGATCCCGAATCCAATTCGTATGCCAAGTAGCTACAAGGATCCATGACTCGGATCGCCTTCTAGACGTAGAAGGGTATGGGAAAAGGGGATACCTTGGTATTGGTTATTGATTGTGAGTTCTTGAGTGTACGGGCTCAGAACGTACTTCGGTACTGTGTGAATCCTTGAGTTTACAGGCTCAAGAGGTACTTCGGTACTAGTGTGAGTTTACAGGCTCACCGTGATGGTTACTTGTGTGTGTACTCATGGTCTTTTCCCCTTTTCCCTTGGACATGAGTTAGGATTATTATAGAACCTTGTAAAGCCGAGAGGACTTTAAGATAGGAACTCACTAAGATTTGATGTATCTCATCCCACTGTTGTTGTTTACATCACAGGTTCTGCAGGTTTGGCGAAGGGTAAGGACAAGGGTATTTGACTTTCCTTACGGATCGTAGCTTTTGTGATGGCATGGCTTCCGCTATGGCGTTATGTTTTGAGATTATTGTATTGATCTAGTTCTTAGTTTTTATCATTTTTGGAACATCTTGTATATGTAATGCCTTAGACTATTAGTGTTTTGTATTAGAGACATTTACGTGTATAATGTGTTAACTAGGAACTTATTATATTTCAGTACTACAAGTGAAATTCATGTATAATATGAGATTTGATGCAAGTATTATATGTGGGCGTTACAATTCTGTTTAATTACTCGCCAGCTTGCTCGCGAAGCGAAGGGCGAGGCGAAGGTTCGCCAGCTTGTTCGCGAAGCGAACTTTATGTCTGTTTTGTTCTGTTGGTTCATTCGCCAGAGGCTTCGCCTAGCGAAGGCGGAAGCGAACGCTCGCTGGGAGGTTCGCCTAGCGAACACGTTAGTTTGTGCAGTTTTGTTTCCTTCATAACTTTTGATCTGTAACTCGGATCGGGGCGTTCTTGGTACCGTTAGAAAGCCACGACGACCCTCTACCCAATAAAAAGTGGAAATTAGGAGTATAATGTAGGACAAATTATTTAGAGGCAAATGAATGAATGTATTGATTTATGATATGTTGTTATGTTATTCTATTATGCAAATCTGATGTGTTTTGCCTATCCTATTATTGTTTAACTTGTTGTGAGTGAGTATGCATGTTAATGTAAAATGAAATAGGGAGAGTGAGGAAAACATCAACCTTAAGTATAGGAAGACCTAGAATGACTAGGAGGTTTACGTTTCTAGTTGTAGCTAGGATTGATAAATGATTGAGATAAGGAGAAGACCCTAGTATGGAACATGAGGGATTGCGACGAGTGATCGATACCTAAGTAACTGTGACCCGCGTTCCGGTCCTCTTATGAGGGATAACCGGGGAGGTTGCTTAGATGATGGTATTATTGACCGGGCTGAAGGGCCCCTAGTGTGGGCTGGCCGGGGAAAGTACTATGTGTAGATAACCGGGACCCGTGTTGGAATAGCCCTTGTGGATGGCCAGGAAAAGTTATTTGCCTTAGCATCCATGACTCGTGTCGAAAACTCTTTGGAAGGGTTGGCCGAGAATGTTTGTCTACGAATTTAAGGATCCGTGACCCGTGTCGAATCCTCTTGTATGGTTGGTCCGGGGAAGGATGCCTTCGTGGGAGGAACCCATCGTTGATGCGAAAGTTAGAGAACTCGTGAGTATGTTTCCATATAGGGCAAGAATGAAATTGTGAACTCAAAGTCCTTTTCCCTTCCCCGGACTTGAGCTAGGATTATTAGAACCCCTTTTAATCCGAGAGAATCTATAAGATAGGAACCCACTGAGATTTGATGTATCTCACCCCACTATAGTTGCTATATTTCAGGTTCGGATTGCAGGTTGATTTACAAGTGGAGCTATGCTTGGATGTTTCAAGAGAAGCTCAGTATTAGTTTTTCCGTTGTGTTTTCTGTTTGTTGTTGTATACAATTGAGAATATTGTATATTATTCTTAGATTTTATTTTTGGCTAGTTTCCATGCCTTGTGCCATATGTTGTATCATTATTTTAGAATGGACAAGTATGTGAACTATGTCATTAGGCACTTTTGATGTGTCAGTACCAAATAAAACACTTGTATGGTATTATTCTAGATGAATATTATACAGGGTGTTACAAGACTACTAGCCGAGTGTATACCTTGGATGCGAGGAAAGCAAAGAATGACAACTCCTTGATTGCGGGTACGTGTTTCGTAAATGGACATCCTTGTTTTGTTTTATTTGATTGTGGGGCAACGCATTCTTTTGTGTCTTTGCGATGTGTGAAGCGACTTGGGTTGCGAACTATTCCTTTGTTTCCTCCTATGGTGGTTACTACTGCCATGGATGAAATTGTTGAAACACCACTGATGTGTGAAAATTGTGTGTTATCGGTGAACGAAAGAGTCTTCCAAATTGATCTTATTTGTTTGCCGCTCAAGAAAGTGGATGTTGTTCTGGGAATGGATTGGCTTTCAGCTAATTCGGTTTTTATCGGTTGTGAGGAGAAGTTAATCATTATTCCATCTGCTGAGGCTACTCCGAAAGATGTGTTATCAACGATTTTAGAAGGTACAGTGGGAATGGTAAATTTCTTGTTTGAGAAGGAGAAATCTGTTTTATTGGTTCTTACTAAGGAAGGGAGTAGTGAATAGCAAGTTCTGAGTATTCCAATAGTGTGTGAGTTTCCTGAAGCGTTTCCTGAGGATGTTACTTCTCTTCCTCCGGAGACAGAAGTTGAGTTCTCTATTGACCTGGTACCGGGAACGGCTCCTATATCCGTTTCTCCTTATCGGATGGCACCGTTTGAATTAAGAGAATTAAAGGACCAATTGGAAGACTTGATGTCTAAGCACTTTGTTAGACCTAGTGTTTCACCTTGGGGAGCCCCAGTGTTGTTGGTAAAGAAGAAAGACGGGGGAATGCGTTTGTGCATTGATTATCGTAAGTTGAATAAAGTGACCATTAAGAACAAGTACCCCTTACCCAGGATAGACGACTTGTTAGATCAATTGAAAGGAGCTTGTGTGTTCTCGAAGATTGATTTACGGTCGGGTTATCATCAGATCTGAGTGAAGAGTTCCGATGTGCCAAAAACTGCATTCAGAACACGTTACGGTCATTACGAATTCCTAGTGATGCCTTTCGGTGTGACTAATGCTCCAGCTGTTTTTATGGATTACATGAACCGTATATTTCAGACTTACTTGGACCAATTTGTGGTAATCTTTATTGACGATATTCTTATTTATTCTCGTACTCCACAAGAGCACGGAGAACATCTGAGAATTATCTTATCGGTATTGCAGGAGAAGCAATTGTTTGCTAAGTTGAGTAAGTGTGAGTTTTGGATGTCGGAAGTAAATTTTCTTGGACATGTTATATCTCAAGGTGGTGTGGCAGTGGATCCATCGAAGGTAGAAGCAGTGATTAATTGGGAGAGACCAAGAAATGTTTCAGAGGTTAGAAGTTTCTTGGGATTGGCAGGTTACTATAGAAGGTTCATTAAGGGTTTTTCTCAATTGGCCTTACCAATGACGAAACTTACTCGGAAGGATTTCGCTTTTGAGTGGGATTCGGGTTGTGAACAAAGTTTTATGAAATTGAAGGAAAGTTTGACGAGTGCTCCGGTATTAATTATTCCTGATCCTAACAACTCTTACAAAGTATTCTGTGATGCTTATAAGAGGGGATTAAGAGGTGTTCTGATGCAAGGCGGTCAAGTAGTAGCTTATGCTTCTCGACAGTTAAAAGTTCATAAGAAGAATTATCCAACTCATGATTTAGAATTAGTTGTCGTGGTGTTTGCACTGAAGGTGTGGCGTCATTATTTGTATGGTGTACATTTTGAAATGTTCAGTGACCACAAAAGTTTGAAGTATTTGTTTGACCAAAAGGAGCTGAATATGCGACAAAGAAGGTGGATGGAGTACTTAAAGGATTATGACTTAGAATTGAAGTATCATACAGGAAAGGCGAATAAAGTAGCGGATGCTTTAAGTCGGAAAATGGTTCATAGTGCAGAATTGATGATTTTGGAGTATTCGTTGTTGGAAAAGTTTAGAGATCTTAATCTCCAATTTGTGTGGACTCCGAATGGTGTAATTATGGGAAATTTGAATGTTAATTCTACTTTAAGAGTTGAGATTCAACAAGAACAAATGTTAGAGGAGGAGTTACAAGAGTTGTTACTTCAACCGGGCTTTACACGAGCAACATATGGGATTGTTTTGTTTAATCAACGGATTTGTGTTCCGAAGGATGAGGCATTGAAAAGAAAGATTTTAGATGAAGCTCATAAAGGTACTTTTACGATACATCCTGGTTCTTCGAAGATGTATCAGGATTTAAAGAGGGATTATTGGTGGTCTGGGATGAAAAAGGATATAGCGGAATATGTGTCAGAGTGCGCAGTGTGCCAACATGTGAAGATTGAACACCAAAGACCGGGCGGTCTGTTGCAACCTTTGGATATTCCAGTTTGGAAGTGGGCTAGTATTTCTATGGATTTTGCAGTGGGTTTACCCCGTACACAAGGTGGTTATGATTCTATTTGGGTAATTATGGATCGACTAACGAAATTTGCGCATTTCTTAGCCGTGAAGACTACTTATAAGGTAAGTCATCTCGCAAGGTTGTTTATTGCTGAGATTGTGAGATTGCATGGTATTCCTTCTAGTATTGTGTCCAATAGAGATCCGAAGTTTACTTCGAGGTTTTGGAAGGTGTTCCAACAAGCTATGGGTACGAATTTGCGTTTGAGCATGTCGAATCATCCTCAGACAGATGGTCAGACTGAGCGAACAATACAAACGATGGAGGATATGTTAAGAGCTTGTGTGTTAGAGAGTAGAGGAAATTGGAAAGAACTTTTACCGTTAATTGAGTTTTCCTATAACAATAGTTACCATGCGAGCATCGGTATGGCTCCTTATGAAGCATTGTATGGGAGGAAGTGTAGAACACCTTTGTGTTGGGCTGAAATTGGCGAAGATAGAATTTTGGGACCCGAGATTGTTCAAGAGACTACGGAAAAGATTCGAATGATCCGTGAGAAAGTTAAACAAGCACAAGATCGTCAAAAGAGTTATGCGGACAATCGTAGGAGACCTTTGGAATTTGAGGAAGGTGATCATGTATTTCTGAAGAGAAACAAAAGTGTTAAGGAACAAAGATATTCCACTCGTTAAGGTGCAATGGGATATGACGCATCCGGGTGATGCTACTTGGGAACTAGAATCGGAAATGTGAGATTCTTATCCACATCTGTTCAGGTAATATTTTAAATTCTAGGACGAATTTCTATTTAAGGGGGGGGGGGGAGGATGTAATACCCCGTAAATTTATAAACGCTCTGGTTAATATTATTATGATCAACTGGGTTCCGGAGTACTCTGAGCAATTATTTGATAAAATAATTAGAGTAAACTGACGAACTCAGAGTTGATTAAATTATTAGTATTTAACGTTGAGTTTTTATTATTTGGTGCATTTGAGCTAATTTGGACATTTAGTAGTATTGCTAATTGATGGAAATTAATTTCTTTACTATGTCTCTTTTCTCATTTGGAAACAAATACAAAAGTTAGAAAGGAAAGGAAAAGGAGAAGAAAATTTCTCAAAAGCTCAAGATCATCATCAAGCACTCCATTCTTCATCTTTTCATCTCAGTATCAACCTCCTCATCTTGTTGTACAGGTGGGTTCTAGTTAGACTCTTTAGAGTAGAGTTATTTTGAGTTTAGAGTTAGATTGGAATTTGTGAAAATTGAATAATTTGGTATGAAATTATGAATCTAACTGCTAAAATTCAATGTGTGGTTGTATAGTATACTGGTTATTGATTTGTGAATCCTTGAGTTTACAGGCTCAGGAGGTACTTCGGTACTAGTGTGAGTTTACAGGCTCACCGTGATGGTTACTTGTGTGTGTGTACTCATGGTCTTTCCCCTTTCCCCTTGGACATGAGTTAGGTTTATTTTAGAACCTTGTAAAGCCGAGAGGACTTTAAGATAGGGAACTCAATGAGATTTGATGTATCTCACCCCACGGTTGTTGTTTACATCACAGGTTCTGCAGGTTCGGCGAAGGGTAAGGACAAAGTGGTTTGACCTTTCCTTACGGATCGTGGCTTTTGTGTGGCAAGGCTTCCGTTGTGGAGTTTTTGAGATCATTATTTGATCTAGTTCTTAGTAGTTGTCTTTTGAAACATCTTGTAGATATACTATGCCGTAGTTTTTTTGTATTAGGCTTTTTGGGGCATGTATATGTATAATGTGTTACTAGGAACTTATTGTATATTTTAGTACCAAAAGTGAAACTCATGTATAATATGAGATTTGATGCAAGTATTATATGTGGGCGTTACATATGCTTTTACTTATTTTGTTGAAAATAGATTTTGAAAATGTCTTAAGAAGATAGAAAATTCAAACCTCTGATTTCTATCTTTGTTTTTTGTTTTGTTTTACTTTTCAGCTTCAATCACTGTTTCATCTTCGTTTTGTTTCGCTTAATTATTTTGTGAGATTTTTAATCCATTGATGTATAAACAACTTTATTGCATTATTTTTGGATATCTACATTGTATATAAGGAAGTGTTTGGTTTCACTATATGTTTAGTGTGTGATGATTTAATGTTTGTTTACAATGAAGACAACGAAAATGGGGATATTGGTCATGCGGTTAAATAAGTAATATCGGTTATTGAATCTCTAAAGAAGTGTTATCGGTTGCTGGGATATATCTCTATCAGTTGTGGGATCAAGTTTTGATACTTTATTTTTTTTCCGGACTTCTTAAATTGTGAATGCAGAGTAGGAGCAATATTTATTCTTTTTTTCCTGGGAAATTCTCATAATTAATATACCATAACATGAAATTCATCCAATTGAAAAAGAAACTCTTTGAGCAGAATGGTGGTTCATTTTTTAGAATGCTCTTTGAGCAGAATTGTGGTTTATGTGTATTCTATCTTCATGCAGTGCACCACTCACAGCACTTGCACTTGCAAGTTAACCTCCAACCGATGATTTGATGAAGCGTGAACCAGTGGGAAGGAAAATAGAGACATTTGGATTTAATTATAGTTATTAGCTTTATATTGAGGTGTATATGATGTGTGTAATGCTGCTAATTTTATGGAGAACTTTGCTTTAGTAGAAAGTGCAAAAAATTGGAAATAGAGAGTAATTATTCAATAAATAAACAATAAACTACATTATTATGAGACAATAATTTGAAAATCAACTATAAATTTCAAATTTTAATAGACAATAATTATCCAAAAAATTATAATTAAAAAATATTAATTACTGTTGAGTATGTTGAGTCTTTATAATATTATATGTATAACCATTTGATTTGTGTTGGTACAGTTTTGATGTTAAAATGCCTAACCATTTGATTTGTGTTGGTACAGTGATTTGTTTTGTTTACTTGCAGTATTATCTTCTGCAGAACCATGGGGTCTTCCCTTTGATACATTTAAAGGATACTTTCATAAATCATATTTTTTTTCTATACTTTAAATGCATCAAAAGGTATAATTTTTCTAATTTATCAATTATATCCTTTTGTTTTTAACTTGAAGCTTACTACTATTGTTGCTTTCGTATTACAGATTGGAAGACCTTAAGGAACCCTCATTTAAAAGCTAGCTATTAAAGGGAGTAAAATAATGAAGTTGATGCAAGTGGTAGCCTACAACTCTCCCTTTAAGAAGGAAGCTGAATGTTCTAATAAACTCAACATAATGAAAATGACGAGAGGTTTATATGCAGGAATGGGTCTTCAAATTTTCCAACAATTTGTAGGAATGAACACGGTCATGTACTATAGTCCTGCAATCATTCAGTTAGCTGGTTTTGCATCCAATAGAACTGCATTTCTTTGATTAATTTTGATATGGTAGCTACAAAGTCTATAACATAATTTTCTTTGTTATTAAATTGTATGTTATTAATTTTAACATGGATTTATTTGTATTCAAGTTATGCTGATTGAGTTTGAAATAAAAAACTACGTGGTATACATTACCTTTTAAATATTGCTAATCGAACTATTAATTGTAATAATTTTGTAATATTTTTTATTGATTGTAATAAGTGTAATATTTATTTTATTTTTCTGTAATTTTAGATTTGTAATAAATTGTAAAAATTTTGTATTCTTTTAAATATTAAATTGCAATAACTTTTAATATCAAAGAATGTTATTTTGATATTATATTTATTAAGAATATGAAATATTAAAATTATACTTATCGATTAAAAACATGTTGACATAACTAAATTTATACATAAAAAAAATAAATATAAATAACTTTAAAATTATTAAGGTGACTTCTATGGTGAGGGCTCAATTAAATCCCTCAATGTACCGATTTAAAAGACATACATGATTTAACATTAAGTGTTTCAATTAAGTCATTTCACCATCTAAACACTTGTGAATAAAATATACAATTGCAAGGTTTTATTAAATACCCATATATTATTATTAGTGTATAGTTATGTCATATTCTCCGATAAACTCTTTTGGGATTTTTTATTTTTATTTTGAAAATACATTTTTTTTAAGATCCATTATTAGTGAACTTATTTTATTTTTAAAATTTAGTTTGTATAATATTTTATACAAAAATATCAGCATTTGTATTAAATAGTACATTACAAATATCTGTTTTTAAAATGAACCTCATTTAAAAGCTAGCTATTAAAGGGAGTAAAATAATGAAGTTGATGCAAGTGGTAGCCTACAACTATCCCTTTAAGAAGGAAGCTGAATGTTCTAATAAACTCAGCATAATGAAAATGACGAGAGGTTTATATGCAGTAATGGGCCTTCAAATTTTCCAACAATTTGTAGCAATGAACACGGTCATGTACTATAGTCCTGCAATCATTCAGTTAGCTGGTTTTGCATCCAATAGAACTGCATTTCTTTGATTAATTTTGATATGGTAGTTACAAACTCTATAACATAATTTTCTTTGTTATTCAATTGTATGTTATTAATTTTAACATGGATTTATTTGTATCCAAGTTATGCTGATTGAGTTTGAAATAAAAAACTACGTGGTATACATTACGTTTTAAAAATTTAAAAGCTAGCTATTTAAAATATCAGCATTTGTATTAAATAGTACATTACAAATATCTGTTTTTAAAATGTTTTTTGCGTTTAGTATATCTAATCATTATTTAAACCAGTATATTATTATAATAAATTCCAATGTGCAATGAGAGGAAGGTATGACACCAGACTTCTGCAATAGGTTTGTGCTAACATATGCTTTTACTTATTTTGTTGAAAATAGATTTTGAAAACGTCTTAAGAAGATAGAAAATTCAAACTTCTGATTTCTATCTTTGTTTTTTGTTTTGTTTTACTTTTCAGCTTCAATCACTGTTTCATCTTCGTTTTGTTTCGCTTAATTATTTTGTGATATTTTTAATCCATTGATGTATAAACAACTTTATTGCATTATTTTTGGATATCTACATTGTATATAAGGAAGTGTTTGGTTTCACTATATGTTTAGTGTGTGATGATTTAATGTTTGTTTACAATGAAGACAACGAAAATGGGGATATTGGTCATGCGGTTAAATAAGTAATATCGGTTATTGAATCTCTGAAGAAGTGTTATCGGTTGCTGGGATATATCTCTATCAGTTGTGGGATCAAGTTTTGATACTTTATTTTTTTTTTCGGACTTCTTAAATTGTGAATGCAGAGTAGGAGCAATATTTATTCTTTTTTTCCTGGGAAATTCTCATAATTAATATACCATAACATGAAATTCATCCAATTGAAAAAGAAACTCTTTGAGCAGAATGGTGGTTTATTTTTTAGAATGCTCTTTGAGCAGAATTGTGGTTTATGTGTATTCTATCTTCATGCAGTGCACCACTCACAGCACTTGCACTTGCAAGTTAACCTCCAACCGATGATTTGATGAAGCGTGAACCAGTGGGAAGGAAAATAGAGACATTTGGATTTAATTATAGTTATTAGCTTTATATTGAGGTGTATATGATGTGTGTAATGCTGCTAATTTTATGGAGAACTTTGCTTTAGTAGAAAGTGCAAAAAATTGGAAATAGAGAGTAATTATTCAATAAATAAATAATAAACTACATTATTATGAGACAATAATTTGAAAATCAACTATAAATTTCAAATTTTAATAGACAATAATTATCCAATAAATTATAATTAAAAAATATTAATTACTGTTGAGTCTTTATAATATTATTTGTATAACCATTTGATTTGTGTTGGTACAGTTTTGATGTTAAAATGCCTAACCATTTGATTTGTGTTGGTACAGTGATTTGTTTTGTTTACTTGCAGTATTATCTTCTGCAGAACCATGGGGTCTTCCCTTTGATACATTTAAAGGATACTTTCATAAATCATATTTTTTTCTATACTTTAAATGCATCAAAAGGTATAATTTTTCTAATTTATCAATTATATCCTTTTGTTTTTAACTTGAAGCGTACTACTATAGTTGCTTTCGTATTACAGATTGGAAGACCTTAAGGAACCCTCATTTAAAAGCTAGCTATTAAAGGGAGTAAAATAATGAAGTTGATGCAAGTGGTAGCCTACAACTCTCCCTTTAAGAAGGAAGCTGAATGTTCTAATAAACTCAGCATAATGAAAATGACGAGAGGTTTATATGCAAGGTTTTATTAAATACCCATATATTATTATTAGTGTATAGTTATTGTCATATTCTCCGATAAACTCTTTTGGGATTTTTTATTTTTATTTTGAAAATACATTTTTTTAAAAATCCATTATTAGTGAACTTTTTTTATTTTTAAAATTTAGTTTGTATAATATTTTATACAAATATATCAGCATTTGTATTAAATAGTACATTACAAATATATGTTTTTAAAATGAACCTCATTTAAAAGCTAGCTATTAAAGGGAGTAAAATAATGAAGTTGATGCAAGTGGTAGCCTACAACTATCCCTTTAAGAAGGAAGCTGAATGTTCTAATAAACTCAGCATAATGAAAATGACGAGAGGTTTATATGCAGTAATGGGCCTTCAAATTTTCCAACAATTTGTAGCAATGAACACGGTCATGTACTATAGTCCTGCAATCATTCAGTTAGCTGGTTTTGCATCCAATAGAACTGCATTTCTTTGATTAATTTTGATATGGTAGTTACAAACTCTATAACATAATTTTCTTTGTTATTCAATTGTATGTTATTAATTTTAACATGGATTTATTTGTATCCAAGTTATGCTGATTGAGTTTGAAATAAAAAACTACGTGGTATACATTACGTTTTAAAAATTTAAAAGCTAGCTATTTAAAATATCAGCATTTGTATTAAATAGTACATTACAAATATCTGTTTTTAAAATGTTTTTTGCGTTTAGTATATCTAATCATTATTTAAACCAGTATATTATTATAATAAATTCCAATGTGCAATGAGAGGAAGGTATGACACCAGACTTCTGCAATAGGTTTGTGCTAACATATGCTTTTACTTATTTTGTTGAAAATAGATTTTGAAAACGTCTTAAGAAGATAGAAAATTCAAACTTCTGATTTCTATCTTTGTTTTTTGTTTTGTTTTACTTTTCAGCTTCAATCACTGTTTCATCTTCGTTTTGTTTCGCTTAATTATTTTGTGATATTTTTAATCCATTGATGTATAAACAACTTTATTGCATTATTTTTGGATATCTACATTGTATATAAGGAAGTGTTTGGTTTCACTATATGTTTAGTGTGTGATGATTTAATGTTTGTTTACAATGAAGACAACGAAAATGGGGATATTGGTCATGCGGTTAAATAAGTAATATCGGTTATTGAATCTCTGAAGAAGTGTTCTCGGTTGCTGGGATATATCTCTATCAGTTGTGGGATCAAGTTTTGATACTTTATTTTTTTTTTCGGACTTCTTAAATTGTGAATGCAGAGTAGGAGCAATATTTATTCTTTTTTTCCTGGGAAATTCTCATAATTAATATACCATAACATGAAATTCATCCAATTGAAAAAGAAACTCTTTGAGCAGAATGGTGGTTTATTTTTTAGAATGCTCTTTGAGCAGAATTGTGGTTTATGTGTATTCTATCTTCATGTAGTGCACCACTCACAACACTTGCACTTGCAAGTTAACCTCCAACCGATGATTTGATGAAGCGTGAACCAGTGGGAAGGAAAATAGAGACATTTGGATTTAATTATAGTTATTAGCTTTATATTGAGGTGTATATGATGTGTGTAATGCTGCTAATTTTATGGAGAACTTTGCTTTAGTAGAAAGTGCAAAAAATTGGAAATAGAGAGTAATTATTCAATAAATAAATAATAAACTACATTATTATGAGACAATAATTTGAAAATCAACTATAAATTTCAAATTTTAATAGACAATAATTATCCAATAAATTATAATTAAAAAATATTAATTACTGTTGAGTCTTTATAATATTATTTGTATAACCATTTGATTTGTGTTGGTACAATTTTGATGTTAAAATGCCTAACCATTTGATTTGTGTTGGTACAGTGATTTGTTTTGTTTACTTGCAGTATTATCTTCTGCAGAACCATGGGGTCTTCCCTTTGATACATTTAAAGGATACTTTCATAAATCATATTTTTTTCTATACTTTAAATGCATCAAAAGGTATAATTTTTCTAATTTATCAATTATATCCTTTTGTTTTTAACTTGAAGCGTACTACTATAGTTGCTTTCGAATTACAGATTGGAAGACCTTAAGGAACCCTCATTTAAAAGCTAGCTATTAAAGGGAGTAAAATAATGAAGTTGATGCAAGTGGTAGCCTACAACTCTCCCTTTAAGAAGGAAGCTGAATGTTCTAATAAACTCAGCATAATGAAAATGACGAGAGGTTTATATGCAAGGTTTTATTAAATACCCATATATTATTATTAGTGTATAGTTATTGTCATATTCTCCGATAAACTCTTTTGGGATTTTTTATTTTTATTTTGAAAATACATTTTTTTAAAAATCCATTATTAGTGAACTTTTTTTATTTTTAAAATTTAGTTTGTATAATATTTTATACAAATATATCAGCATTTGTATTAAATAATAAATTACAAATATATGTTTTTAAAATGAACCTCATTTAAAAGCTAGCTATTAAAGGGAGTAAAATAATGAAGTTGATGCAAGTGGTAGCCTACAACTCTCCCTTTAAGAAGGAAGCTGAATGTTCTAATAAACTCAGCATAATGAAAATGACGAGAGGTTTATATGCAGTAATGGGCCTTCAAATTTTCCAACAATTTGTAGGAATGAACACGGTCATGTACTATAGTCCTGCAATCATTCAGTTAGCTGGTTTTGCATCCAATAGAACTGCATTTCTTTGATTAATTTTGATATGGTAGTTACAAACTCTATAACATAATTTTCTTTGTTATTCAATTGTATGTTATTAATTTTAACATGGATTTATTTGTATCCAAGTTATGCTGATTGAGTTTGAAATAAAAAACTACGTGGTATATGATAGAGAGTAGAATTATGAGTAATTTAAGTTAGAATAATAATTTAGTGAGTTATTTAGATATTATTAAATATGAGTATTGTTATTGGGCTCTTAGTAGTATATGGGCTTTTAGGTTTATTATCATTAAGAGTACTATATAATGTAGTCTCATAGAGACATTTGAAATCAATCAAAGAAATCAAAAGTTATCTTTATTTCTATTTTCTCTTAGTTTTCTCTTAGATTTGTAGTTGTTTCATACCTTGTTAGGGTTTGCAATTTTGCTTCCTAACAATTGGTGCTTTCATCCTTGAACACCAAAACCTCCCATGGCATACCAATATCATCCCACCATAAACACCACTCCTACCACACCTTCATTTCCATCCTTTCCATGGGAATTTTTTTCCCCTTATTACACATATCCATATGTTACAAGTCCATCACCATGTTTATATTTTAATTATAGGTATACACCACATCCACCTAACCCATATTCATCCTATTCTACATCTCATTATTCATACTACTACAATAATTCCTATCAATTCCAAAACTCACCAAACAATTCCTCCATATTTGGTCATAAATATCAAACCCATTTTAGTCATAGAAGAAATTTTGAGAAACACTTGAAAGTGTTTCATCCCTGTTTTAAAAAAATATCTCAAAAAAAAAAATTCCAAAAGCTTTCTCATTCACAAAAATTTCCTCCACCTGCCACGGTTACTCCGACGATGAACCCCTCAAAACCTCCACGTCGGAAAGTTATCCAGTCAAACGGCGACGACTCCGGAGACAAACAGGACCAGCTCCTTCTCTCCTCCGCCATATGCAACAACGAAGACTTAGGTCCCTTCATTCGCAAAGCTTTCGCTTCCGGCAAGCCGGAGACTCTCCAACAGCCGTTCATCGAGTCTGAAGAAGACGAAGAAGAAGATAACATTGTCGTTGAAGAAGATTCAGATGAAGACGAAATTAGGGTTTTGGAACCGCCACATCCACTGCAACAATGAGAACGAGAGCTTCCCAATGTGATTGAGGAAAGTTTTCACGAAAGCGTAGAAGAAGAGGTGTCTGAGTATAAAGATCAAGCTTTGCCTTTACCTTCCATGGTGGATGCACATCAGGTGTTTGAGGTATTTTCTGTTAGTGATGTTGTGTGTGTAGTGAGTCTAGTTGATGGTAATGATGATAGGGTTCTATTTGGAAGAAAGAAGAAAAATGGGGTTCTCCTTATGCAATCGATTCAATCAAGGCCGTCTCCACTGCCAGAGCCAGCTGATTCAATCCCGATACCAGTCTCGTTGTTGCCACTTGAACCAACTCACCATCTGTTTGATGAAAATTGTCCAGAATCAAGCCGAAGTAGTTTATCATTTGTTTCCGTTCCTGAGGAGGATTACATTGGCAATGCAAGTCCTGAAATCCAACTTTCAAGTGGACGCTGTTCAGTGGTTGAGGATACATCTTTTTCTGGATCAACGCAACACAGCGTTAATACTGATCTCGGGATGAATCATTCTTCTGCAGTTTCAGAGAAGATGCCTCGTATGCAATCTGAAGCTGCTTGCTTTGAAAAGGATGTGTTAGAAAATAGGCTGAGCATTCAGTCTGCTTTCAGTAATCTGATCGAATCATTGGACCAAGAAACTGCTGAGCTGACTTCTCAGAAGAGTATGACTCCATCATCCCACAACCGTCGGTTTAGTTTCAGCTTAAGTCGAATCGGCAGAAGTTTCAGTTTCAAGGAAGGCCCTGCGGTTTCACAGTTTGGTTCTAAGTATGTTTGTTCAAAGTCTGGTCCAATGACTCCTGAATCTTCTATTCGCTGGGATAATTCAAGCAAAGAAAAGATGAATAGTAAAAAAAGAACAAGATCAAGTCCTCTTAGGAGGTTATTAGACCCTATATTGAAGCATAAGGCAGCATCAGATACACACCATTCAGGTGAAAGCAGTCAGAAACAAAAGGGAAGAATGAATTCAGTCAGTTTCAGGAGTATTGGTGTTACAAAATCACTTCAGGATGAAAAGAGCAAGGTAACATCAATCCAAGGTCTCTTGCAGCTTACAATAACAAATGGAATGCCCCTAATTTACACTCAAATGAAAGTTATGGGAATCCCGCCAACTGTCACGATTTTAAATTCTCTGTTGAAAGGATTCCGGAAACAGAATTTGCTTGAAAATGCATATAGGTTGCTTGATGAAGCAGTTGAACTTGGTATTGCTAATGTTGTTACTTATAACATTGTTTTATTGTGGTTAAGTGAATCCGGTAAGGTTGACGAGGCTTGTAATTTATGGGACAAGATGATGAGTCAGGGTATTACACCTTCATTAGTTTCTTACAACAACTTAATACGTGGTCACTGCAAAAAAGGTTGCATGGATGATGCGTATAGTGTGTTGAATGATATTCTTGAAAGGGGTCATGAAACTTGCTTTGGCATTTGCAGCTGTGAGTTTTGCGTGGAGGGACAGGTTCTAAGACTCGGCGCGGTCTTCGCTTCAGGATTTCTAAAAGCAATTTCATTCCTTGAATGTAACTGGAGAACTTTATGTGATGACATAAGAAATGGAAAGTTGAGTTCCTTTATAACAGACCCTTCTTGCCGTTCATTGATGTAGACTCTACTTTCATCTCCTGATCCATGTCTAGCTGATGAAATAAGTAAAATTTGTAGCCAAAAATGTTGGAAGGGGATTCTGTGCAAGCTTTGGCCTAAAGCAAAGTATATTGAAGCTGTTGTTACAGGGTCTATGGCCTAATATGTTCCGGCTTTGGAACATTATTGTGAGGGAAAATTGCCTTTGGTTTGTACTATGTATGCTTCTTCTGAGTGTTACTTTGGGGTGAATTTGAAACCTTTGTGTGATCCTGATGATGTTGCTTTTACACCATTGCCTAATATGGGTTATTTTGAATTCATTCCTCTTAGACATACTGGGAAACTGTTGATGGATTTTGATGAAAATGAAAAGGTTCCTAATGATATGCTTGTGGATTTAGTGAATGTAAAGCTTGGTTGCTTTTATGAGCTGGTCATCACTACATTTGCTGGGCTATATAGATACAGAATTGGTGATGTGCTTCAAGTGGTAGGATATTACAACAAAGCGCCACAATTCCGATTCATATGTAGAAGAAACGTCGTAATAAGCATCGACAGTGAAAAGACAAATGAAGAAGATTTACACAGAAGTGCCACAAAAGCCAAAAAGCTATTAGAACCTTATGATGCTCTCTTAGTGGAATACAGTAGTTATGCTGATACTTCATCACTACCAGAACACTACGTATTGATAGGGAGATGTTACTCCAATCTCTAAATTGTCTCCGTTCAAGAAGTGGGATCCCGGAATATATCTCTATTATATTTTAGAACCTTGAGGACAAGGTTCAAGTGAACCCGGCGGCAATGATAGAGAGTAGAATTATGAGTAATTTAAGTTAGAATAATAATTTAGTAAGTTATTTAGATATTATTAAATATGAGTATTGTTATTGGGCTCTTAGTAGTATATGGGCTTTTAGGTTTATTATCATTAAGAGTACTATATAATATAGTCTCATAGAGACATTTGAAATCAATCAAAGAAATCAAAAGTTATCTTTATTTCTATTTTGTCTTAGTTTTTCTCTTAGATTTGTAGTTGTTTCATACCTTGTTAGGGTTAGCAATTTTGCTTCCTAACAGTATACATTACGTTTTAAACATTTAAAAGCTAGCTATTTAAAATATCAGCATTTGTATTAAATAGTACATTACAAATATCTGTTTTTAAAATGTCTTTTGCGTTTAGTATATCTAATCATTATTTAAACCAGTATATTATTATAATAAATTCCAATGTGCAATGAGAGGAAGGTATGACACCAGACTTCTGCAATATGTTTGTGCTAACATATGCTGTAATACCCCGTAAATTTATAAACGCTCTGGTTAATATTATTATGATCAACTGGGTTCCGGAGTACTCTGAGCAATTATTTGATAAAATAATTAGAGTAAACTGACGAACTCAGAGTTGATTAAATTAATAGTATTTAACGTTGAGTTTTTATTATTTGGTGCATTTGAGCTAATTTGGACATTTAGTAGTATTGCTAATTGATGGAAATTAATTTCTTTACTATGTCTCTTTTCTCATTTGGAAACAAATACAAAAGTTAGAAAGGAAAGGAAAAGGAGAAGAAAATTTCTCAAAAGCTCAAGATCATCATCAAGCACTCCATTCTTTATCTTTTCATCTCAGTATCAACCTCCTCATCTTGTTGTACAGGTGGGTTCTAGTTAGACTCTTTAGAGTAGAGTTATTTTGAGTTTAGAGTTAGATTGGAATTTGTGAAAATTGAATAATTTGGTATGAAATTATGAATCTAACTGCTAAAATTCAATGTGTGGTTGTATAGTATACTGGTTATTGATTTGTGAATCCTTGAATTTACAGGCTCAGGAGGTACTTCGGTACTAGTGTGAGTTTACAGGCTCACCGTGATGGTTACTTGTGTGTGTGTACTCATGGTCTTTCCCCTTTCCCCTTGGACATGAGTTAGGTTTATTTTAGAACCTTGTAAAGCCGAGAGGACTTTAAGATAGGGAACTCACTGAGATTTGATGTATCTCACCCCACTGTTGTTGTTTACATCACAGGTTCTGCAGGTTCGGCGAAGGGTAAGGACAAAGTGGTTTGACTTTTCCTTACGGATCGTGGCTTTTGTGTGGCAAGGCTTCCGTTGTGGAGTTTTTGAGATCATTATTTGATCTAGTTCTTAGTAGTTGTCTTTTGAAACATCTTGTAGACATACTATGCCGTAGTTTTTTTGTATTAGGCTTTTTGGGGCATGTATATGTATAATGTGTTACTAGGAACTTATTGTATATTTCAGTACCAAAAGTGAAACTCATGTATAATATGAGATTTGATGAAAGTATTATATGTGGGCGTTACAGTTGGTATCAGAGAAGGTCGTATCCTCGACCTAGCCATGAAATAGAATAAATAATTCTTTTCGTTTCAGATACGTGGTGTCGCCTTTGGTCTTACGTGTTATATTTATGGTATTGAGCCTGATCAACTTAATCCTATTTGTATGACATTCAGGAACATGGCCGACGGACGTAGAAACAACCGTGGAAGACCAAGGACTCCGAGGACTACTCCGGCTGGGACGGTTCCACAGGGTGCTGAAGGGAACGCCCCTTTGTATCAATTCATGCAACAGATGCAGCAGCAGTAAAATCAGTTCATGCAAGGAATGGTACAACAAATGGCTGATGGTCTGCATCCTCCAGTGGTTGTTCCTGAAGTTACAGGGGGAACCTATAGGGAATTCATTCGTATGAATCCTCCGGAGTTTCAGGGAGGGCTAGATCCGGTGAAGGCGTATGAATGGATATCAGGTATGGAACAGATCTTCTTGATAGTTCAGTGCAGCGAGGAAAATAAAGTGGTCTTTGCTTCTCACTTGCTAAAGGGTCCTGCCATGAGGTGGTGGGAAAACGCTTCAGCCTTAATGACAATCCAAGAGGTACCAAAAGTGTGGGAGCAGTTTAAGGTAATTTTTATGGAGAAATATTTTCCGAGTTCTTTAAGGTCTCAGAAGGAGTTTGAGTTCCAACAGTTGAGACAGGGCAATTTATCAGTGGCTTCCTATGCAGAAAATTTGAGATCATGGCTGACTATTCTAGACAGGCCATGTATGCTCCTGATGAGAGGTGGACGATTGATCAGTTTCTGTTTGGTTTAAGGGCTGAAATTTCACATAGCGTGTCTCAACGGGAATTTACTACTTATGCTGAAATGTTAAGACAATGTTATGTGGCGGAGAATAGTTTGAAAAAGGTACAAATGGAGGTGGATTTGAACAGGGTAACTCAAAGTGACCGTGGAAGGTCAAATCAACAGTTTAGGCAAAGGCAACAGTCTTCTAAAGGGAAGCAAGTACAGAGTTCTAGAACTAGTGTGCCTCCGGTATGTCGTACTTGTGGAAGGAATCATTATGGTAGGTGCAATTCGGAGGGAATACGGTGTTATCAGTGTAACAAGATGGGTCATGTATCGAGAGATTGTCCTCAGGGTAGGAATCAGACACAAGGGAAGACTACTGGCTGAGTGTATACCTTGGATGCGAGGAAAGCAAAGAATGACAACTCCTTGATTGCGGGTACGTGTTTCGTAAATGGACATCCTTGTTTTGTTTTATTTGATTGTGGGGCAACACATTCTTTTGTGTCTTTGGGATGTGTGAAGCGACTTGGGTTGCGAACTATTCCTTTGTTTCCTCCTATGGTGGTTACTACTGCCATGGATGAAATTGTTGAAACACCACTGATGTGTGAAAATTGTGTGTTATCGGTGAACGAAAGAGTCTTCCAAATTGATCTTATTTGTTTGCCGCTCAAGAAAGTGGATGTTGTTCTGGGAATGGATTGGCTTTCAGCTAATTCGGTTTTTATCGGTTGTGAGGAGAAGTTAATCATTATTCCATCTGTTGAGGCTACTCTGAAAGATGTGTTATCAACGGTTTTAGAAGGTACGGTGGGAATGGTAAATTTCTTGTTTGAGAAGGAGAAATCTGTTTTATTGGTTCTTACTAAGGAAGGGAGTAGTGAACAGCAAGTTCTGAGTATTCCAATAGTGTGTGAGTTTCCTGAAGTGTTTCCTGAGGATGTTACTTCTCTTCCTCCGGAGACAGAAGTTGAGTTCTCTATTGACCTGGTACCGGGAACGGCTCCTATATCCGTTTCTCCTTATCGGATGACACCGTTTGAATTAAGAGAATTAAAGGACCAATTGGAAGACTTGATGTCTAAGCACTTTGTTAGACCTAGTGTTTCACCTTGGGGAGCCCCAGTGTTGTTGGTAAAGAAGAAAGATGGGGGAATGCGTTTGTGCATTGATTATCGTAAGTTGAATAAAGTGACCATTAAGAACAAGTAACCCTTACCCAGGATAGACGACTTGTTAGATCAATTGAAAGGAGCTTGTGTGTTCTCAAAGATTTATTTACGGCCGGGTTATCATCAGATCTGAGTGAAGAGTTCCGATGTGCCAAAAACTGCATTCAGAACACGTTACGGTCATTACGAATTCCTAGTGATGCCTTTCGGTGTGACTAATGCTCCAGTTGTTTTTATGGATTACATGAACCGTATATTTCAGACTTACTTGGACCAATTTGTGGTAATCTTTATTGACGACATTCTTATTTATTCTCGTACTCCACAAGAGCACGGAGAACATCTGAGAATTATCTTATCGGTATTACAGGTGAAGCAATTGTTTGCTAAATTGAGTAAGTGTGAGTTTTGGATGTCGGAAGTAAATTTTCTTGGACATGTTATATCTCAAGGTGGTGTGGCAGTGGATCCATCGAAGGTAGAAGCAGTGATTAATTGGGAGAGACCAAGAAATGTTTCAGAGGTTAGAAGTTTCTTGGGATTGGTAGGTTACTATAGAAGGTTCATTAAGGGTTTTTCTCAATTGGCCTTACCAATGACGAAACTTACTCGGAAGGATTTTGCTTTTGAGTGGGATTCGGGTTGTGAACAAAGTTTTATGAAATTGAAGGAAAGTTTGACGAGTGCTCCGGTATTAATTATTCCTGATCCTAACAACTCTTACGAAGTATTCTGTGATGCTTCTAAGAGGGGATTAAGAGGTGTTCTGATGCAAGGCGGTCAAGTAGTAGCTTATGCTTCTCGACAGTTAAAAGTTCATAAGAAGAATTATCCAACTCATGATCTAGAATTAGATGCCGTGGTGTTTGCACTGAAGGTGTGGCGTCATTATTTGTATGGTGTACATTTTGAAATGTTCAGTGACCACAAAAGTTTGAAGTAATTGTTTGACCAAAAGGAGTTGAATATGCGACAAAGAAGGTGGATGGAGTACTTAAAGGATTATGACTTAGAATTTAAGTATCATCCAGGAAAGGCGAATAAAGTAGCGGATGCTTTAAGTCGGAAAATGGTTCATAGTGCAGAATTGATGATTTTGGAGTATTCGTTGTTGGAAAAGTTTAGAGATCTTAATCTCTAATTTGTGTGGACTCCGAATGGTTTAATTATGGGAAATTTGAATGTCAATTCTACTTTAAGAGTTGAGATTCAACAAGAACAAATGTTAGAGGAGGAGTTACAAGAGTTGTTACTTCAACCGGGCTTTACACGAGCAACAGATGGGATTGTTTTGTTTAATCAACGGATTTGTGTTCCGAAGGATGAGGCATTGAAAAGAAAGATTTTAGATGAAGCTCATAAAGGTACTTTTACGATACATCCTGGTTCTTCGAAGATGTATCAGGATTTAAAGAGGGATTATTGGTGGTCTGGGATGAAAAAGGATATAGCGGAATATGTGTCAGAGTGCGCAGTGTGCCAACAGGTGAAGATTGAACACCAAAGACCAGGCGGTCTGTTGCAACCTTTGGATATTCCAATTTGGAAGTGGGATAGTATTTCTATGGATTTTGCAGTGGGTTTACCCCGTACACAAGGTGGTTATGATTCTATTTGGGTAATTGTGGATCGACTAACGAAATCTACGCATTTCTTAGCCGTGAAGACTACTTATAAGGTAAGTCATCTTGCAAGGTTGTTTATTGCTGAGATTGTGAGATTGCATGGTATTCCTTCTAGTATTGTGTCCGATAGAGATACGAAGTTTACTTCGAGGTTTTGGAAGGTGTTCCAACAAGCTATGGGTACGAATTTGCGTTTGAGCACGTCGAATCATCCTCAGACGGATGGTCAGACTGAGCGAACAATACAAATGATGGAGGATATGTTAAGAGCTTGTGTGTTAGAGAGTAGAGGAAATTGGAAAGAACTTTTACCGTTAATTAAGTTTTCCTATAACAATAGTTACCATGCGAGCATCGGTATGGCTCCTTATGAAGCATTGTATGGGAGGAAGTGTAGAACACCTTTGTGTTGGGCTGAAATTGGCGAAGATAGAATTTTGGGACCCGAGATTATTCAAGAGACTATGGAAAAGATTCGAATGATCTGTGAGAAAGTTAAACAAGCACAAGATCGTCAAAAGAGTTATGCGGACAATCGTAGGAGACCTTTGGAATTTGAGGAAGGTGATCATGTATTTCTGAAGGTTACTCCGAGATTGAGATTGAAAGGACCGTTTAAGTCACACAAATTAAGTCCAAGATACGTGGGACCGTATCAGATTTTAGAAAGGATTGGGGAAGTTGCTTATAGGTTAGCCTTACCACCCTCTCTATCTGAGATGCATGATGTTTTTCACGTATCTCAGCTCCGTAAGTTTATTCCTGATCCTCTTTAGCCAATTTTACCAGAATCAGTGGAAATAGAAGCGGATTTGACTTTTGAACGACAACCGAGTTGTATTGTGGGAAGAGAAACAAAAGTGTTAAGGAACAAAGATATTCCACTCATTAAGGTGCAATGGGATATGACGCATCCGGGTGATGCTACTTGGGAACTAGAATCGGAAATGTGAGATTCTTATCCACATCTGTTCAGGTAATATTTTAAATTCGAGGACGAATTTCTATTTAAGGGGGGGGGGGGGGAGGATGTAATACCCCGTAAATTTATAAACGCTCTGGTTAATATTATTATGATCAACTGGATTCCGGAGTACTCTGAGCAATTATTTGATAAAATAATTAGAGTAAACTGACGAACTCAGAGTTGATTAAATTAATAGTATTTAACGTTGAGTTTTTATTATTTGGTGCATTTGAGCTAATTTGGACATTTAGTAGTATTGCTAATTGATGGAAATTAATTTCTTTACTATGTCTCTTTTCTCATTTGGAAACAAATACAAAAGTTAGAAAGGAAAGGAAAAGGAGAAGAAATTTTCTCAAAAGCTCAAGATCATCATCAAGCACTCCATTCTTCATCTTTTCATCTCAGTATCAACCTCCTCATCTTGTTGTACAGGTGGGTTCAAGTTAGACTCTTTAGAGTAGAGTTATTTTGAGTTTAGAGTTAGATTGGAATTTTTGAAAATTGAATAATTTGGTATGAAATTATGAATCTAACTGCTAAAATTCAATGTGTGGTTGTATAGTATACTGGTTATTGATTTGTGAATCCTTGAGTTTACAGGCTCAGGAGGTACTTCGGTACTAGTGTGAGTTTACAGGCTCACCGTGATAGTTACTTGTGTGTGTGTACTCATGGTCTTTCCCCTTTCCCCTTGGACATGAGTTAGATTTATTTTAGAACCTTGTAAAGCCGAGAGGACTTTAAGATAGGGAACTCACTGAGATTTGATGTATCTCACCCCACTGTTGTTGTTTACATCACAGGTTCTGCAGGTTCGGCGAAGGGTAAGGACAAAGTGGTTTGACTTTTCCTTACAGATCGTGGCTTTTGTGTGGCAAGGCTTCTGTTGTGGAGTTTTTGAGATCATTATTTGATCTAGTTCTTAGTAGTTGTCTTTTGAAACATCTTGTAGATATACTATGCCATAGTTTTTTTGTATTAGGCTTTTTGTGGCATGTATATGTATAATGTGTTACTAGGAACTTATTGTATATTTCAGTACCAAAAGTGAAACTCATGTATAATATGAGATTTGATGCAGGTATTATATGTGGGCGTTACATATGCTTTTACTTATTTTGTTGAAAATAGATTTTGAAAACGTCTTAAGAAGATAGAAAATTCAAACTTCTGATTTCTATCTTTGTTTTTTGTTTTGTTTTACTTTTCAGCTTCAATCACTGTTTCATCTTCGTTTTGTTTCGCTTAATTATTTTGTGAGATTTTTAATCCATTGTTGTATAAACAACTTTATTGCATTATTTTTGGATATCTACATTGTATATAAGGAAGTGTTTGGTTTCACTATATGTTTAGTGTGTGATGATTTAATGTTTGTTTACAATGAAGACAACGAAAATGGGGATATTGGTCATGCGGTTAAATAAGTAATATCGGTTATTGAATCTCTGAAGAAGTGTTATCGGTTGCTGGGATATATCTCTATCAGTTGTGGGATCAAGTTTTGATACTTTATTTTTTTTTCCGGACTTCTTAAATTGTGAATGCAGAGTAGGAGCAATATTTATTCTTTTTTTCCTGGGAAATTCTCATAATTAATATACCATAACATGAAATTCATCCAATTGAAAAAGAAACTCTTTGAGCAGAATGGTGGTTTATTTTTTAGAATGCTCTTTGAGCAGAATTGTGGTTTATGTGTATTCTATCTTCATGCAGTGCACCACTCACAGCACTTGCACTTGCAAGTTAACCTCCAACCGATGATTTGATGAAGCGTGAACCAGTGGGAAGGAAAATAGAGACATTTGGATTTAATTATAGTTATTAGCTTTATATTGAGGTGTATATGATGTGTGTAATGCTGCTAATTTTATGGAGAACTTTGCTTTAGTAGAAAGTGCAAAAAATTGGAAATAGAGAGTAATTATTCAATAAATAAACAATAAACTACATTATTATGAGACAATAATTTGAAAATCAACTATAAATTTCAAATTTTAATAGACAATAATTATCCAAAAAATTATAATTAAAAAATATTAATTACTGTTGAGTCTGTTGAGTCTTTATAATATTATTTGTATAACCATTTGATTTGTGTTGGTACAGTTTTGATGTTAAAATGCCTAACCATTTGATTTGTGTTGGTACAGTGATTTGTTTTGTTTACTTGCAGTATTATCTTCTGCAGAACCATGGGGTCTTCCCTTTGATACATTTAAAGGATACTTTCATAAATCATATTTTTTTCTATACTTTAAATGCATCAAAAGGTATAATTTTTCTAATTTATCAATTATATCCTTTTGTTTTTAACTTAAAGCTTACTACTATAGTTGCTTTCGTATTACAGATTGGAAGACCTTAAGGAACCCTCATTTAAAAGCTAGCTATTAAAGGGAGTAAAATAATGAAGTTGATGCAAGTGGTAGCCTACAACTCTCCCTTTAAGAAGGAAGCTGAATGTTCTAATAAACTCAGCATAATGAAAATGACGAGAGGTTTATATGCAGGAATAGGTCTTCAAATTTTCCAACAATTTGTAGGAATGAACACGGTCATGTACTATAGTCCTGCAATCATTCAGTTAGCTGGTTTTGCATCCAATAGAACTGCATTTCTTTGATTAATTTTGATATGGTAGCTACAAAGTCTATAACATAATTTTCTTTGTTATTAAATTGTATGTTATTAATTTTAACATGGATTTATTTGTATCCAAGTTATGCTGATTGAGTTTGAAATAAAAAACTACGTGGTATACATTACCTTTTAAATATTGCTAATCGAACTATTAATTGTAATAATTTTGTAATAAATTTTATTGATTGTAATAAGAGTACTATTTATTTTATTTTTCTGTAATTTTAGATTTGTAATAAATTGTAAAATTTTTGTATTCTTTTAAATATTAAATTGCAATAACTTTTAATATCAAAGAATGTTATTTTGATATTATATTTATTAAGAATATGAAATATTAAAATTATACTTATCGATTAAAAACATGTTGACATAACTAAATTTATACATAAAAAAAATAAATATAAATAACTTTAAAATTATTAAGGTGACTTCTATGGTGAGGGCTTAATTAAATCCCTCAATGTACCGATTTAAAAGCCATACATGATTTAACATTAAGTGTTTCAATTAAGTCATTTCACCATCTAAACACTTGTGAATAAAATATACAATTGCAAGGTTTTATTAAATACCCATATATTATTATTAGTGTATAGTTATTGTCATATTCTCCGATAAACTCTTTTGGGATTTTTTATTTTTATTTTGAAAATACATTTTTTTTAAGATCCATTATTAGTGAACTTATTTTATTTTTAAAATTTAGTTTGTATAATATTTTATACAAAAATATCAGCATTTGTATTAAATAGTACATTACAAATATCTGTTTTTAAAATGAACCACATTTAAAAGCTAGCTATTAAAGGGAGTAAAATAATGAAGTTGATGCAAGTGGTAGCCTACAACTCTCCCTTTAAGAAGGAAGCTGAATGTTCTAATAAACTCAGCATAATGAAAATGACGAGAGGTTTATATGCAGTAATGGGCCTTCAAATTTTCCAACAATTTGTAGCAATGAACACGGTCATGTACTATAGTCCTGCAATCATTCAGTTAGCTGGTTTTGCATCCAATAGAACTGCATTTCTTTGATTAATTTTGATATGGTAGTTACAAACTCTATAACATAATTTTCTTTGTTATTCAATTGTATGTTATTAATTTTAATATGGATTTATTTGTATCCAAGTTATGCTGATTGAGTTTGAAATAAAAAACTACGTGGTATACATTACGTTTTAAACATTTAAAAGCTAGCTATTTAAAATATCAGCATTTGTATTAAATAGTACATTACAAATATCTGTTTTTAAAATGTCTTTTGCGTTTAGTATATCTAATCATTATTTAAACCAGTATATTATTATAATAAATTCCAATGTGCAATGAGAGGAAGGTATGACACCAGACTTCTGCAATATGTTTGTGCTAACATATGCTTTTACTTATTTTGTTGAAAATAGATTTTGAAAACGTCTTAAGAAGATAGAAAATTCAAACTTCTGATTTCTATCTTTGTTTTTTGTTTTGTTTTACTTTTCAGCTTCAATCACTGTTTCATCTTCGTTTTGTTTCGCTTAATTATTTTGTGAGATTTTTAATCCATTGATGTATAAACAACTTTATTGCATTATTTTTGGATATCTACATTGTATATAAGGAAGTGTTTGGTTTCACTATATGTTTAGTGTGTGATGATTTAATGTTTGTTTACAATGAAGACAACGAAAATGGGGATATTGTTCATGCGGTTAAATAAGTAATATCGGTTATTGAATCTCTGAAGAAGTGTTATCGGTTGCTGGGATATATCTCTATCAGTTGTGGGATCAAGTTTTGATACTTTATTTTTTTTTTCCGGACTTCTTAAATTGTGAATGCAGAGTAGGAGCAATATTTATTCTTTTTTTCCTGGGAAATTCTCATAATTAATATACCATAACATGAAATTCATCCAATTGAAAAAGAAACTCTTTGAGCAGAATGGTGGTTTATTTTTTAGAATGCTCTTTGAGCAGAATTGTGGTTTATGTGTATTCTATCTTCATGCAGTGCACCACTCACAGCACTTGCACTTGCAAGTTAACCTCCAACCGATGATTTGATGAAGCGTGAACCAGTGGGAAGGAAAATAGAGACATTTGGATTTAATTATAGTTATTAGCTTTATATTGAGGTGTATATGATGTGTGTAATGCTGCTAATTTTATGGAGAACTTTGCTTTAGTAGAAAGTGCAAAAAATTGGAAATAGAGAGTAATTATTCAATAAATAAACAATAAACTACATTATTATGAGACAATAATTTGAAAATCAACTATAAATTTCAAATTTTAATAGACAATAATTATCCAAAAAATTATAATTAAAAAATATTAATTACTGTTGAGTCTGTTGAGTCTTTATAATATTATTTGTATAACCATTTGATTTGTGTTGGTACAGTTTTGATGTTAAAATGCCTAACCATTTGATTTGTGTTGGTACAGTGATTTGTTTTGTTTACTTGCAGTATTATCTTCTGCAGAACCATGGGGTCTTCCCTTTGATACATTTAAAGGATACTTTCATAAATCATATTTTTTTCTATACTTTAAATGCATCAAAAGGTATAATTTTTCTAATTTATCAATTATATCCTTTTGTTTTTAACTTGAAGCTTACTACTATAGTTGCTTTCGTATTACAGATTGGAAGACCTTAAGGAACCCTCATTTAAAAGCTAGCTATTAAAGGGAGTAAAATAATGAAGTTGATGCAAGTGGTAGCCTACAACTCTCCCTTTAAGAAGGAAGCTGAATGTTCTAATAAACTCAGCATAATGAAAATGACGAGAGGTTTATATGCAGGAATGGGTCTTCAAATTTTCCAACAATTTGTAGGAATGAACACGGTCATGTACTATAGTCCTGCAATCATTCAGTTAGCTGGTTTTGCATCCAATAGAATTGCATTTCTTTGATTAATTTTGATATGGTAGCTACAAAGTCTATAACATAATTTTCTTTGTTATTAAATTGTATGTTATTAATTTTAACATGGATTTATTTGTATCCAAGTTATGCTGATTAAGTTTGAAATAAAAAACTACGTGGTATACATTACCTTTTAAATATTGCTAATCGAACTATTAATTGTAATAATTTTGTAATAAATTTTATTGATTGTAATAAGAGTACTATTTATTTTATTTTTCTGTAATTTTAGATTTGTAATAAATTGTAAAAATTTTGTATTCTTTTAAATATTAAATTGCAATAACTTTTAATATCAAAGAATGTTATTTTGATATTATATTTATTAAGAATATGAAATATTAAAATTATACTTATCGATTAAAAACATGTTGACATAACTAAATTTATACATAAAAAAAATAAATATAAATAACTTTAAAATTATTAAGGTGACTTCTATGGTGAGGGCTCAATTAAATCCCTCAATGTACCGATTTAAAAGACATACATGATTTAACATTAAGTGTTTCAATTAAGTCATTTCACCATCTAAACACTAGTGAATAAAATATACAATTGCAAGGTTTTATTAAATACCCATATATTATTATTAGTGTATAGTTATTGTCATATTCTCCGATAAACTCTTTTGGGATTTTTTATTTTTATTTTGAAAATACATTTTTTTTAAGATCCATTATTAGTGAACTTATTTTATTTTTAAAATTTAGTTTGTATAATATTTTATACAAAAATATCAGCATTTGTATTAAATAGTACATTACAAATATCTATTTTTAAAATGAACCTCATTTAAAAGCTAGCTATTAAAGGGAGTAAAATAATGAAGTTGATGCAAGTGGTAGCCTACAACTCTCCCTTTAAGAAGGAAGCTGAATGTTCTAATAAACTCAGCATAATGAAAATGACGAGAGGTTTATATGCAGGAATGGGTCTTCAAATTTTCCAACAATTTGTAGGAATGAACACGGTCATGTACTATAGTCCTGCAATCATTCAGTTAGCAGGTTTTGCATCCAATAGAACTGCATTTCTTTGATTAATTTTGATATGGTAGCTACAAAGTCTATAACATAATTTTCTTTGTTATTAAATTGTATGTTATTAATTTTAACATGGATTTATTTGTATCCAAGTTATGCTGATTGAGTTTGAAATAAAAAACTACGTGGTATACATTACCTTTTAAATATTGCTAATCGAACTATTAATTGTAATAATTTTGTAATAAATTTTATTGATTGTAATAAGAGTACTATTTATTTTATTTTTCTGTAATTTTAGATTTGTAATAAATTGTAAAAATTTTGTATTCTTTTAAATATTAAATTGCAATAACTTTTAATATCAAAGAATGTTATTTTGATATTATATTTATTAAGAATATGAAATATTAAAATTATACTTATCGATTAAAAACATGTTGACATAACTAAATTTATACATAAAAAAAATAAATATAAATAACTTTAAAATTATTAAGGTGACTTCTATGGTGAGGGCTCAATTAAATCCCTCAATGTACCGATTTAAAAGACATACATGATTTAACATTAAGTGTTTCAATTAAGTCATTTCACCATCTAAACACTAGTGAATAAAATATACAATTGCAAGGTTTTATTAAATACCCATATATTATTATTAGTGTATAGTTATTGTCATATTCTCCGATAAACTCTTTTGGGATTTTTTATTTTTATTTTGAAAATACATTTTTTTTAAGATCCATTATTAGTGAACTTATTTTATTTTTAAAATTTAGTTTGTATAATATTTTATACAAAAATATCAGCATTTGTATTAAATAGTACATTACAAATATCTGTTTTTAAAATGAACCTCATTTAAAAGCTAGCTATTAAAGGGAGTAAAATAATGAAGTTGATGCAAGTGGTAGCCTACAACTCTCCCTTTAAGAAGGAAGCTGAATGTTCTAATAAACTCAGCATAATGAAAATGACGAGAGGTTTATATGCAGTAATGGGCCTTCAAATTTTCCAACAATTTGTAGCAATGAACACGGTCATGTACTATAGTCCTGCAATCATTCAGTTAGCTGGTTTTGCATCCAATAGAACTGCATTTCTTTGATTAATTTTGATATGGTAGTTACAAACTCTATAACATAATTTTCTTTGTTATTCAATTGTATGTTATTAATTTTAATATGGATTTATTTGTATCCAAGTTATGCTGATTGAGTTTGAAATAAAAAACTACGTGGTATACATTACGTTTTAAACATTTAAAAGCTAGCTATTTAAAATATCAGCATTTGTATTAAATAGTACATTACAAATATCTGTTTTTAAAATGTCTTTTGCGTTTAGTATATCTAATCATTATTTAAACCAGTATATTATTATAATAAATTCCAATGTGCAATGAGAGGAAGGTATGACACCAGACTTCTGCAATATGTTTGTGCTAACATATGCTTTTACTTATTTTGTTGAAAATAGATTTTGAAAACGTCTTAAGAAGATAGAAAATTCAAACTTCTGATTTCTATCTTTGTTTTTTGTTTTGTTTTACTTTTCAGCTTCAATCACTGTTTCATCTTCGTTTTGTTTCGCTTAATTATTTTGTGAGATTTTTAATCCATTGATGTATAAACAACTTTATTGCATTATTTTTGGATATCTACATTGTATATAAGGAAGTGTTTGGTTTCACTATATGTTTAGTGTGTGATGATTTAATGTTTGTTTACAATGAAGACAACGAAAATGGGGATATTGGTCATGCGGTTAAATAAGTAATATCGGTTATTGAATCTCTGAAGAAGTGTTATCGGTTGCTGGGATATATCTCTATCAGTTGTGGGATCAAGTTTTGATACTTTATTTTTTTTTTCCGGACTTCTTAAATTTTGAATGCAGAGTAGGAGCAATATTTATTCTTTTTTTCCTGGGAAATTCTCATAATTAATATACCATAACATGAAATTCATCCAATTGAAAAAGAAACTCTTTGAGCAGAATGGTGGTTTATTTTTTAGAATGCTCTTTGAGCAGAATTGTGGTTTATGTGTATTCTATCTTCATGCAGTGCACCACTCACAGCACTTGCACTTGCAAGTTAACCTCCAACCGATGATTTGATGAAGCGTGAACCAGTGGGAAGGAAAATAGAGACATTTGGATTTAATTATAGTTATTAGCTTTATATTGAGGTGTATATGATGTGTGTAATGCTGCTAATTTTATGGAGAACTTTGCTTTAGTAGAAAGTGCAAAAAATTGGAAATAGAGAGTAATTATTCAATAAATAAACAATAAACTATATTATTATGAGACAATAATTTGAAAATCAACTATAAATTTCAAATTTTAATAGACAATAATTATCCAAAAAATTATAATTAAAAAATATTAATTACTGTTGAGTCTGTTGAGTCTTTATAATATTATTTGTATAACCATTTGATTTGTGTTGGTACAGTTTTGATGTTAAAATGACTAACCATTTGATTTGTGTTGGTACAGTGATTTGTTTTGTTTACTTGCAGTATTATCTTCTGCAGAACCATGGGGTCTTCCCTTTGATACATTTAAAGGATACTTTCATAAATCATATTTTTTTCTATACTTTAAATGCATCAAAAGGTATAATTTTTCTAATTTATCAATTATATCCTTTTGTTTTTAACTTGAAGCTTACTACTATAGTTGCTTTCGTATTACAGATTGGAAGACCTTAAGGAACCCTCATTTAAAAGCTAGCTATTAAAGGGAGTAAAATAATGAAGTTGATGCAAGTGGTAGCCTACAACTCTCCCTTTAAGAAGGAAGCTGAATGTTCTAATAAACTCAGCATAATGAAAATGACGAGAGGTTTATATGCAGGAATGGGTTTTCAAATTTTCCAACAATTTGTAGGAATGAACACGGTCATGTACTATAGTCCTGCAATCATTCAGTTAGCTGGTTTTGCATCCAATAGAACTGCATTTCTTTGATTAATTTTGATATGGTAGCTACAAAGTCTATAACATAATTTTCTTTGTTATTAAATTGTATGTTATTAATTTTAACATGGATTTATTTGTATCCAAGTTATGCTGATTGAGTTTGAAATAAAAAACTACGTGGTATACATTACCTTTTAAATATTGCTAATCGAACTATTAATTGTAATAATTTTGTAATAAATTTTATTGATTGTAATAAGAGTACTATTTATTTTATTTTTCTGTAATTTTAGATTTGTAATAAATTGTAAAAATTTTGTATTCTTTTAAATATTAAATTGCAATAACTTTTAATATCAAAGAATGTTATTTTGATATTATATTTATTAAGAATATGAAATATTAAAATTATACTTATCGATTAAAAACATGTTGACATAACTAAATTTATACATAAAAAAAATAAATATAAATAACTTTAAAATTATTAAGGTGACTTCTATGGTGAGGGCTCAATTAAATCCCTCAATGTACCGATTTAAAAGACATACATGATTTAACATTAAGTGTTTCAATTAAGTCATTTCACCATCTAAACACTTGTGAATAAAATATACAATTGCAAGGTTTTATTAAATACCCATATATTATTATTAGTGTATAGTTATTGTCATATTCTCCGATAAACTCTTTTGGGATTTTTTATTTTTATTTTGAAAATACATTTTTTTTAAGATCCATTATTAGTGAACTTATTTTATTTTTAAAATTTAGTTTGTATAATATTTTATACAAAAATATCAGCATTTGTATTAAATAGTACATTACAAATATCTGTTTTTAAAATGAACCTCATTTAAAAGCTAGCTATTAAAGGGAGTAAAATAATGAAGTTGATGCAAGTGGTAGCCTACAACTCTCCCTTTAAGAAGGAAGCTGAATGTTCTAATAAACTCAGCATAATGAAAATGACGAGAGGTTTATATGCAGTAATGGGCCTTCAAATTTTCCAACAATTTGTAGCAATGAACACGGTTATGTACTATAGTCCTGCAATCATTCAGTTAGCTGGTTTTGCATCCAATAGAACTGCATTTCTTTGATTAATTTTGATATGGTAGTTACAAACTCTATAGCATCATTTTCTTTGTTATTCAATTGTATGTTATTAATTTTAACATGGATTTATTTGTATCCAAGTTATGCTGATTGAGTTTGAAATAAAAAACTACGTGGTATACATTACGTTTTAAACATTTAAAAGCTAGCTATTTAAAATATCAGCATTTGTATTAAATAGTACATTACAAATATCTGTTTTTAAAATGTCTTTTGCGTTTAGTATATCTAATCATTATTTAAACCAGTATATTATTATAATAAATTCCAATGTGCAATGAGAGGAAGGTATGACACCAGACTTCTGCAATAGGTTTGTGCTAACATATGCTTTTACTTATTTTGTTGAAAATAGATTTTGAAAACGTCTTAATAAGATAGAAAATTCAAACTTCTGATTTCTATCTTTGTTTTTTGTTTTGTTTTACTTTTCAGCTTCAATCACTGTTTCATCTTCGTTTTGTTTCGCTTAATTATTTTGTGATATTTTTAATCCATTGATGTATAAACAACTTATTGCATTATATTTGGATATCTACATTGTATATAAGGAAGTGTTTGGTTTCACTATATGTTTAGTGTGTGATGATTTAATGTTTGTTTACAATGAAGACAACGAAAATGGGGATATTGGTCATGCGGTTAAATAAGTAATATCGGTTATTGAATCTCTGAAGAAGTGTTATCGGTTGCTGGGATATATCTCTATCAGTTGTGGGATCAAGTTTTGATACTTTATTTTTTTTTTCGGACTTCTTAAATTGTGAATGCAGAGTAGGAGCAATATTTATTCTTTTTTTCCTGGGAAATTCTCATAATTAATATACCATAACATGAAATTCATCCAATTGAAAAAGAAACTCTTTGAGCAGAATGGTGGTTTATTTTTTAGAATGCTCTTTGAGCAGAATTGTGGTTTATGTGTATTCTATCTTCATGCAGTGCACCACTCACAGCACTTGCACTTGCAAGTTAACCTCCAACCGATGATTTGATGAAGCGTGAACCAGTGGGAAGGAAAATAGAGACATTTGGATTTAATTATAGTTATTAGCTTTATATTGAGGTGTATATGATGTGTGTAATGCTGCTAATTTTATGGAGAACTTTGCTTTAGTAGAAAGTGAAAAAAATTGGAAATAGAGAGTAATTATTCAATAAATAAATAATAAACTACATTATTATGAGACAATAATTTGAAAATCAACTATAAATTTCAAATTTTAATAGACAATAATTATCCAAAAAATTATAATTAAAAAATATTAATTACTGTTGAGTCTGTTGAGTCTTTATAATATTATTTGTATAACCATTTGATTTGTGTTGGTACAGTTTTGATGTTAAAATGCCTAACCATTTGATTTGTGTTGGTACAATGATTTGTTTTGTTTACTTGCAGTATTATCTTCTGCAGAACCATGGGGTCTTCCCTTTGATACATTTAAAGGATACTTTCATAAATCATATTTTTTTCTATACTTTAAATGCATCAAAAGGTATAATTTTTCTAATTTATCAATTATATCCTTTTGTTTTTAACTTGAAGCGTACTACTATAGTTGCTTTCGTATTACAGATTGGAAGACCTTAAGGAACCCTCATTTAAAAGCTAGCTATTAAAGGGAGTAAAATAATGAAGTTGATGCAAGTGGTAGCCTACAACTCTCCCTTTAAGAAGGAAGCTGAATGTTCTAATAAACTCAGCATAATGAAAATGACGAGAGGTTTATATGCAAGGTTTTATTAAATACCCATATATTATTATTAGTGTATAGTTATTGTCATATTCTCCGATAAACTCTTTTGGGATTTTTTATTTTTATTTTGAAAATACATTTTTTTTAAAATCTATTATTAGTGAACTTTTTTTATTTTTAAAATTTAGTTTGTATAATATTTTATACAAATATATCAGCATTTGTATTAAATAGTACATTACAAATATATGTTTTTAAAATGAACCTCATTTAAAAGCTAGCTATTAAAGGGAGTAAAATAATGAAGTTGATGCAAGTGGTAGCCTACAACTCTCCCTTTAAGAAGGAAGCTGAATGTTCTAATAAACTCAGCATAATGAAAATGACGAGAGGTTTATATGCAGTAATGGGCCTTCAAATTTTCCAACAATTTGTAGGAATGAACACGGTCATGTACTATAGTCCTGCAATCATTCAGTTAGCTGGTATTGCATCCAATAGAACTGCATTTCTTTGATTAATTTTGATATGGTAGTTACAAACTCTATAACATAATTTTCTTTGTTATTCAATTGTATGTTATTAATTTTAACATGGATTTATTTGTATCCAAGTTATGCTGATTGAGTTTGAAATAAAAAACTACGTGGTATATGATAGAGAGTAGAATTATGAGTAATTTAAGTTAGAATAATAATTTAGTGAGTTATTTAGATATTATTAAATATGAGTATTGTTATTGGGCTCTTAGTAGTATATGGGCTTTTAGGTTTATTATCATTAAGAGTACTATATAATGTAGTCTCATAGAGACATTTGAAATCAATCAAAGAAATCAAAAGTTATCTTTATTTCTATTTTCTCTTAGTTTTCTCTTAGATTTGTAGTTATTTCATACCTTGTTAGGGTTTGCAATTTTGCTTCCTAACAATTGGTGCTTTCATCCTTGAACACCAAAACCTCCCATGGCATACCAATATCATCCCACCATAAACACCACTCCTACCACACCTTCATTTCCATCCTTTCCATGGGAAATTTTTTCCCCTTATTATACATATCCATATGTTACAAGTCCATCACCATGTTTATATTTTAATTATAGGTATACACCACATCCACCTAACCCATATTCATCCTATTCTACATCTCATTATTCATACTACTACAATAATTCCTATCAATTCCAAAACTCACCAAACAATTCCTCCATATTTGGTCATAAATATCAAACCCATTTTAGTCATAGAAGAAATTTTGAGAAACACTTGAAAGTGTTTCATCCCTGTTTTAAAAAAATATCTCAAAAAAAAAAAAATTCCAAAAGCTTTCTCATTCACAAAAATTTCCTCCACCTGCCACGGTTACTCCGACGATGAACCCCTCAAAACCTCCACGTCGGAAAGTTATCCAGTCAAACGGCGACGACTCCGGAGACAAACAGGACCAGCTCCTTCTCTCCTCCGCCATATGCAACAACGAAGACTTAGGTCCCTTCATCCGCAAAGCTTTCGCTTCCGGCAAGCCGGAGACTCTCCAACAGCCGTTCATCGAGTCTGAAGAAGACGAAGAAGAAGATAACATTGTCGTTGAAGAAGATTCAGACGAAGACGAAATTAGGGTTTTGGAACCGCCACATCCACTGCAACAATGAGAACGAGAGCTTCCCAATGTGATTGAGGAAAGTTTTCACGAAAGCGTAGAAGAAGAGGTGTCTGAGTATAAAGATCAAGCTTTGCCTTTACCTTCCATGGTGGATGCACATCAGGTGTTTGAGGTATTTTCTGTTAGTGATGTTGTGTGTGTAGCGAGTCTAGTTGATGGTAATGATGATAGGGTTCTATTTGGAAGAAAGAAGAAAAATGGGGTTCTCCTTATGCAATCGATTCAATCAAGGCCGTCTCCACTGCCAGAGCCAGCTGATTCAATCCCGATACCAGTCTCGTTGTTGCCACTTGAACCAACTCACCATCTGTTTGATGAAAATTGTCCAGAATCAAGCCGAAGTAGTTTATCATTTGTTTCCGTTCCTGAGGAGGATTACATTGGCAATGCAGGTCCTGAAATCCAACTTTCAAGTGGACGCCGTTCAGTGGTTGAGGATACATCTTTTTCTGGATCAATGCAACACAGCGTTAATACTGATCTCGGGATGAATCATTCTTCTGCAGTTTCAGAGAAGATGCCTCGTATGCAATCTGAAGCTGCTTGCTTTGAAAAGGATGTGTTAGAAAATAGGCTGAGCATTCAGTCTGCTTTCAGTAATCTGATCGAATCATTGGACCAAGAAACTGCTGAGCTGACTTCTCAGAAGAGTATGACTCCATCATCCCACAACCGTCGGTTTAGTTTCAGCTTAAGTCGAATCGGCAGAAGTTTCAGTTTCAAGGAAGGCCCTGCGGTTTCACAGTTTGGTTCTAAGTATGTTTGTTCAAAGTCTGGTCCAATGACTCCTGAATCTTCTATTCGCTGGGATAATTCAAGCAAAGAAAAGATGAATAGTAAAAAAAGAACAAGATCAAGTCCTCTTAGGAGGTTATTAGACCCTATATTGAAGCATAAGGCAGCATCAGATACACACCATTCAGGTGAAAGCAGTCAGAAACAAAAGGGAAGAATGAATTCAGTCAGTTTCAGGAGTATTGGTGTTACAAAATCACTTCAGGATGAAAAGAGCAAGGTAACATCAATCCAAGGTCTCTTGCAGCTTACAATAACAAATGGAATGCCCCTAATTTACACTCAAATGAAAGTTATGGGAATCCCGCCAACTGTCACGATTTTAAATTCTCTGTTGAAAGGATTCCGGAAACAGAATTTGCTTGAAAATGCATATAGGTTGCTTGATGAAGCAGTTGAACTTGGTATTGCTAATGTTGTTACTTATAACATTGTTTTATTGTGGTTAAGTGAATCCGGTAAGGTTGACGAGGCTTGTAATTTATGGGACAAGATGATGAGTCGGGGTATTACACCTTCATTAGTTTCTTACAACAACTTAATACGTGGTCACTGCAAAAAAGGTTGCATGGATGATGCGTATAGTGTGTTGAATGATATTCTTGAAAGGGGTCATGAAACTTGCTTTGGCATTTGCAGCTGTGAGTTTTGCGTGGAGGGACAGGTTCTAAGACTCGGCGCGGTCTTCGCTTCAGGATTTCTAAAAGCAATTTCATTCCTTGAATGTAACTGGAGAACTTTATGTGATGACATAAGAAATGGAAAGTTGAGTTCCTTTATAACAGACCCTTCTTGCCGTTCATTGATGTAGACTCTACTTTCATCTCCTGATCCATGTCTAGCTGATGAAATAAGTAAAATTTGTAGCCAAAAATGTTGGAAGGGGATTCTGTGCAAGCTTTGGCCTAAAGCAAAGTATATTGAAGCTGTTGTTACAGGGTCTATGGCCTAATATGTTCCGGCTTTGGAACATTATTGTGAGGGAAAATTGCCTTTGGTTTGTACTATGTATGCTTCTTCTGAGTGTTACTTTGGGGTGAATTTGAAACCTTTGTGTGATCCTGATGATGTTGCTTTTACACCATTGCCTAATATGGGTTATTTTGAATTCATTCCTCTTAGACATACTGGGAAACTGTTGATGGATTTTGATGAAAATGAAAAGGTTCCTAATGATATGCTTGTGGATTTAGTGAATGTAAAGCTTGGTTGCTTTTATGAGCTGGTCATCACTACATTTGCTGGGCTATATAGATACAGAATTGGTGATGTGCTTCAAGTGGTAGGATATTACAACAAAGCGCCACAATTCCGATTCATATGTAGAAGAAACGTCGTAATAAGCATCGACAGTGAAAAGACAAATGAAGAAGATTTACACAGAAGTGCCACAAAAGCCAAAAAGCTATTAGAACCTTATGATGCTCTCTTAGTGGAATACAGTAGTTATGCTGATACTTCATCACTACCAGAACACTACGTATTGATAGGGAGATGTTACTCCAATCTCTAAATTGTCTCCGTTCAAGAAGTGGGATCCCGGAATATATCTCTATTATATTTTAGAACCTTGAGGACAAGGTTCAAGTGAACCCGGCGGCAATGATAGAGAGTAGAATTATGAGTAATTTAAGTTAGAATAATAATTTAGTAAGTTATTTAGATATTATTAAATATGAGTATTGTTATTGGGCTCTTAGTAGTATATGGGCTTTTAGGTTTATTATCATTAAGAGTACTATATAATATAGTCTCATAGAGACATTTGAAATCAATCAAAGAAATCAAAAGTTATCTTTATTTCTATTTTGTCTTAGTTTTTCTCTTAGATTTGTAGTTGTTTCATACCTTGTTAGGGTTAGCAATTTTGCTTCCTAACAGTATACATTACGTTTTAAACATTTAAAAGCTAGCTATTTAAAATATCAGCATTTGTATTAAATAGTACATTACAAATATCTGTTTTTAAAATGTATTTTGCGTTTAGTATATCTAATCATTATTTAAACCAGTATATTATTATAATAAATTCCAATGTGCAATGAGAGGAAGGTATGACACCAGACTTCTGCAATATGTTTGTGCTAACATATGCTGTAATACCCCGTAAATTTATAAACGCTCTGGTTAATATTATTATGATCAACTGGGTTCCGGAGTACTCTGAGCAATTATTTGATAAAATAATTAGAGTAAATTGACGAACTCAGAGTTGATTAAATTAATAGTATTTAACGTTGAGTTTTTATTATTTGGTGCATTTGAGCTAATTTGGACATTTAGTAGTATTGCTAATTGATGGAAATTAATTTCTTTACTATGTCTCTTTTCTCATTTGGAAACAAATACAAAAGTTAGAAAGGAAAGGAAAAGGAGAAGAAAATTTCTCAAAAGCTCAAGATCATCATCAAGCACTCCATTCTTTATCTTTTCATCTCAGTATCAACCTCCTCATCTTGTTGTACAGGTGGGTTCTAGTTAGACTCTTTAGAGTAGAGTTATTTTGAGTTTAGAGTTAGATTGGAATTTGTGAAAATTGAATAATTTGGTATGAAATTATGAATCTAACTGCTAAAATTCAATGTGTGGTTGTATAGTATACTGGTTATTGATTTGTGAATCCTTGAGTTTACAGGCTCAGGAGGTACTTCGGTACTAGTGTGAGTTTACAGGCTCACCGTGATGGTTACTTGTGTGTGTGTACTCATGGTCTTTCCCCTTTCCCCTTGGACATGAGTTAGGTTTATTTTAGAACCTTGTAAAGCCGAGAGGACTTTAAGATAGGGAACTCACTGAGATTTGATGTATCTCACCCCACTGTTGTTGTTTACATCACAGGTTCTGCAGGTTCGGCGAAGGGTAAGGACAAAGTGGTTTGACTTTTCCTTACGGATCGTGGCTTTTGTGTGGCAAGGCTTCCGTTGTGGAGTTTTTGAGATCATTATTTGATCTAGTTCTTAGTAGTTGTCTTTTGAAACATCTTGTAGACATACTATGCCGTAGTTTTTTTGTATTAGGCTTTTTGGGGCATGTATATGTATAATGTGTTACTAGGAACTTATTGTATATTTCAGTACCAAAAGTGAAACTCATGTATAATATGAGATTTGATGAAAGTATTATATGTGGGCGTTACAGTTGGTATCAGAGAAGGTCGTATCCTCGACCTAGTCATGAAATAGAATAAATAATTCTTTTCGTTTCAGATACGTGGTGTCGCCTTTGGTCTTACGTGTTATATTTATGGTATTGAGCCTGATCAACTTAATCCTATTTGTATGACATTCAGGAACATGGCCGACGGACGTAGAAACAACCGTGGAAGACCAAGGACTCCGAGGACTACTCCGGCTGGGACGGTTCCACAGGGTGCTGAAGGGAACGCCCCTTTGTATCAATTCATGCAACAGATGCAGCAGCAGTAAAATCAGTTCATGCAAGGAATGGTACAACAAATGGCTGATGGTCTGCATCCTCCAGTGGTTGTTCCTGAAGTTACAGGGGGAACCTATAGGGAATTCATTCGTATGAATCCTCCGGAGTTTCAGGGAGGGCTAGATCCGGTGAAGGCGTATGAATGGATATCAGGTATGGAACAGATCTTCTTGATAGTTCAGTGCAGCGAGGAAAATAAAGTGGTCTTTGCTTCTCACTTGCTAAAGGGTCCTGCCATGAGGTGGTGGGAAAACGCTTCAGCCTTAATGACAATCCAAGAGGTACCAAAAGTGTGGGAGCAGTTTAAGGTAATTTTTATGGAGAAATATTTTCCGAGTTCTTTAAGGTCTCAGAAGGAGTTTGAGTTCCAACAGTTGAGACAGGGCAATTTATCAGTGGCTTCCTATGCAGAAAATTTGAGATCATGGCTGACTATTCTAGACAGGCCATGTATGCTCCTGATGAGAGGTGGACGATTGATCAGTTTCTGTTTGGTTTAAGGGCTGAAATTTCACATAGCGTGTCTCAACGGGAATTTACTACTTATGCTGAAATGTTAAGACAATGTTATGTGGCGGAGAATAGTTTGAAAAAGGTACAAATGGAGGTGGATTTGAACAGGGCAACTCAAAGTGACCGTGGAAGGTCAAATCAATAGTTTAGGCAAAGGCAACAGTCTTCTAAAGGGAAGCAAGTACAGAGTTCTAGAACTAGTGTGCCTCCGGTATGTCGTACTTGTGGAAGGAATCATTATGGTAGGTGCAATTCGGAGGGAATACGGTGTTATCAGTGTAACAAGATGGGTCATGTATCGAGAGATTGTCCTCAGGGTAGGAATCAGACACAAGGGAAGACTACTGGCTGAGTGTATACCTTGGATGCGAGGAAAGCAAAGAATGACAACTCCTTGATTGCGGGTACGTGTTTCGTAAATGGACATCCTTGTTTTGTTTTATTTGATTGTGGGGCAACACATTCTTTTGTGTCTTTGCGATGTGTGAAGCGACTTGGGTTGCGAACTATTCCTTTGTTTCCTCCTATGGTGGTTACTACTGCCATGGATGAAATTGTTGAAACACCACTGATGTGTGAAAATTGTGTGTTATCGGTGAACGAAAGAGTCTTCCAAATTGATCTTATTTGTTTGCCGCTCAAGAAAGTGGATGTTGTTCTGGGAATGGATTGGCTTTCAGCTAATTCGGTTTTTATCGGTTGTGAGGAGAAGTTAATCATTATTCCATCTGTTGAGGCTACTCCGAAAGATGTGTTATCAACGGTTTTAGAAGGTACGGTGGGAATGGTAAATTTCTTGTTTGAGAAGGAGAAATCTGTTTTATTGGTTCTTACTAAGGAAGGGAGTAGTGAACAGCAAGTTCTGAGTATTCCAATAGTGTGTGAGTTTCCTGAAGTGTTTCCTGAGGATGTTACTTCTCTTCCTCCGGAGACAGAAGTTGAGTTCTCTATTGACCTGGTACCGGGAACGGCTCCTATATCCGTTTCTCCTTATCGGATGGCACCGTTTGAATTAAGAGAATTAAAGGACCAATTGGAAGACTTGATGTCTAAGCACTTTGTTAGACCTAGTGTTTCACCTTGGGGAGCCCCAGTGTTGTTGGTAAAGAAGAAAGATGGGGGAATGCGTTTGTGCATTGATTATCGTAAGTTGAATAAAGTGACCATTAAGAACAAGTACCCCTTACCCAGGATAGACGACTTGTTAGATCAATTGAAAGGAGCTTGTGTGTTCTCAAAGATTTATTTACGGCCGGGTTATCATCAGATCTGAGTGAAGAGTTCCGATGTGCCAAAAACTGCATTCAGAACACGTTACGGTCATTACGAATTCCTAGTGATGCCTTTCGGTGTGACTAATGCTCCAGCTGTTTTTATGGATTACATGAACCGTATATTTCAGACTTACTTGGACCAATTTGTGGTAATCTTTATTGACGACATTCTTATTTATTCTCGTACTCCACAAGAGCACGGAGAACATCTGAGAATTATCTTATCGGTATTACAGGTGAAGCAATTGTTTGCTAAATTGAGTAAGTGTGAGTTTTGGATGTCGGAAGTAAATTTTCTTGGACATGTTATATCTCAAGGTGGTGTGGCAGTGGATCCATCGAAGGTAGAAGCAGTGATTAATTGGGAGAGACCAAGAAATGTTTCAGAGGTTAGAAGTTTCTTGGGATTGGCAGGTTACTATAGAAGGTTCATTAAGGGTTTTTCTCAATTGGCCTTACCAATGACGAAACTTACTCGGAAGGATTTTGCTTTTGAGTGGGATTCGGGTTGTGAACAAAGTTTTATGAAATTGAAGGAAAGTTTGACGAGTGCTCCGGTATTAATTATTCCTGATCCTAACAACTCTTACGAAGTATTCTGTGATGCTTCTAAGAGGGGATTAAGAGGTGTTCTGATGCAAGGCGGTCAAGTAGTAGCTTATGCTTCTCGACAGTTAAAAGTTCATAAGAAGAATTATCCAACTCATGATCTAGAATTAGATGCCGTGGTGTTTGCACTGAAGGTGTGGCGTCATTATTTGTATGGTGTACATTTTGAAATGTTCAGTGACCACAAAAGTTTGAAGTAATTGTTTGACCAAAAGGAGTTGAATATGCGACAAAGAAGGTGGATGAAGTACTTAAAGGATTATGACTTAGAATTGAAGTATCATCCAGGAAAGGCGAATAAAGTAGCGGATGCTTTAAGTCGGAAAATGGTTCATAGTGCAGAATTGATGATTTTGGAGTATTCGTTGTTGGAAAAGTTTAGAGATCTTAATCTCTAATTGGTGTGGACTCCGAATGGTTTAATTATGGGAAATTTGAATGTCAATTCTACTTTAAGAGTTGAGATTCAACAAGAACAAATGTTAGAGGAGGAGTTATAAGAGTTGTTACTTCAACCGGGCTTTACACGAGCAACAGATGGGATTGTTTTGTTTAATCAACGGATTTGTGTTCCGAAGGATGAGGCATTGAAAAGAAAGATTTTAGATGAAGCTCATAAAGGTACTTTTACGATACATCCTGGTTCTTCGAAGATGTATCAGGATTTAAAGAGGGATTATTGGTGGTCTGGGATGAAAAAGGATATAGCGGAATATGTGTCAGAGTGCGCAGTGTGCCAACAGGTGAAGATTGAACACCAAAGACCGGGCGGTCTGTTGCAACCTTTGGATATTCCAGTTTGGAAGTGGGATAGTATTTCTATGGATTTTGCAGTGGGTTTACCCCGTACACAAGGTGGTTATGATTCTATTTGGGTAATTGTGGATCGACTAACGAAATCTACGCATTTCTTAGCCGTGAAGACTACTTATAAGGTAAGTCATCTTGCAAGGTTGTTTATTGCTGAGATTGTGAGATTGCATGGTATTCCTTCTAGTATTGTGTCCGATAGAGATACGAAGTTTACTTCGAGGTTTTGGAAGGTGTTCCAACAAGCTATGGGTACGAATTTGCGTTTGAGCACGTCGAATCATCCTCAGACGGATGGTCAGACTGAGCGAACAATACAAACGATGGAGGATATGTTAAGAGCTTGTGTGTTAGAGAGTAGAGGAAATTGGAAAGAACTTTTACCGTTAATTAAGTTTTCCTATAACAATAGTTACCATGCGAGCATCGGTATGGCTCCTTATGAAGCATTGTATGGGAGGAAGTGTAGAACACCTTTGTGTTGGGCTGAAATTGGCGAAGACAGAATTTTGGGACCCGAGATTATTCAAGAGACTATGGAAAAGATTCGAATGATCTGTGAGAAAGTTAAACAAGCACAAGATCGTCAAAAGAGTTATGCGGACAATCGTAGGAGACCTTTGGAATTTGAGGAAGGTGATCATGTATTTCTGAAGGTTACTCCGAGATTGAGATTGAAAGGACCGTTTAAGTCACACAAATTAAGTCCAAGATACGTGGGACCGTATCAGATTTTAGAAAGGATTGGGGAAGTTGCTTATAGGTTAGCCTTACCACCCTCTCTATCTGAGATGCATGATGTTTTTCACGTATCTCAGCTCCGTAAGTTTATTCCTGATCCTCTTCAGCCAATTTTACCAGAATCAGTGGAAATAGAAGCGGATTTGACTTTTGAACGACAACCGAGTTGTATTGTGGGAAGAGAAACAAAAGTGTTAAGGAACAAAGATATTCCACTCATTAAGGTGCAATGGGATATGACGCATCCGGGTGATGCTACTTGGGAACTAGAATCGGAAATGTGAGATTCTTATCCACATCTGTTCAGGTAATATTTTAAATTCGAGGACGAATTTCTATTTAAGGGGGGGGGGGGAGGATGTAATACCCCGTAAATTTATAAACGCTCTGGTTAATATTATTATGATCAACTGGATTCCGGAGTACTCTGAGCAATTATTTGATAAAATAATTAGAGTAAACTGACGAACTCAGAGTTGATTAAATTAATAGTATTTAACGTTGAGTTTTTATTATTTGGTGCATTTGAGCTAATTTGGACATTTAGTAGTATTGCTAATTGATGGAAATTAATTTCTTTACTATGTCTCTTTTCTCATTTGGAAACAAATACAAAAGTTAGAAAGGAAAGGAAAAGGAGAAGAAATTTTCTCAAAAGCTCAAGATCATCATCAAGCACTCCATTCTTCATCTTTTCATCTCAGTATCAACCTCCTCATCTTGTTGTACAGGTGGGTTCTAGTTAGACTCTTTAGAGTAGAGTTATTTTGAGTTTAGAGTTAGATTGGAATTTGTGAAAATTGAATAATTTGGTATGAAATTATGAATCTAACTGCTAAAATTCAATGTGTGGTTGTATAGTATACTGGTTATTGATTTGTGAATCCTTGAGTTTACAGGCTCAGGAGGTACTTCGGTACTAGTGTGAGTTTACAGGCTCACCGTGATGGTTACTTGTGTGTGTGTACTCATGGTCTTTCCCCTTTCCCCTTGGACATGAGTTAGATTTATTTTAGAACCTTGTAAAGCCGAGAGGACTTTAAGATAGGGAACTCGCTGAGATTTGATGTATCTCACCCCACTGTTGTTGTTTACATCACAGGTTCTGCAGGTTCGGCGAAGGGTAAGGACAAAGTGGTTTGACTTTTCCTTACAGATCGTGGCTTTTGTGTGGCAAGGCTTCCGTTGTGGAGTTTTTGAGATCATTATTTGATCTAGTTCTTAGTAGTTGTCTTTTGAAACATCTTGTAGATATACTATGCCATAGTTTTTTTGTATTAGGCTTTTTGTGGCATGTATATGTATAATGTGTTACTAGGAACTTATTGTATATTTCAGTACCAAAAGTGAAACTCATGTATAATATGAGATTTGATGCAAGTATTATATGTGGGCGTTACATATGCTTTTACTTATTTTGTTGAAAATAGATTTTGAAAACGTCTTAAGAAGATAGAAAATTCAAACTTCTGATTTCTATCTTTGTTTTTTGTTTTGTTTTACTTTTCAGCTTCAATCACTGTTTCATCTTCGTTTTGTTTCGCTTAATTATTTTGTGAGATTTTTAATCCATTAATGTATAAACAACTTTATTGCATTATTTTTGGATATCTACATTGTATATATGGAAGTGTTTGGTTTCACTATATGTTTAGTGTGTGATGATTTAATGTTTGTTTACAATGAAGACAACGAAAATGGGGATATTGGTCATGCGGTTAAATAAGTAATATCGGTTATTGAATCTCTGAAGAAGTGTTATCGGTTGCTGGGATATATCTCTATCAGTTGTGGGATCAAGTTTTGATACTTTATTTTTTTTCCGGACTTCTTAAATTGTGAATGCAGAGTAGGAGCAATATTTATTCTTTTTTTCCTGGGAAATTCTCATAATTAATATACCATAACATGAAATTCATCCAATTGAAAAAGAAACTCTTTGAGCAGAATGGTGGCTTATTTTTTAGAATGCTCTTTGAGCAGAATTGTGGTTTATGTGTATTCTATCTTCATGCAGTGCACCACTCACAGCACTTGCACTTGCAAGTTAACCTCCAACCGATGATTTGATGAAGCGTGAACCAGTGGGAAGGAAAATAGAGACATTTGGATTTAATTATAGTTATTAGCTTTATATTGAGGTGTATATGATGTGTGTAATGCTGCTAATTTTATGGAGAACTTTGCTTTAGTAGAAAGTGCAAAAAATTGGAAATAGAGAGTAATTATTCAATAAATAAACAATAAACTACATTATTATGAGACAATAATTTGAAAATCAACTATAAATTTCAAATTTTAATAGACAATAATTATCCAAAAAATTATAATTAAAAAATATTAATTACTGTTGAGTCTGTTGAGTCTTTATAATATTATTTGTATAACCATTTGATTTGTGTTGGTACAGTTTTGATGTTAAAATGCCTAACCATTTGATTTGTGTTGGTACAGTGATTTGTTTTGTTTACTTGCAGTATTATCTTCTGCAGAACCATGGGGTCTTCCCTTTGATACATTTAAAGGATACTTTCATAAATCATATTTTTTTCTATACTTTAAATGCATCAAAAGGTATAATTTTTCTAATTTATCAATTATATCCTTTTGTTTTTAACTTGAAGCTTACTACTATAGTTGCTTTCGTATTACAGATTGGAAGACCTTAAGGAACCCTCATTTAAAAGCTAGCTATTAAAGGGAGTAAAATAATGAAGTTGATGCAAGTGGTAGCCTACAACTCTCCCTTTAAGAAGGAAGCTGAATGTTCTAATAAACTCAGCATAATGAAAATGACGAGAGGTTTATATGCAGGAATGGGTCTTCACATTTTCCAACAATTTGTAGGAATGAACACGGTCATGTACTATAGTCCTGCAATCATTCAGTTAGCTGGTTTTGCATCCAATAGAACTGCATTTCTTTGATTAATTTTGATATGGTAGCTACAAAGTCTATAACATAATTTTCTTTGTTATTAAATTGTATGTTATTAATTTTAACATGGATTTATTTGTATCCAAGTTATGCTGATTGAGTTTGAAATAAAAAACTACGTGGTATACATTACCTTTTAAATATTGCTAATCGAACTATTAATTGTAATAATTTTGTAATAAATTTTATTGATTGTAATAAGAGTACTATTTATTTTATTTTTCTGTAATTTTAGATTTGTAATAAATTGTAAAAATTTTGTATTCTTTTAAATATTAAATTGCAATAACTTTTAATATCAAAGAATGTTATTTTGATATTATATTTATTAAGAATATGAAATATTAAAATTATACTTATCGATTAAAAACATGTTGACATAACTAAATTTATACATAAAAAAAATAAATATAAATAACTTTAAAATTATTAAGGTGACTTCTATGGTGAGGGCTCAATTAAATCCCTCAATGTATCGATTTAAAAGACATACATGATTTAACATAAGTGTTTCAATTAAGTCATTTCACCATCTAAACACTTGTGAATAAAATATACAATTGCAAGGTTTTATTAAATACCCATATATTATTATTAGTGTATAGTTATTGTCATATTCTCCGATAAACTCTTTTGGGATTTTTTATTTTTATTTTGAAAATACATTTTTTTTAAGATCCATTATTAGTGAACTTATTTTATTTTTAAAATTTAGTTTGTATAATATTTTATACAAAAATATCAGCATTTGTATTAAATAGTACATTACAAATATCTGTTTTTAAAATGAACCTCATTTAAAAGCTAGCTATTAAAGGGAGTAAAATAATGAAGTTGATGCAAGTGGTAGCCTACAACTCTCCCTTTAAGAAGGAAGCTGAATGTTCTAATAAACTCAGCATAATGAAAATGACGAGAGGTTTATATGCAGTAATGGGCCTTCAAATTTTCCAACAATTTGTAGCAATGAACACGGTCATGTACTATAGTCCTGCAATCATTCAGTTAGTTGGTTTTGCATCCAATAGAACTGCATTTCTTTGATTAATTTTGATATGGTAGTTACAAACTCTATAACATAATTTTCTTTGTTATTCAATTGTATGTTATTAATTTTAATATGGATTTATTTGTATCCAAGTTATGCTGATTGAGTTTGAAATAAAAAACTACGTGGTATACATTACGTTTTAAACATTTAAAAGCTAGCTATTTAAAATATCAGCATTTGTATTAAATAGTACATTACAAATATCTGTTTTTAAAATGTCTTTTGCGTTTAGTATATCTAATCATTATTTAAACCAGTATATTATTATAATAAATTCCAATGTGCAATGAGAGGAAGGTATGACACCAGACTTCTGCAATATGTTTGTGCTAACATATGCTTTTACTTATTTTGTTGAAAATAGATTTTGAAAACGTCTTAAGAAGATAGAAAATTCAAACTTCTGATTTCTATCTTTGTTTTTTGTTTTGTTTTACTTTTCAGCTTCAATCACTGTTTCATCTTCGTTTTGTTTCGCTTAATTATTTTGTGAGATTTTTAATCCATTGATGTATAAACAACTTTATTGCATTATTTTTGGATATCTACATTGTATATAAGGAAGTGTTTGGTTTCACTATATGTTTAGTGTGTGATGATTTAATGTTTGTTTACAATGAAGACAACGAAAATGGGGATATTGGTCATGCGGTTAAATAAGTAATATCGGTTATTGAATCTCTGAAGAAGTGTTATCGGTTGCTGGGATATATCTCTATCAGTTGTGGGATCAAGTTTTGATACTTTATTTTTTTTTTCCGGACTTCTTAAATTGTGAATGCAGAGTAGGAGCAATATTTATTCTTTTTTTCCTGGGAAATTCTCATAATTAATATACCATAACATGAAATTCATCCAATTGAAAAAGAAACTCTTTGAGCAGAATGGTGGTTTATTTTTTAGAATGCTCTTTGAGCAGAATTGTGGTTTATGTGTATTCTATCTTCATGCAGTGCACCACTCACAGCACTTGCACTTGCAAGTTAACCTCCAACCGATGATTTGATGAAGCGTGAACCAGTGGGAAGGAAAATAGAGACATTTGGATTTAATTATAGTTATTAGCTTTATATTGAGGTGTATATGATGTGTGTAATGCTGCTAATTTTATGGAGAACTTTGCTTTAGTAGAAAGTGCAAAAAATTGGAAATAGAGAGTAATTATTCAATAAATAAACAATAAACTACATTATTATGAGACAATAATTTGAAAATCAACTATAAATTTCAAATTTTAATAGACAATAATTATCCAAAAAATTATAATTAAAAAATATTAATTACTGTTGAGTATGTTGAGTCTTTATAATATTATTTGTATAACCATTTGATTTGTGTTGGTACAGTTTTGATGTTAAAATGCCTAACCATTTGATTTGTGTTGGTACAGTGATTTGTTTTGTTTACTTGCAGTATTATCTTCTGCAGAACCATGGGGTCTTCCCTTTGATACATTTAAAGGATACTTTCATAAATCATATTTTTTTCTATACTTTAAATGCATCAAAAGGTATAATTTTTCTAATTTATCAATTATATCCTTTTGTTTTTAACTTGAAGCTTACTACTATAGTTGCTTTCGTATTACAGATTGGAAGACCTTAAGGAACCCTCATTTAAAAGCTAGCTATTAAAGGGAGTAAAATAATGAAGTTGATGCAAGTGGTAGCCTACAACTCTCCCTTTAAGAAGGAAGCTGAATGTTCTAATAAACTCAGCATAATGAAAATGACGAGAGGTTTATATGCAGGAATGGGTCTTCAAATTTTCCAACAATTTGTAGGAATGAACACGGTCATGTACTATAGTCCTGCAATCATTCAGTTAGCTGGTTTTGCATCCAATAGAACTGCATTTCTTTGATTAATTTTGATATGGTAGCTACAAAGTCTATAACATAATTTTCTTTGTTATTAAATTGTATGTTATTAATTTTAACATGGATTTATTTGTATCCAAGTTATGCTGATTGAGTTTGAAATAAAAAACTACGTGGTATACATTACCTTTTAAATATTGCTAATCGAACTATTAATTGTAATAATTTTGTAATAAATTTTATTGATTGTAATAAGAGTACTATTTATTTTATTTTTCTGTAATTTTAGATTTGTAATAAATTGTAAAAATTTTGTATTCTTTTAAATATTAAATTGCAATAACTTTTAATATCAAAGAATGTTATTTTGATATTATATTTATTATGAATATGAAATATTAAAATTATACTTATCGATTAAAAACATGTTGACATAACTAAATTTATACATAAAAAAAATAAATATAAATAACTTTAAAATTATTAAGGTGACTTCTATGGTGAGGGCTCAATTAAATCCCTCAATGTACCGATTTAAAAGACATACATGATTTAACATTAAGTGTTTCAATTAAGTCATTTCACCATCTAAACACTTGTGAATAAAATATACAATTGCAAGGTTTTATTAAATACCCATATATTATTATTAGTGTATAGTTATTGTCATATTCTCCGATAAACTCTTTTGGAATTTTTTATTTTTATTTTGATAATACATTTTTTTGAAGATCCATTATTAGTGAACTTATTTTATTTTTAAAATTTAGTTTGTATCATATTTTATACAAAAATATCAGCATTTGTATTAAATAGTACATTACAAATATCTGTTTTTAAAATGAACCTCATTTAAAAGCTAGCTATTAAAGGGAGTAAAATAATGAAGTTGATGCAAGTGGTAGCCTACAACTCTCCCTTTAAGAAGGAAGCTGAATGTTCTAATAAACTCAGCATAATGAAAATGACGAGAGGTTTATATGCAGTAATGGGCCTTCAAATTTTCCAACAATTTGTAGCAATGAACACGGTCATGTACTATAGTCCTGCAATCATTCAGTTAGCTGGTTTTGCATCCAATAGAACTGCATTTCTTTGATTAATTTTGATATGGTAGTTACAAACTCTATAACATAATTTTCTTTGTTATTCAATTGTATGTTATTAATTTTAATATGGATTTATTTGTATCCAAGTTATGCTGATTGAGTTTGAAATAAAAAACTACGTGGTATACATTACGTTTTAAACATTTAAAAGCTAGCTATTTAAAATATCAGCATTTGTATTAAATAGTACATTACAAATATCTGTTTTTAAAATGTCTTTTGCGTTTAGTATATCTAATCATTATTTAAACCAGTATATTATTATAATAAATTCCAATGTGCAATGAGAGGAAGGTATGACACCAGACTTCTGCAATATGTTTGTGCTAACATATGCTTTTACTTATTTTGTTGAAAATAGATTTTGAAAACGTCTTAAGAAGATAGAAAATTCAAACTTCTGATTTCTATCTTTGTTTTTTGTTTTGTTTTACTTTTCAGCTTCAATCACTGTTTCATCTTCGTTTTGTTTCGCTTAATTATTTTGTGAGATTTTTAATCCATTGATGTATAAACAACTTTATTGCATTATTTTTGGATATCTACATTGTATATAAGGAAGTGTTTGGTTTCACTATATGTTTAGTGTGTGATGATTTAATGTTTGTTTACAATGAAGACAACGAAAATGGGGATATTGGTCATGCGGTTAAATAAGTAATATCGGTTATTGAATCTCTGAAGAAGTGTTATCGGTTGCTGGGATATATCTCTATCAGTTGTGGGATCAAGTTTTGATACTTTATTTTTTTTTCCGGACTTCTTAAATTGTGAATGCAGAGTAGGAGCAATATTTATTCTTTTTTTCCTGGGAAATTCTCATAATTAATATACCATAACATGAAATTCATCCAATTGAAAAAGAAACTCTTTGAGCAGAATGGTGGCTTATTTTTTAGAATGCTCTTTGAGCAGAATTGTGGTTTATGTGTATTCTATCTTCATGCAGTGCACCACTCACAGCACTTGCACTTGCAAGTTAACCTCCAACCGATGATTTGATGAAGCGTGAACCAGTGGGAAGGAAAATAGAGACATTTGGATTTAATTATAGTTATTAGCTTTATATTGAGGTGTATATGATGTGTGTAATGCTGCTAATTTTATGGAGAACTTTGCTTTAGTAGAAAGTGCAAAAAATTGGAAATAGAGAGTAATTATTCAATAAATAAACAATAAACTACATTATTATGAGACAATAATTTGAAAATCAACTATAAATTTCAAATTTTAATAGACAATAATTATCCAAAAAATTATAATTAAAAAATATTAATTACTGTTGAGTCTGTTGAGTCTTTATAATATTATTTGTATAACCATTTGATTTGTGTTGGTACAGTTTTGATGTTAAAATGCCTAACCATTTGATTTGTGTTGGTACAGTGATTTGTTTTGTTTACTTGCAGTATTATCTTCTGCAGAACCATGGGGTCTTCCCTTTGATACATTTAAAGGATACTTTCATAAATCATATTTTTTTCTATACTTTAAATGCATCAAAAGGTATAATTTTTCTAATTTATCAATTATATCCTTTTGTTTTTAACTTGAAGCTTACTACTATAGTTGCTTTCGTATTACAGATTGGAAGACCTTAAGGAACCCTCATTTAAAAGCTAGCTATTAAAGGGAGTAAAATAATGAAGTTGATGCAAGTGGTAGCCTACAACTCTCCCTTTAAGAAGGAAGCTGAATGTTCTAATAAACTCAGCATAATGAAAATGACGAGAGGTTTATATGCAGGAATGGGTCTTCACATTTTCCAACAATTTGTAGGAATGAACACGGTCATGTACTATAGTCCTGCAATCATTCAGTTAGCTGGTTTTGCATCCAATAGAACTGCATTTCTTTGATTAATTTTGATATGGTAGCTACAAAGTCTATAACATAATTTTCTTTGTTATTAAATTGTATGTTATTAATTTTAACATGGATTTATTTGTATCCAAGTTATGCTGATTGAGTTTGAAATAAAAAACTACGTGGTATACATTACCTTTTAAATATTGCTAATCGAACTATTAATTGTAATAATTTTGTAATAAATTTTATTGATTGTAATAAGAGTACTATTTATTTTATTTTTCTGTAATTTTAGATTTGTAATAAATTGTAAAAATTTTGTATTCTTTTAAATATTAAATTGCAATAACTTTTAATATCAAAGAATGTTATTTTGATATTATATTTATTAAGAATATGAAATATTAAAATTATACTTATCGATTAAAAACATGTTGACATAACTAAATTTATACATTAAAAAAATAAATATAAATAACTTTAAAATTATTAAGGTGACTTCTATGGTGAGGGCTCAATTAAATCCCTCAATGTATCGATTTAAAAGACATACATGATTTAACATAAGTGTTTCAATTAAGTCATTTCACCATCTAAACACTTGTGAATAAAATATACAATTGCAAGGTTTTATTAAATACCCATATATTATTATTAGTGTATAGTTATTGTCATATTCTCCGATAAACTCTTTTGGGATTTTTTATTTTTATTTTGAAAATACATTTTTTTTAAGATCCATTATTAGTGAACTTATTTTATTTTTAAAATTTAGTTTGTATAATATTTTATACAAAAATATCAGCATTTGTATTAAATAGTACATTACAAATATCTGTTTTTAAAATGAACCTCATTTAAAAGCTAGCTATTAAAGGGAGTAAAATAATGAAGTTGATGCAAGTGGTAGCCTACAACTCTCCCTTTAAGAAGGAAGCTGAATGTTCTAATAAACTCAGCATAATGAAAATGACGAGAGGTTTATATGCAGTAATGGGCCTTCAAATTTTCCAACAATTTGTAGCAATGAACACGGTCATGTACTATAGTCCTGCAATCATTCAGTTAGTTGGTTTTGCATCCAATAGAACTGCATTTCTTTGATTAATTTTGATATGGTAGTTACAAACTCTATAACATAATTTTCTTTGTTATTCAATTGTATGTTATTAATTTTAATATGGATTTATTTGTATCCAAGTTATGCTGATTGAGTTTGAAATAAAAAACTACGTGGTATACATTACGTTTTAAACATTTAAAAGCTAGCTATTTAAAATATCAGCATTTGTATTAAATAGTACATTACAAATATCTGTTTTTAAAATGTCTTTTGCGTTTAGTATATCTAATCATTATTTAAACCAGTATATTATTATAATAAATTCCAATGTGCAATGAGAGGAAGGTATGACACCAGACTTCTGCAATATGTTTGTGCTAACATATGCTTTTACTTATTTTGTTGAAAATAGATTTTGAAAACGTCTTAAGAAGATAGAAAATTCAAACTTCTGATTTCTATCTTTGTTTTTTGTTTTGTTTTACTTTTCAGCTTCAATCACTGTTTCATCTTCGTTTTGTTTCGCTTAATTATTTTGTGAGATTTTTAATCCATTGATGTATAAACAACTTTATTGCATTATTTTTGGATATCTACATTGTATATAAGGAAGTGTTTGGTTTCACTATATGTTTAGTGTGTGATGATTTAATGTTTGTTTACAATGAAGACAACGAAAATGGGGATATTGGTCATGCGGTTAAATAAGTAATATCGGTTATTGAATCTCTGAAGAAGTGTTATCGGTTGCTGGGATATATCTCTATCAGTTGTGGGATCAAGTTTTGATACTTTATTTTTTTTTTCCGGACTTCTTAAATTGTGAATGCAGAGTAGGAGCAATATTTATTCTTTTTTTCCTGGGAAATTCTCATAATTAATATACCATAACATGAAATTCGTCCAATTGAAAAAGAAACTCTTTGAGCAGAATGGTGGTTTATTTTTTAGAATGCTCTTTGAGCAGAATTGTGGTTTATGTGTATTCTATCTTCATGCAGTGCACCACTCACAGCACTCTCACTTGCAAGTTAACCTCCAACCGATGATTTGATGAAGCGTGAACCAGTGGGAAGGAAAATAGAGACATTTGGATTTAATTATAGTTATTAGCTTTATATTGAGGTGTATATGATGTGTGTAATGCTGCTAATTTTATGGAGAACTTTGCTTTAGTAGAAAGTGCAAAAAATTGGAAATAGAGAGTAATTATTCAATAAATAAACAATAAACTACATTATTATGAGACAATAATTTGAAAATCAACTATAAATTTCAAATTTTAATAGACAATAATTATCCAAAAAATTATAATTAAAAAATATTAATTACTGTTGAGTATGTTGAGTCTTTATAATATTATTTGTATAACCATTTGATTTGTGTTGGTACAGTTTTGATGTTAAAATGCCTAACCATTTGATTTGTGTTGGTACAGTGATTTGTTTTGTTTACTTGCAGTATTATCTTCTGCAGAACCATGGGGTCTTCCCTTTGATACATTTAAAGGATACTTTCATAAATCATATTTTTTTCTATACTTTAAATGCATCAAAAGGTATAATTTTTCTAATTTATCAATTATATCCTTTTGTTTTTAACTTGAAGCTTACTACTATAGTTGCTTTCGTATTACAGATTGGAAGACCTTAAGGAACCCTCATTTAAAAGCTAGCTATTAAAGGGAGTAAAATAATGAAGTTGATGCAAGTGGTAGCCTACAACTCTCCCTTTAAGAAGGAAGCTGAATGTTCTAATAAACTCAGCATAATGAAAATGACGAGAGGTTTATATGCAGGAATGGGTCTTCAAATTTTCCAACAATTTGTAGGAATGAACACGGTCATGTACTATAGTCCTGCAATCATTCAGTTAGCTGGTTTTGCATCCAATAGAACTGCATTTCTTTGATTAATTTTGATATGGTAGCTACAAAGTCTATAACATAATTTTCTTTGTTATTAAATTGTATGTTATTAATTTTAACATGGATTTATTTGTATCCAAGTTATGCTGATTGAGTTTGAAATAAAAAACTACGTGGTATACATTACCTTTTAAATATTGCTAATCGAACTATTAATTGTAATAATTTTGTAATAAATTTTATTGATTGTAATAAGAGTACTATTTATTTTATTTTTCTGTAATTTTAGATTTGTAATAAATTGTAAAAATTTTGTATTCTTTTAAATATTAAATTGCAATAACTTTTAATATCAAAGAATGTTATTTTGATATTATATTTATTATGAATATGAAATATTAAAATTATACTTATCGATTAAAAACATGTTGACATAACTAAATTTATACATAAAAAAAATAAATATAAATAACTTTAAAATTATTAAGGTGACTTCTATGGTGAGGGCTCAATTAAATCCCTCAATGTACCGATTTAAAAGACATACATGATTTAACATTAAGTGTTTCAATTAAGTCATTTCACCATCTAAACACTTGTGAATAAAATATACAATTGCAAGGTTTTATTAAATACCCATATATTATTATTAGTGTATAGTTATTGTCATATTCTCCGATAAACTCTTTTGGAATTTTTTATTTTTATTTTGATAATACATTTTTTTGAAGATCCATTATTAGTGAACTTATTTTATTTTTAAAATTTAGTTTGTATCATATTTTATACAAAAATATCAGCATTTGTATTAAATAGTACATTACAAATATCTGTTTTTAAAATGAACCTCATTTAAAAGCTAGCTATTAAAGGGAGTAAAATAATGAAGTTGATGCAAGTGGTAGCCTACAACTCTCCCTTTAAGAAGGAAGCTGAATGTTCTAATAAACTCAGCATAATGAAAATGACGAGAGGTTTATATGCAGTAATGGGCCTTCAAATTTTCCAACAATTTGTAGCAATGAACACGGTCATGTACTATAGTCCTGCAATCATTCAGTTAGCTGGTTTTGCATCCAATAGAACTGCATTTCTTTGATTAATTTTGATATGGTAGTTACAAACTCTATAACATAATTTTCTTTGTTATTCAATTGTATGTTATTAATTTTAATATGGATTTATTTGTATCCAAGTTATGCTGATTGAGTTTGAAATAAAAAACTACGTGGTATACATTACGTTTTAAACATTTAAAAGCTAGCTATTTAAAATATCAGCATTTGTATTAAATAGTACATTACAAATATCTGTTTTTAAAATGTCTTTTGCGTTTAGTATATCTAATCATTATTTAAACCAGTATATTATTATAATAAATTCCAATGTGCAATGAGAGGAAGGTATGACACCAGACTTCTGCAATATGTTTGTGCTAACATATGCTTTTACTTATTTTGTTGAAAATAGATTTTGAAAACGTCTTAAGAAGATAGAAAATTCAAACTTCTGATTTCTATCTTTGTTTTTTGTTTTGTTTTACTTTTCAGCTTCAATCACTGTTTCATCTTCGTTTTGTTTCGCTTAATTATTTTGTGAGATTTTTAATCCATTGATGTATAAACAACTTTATTGCATTATTTTTGGATATCTACATTGTATATAAGGAAGTGTTTGGTTTCACTATATGTTTAGTGTGTGATGATTTAATGTTTGTTTACAATGAAGACAACGAAAATGGGGATATTGGTCATGCGGTTAAATAAGTAATATCGGTTATTGAATCTCTGAAGAAGTGTTATCGGTTGCTGGGATATATCTCTATCAGTTGTGGGATCAAGTTTTGATACTTTATTTTTTTTTCCGGACTTCTTAAATTGTGAATGCAGAGTAGGAGCAATATTTATTCTTTTTTTCCTGGGAAATTCTCATAATTAATATACCATAACATGAAATTCATCCAATTGAAAAAGAAACTCTTTGAGCAGAATGGTGGTTTATTTTTTAGAATGCTCTTTGAGCAGAATTGTGGTTTATGTGTATTCTATCTTCATGCAGTGCACCACTCACAGCACTTGCACTTGCAAGTTAACCTCCAACCGATGATTTGATGAAGCGTGAACCAGTGGGAAGGAAAATAGAGACATTTGGATTTAATTATAGTTATTAGCTTTATATTGAGGTGTATATGATGTGTGTAATGCTGCTAATTTTATGGAGAACTTTGCTTTAGTAGAAAGTGCAAAAAATTGGAAATAGAGAGTAATTATTCAATAAATAAACAATAAACTACATTATTATGAGACAATAATTTGAAAATCAACTATAAATTTCAAATTTTAATAGACAATAATTATCCAATAAATTATAATTAAAAAATATTAATTACTGTTGAGTCTGTTGAGTCTTTATAATATTATTTGTATAACCATTTGATTTGTGTTGGTACAGTTTTGATGTTAAAATGCCTAACCATTTGATTTGTGTTGGTACAGTGATTTGTTTTGTTTACTTGCAGTATTATCTTCTGCAGAACCATGGGGTCTTCCCTTTGATACATTTAAAGGATACTTTCATAAATCATATTTTTTTCTATACTTTAAATGCATCAAAAGGTATAATTTTTCTAATTTATCAATTATATCCTTTTGTTTTTAACTTAAAGCTTACTACTATAGTTGCTTTCGTATTACAGATTGGAAGACCTTAAGGAACCCTCATTTAAAAGCTAGCTATTAAAGGGAGTAAAATAATGAAGTTGATGCAAGTGGTAGCCTACAACTCTCCCTTTAAGAAGGAAGCTGAATGTTCTAATAAACTCAGCATAATGAAAATGACGAGAGGTTTATATGCAGGAATGGGTCTTCAAATTTTCCAACAATTTGTAGGAATGAACACGGTCATGTACTATAGTCCTGCAATCATTCAGTTAGCTGGTTTTGCATCCAATAGAACTGCATTTCTTTGATTAATTTTGATATGGTAGCTACAAAGTCTATAACATAATTTTCTTTGTTATTAAATTGTATGTTATTAATTTTAACATGGATTTATTTGTATCCAAGTTATGCTGATTGAGTTTGAAATAAAAAACTACGTGGTATACATTACCTTTTAAATATTGCTAATCGAACTATTAATTGTAATAATTTTGTAATAAATTTTATTGATTGTAATAAGAGTACTATTTATTTTATTTTTCTGTAATTTTAGATTCGTAATAAATTGTAAAAATTTTGTATTCTTTTAAATATTAAATTGCAATAACTTCTAATATCAAAGAATGTTATTTTGATATTATATTTATTAAGAATATGAAATATTAAAATTATACTTATCGATTAAACACATGTTGACATAACTAAATTTATACATAAAAAAAATAAATATAAATAACTTTAAAATTATTAAGGTGACTTCTATGGTGAGGGCTCAATTAAATCCCTCAATGTACCGATTTAAAAGACATACATGATTTAACATAAGTGTTTCAATTAAGTCATTTCACCATCTAAACACTTGTGAATAAAATATACAATTGCAAGGTTTTATTAAATACCCATATATTATTATTAGTGTATAGTTATTGTCATATTCTCCGATAAACTCTTTTGGGATTTTTTATTTTTATTTTGAAAATACATTTTTTTTAAGATCCATTATTAGTGAACTTATTTTATTTTTAAAATTTAGTTTGTATAATATTTTATACAAAAATATCAGCATTTGTATTAAATAGTACATTACAAATATCTGTTTTTAAAATGAACCTCATTTAAAAGCTAGCTATTAAAGGGAGTAAAATAATGAAGTTGATGCAAGTGGTAGCCTACAACTCTCCCTTTAAGAAGGAAGCTGAATGTTCTAATAAACTCAACATAATGAAAATGACGAGAGGTTTATATGCAGTAATGGGCCTTCAAATTTTCCAACAATTTGTAGCAATGAACACGGTCATGTACTATAGTCCTGCAATCATTCAGTTAGTTGGTTTTGCATCCAATAGAACTGCATTTCTTTGATTAATTTTGATATGGTAGTTACAAACTCTATAACATAATTTTCTTTGTTATTCAATTGTATGTTATTAATTTTAATATGGATTTATTTGTATCCAAGTTATGCTGATTGAGTTTGAAATAAAAAACTACGTGGTATACATTACGTTTTAAACATTTAAAAGCTAGCTATTTAAAATATCAGCATTTGTATTAAATAGTACATTACAAATATCTGTTTTTAAAATGTCTTTTGCGTTTAGTATATCTAATCATTATTTAAACCAGTATATTATTATAATAAATTCCAATGTGCAATGAGAGGAAGGTATGACACCAGACTTCTGCAATATGTTTGTGCTAACATATGCTTTTACTTATTTTGTTGAAAATAGATTTTGAAAACGTCTTAAGAAGATAGAAAATTCAAACTTCTGATTTCTATCTTTGTTTTTTGTTTTGTTTTACTTTTCAGCTTCAATCACTGTTTCATCTTCGTTTTGTTTCGCTTAATTATTTTGTGAGATTTTTAATCCATTGATGTATAAACAACTTTATTGCATTATTTTTGGATATCTACATTGTATATAAGGAAGTGTTTGGTTTCACTATATGTTTAGTGTGTGATGATTTAATGTTTGTTTACAATGAAGACAACGAAAATGGGGATATTGGTCATGCGGTTAAATAAGTAATATCGGTTATTGAATCTCTGAAGAAGTGTTATCGGTTGCTGGGATATATCTCTATCAGTTGTGGGATCAAGTTTTGATACTTTATTTTTTTTTCCGGACTTCTTAAATTGTGAATGCAGAGTAGGAGCAATATTTATTCTTTTTTTCCTGGGAAATTCTCATAATTAATATACCATAACATGAAATTCATCCAATTGAAAAAGAAACTCTTTGAGCAGAATGGTGGTTTATTTTTTAGAATGCTCTTTGAGCAGAATTGTGGTTTATGTGTATTCTATCTTCATGCAGTGCACCACTCACAGCACTTGCACTTGCAAGTTAACCTCCAACCGATGATTTGATGAAGCGTGAACCAGTGGGAAGGAAAATAGAGACATTTGGATTTAATTATAGTTATTAGCTTTATATTGAGGTGTATATGATGTGTGTAATGCTGCTAATTTTATGGAGAACTTTGCTTTAGTAGAAAGTGCAAAAAATTGGAAATAGAGAGTAATTATTCAATAAATAAACAATAAACTACATTATTATGAGACAATAATTTGAAAATCAACTATAAATTTCAAATTTTAATAGACAATAATTATCCAATAAATTATAATTAAAAAATATTAATTACTGTTGAGTCTGTTGAGTCTTTATAATATTATTTGTATAACCATTTGATTTGTGTTGGTACAGTTTTGATGTTAAAATGCCTAACCATTTGATTTGTGTTGGTACAGTGATTTGTTTTGTTTACTTGCAGTATTATCTTCTGCAGAACCATGGGGTCTTCCCTTTGATACATTTAAAGGATACTTTCATAAATCATATTTTTTTCTATACTTTAAATGCATCAAAAGGTATAATTTTTCTAATTTATCAATTATATCCTTTTGTTTTTAACTTAAAGCTTACTACTATAGTTGCTTTCGTATTACAGATTGGAAGACCTTAAGGAACCCTCATTTAAAAGCTAGCTATTAAAGGGAGTAAAATAATGAAGTTGATGCAAGTGGTAGCCTACAACTCTCCCTTTAAGAAGGAAGCTGAATGTTCTAATAAACTCAGCATAATGAAAATGACGTGAGGTTTATATGCAGGAATGGGTCTTCAAATTTTCCAACAATTTGTAGGAATGAACACGGTCATGTACTATAGTCCTGCAATCATTCAGTTAGCTGGTTTTGCATCCAATAGAACTGCATTTCTTTGATTAATTTTGATATGGTAGCTACAAAGTCTATAACATAATTTTCTTTGTTATTAAATTGTATGTTATTAATTTTAACATGGATTTATTTGTATCCAAGTTATGCTGATTGAGTTTGAAATAAAAAACTACGTGGTATACATTACCTTTTAAATATTGCTAATCGAACTATTAATTGTAATAATTTTGTAATAAATTTTATTGATTGTAATAAGAGTACTATTTATTTTATTTTTCTGTAATTTTAGATTTGTAATAAATTGTAAAAATTTTGTATTCTTTTAAATATTAAATTGCAATAACTTCTAATATCAAAGAATGTTATTTTGATATTATATTTATTAAGAATATGAAATATTAAAATTATACTTATCGATTAAACACATGTTGACATAACTAAATTTATACATAAAAAAAATAAATATAAATAACTTTAAAATTATTAAGGTGACTTCTATGGTGAGGGCTCAATTAAATCCCTCAATGTACCGATTTAAAAGACATACATGATTTAACATAAGTGTTTCAATTAAGTCATTTCACCATCTAAACACTTGTGAATAAAATATACAATTGCAAGGTTTTATTAAATACCCATATATTATTATTAGTGTATAGTTATTGTCATATTCTCCGATAAACTCTTTTGGGATTTTTTATTTTTATTTTGAAAATACATTTTTTTTAAGATCCATTATTAGTGAACTTATTTTATTTTTAAAATTTAGTTTGTATAATATTTTATACAAAAATATCAGCATTTGTATTAAATAGTACATTACAAATATCTGTTTTTAAAATGAACCTCATTTAAAAGCTAGCTATTAAAGGGAGTAAAATAATGAAGTTGATGCAAGTGGTAGCCTACAACTCTCCCTTTAAGAAGGAAGCTGAATGTTCTAATAAACTCAACATAATGAAAATGACGAGAGGTTTATATGCAGTAATGGGCCTTCAAATTTTCCAACAATTTGTAGCAATGAACACGGTCATGTACTATAGTCCTGCAATCATTCAGTTAGTTGGTTTTGCATCCAATAGAACTGCATTTCTTTGATTAATTTTGATATGGTAGTTACAAACTCTATAACATAATTTTCTTTGTTATTCAATTGTATGTTATTAATTTGAATATGGATTTATTTGTATCCAAGTTATGCTGATTGAGTTTGAAATAAAAAACTACGTGGTATACATTACGTTTTAAACATTTAAAAGCTAGCTATTTAAAATATCAGCATTTGTATTAAATAGTACATTACAAATATCTGTTTTTAAAATGTCTTTTGCGTTTAGTATATCTAATCATTATTTAAACCAGTATATTATTATAATAAATTCCAATGTGCAATGAGAGGAAGGTATGACACCAGACTTCTGCAATATGTTTGTGCTAACATATGCTTTTACTTATTTTGTTGAAAATAGATTTTGAAAACATCTTAAGAAGATAGAAAATTCAAACTTCTGATTTCTATCTTTGTTTTTTGTTTTGTTTTACTTTTCAGCTTCAATCACTGTTTCATCTTCGTTTTGTTTCGCTTAATTATTTTGTGAGATTTTTAATCCATTGATGTATAAACAACTTTATTGCATTATTTTTGGATATCTACATTGTATATAAGGAAGTGTTTGGTTTCACTATATGTTTAGTGTGTGATGATTTAATGTTTGTTTACAATGAAGACAACGAAAATGGGGATATTGGTCATGCGGTTAAATAAGTAATATCGGTTATTGAATCTCTGAAGAAGTGTTATCGGTTGCTGGGATATATCTCTATCAGTTGTGGGATCAAGTTTTGATACTTTATTTTTTTTTTCCGGACTTCTTAAATTGTGAATGCAGAGTAGGAGCAATATTTATTCTTTTTTTCCTGGGAAATTCTCATAATTAATATACCATAACATGAAATTCATCCAATTGAAAAAGAAACTCTTTGAGCAGAATGGTGGTTTATTTTTTAGAATGCTCTTTGAGCAGAATTGTGGTTTATGTGTATTCTATCTTCATGCAGTGCACCACTCACAGCACTTGCACTTGCAAGTTAACCTCCAACCGATGATTTGATGAAGCGTGAACCAGTGGGAAGGAAAATAGAGACATTTGGATTTAATTATAGTTATTAGCTTTATATTGAGGTGTATATGATGTGTGTAATGCTGCTAATTTTATGGAGAACTTTGCTTTAGTAGAAAGTGCAAAAAATTGGAAATAGAGAGTAATTATTCAATAAATAAACAATAAACTACATTATTATGAGACAATAATTTGAAAATCAACTATAAATTTCAAATTTTAATAGACAATAATTATCCAAAAAATTATAATTAAAAAATATTAATTACTGTTGAGTATGTTGAGTCTTTATAATATTATTTGTATAACCATTTGATTTATGTTGGTACAGTTTTGATGTTAAAATGCCTAACCATTTGATTTGTGTTGGTACAGTGATTTGTTTTGTTTACTTGCAGTATTATCTTCTGCAGAACCATGGGGTCTTCCCTTTGATACATTTAAAGGATACTTTCATAAATCATATTTTTTTCTATACTTTAAATGCATCAAAAGGTATAATTTTTCTAATTTATCAATTATATCCTTTTGTTTTTAACTTGAAGCTTACTACTATAGTTGCTTTCGTATTACAGATTGGAAGACCTTAAGGAACCCTCATTTAAAAGCTAGCTATTAAAGGGAGTAAAATAATGAAGTTGATGCAAGTGGTAGCCTACAACTCTCCCTTTAAGAAGGAAGCTGAATGTTCTAATAAACTCAGCATAATGAAAATGACGAGAGGTTTATATGCAGGAATGGGTCTTCAAATTTTCCAACAATTTGTAGGAATGAACACGGTCATGTACTATAGTCCTGCAATCATTCAGTTAGCTGGTTTTGCATCCAATAGAACTGCATTTCTTTGATTAATTTTGATATGGTAGCTACAAAGTCTATAACATAATTTTCTTTGTTATTAAATTGTATGTTATTAATTTTAACATGGATTTATTTGTATCCAAGTTATGCTGATTGAGTTTGAAATAAAAAACTACGTGGTATACATTACCTTTTAAATATTGCTAATCGAACTATTAATTGTAATAATTTTGTAATAAATTTTATTGATTGTAATAAGAGTACTATTTATTTTATTTTTCTGTAATTTTAGATTTGTAATAAATTGTAAAAATTTTGTATTCTTTTAAATATTAAATTGCAATAACTTTTAATATCAAAGAATGTTATTTTGATATTATATTTATTAAGAATATGAAATATTAAAATTATACTTATCGATTAAAAACATGTTGACATAACTAAATTTATACATAAAAAAAATAAATATAAATAACTTTAAAATTATTAAGGTGACTTCTATGGTGAGGGCTCAATTAAATCCCTCAATGTACCGATTTAAAAGACATACATGATTTAACATTAAGTGTTTCAATTAAGTCATTTCACCATCTAAACACTTGTGAATAAAATATACAATTGCAAGGTTTTATTAAATACCCATATATTATTATTAGTGTATAGTTATTGTCATATTCTCCGATAAACTCTTTTGGAATTTTTTATTTTTATTTTGATAATACATTTTTTTGAAGATCCATTATTAGTGAACTTATTTTATTTTTAAAATTTAGTTTGTATCATATTTTATACAAAAATATCAGCATTTGTATTAAATAGTACATTACAAATATCTGTTTTTAAAATGAACCTCATTTAAAAGCTAGCTATTAAAGGGAGTAAAATAATGAAGTTGATGCAAGTGGTAGCCTACAACTCTCCCTTTAAGAAGGAAGCTGAATGTTCTAATAAACTCAGCATAATGAAAATGACGAGAGGTTTATATGCAGTAATGGGCCTTCAAATTTTCCAACAATTTGTAGCAATGAACACGGTCATGTACTATAGTCCTGCAATCATTCAGTTAGCTGGTTTTGCATCCAATAGAACTGCATTTCTTTGATTAATTTTGATATGGTAGTTACAAACTCTATAACATAATTTTCTTTGTTATTCAATTGTATGTTATTAATTTTAATATGGATTTATTTGTATCCAAGTTATGCTGATTGAGTTTGAAATAAAAAACTACGTGGTATACATTACGTTTTAAACATTTAAAAGCTAGCTATTTAAAATATCAGCATTTGTATTAAATAGTACATTACAAATATCTGTTTTTAAAATGTCTTTTGCGTTTAGTATATCTAATCATTATTTAAACCAGTATATTATTATAATAAATTCCAATGTGCAATGAGAGGAAGGTATGACACCAGACTTCTGCAATATGTTTGTGCTAACATATGCTTTTACTTATTTTGTTGAAAATAGATTTTGAAAACGTCTTAAGAAGATAGAAAATTCAAACTTCTGATTTCTATCTTTGTTTTTTGTTTTGTTTTACTTTTCAGCTTCAATCACTGTTTCATCTTCGTTTTGTTTCGCTTAATTATTTTGTGAGATTTTTAATCCATTGATGTATAAACAACTTTATTGCATTATTTTTGGATATCTACATTGTATATAAGGAAGTGTTTGGTTTCACTATATGTTTAGTGTGTGATGATTTAATGTTTGTTTACAATGAAGACAACGAAAATGGGGATATTGGTCATGCGGTTAAATAAGTAATATCGGTTATTGAATCTCTGAAGAAGTGTTATCGGTTGCTGGGATACATCTCTATCAGTTGTGGGATCAAGTTTTGATACTTTATTTTTTTTTCCGGACTTCTTAAATTGTGAATGCAGAGTAGGAGCAATATTTATTCTTTTTTTCCTGGGAAATTCTCATAATTAATATACCATAACATGAAATTCATCCAATTGAAAAAGAAACTCTTTGAGCAGAATGGTGGTTTATTTTTTAGAATGCTCTTTGAGCAGAATTATGGTTTATGTGTATTCTATCTTCATGCAGTGCACCACTCACAGCACTTGCACTTGCAAGTTAACCTCCAACCGATGATTTGATGAAGCGTGAACCAGTGGGAAGGAAAATAGAGACATTTGGATTTAATTATAGTTATTAGCTTTATATTGAGGTGTATATGATGTGTGTAATGCTGCTAATTTTATGGAGAACTTTGCTTTAGTAGAAAGTGCAAAAAATTGGAAATAGAGAGTAATTATTCAATAAATAAACAATAAACTACATTATTATGAGACAATAATTTGAAAATCAACTATAAATTTCAAATTTTAATAGACAATAATTATCCAATAAATTATAATTAAAAAATATTAATTACTGTTGAGTCTGTTGAGTCTTTATAATATTATTTGTATAACCATTTGATTTGTGTTGGTACAGTTTTGATGTTAAAATGCCTAACCATTTGATTTGTGTTGGTACAGTGATTTGTTTTGTTTACTTGCAGTATTATCTTCTGCAGAACCATGGGGTCTTCCCTTTGATACATTTAAAGGATACTTTCATAAATCATATTTTTTTCTATACTTTAAATGCATCAAAAGGTATAATTTTTCTAATTTATCAATTATATCCTTTTGTTTTTAACTTGAAGCTTACTACTATAGTTGCTTTCGTATTACAGATTGGAAGACCTTAAGGAACCCTCATTTAAAAGCTAGCTATTAAAGGGAGTAAAATAATGAAGTTGATGCAAGTGGTAGCCTACAACTCTCCCTTTAAGAAGGAAGCTGAATGTTCTAATAAACTCAGCATAATGAAAATGACGAGAGGTTTATATGCAGGAATGGGTCTTCAAATTTTCCAACAATTTGTAGGAATGAACACGGTCATGTACTATAGTCCTGCAATCATTCAGTTAGCTGGTTTTGCATCCAATAGAACTGCATTTCTTTGATTAATTTTGATATGGTAGCTACAAAGTCTATAACATAATTTTCTTTGTTATTAAATTGTATGTTATTAATTTTAACATGGATTTATTTGTATCCAAGTTATGCTGATTGAGTTTGAAATAAAAAACTACGTGGTATACATTACCTTTTAAATATTGCTAATCGAACTATTAATTGTAATAATTTTTTAATAAATTTTATTGATTGTAATAAGAGTACTATTTATTTTATTTTTCTGTAATTTTAGATTTGTATTAAATTGTAAAAATTTTGTATTCTTTTAAATATTAAATTGCAATAACTTTTAATATCAAAGAATGTTATTTTGATATTATATTTATTAAGAATATGAAATATTAAAATTATACTTATCGATTAAAAACATGTTGACATAACTAAATTTATACATAAAAAAAATAAATATAAATAACTTTAAAATTATTAAGGTGACTTCTATGGTGAGGGCTCAATTAAATCCCTCAATGTACCGATTTAAAAGACATACATGATTTAACATTAAGTGTTTCAATTAAGTCATTTCACCATCTAAACACTTGTGAATAAAATATACAATTGCAAGGTTTTATTAAATACCCATATATTATTATTAGTGTATAGTTATTGTCATATTCTCCGATAAACTCTTTTGGAATTTTTTATTTTTATTTTGATAATACATTTTTTTGAAGATCCATTATTAGTGAACTTATTTTATTTTTAAAATTTAGTTTGTATCATATTTTATACAAAAATATCAGCATTTGTATTAAATAGTACATTACAAATATCTGTTTTTAAAATGAACCTCATTTAAAAGCTAGCTATTAAAGGGAGTAAAATAATGAAGTTGATGCAAGTGGTAGCCTACAACTCTCCCTTTAAGAAGGAAGCTGAATGTTCTAATAAACTCAGCATAATGAAAATGACGAGAGGTTTATATGCAGTAATGGGCCTTCAAATTTTCCAACAATTTGTAGCAATGAACACGGTCATGTACTATAGTCCTGCAATCATTCAGTTAGCTGGTTTTGCATCCAATAGAACTGCATTTCTTTGATTAATTTTGATATGGTAGTTACAAACTCTATAACATAATTTTCTTTGTTATTCAATTGTATGTTATTAATTTTAATATGGATTTATTTGTATCCAAGTTATGCTGATTGAGTTTGAAATAAAAAACTACGTGGTATACATTACGTTTTAAACATTTAAAAGCTAGCTATTTAAAATATCAGCATTTGTATTAAATAGTACATTACAAATATCTGTTTTTAAAATGTCTTTTGCGTTTAGTATATCTAATCATTATTTAAACCAGTATATTATTATAATAAATTCCAATGTGCAATGAGAGGAAGGTATGACACCAGACTTCTGCAATATGTTTGTGCTAACATATGCTTTTACTTATTTTGTTGAAAATAGATTTTGAAAACGTCTTAAGAAGATAGAAAATTCAAACTTCTGATTTCTATCTTTGTTTTTTGTTTTGTTTTACTTTTCAGCTTCAATCACTGTTTCATCTTCGTTTTGTTTCGCTTAATTATTTTGTGAGATTTTTAATCCATTGATGTATAAACAACTTTATTGCATTATTTTTGGATATCTACATTGTATATAAGGAAGTGTTTGGTTTCACTATATGTTTAGTGTGTGATGATTTAATGTTTGTTTACAATGAAGACAACGAAAATGGGGATATTGGTCATGCGGTTAAATAAGTAATATCGGTTATTGAATCTCTGAAGAAGTGTTATCGGTTGCTGGGATACATCTCTATCAGTTGTGGGATCAAGTTTTGATACTTTATTTTTTTTTCCGGACTTCTTAAATTGTGAATGCAGAGTAGGAGCAATATTTATTCTTTTTTTCCTGGGAAATTCTCATAATTAATATACCATAACATGAAATTCATCCAATTGAAAAAGAAACTCTTTGAGCAGAATGGTGGTTTATTTTTTAGAATGCTCTTTGAGCAGAATTGTGGTTTATGTGTATTCTATCTTCATGCAGTGCACCACTCACAGCACTTGCACTTGCAAGTTAACCTCCAACCGATGATTTGATGAAGCGTGAACCAGTGGGAAGGAAAATAGAGACATTTGGATTTAATTATAGTTATTAGCTTTATATTGAGGTATATATGATGTGTGTAATGCTGCTAATTTTATGGAGAACTTTGCTTTAGTAGAAAGTGCAAAAAATTGGAAATAGAGAGTAATTATTCAATAAATAAACAATAAACTACATTATTATGAGACAATAATTTGAAAATCAACTATAAATTTCAAATTTTAATAGACAATAATTATCCAATAAATTATAATTAAAAAATATTAATTACTGTTGAGTCTGTTGAGTCTTTATAATATTATTTGTATAACCATTTGATTTGTGTTGGTACAGTTTTGATGTTAAAATGCCTAACCATTTGATTTGTGTTGGTACAGTGATTTGTTTTGTTTACTTGCAGTATTATCTTCTGCAGAACCATGGGGTCTTCCCTTTGATACATTTAAAGGATACTTTCATAAATCATATTTTTTTCTATACTTTAAATGCATCAAAAGGTATAATTTTTCTAATTTATCAATTATATCCTTTTGTTTTTAACTTGAAGCTTACTACTATAGTTGCTTTCGTATTACAGATTGGAAGACCTTAAGGAACCCTCATTTAAAAGCTAGCTATTAAAGGGAGTAAAATAATGAAGTTGATGCAAGTGGTAGCCTACAACTCTCCCTTTAAGAAGGAAGCTGAATGTTCTAATAAACTCAGCATAATGAAAATGACGAGAGGTTTATATGCAGGAATGGGTCTTCAAATTTTCCAACAATTTGTAGGAATGAACACGGTCATGTACTATAGTCCTGCAATCATTCAGTTAGCTGGTTTTGCATCCAATAGAACTGCATTTCTTTGATTAATTTTGATATGGTAGCTACAAAGTCTATAACATAATTTTCTTTGTTATTAAATTGTATGTTATTAATTTTAACATGGATTTATTTGTATCCAAGTTATGCTGATTGAGTTTGAAATAAAAAACTACGTGGTATACATTACCTTTTAAATATTGCTAATTGAACTATTAATTGTAATAATTTTGTAATAAATTTTATTGATTGTAATAAGAGTACTATTTATTTTATTTTTCTGTAATTTTAGATTTGTAATAAATTGTAAAAATTTTGTATTCTTTTAAATATTAAATTGCAATAACTTTTAATATCAAAGAATGTTATTTTGATATTATATTTATTAAGAATATGAAATATTAAAATTATACTTATCGATTAAAAACATGTTGACATAACTAAATTTATACATAAAAAAAATAAATATAAATAACTTTAAAATTATTAAGGTGACTTCTATGGTGAGGGCTCAATTAAATCCCTCAATGTACCGATTTAAAAGACATACATGATTTAACATTAAGTGTTTCAATTAAGTCATTTCACCATCTAAACACTTGTGAATAAAATATACAATTGCAAGGTTTTATTAAAAACCCATATATTATTATTAGTGTATAGTTATTGTCATATTCTCCGATAAACTCTTTTGGGATTTTTTATTTTTATTTTGAAAATACATTTTTTTTAAGATCCATTATTAGTGAACTTATTTTATTTTTAAAATTTAGTTTGTATAATATTTTATACAAAAATATCAGCATTTGTATTAAATAGTACATTACAAATATCTGTTTTTAAAATGAACCTCATTTAAAAGCTAGCTATTAAAGGGAGTAAAATAATGAAGTTGATGCAAGTGGTAGCCTACAACTCTCCCTTTAAGAAGGAAGCTGAATGTTCTAATAAACTCAGCATAATGAAAATGACGAGAGGTTTATATGCAGTAATGGGCCTTCAAATTTTCCAACAATTTGTAGCAATGAACACGGTCATGTACTATAGTCCTGCAATCATTCAGTTAGCTAGTTTTGCATCCAATAGAACTGCATTTCTTTGATTAATTTTGATATGGTAGTTACAAACTCTATAACATAATTTTTTTTGTTATTCAATTGTATGTTATTAATTTTAATATGGATTTATTTGTATCCAAGTTATGCTGATTGAGTTTGAAATAAAAAACTACGTGGTATACATTACATTTTAAACATTTAAAAGCTAGCTATTTAAAATATCAGCATTTCTATTAAATAGTACATTACAAATATCTGTTTTTAAAATGTCTTTTGCGTTTAGTATATCTAATCATTATTTAAACCAGTATATTATTATAATAAATTCCAATGTGCAATGAGAGGAAGGTATGACACCAGACTTCTGCAATATGTTTGTGCTAACATATGCTTTTACTTATTTTGTTGAAAATAGATTTTGAAAACGTCTTAAGAAGATAGAAAATTCAAACTTCTGATTTCTATCTTTGTTTTTTGTTTTGTTTTACTTTTCAGCTTCAATCACTGTTTCATCTTCGTTTTGTTTCGCTTAATTATTTTGTGAGATTTTTAATCCATTGATGTATAAACAACTTTATTGCATTATTTTTGGATATCTACATTGTATATAAGGAAGTGTTTGGTTTCACTATATGTTTAGTGTGTGATGATTTAATGTTTGTTTACAATGAAGACAACGAAAATGGGGATATTGGTCATGCGGTTAAATAAGTAATATCGATTATTGAATCTCTGAAGAAGTGTTATCGGTTGCTGGGATATATCTCTATCAGTTGTGGGATCAAGTTTTGATACTTTATTTTTTTTTCCGGACTTCTTAAATTGTGAATGCAGAGTAGGAGCAATATTTATTCTTTTTTTCCTGGGAAATTCTCATAATTAATATACCATAACATGAAATTCATCCAATTGAAAAAGAAACTCTTTGAGCAGAATGGTGGTTTATTTTTTAGAATGCTCTTTGAGCAGAATTGTGGTTTATGTGTATTCTATCTTCATGCAGTGCACCACTCACAGCACTTGCACTTGCAAGTTAACCTCCAACCGATGATTTGATGAAGCGTGAACCAGTGGGAAGGAAAATAGAGACATTTGGATTTAATTATAGTTATTAGCTTTATATTGAGGTGTATATGATGTGTGTAATGCTGCTAATTTTATGGAGAACTTTGCTTTAGTAGAAAGTGCAAAAAATTGGAAATAGAGAGTAATTATTCAATAAATAAACAATAAACTACATTATTATGAGACAATAATTTGAAAATCAACTATAAATTTCAAATTTTAATAGACAATAATTATCCAAAAAATTATAATTTAAAAATATTAATTACTGTTGAGTCTGTTGAGTCTTTATAATATTATTTGTATAACCATTTGATTTGTGTTGGTACAGTTTTGATGTTAAAATGCCTAACCATTTGATTTGTGTTGGTACAGTGATTTGTTTTGTTTACTTGCAGTATTATCTTCTGCAGAACTATGGGGTCTTCCCTTTGATACATTTAAAGGATACTTTCATAAATCATATTTTTTTCTATACTTTAAATGCATCAAAAGGTATAATTTTTCTAATTTATCAATTATATCCTTTTGTTTTTAACTTGAAGCTTACTACTATAGTTGCTTTCGTATTACAGATTGGAAGACCTTAAGGAACCCTCATTTAAAAGCTAGCTATTAAAGGGAGTAAAATAATGAAGTTGATGCAAGTGGTAGCCTACAACTCTCCCTTTAAGAAGGAAGCTGAATGTTCTAATAAACTCAGCATAATGAAAATGACGAGAGGTTTATATGCAGGAATGGGTCTTCAAATTTTCCAACAATTTGTAGGAATGAACACGGTCATGTACTATAGTCCTGCAATCATTCAGTTAGCTGGTTTTGCATCCAATAGAACTGCATTTCTTTGATTAATTTTGATATGGTAGCTACAAAGTCTATAACATAATTTTCTTTGTTATTAAATTGTATGTTATTAATTTTAACATGGATTTATTTGTATCCAAGTTATGCTGATTGAGTTTGAAATAAAAAACTACGTGGTATACATTACCTTTTAAATATTGCTAATCGAACTATTAATTGTAATAATTTTGTAATAAATTTTATTGATTGTAATAAGAGTACTATTTATTTTATTTTTCTGTAATTTTAGATTTGTAATAAATTGTAAAAATTTTGTATTCTTTTAAATATTAAATTGCAATAACTTTTAATATCAAAGAATGTTATTTTGATATTATATTTATTAAGAATATGAAATATTAAAATTATACTTATCGATTAAAAACATGTTGACATAACTAAATTTATACATAAAAAAAATAAATATAAATAACTTTAAAATTATTAAGGTGACTTCTATGGTGAGGGCTCAATTAAATCCCTCAATGTACCGATTTAAAAGACATACATGATTTAACATTAAGTGTTTCAATTAAGTCATTTCACCATCTAAACACTTGTGAATAAAATATACAATTGCAAGGTTTTATTAAATACCCATATATTATTATTAGTGTATAGTTATTGTCATATTCTCCGATAAACTCTTTTGGGATTTTTTATTTTTATTTTGAAAATACATTTTTTTTTAAGATCCATTATTAGTGAACTTATTTTATTTTTAAAATTTAGTTTGTATAATATTTTATACAAAAATATCAGCATTTGTATTAAATAGTACATTACAAATATCTGTTTTTAAAATGAACCTCATTTAAAAGCTAGCTATTAAAGGGAGTAAAATAATGAAGTTGATGCAAGTGGTAGCCTACAACTCTCCCTTTAAGAAGGAAGCTGAATGTTCTAATAAACTCAGCATAATGAAAATGACGAGAGGTTTATATGCAGTAATGGGCCTTCAAATTTTCCAACAATTTGTAGCAATGAACACGGTCATGTACTATAGTCCTGCAATCATTCAGTTAGCTGGTTTTGCATCCAATAGAACTGCATTTCTTTGATTAATTTTGATATGGTAGTTACAAACTCTATAACATAATTTTCTTTGTTATTCAATTGTATGTTATTAATTTTAATATGGATTTATTTGTATCCAAGTTATGCTGATTGAGTTTGAAATAAAAAACTACGTGGTATACATTACGTTTTAAACATTTAAAAGCTAGCTATTTAAAATATCAGCATTTGTATTAAATAGTACATTACAAATATCTGTTTTTAAAATGTCTTTTGCGTTTAGTATATCTAATCATTATTTAAACCAGTATATTATTATAATAAATTCCAATGTGCAATGAGAGGAAGGTATGACACCAGACTTCTGCAATATGTTTGTGCTAACATATGCTTTTACTTATTTTGTTGAAAATAGATTTTGAAAACGTCTTAAGAAGATAGAAAATTCAAACTTCTGATTTCTATCTTTGTTTTTTGTTTTGTTTTACTTTTCAGCTTCAATCACTGTTTCATCTTCGTTTTGTTTCGCTTAATTATTTTGTGAGATTTTTAATCCATTGATGTATAAACAACTTTATTGCATTATTTTTGGATATCTACATTGTATATAAGGAAGTGTTTGGTTTCACTATATGTTTAGTGTGTGATGATTTAATGTTTGTTTACAATGAAGACAACGAAAATGGGGATATTGGTCATGCGGTTAAATAAGTAATATCGGTTATTGAATCTCTGAAGAAGTGTTATCGGTTGCTGGGATACATCTCTATCAGTTGTGGGATCAAGTTTTGATACTTTATTTTTTTTTCCGGACTTCTTAAATTGTGAATGCAGAGTAGGAGCAATATTTATTCTTTTTTTCCTGGGAAATTCTCATAATTAATATACCATAACATGAAATTCATCCAATTGAAAAAGAAACTCTTTGAGCAGAATGGTGGTTTATTTTTTAGAATGCTCTTTGAGCAGAATTGTGGTTTATGTGTATTCTATCTTCATGCAGTGCACCACTCACAGCACTTGCACTTGCAAGTTAACCTCCAACCGATGATTTGATGAAGCGTGAACCAGTGGGAAGGAAAATAGAGACATTTGGATTTAATTATAGTTATTAGCTTTATATTGAGGTGTATATGATGTGTGTAATGCTGCTAATTTTATGGAGAACTTTGCTTTAGTAGAAAGTGCAAAAAATTGGAAATAGAGAGTAATTATTCAATAAATAAACAATAAACTACATTATTATGAGACAATAATTTGAAAATCAACTATAAATTTCAAATTTTAATAGACAATAATTATCCAATAAATTATAATTAAAAAATATTAATTACTGTTGAGTCTGTTGAGTCTTTATAATATTATTTGTATAACCATTTGATTTGTGTTGGTACAGTTTTGATGTTAAAATGCCTAACCATTTGATTTGTGTTGGTACAGTGATTTGTTTTGTTTACTTGCAGTATTATCTTCTGCAGAACCATGGGGTCTTCCCTTTGATACATTTAAAGGATACTTTCATAAATCATATTTTTTTCTATACTTTAAATGCATCAAAAGGTATAATTTTTCTAATTTATCAATTATATCCTTTTGTTTTTAACTTGAAGCTTACTACTATAGTTGCTTTCGTATTACAGATTGGAAGACCTTAAGGAACCCTCATTTAAAAGCTAGCTATTAAAGGGAGTAAAATAATGAAGTTGATGCAAGTGGTAGCCTACAACTCTCCCTTTAAGAAGGAAGCTGAATGTTCTAATAAACTCAGCATAATGAAAATGACGAGAGGTTTATATGCAGGAATGGGTCTTCAAATTTTCCAACAATTTGTAGGAATGAACACGGTCATGTACTATAGTCCTGCAATCATTCAGTTAGCTGGTTTTGCATCCAATAGAACTGCATTTCTTTGATTAATTTTGATATGGTAGCTACAAAGTCTATAACATAATTTTCTTTGTTATTAAATTGTATGTTATTAATTTTAACATGGATTTATTTGTATCCAAGTTATGCTGATTGAGTTTGAAATAAAAAACTACGTGGTATACATTACGTTTTAAACATTTAAAAGCTAGCTATTTAAAATATCAGCATTTGTATTAAATAGTACATTACAAATATCTGTTTTTAAAATGTCTTTTGCGTTTAGTATATCTAATCATTATTTGAACCAGTATATTATTATAATAAATTCCAATGTGCAATGAGAGGAAGGTATGACACCAGACTTCTGCAATATGTTTGTGCTAACATATGCTTTTACTTATTTTGTTGAAAATAGATTTTGAAAACGTCTTAAGAAGATAGAAAATTCAAACTTCTGATTTCTATCTTTGTTTTTTGTTTTGTTTTACTTTTCAGCTTCAATCACTGTTTCATCTTCGTTTTGTTTCGCTTAATTATTTTGTGAGATTTTTAATCCATTGATGTATAAACAACTTTATTGCATTATTTTTGGATATCTACATTGTATATAAGGAAGTGTTTGGTTTCACTATATGTTTAGTGTGTGATGATTTAATGTTTGTTTACAATGAAGACAACGAAAATGGGGATATTGGTCATGCGGTTAAATAAGTAATATCGGTTATTGAATCTCTGAAGAAGTGTTATCGGTTGCTGGGATACATCTCTATCAGTTGTGGGATCAAGTTTTGATACTTTATTTTTTTTCCGGACTTCTTAAATTGTGAATGCAGAGTAGGAGCAATATTTATTCTTTTTTTCCTGGGAATTTCTCATAATTAATATACCATAACATGAAATTCATCCAATTGAAAAAGAAACTCTTTGAGCAGAATGGTGGTTTATTTTTTAGAATGCTCTTTGAGCAGAATTGTGGTTTATGTGTATTCTATCTTCATGCAGTGCACCACTCACAGCACTTGCACTTGCAAGTTAACCTCCAACCGATGATTTGATGAAGCGTGAACCAGTGGGAAGGAAAATAGAGACATTTGGATTTAATTATAGTTATTAGCTTTATATTGAGGTGTATATGATGTGTGTAATGCTGCTAATTTTATGGAGAACTTTGCTTTAGTAGAAAGTGCAAAAAATTGGAAATAGAGAGTAATTATTCAATAAATAAACAATAAACTACATTATTATGAGACAATAATTTGAAAATCAACTATAAATTTCAAATTTTAATAGACAATAATTATCCAAAAAATTATAATTTAAAAATATTAATTACTGTTGAGTCTGTTGAGTCTTTATAATATTATTTGTATAACCATTTGATTTGTGTTGGTACAGTTTTGATGTTAAAATGCCTAACCATTTGATTTGTGTTGGTACAGTGATTTGTTTTGTTTACTTGCAGTATTATCTTCTGCAGAACTATGGGGTCTTCCCTTTGATACATTTAAAGGATACTTTCATAAATCATATTTTTTTCTATACTTTAAATGCATCAAAAGGTATAATTTTTCTAATTTATCAATTATATCCTTTTGTTTTTAACTTGAAGCTTACTACTATAGTTGCTTTCGTATTACAGATTGGAAGACCTTAAGGAACCCTCATTTAAAAGCTAGCTATTAAAGGGAGTAAAATAATGAAGTTGATGCAAGTGGTAGCCTACAACTCTCCCTTTAAGAAGGAAGCTGAATGTTCTAATAAACTCAGCATAATGAAAATGACGAGAGGTTTATATGCAGGAATGGGTCTTCAAATTTTCCAACAATTTGTAGGAATGAACACGGTCATGTACTATAGTCCTGCAATCATTCAGTTAGCTGGTTTTGCATCCAATAGAACTGCATTTCTTTGATTAATTTTGATATGGTAGCTACAAAGTCTATAACATAATTTTCTTTGTTATTAAATTGTATGTTATTAATTTTAACATGGATTTATTTGTATCCAAGTTATGCTGATTGAGTTTGAAATAAAAAACTACGTGGTATACATTACCTTTTAAATATTGCTAATCGAACTATTAATTGTAATAATTTTGTAATAAATTTTATTGATTGTAATAAGAGTACTATTTATTTTATTTTTCTGTAATTTTAGATTTGTAATAAATTGTAAAATTTTTGTATTCTTTTAAATATTAAATTGCAATAACTTTTAATATCAAAGAATGTTATTTTGATATTATATTTATTAAGAATATGAAATATTAAAATTATACTTATCGATTAAAAACATGTTGACATAACTAAATTTATACATAAAAAAAATAAATATAAATAACTTTAAAATTATTAAGGTGACTTCTATGGTGAGGGCTCAATTAAATCCCTCAATGTACCGATTTAAAAGACATACATGATTTAACATTAAGTGTTTCAATTAAGTCATTTCACCATCTAAACACTTGTGAATAAAATATACAATTGCAAGGTTTTATTAAATACCCATATATTATTATTAGTGTATAGTTATTGTCATATTCTCCGATAAACTCTTTTGGGATTTTTTATTTTTATTTTGAAAATACATTTTTTTTTAAGATCCATTATTAGTGAACTTATTTTATTTTTAAAATTTAGTTTGTATAATATTTTATACAAAAATATCAGCATTTGTATTAAATAGTACATTACAAATATCTGTTTTTAAAATGAACCTCATTTAAAAGCTAGCTATTAAAGGGAGTAAAATAATGAAGTTGATGCAAGTGGTAGCCTACAACTCTCCCTTTAAGAAGGAAGCTGAATGTTCTAATAAACTCAGCATAATGAAAATGACGAGAGGTTTATATGCAGTAATGGGCCTTCAAATTTTCCAACAATTTGTAGCAATGAACACGGTCATGTACTATAGTCCTGCAATCATTCAGTTAGCTGGTTTTGCATCCAATAGAACTGCATTTCTTTGATTAATTTTGATATGGTAGCTACAAAGTCTATAACATAATTTTCTTTGTTATTAAATTGTATGTTATTAATTTTAACATGGATTTATTTGTATCCAAGTTATGCTGATTGAGTTTGAAATAAAAAACTACGTGGTATACATTACGTTTTAAACATTTAAAAGCTAGCTATTTAAAATATCAGCATTTGTATTAAATAGTACATTACAAATATCTGTTTTTAAAATGTCTGTTGCGTTTAGTATATCTAATCATTATTTGAACCAGTATATTATTATAATAAATTCCAATGTGCAATGAGAGGAAGGTATGACACCAGACTTTTGCAATATGTTTGTGCTAACATATGCTTTTACTTATTTTGTTGAAAATAGATTTTGAAAACGTCTTAAGAAGATAGAAAATTCAAACTTCTGATTTCTATCTTTGCTTTTTGTTTTGTTTTACTTTTCAGCTTCAATCACTGTTTCATCTTCGTTTTGTTTCGCTTAATTATTTTGTGAGATTTTTAATCCATTGATGTATAAACAACTTTATTGCATTATTTTTGGATATCTACATTGTATATAAGGAAGTGTTTGGTTTCACTATATGTTTAGTGTGTGATGATTTAATGTTTGTTTACAATGAAGACAACGAAAATGGGGATATTGGTCATGCGGTTAAATAAGTAATATCGGTTATTGAATCTCTGAAGAAGTGTTATCGGTTGCTGGGATACATCTCTATCAGTTGTGGGATCAAGTTTTGATACTTTATTTTTTTTCCGGACTTCTTAAATTGTGAATGCAGAGTAGGAGCAATATTTATTCTTTTTTTCCTGGGAATTTCTCATAATTAATATACCATAACATGAAATTCATCCAATTGAAAAAGAAACTCTTTGAGCAGAATGGTGGTTTATTTTTTAGAATGCTCTTTGAGCAGAATTGTGGTTTATGTGTATTCTATCTTCATGCAGTGCACCACTCACAGCACTTGCACTTGCAAGTTAACCTCCAACCGATGATTTGATGAAGCGTGAACCAGTGGGAAGGAAAATAGAGATTTTTGGATTTAATTATAGTTATTAGCTTTATATTGAGGTGTATATGATGTGTGTAATGCTGCTAATTTTATGGAGAACTTTGCTTTAGTAGAAAGTGCAAAAAATTGGAAATAGAGAGTAATTATTCAATAAATAAACAATAAACTACATTATTATGAGACAATAATTTGAAAATCAACTATAAATTTCAAATTTTAATAGACAATAATTATCCAAAAAATTATAATTTAAAAATATTAATTACTGTTGAGTCTGTTGAGTCTTTATAATATTATTTGTATAACCATTTGATTTGTGTTGGTACAGTTTTGATGTTAAAATGCCTAACCATTTGATTTGTGTTGGTACAGTGATTTGTTTTGTTTACTTGCAGTATTATCTTCTGCAGAACCATGGGGTCTTCCCTTTGATACATTTAAAGGATACTTTCATAAATCATATTTTTTTCTATACTTTAAATGCATCAAAAGGTATAATTTTTCTAATTTATCAATTATATCCTTTTGTTTTTAACTTGAAGCTTACTACTATAGTTGCTTTCGTATTACAGATTGGAAGACCTTAAGGAACCCTCATTTAAAAGCTAGCTATTAAAGGGAGTAAAATAATGAAGTTGATGCAAGTGGTAGCCTACAACTCTCCCTTTAAGAAGGAAGCTGAATGTTCTAATAAACTCAGCATAATGAAAATGACGAGAGGTTTATATGCAGGAATGGGTCTTCAAATTTTCCAACAATTTGTAGGAATGAACACGGTCATGTACTATAGTCCTGCAATCATTCAGTTAGCTGGTTTTGCATCCAATAGAACTGCATTTCTTTGATTAATTTTGATATGGTAGCTACAAAGTCTATAACATAATTTTCTTTGTTATTAAATTGTATGTTATTAATTTTAACATGGATTTATTTGTATCCAAGTTATGCTGATTGAGTTTGAAATAAAAAACTACGTGGTATACATTACCTTTTAAATATTGCTAATCGAACTATTAATTGTAATAATTTTGTAATAAATTTTATTGATTGTAATAAGAGTACTATTTATTTTATTTTTCTGTAATTTTAGATTTGTAATAAATTGTAAAAATTTTGTATTCTTTTAAATATTAAATTGCAATAACTTTTAATATCAAAGAATGTTATTTTGATATTATATTTATTAAGAATATGAAATATGAAAATTATACTTATCGATTAAAAACATGTTGACATAACTAAATTTATACATAAAAAAAATAAATATAAATAACTTTAAAATTATTAAGGTGACTTCTATGGTGAGGGCTCAATTAAATCCCTCAATGTACCGATTTAAAAGACATACATGATTTAACATTAAGTGTTTCAATTAAGTCATTTCACCATCTAAACACTTGTGAATAAAATATACAATTGCAAGGTTTTATTAAATACCCATATATTATTATTAGTGTATAGTTATTGTCATATTCTCCGATAAACTCTTTTGGGATTTTTTATTTTTATTTTGAAAATACATTTTTTTTAAGATCCATTATTAGTGAACTTATTTTATTTTTAAAATTTAGTTTGTATAATATTTTATACAAAAATATCAGCATTTGTATTAAATAGTACATTACAAATATCTGTTTTTAAAATGAACCTCATTTAAAAGCTAGCTATTAAAGGGAGTAAAATAATGAAGTTGATGCAAGTGGTAGCCTACAACTCTCCCTTTAAGAAGGAAGCTGAATGTTCTAATAAACTCAGCATAATGAAAATGACGAGAGGTTTATATGCAGTAATGGGCCTTCAAATTTTCCAACAATTTGTAGCAATGAACACGGTCATGTACTATAGTCCTGCAATCATTCAGTTAGCTGGTTTTGCATCCAATAGAACTGCATTTCTTTGATTAATTTTGATATGGTAGTTACAAACTCTATAACATAATTTTCTTTGTTATTCAATTGTATGTTATTAATTTTAATATGGATTTATTTGTATCCAAGTTATGCTGATTGAGTTTGAAATAAAAAACTACGTGGTATACATTACGTTTTAAACATTTAAAAGCTAGCTATTTAAAATATCAGCATTTGTATTAAATAGTACATTACAAATATCTGTTTTTAAAATGTCTTTTGCGTTTAGTATATCTAATCATTATTTAAACCAGTATATTATTATAATAAATTCCAATGTGCAATGAGAGGAAGGTATGACACCAGACTTCTGCAATATGTTTGTGCTAACATATGCTTTTACTTATTTTGTTGAAAATAGATTTTGAAAACGTCTTAAGAAGATAGAAAATTCAAACTTCTGATTTCTATCTTTGTTTTTTGTTTTGTTTTACTTTTCAGCTTCAATCACTGTTTCATCTTCGTTTTGTTTCGCTTAATTATTTTGTGAGATTTTTAATCCATTGATGTATAAACAACTTTATTGCATTATTTTTGGATATCTACATTGTATATAAGGAAGTGTTTGGTTTCACTATATGTTTAGTGTGTGATGATTTAATGTTTGTTTACAATGAAGACAACGAAAATGGGGATATTGGTCATGCGGTTAAATAAGTAATATCGGTTATTGAATCTCTGAAGAAGTGTTATCGGTTGCTGGGATACATCTCTATCAGTTGTGGGATCAAGTTTTGATACTTTATTTTTTTTTCCGGACTTCTTAAATTGTGAATGCAGAGTAGGAGCAATATTTATTCTTTTTTTCCTGGGAAATTCTCATAATTAATATACCATAACATGAAATTCATCCAATTGAAAAAGAAACTCTTTGAGCAGAATGGTGGTTTATTTTTTAGAATGCTCTTTGAGCAGAATTGTGGTTTATGTGTATTCTATCTTCATGCAGTGCACCACTCACAGCACTTGCACTTGCAAGTTAACCTCCAACCGATGATTTGATGAAGCGTGAACCAGTGGGAAGGAAAATAGAGACATTTGGATTTAATTATAGTTATTAGCTTTATATTGAGGTGTATATGATGTGTGTAATGCTGCTAATTTTATGGAGAACTTTGCTTTAGTAGAAAGTGCAAAAAATTGGAAATAGAGAGTAATTATTCAATAAATAAACAATAAACTACATTATTATGAGACAATAATTTGAAAATCAACTATAAATTTCAAATTTTAATAGACAATAATTATCCAATAAATTATAATTAAAAAATATTAATTACTGTTGAGTCTGTTGAGTCTTTATAATATTATTTGTATAACCATTTGATTTGTGTTGGTACAGTTTTGATGTTAAAATGCCTAACCATTTGATTTGTGTTGGTACAGTGATTTATTTTGTTTACTTGCAGTATTATCTTCTGCAGAACCATGGGGTCTTCCCTTTGATACATTTAAAGGATACTTTCATAAATCATATTTTTTTCTATACTTTAAATGCATCAAAAGGTATAATTTTTCTAATTTATCAATTATATCCTTTTGTTTTTAACTTGAAGCTTACTACTATAGTTGCTTTCGTATTACAGATTGGAAGACCTTAAGGAACCCTCATTTAAAAGCTAGCTATTAAAGGGAGTAAAATAATGAAGTTGATGCAAGTGGTAGCCTACAACTCTCCCTTTAAGAAGGAAGCTGAATGTTCTAATAAACTCAGCATAATGAAAATGACGAGAGGTTTATATGCAGGAATGGGTCTTCAAATTTTCCAACAATTTGTAGGAATGAACACGGTCATGTACTATAGTCCTGCAATCATTCAGTTAGCTGGTTTTGCATCCAATAGAACTGCATTTCTTTGATTAATTTTGATATGGTAGCTACAAAGTCTATAACATAATTTTCTTTGTTATTAAATTGTATGTTATTAATTTTAACATGGATTTATTTGTATCCAAGTTATGCTGATTGAGTTTGAAATAAAAAACTACGTGGTATACATTACCTTTTAAATATTGCTAATTGAACTATTAATTGTAATAATTTTGTAATAAATTTTATTGATTGTAATAAGAGTACTATTTATTTTATTTTTCTGTAATTTTAGATTTGTAATAAATTGTAAAAATTTTGTATTCTTTTAAATATTAAATTGCAATAACTTTTAATATCAAAGAATGTTATTTTGATATTATATTTATTAAGAATATGAAATATTAAAATTATACTTATCGATTAAAAACATGTTGACATAACTAAATTTATACATAAAAAAAATAAATATAAATAACTTTAAAATTATTAAGGTGACTTCTATGGTGAGGGCTCAATTAAATCCCTCAATGTACCGATTTAAAAGACATACATGATTTAACATTAAGTGTTTCAATTAAGTCATTTCACCATCTAAACACTTGTGAATAAAATATACAATTGCAAGGTTTTATTAAAAACCCATATATTATTATTAGTGTATAGTTATTGTCATATTCTCCGATAAACTCTTTTGGGATTTTTTATTTTTATTTTGAAAATACATTTTTTTTAAGATCCATTATTAGTGAACTTATTTTATTTTTAAAATTTAGTTTGTATAATATTTTATACAAAAATATCAGCATTTGTATTAAATAGTACATTACAAATATCTGTTTTTAAAATGAACCTCATTTAAAAGCTAGCTATTAAAGGGAGTAAAATAATGAAGTTGATGCAAGTGGTAGCCTACAACTCTCCCTTTAAGAAGGAAGCTGAATGTTCTAATAAACTCAGCATAATAAAAATGACAAGAGGTTTATATGCAGTAATGGGCCTTCAAATTTTCCAACAATTTGTAGCAATGAACACGGTCATGTACTATAGTCCTGCAATCATTCAGTTAGCTAGTTTTGCATCCAATAGAACTGCATTTCTTTGATTAATTTTGATATGGTAGTTACAAACTCTATAACATAATTTTTTTTGTTATTCAATTGTATGTTATTAATTTTAATATGGATTTATTTGTATCCAAGTTATGCTGATTGAGTTTGAAATAAAAAACTACGTGGTATACATTACATTTTAAACATTTAAAAGCTAGCTATTTAAAATATCAGCATTTGTATTAAATAGTACATTACAAATATCTGTTTTTAAAATGTCTTTTGCGTTTAGTATATCTAATCATTATTTAAACCAGTATATTATTATAATAAATTCCAATGTGCAATGAGAGGAAGGTATGACACCAGACTTCTGCAATATGTTTGTGCTAACATATGCTTTTACTTATTTTGTTGAAAATAGATTTTGAAAACGTCTTAAGAAGATAGAAAATTCAAACTTCTGATTTCTATCTTTGTTTTTTGTTTTGTTTTACTTTTCAGCTTCAATCACTGTTTCATCTTCGTTTTGTTTCGCTTAATTATTTTGTGAGATTTTTAATCCATTGATGTATAAACAACTTTATTGCATTATTTTTGGATATCTACATTGTATATAAGGAAGTGTTTGGTTTCACTATATGTTTAGTGTGTGATGATTTAATGTTTGTTTACAATGAAGACAACGAAAATGGGGATATTGGTCAAGCGGTTAAATAAGTAATATCGATTATTGAATCTCTGAAGAAGTGTTATCGGTTGCTGGGATATATCTCTATCAGTTGTGGGATCAAGTTTTGATACTTTATTTTTTTTTCCGGACTTCTTAAATTGTGAATGCAGAGTAGGAGCAATATTTATTCTTTTTTTCCTGGGAAATTCTCATAATTAATATACCATAACATGAAATTCATCCAATTGAAAAAGAAACTCTTTGAGCAGAATGGTGGTTTATTTTTTAGAATGCTCTTTGAGCAGAATTGTGGTTTATGTGTATTCTATCTTCATGCAGTGCACCACTCACAGCACTTGCACTTGCAAGTTAACCTCTAACCGATGATTTGATGAAGCGTGAACCAGTGGGAAGGAAAATAGAGACATTTGGATTTAATTATAGTTATTAGCTTTATATTGAGGTGTATATGATGTGTGTAATGCTGCTAATTTTATGGAGAACTTTGCTTTAGTAGAAAGTGCAAAAAATTGGAAATAGAGAGTAATTATTCAATAAATAAACAATAAACTACATTATTATGAGACAATAATTTGAAAATCAACTATAAATTTCAAATTTTAATAGATAATAATTATCCAATAAATTATAATTAAAAAATATTAATTACTGTTGAGTCTTTATAATATTATTTGTATAACCATTTGATTTGTGTTGGTACAATTTTGATGTTAAAATGCCTAACCATTTGATTTGTGTTGGTACAGTGATTTGTTTTGTTTACTTGCAGTATTATCTTCTGCAGAACCATGGGGTCTTCCCTTTGATACATTTAAAGGATACTTTCATAAATCATATTTTTTTCTATACTTTAAATGCATCAAAAGGTATAATTTTTCTAATTTATCAATTATATCCTTTTGTTTTTAACTTGAAGCTTACTACTATAGTTGCTTTCGTATTACAGATTGGAAGACCTTAAGGAACCCTCATTTAAAAGCTAGCTATTAAAGGGAGTAAAATAATGAAGTTGATGCAAGTGGTAGCCTACAACTCTCCCTTTAAGAAGGAAGCTGAATGTTCTAATAAACTCAGCATAATGAAAATGACGAGAGGTTTATATGCAGGAATGGGTCTTCAAATTTTCCAACAATTTGTAGGAATGAACACGGTCATGTACTATAGTCCTGCAATCATTCAGTTAGCTGGTTTTGCATCCAATAGAACTGCATTTCTTTGATTAATTTTGATATGGTAGCTACAAAGTCTATAACATAATTTTCTTTGTTATTAAATTGTATGTTATTAATTTTAACATGGATTTATTTGTATCCAAGTTATGCTGATTGAGTTTGAAATAAAGAACTACGTGGTATACATTACCTTTTAAATATTGCTAATTGAACTATTAATTGTAATAATTTTGTAATAAATTTTATTGATTGTAATAAGAGTACTATTTATTTTATTTTTCTGTAATTTTAGATTTGTAATAAATTGTAAAAATTTTGTATTCTTTTAAATATTAAATTGCAATAACTTTTAATATCAAAGAATGTTATTTTGATATTATATTTATTAAGAATATGAAATATTAAAATTATACTTATCGATTAAAAACATGTTGACATAACTAAATTTATACATAAAAAAAATAAATATAAATAACTTTAAAATTATTAAGGTGACTTCTATGGTGAGGGCTCAATTAAATCCCTCAATGTACCGATTTAAAAGACATACATGATTTAACATTAAGTGTTTCAATTAAGTCATTTCACCATCTAAACACTTGTGAATAAAATATACAATTGCAAGGTTTTATTAAAAACCCATATATTATTATTAGTGTATAGTTATTGTCATATTCTCCGATAAACTCTTTTGGGATTTTTTATTTTTATTTTGAAAATACATTTTTTTTAAGATCCATTATTAGTGAACTTATTTTATTTTTAAAATTTAGTTTGTATAATATTTTATACAAAAATATCAGCATTTGTATTAAATAGTACATTACAAATATCTGTTTTTAAAATGAACCTCATTTAAAAGCTAGCTATTAAAGGGAGTAAAATAATGAAGTTGATGCAAGTGGTAGCCTACAACTCTCCCTTTAAGAAGGAAGCTGAATGTTCTAATAAACTCAGCATAATGAAAATGACGAGAGGTTTATATGCAGTAATGGGCCTTCAAATTTTCCAACAATTTGTAGCAATGAACACGGTCATGTACTATAGTCCTGCAATCATTCAGTTAGCTAGTTTTGCATCCAATAGAACTGCATTTCTTTGATTAATTTTGATATGGTAGTTACAAACTCTATAACATAATTTTTTTTGTTATTCAATTGTATGTTATTAATTTTAATATGGATTTATTTGTATCCAAGTTATGCTGATTGAGTTTGAAATAAAAAACTACGTGGTATACATTACATTTTAAACATTTAAAAGCTAGCTATTTAAAATATCAGCATTTGTATTAAATAGTACATTACAAATATCTGTTTTTAAAATGTCTTTTGCGTTTAGTATATCTAATCATTATTTAAATCAGTATATTATTATAATAAATTCCAATGTGCAATGAGAGGAAGGTATGACACCAGACTTCTGCAATATGTTTGTGCTAACATATGCTTTTACTTATTTTGTTGAAAATAGATTTTGAAAACGTCTTAAGAAGATAGAAAATTCAAACTTCTGATTTCTATCTTTGTTTTTTGTTTTGTTTTACTTTTCAGCTTCAATCACTGTTTCATCTTCGTTTTGTTTCGCTTAATTATTTTGTGAGATTTTTAATCCATTGATGTATAAACAACTTTATTGCATTATTTTTGGATATCTACATTGTATATAAGGAAGTGTTTGGTTTCACTATATGTTTAGTGTGTGATGATTTAATGTTTGTTTACAATGAAGACAACGAAAATGGGGATATTGGTCATGCGGTTAAATAAGTAATATCGATTATTGAATCTCTGAAGAAGTGTTATCGGTTGCTGGGATATATCTCTATCAGTTGTGGGATCAAGTTTTGATACTTTATTTTTTTTTCCGGACTTCTTAAATTGTGAATGCAGAGTAGGAGCAATATTTATTCTTTTTTTCCTGGGAAATTCTCATAATTAATATACCATAACATGAAATTCATCCAATTGAAAAAGAAACTCTTTGAGCAGAATGGTGGTTTATTTTTTAGAATGCTCTTTGAGCAGAATTGTGGTTTATGTGTATTCTATCTTCATGCAGTGCACCACTCACAGCACTTGCACTTGCAAGTTAACCTCCAACCGATGATTTGATGAAGCGTGAACCAGTGGGAAGGAAAATAGAGACATTTGGATTTAATTATAGTTATTAGCTTTATATTGAGGTGTATATGATGTGTGTAATGCTGCTAATTTTATGGAGAACTTTGCTTTAGTAGAAAGTGCAAAAAATTGGAAATAGAGAGTAATTATTCAATAAATAAACAATAAACTACATTATTATGAGACAATAATTTGAAAATCAACTATAAATTTCAAATTTTAATAGATAATAATTATCCAATAAATTATAATTAAAAAATATTAATTACTGTTGAGTCTTTATAATATTATTTGTATAACCATTTGATTTGTGTTGGTACAATTTTGATGTTAAAATGCCTAACCATTTGATTTGTGTTGGTACAGTGATTTGTTTTGTTTACTTGCAGTATTATCTTCTGCAGAACCATGGGGTCTTCCCTTTGATACATTTAAAGGATACTTTCATAAATCATATTTTTTTCTATACTTTAAATGCATCAAAAGGTATAATTTTTCTAATTTATCAATTATATCCTTTTGTTTTTAACTTGAAGCTTACTACTATAGTTGCTTTCGTATTACAGATTGGAAGACCTTAAGGAACCCTCATTTAAAAGCTAGCTATTAAAGGGAGTAAAATAATGAAGTTGATGCAAGTGGTAGCCTACAACTCTCCCTTTAAGAAGGAAGCTGAATGTTCTAATAAACTCAGCATAATGAAAATGACGAGAGGTTTATATGCAGGAATGGGTCTTCAAATTTTCCAACAATTTGTAGGAATGAACACGGTCATGTACTATAGTCCTGCAATCATTCAGTTAGCTGGTTTTGCATCCAATAGAACTGCATTTCTTTGATTAATTTTGATATGGTAGCTACAAAGTCTATAACATAATTTTCTTTGTTATTAAATTGTATGTTATTAATTTTAACATGGATTTATTTGTATCCAAGTTATGCTGATTGAGTTTGAAATAAAAAACTACGTGGTATACATTACCTTTTAAATATTGCTAATCGAACTATTAATTGTAATAATTTTTTAATAAATTTTATTGATTGTAATAAGAGTACTATTTATTTTATTTTTCTGTAATTTTAGATTTGTAATAAATTGTAAAAATTTTGTATTCTTTTAAATATTAAATTGCAATAACTTTTAATATCAAAGAATGTTATTTTGATATTATATTTATTAAGAATATGAAATATTAAAATTATACTTATCGATTAAAAACATGTTGACATAACTAAATTTATACATAAAAAAAATAAATATAAATAACTTTAAAATTATTAAGGTGACTTCTATGGTGAGGGCTCAATTAAATCCCTCAATGTACCGATTTAAAAGACATACATGATTTAACATTAAGTGTTTCAATTAAGTCATTTCACCATCTAAACACTTGTGAATAAAATATACAATTGCAAGGTTTTATTAAATACCCATATATTATTATTAGTGTATAGTTATTGTCATATTCTCCGATAAACTCTTTTGGAATTTTTTATTTTTATTTTGATAATACATTTTTTTGAAGATCCATTATTAGTGAACTTATTTTATTTTTAAAATTTAGTTTGTATCATATTTTATACAAAAATATCAGCATTTGTATTAAATAGTACATTACAAATATCTGTTTTTAAAATGAACCTCATTTAAAAGCTAGCTATTAAAGGGAGTAAAATAATGAAGTTGATGCAAGTGGTAGCCTACAACTCTCCCTTTAAGAAGGAAGCTGAATGTTCTAATAAACTCAGCATAATGAAAATGACGAGAGGTTTATATGCAGTAATGGGCCTTCAAATTTTCCAACAATTTGTAGCAATGAACACGGTCATGTACTATAGTCCTGCAATCATTCAGTTAGCTGGTTTTGCATCCAATAGAACTGCATTTCTTTGATTAATTTTGATATGGTAGTTACAAACTCTATAACATAATTTTCTTTGTTATTCAATTATATGTTATTAATTTTAATATGGATTTATTTGTATCCAAGTTATGCTGATTGAGTTTGAAATAAAAAACTACGTGGTATACATTACGTTTTAAACATTTAAAAGCTAGCTATTTAAAATATCAGCATTTGTATTAAATAGTACATTACAAATATCTGTTTTTAAAATGTCTTTTGCGTTTAGTATATCTAATCATTATTTAAACCAGTATATTATTATAATAAATTCCAATGTGCAATGAGAGGAAGGTATGACACCAGACTTCTGCAATATGTTTGTGCTAACATATGCTTTTACTTATTTTGTTGAAAATAGATTTTGAAAACGTCTTAAGAAGATAGAAAATTCAAACTTCTGATTTCTATCTTTGTTTTTTGTTTTGTTTTACTTTTCAGCTTCAATCACTGTTTCATCTTCGTTTTGTTTCGCTTAATTATTTTGTGAGATTTTTAATCCATTGATGTATAAACAACTTTATTGCATTATTTTTGGATATCTACATTGTATATAAGGAAGTGTTTGGTTTCACTATATGTTTAGTGTGTGATGATTTAATGTTTGTTTACAATGAAGACAACGAAAATGGGGATATTGGTCATGCGGTTAAATAAGTAATATCGGTTATTGAATCTCTGAAGAAGTGTTATCGGTTGCTGGGATACATCTCTATCAGTTGTGGGATCAAGTTTTGATACTTTATTTTTTTTTCCGGACTTCTTAAATTGTGAATGCAGAGTAGGAGCAATATTTATTCTTTTTTTCCTGGGAAATTCTCATAATTAATATACCATAACATAAAATTCATCCAATTGAAAAAGAAACTCTTTGAGCAGAATGGTGGTTTATTTTTTAGAATGCTCTTTGAGCATAATTGTGGTTTATGTGTATTCTATCTTCATGCAGTGCACCACTCACAGCGCTTGCACTTGCAAGTTAACCTCCAACCGATGATTTGATGAAGCGTGAACCAGTGGGAAGGAAAATAGAGACATTTGGATTTAATTATAGTTATTAGCTTTATATTGAGGTGTATATGATGTGTGTAATGCTGCTAATTTTATGGAGAACTTTGCTTTAGTAGAAAGTGCAAAAAATTGGAAATAGAGAGTAATTATTCAATAAATAAACAATAAACTACATTATTATGAGACAATAATTTGAAAATCAACTATAAATTTCAAATTTTAATAGACAATAATTATCCAATAAATTATAATTAAAAAATATTAATTACTGTTGAGTCTGTTGAGTCTTTATAATATTATTTGTATAACCATTTGATTTGTGTTGGTACAGTTTTGATGTTAAAATGCCTAACCATTTGATTTGTGTTGGTACAGTGATTTGTTTTGTTTACTTGCAGTATTATCTTCTGCAGAACCATGGGGTCTTCCCTTTGATACATTTAAAGGATACTTTCATAAATCATATTTATTTCTATACTTTAAATGCATCAAAAGGTATAATTTTTCTAATTTATCAATTATATCCTTTTGTTTTTAACTTGAAGCTTACTACTATAGTTGCTTTCGTATTACAGATTGGAAGACCTTAAGGAACCCTCATTTAAAAGCTAGCTAATAAAGGGAGTAAAATAATGAAGTTGATGCAAGTGGTAGCCTACAACTCTCCCTTTCAGAAGGAAGCTGAATGTTCTAATAAACTCAGCATAATGAAAATGACGAGAGGTTTATATGCAGGAATGGGTCTTCAAATTTTTCAACAATTTGTAGGAATGAACACGGTCATGTACTATAGTCCTGCAATCATTCAGTTAGCTGGTTTTGCATCCAATAGAACTGCATTTCTTTGATTAATTTTGATATGGTAGCTACAAAGTCTATAACATAATTTTCTTTGTTATTAAATTGTATGTTATTAATTTTAACATGGATTTATTTGTATCCAAGTTATGCTGATTGAGTTTGAAATAAAAAACTACGTGGTATACATTACCTTTTAAATATTGCTAATCGAACTATTAATTGTAATAATTTTTTAATAAATTTTATTGATTGTAATAAGAGTACTATTTATTTTATTTTTCTGTAATTTTAGATTTGTAATAAATTGTAAAAATTTTGTATTCTTTTAAATATTAAATTGCAATAACTTTTAATATCAAAGAATGTTATTTTGATATTATATTTATTAAGAATATGAAATATTAAAATTATACTTATCGATTAAAAACATGTTGACATAACTAAATTTATACATAAAAAAAATAAATATAAATAACTTTAAAATTATTAAGGTGACTTCTATGGTGAGGGCTCAATTAAATCCCTCAATGTACCAATTTAAAAGACATACATGATTTAACATTAAGTGTTTCAATTAAGTCATTTCACCATCTAAACACTTGTGAATAAAATATACAATTGCAAGGTTTTATTAAATACCCATATATTATTATTAGTGTATAGTTATTGTCATATTCTCCGATAAACTCTTTTGGAATTTTTTATTTTTATTTTGATAATACATTTTTTTGAAGATCCATTATTAGTGAACTTATTTTATTTTTAAAATTTAGTTTGTATCATATTTTATACAAAAATATCAGCATTTGTATTAAATAGTACATTACAAATATCTGTTTTTAAAATGAACCTCATTTAAAAGCTAGCTATTAAAGGGAGTAAAATAATGAAGTTGATGCAAGTGGTAGCCTACAACTCTCCCTTTAAGAAGGAAGCTGAATGTTCTAATAAACTCAGCATAATGAAAATGACGAGAGGTTTATATGCAGTAATGGGCCTTCAAATTTTCCAACAATTTGTAGCAATGAACACGGTCATGTACTATAGTCCTGCAATCATTCAGTTAGCTGGTTTTGCATCCAATAGAACTGCATTTCTTTGATTAATTTTGATATGGTAGTTACAAACTCTATAACATAATTTTCTTTGTTATTCAATTGTATGTTATTAATTTTAATATGGATTTATTTGTATCCAAGTTATGCTGATTGAGTTTGAAATAAAAAACTACGTGGTATACATTACGTTTTAAACATTTAAAAGCTAGCTATTTAAAATATCAGCATTTGTATTAAATAGTACATTACAAATATCTGTTTTTAAAATGTCTTTTGCGTTTAGTATATCTAATCATTATTTAAACCAGTATATTATTATAATAAATTCCAATGTGCAATGAGAGGAAGGTATGACACCAGACTTCTGCAATATGTTTGTGCTAACATATGCTTTTACTTATTTTGTTGAAAATAGATTTTGAAAACGTCTTAAGAAGATAGAAAATTCAAACTTCTGATTTCTATCTTTGTTTTTTGTTTTGTTTTACTTTTCAGCTTCAATCACTGTTTCATCTTCGTTTTGTTTCGCTTAATTATTTTGTGAGATTTTTAATCCATTGATGTATAAACAACTTTATTGCATTATTTTTGGATATCTACATTGTATATAAGGAAGTGTTTGGTTTCACTATATGTTTAGTGTGTGATGATTTAATGTTTGTTTACAATGAAGACAACGAAAATGGGGATATTGGTCATGCGGTTAAATAAGTAATATCGGTTATTGAATCTCTGAAGAAGTGTTATCGGTTGCTGGGATACATCTCTATCAGTTGTGGGATCAAGTTTTGATACTTTATTTTTTTTTCCGGACTTCTTAAATTGTGAATGCAGAGTAGGAGCAATATTTATTCTTTTTTTCCTGGGAAATTCTCATAATTAATATACCATAACATAAAATTCATCCAATTGAAAAAGAAACTCTTTGAGCAGAATGGTGGTTTATTTTTTAGAATGCTCTTTGAGCAGAATTGTGGTTTATGTGTATTCTATCTTCATGCAGTGCACCACTCACAGCGCTTGCACTTGCAAGTTAACCTCCAACCGATGATTTGATGAAGCGTGAACCAGTGGGAAGGAAAATAGAGACATTTGGATTTAATTATAGTTATTAGCTTTATATTGAGGTGTATATGATGTGTGTAATGCTGCTAATTTTATGGAGAACTTTGCTTTAGTAGAAAGTGCAAAAAATTGGAAATAGAGAGTAATTATTCAATAAATAAACAATAAACTACATTATTATGAGACAATAATTTGAAAATCAACTATAAATTTCAAATTTTAATAGACAATAATTATCCAATAAATTATAATTAAAAAATATTAATTACTGTTGAGTCTGTTGAGTCTTTATAATATTATTTGTATAACCATTTGATTTGTGTTGGTACAGTTTTGATGTTAAAATGCCTAACCATTTGATTTGTGTTGGTACAGTGATTTGTTTTGTTTACTTGCAGTATTATCTTCTGCAGAACCATGGGGTCTTCCCTTTGATACATTTAAAGGATACTTTCATAAATCATATTTATTTCTATACTTTAAATGCATCAAAAGGTATAATTTTTCTAATTTATCAATTATATCCTTTTGTTTTTAACTTGAAGCTTACTACTATAGTTGCTTTCGTATTACAGATTGGAAGACCTTAAGGAACCCTCATTTAAAAGCTAGCTATTAAAGGGAGTAAAATAATGAAGTTGATGCAAGTGGTAGCCTACAACTCTCCCTTTAAGAAGGAAGCTGAATGTTCTAATAAACTCAGCATAATGAAAATGACGAGAGGTTTATATGCAGGAATGGGTCTTCAAATTTTCCAACAATTTGTAGGAATGAACACGGTCATGTACTATAGTCCTGCAATCATTCAGTTAGCTGGTTTTGCATCCAATAGAACTGCATTTCTTTGATTAATTTTGATATGGTAGCTACAAAGTCTATAACATAATTTTCTTTGTTATTAAATTGTATGTTATTAATTTTAACATGGATTTATTTGTATCCAAGTTATGCTGATTGAGTTTGAAATAAAAAACTACGTGGTATACATTACCTTTTAAATATTGCTAATTGAACTATTAATTGTAATAATTTTGTAATAAATTTTATTGATTGTAATAAGAGTACTATTTATTTTATTTTTCTGTAATTTTAGATTTGTAATAAATTGTAAAATTTTTGTATTCTTTTAAATATTAAATTGCAATAACTTTTAATATCAAAGAATGTTATTTTGATATTATATTTATTAAGAATATGAAATATTAAAATTATACTTATCGATTAAAAACATGTTGACATAACTAAATTTATACATAAAAAAAATAAATATAAATAACTTTAAAATTATTAAGGTGACTTCTATGGTGAGGGCTCAATTAAATCCCTCAATGTACCGATTTAAAAGACATACATGATTTAACATTAAGTGTTTCAATTAAGTCATTTCACCATCTAAACACTTGTGAATAAAATATACAATTGCAAGGTTTTATTAAAAACCCATATATTATTATTAGTGTATAGTTATTGTCATATTCTCCGATAAACTCTTTTGGGATTTTTTATTTTTATTTTGAAAATACATTTTTTTTAAGATCCATTATTAGTGAACTTATTTTATTTTTAAAATTTAGTTTGTATAATATTTTATACAAAAATATCAGCATTTGTATTAAATAGTACATTACAAATATCTGTTTTTAAAATGAACCTCATTTAAAAGCTAGCTATTAAAGGGAGTAAAATAATGAAGTTGATGCAAGTGGTAGCCTACAACTCTCCCTTTAAGAAGGAAGCTGAATGTTCTAATAAACTCAGCATAATGAAAATGACGAGAGGTTTATATGCAGTAATGGGCCTTCAAATTTTCCAACAATTTGTAGCAATGAACACGGTCATGTACTATAGTCCTGCAATCATTCAGTTAGCTAGTTTTGCATCCAATAGAACTGCATTTCTTTGATTAATTTTGATATGGTAGTTACAAACTCTATAACATAATTTTTTTTGTTATTCAATTGTATGTTATTAATTTTAATATGGATTTATTTGTATCCAAGTTATGCTGATTGAGTTTGAAATAAAAAACTACGTGGTATACATTACATTTTAAACATTTAAAAGCTAGCTATTTAAAATATCAGCATTTGTATTAAATAGTACATTACAAATATCTGTTTTTAAAATGTCTTTTGCATTTAGTATATCTAATCATTATTTAAACCAGTATATTATTATAATAAATTCCAATGTGCAATGAGAGGAAGGTATGACACCAGACTTCTGCAATATGTTTGTGCTAACATATGCTTTTACTTATTTTGTTGAAAATAGATTTTGAAAACGTCTTAAGAAGATAGAAAATTCAAACTTCTGATTTCTATCTTTGTTTTTTGTTTTGTTTTACTTTTCAGCTTCAATCACTGTTTCATCTTCGTTTTGTTTCGCTTAATTATTTTGTGAGATTTTTAATCCATTGATGTATAAACAACTTTATTGCATTATTTTTGGATATCTACATTGTATATAAGGAAGTGTTTGGTTTCACTATATGTTTAGTGTGTGATGATTTAATGTTTGTTTACAATGAAGACAACGAAAATGGGGATATTGGTCATGCGGTTAAATAAGTAATATCGATTATTGAATCTCTGAAGAAGTGTTATCGGTTGCTGGGATATATCTCTATCAGTTGTGGGATCAAGTTTTGATACTTTATTTTTTTTTCCGGACTTCTTAAATTGTGAATGCAGAGTAGGAGCAATATTTATTCTTTTTTTCCTGGGAAATTCTCATAATTAATATACCATAACATGAAATTCATCCAATTGAAAAAGAAACTCTTTGAGCAGAATGGTGGTTTATTTTTTAGAATGCTCTTTGAGCAGAATTGTGGTTTATGTGTATTCTATCTTCATGCAGTGCACCACTCACAGCACTTGCACTTGCAAGTTAACCTCCAACCGATGATTTGATGAAGCGTGAACCAGTGGGAAGGAAAATAGAGACATTTGGATTTAATTATAGTTATTAGCTTTATATTGAGGTGTATATGATGTGTGTAATGCTGCTAATTTTATGGAGAACTTTGCTTTAGTAGAAAGTGCAAAAAATTGGAAATAGAGAGTAATTATTCAATAAATAAACAATAAACTACATTATTATGAGACAATAATTTGAAAATCAACTATAAATTTCAAATTTTAATAGACAATAATTATCCAAAAAATTATAATTTAAAAATATTAATTACTGTTGAGTCTGTTGAGTCTTTATAATATTATTTGTATAACCATTTGATTTGTGTTGGTACAGTTTTGATGTTAAAATGCCTAACCATTTGATTTGTGTTGGTACAGTGATTTGTTTTGTTTACTTGCAGTATTATCTTCTGCAGAACTATGGGGTCTTCCCTTTGATACATTTAAAGGATACTTTCATAAATCATATTTTTTTCTATACTTTAAATGCATCAAAAGGTATAATTTTTCTAATTTATCAATTATATCCTTTTGTTTTTAACTTGAAGCTTACTACTATAGTTGCTTTCGTATTACAGATTGGAAGACCTTAAGGAACCCTCATTTAAAAGCTAGCTATTAAAGGGAGTAAAATAATGAAGTTGATGCAAGTGGTAGCCTACAACTCTCCCTTTAAGAAGGAAGCTGAATGTTCTAATAAACTCAGCATAATGAAAATGACGAGAGGTTTATATGCAGGAATGGGTCTTCAAATTTTCCAACAATTTGTAGGAATGAACACGGTCATGTACTATAGTCCTGCAATCATTCAGTTAGCTGGTTTTGCATCCAATAGAACTGCATTTCTTTGATTAATTTTGATATGGTAGCTACAAAGTCTATAACATAATTTTCTTTGTTATTAAATTGTATGTTATTAATTTTAACATGGATTTATTTGTATCCAAGTTATGCTGATTGAGTTTGAAATAAAAAACTACGTGGTATACATTACCTTTTAAATATTGCTAATCGAACTATTAATTGTAATAATTTTGTAATAAATTTTATTGATTGTAATAAGAGTACTATTTATTTTATTTTTCTGTAATTTTAGATTTGTAATAAATTGTAAAAATTTTGTATTCTTTTAAATATTAAATTGCAATAACTTTTAATATCAAAGAATGTTATTTTGATATTATATTTATTAAGAATATGAAATATTAAAATTATACTTATCGATTAAAAACATGTTGACATAACTAAATTTATACATAAAAAAAATAAATATAAATAACTTTAAAATTATTAAGGTGACTTCTATGGTGAGGGCTCAATTAAATCCCTCAATGTACCGATTTAAAAGACATACATGATTTAACATTAAGTGTTTCAATTAAGTCATTTCACCATCTAAACACTTGTGAATAAAATATACAATTGCAAGGTTTTATTAAATACCCATATATTATTATTAGTGTATAGTTATTGTCATATTCTCCGATAAACTCTTTTGGGATTTTTTATTTTTATTTTGAAAATACATTTTTTTTTAAGATCCATTATTAGTGAACTTATTTTATTTTTAAAATTTAGTTTGTATAATATTTTATACAAAAATATCAGCATTTGTATTAAATAGTACATTACAAATATCTGTTTTTAAAATGAACCTCATTTAAAAGCTAGCTATTAAAGGGAGTAAAATAATGAAGTTGATGCAAGTGGTAGCCTACAACTCTCCCTTTAAGAAGGAAGCTGAATGTTCTAATAAACTCAGCATAATGAAAATGACGAGAGGTTTATATGCAGTAATGGGCCTTCAAATTTTCCAACAATTTGTAGCAATGAACACGGTCATGTACTATAGTCCTGCAATCATTCAGTTAGCTGGTTTTGCATCCAATAGAACTGCATTTCTTTGATTAATTTTGATATGGTAGTTACAAACTCTATAACATAATTTTCTTTGTTATTCAATTGTATGTTATTAATTTTAATATGGATTTATTTGTATCCAAGTTATGCTGATTGAGTTTGAAATAAAAAACTACGTGGTATACATTACGTTTTAAACATTTAAAAGCTAGCTATTTAAAATATCAGCATTTGTATTAAATAGTACATTACAAATATCTGTTTTTAAAATGTCTTTTGCGTTTAGTATATCTAATCATTATTTAAACCAGTATATTATTATAATAAATTCCAATGTGCAATGAGAGGAAGGTATGACACCAGACTTCTGCAATATGTTTGTGCTAACATATGCTTTTACTTATTTTGTTGAAAATAGATTTTGAAAACGTCTTAAGAAGATAGAAAATTCAAACTTCTGATTTCTATCTTTGTTTTTTGTTTTGTTTTACTTTTCAGCTTCAATCACTGTTTCATCTTCGTTTTGTTTCGCTTAATTATTTTGTGAGATTTTTAATCCATTGATGTATAAACAACTTTATTGCATTATTTTTGGATATCTACATTGTATATAAGGAAGTGTTTGGTTTCACTATATGTTTAGTGTGTGATGATTTAATGTTTGTTTACAATGAAGACAACGAAAATGGGGATATTGGTCATGCGGTTAAATAAGTAATATCGGTTATTGAATCTCTGAAGAAGTGTTATCGGTTGCTGGGATATATCTCTATCAGTTGTGGGATCAAGTTTTGATACTTTATTTTTTTTTCCGGACTTCTTAAATTGTGAATGCAGAGTAGGAGCAATATTTATTCTTTTTTTCCTGGGAAATTCTCATAATTAGTATACCATAACATGAAATTCATCCAATTGAAAAAGAAACTCTTTGAGCAGAATGGTGGTTTATTTTTTAGAATGCTCTTTGAGCAGAATTGTGGTTTATGTGTATTCTATCTTCATGCAGTGCACCACTCACAGCACTTGCACTTGCAAGTTAACCTCCAACCGATGATTTGATGAAGCGTGAACCAGTGGGAAGGAAAATAGAGACATTTGGATTTAATTATAGTTATTAGCTTTATATTGAGGTGTATATGATGTGTGTAATGCTGCTAATTTTATGGAGAACTTTGCTTTAGTAGAAAGTGCAAAAAATTGGAAATAGAGAGTAATTATTCAATAAATAAACAATAAACTACATTATTATGAGACAATAATTTGAAAATCAACTATAAATTTCAAATTTTAATAGACAATAATTATCCAATAAATTATAATTAAAAAATATTAATTACTGTTGAGTCTGTTGAGTCTTTATAATATTATTTGTATAACCATTTGATTTGTGTTGGTACAGTTTTGATGTTAAAATGCCTAACCATTTGATTTGTGTTGGTACAGTGATTTGTTTTGTTTACTTGCAGTATTATCTTCTGCAGAACCATGGGGTCTTCCCTTTGATACATTTAAAGGATACTTTCATAAATCATATTTTTTTCTATACTTTAAATGCATCAAAAGGTATAATTTTTCTAATTTATCAATTATATCCTTTTGTTTTTAACTTGAAGCTTACTACTATAGTTGCTTTCGTATTACAGATTGGAAGACCTTAAGGAACCCTCATTTAAAAGCTAGCTATTAAAGGGAGTAAAATAATGAAGTTGATGCAAGTGGTAGCCTACAACTCTCCCTTTAAGAAGGAAGCTGAATGTTCTAATAAACTCAGCATAATGAAAATGACGAGAGGTTTATATGCAGGAATGGGTCTTCAAATTTTCCAACAATTTGTAGGAATGAACACGGTCATGTACTATAGTCCTGCAATCATTCAGTTAGCTGGTTTTGCATCCAATAGAACTGCATTTCTTTGATTAATTTTGATATGGTAGCTACAAAGTCTATAACATAATTTTCTTTGTTATTAAATTGTATGTTATTAATTTTAACATGGATTTATTTGTATCCAAGTTATGCTGATTGAGTTTGAAATAAAAAACTACGTGGTATACATTACGTTTTAAACATTTAAAAGCTAGCTATTTAAAATATCAGCATTTGTATTAAATAGTACATTACAAATATCTGTTTTTAAAATGTCTTTTGCGTTTAGTATATCTAATCATTATTTGAACCAGTATATTATTATAATAAATTCCAATGTGCAATGAGAGGAAGGTATGACACCAGACTTCTGCAATATGTTTGTGCTAACATATGCTTTTACTTATTTTGTTGAAAATAGATTTTGAAAACGTCTTAAGAAGATAGAAAATTCAAACTTCTGATTTCTATCTTTGTTTTTTGTTTTGTTTTACTTTTCAGCTTCAATCACTGTTTCATCTTCGTTTTGTTTCGCTTAATTATTTTGTGAGATTTTTAATCCATTGATGTATAAACAACTTTATTGCATTATTTTTGGATATCTACATTGTATATAAGGAAGTGTTTGGTTTCACTATATGTTTAGTGTGTGATGATTTAATGTTTGTTTACAATGAAGACAACGAAAATGGGGATATTGGTCATGCGGTTAAATAAGTAATATCGGTTATTGAATCTCTGAAGAAGTGTTATCAGTTGCTGGGATACATCTCTATCAGTTGTGGGATCAAGTTTTGATACTTTATTTTTTTTCCGGACTTCTTAAATTGTGAATGCAGAGTAGGAGCAATATTTATTCTTTTTTTCCTGGGAATTTCTCATAATTAATATACCATAACATGAAATTCATCCAATTGAAAAAGAAACTCTTTGAGCAGAATGGTGGTTTATTTTTTAGAATGCTCTTTGAGCAGAATTGTGGTTTATGTGTATTCTATCTTCATGCAGTGCACCACTCACAGCACTTGCACTTGCAAGTTAACCTCCAACCGATGATTTGATGAAGCGTGAACCAGTGGGAAGGAAAATAGAGACATTTGGATTTAATTATAGTTATTAGCTTTATATTGAGGTGTATATGATGTGTGTAATGCTGCTAATTTTATGGAGAACTTTGCTTTAGTAGAAAGTGCAAAAAATTGGAAATAGAGAGTAATTATTCAATAAATAAACAATAAACTACATTATTATGAGACAATAATTTGAAAATCAACTATAAATTTCAAATTTTAATAGACAATAATTATCCAAAAAATTATAATTTAAAAATATTAATTACTGTTGAGTCTGTTGAGTCTTTATAATATTATTTGTATAACCATTTGATTTGTGTTGGTACAGTTTTGATGTTAAAATGCCTAACCATTTGATTTGTGTTGGTACAGTGATTTGTTTTGTTTACTTGCAGTATTATCTTCTGCAGAACTATGGGGTCTTCCCTTTGATACATTTAAAGGATACTTTCATAAATCATATTTTTTTCTATACTTTAAATGCATCAAAAGGTATAATTTTTCTAATTTATCAATTATATCCTTTTGTTTTTAACTTGAAGCTTACTACTATAGTTGCTTTCGTATTACAGATTGGAAGACCTTAAGGAACCCTCATTTAAAAGCTAGCTATTAAAGGGAGTAAAATAATGAAGTTGATGCAAGTGGTAGCCTACAACTCTCCCTTTAAGAAGGAAGCTGAATGTTCTAATAAACTCAGCATAATGAAAATGACGAGAGGTTTATATGCAGGAATGGGTCTTCAAATTTTCCAACAATTTGTAGGAATGAACACGGTCATGTACTATAGTCCTGCAATCATTCAGTTAGCTGGTTTTGCATCCAATAGAACTGCATTTCTTTGATTAATTTTGATATGGTAGCTACAAAGTCTATAACATAATTTTCTTTGTTATTAAATTGTATGTTATTAATTTTAACATGGATTTATTTGTATCCAAGTTATGCTGATTGAGTTTGAAATAAAAAACTACGTGGTATACATTACCTTTTAAATATTGCTAATCGAACTATTAATTGTAATAATTTTGTAATAAATTTTATTGATTGTAATAAGAGTACTATTTATTTTATTTTTCTGTAATTTTAGATTTGTAATAAATTGTAAAAATTTTGTATTCTTTTAAATATTAAATTGCAATAACTTTTAATATCAAAGAATGTTATTTTGATATTATATTTATTAAGAATATGAAATATTAAAATTATACTTATCGATTAAAAACATGTTGACATAACTAAATTTATACATAAAAAAAATAAATATAAATAACTTTAAAATTATTAAGGTGACTTCTATGGTGAGGGCTCAATTAAATCCCTCAATGTACCGATTTAAAAGACATACATGATTTAACATTAAGTGTTTCAATTAAGTCATTTCACCATCTAAACACTTGTGAATAAAATATACAATTGCAAGGTTTTATTAAATACCCATATATTATTATTAGTGTATAGTTATTGTCATATTCTCCGATAAACTCTTTTGGGATTTTTTATTTTTATTTTGAAAATACATTTTTTTTTAAGATCCATTATTAGTGAACTTATTTTATTTTTAAAATTTAGTTTGTATAATATTTTATACAAAAATATCAGCATTTGTATTAAATAGTACATTACAAATATCTGTTTTTAAAATGAACCTCATTTAAAAGCTAGCTATTAAAGGGAGTAAAATAATGAAGTTGATGCAAGTGGTAGCCTACAACTCTCCCTTTAAGAAGGAAGCTGAATGTTCTAATAAACTCAGCATAATGAAAATGACGAGAGGTTTATATGCAGTAATGGGCCTTCAAATTTTCCAACAATTTGTAGCAATGAACACGGTCATGTACTATAGTCCTGCAATCATTCAGTTAGCTGGTTTTGCATCCAATAGAACTGCATTTCTTTGATTAATTTTGATATGGTAGTTACAAACTCTATAACATAATTTTCTTTGTTATTCAATTGTATGTTATTAATTTTAATATGGATTTATTTGTATCCAAGTTATGCTGATTGAGTTTGAAATAAAAAACTACGTGGTATACATTACGTTTTAAACATTTAAAAGCTAGCTATTTAAAATATCAGCATTTGTATTAAATAGTACATTACAAATATCTGTTTTTAAAATGTCGTTTGCGTTTAGTATATCTAATCATTATTTAAACCAGTATATTATTATAATAAATTCCAATGTGCAATGAGAGGAAGGTATGACACCAGACTTCTGCAATATGTTTGTGCTAACATATGCTTTTACTTATTTTGTTGAAAATAGATTTTGAAAACGTCTTAAGAAGATAGAAAATTCAAACTTCTGATTTCTATCTTTGTTTTTTGTTTTGTTTTACTTTTCAGCTTCAATCACTGTTTCATCTTCGTTTTGTTTCGCTTAATTATTTTGTGAGATTTTTAATCCATTGATGTATAAACAACTTTATTGCATTATTTTTGGATATCTACATTGTATATAAGGAAGTGTTTGGTTTCACTATATGTTTAGTGTGTGATGATTTAATGTTTGTTTACAATGAAGACAACGAAAATGGGGATATTGGTCATGCGGTTAAATAAGTAATATCGGTTATTGAATCTCTGAAGAAGTGTTATCGGTTGCTGGGATACATCTCTATCAGTTGTGGGATCAAGTTTTGATACTTTATTTTTTTTTCCGGACTTCTTAAATTGTGAATGCAGAGTAGGAGCAATATTTATTCTTTTTTTCCTGGGAAATTCTCATAATTAATATACCATAACATGAAATTCATCCAATTGAAAAAGAAACTCTTTGAGCAGAATGGTGGTTTATTTTTTAGAATGCTCTTTGAGCAGAATTGTGGTTTATGTGTATTCTATCTTCATGCAGTGCACCACTCACAGCACTTGCACTTGCAAGTTAACCTCCAACCGATGATTTGATGAAGCGTGAACCAGTGGGAAGGAAAATAGAGACATTTGGATTTAATTATAGTTATTAGCTTTATATTGAGGTGTATATGATGTGTGTAATGCTGCTAATTTTATGGAGAACTTTGCTTTAGTAGAAAGTGCAAAAAATTGGAAATAGAGAGTAATTATTCAATAAATAAACAATAAACTACATTATTATGAGACAATAATTTGAAAATCAACTATAAATTTCAAATTTTAATAGACAATAATTATCCAATAAATTATAATTAAAAAATATTAATTACTGTTGAGTCTGTTGAGTCTTTATAATATTATTTGTATAACCATTTGATTTGTGTTGGTACAGTTTTGATGTTAAAATGCCTAACCATTTGATTTGTGTTGGTACAGTGATTTGTTTTGTTTACTTGCAGTATTATCTTCTGCAGAACCATGGGGTCTTCCCTTTGATACATTTAAAGGATACTTTCATAAATCATATTTTTTTCTATACTTTAAATGCATCAAAAGGTATAATTTTTCTAATTTATCAATTATATCCTTTTGTTTTTAACTTGAAGCTTACTACTATAGTTGCTTTCGTATTACAGATTGGAAGACCTTAAGGAACCCTCATTTAAAAGCTAGCTATTAAAGGGAGTAAAATAATGAAGTTGATGCAAGTGGTAGCCTACAACTCTCCCTTTAAGAAGGAAGCTGAATGTTCTAATAAACTCAGCATAATGAAAATGACGAGAGGTTTATATGCAGGAATGGGTCTTCAAATTTTCCAACAATTTGTAGGAATGAACACGGTCATGTACTATAGTCCTGCAATCATTCAGTTAGCTGGTTTTGCATCCAATAGAACTGCATTTCTTTGATTAATTTTGATATGGTAGCTACAAAGTCTATAACATAATTTTCTTTGTTATTAAATTGTATGTTATTAATTTTAACATGGATTTATTTGTATCCAAGTTATGCTGATTGAGTTTGAAATAAAAAACTACGTGGTATACATTACGTTTTAAACATTTAAAAGCTAGCTATTTAAAATATCAGCATTTGTATTAAATAGTACATTACAAATATCTGTTTTTAAAATGTCTTTTGCGTTTAGTATATCTAATCATTATTTGAACCAGTATATTATTATAATAAATTCCAATGTGCAATGAGAGGAAGGTATGACACCAGACTTCTGCAATATGTTTGTGCTAACATATGCTTTTACTTATTTTGTTGAAAATAGATTTTGAAAACGTCTTAAGAAGATAGAAAATTCAAACTTCTGATTTCTATCTTTGTTTTTTGTTTTGTTTTACTTTTCAGCTTCAATCACTGTTTCATCTTCGTTTTGTTTCGCTTAATTATTTTGTGAGATTTTTAATCCATTGATGTATAAACAACTTTATTGCATTATTTTTGGATATCTACATTGTATATAAGGAAGTGTTTGGTTTCACTATATGTTTAGTGTGTGATGATTTAATGTTTGTTTACAATGAAGACAACGAAAATGGGGATATTGGTCATGCGGTTAAATAAGTAATATCGGTTATTGAATCTCTGAAGAAGTGTTATCGGTTGCTGGGATACATCTCTATCAGTTGTGGGATCAAGTTTTGATACTTTATTTTTTTTTCGGACTTCTTAAATTGTGAATGCAGAGTAGGAGCAATATTTATTCTTTTTTTCCTGGGAATTTCTCATAATTAATATACCATAACATGAAATTCATCCAATTGAAAAAGAAACTCTTTGAGCAGAATGGTGGTTTATTTTTTAGAATGCTCTTTGAGCAGAATTGTGGTTTATGTGTATTCTATCTTCATGCAGTGCACCACTCACAGCACTTGCACTTGCAAGTTAACCTCCAACCGATGATTTGATGAAGCGTGAACCAGTGGGAAGGAAAATAGAGACATTTGGATTTAATTATAGTTATTAGCTTTATATTGAGGTGTATATGATGTGTGTAATGCTGCTAATTTTATGGAGAACTTTGCTTTAGTAGAAAGTGCAAAAAATTGGAAATAGAGAGTAATTATTCAATAAATAAACAATAAACTACATTATTATGAGACAATAATTTGAAAATCAACTATAAATTTCAAATTTTAATAGACAATAATTATCCAAAAAATTATAATTTAAAAATATTAATTACTGTTGAGTCTGTTGAGTCTTTATAATATTATTTGTATAACCATTTGATTTGTGTTGGTACAGTTTTGATGTTAAAATGCCTAACCATTTGATTTGTGTTGGTACAGTGATTTGTTTTGTTTACTTGCAGTATTATCTTCTGCAGAACCATGGGGTCTTCCCTTTGATACATTTAAAGGATACTTTCATAAATCATATTTTTTTCTATACTTTAAATGCATCAAAAGGTATAATTTTTCTAATTTATCAATTATATCCTTTTGTTTTTAACTTGAAGCTTACTACTATAGTTGCTTTCGTATTACAGATTGGAAGACCTTAAGGAACCCTCATTTAAAAGCTAGCTATTAAAGGGAGTAAAATAATGAAGTTGATGCAAGTGGTAGCCTACAACTCTCCCTTTAAGAAGGAAGCTGAATGTTCTAATAAACTCAGCATAATGAAAATGACGAGAGGTTTATATGCAGGAATGGGTCTTCAAATTTTCCAACAATTTGTAGGAATGAACACGGTCATGTACTATAGTCCTGCAATCATTCAGTTAGCTGGTTTTGCATCCAATAGAACTGCATTTCTTTGATTAATTTTGATATGGTAGCTACAAAGTCTATAACATAATTTTCTTTGTTATTAAATTGTATGTTATTAATTTTAACATGGATTTATTTGTATCCAAGTTATGCTGATTGAGTTTGAAATAAAAAACTACGTGGTATACATTACCTTTTAAATATTGCTAATCGAACTATTAATTGTAATTATTTTGTAATAAATTTTATTGATTGTAATAAGAGTACTATTTATTTTATTTTTCTGTAATTTTAGATTTGTAATAAATTGTAAAAATTTTGTATTCACTTAAATATTAAATTGCAATAACTTTTAATATCAAAGAATGTTATTTTGATATTATATTTATTAAGAATATGAAATATTAAAATTATACTTATCGATTAAAAACATGTTGACATAACTAAATTTATACATAAAAAAAATAAATATAAATAACTTTAAAATTATTAAGGTGACTTCTATGGTGAGGGCTCAATTAAATCCCTCAATGTACCGATTTAAAAGACATACATGATTTAACATTAAGTGTTTCAATTAAGTCATTTCACCATCTAAACACTTGTGAATAAAATATACAATTGCAAGGTTTTATTAAATACCCATATATTATTATTAGTGTATAGTTATTGTCATATTCTCCGATAAACTCTTTTGGGATTTTTTATTTTTATTTTGAAAATATATTTTTTTTAAGATCCATTATTAGTGAACTTATTTTATTTTTAAAATTTAGTTTGTATAATATTTTATACAAAAATATCAGCATTTGTATTAAATAGTACATTACAAATATCTGTTTTTAAAATGAACCTCATTTAAAAGCTAGCTATTAAAGGGAGTAAAATAATGAAGTTGATGCAAGTGGTAGCCTACAACTCTCCCTTTAAGAAGGAAGCTGAATGTTCTAATAAACTCAGCATAATGAAAATGACGAGAGGTTTATATGCAGTAATGGGCCTTCAAATTTTCCAACAATTTGTAGCAATGAACACGGTCATGTACTATAGTCCTGCAATCATTCAGTTAGCTGGTTTTGCATCCAATAGAACTGCATTTCTTTGATTAATTTTGATATGGTAGTTACAAACTCTATAACATAATTTTCTTTGTTATTCAATTGTATGTTATTAATTTTAATATGGATTTATTTGTATCCAAGTTATGCTGATTGAGTTTGAAATAAAAAACTACGTGGTATACATTACGTTTTAAACATTTAAAAGCTAGCTATTTAAAATATCAGCATTTCTATTAAATAGTACATTACAAATATCTGTTTTTAAAATGTCTTTTGCGTTTAGTATATCTAATCATTATTTAAACCAGTATATTATTATAATAAATTCCAATGTGCAATGAGAGGAAGGTATGACACCAGACTTCTGCAATATGTTTGTGCTAACATATGCTTTTACTTATTTTGTTGAAAATAGATTTTGAAAACGTCTTAAGAAGATAGAAAATTCAAACTTCTGATTTCTATCTTTGTTTTTTGTTTTGTTTTACTTTTCAGCTTCAATCACTGTTTCATCTTCGTTTTGTTTCGCTTAATTATTTTGTGAGATTTTTAATCCATTGATGTATAAACAGCTTTATTGCATTATTTTTGGATATCTACATTGTATATAAGGAAGTGTTTGGTTTCACTATATGTTTAGTGTGTGATGATTTAATGTTTGTTTACAATGAAGACAACGAAAATGGGGATATTGGTCATGCGGTTAAATAAGTAATATCGGTTATTGAATCTCTGAAGAAGTGTTATCGGTTGCTGGGATATATCTCTATCAGTTGTGGGATCAAGTTTTGATACTTTATTTTTTTTTCCGGACTTCTTAAATTGTGAATGCAGAGTAGGAGCAATATTTATTCTTTTTTTCCTGGGAAATTCTCATAATTAATATACCATAACATGAAATTCATCCAATTGAAAAAGAAACTCTTTGAGCAGAATGGTGGTTTATTTTTTAGAATGCTCTTTGAGCAGAATTGTGGTTTATGTGTATTCTATCTTCATGCAGTGCACCACTCACAGCACTTGCACTTGCAAGTTAACCTCCAACCGATGATTTGATGAAGCGTGAACCAGTGGGAAGGAAAATAGAGATTTTTGGATTTAATTATAGTTATTAGCTTTATATTGAGGTGTATATGATGTGTGTAATGCTGCTAATTTTATGGAGAACTTTGCTTTAGTAGAAAGTGCAAAAAATTGGAAATAGAGAGTAATTATTCAATAAATAAACAATAAACTACATTATTATGAGACAATAATTTGAAAATCAACTATAAATTTCAAATTTTAATAGACAATAATTATCCAAAAAATTATAATTTAAAAATATTAATTACTGTTGAGTCTGTTGAGTCTTTATAATATTATTTGTATAACCATTTGATTTGTGTTGGTACAGTTTTGATGTTAAAATGCCTAACCATTTGATTTGTGTTGGTACAGTGATTTGTTTTGTTTACTTGCAGTATTATCTTCTGCAGAACCATGGGGTCTTCCCTTTGATACATTTAAAGGATACTTTCATAAATCATATTTTTTTCTATACTTTAAATGCATCAAAAGGTATAATTTTTCTAATTTATCAATTATATCCTTTTGTTTTTAACTTGAAGCTTACTACTATAGTTGCTTTCGTATTACAGATTGGAAGACCTTAAGGAACCCTCATTTAAAAGCTAGCTATTAAAGGGAGTAAAATAATGAAGTTGATGCAAGTGGTAGCCTACAACTCTCCCTTTAAGAAGGAAGCTGAATGTTCTAATAAACTCAGCATAATGAAAATGACGAGAGGTTTATATGCAGGAATGGGTCTTCAAATTTTCCAACAATTTGTAGGAATGAACACGGTCATGTACTATAGTCCTGCAATCATTCAGTTAGCTGGTTTTGCATCCAATAGAACTGCATTTCTTTGATTAATTTTGATATGGTAGCTACAAAGTCTATAACATAATTTTCTTTGTTATTAAATTGTATGTTATTAATTTTAACATGGATTTATTTGTATCCAAGTTATGCTGATTGAGTTTGAAATAAAAAACTACGTGGTATACATTACCTTTTAAATATTGCTAATCGAACTATTAATTGTAATAATTTTGTAATAAATTTTATTGATTGTAATAAGAGTACTATTTATTTTATTTTTCTGTAATTTTAGATTTGTAATAAATTGTAAAAATTTTGTATTCTTTTAAATATTAAATTGCAATAACTTTTAATATCAAAGAATGTTATTTTGATATTATATTTATTAAGAATATGAAATATGAAAATTATACTTATCGATTAAAAACATGTTGACATAACTAAATTTATACATAAAAAAAATAAATATAAATAACTTTAAAATTATTAAGGTGACTTCTATGGTGAGGGCTCAATTAAATCCCTCAATGTACCGATTTAAAAGACATACATGATTTAACATTAAGTGTTTCAATTAAGTCATTTCACCATCTAAACACTTGTGAATAAAATATACAATTGCAAGGTTTTATTAAATACCCATATATTATTATTAGTGTATAGTTATTGTCATATTCTCCGATAAACTCTTTTGGGATTTTTTATTTTTATTTTGAAAATACATTTTTTTTAAGATCCATTATTAGTGAACTTATTTTATTTTTAAAATTTAGTTTGTATAATATTTTATACAAAAATATCAGCATTTGTATTAAATAGTACATTACAAATATCTGTTTTTAAAATGAACCTCATTTAAAAGCTAGCTATTAAAGGGAGTAAAATAATGAAGTTGATGCAAGTGGTAGCCTACAACTCTCCCTTTAAGAAGGAAGCTGAATGTTCTAATAAACTCAGCATAATGAAAATGACGAGAGGTTTATATGCAGTAATGGGCCTTCAAATTTTCCAACAATTTGTAGCAATGAACACGGTCATGTACTATAGTCCTGCAATCATTCAGTTAGCTGGTTTTGCATCCAATAGAACTGCATTTCTTTGATTAATTTTGATATGGTAGTTACAAACTCTATAACATAATTTTCTTTGTTATTCAATTGTATGTTATTAATTTTAATATGGATTTATTTGTATCCAAGTTATGCTGATTGAGTTTGAAATAAAAAACTACGTGGTATACATTATGTTTTAAACATTTAAAAGCTAGCTATTTAAAATATCAGCATTTGTATTAAATAGTACATTACAAATATTTGTTTTTAAAATGTCTTTTGCGTTTAGTATATCTAATCATTATTTAAACCAGTATATTATTATAACAAATTCCAATGTGCAATGAGAGGAAGGTATGACACCAGACTTCTGCAATATGTTTGTGCTAACATATGCTTTTACTTATTTTGTTGAAAATAGATTTTGAAAACGTCTTAAGAAGATAGAAAATTCAAACTTCTGATTTCTATCTTTGTTTTTTGTTTTGTTTTACTTTTCAGCTTCAATCACTGTTTCATCTTCGTTTTGTTTCGCTTAATTATTTTGTGAGATTTTTAATCCATTGATGTATAAACAACTTTATTGCATTATTTTTGGATATCTACATTGTATATAAGGAAGTGTTTGGTTTCACTATATGTTTAGTGTGTGATGATTTAATGTTTGTTTACAATGAAGACAACGAAAATGGGGATATTGATCATGCGGTTAAATAAGTAATATCGGTTATTGAATCTCTGAAGAAGTGTTATCGGTTGCTGGGATATATCTCTATCAGTTGTGGGATCAAGTTTTGATACTTTATTTTTTTTTCCAGACTTCTTAAATTGTGAATGCAGAGTAGGAGCAATATTTATTCTTTTTTTCCTGGGAAATTCTCATAATTAATATACCATAACATGAAATTCATCCAATTGAAAAAGAAACTCTTTGAGCAGAATGGTGGTTTATTTTTTAGAATGCTCTTTGAGCAGAATTGTGGTTTATGTGTATTCTATCTTCATGCAGTGCACCACTCACAGCACTTGCACTTGCAAGTTAACCTCCAACCGATGATTTGATGAAGCGTGAACCAGTGGGAAGGAAAATAGAGACATTTGGATTTAATTATAGTTATTAGCTTTATATTGAGGTGTATATGATGTGTGTAATGCTGCTAATTTTATGGAGAACTTTGCTTTAGTAGAAAGTGCAAAAAATTGGAAATAGAGAGTAATTATTCAATAAATAAACAATAAACTACATTATTATGAGACAATAATTTGAAAATCAACTATAAATTTCAAATTTTAATAGATAATAATTATCCAATAAATTATAATTAAAAAATATTAATTACTGTTGAGTCTTTATAATATTATTTGTATAACCATTTGATTTGTGTTGGTACAATTTTGATGTTAAAATGCCTAACCATTTGATTTGTGTTGGTACAGTGATTTGTTTTGTTTACTTGCAGTATTATCTTCTGCAGAACCATGGGGTCTTCCCTTTGATACATTTAAAGGATACTTTCATAAATCATATTTTTTTCTATACTTTAAATGCATCAAAAGGTATAATTTTTCTAATTTATCAATTATATCCTTTTGTTTTTAACTTGAAGCTTACTACTATAGTTGCTTTCGTATTACAGATTGGAAGACCTTAAGGAACCCTCATTTAAAAGCTAGCTATTAAAGGGAGTAAAATAATGAAGTTGATGCAAGTGGTAGCCTACAACTCTCCCTTTAAGAAGGAAGCTGAATGTTCTAATAAACTCAGCATAATGAAAATGACGAGAGGTTTATATGCAGGAATGGGTCTTCAAATTTTCCAACAATTTGTAGGAATGAACACGGTCATGTACTATAGTCCTGCAATCATTCAGTTAGCTGGTTTGGCATCCAATAGAACTGCATTTCTTTGATTAATTTTGATATGGTAGCTACAAAGTCTATAACATAATTTTCTTTGTTATTAAATTGTATGTTATTAATTTTAACATGGATTTATTTGTATCCAAGTTATGCTGATTGAGTTTGAAATAAAAAACTACGTGGTATACATTACCTTTTAAATATTGCTAATCGAACTATTAATTGTAATAATTTTTTAATAAATTTTATTGATTGTAATAAGAGTACTATTTATTTTATTTTTCTGTAATTTTAGATTTGTAATAAATTGTAAAAATTTTGTATTCTTTTAAATATTAAATTGCAATAACTTTTAATATCAAAGAATGTTATTTTGATATTATATTTATTAAGAATATGAAATATTAAAATTATACTTATCGATTAAAAACATGTTGACATAACTAAATTTATACATAAAAAAATAAATATAAATAACTTTAAAATTATTAAGGTGACTTCTATGGTGAGGGCTCAATTAAATCCCTCAATGTACCGATTTAAAAGACATACATGATTTAACATTAAGTGTTTCAATTAAGTCATTTCACCATCTAAACACTTGTGAATAAAATATACAATTGCAAGGTTTTATTAAATACCCATATATTATTATTAGTGTATAGTTATTGTCATATTCTCCGATAAACTCTTTTGGGATTTTTTATTTTTATTTTGAAAATACATTTTTTTTAAGATCCATTATTAGTGAACTTATTTTATTTTTAAAATTTAGTTTGTATAATATTTTATACAAAAATATCAGCATTTGTATTAAATAGTACATTACAAAGATCTGTTTTTAAAATGAACCTCATTTAAAAGCTAGCTATTAAAGGGAGTAAAATAATGAAGTTGATGCAAGTGGTAGCCTACAACTCTCCCTTTAAGAAAGAAGCTGAATGTTCTAATAAACTCAGCATAATGAAAATGACGAGAGGTTTATATGCAGTAATGGGCCTTCAAATTTTCCAACAATTTGTAGCAATGAACACGGTCATGTACTATAGTCCTGCAATCATTCAGTTAGCTGGTTTTGCATCCAATAGAACTGCATTTCTTTGATTAATTTTGATATGGTAGTTACAAACTCTATAACATAATTTTCTTTGTTATTCAATTGTATGTTATTAATTTTAATATGGATTTATTTGTATCCAAGTTATGCTGATTGAGTTTGAAATAAAAAACTACGTGGTATACATTACGTTTTAAACATTTAAAAGCTAGCTATTTAAAATATCAGCATTTGTATTAAATAGTACATTACAAATATTTGTTTTTAAAATGTCTTTTGCGTTTAGTATATCTAATCATTATTTAAACCAGTATATTATTATAATAAATTCCAATGTGCAATGAGAGGAAGGTATGACACCAGACTTCTGCAATATGTTTGTGCTAACATATGCTTTTACTTATTTTGTTGAAAATAGATTTTGAAAACGTTTTAAGAAGATAGAAAATTCAAACTTCTGATTTCTATCTTTGTTTTTTGTTTTGTTTTACTTTTCAGCTTCAATCACTGTTTCATCTTCGTTTTGTTTCGCTTAATTATTTTGTGAGATTTTTAATCCATTGATGTATAAACAACTTTATTGCATTATTTTTGGATATCTACATTGTATATAAGGAAGTGTTTGGTTTCACTATATGTTTAGTGTGTGATGATTTAATGTTTGTTTACAATGAAGACAACGAAAATGAGGATATTGGTCATGCGGTTAAATAAGTAATATCGGTTATTGAATCTCTGAAGAAGTGTTATCGGTTGCTGGGATATATCTCTATCAGTTGTGGGATCAAGTTTTGATACTTTATTTTTTTTTTCCGGACTTCTTAAATTGTGAATGCAGAGTAGGAGCAATATTTATTCTTTTTTTCCTGGGAAATTCTCATAATTAATATACCATAACATGAAATTCATCCAATTGAAAAAGAAACTCTTTGAGCAGAATGGTGGTTTATTTTTTAGAATGCTCTTTGAGCAGAATTGTGGTTTATGTGTATTCTATCTTCATGCAGTGCACCACTCACAGCACTTGCACTTGCAAGTTAACCTCCAACCGATGATTTGATGAAGCGTGAACCAGTGGGAAGGAAAATAGAGAGATTTGGATTTAATTATAGTTATTAGCTTTATATTGAGGTGTATATGATGTGTGTAATGCTGCTAATTTTATGGAGAACTTTGCTTTAGTAGAAAGTGCAAAAAATTGGAAATAGAGAGTAATTATTCAATAAATAAACAATAAACTACATTATTATGAGACAATAATTTGAAAATCAACTATAAATTTCAAATTTTAATAGACAATAATTATCCAATAAATTATAATTAAAAAATATTAATTACTGTTGAGTCTGTTGAGTCTTTATAATATTATTTGTATAACCATTTGATTTGTGTTGGTACAGTTTTGATGTTAAAATGCCTAACCATTTGATTTGTGTTGGTACAGTGATTTGTTTTGTTTACTTGCAGTATTATCTTCTGCAGAACCATGGGGTCTTCCCTTTGATACATTTAAAGGATACTTTCATAAATCATATTTTTTTCTATACTTTAAATGCATCAAAAGGTATAATTTTTCTAATTTATCAATTATATCCTTTTGTTTTTAACTTGAAGCTTACTACTATAGTTGCTTTCGTATTACAGATTGGAAGACCTTAAGGAACCCTCATTTAAAAGCTAGCTATTAAAGGGAGTAAAATAATGAAGTTGATGCAAGTGGTAGCCTACAACTCTCCCTTTAAGAAGGAAGCTGAATGTTCTAATAAACTCAGCATAATGAAAATGACGAGAGGTTTATATGCAGGAATGGGTCTTCAAATTTTCCAACAATTTGTAGGAATGAACACGGTCATGTACTATAGTCCTGCAATCATTCAGTTAGCTGGTTTGGCATCCAATAGAACTGCATTTCTTTGATTAATTTTGATATGGTAGCTACAAAGTCTATAACATAATTTTCTTTGTTATTAAATTGTATGTTATTAATTTTAACATGGATTTATTTGTATCCAAGTTATGCTGATTGAGTTTGAAATAAAAAACTACGTGGTATACATTACCTTTTAAATATTGCTAATCGAACTATTAATTGTAATAATTTTTTAATAAATTTTATTGATTGTAATAAGAGTACTATTTATTTTATTTTTCTGTAATTTTAGATTTGTAATAAATTGTAAAAATTTTGTATTCTTTTAAATATTAAATTGCAATAACTTTTAATATCAAAGAATGTTATTTTGATATTATATTTATTAAGAATATGAAATATTAAAATTATACTTATCGATTAAAAACATGTTGACATAACTAAATTTATACATAAAAAAATAAATATAAATAACTTTAAAATTATTAAGGTGACTTCTATGGTGAGGGCTCAATTAAATCCCTCAATGTACCGATTTAAAAGACATACATGATTTAACATTAAGTGTTTCAATTAAGTCATTTCACCATCTAAACACTTGTGAATAAAATATACAATTGCAAGGTTTTATTAAATACCCATATATTATTATTAGTGTATAGTTATTGTCATATTCTCCGATAAACTCTTTTGGGATTTTTTATTTTTATTTTGAAAATACATTTTTTTTAAGATCCATTATTAGTGAACTTATTTTATTTTTAAAATTTAGTTTGTATAATATTTTATACAAAAATATCAGCATTTGTATTAAATAGTACATTACAAATATTTGTTTTTTAAAATGAACCTCATTTAAAAGCTAGCTATTAAAGGGAGTAAAATAATGAAGTTGATGCAAGTGGTAGCCTACAACTCTCCCTTTAAGAAGGAAGCTGAATGTTCTAATAAACTCAGCATAATGAAAATGACGAGAGGTTTATATGCAGTAATGGGCCTTCAAATTTTCCAACAATTTGTAGCAATGAACACGGTCATGTACTATAGTCCTGCAATCATTCAGTTAGCTGGTTTTGCATCCAATAGAACTGCATTTCTTTGATTAATTTTGATATGGTAGTTACAAACTCTATAACATAATTTTCTTTGTTATTCAATTGTATGTTATTAATTTTAACATGGATTTATTTGTATCCAAGTTATGCTGATTGAGTTTGAAATAAAAAACTACGTGGTATACATTACGTTTTAAACATTTAAAAGCTAGCTATTTAAAATATCAGCATTTGTATTAAATAGTACATTACAAATATCTGTTTTTAAAATGTCTTTTGCGTTTAGTATATCTAATCATTATTTAAACCAGTATATTATTATAATAAATTCCAATGTGCAATGAGAGGAAGGTATGACACCAGACTTCTGCAATAGGTTTGTGCTAACATATGCTTTTACTTATTTTGTTGAAAATAGATTTTGAAAACGTCTTAAGAAGATAGAAAATTCAAACTTCTGATTTCTATCTTTGTTTTTTGTTTTGTTTTACTTTTCAGCTTCAATCACTGTTTCATCTTCGTTTTGTTTCGCTTAATTATTTTGTGATATTTTTAATCCATTGATGTATAAACAACTTTATTGCATTATTTTTGGATATCTACATTGTATATAAGGAAGTGTTTGGTTTCACTATATGTTTAGTGTGTGATGATTTAATGTTTGTTTACAATGAAGACAACGAAAATGGGGATATTGGTCATGCGGTTAAATAAGTAATATCGGTTATTGAATCTCTGAAGAAGTGTTATCGGTTGCTGGGATATATCTCTATCAGTTGTGGGATCAAGTTTTGATACTTTATTTTTTTTTCCGGACTTCTTAAATTGTGAATGCAGAGTAGGAGCAATATTTATTCTTTTTTTCCTGGGAAATTCTCATAATTAATATACCATAACATGAAATTCATCCAATTGAAAAAGAAACTCTTTGAGCAGAATGGTGGTTTATTTTTTAGAATGCTCTTTGAGCAGAATTGTGGTTTATGTGTATTCTATCTTCATGCAGTGCACCACTCACAGCACTTGCACTTGCAAGTTAACCTCCAACCGATGATTTGATGAAGCGTGAACCAGTGGGAAGGAAAATAGAGACATTTGGATTTAATTATAGTTATTAGCTTTATATTGAGGTGTATATGATGTGTGTAATGCTGCTAATTTTATGGAGAACTTTGCTTTAGTAGAAAGTGCAAAAAATTGGAAATAGAGAGTAATTATTCAATAAATAAACAATAAACTACATTATTATGAGACAATAATTTGAAAATCAACTATAAATTTCAAATTTTAATAGACAATAATTATCCAATAAATTATAATTAAAAAATATTAATTACTGTTGAGTCTTTATAATATTATTTGTATAACCATTTGATTTGTGTTGGTACAGTTTTGATGTTAAAATGCCTAACCATTTGATTTGTGTTGGTACAGTGATTTGTTTTGTTTACTTGCAGTATTATCTTCTGCAGAACCATGGGGTCTTCCCTTTGATACATTTAAAGGATACTTTCATAAATCATATTTTTTTCTATACTTTAAATGCATCAAAAGGTATAATTTTTCTAATTTATCAATTATATCCTTTTGTTTTTAACTTGAAGCTTACTACTATAGTTGCTTTCGTATTACAGATTGGAAGACCTTAAGGAACCCTCATTTAAAAGCTAGCTATTAAAGGGAGTAAAATAATGAAGTTGATGCAAGTGGTAGCCTACAACTCTCCCTTTAAGAAGGAAGCTGAATGTTCTAATAAACTCAGCATAATGAAAATGACGAGAGGTTTATATGCAGGAATGGGTCTTCAAATTTTCCAACAATTTGTAGGAATGAACACGGTCATGTACTATAGTCCTGCAATCATTCAGTTAGCTGGTTTTGCATCCAATAGAACTGCATTTCTTTGATTAATTTTGATATGGTAGCTACAAAGTCTATAACATAATTTTCTTTGTTATTAAATTGTATGTTATTAATTTTAACATGGATTTATTTGTATCCAAGTTATGCTGATTGAGTTTGAAATAAAAAACTACGTGGTATACATTACCTTTTAAATATTGCTAATCGAACTATTAATTGTAATAATTTTTTAATAAATTTTATTGATTGTAATAAGAGTACTATTTATTTTATTTTTCTGTAATTTTAGATTTGTAATAAATTGTAAAAATTTTGTATTCTTTTAAATATTAAATTGCAATAACTTTTAATATCAAAGAATGTTATTTTGATATTATATTTATTAAGAATATGAAATATTAAAATTATACTTATCGATTAAAAACATGTTGACATAACTAAATTTATACATAAAAAAAATAAATATAAATAACTTTAAAATTATTAAGGTGACTTCTATGGTGAGGGCTCAATTAAATCCCTCAATGTACCGATTTAAAAGACATACATGATTTAACATTAAGTGTTTCAATTAAGTCATTTCACCATCTAAACACTTGTGAATAAAATATACAATTGCAAGGTTTTATTAAATACCCATATATTATTATTAGTGTATAGTTATTGTCATATTCTCCGATAAACTCTTTTGGGATTTTTTATTTTTATTTTGAAAATACATTTTTTTTAAGATCCATTATTAGTGAACTTATTTTATTTTTAAAATTTAGTTTGTATAATATTTTATACAAAAATATCAGCATTTGTATTAAATAGTACATTACAAATATCTGTTTTTAAAATGAACCTCATTTAAAAGCTAGCTATTAAAGGGAGTAAAATAATGAAGTTGATGCAAGTGGTAGCCTACAACTCTCCCTTTAAGAAGGAAGCTGAATGTTCTAATAAACTCAGCATAATGAAAATGACGAGAGGTTTATATGCAGTAATGGGCCTTCAAATTTTCCAACAATTTGTAGCAATGAACACGGTCATGTACTATAGTCCTGCAATCATTCAGTTAGCTGGTTTTGCATCCAATAGAACTGCATTTCTTTGATTAATTTTGATATGGTAGTTACAAACTCTATAACATAATTTTCTTTGTTATTCAATTGTATGTTATTAATTTTAACATGGATTTATTTGTATCCAAGTTATGCTGATTGAGTTTGAAATAAAAAACTACGTGGTATACATTACGTTTTAAACATTTAAAAGCTAGCTATTTAAAATATCAGCATTTGTATTAAATAGTACATTACAAATATCTGTTTTTAAAATGTCTTTTGCGTTTAGTATATCTAATCATTATTTAAACCAGTATATTATTATAATAAATTCCAATGTGCAATGAGAGGAAGGTATGACACCAGACTTCTGCAATAGGTTTGTGCTAACATATGCTTTTACTTATTTTGTTGAAAATAGATTTTGAAAACGTCTTAAGAAGATAGAAAATTCAAACTTCTGATTTCTATCTTTGTTTTTTGTTTTGTTTTACTTTTCAGCTTCAATCACTGTTTCATCTTCGTTTTGTTTCGCTTAATTATTTTGTGATATTTTTAATCCATTGATGTATAAACAACTTTATTGCATTATTTTTGGATATCTACATTGTATATAAGGAAGTGTTTGGTTTCACTATATGTTTAGTGTGTGATGATTTAATGTTTGTTTACAATGAAGACAACGAAAATGGGGATATTGGTCATGCGGTTAAATAAGTAATATCGGTTATTGAATCTCTGAAGAAGTGTTATCGGTTGCTGGGATATATCTCTATCAGTTGTGGGATCAAGTTTTGATACTTTATTTTTTTTTCCGGACTTCTTAAATTGTGAATGCAGAGTAGGAGCAATATTTATTCTTTTTTTCCTGGGAAATTCTCATAATTAATATACCATAACATGAAATTCATCCAATTGAAAAAGAAACTCTTTGAGCAGAATGGTGGTTTATTTTTTAGAATGCTCTTTGAGCAGAATTGTGGTTTATGTGTATTCTATCTTCATGCAGTGCACCACTCACAGCACTTGCACTTGCAAGTTAACCTCCAACCGATGATTTGATGAAGCGTGAACCAGTGGGAAGGAAAATAGAGACATTTGGATTTAATTATAGTTATTAGCTTTATATTGAGGTGTATATGATGTGTGTAATGCTGCTAATTTTATGGAGAACTTTGCTTTAGTAGAAAGTGCAAAAAATTGGAAATAGAGAGTAATTATTCAATAAATAAACAATAAACTACATTATTATGAGACAATAATTTGAAAATCAACTATAAATTTCAAATTTTAATAGACAATAATTATCCAATAAATTATAATTAAAAAATATTAATTACTGTTGAGTCTTTATAATATTATTTGTATAACCATTTGATTTATGTTGGTACAGTTTTGATGTTAAAATGCCTAACCATTTGATTTGTGTTGGTACAGTGATTTGTTTTGTTTACTTGCAGTATTATCTTCTGCAGAACCATGGGGTCTTCCCTTTGATACATTTAAAGGATACTTTCATAAATCATATTTTTTTCTATACTTTAAATGCATCAAAAGGTATAATTTTTCTAATTTATCAATTATATCCTTTTGTTTTTAACTTGAAGCTTACTACTATTGTTGCTTTCGTATTACAGATTGGAAGACCTTAAGGAACCCTCATTTAAAAGCTAGCTATTAAAGGGAGTAAAATAATGAAGTTGATGCAAGTGGTAGCCTACAACTCTCCCTTTAAGAAGGAAGCTGAATGTTCTAATAAACTCAGCATAATGAAAATGACGAGAGGTTTATATGCAGGAATGGGTCTTCAAATTTTCCAACAATTTGTAGGAATGAACACGGTCATGTACTATAGTCCTGCAATCATTCAGTTAGCTGGTTTTGCATCCAATAGAACTGCATTTCTTTGATTAATTTTGATATGGTAGCTACAAAGTCTATAACATAATTTTCTTTGTTATTAAATTGTATGTTATTAATTTTAACATGGATTTATTTGTATCCAAGTTATGCTGATTGAGTTTGAAATAAAAAACTACGTGGTATACATTACCTTTTAAATATTGCTAATCGAACTATTAATTGTAATAATTTTTTAATAAATTTTATTGATTGTAATAAGAGTACTATTTATTTTATTTTTCTGTAATTTTAGATTTGTAATAAATTGTAAAAATTTTGTATTCTTTTAAATATTAAATTGCAATAACTTTTAATATCAAAGAATGTTATTTTGATATTATATTTATTAAGAATATGAAATATTAAAATTATACTTATCGATTAAAAACATGTTGACATAACTAAATTTATACATAAAAAAAATAAATATAAATAACTTTAAAATTATTAAGGTGACTTCTATGGTGAGGGCTCAATTAAATCCCTCAATGTACCGATTTAAAAGACATACATGATTTAACATTAAGTGTTTCAATTAAGTCATTTCACCATCTAAACACTTGTGAATAAAATATACAATTGCAAGGTTTTATTAAATACCCATATATTATTATTAGTGTATAGTTATTGTCATATTCTCCGATAAACTCTTTTGGGATTTTTTATTTTTATTTTGAAAATACATTTTTTTTAAGATCCATTATTAGTGAACTTATTTTATTTTTAAAATTTAGTTTGTATAATATTTTATACAAAAATATCAGCATTTGTATTAAATAGTACATTACAAATATCTGTTTTTAAAATGAACCTCATTTAAAAGCTAGCTATTAAAGGGAGTAAAATAATGAAGTTGATGCAAGTGGTAGCCTACAACTCTCCCTTTAAGAAGGAAGCTGAATGTTCTAATAAACTCAGCATAATGAAAATGACGAGAGGTTTATATGCAGTAATGGGCCTTCAAATTTTCCAACAATTTGTAGCAATGAACACGGTCATGTACTATAGTCCTGCAATCATTCAGTTAGCTGGTTTTGCATCCAATAGAACTGCATTTCTTTGATTAATTTTGATATGGTAGTTACAAACTCTATAACATAATTTTCTTTGTTATTCAATTGTATGTTATTAATTTTAACATGGATTTATTTGTATCCAAGTTATGCTGATTGAGTTTGAAATAAAAAACTACGTGGTATACATTACGTTTTAAACATTTAAAAGCTAGCTATTTAAAATATCAGCATTTGTATTAAATAGTACATTACAAATATCTGTTTTTAAAATGTCTTTTGCGTTTAGTATATCTAATCATTATTTAAACCAGTATATTATTATAATAAATTCCAATGTGCAATGAGAGGAAGGTATGACACCAGATTTCTGCAATAGGTTTGTGCTAACATATGCTTTTACTTATTTTGTTGAAAATAGATTTTGAAAATGTCTTAAGAAGATAGAAAATTCAAACTTCTGATTTCTATCTTTGTTTTTTGTTTTGTTTTACTTTTCAGCTTCAATCACTGTTTCATCTTCGTTTTGTTTCCCTTAATTATTTTGTGATATTTTTAATCCATTGATGTATAAACAACTTTATTGCATTATTTTTGGATATCTACATTGTATATAAGGAAGTGTTTGGTTTCACTATATGTAATACCCCGTAAATTTATAAACGCTCTGGTTAATATTATTATGATCAACTGGGTTCCGGAGTACTCTGAACAATTATTTGATAAAATAATTAGAGTAAACTGACGAACTCATAGTTGATTAAATTAATAGTATTTAACGTTGAGTTTTATTCTTTCGCGCATTTGAGCTAATTTGGACATTTAGTAGTATTGCTAATTGATGGAAATTATTTTCTTTACTATGTTTTCCTTTCTCATTTGTAAAACAAACAAAGGATAGTAAAGAGAAAGGGAAAAGGAAGAGAAGGAAAGGAAGGAGGAGGAACAAGAGAGGAAAATTTCCCAAAAGCTCAAGATCATCATCAATTCATCTGTTTTTCGTTCAATCGTCTCCGCATCAACCTCCTCGTCTAGTAATCCAGGTGGGTTCTAGTTAGACTCTTTAGGGTAGAGTTTTATTGAGTTAGAGTTAGATTGGTATTATGGAAATTGATTAATTTTGCATGAAATTCATGAATCTAGCTGCTAAATGCAATGTGTGATTGTATGTTTATACCAATGGTTATGTTATAATATGTTTTGATGAATTTTAGATTGGAAAAAATGGGATTTTGGGGTTGAATTGAATCAACCCGTAGCAGACAGATTCTGCAGGAAAATTTCTGGGTTCAAACTGCCCATACGCGTATCACGCAGGGCTATACGCGTATTGACTTGGGCAATACGCGTATGGATGTGAAGAAAATTGGGCGTTACGCGTATGGACAAGGCAATGCGCGTATGAGACATGGTGGTACGCGTATTGGACTTTTACAAGTGAATTTTGAAGGAAAATAGCCTTGCCCATACGCGTATGGCCTTGGGCAATACGCGTATGGCTGGGCGAGAATCTTAGGCAATACGCGTACGGGGAGTGCCAATACGCGTATGGCCAGGGGACTTGCAGAATTCTGCTGTTGTGATATTTTATTTCCGATCGTTTGTTTCCAATGCCGTAACTTTTTATCCGTAACTCGGAATGGAACAATTTTGGTATCGTTGGAAAGGTAATAAAATGTACTTTATTATTACATGGGTTTTAAGATTGACGGCCGATTTAATTATATCGGAATTGTTGGAATTGTGTCGTTTTGTTGATTTTGGTGTGTAATGGTTGTTGAAAATGTAAGCATGATTAAAATATGGAATAAGTAGAGTGACGACAATTACCCTAAGCAGTGTCGGAAAAATATAAATGATTAAACACTAGTATGGAACATGTGTGTTAACCGTTTGGTTGTGATAAGGCATAATGGCCTTGAGATTGTCGAATACAATCAAGTCTTTGTGAGATCACGTAATCGTAACCGGTTATTATTGTTTTTGCGAGTGCGTTTCATGGGTCTCGAGCTCCTCTGAAACATGTGCACCACTACTTGGCAGGTTTGATTCCCGCATTTCATTTTAGTACGAATGGCGCCCATGGAGCGTAGGCTTGTGACGGTATAAGGCCCGTGAGAAGTGACGGTTCATAACGGTTAATGGCCCGTAGAACCCGAATCCATTCGTATGTCAAGTAGGTTGCAAGGATCCATGACCCGGGTCGACTTCTAGACGTAGAAGAGGACGGGAATAGGGGATACCTTGGCATGGTTATCGATTAGTGATATTGTGAGTTGATGAACTCATAACATGTTTCCATATAGTGTGTGTGTACTCACGGTCACTCCCCTTTTCCCCTTTTGACTTGAGTTAGGTTTGTTAGAACCTTGTAGAGCCGAGAGGACTTTAAGATAGGGAACTCACTGAGATTTGATGTATCTCACCCCACTGTTGTTGTTTACATCACAGGTTCTGCAGGTTTAGCGAAGGGTAAGGACAAGGTTATTTGACTTTCCTTACGGATCGTGGTTTTGTGATGGCATGGCTTCCGCTATGGCGTTATGTTTTGAGATCATTGTATTGATCTAGTTCTTAGTTTTTATCAATTTTGGAACATCTTGTATATGTAATGCCTGAGACTTTTAGGTGTTTTGTTTTAGAGGCATTTATGTATATAATGTGTTAACTAGGAACTTATTATGTTTCAGTACCAAAAAGTGAAACTCATGTATAATATATGATTTGATGCATGTATTATTATATGGTCTTTACAGTTGGTATCAGAGCAGGTCGTATCCTCGACCTAGCCATGAAATAGTATAAGTGTTTCTTTCCGTTTCATATGTGTTGTGTCGCTATGGGTCTTAAGTGTTATATTTATGGTATTGAGCCTGATCAACTTAATTCTACCTATATGACATTTAGGAACATGGTTGGCGGACACAGAAACAATCGTGGTAGACCCACAAATACTCCAGCTGGGATGAATCCGCCAGGCGGCGATGCAAATGCTTCTTTGTATCAGTTTGTGCGACAGATGCAGCAGCAGCAGAACCAGTTTATGCAACATATGGTGCAACGGATGAATGTAGGTCTTCATCCTCGAGTGGTTGTCCCAGAGATTGTAGGTGGGAGTTTTCGGGATTTTCTCCGCATGAATCCTCCAGAATTTCATGGCGGAATGGATCCTGTGAGAGCTCATGACTGGATTGCTGGCATGGAGAGAATTTTTCTGATAATTTGCTGTAGTGAGGAGAACAAGGTAGTGTTTGCTTCTCACTCACTGAGGGGTCCGGCTGAGAGATGGTGGGAGGTTGCTTCAGCTTTTATGACTATGCAAGGTGTACCTAAAGTGTGGGAGCAATTCAGGCCTATTTTTATTGAAAAGTATCTTCCTAGTTCTTTAAGGATTCGAAGAGAGCCTGAAACCCAGCAGTTGAGGCAATATGATATGATAGAGGATAGCTTGAGGGAAGTTCAGACAGAAGGGGATTCGCGTAGGCCGAATCAGAACGAGTGTGGAAGGTCAGGCCAACAGTTTCGGTCTAAGCAGCAGGCTTTCAAAAGGAAACAGATCCAGAAATCTCGAACGGGTGCATCTCCTGTGTGTTGCACATGTGGTAAGATGCATTTTGGTATATGTAGCTTCAAAGGGGTGAAGTGTTATCAATGTCAGAAGGTGGGACACATTGCGAGGGATTGTCCTCAGAATAGGAATCAGACGCAAAGGGAGGAAGCAAAAGGCGATGACCTTGGAATTTCGGGTACGTGCTTCGTTAACGGATATCCTTGTTTTGTTTTATTGGATTGCGGTGCAACATATTCTTTTGTGTCCAGGTGTGTGTGAAAATTTTGTTTTGTCTATGAATAATAGAGTTTTCCAGATCGACCTTATTAGTATACCGCTTAAGAAAGTGGATGTTGTTCTGGGAATGGTTTGGCTTTCAGTTAATTCGGTTGTTATCGGTTGTGAAGAGAAGTTAATCATTATTCCATCTGCTGAGGCTACTTCTAAGGATGCGTTATTGACGATTTTAGGAAGTACGGTAAGAATGGTAGACTTCTTATTCGAGAAGGAGAAATCTGTTTTAATGGTTCTTCCTAAGGAAGGAGGTAGTGACCAGCAAGTTCTGAGTATTCCTATAGTGGGTGAGTTTTCCGAAGTGTTTCCAGAGAATGTTACTACTCTTTCCTCCGGAGAGAGGAGTTGAGTTCTCTATTGACCTGATACCAGGAACGGCTCCTGTATCCGTTTCTCCGTATCGGATGGCGCCGCTTGGGTTAAGAGAATTAGAGGACCAGTTGGAAGACTTGATGTCTAAGCATTTCGTTAGGCCTAGTGTTTCACCGTGGGGAGCCCCAGTGTTACTGGTAAAGAAGAAAGATGGGGGAATGCGTTTGTGCATTGATTATCGTAAGTTGAATAAAGTGACTATTAAGAACAAGTATCCCTTACCAAGGATAGACGACTTGTTAGATGAATTAAAAGGAGCCTGTGTGTTCTCAAAGATTGATTTACGGTCGGGTTATCATCAGATTCGAGTGAAGAGTTCCGATGTGCCAAAGACTGCATTTAGAACCCGTTACGGTCATTACGACTTCCTAGTGATGCCTTTCGGTGTGACTAATGCTCCAGTGGTTTTTGTGGATTGCACGAATCGAATAGTTCAGGCTTACTTGGACCCATCTATGATAATCTTTATTGATGACATTCTTATTTATTCTCGTACTCCACAAAAGTGCGAAGAACATCTGAGGATTGTCTTATCGGTCTTGCAAGAGAAGCAATTGTTTGCTAAGTTGAGCAAGTGTGAGTTTTGGATGTCGGAAGTTAATTTTCTTGGACATGTCATATCTCAGGGTGGTGTGGTGGTAGATCCATCAAAAGTAGAAGTAGTGATTAATTGGGAGAGACCGAGAAATGTTTCAGAAGTCAGAAGTTTCTTGGGATTGGCCGGTTACTATAGAAGGTTTATTAACAGCTTTTCTCAATTGGCCTTACCAATGACGAAACTTACTCGGAAGAATGTTGCTTTGGAGTGGGATTCGGGTTGTGAACAGAGTTTTATGAAATTAAAGGAGAGTTTGACGAGTGCTCCAGTATTAATCATTCCTGATCCTAATAGCCCTTATGAAGTGTTCTGTGATACTTCTAAGAGGGGATTAGGGGGTGTTCTGATGCAAGGTGGTCAAGTAGTAGCTTATGCTTCTCGACAGTTGAAAGTTCATGAGAAGAATTATCCAACTCATGACTTGGAACTAGCTCCTGTGTTGTTTGCACTGAAGGTGTGACGTCATTACTAGTATGGTGTACGTTTTGAAATGTTCAGTGACCACAAAAGTTTGAAGTAATTGTTTGACCAAAAAGAGTTGAATATGCGACAAAGAAGATGGATGGAATACTTGAAAGATTATGACTTAGAATTGAAGTATCATCCGGGAAAGGTGAATAAAGTAGCGGACGCCTTAAGTCGAAAAATGGTTCATAGTGCAAAATTGATGATTTTTGGAATATTCGTTGTTGGAAAAGTTTAGAGATCTTAATCCCCGGTTTGTGTGGACTCCGAATGGTGTAATCATGGGAATTGGAATGTCAATTCTACTTTAAGAATGGAGATTCAACAAGAGCAAATGTTAGAGGAGGAGTTACAAGATGGGATTGTTCTGTTTAATCAAAGGAATTGTGTTCCGAAAGATGAAGCGTTAAAAAGGAAGATTCTAGACGAAGCTCATAAAGGTACTGTTACGATACATCCTGGTTCTTCGAAGGTGTATCAGGATTTAAAGAAGGATTATTGGTGGTCCGGGATGAAAAAGGATATAGCGGAATATGTGTCAGAATGTGCAGTATGTCAACAGGTGAAGATTGAACACCAAAGACCGGGCGGTCTGTTACGACCTTTGGATATTCCAGTTTGGAAGTGGAGTAGTATCTCTATAGATTTTGCAGTAGGTTTACCTCGTACACTAGGAGGTTAAGATTCTATTTGAGTAATTGTGGATCGACTAACAAAATCTGCACACTTCTTAGCCGTAAAGACTACTTATAAGGCAAGTCATCTTGCAAGGTTGTTTATTGCTGAGATTGTGAGATTTCATGGTATTCCTTCTAGTATTGTGTCCGATAGAGATCCGAAGTTTACTTCGAGATTTTGGAAAGTGTTCCAACAAGCGATGGGTACGAATTTGTGTTTGAGCACGTCGAATCATCCTCAAACGGATGGTCAGACGGAACGAACAATACAAACGATGGAGGATATGTTAAGAGCTTGTGTGTTAGAGAGTAGAGGGAATTGGAAAGAACTTTTGCCGTTAATTGAGTTTTCATATAACAATAGTTACCATGCGAGCATCGGTATGGCTTCTTATGAAGCATTGTATGGGAGGAAGTGTAGAACACCTTTGTGTTGGGTAGAAGTTGGCGAAGATAGAATTATAGGACCCGAGATTATTCAAGAGACTACGGAAAAGATTCGAATGATCCGCGAGAAGGTTAAACAAGCACAAGATCGCCAAAAGAGTTATGCGGATAATCGTAGGAGACCTTTGGAATTTGAGGAAGGTGACCATGTATTTCTGAAAGTTACTCCGAGATTGAGATTGAAAGGACCGGTTAAGTCGCGTAAGTTAAGTCCGAGATACGTGGGACCGTATCAGATTTTAGAAAGGATTGGTGAAGTTGCTTATAGATTAGCCTTACCACCCTCTCTATTCGAGATGCATGACGTTTTTCACGTATCTCAGCTCCGTAAGTTTATTCCTGATCCTCTTCAGCCAATTCTACCCGAATCAGTGGAAATTGAAGCGGATTTGACTTTTAGACCACAACCGAGTTGTGTTGTGGGAAGGGAAACAAAAGTGTTAAGGAACAAAGATATTCCACTTGTTAAGGTGCAATGGGATATGACGCATCCGGGCGATGCTACTTGGGAACTAGAATCGGAGATGCGAGATTCATATCCACATCTGTTCGAGTAATCTTCTAAATTCGAGGACGAATTTCTATTTAAGGGGGGGAGGATGTAATACCCCGTAAATTTATAAACGCTCTGGTTAATATTATTATGATCAACTGGGTTCCGGAGTACTCTGAACAATTATTTGATAAAATAATTAGAGTAAACTGACGAACTCATAGTTGATTAAATTAATAGTATTTAACGTTGAGTTTTATTCTTTCGCGCATTTGAGCTAATTTGGACATTTAGTAGTATTGCTAATTGATGGAAATTATTTTCTTTACTATGTTTTCCTTTCTCATTTGTAAAACAAACAAAGGATAGTAAAGAGAAAGGGAAAAGGAAGAGAAGGAAAGGAAGGAGGAGGAACAAGAGAGGAAAATTTCCCAAAAGCTCAAGATCATCATCAATTCATCTGTTTTTCGTTCAATCGTCTCCGCATCAACCTCCTCGTCTAGTAATCCAGGTGGGTTCTAGTTAGACTCTTTAGGGTAGAGTTTTATTGAGTTAGAGTTAGATTGGTATTATGGAAATTGATTAATTTTGCATGAAATTCATGAATCTAGCTGCTAAATGCAATGTGTGATTGTATGTTTATACCAATGGTTATGTTATAATATGTTTTGATGAATTTTAGATTGGAAAAAATGGGATTTTGGGGTTGAATTGAATCAACCCGTAGCAGACAGATTCTGCAGGAAAATTTCTGGGTTCAAACTGCCCATACGCGTATCACGCAGGGCTATACGCGTATTGACTTGGGCAATACGCGTATGGATGTGAAGAAAATTGGGCGTTACGCGTATGGACAAGGCAATGCGCGTATGAGACATGGTGGTACGCGTATTGGACTTTTACAAGTGAATTTTGAAGGAAAATAGCCTTGCCCATACGCGTATGGCCTTGGGCAATACGCGTATGGCTGGGCGAGAATCTTAGGCAATACGCGTACGGGGAGTGCCAATACGCGTATGGCCAGGGGACTTGCAGAATTCTGCTGTTGTGATATTTTATTTCCGATCGTTTGTTTCCAATGCCGTAACTTTTTATCCGTAACTCGGAATGGAACAATTTTGGTATCGTTGGAAAGGTAATAAAATGTACTTTATTATTACATGGGTTTTAAGATTGACGGCCGATTTAATTATATCGGAATTGTTGGAATTGTGTCATTTTGTTGATTTTGGTGTGTAATGGTTGTTGAAAATGTAAGCATGATTAAAATATGGAATAAGTAGAGTGAGGACAATTACCCTAAGCAGTGTCGGAAAAATATAAATGATTAAACACTAGTATGGAACATGTGTGTTAACCGTTTGGTTGTGATAAGGCATAATGGCCTTGAGATTGTCGAATACAATCAAGTCTTTGTGAGATCACGTAATCGTAACCGGTTATTATTGTTTTTGCGAGTGCGTTTCATGGGTCTCGAGCTCCTCTGAAACATGTGCACCACTACTTGGCAGGTTTGATTCCCGCATTTCATTTTAGTACGAATGGCGCCCATGGAGCGTAGGCTTGTGACGGTATAAGGCCCGTGAGAAGTGACGGTTCATAACGGTTAATGGCCCGTAGAACCCGAATCCATTCGTATGTCAAGTAGGTTGCAAGGATCCATGACCCGGGTCGACTTCTAGACGTAGAAGAGGACGGGAATAGGGGATACCTTGGCATGGTTATCGATTAGTGATATTGTGAGTTGATGAACTCATAACATGTTTCCATATAGTGTGTGTGTACTCACGGTCACTCCCCTTTTCCCCTTTTGACTTGAGTTAGGTTTGTTAGAACCTTGTAGAGCCGAGAGGACTTTAAGATAGGGAACTCACTGAGATTTGATGTATCTCACCCCACTGTTGTTGTTTACATCACAGGTTCTGCAGGTTTAGCGAAGGGTAAGGACAAGGTTATTTGACTTTCCTTACGGATCGTGGTTTTGTGATGGCATGGCTTCCGCTATGGCGTTATGTTTTGAGATCATTGTATTGATCTAGTTCTTAGTTTTTATCAATTTTGGAACATCTTGTATATGTAATGCCTGAGACTTTTAGGTGTTTTGTTTTAGAGGCATTTATGTATATAATGTGTTAACTAGGAACTTATTATGTTTCAGTACCAAAAAGTGAAACTCATGTATAATATATGATTTGATGCATGTATTATTATATGGTCTTTACACTATATGTTTAGTGTGTGATGATTTAATGTTTGTTTACAATGAAGACAACGAAAATGGGGATATTGGTCATGCGGTTAAATAAGTAATATCGGTTATTGAATCTCTGAAGAAGTGTTATCGGTTGCTGGGATATATCTCTATCAGTTGTGGGATCAAGTTTTGATACTTTATTTTTTTTTCCGGACTTCTTAAATTGTGAATGCAGAGTAGGAGCAATATTTATTCTTTTTTTCCTGGGAAATTCTCATAATTAATATACCATAACATGAAATTCATCCAATTGAAAAAGAAACTCTTTGAGCAGAATGGTGGTTTATTTTTTAGAATGCTCTTTGAGCAGAATTGTGGTTTATGTGTATTCTATCTTCATGCAGTGCACCACTCACAGCACTTGCACTTGCAAGTTAACCTCCAACCGATGATTTGATGAAGCGTGAACCAGTGGGAAGGAAAATAGAGACATTTGGATTTAATTATAGTTATTAGCTTTATATTGAGGTGTATATGATGTGTGTAATGCTGCTAATTTTATGGAGAACTTTGCTTTAGTAGAAAGTGCAAAAAATTGGAAATAGAGAGTAATTATTCAATAAATAAACAATAAACTACATTATTATGAGACAATAATTTGAAAATCAACTATAAATTTCAAATTTTAATAGACAATAATTATCCAATAAATTATAATTAAAAAATATTAATTACTGTTGAGTCTTTATAATATTATTTGTATAACCATTTGATTTGTGTTGGTACAGTTTTGATGTTAAAATGCCTAACCATTTGATTTGTGTTGGTACAGTGATTTGTTTTGTTTACTTGCAGTATTATCTTCTGCAGAACCATGGGGTCTTCCCTTTGATACATTTAAAGGATACTTTCATAAATCATATTTTTTTCTATACTTTAAATGCATCAAAAGGTATAATTTTTCTAATTTATCAATTATATCCTTTTGTTTTTAACTTGAAGCTTACTACTATAGTTGCTTTCGTATTACAGATTGGAAGACCTTAAGGAACCCTCATTTAAAAGCTAGCTATTAAAGGGAGTAAAATAATGAAGTTGATGCAAGTGGTAGCCTACAACTCTCCCTTTAAGAAGGAAGCTGAATGTTCTAATAAACTCAGCATAATGAAAATGACGAGAGGTTTATATGCAGGAATGGGTCTTCAAATTTTCCAACAATTTGTAGGAATGAACACGGTCATGTACTATAGTCCTGCAATCATTCAGTTAGCTGGTTTTGCATCCAATAGAACTGCATTTCTTTGATTAATTTTGATATGGTAGCTACAAAGTCTATAACATAATTTTCTTTGTTATTAAATTGTATGTTATTAATTTTAACATGGATTTATTTGTATCCAAGTTATGCTGATTGAGTTTGAAATAAAAAACTACGTGGTATACATTACCTTTTAAATATTGCTAATCGAACTATTAATTGTAATAATTTTTTAATAAATTTTATTGATTGTAATAAGAGTACTATTTATTTTATTTTTCTGTAATTTTAGATTTGTAATAAATTGTAAAAATTTTGTATTCTTTTAAATATTAAATTGCAATAACTTTTAATATCAAAGAATGTTATTTTGATATTATATTTATTAAGAATATGAAATATTAAAATTATACTTATCGATTAAAAACATGTTGACATAACTAAATTTATACATAAAAAAAATAAATATAAATAACTTTAAAATTATTAAGGTGACTTCTATGGTGAGGGCTCAATTAAATCCCTCAATGTACCGATTTAAAAGACATACATGATTTAACATTAAGTATTTCAATTAAGTCATTTCACCATCTAAACACTTGTGAATAAAATATACAATTGCAAGGTTTTATTAAATACCCATATATTATTATTAGTGTATAGTTATTGTCATATTCTCCGATAAACTCTTTTGGGATTTTTTATTTTTATTTTGAAATTACATTTTTTTTAAGATCCATTATTAGTGAACTTATTTTATTTTTAAAATTTAGTTTGTATAATATTTTATACAAAAATATCAGCATTTGTATTAAATAGTACATTACAAATATCTGTTTTTAAAATGAACCTCATTTAAAAGCTAGCTATTAAAGGGAGTAAAATAATGAAGTTGATGCAAGTGGTAGCCTACAACTCTCCCTTTAAGAAGGAAGCTGAATGTTCTAATAAACTCAGCATAATGAAAATGACGAGAGGTTTATATGCAGTAATGGGCCTTCAAATTTTCCAACAATTTGTAGCAATGAACACGGTCATGTACTATAGTCCTGCAATCATTCAGTTAGCTGGTTTTGCATCCAATAGAACTGCATTTCTTTGATTAATTTTGATATGGTAGTTACAAACTCTATAACATAATTTTCTTTGTTATTCAATTGTATGTTATTAATTTTAACATGGATTTATTTGTATCCAAGTTATGCTGATTGAGTTTGAAATAAAAAACTACGTGGTATACATTACGTTTTAAACATTTAAAAGCTAGCTATTTAAAATATCAGCATTTGTATTAAATAGTACATTACAAATATCTGTTTTTAAAATGTCTTTTGCGTTTAGTATATCTAATCATTATTTAAACCAGTATATTATTATAATAAATTCCAATGTGCAATGAGAGGAAGGTATGACACCAGACTTCTGCAATAGGTTTGTGCTAACATATGCTTTTACTTATTTTGTTGAAAATAGATTTTGAAAACGTCTTAAGAAGATAGAAAATTCAAACTTCTGATTTCTATCTTTGTTTTTTGTTTTGTTTTACTTTTCAGCTTCAATCACTGTTTCATCTTCGTTTTGTTTCGCTTAATTATTTTGTGATATTTTTAATCCATTGATGTATAAACAACTTTATTGCATTATTTTTGGATATCTACATTGTATATAAGGAAGTGTTTGGTTTCACTATATGTTTAGTGTGTGATGATTTAATGTTTGTTTACAATGAAGACAACGAAAATGGGGATATTGGTCATCCGGTTAAATAAGTAATATCGGTTATTGAATCTCTGAAGAAGTGTTATCGGTTGCTGGGATATATCTCTATCAGTTGTGGGATCAAGTTTTGATACTTTATTTTTTTTTTCGGACTTCTTAAATTGTGAATGCAGAGTAGGAGCAATATTTATTCTTTTTTTCCTGGGAAATTCTCATAATTAATATACCATAACATGAAATTCATCCAATTGAAAAAGAAACTCTTTGAGCAGAATGGTGGTTTATTTTTTAGAATGCTCTTTGAGCAGAATTGTGGTTTATGTGTATTCTATCTTCATGCAGTGCACCACTCACAGCACTTGCACTTGCAAGTTAACCTCCAACCGATGATTTGATGAAGCGTGAACCAGTGGGAAGGAAAATAGAGACATTTGGATTTAATTATAGTTATTAGCTTTATATTGAGGTGTATATGATGTGTGTAATGCTGCTAATTTTATGGAGAACTTTGCTTTAGTAGAAAGTGCAAAAAATTGGAAATAGAGAGTAATTATTCAATAAATAAATAATAAACTACATTATTATGAGACAATAATTTGAAAATCAACTATAAATTTCAAATTTTAATAGACAATAATTATCCAATAAATTATAATAAAAAAATATTAATTACTGTTGAGTCTGTTGAGTCTTTATAATATTATTTGTATAACCATTTGATTTGTGTTGGTACAGTTTTGATGTTAAAATGCCTAACCATTTGATTTGTGTTGGTACAGTGATTTGTTTTGTTTACTTGCAGTATTATCTTCTGCAGAACCATGGGGTCTTCCCTTTGATACATTTAAAGGATACTTTCATAAATCATATTTTTTTCTATACTTTAAATGCATCAAAAGGTATAATTTTTCTAATTTATCAATTATATCCTTTTGTTTTTAACTTGAAGCGTACTACTATAGTTGCTTTCGTATTACAGATTGGAAGAGCTTAAGGAACCCTAATTTAAAAGCTAGCTATTAAAGGGAGTAAAATAATGAAGTTGATGCAAGTGGTAGCCTACAACTCTCCCTTTAAGAAGGAAGCTGAATGTTCTAATAAACTCAGCATAATGAAAATGACGAGAGGTTTATATGCAAGGTTTTATTAAATACCCATATATTATTATTAGTGTATAGTTATTGTCATATTCTCCGATAAACTCTTTTGGGATTTTTTATTTTTATTTTGAAAATACATTTTTTTTAAAATCCATTATTAGTGAACTTTTTTTATTTTTAAAATTTAGTTTGTATAATATTTTATACAAATATATCAGCATTTGTATTAAATAGTACATTACAAATATCTGTTTTTAAAATGAACCTCATTTAAAAGCTAGCTATTAAAGGGAGTAAAATAATGAAGTTGATGCAAGTGGTAGCCTACAACTCTCCCTTTAAGAAGGAAGCTGAATGTTCTAATAAACTCAGCATAATGAAAATGACGAGAGGTTTATATGCAGTAATGGGCCTTCAAATTTTCCAACAATTTGTAGGAATGAACACGGTCATGTACTATAGTCCTGCAATCATTCAGTTAGCTGGTTTTGCATCCAATAGAACTGCATTTCTTTGATTAATTTTGATATGGTAGTTACAAACTCTTTAACATAATTTTCTTTGTTATTCAATTGTATGTTATTAATTTTAACATGGATTTATTTGTATCCAAGTTATGCTGATTGAGTTTGAAATAAAAAACTACGTGGTATATGATAGAGAGTAGAATTATGAGTAATTTAAGTTAGAATAATAATTTAGTGAGTTATTTAGATATTATTAAATATGAGTATTGTTATTGGGCTCTTAGTAGTATATGGGCTTTTAGGTTTATTATCATTAAGAGTACTATATAATGTAGTCTCATAGAGACATTTGAAATCAATCAAAGAAATCAAAAGTTATCTTTATTTCTATTTTGTCTTAGTTTTTCTCTTAGATTTGTAGTTGTTTCATACCTTGTTAGGGTTTGCAATTTTGCTTCCTAACAATTGGTGCTTTCATCCTTGAACACCAAAACCTCCCATGGCATACCAATATCATCCCACCATAAACACCACTCCTACCACACCTTCATTTCCATCCTTTCCATGGGAAATTTTTTCCCCTTATTTCACATATCCATATGTTACAAGTCCATCACCATGTTTATATTTTAATTATAGGTATACACCACATCCACCTAACCCATATTCATCCTATTCTACATCTCATTATTCATACTACTACAATAATTCCTATCAATTCCAAAACTCACCAAACAATTCCTCCATATTTGGTCATAAATATCAAACCCATTTTAGTCATAGAAGAAATTTTGAGAAACACTTGAAAGTGTTTCATCCCTGTTTTAAAAACATATCTCAAAAAAAAAAAATTCCAAAAGCTTTCTCATTCACAAAAATTTCCTCCACCTGCCACGGTTACTCCGACGATGAACCCCTCAAAACCTCCACGTCGGAAAGTTATCCAGTCAAACGGCGACGACTCCGGAGACAAACAGGACCAGCTCCTTCTCTCCTCCGCCATATGCAACAACGAAGACTTAGGTCCCTTCATCCGCAAAGCTTTCGCTTCCGGCAAGCCGGAGACTCTCCAACAGCCGTTCATCGAGTCTGAAGAAGACGAAGAAGAAGATAACATTGTCGTTGAAGAAGATTCAGACGAAGACGAAATTAGGGTTTTGGAACCGCCACATCCACTGCAACAATGAGAACGAGAGCTTCCCAATGTGATTGAGGAAAGTTTTCACGAAAGCGTAGAAGAAGAGGTGTCTGAGTATAAAGATCAAGCTTTGCCTTTACCTTCCATGGTGGATGCACATCAGGTGTTTGAGGTATTTTCTGTTAGTGATGTTGTGTGTGTAGCGAGTCTAGTTGATGGTAATGATGATAGGGTTCTATTTGGAAGAAAGAAGAAAAATGGGGTTCTCCTTATGCAATCGATTCAATCAAGGCCGTCTCCACTGCCAGAGCCAGCTGATTCAATCCCGATACCAGTCTCGTTGTTGTCACTTGAACCAACTCACCATCTGTTTGATGAAAATTGTCCAGAATCAAGCCGAAGTAGTTTATCATTTGTTTCCGTTCCTGAGGAGGATTACATTGGCAATGCAGGTCCGGAAATCCAACTTTCAAGTGGACGCCGTTCAGTGGTTGAGGATACATCTTTTTCTGGATCAATGCAACACAGTGTTAATACTGATCTCGGGATGAATCATTCTTCTGCAGTTTCAGAGAAGATGCCTCGTATGCAATCTGAAGCTGCTTGCTTTGAAAAGGATGTGTTAGAAAATAGGCTGAGCATTCAGTCTGCTTTCAGTAATCTGATCGAATCATTGGACCAAGAAACTGCTGAGCTGACTTCTCAGAAGAGTATGAATCCATCATCCCACAACCGTCGGTTTAGTTTCAGCTTAAGTCGAATCGGCAGAAGTTTCAGTTTCAAGGAAGGCCCTGCGGTTTCACAGTTTGGTTCTAAGTATGTTTGTTCAAAGTCTGGTCCAATGACTCCTGAATCTTCTATTCGCTGGGATAATTCAAGCAAAGAAAAGATGAATAGTAAAAAAAGAACAAGATCAAGTCCTCTTAGGAGGTTATTAGACCCTATATTGAAGCATAAGGCAGCATCAGATACACACCATTCAGGTGAAAACAGTCAGAAACAAAAGGGAAGAATGAATTCAGTCAGTTTCAGGAGTATTGGTGTTACAAAATCACTTCAGGATGAAAAGAGCAAGGTAACATCAATCCAAGGTCTCTTGCAGCTTACAATAACAAATGGAATGCCCCTAATTTACACTCAAATGAAAGTTATGGGAATCCCGCCAACTGTCACGATTTTAAATTCTCTGTTGAAAGGATTCCGGAAACAGAATTTGCTTGAAAATGCATATAGGTTGCTTGATGAAGCAGTTGAACTTGTTATTGTGGTTAAGTGAATCCGGTAAGGTTGACGAGGCTTGTAATTTATGGGACAAGATGATGAGTCAGGGTATTACACCTTCATTAGTTTCTTACAACAACTTAATACGTGGTCACTGCAAAAAAGGTTGCATGGATGATGCGTATAGTGTGTTGAATGATATTCTTGAAAGGGGTCATGAAACTTGCTTTGGCATTTGCAGCTGTGAGTTTTGCGTGGAGGGACAGGTTCTAAGACTCGGCGCGGTCTTCGCTTCAGGATTTCTAAAAGCAATTTCATTCCTTGAATGTAACTGGAGAACTTTATGTGATGACATAAGAAATGGAAAGTTGAGTTCCTTTATAACAGACCCTTCTTGCCGTTCATTGATGTAGACTCTACTTTCATCTCCTGATCCATGTCTAGCTGATGAAATAAGTAAAATTTGTAGCCAAAAATGTTGGAAGGGGATTCTGTGCAAGCTTTGGCCTAAAGCAAAGTATATTGAAGCTGTTGTTACAGGGTCTATGGCCTAATATGTTCCGGCTTTGGAACATTATTGTGAGGGAAAATTGCCTTTGGTTTGTACTATGTATGCTTCTTCTGAGTGTTACTTTGGGGTGAATTTGAAACCTTTGTGTGATCCTGATGATGTTGCTTTTACACCATTGCCTAATATGGGTTATTTTGAATTCATTCCTCTTAGACATACTGGGAAACTGTTGATGGATTTTGATGAAAATGAAAAGGTTCCTAATGATATGCTTGTGGATTTAGTGAATGTAAAGCTTGGTTGCTTTTATGAGCTGGTCATCACTACATTTGCTGGGCTATATAGATACAGAATTGGTGATGTGCTTCAAGTGGTAGGATATTACAACAAAGCGCCACAATTCCGATTCATATGTAGAAGAAACGTCGTAATTAGCATCGACAGTGAAAAGACAAATGAAGAAGATTTACACAGAAGTGCCACAAAAGCCAAAAAGCTATTAGAACCTTATGATGCTCTCTTAGTGGAATACAGTAGTTATGCTGATACTTCATCACTACCAGAACACTACGTATTGATAGGGAGATGTTACTCCAATCTCTAAATTGTCTCCGTTCAAGAAGTGGGATCCCGGAATATATCTCTATTATATTTTAGAACCTTGAGGACAAGGTTCAAGTGAACCCGGCGGCAATGATAGAGAGTAGAATTATGAGTAATTTAAGTTAGAATAATAATTTAGTAAGTTATTTAGATATTATTAAATATGAGTATTGTTATTGGGCTCTTAGTAGTATATGGGCTTTTAGGTTTATTATCATTAAGAGTACTATATAATATAGTCTCATAGAGACATTTGAAATCAATCAAAGAAATCAAAAGTTATCTTTATTTCTATTTTGTCTTAGTTTTTCTCTTAGATTTGTAGTTGTTTCATAGCTTGTTAGGGTTAGCAATTTTGCTTCCTAACAGTATACATTACGTTTTAAACATTTAAAAGCTAGCTATTTAAAATATCAGCATTTGTATTAAATAGTACATTACAAATATCTGTTTTTAAAATGTCTTTTGCGTTTAGTATATCTAATCATTATTTAAACCAGTATATTATTATAATAAATTCCAATGTGCAATGAGAGGAAGGTATGATACCATACTTCTGCAATATGTTTGTGCTAACATATGCTGTAATACCCCGTAAATTTATAAACGCTCTGGTTAATATTATTATGATCAACTGGGTTCCGGAGTACTCTGAGCAATTATTTGATAAAATAATTAGAGTAAACTGACGAACTCAGAGTTGATTAAATTAATAGTATTTAACGTTGAGTTTTTATTATTTGGTGCATTTGAGCTAATTTGGACATTTAGTAGTATTGCTAATTGATGGAAATTAATTTCTTTACTATGTCTCTTTTCTCATTTGGAAACAAATACAAAAGTTAGAAAGGAAAGGAAAAGGAGAAGAAAATTTCTCAAAAGCTCAAGATCATCATCAAGCACTCCATTCTTTATCTTTTCATCTCAGTATCAACCTCCTCATCTTGTTGTACAGGTGGGTTCTAGTTAGACTCTTTAGAGTAAAGTTATTTTGAGTTTAGAGTTAGATTGGAATTTGTGAAAATTGAATAATTTGGTATGAAATTATGAATCTAACTGCCAAAATTCAATGTGTGGTTGTATAGTATACTGGTTATTGATTTGTGAATCCTTGAGTTTACAGGCTCAGGAGGTACTTCGGTACTAGTGTGAGTTTACAGGCTCACCGTGATGGTTACTTGTGTGTGTGTACTCATGGTCTTTCCCCTTTCCCCTTGGACATGAGTTAGGTTTATTTTAGAACCTTGTAAAGCCGAGAGGACTTTAAGATAGGGAACTCACTGAGATTTGATGTATCTCACCCCACTGTTGTTGTTTACATCACAGGTTCTGCAGGTTCGGCGAAGGGTAAGGACAAAGTGGTTTGACTTTTCCTTACGGATCGTGGCTTTTGTGTGGCAAGGCTTCCGTTGTGGATTTTTTGAGATCATTATTTGATCTAGTTCTTAGTAGTTGTCTTTTGAAACATCTTGTAGATATACTATGCCGTAGTTTTTTTGTATTAGGCTTTTTGGGGCATGTATATGTATAATGTGTTACTAGGAACTTATTGTATATTTCAGTACCAAAAGTGAAACTCATGTATAATATGAGATTTGATGAAAGTATTATATGTGGGCGTTACAGTTGGTATCAGAGAAGGTCGTATCCTCGACCTAGCCATGAAATAGAATAAATAATTCTTTTCGTTTTAGATACGTGGTGTCACCTTTGGTCTTACGTGTTATATTTATGGTATTGAGCCTGATCAACTTAATCCTATTTGTATGACATTCAGGAACATGGCCGACGGACGTAGAAACAACCGTGGAAGACCAAGGACTCCGAGGACTACTCCGGCTGGGACGGTTCCACAGGGTGCTGAAGGGAACGCCCCTTTGTATCAATTCATGCAACAGATGCAGCAGCAGTAAAATCAGTTCATGCAAGGAATGGTACAACAAATGGCTGATGGTCTGCATCCTCCAGTGGTTGTTCCTGAAGTTACAGGGGGAACCTATAGGGAATTCATTCGTATGAATCCTCCGGAGTTTCAGGGAGGGCTAGATCCGGTGAAGGCGTATGAATGGATATCAGGTATGGAACAGATCTTCTTGATAGTTCAGTGCAGCGAGGAAAATAAAGTGGTCTTTGCTTCTCACTTGCTAAAGGGTCCTGCCATGAGGTGGTGGGAAAACGCTTCAGCCTTAATGACAATCCAAGAGGTACCAAAAGTGTGGGAGCAGTTTAAGGTAATTTTTATGGAGAAATATTTTCCGAGTTCTTTAAGGTCTCAGAAGGAGTTTGAGTTCCAACAGTTGAGACAGGGCAATTTATCAGTGGCTTCCTATGCAGAAAATTTGAGATCATGGCTGACTATTCTAGACAGGCCATGTATGCTCCTGATGAGAGGTGGACGATTGATCAGTTTCTGTTTGGTTTAAGGGCTGAAATTTCACATAGTGTGTCTCAACGGGAATTTACTACTTATGCTGAAATGTTAAGACAATGTTATGTGGCGGAGAATAGTTTGAAAAAGGTACAAATGGAGGTGGATTTGAACAGGGCAACTCAAAGTGACCGTGGAAGGTCGAATCAACAGTTTAGGCAAAGGCAACAGTCTTCTAAAGGGAAGCAAGTACAGAGTTCTAGAACTAGTGTGCCTCCGGTATGTCGTACTTGTGGAAGGAATCATTATGGTAGGTGCAATTCGGAGGGAATACGGTGTTATCAGTGTAACAAGATGGGTCATGTATCGAGAGATTGTCCTCAGGGTAGGAATCAGACACAAGGGAAGACTACTGGCTGAGTGTATACCTTGGATGCGAGGAAAGCAAAGAATGACAACTCCTTGATTGCGGGTACGTGTTTCGTAAATGGACATCCTTGTTTTGTTTTATTTGATTGTGGGGCAACGCATTCTTTTGTGTCTTTGTGATGTGTGAAGCGACTTGGGTTGCGAACTATTCCTTTGTTTCCTCCTATGGTGGTTACTACTGCCATGGATGAAATTGTTGAAACACCACTGATGTGTGAAAATTGTGTGTTATCGGTGAACGAAAGAGTCTTCCAAATTGATCTTATTTGTTTGCCGCTCAAGAAAGTGGATGTTGTTCTGGGAATGGATTGGCTTTCAGCTAATTCGGTTTTTATCGGTTGTGAGGAGAAGTTAATCATTATTCCATCTGTTGAGGCTACTCCGAAAGATGTGTTATCAATGATTTTAGAAGGTACGGTGGGAATGGTAAATTTCTTGTTTGAGAAGGAGAAATCTGTTTTATTGGTTCTTACTAAGGAAGGGAGTAGTGAACAGCAAGTTCTGAGTATTCCAATAGTGTGTGAGTTTCCTGAAGTGTTTCCTGAGGATGTTACTTCTCTTCCTCCGGAGACAGAAGTTGAGTTCTCTATTGACCTGGTACCGGGAACGGCTCCTATATCCGTTTCTCCTTATCGGATGGCACAGTTTGAATTAAGAGAATTAAAGGACCAATTGGAAGACTTGATGTCTAAGCACTTTGTTAGACCTAGTGTTTCACCTTGGGGAGCCCCAGTGTTGTTGGTAAAGAAGAAAGATGGGGGAATGCGTTTGTGCATTGATTATCCTAAGTTGAATAAAGTGACCATTAAGAACAAGTACCCCTTACCCAGGATAGACGACTTGTTAGATCAATTGAAAGGAGCTTGTGTGTTCTCAAAGATTGATTTACGGTCGGGTTATCATCAGATCTGAGTGAAGAGTTCCGATGTGCCAAAAACTGCATTCAGAACACGTTACGGTCATTACGAATTCCTAGTGATGCCTTTCGGTGTGACTAATGCTCCAGCTGTTTTTATGGATTACATGAACCGTATATTTCAGACTTACTTGGACCAATTTGTGGTAATCTTTATTGACGACATTCTTATTTATTCTCGTACTCCACAAGAGCAAGGAGAACATCTGAGAATTATCTTATCGGTATTACAGGAGAAGCAATTGTTTGCTAAGTTGAGTAAGTGTGAGTTTTGGATGTCGGAAGTAAATTTTCTTGGACATGTTATATATCAAGGTGGTGTGGCAGTGGATTCATCGAAGGTAGAAGCAGTGATTAATTGGGAGAGACCAAGAAATGTTTCAGAGGTTAGAAGTTTCTTGGGATTGGCAGGTTACTATAGAAGGTTCATTAAGGGTTTTTCTCAATTGGCCTTACCAATGACGAAACTTACTCGGAAGGATTTTGCTTTTGAGTGGGATTCGGGTTGTGAACAAAGTTTTATGAAATTGAAGGAAAGTTTGACGAGTGCTCCGGTATTAATTATTCCTGATCCTAACAACTCTTACGAAGTATTCTGTGATGCTTCTAAGAGGGGATTAAGAGGTGTTCTGATGCAAGGCGGTCAAGTAGTAGCTTATGCTTCTCGACAGTTAAAAGTTCATAAGAAGAATTATCCAACTCATGATCTAGAATTAGATGCCGTGGTGTTTGCACTGAAGGTGTGGCGTCATTATTTGTATGGTGTACATTTTGAAATGTTCAGTGACCACAAAAGTTTGAAGTAATTGTTTGACCAAAAGGAGTTGAATATGCGACAAAGAAGGTGGATGGAGTACTTAAAGGATTATGACTTAGAATTGAAGTATCATCCAGGAAAGGCGAATAAAGTAGCGGATGCTTTAAGTCGGAAAATGGTTCATAGTGCAGAATTGATGATTTTGGAGTATTCGTTGTTGGAAAAGTTTAGAGATCTTAATCTCTAATTTGTGTGGACTCCGAATGGTTTAATTATGGGAAATTGAATGTCAATTCTACTTTAAGAGTTGAGATTCAACAAGAACAAATGTTAGAGGAGGAGTTACAAGAGTTGTTACTTCAACCGGGCTTTACACGAGCAACAGATGGGATTGTTTTGTTTAATCAACGGATTTGTGTTCCGAAGGATAAGGCATTGAAAAGAAAGATTTTAGATGAAGCTCATAAAGGTACTTTTACGATACATCCTGGTTCTTCGAAGATGTATCAGGATTTAAAGAGGTATTATTGGTGGTCTGGGATGAAAAAGGATATAGCGGAATATGTGTCAGAGTGCGCAGTGTGCCAACAGGTGAAGATTGAACACCAAAGACCAGGCGGTCTGTTGCAACCTTTGGATATTCCAGTTTGGAAGTGGGATAGTATTTCTATGGATTTTGCAGTGGGTTTACCCCGTACACAAGGTGGTTATGATTCTATTTGGGTAATTGTGGATCGACTAACGAAATCTACACATTTCTTAGCCGTGAAGACTACTTATAAGGTAAGTCATCTTGCAAGGTTGTTTATTGCTAAGATTGTGAGATTGCATGGTATTCCTTCTAGTATTGTGTCCGATAGAGATACGAAGTTTACTTCGAGGTTTTGGAAGGTGTTCCAACAAGCTATGGGTACGAATTTGCGTTTGAGCACGTCGAATCATCCTCAGACGGATGGTCAGACTGAGCGAACAATACAAACGATGGAGGATATGTTAAGAGCTTGTGTGTTAGAGAGTAGAGGAAATTGGAAAGAACTTTTACCGTTAATTAAGTTTTCCTATAACAATAGTTACCATGCGAGCATCGGTATGGCTCCTTATGAAGCATTGTATGGGAGGAAGTGTAGAACACCTTTGTGTTGGGCTGAAATTGGCGAAGATAGAATTTTGGGACCCGAGATTATTCAAGAGACTATGGAAAAGATTCGAATGATCTGTGAGAAAGTTAAACAAGCACAAGATCGTCAAAAGAGTTATGCGGACAATCGTAGGAGACCTTTGGAATTTGAGGAAGGTGATCATGTATTTCTGAAGGTTACTCCGAGATTGAGATTGAAAGGACCGTTTAAGTCACACAAATTAAGTCCAAGATACGTGGGACCGTATCAGATTTTAGAAAGGATTGGGGAAGTTGCTTATAGGTTTGCCTTACCACCCTCTCTATCTGAGATGCATGATGTTTTTTGTAATACCCCGTATTATCTAAATGCTCAATTGGATATCAGATGAGATCAGATGAGTATCTATGTGCTCTATTTTTGGTAAATTGGATTAACGGGATATTCTAAGTATTTTAAGTATTATCAATTGGGATCAATATAGCAACTTGTGAACTCTGAAGAGATCAATTATTTTATTAAAGAGACGGATTAATATTTACTAATTCAAGAAAGTAATTTTATGGAAATTCTAATAATTGATCAATTGGGTTGAGACGACAAAATATCAATTGGAGATATTTTACCCGGTTGGATTTATATTATATAATAATAGTATTATATATATATATATATTGTTAGAAAAGGAAAGAAAAAATAGAAAGAGGAAGAAGAGAAGGAAGAGAGAAAGGAGAAGAGGAAGAGGGAAAGCGTGGGAAAAGCTAGTGGATCATTGTTCATCATCTTCTCCAAACTCCTCTTCGGTTACCAGGTGGGTTCTAGTTAGACACTCTAAGTCTAGAAATATAAATTGAACTTAAGTTAGATTGAGAGAAAATGAATTCTAACGGATGAAATTCGATATAAATCGCGATGTATGATTACACTGTGCTTAGGAACAATTTTTGATACTTGTTTTGCTGTTAAAAATTGATTTGGGGATGAAAAATGGGATTTTTGGGTGAAAATTCGTAACAGCAACGCAGCAGGAAAAATTATGGGTTTCGCTGCCCATACGCGTATGGGACAGGGCAATACGCGTATGGGACAGGGCAATACGCGTATGGGGCTGGGCAATACGCGTATGGCAATGAAGGAAAGTAGGCAATACGCGTATGGGGCTGGGCAATACGCGTATGGCTCAGGGCAATACGCGTATGGCCAGCAAGGGTGCAGAATGTTGTCTTTTCGCGATTACTTTTCTTATTAAGTCCGTAACTTTTGACCCGTTTATCCGTTTTGAGTGTTGTTTATATCGTTGGAAAGCTAATAAAATGTACTTTCTTATTAACATGATTTTAAGATCGTTGGACGACTTAATTATGTCGGGATTTTTGGAATAGTGTCGTTGTCGACTTTTATCGTTTAATGGTGGGTAATTATTGTTGAATTATGTGTTTCCATTATGCGATTGATGATTACTTTGCCTATGATCACTTGTTATGTCTCCCTTGTATATGTGTGAATATAATGCATTATGTTGATAAATGCTGTGATGCGATCATTCCCTGCTTGTTCCCGTTCGTTCCGGTTGAACGTTCGGATGTGATGAGTCGTGATATGCTGTGCTGTGATGTGATTGTGATGTATGCTCGAATCGGAGTAGGCCTAAGCTACTAGGTGGTGTTTCACCTGAGTTCCGGACGTGGTCCGATGGATACCAGACTTGTTTCGAAGAATACCGTTGCGATGAGCTTGTGGGGGTCTTATAGGGCATTTACCCACTTGCCGTTAACTCATCTGCGTGCTCGGTATACACCTTAGCTACCGTTGCGATGTGCTTGTGAGGGTCCACTAGGACGTATTACTCACTTGCCGTTAACACATCGGCGTGATCGGTATGGTGGGGTTGTGATGCCATGAAGGCAATATCACTCCGTTACTCACCTCTAGTGGTGTCTTGTAGGCAATACCACTAGGCTTTCTCCCGGTGGGCTTGTGCAGTCATGTAGGCGTTCTTGCACTTGCCGATACACACATGCGTATTGATGATGGATGGATGGGTTCCGCGGCCACTTAGGCGTGTATCACTTCGGACTCATCTGACTCATCGTGCTGTGTGCTTGTGCTAGTCTTTTGACGTAGGCACTTGGTTACTCATCGAGGGTGTGATATATTGTGGCCTATGTAGACAGGTTGATACTACTTCTGGATTCCTCGTACGTGAGTACGGGTCTGCATGTTTGGTTGATTGATCTGGTTATTGTTGTTTGTGTACTTGTTATTATTTCATTGTGAGTCAAGGGACTACCAATGAGGATATTACCCATTGTTGTGTATTTGCCCCAGATCGTGAGTAAACCCCGGATCCACGGCGGATCCGTTTGATTGCATATACCCTGTAGTGCCGAGGGAACCCATAAGATAGGGGACTCACTGAGATTTGATGTATCTCACCCCACTATAGTTGCTATATTTCAGGTAATTGCAGGTTGATTTACAAGTGGAGCGATGCTGGGATGTTTCAAGAGAAGCTTAGTTAAGCTTATTCCGCTGTGTATTTTATTGTTCTTGTACAATGAGGAATATTGTACATTATCCTTAGTTTTTATTATTATTATTTTTGACTAGTTTCCATGACTCGTGCCATGTAGTGTACTTATGTTTAGAAATGGACAAGTATGTGAACTATGTCATTAGGCACTTATGATGGTGTCAGTACCAAATAAAATGCTTGTATTGTATTATTCTAGGTATATATTATACAGGGCATTACAGTTGGTATCAGAGCAGGTCGTATCCTCGACCTAGCCTTGAAACATCATAAGTAAATCTATTCCTGCCTCTTAAGTGTGTCTTGCCATCATGAAACTTAATATCATACTATGTAGTGTTGGGCCTGATCAATCTAATGCTATGTATGTGATAGGTAGAATCATGGTTGAGCGACCATGAGGATTCTGAAGTGTTGTCGGAACTTGTGCTATGAGGGTAGGCTCAAGCCAAGAGTTTGTAGTAAGGAGTTTTGGTCAGCTCAGTGAGGTCTTAATAGAAGTTGTGCCTTAAGTAGCCTGGAATTTGTGTTGTGTTGTTCAAGTAATCCTTTGGAATTGATGGAGTCTGAAAGTTAAGAATCTCTAGCGGACAATTGGTTTAAGTATTAAGGAATAGGTAAAGTCGCTAGTAGAGCTGGATTGACTACTGGTATAGATAATAGTTTCAAGTAATCTATTCCGTGGAAAAGAAAATTCGTTTTGTGGAATGTGTAACATAAAGTCCGAAAGTGAGATAAGTATTGGTGCTTCAGTTTCTAAGGTTGCTATGGTATCTTGGACGGACGAAAGTACCTTAAGGAATGTGTTCGGAACCATATCTTCCAATTGGTTTAAAGTTGAGAGTTAAAGGATTCGACTTTTATGGGAACCTAAAGTGGTAGAGAAGCGTGTGAAGGAACACAAGGATGTGTTTACATGCTTCAAGAAAAACAAGGATGTGCCGGACGAAGAGTGGGTAATTTTGCAAATCAAAGAACCTAACGGTTGAAATGTGTTATAAATTGATTGGTATGGTCAATACATGTGTGGAATCATCCGTGGGTACTGGTTGGTGTGTTTGGATATGTTTTGGTGAAGTTTTGGACCCTTGGGGACTCAGCTGTTACGCTGCAGAATTTATGCATTTTTCCCTGATTCGCACTGCGAACTTTACCTTGTTTTGGTTCTGACTTGGTTTGCCAGCGGTTCGCACTGCGAATGATGCAGTGAACAAGCGTTGGCTAGGTGTTTGCTGGGAGCTTCGCACTGCGAATGAGGAAGCGACCATTCACTGGCTTCTTTACAATGCGAACATGGCAGGTTTTCCGTTTTTGTTTTCTCCATACCTTTTTGACTCGGGTGTCCGATTTAAGCGTTCTTTATATCGTTATGAAGCCCTGAAAGTGTTCTATGCTGTGGAAAATGAAAATATTGTTTATGAGGTGGATTTTTATTCGATTATGTGGAATGAACGGTATTAACAATGTGTTATGAGAAAGTTACACCTTGGTATTAAGAATGAGCGTAGTGGTAGCACCTTGGTCACAAGAGTATGTGATGGATTCTTACCCTTGAGACATACTTTGTGGAACAACAAGTATTGTATCCTAAGAAGTGGGATTACGGTAAAATAACGAGAAGAGAATCAGGAATTATTACGGACTAAGTGTAAATCATGAAACAGTTTACACCGGAGAAGTTTTGTAGATTGTTGATGAGAATTGTCGGTTGCGAATCTTCCATTAAGTAATTAGGTGTAAGTGGGATGTGCAATGGATAATGAAGGGTAGGAAATCCCGGTTAATGTGTTCGAAGTGATGGAAAGGTTCATCAAGAGGGTGCATTACCCCGATTTATTTTCAAGTATAGAGAAACTTCTGTATTTGTGAATAATTGGAATATTTAGAATCTACCTTTTGTTGGACTAAGAACGTTGTTGTTTTAATTCTCACCAAGGAATTCAAGTGAGAGAACAAGGTTGTATGTTTGATGTCAGATGTCCATCGCTTTATAGTACCGTATAATGGTTGTGTGTTGGATTTTGCTTATGGATGAATCAAGTATGAGTTGTGATGATTTTTGAATTATAAGAATTGGCTTTCAGCTTCTGCCACAGTGTTAACCGATTAATACGTACAAGGATGGTATTTGTGCTGAATTTTGAGGAGTTAACCGATTAACCTCAGACGGGTAATCGATTAACATATTTGTAAAGTGTGAAATCCCTTAGGAACTATCATCGGCGTTTTGTTACTGTATGTTACTCGGATTGGAGAGTATTGTGAAAATGGAAAACGGGATTGTAAGTAAATGAAAGACGGATTTGTGTTTTGAAATTGGAACTTCTGGAAGGGTGTTGCGTAATGGACCGTTTGTTAAAACGACGAAAGAGTTGGACTTTTGGAGAAGTAATTTTGTGAATTAGTGAGTGGTATGGAAACTCACAATTGTGCCTAGAATGGTTAAAGTTTTGATAAGTGGTGACTTGCGAATGGTTAAATTTCCGTAATGGTGCTACATTGTCATTAGTTGAGATTTTTGTGGTGACAGAACCCTTGAGTAAATTGGAAGACCATAAGAATAATTGATTTGGAATATGGTAACTAGAACTGGAGGTTGTTAAAATATTTTGGTTATATTGGTTCAAGTTTGGAATAAATTTGGAGTTGTATATGTTGTGGTAGTAATAGTGTAACTCCTGCACCTTTATCGTCTAGAGAGTGTTGGATAGGTGTTGAGATGTTGTGTGTTGGCGAGGGAATTGTTCTACCATAGGACTTCAGTAAATTTCTGATGTCGTTGGTTAGTAAGGATCCCAGTGGATGAGTGTGTTTCTCCGTGGACGGTTGGCTACTTGGTAATGCTTCAGAATTGGTGGTATTCCATTGTTAGAATTGGAGTTGCACAGTGGAAGTGACCAATGAAAGAGTTAAGTCAGAATAAAAGGAATTTTGACAGATTGTTACTTGTAAGTATGGAAATAAGGAGATCTTGTTCTAAGTGTGTTACCTTTTGGTATGACACGAATGGAATGGAATATTGGATTTAATGAGTACCCTGTACAGCATCGGACTAGACGAAATTGGTAATTGAGTCGTTTAACAATTTATGAAGTGGTTTAGAACGTTGAAGGATTTATAAAGGATAGTTCTCGGTAATTACATAAGGAGAGGAATCACCAAATTGGCTCATGAGAATTTGATGAGTGTTTGTTATCCTGAATCAAGATAAGGTGTTAAGATTTTGTTGTGACTCAGTAGAAGAGTATGAAATGGTACATTCTTTCCGAAGGTAGAATGCGACCAAGTGTTGTAGTATGGAACAACAGATGAACTATGGGAAAAAAAATTAAAGTTTGGAATTAACCCAATGCTGGAAGAAGAGTATGACTAAGGAACCGAAGTTTGATAATTCGTGGAAATAAGGATTTAGGTCTGTGAAGTTTATTTGGGATTGGAATACGTCAGAAATTTGAACGAAAGTAAAGTTAAGTGTGGATCTAAGGCCAGGATACAATTGGTGGTTATTGCCGAATAGAGGAAATTCGGGGGCGAATTTCAATTTAAGGGGGGGAGATTGTAATACCCCGTATTATCTAAATGCTCAATTGGATATCAGATGAGATCAGATGAGTATCTATGTGCTCTATTTTTGGTAAATTGGATTAACGGGATATTCTAAGTATTTTAAGTATTATCAATTGGGATCAATATAGCAACTTGTGAACTCTGAAGAGATCAATTATTTTATTAAAGAGACGGATTAATATTTACTAATTCAAGAAAGTAATTTTATGGAAATTCTAATAATTGATCAATTGGGTTGAGACGACAAAATATCAATTGGAGATATTTTACCCGGTTGGATTTATATTATATAATAATAGTATTATATATATATATATATTGTTAGAAAAGGAAAGAAAAAATAGAAAGAGGAAGAAGAGAAGGAAGAGAGAAAGGAGAAGAGGAAGAGGGAAAGCGTGGGAAAAGCTAGTGGATCATTGTTCATCATCTTCTCCAAACTCCTCTTCGGTTACCAGGTGGGTTCTAGTTAGACACTCTAAGTCTAGAAATATAAATTGAACTTAAGTTAGATTGAGAGAAAATGAATTCTAACGGATGAAATTCGATATAAATCGCGATGTATGATTACACTGTGCTTAGGAACAATTTTTGATACTTGTTTTGCTGTTAAAAATTGATTTGGGGATGAAAAATGGGATTTTTGGGTGAAAATTCGTAACAGCAACGCAGCAGGAAAAATTATGGGTTTCGCTGCCCATACGCGTATGGGACAGGGCAATACGCGTATGGGACAGGGCAATACGCGTATGGGGCTGGGCAATACGCGTATGGCAATGAAGGAAAGTAGGCAATACGCGTATGGGGCTGGGCAATACGCGTATGGCTCAGGGCAATACGCGTATGGCCAGCAAGGGTGCAGAATGTTGTCTTTTCGCGATTACTTTTCTTATTAAGTCCGTAACTTTTGACCCGTTTATCCGTTTTGAGTGTTGTTTATATCGTTGGAAAGCTAATAAAATGTACTTTCTTATTAACATGATTTTAAGATCGTTGGACGACTTAATTATGTCGGGATTTTTGGAATAGTGTCGTTGTCGACTTTTATCGTTTAATGGTGGGTAATTATTGTTGAATTATGTGTTTCCATTATGCGATTGATGATTACTTTGCCTATGATCACTTGTTATGTCTCCCTTGTATATGTGTGAATATAATGCATTATGTTGATAAATGCTGTGATGCGATCATTCCCTGCTTGTTCCCGTTCGTTCCGGTTGAACGTTCGGATGTGATGAGTCGTGATATGCTGTGCTGTGATGTGATTGTGATGTATGCTCGAATCGGAGTAGGCCTAAGCTACTAGGTGGTGTTTCACCTGAGTTCCGGACGTGGTCCGATGGATACCAGACTTGTTTCGAAGAATACCGTTGCGATGAGCTTGTGGGGGTCTTATAGGGCATTTACCCACTTGCCGTTAACTCATCTGCGTGCTCGGTATACACCTTAGCTACCGTTGCGATGTGCTTGTGAGGGTCCACTAGGACGTATTACTCACTTGCCGTTAACACATCGGCGTGATCGGTATGGTGGGGTTGTGATGCCATGAAGGCAATATCACTCCGTTACTCACCTCTAGTGGTGTCTTGTAGGCAATACCACTAGGCTTTCTCCCGGTGGGCTTGTGCAGTCATGTAGGCGTTCTTGCACTTGCCGATACACACATGCGTATTGATGATGGATGGATGGGTTCCGCGGCCACTTAGGCGTGTATCACTTCGGACTCATCTGACTCATCGTGCTGTGTGCTTGTGCTAGTCTTTTGACGTAGGCACTTGGTTACTCATCGAGGGTGTGATATATTGTGGCCTATGTAGACAGGTTGATACTACTTCTGGATTCCTCGTACGTGAGTACGGGTCTGCATGTTTGGTTGATTGATCTGGTTATTGTTGTTTGTGTACTTGTTATTATTTCATTGTGAGTCAAGGGACTACCAATGAGGATATTACCCATTGTTGTGTATTTGCCCCAGATCGTGAGTAAACCCCGGATCCACGGCGGATCCGTTTGATTGCATATACCCTGTAGTGCCGAGGGAACCCATAAGATAGGGGACTCACTGAGATTTGATGTATCTCACCCCACTATAGTTGCTATATTTCAGGTAATTGCAGGTTGATTTACAAGTGGAGCGATGCTGGGATGTTTCAAGAGAAGCTTAGTTAAGCTTATTCCGCTGTGTATTTTATTGTTCTTGTACAATGAGGAATATTGTACATTATCCTTAGTTTTTATTATTATTATTTTTGACTAGTTTCCATGACTCGTGCCATGTAGTGTACTTATGTTTAGAAATGGACAAGTATGTGAACTATGTCATTAGGCACTTATGATGGTGTCAGTACCAAATAAAATGCTTGTATTGTATTATTCTAGGTATATATTATACAGGGCATTACATTTTTCACGTATCTCAGCTCCGTAAGTTTATTCCTGATCCTCTTCAGCCAATTTTACCAGAATCAGTGGAAATAGAAGCGGATTTGACTTTTGAACGACAACCGAGTTGTATTGTGGGAAGAGAAACAAAAGTGTTAAGGAACAAAGATATTCCACTCGTTAAGGTGCAATGGGATATGACGCATCCGGGTGATGCTACTTGGGAACTAGAATCGGAAATGTGAGATTCTTATCCACATCTGTTCAGGTAATATTTTAAATTCGAGGACGAATTTCTATTTAAGGGGGGGGGGAGGATGTAATACCCCGTAAATTTATAAACGCTCTGGTTAATATTATTATGATCAACTGGATTCCGGAGTACTCTGAGCAATTATTTGATAAAATAATTAGAGTAAACTGACGAACTCAGAGTTGATTAAATTAATAGTATTTAACATTGAGTTTTTATTATTTGGTGCATTTGAGCTAATTTGGACATTTAGTAGTATTGCTAATTGATGGAAATTAATTTCTTTACTATGTCTCTTTTCTCATTTGGAAACAAATACAAAAGTTAGAAAGGAAAGGAAAAGGAGAAGAAAATTTCTCAAAAGCTCAAGATCATCATCAAGCACTCCATTCTTCATCTTTTCATCTCAGTATCAACCTCCTCATCTTGTTGTACAGGTGGGTTCTAGTTAGACTCTTTAGAGTAGAGTTATTTTGAGTTTAGAGTTAGATTGGAATTTGTGAAAATTGAATAATTTGGTATGAAATTATGAATCTAACTGCTAAAATTCAATGTGTGGTTGTATAGTATACTGGTTATTGATTTGTGAATCCTAGAGTTTACAGGCTCAGGAGGTACTTCGGTACTAGTGTGAGTTTACAAGCTCACCGTGATGGTTACTTGTGTGTGTGTACTCATGGTCTTTCCCCTTTCCCCTTGGACATGAGTTAGATTTATTTTAGAACCTTGTAAAGCCGAGAGGACTTTAAGATAGGGAACTCACTGAGATTTGATGTATCTCACCCCACTGTTGTTGTTTACATCACAGGTTCTGCAGGTTCGGCGAAGGGTAAGGACAAAGTGGTTTGACTTTTCCTTACGGATCGTGGCTTTTGTGTGGCAAGGCTTCCGTTGTGGATTTTTTGAGATCATTATTTGATCTAGTTCTTAGTAGTTGTCTTTTGAAACATCTTGTAGATATACTATGCCATAGTTTTTTTGTATTAGGCTTTTTGTGGCATGTATATGTATAATGTGTTACTAGGAACTTATTGTATATTTCAGTACCAAAAGTGAAACTCATGTATAATATGAGATTTGATGCAAGTATTATATGTGGGCGTTACATATGCTTTTACTTATTTTGTTGAAAATAGATTTTGAAAATGTCTCAAGAAGATAGAAAATTCAAACCTCTGATTTCTATCTTTGTTTTTTGTTTTGTTTTACTTTTCAGCTTCAATCACTGTTTCATCTTCGTTTTGTTTCGCTTAATTATTTTGTGAGATTTTTAATCCATTGATGTATAAACAACTTTATTGCATTATTTTTGGATATCTACATTGTATATAAGGAAGTGTTTGGTTTCACTATATGTTTAGTGTGTGATGATTTAATGTTTGTTTACAATGAAGACAACGAAAATGGGGATATTGGTCATGCGGTTAAATAAGTAATATCGGTTATTGAATCTCTGAAGAAGTGTTATCGGTTGCTGGGATATATCTCTATCAGTTGTGGGATCAAGTTTTGATACTTTATTTTTTTTTCCGGACTTCTTAAATTGGAATGCAGAGTAGGAGCAATATTTATTCTTTTTTTCCTGGGAAATTCTCATAATTAATATACCATAACATGAAATTCATCCAATTGAAAAAGAAACTCTTTGAGCAGAATGGTGGTTTAGTTTTTAGAATGCTCTTTGATCAGAATTGTGGTTTATGTGTATTCTATCTTCATGCAGTGCACCACTCACAGCACTTGCACTTGCAAGTTAACCTCCAACCGATGATTTGATGAAGCGTGAACCAGTGGGAAGGAAAATAGAGACATTTGGATTTAATTATAGTTATTAGCTTTATATTGAGGTGTATATGATGTGTGTAATGCTGCTAATTTTATGGAGAACTTTGCTTTAGTAGAAAGTGCAAAAAATTGGAAATAGAGAGTAATTATTCAATAAATAAACAATAAACTACATTATTATGAGACAATAATTTGAAAATCAACTATAAATTTCAAATTTTAATAGACAATAATTATCCAAAAAATTATAATTAAAAAATATTAATTACTGTTGAGTCTGTTGAGTCTTTATAATATTATTTGTATAACCATTTGATTTGTGTTGGTACAGTTTTGATGTTAAAATGCCTAACCATTTGATTTGTGTTGGTACAGTGATTTGTTTTGTTTACTTGCAGTATTATCTTCTGCAGAACCATGGGGTCTTCCCTTTGATACATTTAAAGGATACTTTCATAAATCATATTTTTTTCTATACTTTAAATGCATCAAAAGGTATAATTTTTCTAATTTATCAATTATATCCTTTTGTTTTTAACTTGAAGCTTACTACTATAGTTGCTTTCGTATTACAGATTGGAAGACCTTAAGGAACCCTCATTTAAAAGCTAGCTATTAAAGGGAGTAAAATAATGAAGTTGATGCAAGTGGTAGCCTACAACTCTCCCTTTAAGAAGGAAGCTGAATGTTCTAATAAACTCAGCATAATGAAAATGACGAGAGGTTTATATGCAGGAATGGGTCTTCAAATTTTCCAACAATTTGTAGGAATGAACACGGTCATGTACTATAGTCCTGCAATCATTCAGTTAGCTGGTTTTGCATCCAATAGAACTGCATTTCTTTGATTAATTTTGATATGGTAGCTACAAAGTCTATAACATAATTTTCTTTGTTATTAAATTGTATGTTATTAATTTTAACATGGATTTATTTGTATCCAAGTTATGCTGATTGAGTTTGAAATAAAAAACTACGTGGTATACATTACCTTTTAAATATTGCTAATCGACCTATTAATTGTAATAATTTTGTAATAAATTTTATTGATTGTAATAAGAGTACTATTTATTTTATTTTTCTGTAATTTTAGATTTGTAATAAATTGTAAAAATTTTGTATTCTTTTAAATATTAAATTGCAATAACTTTAAATATCAAAGAATGTTATTTTGATATTATATTTATTAAGAATATGAAATATTAAAATTATACTTATCGATTAAAAACATGTTGACATAACTAAATTTATACATAAAAAAAATAAATATAAATAACTTTAAAATTATTAAGGTGACTTCTATGGTGAGGGCTCAATTAAATCCCTCAATGTACCGATTTAAAAGACATACATGATTTAACATTAAGTGTTTCAATTAAGTCATTTCACCATCTAAACACTTGTGAATAAAATATACAATTGCAAGGTTTTATTAAATACCCATATATTATTATTAGTGTATAGTTATTGTCATATTCTCCGATAAACTCTTTTGGGATTTTTTATTTTTATTTTGAAAATACATTTTTTTTAAGATCCATTATTAGTGAACTTATTTTATTTTTAAAATTTAGTTTGTATAATATTTTATACAAAAATATCAGCATTTGTATTAAATAGTACATTACAAATATCTGTTTTTAAAATGAACCTCATTTAAAAGCTAGCTATTAAAGGGAGTAAAATAATGAAGTTGATGCAAGTGGTAGCCTACAACTCTCCCTTTAAGAAGGAAGCTGAATGTTCTAATAAACTCAGCATAATGAAAATGATGAGAGGTTTATATGCAGTAATGGGCCTTCAAATTTTCCAACAATTTGTAGCAATGAACACGGTCATGTACTATAGTCCTGCAATCATTCAGTTAGCTGGTTTTGCATCCAATAGAACTGCATTTCTTTGATTAATTTTGATATGGTAGTTACAAACTCTATAACATAATTTTCTTTGTTATTCAATTGTATGTTATTAATTTTAATATGGATTTATTTGTATCCAAGTTATGCTGTTTGAGTTTGAAATAAAAAACTACGTGGTATACATTACGTTTTAAACATTTAAAAGCTAGCTATTTAAAATATCAGCATTTGTATTAAATAGTACATTACAAATATCTGTTTTTAAAATGTCTTTTGCGTTTAGTATATCTAATCATTATTTAAACCAGTATATTATTATAATAAATTCCAATGTGCAATGAGAGGAAGGTATGACACCAGACTTCTGCAATATGTTTGTGCTAACATATGCTTTTACTTATTTTGTTGAAAATAGATTTTGAAAACGTCTTAAGAAGATAGAAAATTCAAACTTCTGATTTCTATCTTTGTTATTTGTTTTGTTTTACTTTTCAGCTTCAATCACTGTTTCATCTTCGTTTTGTTTCGCTTAATTATTTTGTGAGATTTTTAATCCATTGATGTATAAACAACTTTATTGCATTATTTTTGGATATCTACATTGTATATAAGGAAGTGTTTGGTTTCACTATATGTTTAGTGTGTGATGATTTAATGTTTGTTTACAATGAAGACAACGAAAATGGGGATATTGGTCATGCGGTTAAATAAGTAATATCGGTTATTGAATCTCTGAAGAAGTGTTATCGGTTGCTGGGATATATCTCTATCAGTTGTGGGATCAAGTTTTGATACTTTATTTTTTTTTCCGGACTTCTTAAATTGTGAATGCAGAGTAGGAGCAATATTTATTCTTTTTTTCCTGGGAAATTCTCATAATTAATATACCATAACATGAAATTCATCCAATTGAAAAAGAAACTCTTTGAGCAGAATGGTGGTTTATTTTTTAGAATGCTCTTTGAGCAGAATTGTGGTTTATGTGTATTCTATCTTCATGCAGTGCACCACTCACAGCACTTGCACTTGCAAGTTAACCTCCAACCGATGATTTGATGAAGCGTGAACCAGTGGGAAGGAAAATAGAGACATTTGGATTTAATTATAGTTATTAGCTTTATATTGAGGTGTATATGATGTGTGTAATGCTGCTAATTTTATGGAGAACTTTGCTTTAGTAGAAAGTGCAAAAAAATGGAAATAGAGAGTAATTATTCAATAAATAAACAATAAACTACATTATTATGAGACAATAATTTGAAAATCAACTATAAATTTCAAATTTTAATAGACAATAATTATCCAAAAAATTATAATTAAAAAATATTAATTACTGTTGAGTCTGTTGAGTCTTTATAATATTATTTGTATAACCATTTGATTTGTGTTGGTACAGTTTTGATGTTAAAATGCCTAACCATTTGATTTGTGTTGGTACAGTGATTTGTTTTGTTTACTTGCAGTATTATCTTCTGCAGAACCATGGGGTCTTCCCTTTGATACATTTAAAGGATACTTTCATAAATCATATTTTTTTCTATACTTTAAATGCATCAAAAGGTATAATTTTTCTAATTTATCAATTATATCCTTTTGTTTTTAACTTGAAGCTTACTACTATAGTTGCTTTCGTATTACAGATTGGAAGACCTTAAGGAACCCTCATTTAAAAGCTAGCTATTAAAGGGAGTAAAATAATGAAGTTGATGCAAGTGGTAGCCTACAACTCTCCCTTTAAGAAGGAAGCTGAATGTTCTAATAAACTCAGCATAATGAAAATGACGAGAGGTTTATATGCAGGAATGGGTCTTCAAATTTTCCAACAATTTGTAGGAATGAACACGGTCATGTACTATAGTCCTGCAATCATTCAGTTAGCTGGTTTTGCATCCAATAGAACTGCATTTCTTTGATTAATTTTGATATGGTAGCTACAAAGTCTATAACATAATTTTCTTTGTTATTAAATTGTATGTTATTAATTTTAACATGGATTTATTTGTATCCAAGTTATGGTGATTGAGTTTGAAATAAAAAACTACGTGGTATACATTACCTTTTAAATATTGCTAATCGACCTATTAATTGTAATAATTTTGTAATAAATTTTATTGATTGTAATAAGAGTACTATTTATTTTATTTTTCTGTAATTTTAGATTTGTAATAAATTGTAAAAATTTTGTATTCTTTTAAATATTAAATTGCAATAACTTTAAATATTAAAGAATGTTATTTTGATATTATATTTATTAAGAATATGAAATATTAAAATTATACTTATCGATTAAAAACATGTTGACATAACTAAATTTATACATAAAAAAAATAAATATAAATAACTTTAAAATTATTAAGGTGACTTCTATGGTGAGGGCTCAATTAAATCCCTCAATGTACCGATTTAAAAGACATACATGATTTAACATTAAGTGTTTCAATTAAGTCATTTCACCATCTAAACACTTGTGAATAAAATATACAATTGCAAGGTTTTATTAAATACCCATATATTATTATTAGTGTATAGTTATTGTCATATTCTCCGATAAACTCTTTTGGGATTTTTTATTTTTATTTTGAAAATACATTTTTTTTAAGATCCATTATTAGTGAACTTATTTTATTTTTAAAATTTAGTTTGTATAATATTTTATACAAAAAAATCAGCATTTGTATTAAATAGTACATTACAAATATCTGTTTTTAAAATGAACCTCATTTAAAAGCTAGCTATTAAAGGGAGTAAAATAATGAAGTTGATGCAAGTGGTAGCCTACAACTCTCCCTTTAAGAAGGAAGCTGAATGTTCTAATAAACTCAGCATAATGAAAATGACGAGAGGTTTATATGCAGTAACGGGCCTTCAAATTTTCCAACAATTTGTAGCAATGAACACGGTCATGTACTATAGTCCTGCAATCATTCAGTTAGCTGGTTTTGCATCCAATAGAACTGCATTTCTTTGATTAATTTTGATATGGTAGTTACAAACTCTATAACATAATTTTCTTTGTTATTCAATTGTATGTTATTAATTTTAATATGGATTTATTTGTATCCAAGTTATGCTGATTGAGTTTGAAATAAAAAACTACGTGGTATACATTACGTTTTAAACATTTAAAAGCTAGCTATTTAAAATATCAGCATTTGTATTAAATAGTACATTACAAATATCTGTTTTTAAAATGTCTTTTGCGTTTAGTATATCTAATCATTATTTAAACCAGTATATTATTATAATAAATTCCAATGTGCAATGAGAGGAAGGTATGACACCAGACTTCTGCAATATGTTTGTGCTAACATATGCTTTTACTTATTTTGTTGAAAATAGATTTTGAAAATGTCTTAAGAAGATAGAAAATTCAAACTTCTGATTTCTATCTTTGTTTTTTGTTTTTGTTTTACTTTTCAGCTTCAATCACTGTTTCATCTTCGTTTTGTTTCGCTTAATTATTTTGTGAGATTTTTAATCCATTGATGTATAAACAACTTTATTGCATTATTTTTGGATATCTACATTGTATATAAGGAAGTGATGGTCTGCATCCTCCAGTGGTTGTTCCTGAAGTTACAGGGGGAACCTATAGGGAATTCATTCGTATGAATCCTCCGGAGTTTCAGGGAGGGCTAGATCCGGTGAAGGCGCATGAATGGATATCAGGTATGGAACAGATCTTCTTGATAGTTCAGTGCAGCGAGGAAAATAAAGTGGTCTTTGCTTCTCACTTTCTAAAGGGTCCTGCCATGAGGTGGTGGGAAAGCGCTTAAGCCTTAATGACAATCCAAGAGGTACCAAAAGTGTGGGAGCAGTTTAAGGTAATTTTTATGGAGAAATATTTTCCGAGTTCTTTAAGGTCTTAGAAGGAGTTTGAGTTCCAACAGTTGAGACAGGGAAATTTATCAGTGGCTTCCTATGCAGAAAAATTTGAGATCATGGCTGACTATTCTAGACAGGCCATGTATGCTCCTGATGATAGGTGGACGATTGATCAGTTTCTGTTTGGTTTAAGGGCTGAAATTTCACATAGCGTGTCTCAACAGGAATTTACTACTTATGCTGAAATGTTAAGACAATGTTATGTGGCGGAGAATAGTTTGAAAAAGGTACAAATGGAGGTGGATTTGAACAGGGCAACTCAAAGTGACCGTGGAAGGTCGAATCAACAGTTTAGGCAAAGGCAACAGTCTTTTAAAGGGAAGCAAGTACAGAGTTCTAGAACTAGTGTGCCTCCGGTATGTCGTACTTGTGGAAGGAATCATTATGGTAGGTGCAATTCGGAGGGAATACGGTGTTATCAGTGTAACAAGATGGGTCATGTATCGAGAGATTGTCCTCAGGGTAGGAATCAGACACAAGGGAAGACTACTGGCTGAGTGTATACCTTGGATGCGAGGAAAGCAAAGAATGACAACTCCTTGATTGCGGGTACGTGTTTCGTAAATGGACATCCTTGTTTTGTTTTATTTGATTGTGGGGCAACGCATTCTTTTGTGTCTTTGCGATGTGTGAAGCGACTTGGGTTGCGAACTATTCCTTTGTTTCCTCCTATGGTGGTTACTACTGCCATGGATGAAATTGTTGAAACACCACTGATGTGTGAAAATTGTGTGTTATCGGTGAACGAAAGAGTCTTCCAAATTGATCTTATTTGTTTGCCGCTCAAGAAAGTGGATGTTGTTCTGGGAATGGATTGGCTTTCAGATAATTCGGTTTTTATCGGTTGTGAGGAGAAGTTAATCATTATTCCATCTGCTGAGGCTACTCCGAAAGATGTGTTATCAACGATTTTAGAAGGTACGGTGGGAATGGTAAATTTCTTGTTTGAGAAGGAGAAATCTGTTTTATTGGTTCTTACTAAGGAAGGGAGTAGTGAACAGCAAGTTCTGAGTATTCCAATAGTGTGTGAGTTTCCTGAAGTGTTTCCTGAGGATGTTACTTCTCTTCCTCCGGAGACAGAAGTTGAGTTCTCTATTGACCTGGTACCGGGAACGGCTCCTATATCCGTTTCTCCTTATCGGATGGCACCGTTTGAATTAAGAGAATTAAAGGACCAATTGGAAGACTTGATGTCTAAGCACTTTGTTAGACCTAGTGTTTCACCTTGGGGAGCCCCAGTGTTGTTGGTAAAGAAGAAAGATGGGGGAATGCGTTTGTGCATTGATTATCGTAAGTTGAATAAAGTGACCATTAAGAACAAGTACCCCTTACCCAGGATAGACGACTTGTTAGATCAATTGAAAGGAGCTTGTGTGTTCTCGAAGATTGATTTACGGTCGGGTTATCATCAGATCTGAGTGAAGAGTTCCGATGTGCCAAAAACTGCATTCAGAACACGTTACGGTCATTACGAATTCCTAGTGATGCCTTTCGGTGTGACTAATGCTCCAGCTGTTTTTATGGATTACATGAACCGTATATTTCAGACTTACTTGGACCAATTTGTGGTAATCTTTATTGACGACATTCTTATTTATTCTCGTACTCCACAAGAGAACGGAGAACATCTGAGAATTATCTTATCGGTATTACAGGAGAAGCAATTGTTTGCTAAGTTGAGTAAGTGTGAGTTTTGGATGTCGGAAGTAAATTTTCTTGGACATGTTATATCTCAAGGTGGTGTGGCAGTGGATCCATCGAAGGTAGAAGCAGTGATTAATTGGGAGAGACCAAGAAATGTTTCAGAGGATAGAAGTTTCTTGGGATTGGCAGGTTACTATAGAAGGTTCATTAAGGGTTTTTCTCAATTGGCCTTACCAATGACGAAACTTACTCGGAAGGATTTTGCTTTTGAGTGGGATTCAGGTTGTGAACAAAGTTTTATGAAATTGAAGGAAAGTTTGACGAGTGCTCCGGTATTAATTATTCCTGATCCTAACAACTCTTACGAAGTATTCTGTGATGCTTCTAAGAGGGGATTAAGAGGTGTTCTGATGCAAGGCGGTCAAGTAGTAGCTTATGCTTCTCGACAGTTAAAAGTTCATAAGAAGAATTATCCAACTCATGATCAAGAATTAGATGCCGTGGTGTTTGCACTGAAGGTGTGGCGTCATTATTTGTATGGTGTACATTTTGAAATGTTCAGTGACCACAAAAGTTTGAAGTAATTGTTTGACCAAAAGGAGTTGAATATGCGACAAAGAAGGTGGATGGAGTACTTAAAGGATTATGACTTAGAATTGAAGTATCATCTAGGAAAGGCGAATAAAGTAGCGGATGCTTTAAGTCGGAAAATGGTTCATAGTGCAGAATTGATGATTTTGGAGTATTCGTTGTTGGAAAAGTTTAGAGATCTTAATCTCTAATTTGTGTGGACTCCGAATGGTGTAATTATGGGAAATTTGAATGTCAATTCTACTTTAAGAGTTGAGATTCAACAAGAACAAATGTTAGAGGAGGAGTTACAAGAGTTGTTACTTCAACGGGGCTTTACACAAGCAACAGATGGGATTGTTTTGTTTAATCAACGGATTTGTGTTCCGAAGGATGAGGCATTGAAAAGAAAGATTTTAGATGAAGCTCATAAAGGTACTTTTACGATACATCCTGGTTCTTCGAAGATGTATCAGGATTTAAAGAGGGATTATTGGTGGTCTGGGATGAAAAAGGATATAGCGGAATATGTGTCAGAGTGCGCAGTGTGCCAACAGGTGAAGATTGAACACCAAAGACCGGGCGGTCTGTTGCAACCTTTGGATATTCCAGTTTGGAAGTGGGATAGTATTTCTATGGATTTTGCAGTGGGTTTACCCCGTACACAAGGTGGTTATGATTCTATTTGGGTAATTGTGGATCGACTAACGAAATCTGCGCATTTCTTAGCCGTGAAGACTACTTATAAGGTAAGTCATCTTGCAAGGTTGTTTATTGCTGAGATTGTGAGATTGCATGGTATTCCTTCTAGTATTGTGTCCGATAGAGATACGAAGTTTACTTCGAGGTTTTGGAAGGTGTTCCAACAAGCTATGGGTACGAATTTGCGTTTGAGCACGTCGAATCATCCTCAGACGGATGGTCAGATTGAGCGAACAATACAAACGATGGAGGATATGTTAAGAGCTTGTGTGTTAGTGAGTAGAGGAAATTGGAAAGAACTTTTACCGTTAATTAAGTTTTCCTATAACAATAGTTACCATGCGAGCATCGGTATGGCTCCTTATGAAGCATTGTATGGGAGGAAGTGTAGAACACCTTTGTGTTGGGCTGAAATTGGCGAAGATAGAATTTTGGGACCCGAGATTATTCAAGAGACTATGGAAAAGATTCGAATGATCTGTGAGAAAGTTAAACAAGCACAAGATCGTCAAAAGAGTTATGCGGACAATCGTAGGAGACCTTTGGAATTTGAGGAAGGTGATCATGTATTTCTAAAGGTTACTCCGAGATTGAGATTGAAAGGACCGTTTAAGTCACACAAATTAAGTCCAAGATACGTGGGACCGTATCAGATTTTAGAAAGGATTGGGGAAGTTGCTTATAGGTTAGCCTTACCACCCTCTCTATCTGAGATGCATGATGTTTTTCACGTATCTCAGCTCCGTAAGTTTATTCCTGATCCTCTTCAGCCAATTTTACCAGAATCAGTGGAAATAGAAGTGGATTTGACTTTTGAACGACAACCGAGTTGTATTGTGGGAAGAGAAACAAAAGTGTTAAGGAACAAAGATATTCCACTCGTTAAGGTGCAATGGGATATGACGCATCCGGGTGATGCTACTTGGGAACTAGAATCGAAAATGTGAGATTCTTATCCACATCTGTTCAGGTAATATTTTAAATTCGAGGACGAATTTCTATTTAAGGGGGGGGGGGAGGATGTAATACCCCGTAAATTTATAAACGCTCTGGTTAATATTATTATGATCAACTGGATTCCGGAGTACTCTGAACAATTATTTGATAAAATAATTAGAGTAAACTGACGAACTCAGAGTTGATTAAATTAATAGTATTTAACGTTGAGTTTTTATTATTTGGTGCATTTGGGCTAATTTGGACATTTAGTAGTATTGCTAATTGATGGAAATTAATTTCTTTACTATGTCTCTTTTCTCATTTGGAAACAAATACAAAAGTTAGAAAGGAAAGGAAAAGGAGAAGAAAATTTCTCAAAAGCTCAAGATCATCATCAAGCACTCCATTCTTCATCTTTTCATCTCAGTATCAACCTCCTCATCTTGTTGTACAGGTGGGTTCTAGTTAGACTCTTTAGAGTAGAGTTATTTTGAGTTTAGAGTTAGATTGGAATTTGTGAAAATTGAATAATTTGGTATGAAATTATGAATCTAACTGCTAAAATTCAATGTGTGGTTGTATAGTATACTGGTTATTGATTTGTGAATCCTAGAGTTTACAGGCTCAGGAGGTACTTCGGTACTAGTGTGAGTTTACAAGCTCACCGTGATGGTTACTTGTGTGTGTGTACTCATGGTCTTTCCCCTTTCCCCTTGGACATGAGTTAGATTTATTTTAGAACCTTGTAAAGCCGAGAGGACTTTAAGATAGGGAACTCACTGAGATTTGATGTATCTCACCCCACTGTTGTTGTTTACATCACAAGTTCTGCAGGTTCGGCGAAGGGTAAGGACAAAGTGGTTTGACTTTTCCTTACGGATCGTGGCTTTTGTGTGGCAAGGCTTCCGTTGTGGAGTTTTTGAGATCATTATTTGATCTAGTTCTTAGTAGTTGTCTTTTGAAACATCTTGTAGATATACTATGCCGTAGTTTTTTTGTATTAGGCTTTTTGGGGCATGTATATGTATAATGTGTTACTAGGAACTTATTGTATATTTCAGTACCAAAAGTGAAACTCATGTATAATATGAGATTTGATGCAAGTATTATATGTGGGCGTTACATATGCTTTTACTTATTTTGTTGAAAATAGATTTTGAAAATGTCTTAAGAAGATAGAAAATTCAAACCTCTGATTTCTATCTTTGTTTTTTGTTTTGTTTTACTTTTCAGCTTCAATCACTGTTTCATCTTCGTTTTGTTTCGCTTAATTATTTTGTGAGATTTTTAATCCATTGATGTATAAACAACTTTATTGCATTATTTTTGGATATCTACATTGTATATAAGGAAGTGTTTGGTTTCACTATATGTTTAGTGTGTGATGATTTAATGTTTGTTTACAATGAAGACAACGAAAATGGGGATATTGGTCATGCGGTTAAATAAGTAATATCGGTTATTGAATCTCTGAAGAAGTGTTATCGGTTGCTGGGATATATCTCTATCAGTTGTGGGATCAAGTTTTGATACTTTATTTTTTTTTCCGGACTTCTTAAATTGTGAATGCAGAGTAGGAGCAATATTTATTCTTTTTTTCCTGGGAAATTCTCATAATTAATATACCATAACATGAAATTCATCCAATTGAAAAAGAAACTCTTTGAGCAGAATGGTGGTTTATTTTTTAGAATGCTCTTTGAGCAGAATTGTGGTTTATGTGTATTCTATCTTCATGCAGTGCACCACTCACAGCACTTGCACTTGCAAGTTAACCTCCAACCGATGATTTGATGAAGCGTGAACCAGTGGGAAGGAAAATAGAGACATTTGGATTTAATTATAGTTATTAGCTTTATATTGAGGTGTATATGATGTGTGTAATGCTGCTAATTTTATGGAGAACTTTGCTTTAGTAGAAAGTGCAAAAAATTGGAAATAGAGAGTAATTATTCAATAAATAAACAATAAACTACATTATTATGAGACAATAATTTGAAAATCAACTATAAATTTCAAATTTTAATAGACAATAATTATCCAAAAAATTATAATTAAAAAATATTAATTACTGTTGAGTCTGTTGAGTCTTTATAATATTATTTGTATAACCATTTGATTTGTGTTGGTACAGTTTTGATGTTAAAATGCCTAACCATTTGATTTGTGTTGGTACAGTGATTTGTTTTGTTTACTTGCAGTATTATCTTCTGCAGAACCATGGGGTCTTCCCTTTGATACATTTAAAGGATACTTTCATAAATCATATTTTTTTCTATACTTTAAATGCATCAAAAGGTATAATTTTTCTAATTTATCAATTATATCCTTTTGTTTTTAACTTGAAGCTTACTACTATAGTTGCTTTCGTATTACAGATTGGAAGACCTTAAGGAACCCTCATTTAAAAGCTAGCTATTAAAGGGAGTAAAATAATGAAGTTGATGCAAGTGGTAGCCTACAACTCTCCCTTTAAGAAGGAAGCTGAATGTTCTAATAAACTCAGCATAATGAAAATGACGAGAGGTTTATATGCAGGAATGGGTCTTCAAATTTTCCAACAATTTGTAGGAATGAACACGGTCATGTACTATAGTCCTGCAATCATTCAGTTAGCTGGTTTTGCATCCAATAGAACTGCATTTCTTTGATTAATTTTGATATGGTAGCTACAAAGTCTATAACATAATTTTCTTTGTTATTAAATTGTATGTTATTAATTTTAACATGGATTTATTTGTATCCAAGTTATGCTGATTGAGTTTGAAATAAAAAACTACGTGGTATACTTTACCTTTTAAATATTGCTAATCGAACTATTAATTGTAATAATTTTGTAATAAATTTTATTGATTGTAATAAGAGTACTATTTATTTTATTTTTCTGTAATTTTAGATTTGTAATAAATTGTAAAAATTTTGTATTCTTTTAAATATTAAATTGCAATAACTTTTAATATCAAAGAATGTTATTTTGATATTATATTTATTAAGAATATGAAATATTAAAATTATACTTATCGATTAAAAACATGTTGACATAACTAAATTTATACATAAAAAAAATAAATATAAATAACTTTAAAATTATTAAGGTGACTTCTATGGTGAGGGCTCAATTAAATCCCTCAATGTACCGATTTAAAAGACATACATGATTTAACATTAAGTGTTTCAATTAAGTCATTTCACCATCTAAACACTTGTGAATAAAATATACAATTGCAAGGTTTTATTAAATACCCATATATTATTATTAGTGTATAGTTATTGTCATATTCTCCGATAAACTCTTTTGGGATTTTTTATTTTTATTTTGAAAATACATTTTTTTTAAGATCCATTATTAGTGAACTTATTTTATTTTTAAAATTTAGATTGTATAATATTTTATACAAAAATATCAGCATTTGTATTAAATAGTACATTACAAATATCTGTTTTTAAAATGAACCTCATTTAAAAGCTAGCTATTAAAGGGAGTAAAATAATGAAGTTGATGCAAGTGGTAGCTTACAACTCTCCCTTTAAGAAGGAAGCTGAATGTTATAATAAACTCAGCATAATGAAAATGACGAGAGGTTTATATGCAGTAATGGGCCTTCAAATTTTCCAACAATTTGTAGCAATGAACACGGTCATGTACTATAGTCCTGCAATCATTCAGTTAGCTGGTTTTGCATCCAATAGAACTGCATTTCTTTGATTAATTTTGATATGGTAGTTACAAACTCTATAACATAATTTTCTTTGTTATTCAATTGTATGTTATTAATTTTAATATGGATTTATTTGTATCCAAGTTATGCTGATTGAGTTTGAAATAAAAAACTACGTGGTATACATTACGTTTTAAACATTTAAAAGCTAGCTATTTAAAATATCAGCATTTGTATTAAATAGTACATTACAAATATCTATTTTTAAAATGTCTTTTGCGTTTAGTATATCTAATCATTATTTAAACCAGTATATTATTATAATAAATTCCAATGTGCAATGAGAGGAAGGTATGACACCAGACTTCTGCAATATGTTTGTGCTAACATATGCTTTTACTTATTTTGTTGAAAAGAGATTTTGAAAACGTCTTAAGAAGATAGAAAATTCAAACTTCTGATTTCTATCTTTGTTTTTTGTTTTGTTTTACTTTTCAGCTTCAATCACTGTTTCATCTTCGTTTTGTTTCGCTTAATTATTTTGTGAGATTTTTAATCCATTGATGTATAAACAACTTTATTGCATTATTTTTGGATATCTACATTGTATATAAGGAAGTGTTTGGTTTCACTATATGTTTAGTGTGTGATGATTTAATGTTTGTTTACAATGAAGACAACGAAAATGGGGATATTGGTCATGCGGTTAAATAAGTAATATCGGTTATTGAATCTCTGAAGAAGTGTTATCGGTTGCTGGGATATATCTCTATCAGTTGTGGGATCAAGTTTTGATACTTTATTTTTTTTTCCGGACTTCTTAAATTGTGAATGCAGAGTAGGAGCAATATTTATTCTTTTTTTCCTGGGAAATTCTCATAATTAGTATACCATAACATGAAATTCATCCAATTGAAAAAGAAACTCTTTGAGCAGAATGGTGGTTTATTTTTTAGAATGCTCTTTGAGCAGAATTGTGGTTTATGTGTATTTTATCTTCATGCAGTGCACCACTCACGGCACTTGCACTTGCAAGTTAACCTCCAACCGATGATTTGATGAAGCGTGAACCAGTGGGAAGGAAAATAGAGACATTTGGATTTAATTATAGTTATTAGCTTTATATTGAGGTGTATATGATGTGTGTAATGCTGCTAATTTTATGGAGAACTTTGCTTTAGTAGAAAGTGCAAAAAATTGGAAATAGAGAGTAATTATTCAATAAATAAACAATAAACTACATTATTATGAGACAATAATTTGAAAATCAACTATAAATTTCAAATTTTAATAGACAATAATTATCCAAAAAATTATAATTAAAAAATATTAATTACTGTTGAGTCTGTTGAGTCTTTATAATATTATTTGTATAACCATTTGATTTGTGTTGGTACAGTTTTGATGTTAAAATGCCTAACCATTTGATTTCTATTGGTACAGTGATTTGTTTTGTTTACTTGCAGTATTATCTTCTGCAGAACCATGGGGTCTTCCCTTTGATACATTTAAAGGATACTTTCATAAATCATATTTTTTTCTATACTTTAAATGCATCAAAAGGTATAATTTTTCTAATTTATCAATTATATCCTTTTGTTTTTAACTTGAAGCTTACTACTATAGTTGCTTTCGTATTACAGATTGGAAGACCTTAAGGAACCCTCATTTAAAAGCTAGCTATTAAAGGGAGTAAAATAATGAAGTTGATGCAAGTGGTAGCCTACAACTCTCCCTTTAAGAAGGAAGCTGAATGTTCTAATAAACTCAGCATAATGAAAATGACGAGAGGTTTATATGCAGGAATGGGTCTTCAAATTTTCCAACAATTTGTAGGAATGAACACGGTCATGTACTATAGTCCTGCAATCATTCAGTTAGCTGGTTTTGCATCCAATAGAACTGCATTTCTTTGATTAATTTTGATATGGTAGCTACAAAGTCTATAACATAATTTTCTTTGTTATTAAATTGTATGTTATTAATTTTAACATGGATTTATTTGTATCCAAGTTATGCTGATTGAGTTTGAAATAAAAAACTACGTGGTATACATTACCTTTTAAATATTGCTAATCGAACTATTAATTGTAATAATTTTGTAATAAATTTTATTGATTGTAATAAGAGTACTATTTATTTTATTTTTCTGTAATTTTAGATTTGATATAAATTGTAAAAATTTTGTATTCTTTTAAATATTAAATTGCAATAACTTTTAATATCAAAGAATGTTATTTTGATATTATATTTATTAAGAATATGAAATATTAAAATTATACTTATCGATTAAAAACATGTTGACATAACTAAATTTTAACATAAAAAAAATAAATATAAATAGCTTTAAAATTATTAAGGTGACTTCTATGGTGAGGGCTCAATTAAATCCCTCAATGTACCGATTTAAAAGACATACATGATTTAACATTAAGTGTTTCAATTAAGTCATTTCACCATCTAAACACTTGTGAATAAAATATACAATTGCAAGGTTTTATTAAATACCCATATATTATTATTAGTGTATAGTTATTGTCATATTCTCCGATAAACTCTTTTGGGATTTTTTATTTTTATTTTGAAAATACATTTTTTTTAAGATCCATTATTAGTGAACTTATTTTATTTTTAAAATTTAGTTTGTATAATATTTTATACAAAAATATCAGCATTTGTATTAAATAGTACATTATAAATATCTGTTTTTAAAATGAACCTCATTTAAAAGCTAGCTATTAAAGGGAGTAAAATAATGAAGTTGATGCAAGTGGTAGCCTACAACTCTCCCTTTAAGAAGGAAGCTGAATGTTCTAATAAACTCAGCATAATGAAAATGACGAGAGGTTTATATGCAGGAATGGGTCTTCAAATTTTCCAACAATTTGTAGGAATGAACACGGTCATGTACTATAGTCCTGCAATCATTCAGTTAGCTGGTTTTGCATCCAATAGAATTGCATTTCTTTGATTAATTTTGATATGGTAGCTACAAAGTCTATAACATAATTTTCTTTGTTGTTAAATTGTATGTTATTAATTTTAACATGGATTTATTTGTATCCAAGTTATGCTGATTGAGTTTGAAATAAAAAACTACGTGGTATACATTACCTTTTAAATATTGCTAATCGACCTATTAATTGTAATAATTTTGTAATAAATTTTATTGATTGTAATAAGAGTACTATTTATTTTATTTTTCTGTAATTTTAGATTTGTAATAAATTGTAAAAAATTTGTATTCTTTTAAATATTAAATTGCAATAACTTTAAATATCAAAGAATGTTATTTTGATATTATATTTATTAAGAATATGAAATATTAAAATTATACTTATCGATTAAAAACATGTTGACATAACTAAATTTATACATAAAAAAAATAAATATAAATAACTTTAAAATTATTAAGGTGACTTCTATGGTGAGGGCTCAATTAAATCCCTCAATGTACCGATTTAAAAGACATACATGATTTAACATTAAGTGTTTCAATTAAGTCATTTCACCATCTAAACACTTGTGAATAAAATATACAATTGCAAGGTTTTATTAAATACCCATATATTATTATTAGTGTATAGTTATTGTCATATTCTCCGATAAACTCTTTTGGGATTTTTTATTTTTATTTTGAAAATACATTTTTTTTAAGATCCATTATTAGTGAACTTATTTTATTTTTAAAATTTAGTTTGTATAATATTTTATACAAAAATATCAGCATTTGTATTAAATAGTACATTACAAATATCTGTTTTTAAAATGAACCTCATTTAAAAGCTAGCTATTAAAGGGAGTAAAATAATGAAGTTGATGCAAGTGGTAGCCTACAACTCTCCCTTTAAGAAGGAAGTTGAATGTTCTAATAAACTCAACATAATGAAAATGACGAGAGGTTTATATGCAGTAATGGGCCTTCAAATTTCCAACAATTTGTAGCAATGAACACGGTCATGTACTATAGTCCTGCAATCATTCAGTTAGCTGGTTTTGCATCCAATAGAACTGCATTTCTTTGATTAATTTTGATATGGTAGTTACAAACTCTATAACATAATTTTCTTTGTTATTCAATTGTATGTTATTAATTTTAATATGGATTTATTTGTATCCAAGTTATGCTGATTGAGTTTGAAATAAAAAACTACGTGGTATACATTACGTTTTAAACATTTAAAAACTAGCTATTTAAAATATCAGCATTTGTATATAATAGTACATTACAAATATCTGTTTTTAAAATGTCTTTTGCGTTTAGTATATCTAATCATTATTTAAACCAGTATATTATTATAATAAATTCCAATGTGCAATGAGAGGAAGGTATGACACCAGACTTCTGCAATATGTTTGTGCTAACATATGCTTTTACTTATTTTGTTGAAAATAGATTTTGAAAACGTCTTAAGAAGATAGAAAATTCAAACTTCTGATTTCTATCTTTGTTTTTTGTTTTGTTTTACTTTTCAGCTTCAATCACTGTTTCATCTTCGTTTTGTTTAGCTTAATTATTTTGTGAGATTTTTAATCCATTGATGTATAAACAACTTTATTGCATTATTTTTGGATATCTACATTGTATATAAGGAAGTGTTTGGTTTCACTATATGTTTAGTGTGTGATGATTTAATGTTTGTTTACAATGAAGACAACGAAAATGGGGATATTGGTCATGCGGTTAAATAAGTAATATCGGTTATTGAATCTCTGAAGAAGTGTTATCGGTTGCTGGGATATATCTCTATCAGTTGTGGGATCGAGTTTTGATACTTTATTTTTTTTTCCGGACTTCTTAAATTGTGAATGCAGAGTAGGAGCAATATTTATTCTTTTTTTCCTGGGAAATTCTCATAATTAATATACCATAACATGAAATTCATCCAATTGAAAAAGAAACTCTTTGAGCAGAATGGTGGTTTATTTTTTAGAATGCTCTTTGAGCAGAATTGTGGTTTATGTGTATTCTATCTTCATGCAGTGCACCACTCACAGCACTTGCACTTGCAAGTTAACCTCCAACCGATGATTTGATGAAGCGTGAACCAGTGGGAAGGAAAATAGAGACATTTGGATTTAATTATAGTTATTAGCTTTATATTGAGGTGTATATGATGTGTGTAATGCTGCTAATTTTATGGAGAACTTTGCTTTAGTAGAAAGTGCAAAAAATTGGAAATAGAGAGTAATTATTCAATAAATAAACAATAAACTACATTATTATGAGACAATAATTTGAAAATCAACTATAAATTTCAAATTTTAATAGACAATAATTATCCAATAAATTATAATTAAAAAATATTAATTACTGTTGAGTCTGTTGAGTCTTTATAATATTATTTGTATAACCATTTGATTTGTGTTGGTACAGTTTTGATGTTAAAATGCCTAACCATTTGATTTGTGTTGGTACAGTGATTTGTTTTGTTTACTTGCAGTATTATCTTCTGCAGAACCATGGGGTCTTCCCTTTGATACATTTAAAGGATACTTTCATAAATCATATTTTTTTCTATACTTTAAATGCATCAAAAGGTATAATTTTTCTAATTTATCAATTATATCCTTTTGTTTTTAACTTGAAGCTTACTACTATAGTTGCTTTCGTATTATAGATTGGAAGACCTTAAGGAACCCTCATTTAAAAGCTAGCTATTAAAGGGAGTAAAATAATGAAGTTGATGCAAGTGGTAGCCTACAACTCTCCCTTTAAGAAGGAAGCTGAATGTTCTAATAAACTCAGCATAATGAAAATGACGAGAGGTTTATATGCAGGAATGGGTCTTCAAATTTTCCAACAATTTGTAGGAATGAACACGGTCATGTACTATAGTCCTGCAATCATTCAGTTAGCTGGTTTTGCATCCAATAGAACTGCATTTCTTTGATTAATTTTGATATGGTAGCTACAAAGTCTATAACATAATTTTCTTTGTTATTAAATTGTATGTTATTAATTTTAACATGGATTTATTTGTATCCAAGTTATGCTGATTGAGTTTGAAATAAAAAACTACGTGGTATACATTACCTTTTAAATATTGCTAATCGACCTATTAATTGTAATAATTTTGTAATAAATTTTATTGATTGTAATAAGAGTACTATTTATTTTATTTTTCTGTAATTTTAGATTTGTAATAAATTGTAAAATATTTGTATTCTTTTAAATATTAAATTGCAATAACTTTAAATATCAAAGAATGTTATTTTGATATTATATTTATTAAGAATATGAAATATTAAAATTATACTTATCGATTAAAAACATGTTGACATAACTAAATTTATACATAAAAAAAATAAATATAAATAACTTTAAAATTATTAAGGTGACTTCTAAGGTGAGGGCTCAATTAAATCCCTCAATGTACCGATTTAAAAGACATACATGATTTAACATTAAGTGTTTCAATTAAGTCATTTCACCATCTAAACACTTGTGAATAAAATATACAATTGCAAGGTTTTATTAAATACCCATATATTATTATTAGTGTATAGTTATTGTCATATTCTCCGATAAACTCTTTTGGGATTTTTTATTTTTATTTTGAAAATACATTTTTTTTAAGATCCATTATTAGTGAACTTATTTTATTTTTAAAATTTAGTTTGTATAATATTTTATACAAAAATATCAGCATTTGTATTAAATAGTACATTACAAATATCTGTTTTTAAAATGAACCTCATTTAAAAGCTAGCTATTAAAGGGAGTAAAATAATGAAGTTGATGCAAGTGGTAGCCTACAACTCTCCCTTTAAGAAGGAAGCTGAATGTTCTAATAAACTCAGCATAATGAAAATGACGAGAGGTTTATATGCAGTAATGGGCCTTCAAATTTCCAACAATTTGTAGCAATGAACACGGTCATGTACTATAGTCCTGCAATCATTCAGTTAGCTGGTTTTGCATCCAATAGAACTGCATTTCTTTGATTAATTTTGATATGGTAGTTACAAACTCTATAACATAATTTTCTTTGTTATTCAATTGTATGTTATTAATTTTAATATGGATTTATTTGTATCCAAGTTATGCTGATTGAGTTTGAAATAAAAAACTACGTGGTATACATTACGTTTTAAACATTTAAAAACTAGCTATTTAAAATATCAGCATTTGTATATAATAGTACATTACAAATATCTGTTTTTAAAATGTCTTTTGCGTTTAGTATATCTAATCATTATTTAAACCAGTATATTATTATAATAAATTCCAATGTGCAATGAGAGGAAGGTATGACACCAGACTTCTGCAATATGTTTGTGCTAACATATGCTTTTACTTATTTTGTTGAAAATAGATTTTGAAAACGTCTTAAGAAGATAGAAAATTCAAACTTCTGATTTCTATCTTTGTTTTTTGTTTTGTTTTACTTTTCAGCTTCAATCACTGTTTCATCTTCGTTTTGTTTCGCTTAATTATTTTGTGAGATTTTTAATCCATTGATGTATAAACAACTTTATTGCATTATTTTTGGATATCTACATTGTATATAAGGAAGTGTTTGGTTTCACTATATGTTTAGTGTGTGATGATTTAATGTTTGTTTACAATGAAGACAACGAAAATGGGGATATTGGTCATGCGGTTAAATAAGTAATATCGGTTATTGAATCTCTGAAGAAGTGTTATCGGTTGCTGGGATATATCTCTATCAGTTGTGGGATCAAGTTTTGATACTTTATTTTTTTTTCCGGACTTCTTAAATTGTGAATGCAGAGTAGGAGCAATATTTATTCTTTTTTTCCTGGGAAATTCTCATAATTAATATACCATAACATGAAATTCATCCAATTGAAAAAGAAACTCTTTGAGCAGAATGGTGGTTTATTTTTTAGAATGCTCTTTGAGCAGAATTGTGGTTTATGTGTATTCTATCTTCATGCAGTGCACCACTCACAGCACTTGCACTTGCAAGTTAACCTCCAACCGATGATTTGATGAAGCGTGAACCAGTGGGAAGGAAAATAGAGACATTTGGATTTAATTATAGTTATTAGCTTTATATTGAGGTGTATATGATGTGTGTAATGCTGCTAATTTTATGGAGAACTTTGCTTTAGTAGAAAGTGCAAAAAATTGGAAATAGAGAGTAATTATTCAATAAATAAACAATAAACTACATTATTATGAGACAATAATTTGAAAATCAACTATAAATTTCAAATTTTAATAGGCAATAATTATCCAATAAATTATAATTAAAAAATATTAATTACTGTTGAGTCTGTTGAGTCTTTATAATATTATTTGTATAACCATTTGATTTGTGTTGGTACAGTTTTGATGTTAAAATGCCTAACCATTTGATTTTGTGTTGGTACAGTGATTTGTTTTGTTTACTTGTAGTATTATCTTCTGCAGAACCATGGGGTCTTCCCTTTGATACATTTAAAGGATACTTTCATAAATCATATTTTTTTCTATACTTTAAATGCATCAAAAGGTATAATTTTTCTAATTTATCAATTATATCCTTTTGTTTTTAACTTGAAGCTTACTACTATAGTTGCTTTCGTATTATAGATTGGAAGACCTTAAGGAACCCTCATTTAAAAGCTAGCTATTAAAGGGAGTAAAATAATGAAGTTGATGCAAGTGGTAGCCTACAACTCTCCCTTTAAGAAGGAAGCTGAATGTTCTAATAAACTCAGCATAATGAAAATGACGAGAGGTTTATATGCAGGAATGGGTCTTCAAATTTTCCAACAATTTGTTGGAATGAACACGGTCATGTACTATAGTCCTGCAATCATTCAGTTAGCTGGTTTTGCATCCAATAGAACTGCATTTCTTTGATTAATTTTGATATGGTAGCTACAAAGTCTATAACATAATTTTCTTTGTTATTAAATTGTATGTTATTAATTTTAACATGGATTTATTTGTATCCAAGTTATGCTGATTGAGTTTGAAATAAAAAACTACGTGGTATACATTACCTTTTAAATATTGCTAATCGACCTATTAATTGTAATAATTTTGTAATAAATTTTATTGATTGTAATAAGAGTACTATTTATTTTATTTTTCTGTAATTTTAGATTTGTAATAAATTGTAAAAAATTTGTATTCTTTTAAATATTAAATTGCAATAACTTTAAATATCAAAGAATGTTATTTTGATATTATATTTATTAAGAATATGAAATATTAAAATTATACTTATCGATTAAAAACATGTTGACATAACTAAATTTATACATAAAAAAAATAAATATAAATAACTTTAAAATTATTAAGGTGACTTCTATGGTGAGGGCTCAATTAAATCCCTCAATGTACCGATTTAAAAGACATACATGATTTAACATTAAGTGTTTCAATTAAGTCATTTCACCATCTACACACTTGTGAATAAAATATACAATTGCAAGGTTTTATTAAATACCCATATATTATTATTAGTGTATAGTTATTGTCATATTCTCCGATAAACTCTTTTGGGATTTTTTATTTTTATTTTGAAAATACATTTTTTTTAAGATCCATTATTAGTGAACTTATTTTATTTTTAAAATTTAGTTTGTATAATATTTTATACAAAAATATCAGCATTTGTATTAAATAGTACATTACAAATATCTGTTTTTAAAATGAACCTCATTTAAAAGCTAGCTATTAAAGGGAGTAAAATAATGAAGTTGATGCAAGTGGTAGCCTACAACTCTCCCTTTAAGAAGGAAGCTGAATGTTCTAATAAACTCAGCATAATGAAAATGACGAGAGGTTTATATGCAGTAATGGGCCTTCAAATTTCCAACAATTTGTAGCAATGAACACGGTCATGTACTATAGTCCTGCAATCATTCAGTTAGCTGGTTTTGCATCCAATAGAACTGCATTTCTTTGATTAATTTTGATATGGTAGTTACAAACTCTATAACATAATTTTCTTTGTTATTCAATTGTATGTTATTAATTTTAATATGGATTTATTTGTATCCAAGTTATGCTGATTGAGTTTGAAATAAAAAACTACGTGGTATACATTACGTTTTAAACATTTAAAAACTAGCTATTTAAAATATCAGCATTTGTATATAATAGTACATTACAAATATCTGTTTTTAAAATGTCTTTTGCGTTTAGTATATCTAATCATTATTTAAACCAGTATATTATTATAATAAATTCTAATGTGCAATGAGAGGAAGGTATGACACCAGACTTCTGCAATATGTTTGTGCTAACATATGCTTTTACTTATTTTGTTGAAAATAGATTTTGAAAACGTCTTAAGAAGATAGAAAATTCAAACTTCTGATTTCTATCTTTGTTTTTTGTTTTGTTTTACTTTTCAGCTTCAATCACTGTTTCATCTTCGTTTTGTTTCGCTTAATTATTTTGTGAGATTTTTAATCCATTGATGTATAAACAACTTTATTGCATTATTTTTGGATATCTACATTGTATATAAGGAAGTGTTTGGTTTCACTATATGTTTAGTGTGTGATGATTTAATGTTTGTTTACAATGAAGACAACGAAAATGGGGATATTGGTCATGCGGTTAAATAAGTAATATCGGTTATTGAATCTCTGAAGAAGTGTTATCGGTTGCTGGGATATATCTCTATCAGTTGTGGGATCAAGTTTTGATACTTTATTTTTTTTTCCGGACTTCTTAAATTGTGAATGCAGAGTAGGAGCAATATTTATTCTTTTTTTCCTGGGAAATTCTCATAATTAATATACCATAACATGAAATTCATCCAATTGAAAAAGAAACTCTTTGAGCAGAATGGTGGTTTATTTTTTAGAATGCTCTTTGAGCAGAATTGTGGTTTATGTGTATTCTATCTTCATGCAGTGCACCACTCACAGCACTTGCACTTGCAAGTTAACCTCCAACCGATGATTTGATGAAGCGTGAACCAGTGGGAAGGAAAATAGAGACATTTGGATTTAATTATAGTTATTAGCTTTATATTGAGGTGTATATGATGTGTGTAATGCTGCTAATTTTATGGAGAACTTTGCTTTAGTAGAAAATGCAAAAAATTGGAAATAGAGAGTAATTATTCAATAAATAAACAATAAACTACATTATTATGAGACAATAATTTGAAAATCAACTATAAATTTCAAATTTTAATAGACAATAATTATCCAATAAATTATAATTAAAAAATATTAATTACGGTTGAGTCTGTTGAGTCTTTATAATATTATTTGTATAACCATTTGATTTGTGTTGGTACAGTTTTGATGTTAAAATGCCTAACCATTTGATTTGTGTTGGTACAGTGATTTGTTTTGTTTACTTGCAGTATTATCTTCTGCAGAACCATGGGGTCTTCCCTTTGATACATTTAAAGGATACTTTCATAAATCATATTTTTTTCTATACTTTAAATGCATCAAAAGGTATAATTTTTCTAATTTATCAATTATATCCTTTTGTTTTTAACTTGAAGCTTACTACTATAGTTGCTTTCGTATTATAGATTGGAAGACCTTAAGGAACCCTCATTTAAAAGCTAGCTATTAAAGGGAGTAAAATAATGAAGTTGATGCAAGTGGTAGCCTACAACTCTCCCTTTAAGAAGGAAGCTGAATGTTCTAATAAACTCAGCATAATGAAAATGACGAGAGGTTTATATGCAGGAATGGGTCTTCAAATTTTCCAACAATTTGTAGGAATGAACACGGTCATGTACTATAGTCCTGCAATCATTCAGTTAGCTGGTTTTGCATCCAATAGAACTGCATTTCTTTGATTAATTTTGATATGGTAGCTACAAAGTCTATAACATAATTTTCTTTGTTATTAAATTGTATGTTATTAATTTTAACATGGATTTATTTGTATCCAAGTTATGCTGATTGAGTTTGAAATAAAAAACTACGTGGTATACATTACCTTTTAAATATTGCTAATCGACCTATTAATTGTAATAATTTTGTAATAAATTTTATTGATTGTAATAAGAGTACTATTTATTTTATTTTTCTGTAATTTTAGATTTGTAATAAATTGTAAAAAATTTGTATTCTTTTAAATATTAAATTGCAATAACTTTAAATATCAAAGAATGTTATTTTGATATTATATTTATTAAGAATATGAAATATTAAAATTATACTTATCGATTAAAAACATGTTGACATAACTAAATTTATACATAAAAAAAATAAATATAAATAACTTTAAAATTATTAAGGTGACTTCTATGGTGAGGGCTCAATTAAATCCCTCAATGTACCGATTTAAAAGACATACATGATTTAACATTAAGTGTTTCAATTAAGTCATTTCACCATCTAAACACTTGTGAATAAAATATACAATTGCAAGGTTTTATTAAATACCCATATATTATTATTAGTGTATAGTTATTGTCATATTCTCCGATAAACTCTTTTGGGATTTTTTATTTTTATTTTGAAAATACATTTTTTTTAAGATCCATTATTAGTGAACTTATTTTATTTTTAAAATTTAGTTTGTATAATATTTTATACAAAAATATCAGCATTTGTATTAAATAGTACATTACAAATATCTGTTTTTAAAATGAACCTCATTTAAAAGCTAGCTATTAAAGGGAGTAAAATAATGAAGTTGATGCAAGTGGTAGCCTACAACTCTCCCTTTAAGAAGGAAGCTGAATGTTCTAATAAACTCAGCATAATGAAAATGACGAGAGGTTTATATGCAGTAATGGGCCTTCAAATTTCCAACAATTTGTAGCAATGAACACGGTCATGTACTATAGTCCTGCAATCATTCAGTTAGCTGGTTTTGCATCCAATAGAACTGCATTTCTTTGATTAATTTTGATATGGTAGTTACAAACTCTATAACATAATTTTCTTTGTTATTCAATTGTATGTTATTAATTTTAATATGGATTTATTTGTATCCAAGTTATGCTGATTGAGTTTGAAATAAAAAACTACGTGGTATACATTACGTTTTAAACATTTAAAAACTAGCTATTTAAAATATCAGCATTTGTATATAATAGTACATTACAAATATCTGTTTTTAAAATGTCTTTTGCGTTTAGTATATCTAATCATTATTTAAACCAGTATATTATTATAATAAATTCCAATGTGCAATGAGAGGAAGGTATGACACCAGACTTCTGCAATATGTTTGTGCTAACATATGCTTTTACTTATTTTGTTGAAAATAGATTTTGAAAACGTCTTAAGAAGATAGAAAATTCAAACTTCTGATTTCTATCTTTGTTTTTTGTTTTGTTTTACTTTTCAGCTTCAATCACTGTTTCATCTTCGTTTTGTTTCGCTTAATTATTTTGTGAGATTTTTAATCCATTGATGTATAAACAACTTTATTGCATTATTTTTGGATATCTACATTGTATATAAGGAAGTGTTTGGTTTCACTATATGTTTAGTGTGTGATGATTTAATGTTTGTTTACAATGAAGACAACGAAAATGGGGATATTGGTCATGCGGTTAAATAAGTAATATCGGTTATTGAATCTCTGAAGAAGTGTTATCGGTTGCTGGGATATATCTCTATCAGTTGTGGGATCAAGTTTTGATACTTTATTTTTTTTTCCGGACTTCTTAAATTGTGAATGCAGAGTAGGAGCAATATTTATTCTTTTTTTCCTGGGAAATTCTCATAATTAATATACCATAACATGAAATTCATCCAATTGAAAAAGAAACTCTTTGAGCAGAATGGTGGTTTATTTTTTAGAATGCTCTTTGAGCAGAATTGTGGTTTATGTGTATTCTATCTTCATGCAGTGCACCACTCACAGCACTTGCACTTGCAAGTTAACCTCCAACCGATGATTTGATGAAGCGTGAACCAGTGGGAAGGAAAATAGAGACATTTGGATTTAATTATAGTTATTAGCTTTATATTGAGGTGTATATGATGTGTGTAATGCTGCTAATTTTATGGAGAACTTTGCTTTAGTAGAAAATGCAAAAAATTGGAAATAGAGAGTAATTATTCAATAAATAAACAATAAACTACATTATTATGAGACAATAATTTGAAAATCAACTATAAATTTCAAATTTTAATAGACAATAATTATCCAATAAATTATAATTAAAAAATATTAATTACGGTTGAGTCTGTTGAGTCTTTATAATATTATTTGTATAACCATTTGATTTGTGTTGGTACAGTTTTGATGTTAAAATGCCTAACCATTTGATTTGTGTTGGTACAGTGATTTGTTTTGTTTACTTGCAGTATTATCTTCTGCAGAACCATGGGGTCTTCCCTTTGATACATTTAAAGGATACTTTCATAAATCATATTTTTTTCTATACTTTAAATGCATCAAAAGGTATAATTTTTCTAATTTATCAATTATATCCTTTTGTTTTTAACTTGAAGCTTACTACTATAGTTGCTTTCGTATTATAGATTGGAAGACCTTAAGGAACCCTCATTTAAAAGCTAGCTATTAAAGGGAGTAAAATAATGAAGTTGATGCAAGTGGTAGCCTACAACTCTCCCTTTAAGAAGGAAGCTGAATGTTCTAATAAACTCAGCATAATGAAAATGACGAGAGGTTTATATGCAGGAATGGGTCTTCAAATTTTCCAACAATTTGTAGGAATGAACACGGTCATGTACTATAGTCCTGCAATCATTCAGTTAGCTGGTTTTGCATCCAATAGAACTGCATTTCTTTGATTAATTTTGATATGGTAGCTACAAAGTCTATAACATAATTTTCTTTGTTATTAAATTGTATGTTATTAATTTTAACATGGATTTATTTGTATCCAAGTTATGCTGATTGAGTTTGAAATAAAAAACTACGTGGTATACATTACCTTTTAAATATTGCTAATCGACCTATTAATTGTAATAATTTTGTAATAAATTTTATTGATTGTAATAAGAGTACTATTTATTTTATTTTTCTGTAATTTTAGATTTGTAATAAATTGTAAAAAATTTGTATTCTTTTAAATATTAAATTGCAATAACTTTAAATATCAAAGAATGTTATTTTGATATTATATTTATTAAGAATATGAAATATTAAAATTATACTTATCGATTAAAAACATGTTGACATAACTAAATTTATACATAAAAAAAATAAATATAAATAACTTTAAAATTATTAAGGTGACTTCTATGGTGAGGGCTCAATTAAATCCCTCAATGTACCGATTTAAAAGACATACATGATTTAACATTAAGTGTTTCAATTAAGTCATTTCACCATCTAAACACTTGTGAATAAAATATACAATTGCAAGGTTTTATTAAATACCCATATATTATTATTAGTGTATAGTTATTGTCATATTCTCCGATAAACTCTTTTGGGATTTTTTATTTTTATTTTGAAAATACATTTTTTTTAAGATCCATTATTAGTGAACTTATTTTATTTTTAAAATTTAGTTTGTATAATATTTTATACAAAAATATCAGCATTTGTATTAAATAGTACATTACAAATATCTGTTTTTAAAATGAACCTCATTTAAAAGCTAGCTATTAAAGGGAGTAAAATAATGAAGTTGATGCAAGTGGTAGCCTACAACTCTCCCTTTAAGAAGGAAGCTGAATGTTCTAATAAACTCAGCATAATGAAAATGACGAGAGGTTTATATGCAGTAATGGGCCTTCAAATTTCCAACAATTTGTAGCAATGAACACGGTCATGTACTATAGTCCTGCAATCATTCAGTTAGCTGGTTTTGCATCCAATAGAACTGCATTTCTTTGATTAATTTTGATATGGTAGTTACAAACTCTATAACATAATTTTCTTTGTTATTCAATTGTATGTTATTAATTTTAATATGGATTTATTTGTATCCAAGTTATGCTGATTGAGTTTGAAATAAAAAACTACGTGGTATACATTACGTTTTAAACATTTAAAAACTAGCTATTTAAAATATCAGCATTTGTATATAATAGTACATTACAAATATCTGTTTTTAAAATGTCTTTTGCGTTTAGTATATCTAATCATTATTTAAACCAGTATATTATTATAATAAATTCCAATGTGCAATGAGAGGAAGGTATGACACCAGACTTCTGCAATATGTTTGTGCTAACATATGCTTTTACTTATTTTGTTGAAAATAGATTTTGAAAACGTCTTAAGAAGATAGAAAATTCAAACTTCTGATTTCTATCTTTGTTTTTTGTTTTGTTTTACTTTTCAGCTTCAATCACTGTTTCATCTTCGTTTTGTTTCGCTTAATTATTTTGTGAGATTTTTAATCCATTGATGTATAAACAACTTTATTGCATTATTTTTGGATATCTACATTGTATATAAGGAAGTGTTTGGTTTCACTATATGTTTAGTGTGTGATGATTTAATGTTTGTTTACAATGAAGACAACGAAAGTGGGGATATTGGTCATGCGGTTAAATAAGTAATATCGGTTATTGAATCTCTGAAGAAGTGTTATCGGTTGCTGGGATATATCTCTATCAGTTGTGGGATCAAGTTTTGATACTTTATTTTTTTTTCCGGACTTCTTAAATTGTGAATGCAGAGTAGGAGCAATATTTATTCTTTTTTTCCTGGGAAATTCTCATAATTAATATACCATAACATGAAATTCATCCAATTGAAAAAGAAACTCTTTGAGCAGAATGGTGGTTTATTTTTTAGAATGCTCTTTGAGCAGAATTGTGGTTTATGTGTATTCTATCTTCATGCAGTGCACCACTCACAGCACTTGCACTTGCAAGTTAACCTCCAACCGATGATTTGATGAAGCGTGAACCAGTGGGAAGGAAAATAGAGACATTTGGATTTAATTATAGTTATTAGCTTTATATTGAGGTGTATATGATGTGTGTAATGCTGCTAATTTTATGGAGAACTTTGCTTTAGTAGAAAGTGCAAAAAATTGGAAATAGAGAGTAATTATTCAATAAATAAACAATAAACTACATTATTATGAGACAATAATTTGAAAATCAACTATAAATTTCAAATTTTAATAGACAATAATTATCCAATAAATTATAATTAAAAAATATTAATTACTGTTGAGTCTGTTGAGTCTTTATAATATTATTTGTATAACCATTTAATTTGTGTTGGTACAGTTTTGATGTTAAAATGCCTAACCATTTGATTTGTGTTGGTACAGTGATTTGTTTTGTTTACTTGCAGTATTATCTTCTGCAGAACCATGGGGTCTTCCCTTTGATACATTTAAAGGATACTTTCATAAATCATATTTTTTTCTATACTTTAAATGCATCAAAAGGTATAATTTTTCTAATTTATCAATTATATCCTTTTGTTTTTAACTTGAAGCTTACTACTATAGTTGCTTTCGTATTATAGATTGGAAGACCTTAAGGAACCCTCATTTAAAAGCTAGCTATTAAAGGGAGTAAAATAATGAAGTTGATGCAAGTGGTAGCCTACAACTCTCCCTTTAAGAAGGAAGCTGAATGTTCTAATAAACTCAGCATAATGAAAATGACGAGAGGTTTATATGCAGGAATGGGTCTTCAAATTTTCCAACAATTTGTAGGAATGAACACGGTCATGTACTATAGTCCTGCAATCATTCAGTTAGCTGGTTTTGCATCCAATAGAACTGCATTTCTTTGATTAATTTTGATATGGTAGCTACAAAGTCTATAACATAATTTTCTTTGTTATTAAATTGTATGTTATTAATTTTAACATGGATTTATTTGTATCCAAGTTATGCTGATTGAGTTTGAAATAAAAAACTACGTGGTATACATTACCTTTTAAATATTGCTAATCGACCTATTAATTGTAATAATTTTGTAATAAATTTTATTGATTGTAATAAGAGTACTATTTATTTTATTTTTCTGTAATTTTCGATTTGTAATAAATTGTAAAAAATTTGTATTCTTTTAAATATTAAATTGCAATAACTTTAAATATCAAAGAATGTTATTTTGATATTATATTTATTAAGAATATGAAATATTAAAATTATACTTATCGATTAAAAACATGTTGACATAACTAAATTTATACATAAAAAAAATAAATATAAATAACTTTAAAATTATTAAGGTGACTTCTATGGTGAGGGCTCAATTAAATCCCTCAATGTACCGATTTAAAAGACATACATGATTTAACATTAAGTGTTTCAATTAAGTCATTTCACCATCTAAACACTTGTGAATAAAATATACAATTGCAAGGTTTTATTAAATACCCATATATTATTATTAGTGTATAGTTATTGTCATATTCTCCGATAAACTCTTTTGGGATTTTTTATTTTTATTTTGAAAATACATTTTTTTTAAGATCCATTATTAGTGAACTTATTTTATTTTTAAAATTTAGTTTGTATAATATTTTATACAAAAATATCAGCATTTGTATTAAATAGTACATTACAAATATCTGTTTTTAAAATGAACCTCATTTAAAAGCTAGCTATTAAAGGGAGTAAAATAATGAAGTTGATGCAAGTGGTAGCCTACAACTCTCCCTTTAAGAAGGAAGCTGAATGTTCTAATAAACTAAGCATAATGAAAATGACGAGAGGTTTATATGCAGTAATGGGCCTTCAAATTTCCAACAATTTGTAGCAATGAACACGGTCATGTACTATAGTCCTGCAATCATTCAGTTAGCTGGTTTTGCATCCAATAGAACTGCATTTCTTTGATTAATTTTGATATGGTAGTTACAAACTCTATAACATAATTTTCTTTGTTATTCAATTGTATGTTATTAATTTTAATATGGATTTATTTGCATCCAAGTTATGCTGATTGAGTTTGAAATAAAAAACTACGTGGTATACATTACGTTTTAAACATTTAAAAACTAGCTATTTAAAATATCAGCATTTGTATTAAATAGTACATTACAAATATCTGTTTTTAAAATGTCTTTTGCGTTTAGTATATCTAATCATTATTTAAACCAGTATATTATTATAATAAATTCCAATGTGCAATGAGAGGAAGGTATGACACCAGACTTCTGCAATATGTTTGTGCTAACATATGCTTTTACTTATTTTGTTGAAAATAGATTTTGAAAACGTCTTAAGAAGATAGAAAATTCAAACTTCTGATTTCTATCTTTGTTTTTTGTTTTGTTTTACTTTTCAGCTTCAATCACTGTTTCATCTTCGTTTTGTTTCGCTTAATTATTTTGTGAGATTTTTAATCCATTGATGTATAAACAACTTTATTGCATTATTTTTGGATATCTACATTGTATATAAGGAAGTGTTTGGTTTCACTATATGTTTAGTGTGTGATGATTTAATGTTTGTTTACAATGAAGACAACGAAAATGGGGATATTGGTCATGCGGTTAAATAAGTAATATCGGTTATTGAATCTCTGAAGAAGTGTTATCGGTTGCTAGGATATATCTCTATCAGTTGTGGGATCAAGTTTTGATACTTTATTTTTTTTTCCGGACTTCTTAAATTGTGAATGCAGAGTAGGAGCAATATTTATTCTTTTTTTCCTGGGAAATTCTCATAATTAATATACCATAACATGAAATTCATCCAATTGAAAAAGAAACTCTTTGAGCAGAATGGTGGTTTATTTTTTAGAATGCTCTTTAAGCAGAATTGTGGTTTATGTGTATTCTATCTTCATGCAGTGCACCACTCACAGCACTTGCACTTGCAAGTTAACCTCCAACCGATGATTTGATGAAGCGTGAACCAGTGGGAAGGAAAATAGAGACATTTGGATTTAATTATAGTTATTAGCTTTATATTGAGGTGTATATGATGTGTGTAATGCTGCTAATTTTATGGAGAACTTTGCTTTAGTAGAAAGTGCAAAAAATTGGAAATAGAGAGTAATTATTCAATAAATAAACAATAAACTACATTATTATGAGACAATAATTTGAAAATCAACTATAAATTTCAAATTTTAATAGACAATAATTAACCAATAAATTATAATCAAAAAATATTAATTACTGTTGAGTCTGTTGAGTCTTTATAATATTATTTGTATAACCATTTGATTTGTGTTGGTACACTTTTGATGTTAAAATGCCTAACCATTTGATTTGTGTTGGTACAGTGATTTGTTTTGTTTACTTGCAGTATTATCTTCTGCAGAACCATGGGGTCTTCCCTTTGATACATTTAAAGGATACTTTCATAAATCATATTTTTTTCTATACTTTAAATGCATCAAAAGGTATAATTTTTCTAATTTATCAATTATATCCTTTTGTTTTTAACTTGAAGCTTACTACTATAGTTGCTTTCGTATTACAGATTGGAAGACCTTAAGGAACCCTCATTTAAAAGCTAGCTATTAAAGGGAGTAAAATAATGAAGTTGATGCAAGTGGTAGCCTACAACTCTCCCTTTAAGAAGGAAGCTGAATGTTCTAATAAACTCAGCATAATGAAAATGACGAGAGGTTTATATGCAGGAATGGGTCTTCAAATTTTCCAACAATTTGTAGGAATGAACACGGTCATGTACTATAGTCCTGCAATCATTCAGTTAGCTGGTTTTGCATCCAATAGAACTGCATTTCTTTGATTAATTTTGATATTGTAAAGACCATATAATAATACATGCATCAAATCATATATTATACATGAGTTTCACTTTTGGTACTGAAACATAATAAGTTCCTAGTTAACACATTATATATATAAATGCCTCTAATACAAAAGAACTAAAAGTCTAAGGCATTACATATACAAGATGTTCCAAAATGATAAAAACTAAGAACTAGATCAATACAATGATCTCAAAACATAACGCCATAGCGGAAGCCATGCCATCACAAAACCACGATCCGTAAGGAAAGTCAAATAACTTGGTCCTTACCCTTCGCCAAACCTGCAGAACCTGTGATGTAAACAACAACAGTGGGGTGAGATACATCAAATCTCAGTGAGTTCCCTATCTTAAAGTCCTCTCGGCTTTACAAGGTTCTAACAAAGTCCTAACTCATGTCCAAGGGGAAAGGGGAAAGACCATGAGTACACACACACAAGTGACCGCCACGGTGAGCCTGTAAACTCACACTAGTACCGAAGTACCTCTTGAGCCTGTAAACTCAAGGATTCACAAAGTACCGAAGTACGTTCTGAGTCCGTACACTCAAGAACTCACATATCAATAACCAATACCAAGGTATCCCTTTTTCCCGTACCCTTCTACGTCTAGAAGGCGATCCGAGTCATGGATCCTTGTAGCTACTTGGCATACGATTGGATTCGGGATCACGGGCCGTACACCGTGATCCGTCACTTCTCACGGACCGTACGCCGTCTCAAGTCTCTTTACCCGTAGGCTCCAATCGTACTTAACACGGGACTCAAACCTGCCAAGTAGTTGTGTATAACGTTCAGAGGAGGTGCTCGAGTCTCATGAACTACACCGCACAACTGTGGTTATTGATAAACAGAAATGCACACGCCTCGGCCTTCATGCACGAGCGTTGCCACACGTGGAACAATTACACTTCCAACACAGTTTTGTAATAATCCTCACCCTGCCTAGTCCATCTTTTAACATGCATATATTGTCAATAATAATTATACACAATTAACAGATAAAAGTCGATAAAACGACACAATTTCAGAAATCCCGACTTAATTAAATCGGCCGACGATCTTAAAACCCTTTTAATAAGAAAGTACATTTTATTATCTTTCCAACGATATCAAAATTGTTCCAATCCGAGTTACGTACAAAAAGTTACGGTATTGTAAACAATCGATCGGAAAATAAATCACAACAGCAGGATTCTGTAACTCTCCTGGCCGTACGCGTATTGGCATTCCCCGTACGCGTATTGCCCAAATTCTCGCCCAGCCATACGCGTATTGCCCCAAGCGATACGCGTATTGCTCAAAATGCCCGGCCATCCATACGCGTATTGCCCTCGCCGTACGCGTATTGACAAGCCCCATACGCGTATTGACATGCTCCATACGCGTATGGGCAGAAGAAAAATGCAGAAGTTCCTGCAGAATTTCTCTGCTACGGGTTGATCCAAAATCAACCCCAAATCTCATTTTCATCAATCAAAATGCATCAAAACATGTTATAACATCACAACCAGTATAACATATAATCAAGCATTGCATTTAGCAGTTAGATTCACGAATTTTGTGCAGAAAGATTCAATTTTCACAATTTCTAATCTAACTCTAAACTCAAAATAATCCTACTCTAAAGAGTCTAACTAGAACCCACCTGGATTACTAGACGAGGAGGTTGATACAGAGACGAGTAACGAAGAACAGATGAATTGATGATGATTCTTGAGCTTTTGGAAATTTTCTCTCCTTTCCTTCTTCCACTTTTCCTTTCTCCTCCTTTTCCTTTGTTTTTCCTTCTTTCTATCTTTCTCTTAAGCTTTGTTTGGTTTTCCAAGGAAAAAGAAAAGAAAATAGATAGTATAAAACTATCATTTTTTGTAACACTACTAAATGTCCAAAATTAGCTCAAATACATCAAATTATAAAAACTCAACGTTAAAAACTATTAATTTAATCGACTCTGAGTTCGTCAGTTTACTCCAATTATTTTATCAAATAATTACTCAGAGTACTCCGGAACCCAGTTGATCATAATAATATTAACTCGAGCGTTTATAAATTTACGGGGTATTACAGATATGGTAGCTACAAAGTCTATAACATAATTTTCTTTGTTATTAAATTGTATGTTATTAATTTTAACATGGATTTATTTGTATCCAAGTTATGCTGATTGAGTTTGAAATAAAAAACTACGTGGTATACATTACCTTTTAAATATTGCTAATCGACCTATTAATTGTAATAATTTTGTAATAAATTTTATTGATTGTAATAAGAGTACTATTTATTTTATTTTTCTGTAATTTTAGATTTGTAATAAATTGTAAAAATTTTGTATTCTTTTAAATATTAAATTGCAATAACTTTAAATATCAAAGAATGTTATTTTGATATTATATTTATTAAGAATATGAAATATTAAAATTATACTTATCGATTAAAAACATGTTGACATAACTAAATTTATACATAAAAAAAATAAATATAAATAACTTTAAAATTATTAAGGTGACTTCTATGGTGAGGGCTCAATTAAATCCCTCAATGTACCGATTTAAAAGACATACATGATTTAACATTAAGTGTTTCAATTAAGTCATTTCACCATCTAAACACTTGTGAATAAAATATACAATTGCAAGGTTTTATTAAATACCCATATATTATTATTAGTGTATAGTTATTGTCATATTCTCCGATAAACTATTTTGGGATTTTTTATTTTTATTTTGAAAATACATTTTTTTTAAGATCCATTATTAGTGAACTTATTTTATTTTTAAAATTTAGTTTGTATAATATTTTATACAAAAATATCAGCATTTGTATTAAATAGTACATTACAAATATCTGTTTTTAAAATGAACCTCATTTAAAAGCTAGCTATTAAAGGGAGTAAAATAATGAAGTTGATGCAAGTGGTAGCCTACAACTCTCCCTTTAAGAAGGAAGCTGAATGTTCTAATAAACTCAGCATAATGAAAATGACGAGAGGTTTATATGCAGTAATGGGCCTTCAAATTTTCCAACAATTTGTAGCAATGAACACGGTCATGTACTATAGTCCTGCAATCATTCAGTTAGCTGGTTTTGCATCCAATAGAACTGCATTTCTTTGATTAATTTTGATATGGTAGTTACAAACTCTATAACATAATTTTCTTTGTTATTCAATTGTATGTTATTAATTTTAATATGGATTTATTTGTATCCAAGTTATGCTGATTGAGTTTGAAATAAAAAACTACGTGGTATACATTACGTTTTAAACATTTAAAAACTAGCTATTTAAAATATCAGCATTTGTATTAAATAGTACATTACAAATATCTGTTTTTAAAATGTCTTTTGCGTTTAGTATATCTAATCATTATTTAAACCAGTATATTATTATAATAAATTCCAATGTGCAATGAGAGGAAGGTATGACACCAGACTTCTGCAATATGTTTGTGCTAACATATGCTTTTACTTATTTTGTTGAAAATAGATTTTGAAAACGTCTTAAGAAGATAGAAAATTCAAACTTCTGATTTCTATCTTTGTTTTTTGTTTTGTTTTACTTTTCAGCTTCAATCACTGTTTCATCTTCGTTTTGTTTCGCTTAATTATTTTGTGAGATTTTTAATCCATTGATGTATAAACAACTTTATTGCATTATTTTTGGATATCTACATTGTATATAAGGAAGTGTTTGGTTTCACTATATGTTTAGTGTGTGATGATTTAATGTTTGTTTACAATGAAGACAACGAAAATGGGGATATTGGTCATGCGGTTAAATAAGTAATATCGGTTATTGAATCTCTGAAGAAGTGTTATCGGTTGCTGGGATATATCTCTATCAGTTGTGGGATCAAGTTTTGATACTTTATTTTTTTTTCCGGACTTCTTAAATTGTGAATGCAGAGTAGGAGCAATATTTATTCTTTTTTTCCTGGGAAATTCTCATAATTAATATACCATAACATGAAATTCATCCAATTGAAAAAGAAACTCTTTGAGCAGAATGGTGGTTTATTTTTTAGAATGCTCTTTGAGCAGAATTGTGGTTTATGTGTATTCTATCTTCATGCAGTGCACCACTCACAGCACTTGCACTTGCAAGTTAACCTCCAACCGATGATTTGATGAAGCGTGAACCAGTGGGAAGGAAAATAGAGACATTTGGATTTAATTATAGTTATTAGCTTTATATTGAGGTGTATATGATGTGTGTAATGCTGCTAATTTTATGGAGAACTTTGCTTTAGTAGAAAGTGCAAAAAATTGGAAATAGAGAGTAATTATTCAATAAATAAACAATAAACTACATTATTATGAGACAATAATTTGAAAATCAACTATAAATTTCAAATTTTAATAGACAATAATTATCCAATAAATTATAATTAAAAAATATTAATTACTGTTGAGTCTGTTGAGTCTTTATAATATTATTTGTATAACCATTTGACTTGTGTTGGTACAGTTTTGATGTTAAAATGCCTAACCATTTGATTTGTGTTGGTACAGTGATTTGTTTTGTTTACTTGCAGTATTATCTTCTGCAGAACCATGGGGTCTTCCCTTTGATACATTTAAAGGATACTTTCATAAATCATATTTTTTTCTATACTTTAAATGCATCAAAAGGTATAATTTTTCTAATTTATCAATTATATCCTTTTGTTTTTAACTTGAAGCTTACTACTATAGTTGCTTTCGTATTACAGATTGGAAGACCTTAAGGAACCCTCATTTAAAAGCTAGCTATTAAAGGGAGTAAAATAATGAAGTTGATGCAAGTGGTAGCCTACAACTCTCCCTTTAAGAAGGAAGCTGAATGTTCTAATAAACTCAGCATAATGAAAATGACGAGAGGTTTATATGCAGGAATGGGTCTTCAAATTTTCCAACAATTTGTAGGAATGAACACGGTCATGTACTATAGTCCTGCAATCATTCAGTTAGCTGGTTTTGCATCCAATAGAACTGCATTTGTTTGATTAATTTTGATATGGTAGCTACAAAGTCTATAACATAATTTTCTTTGTTATTAAATTGTATGTTATTAATTTTAACATGGATTTATTTGTATCCAAGTTATGCTGATTGAGTTTGAAATAAAAAACTACGTGGTATACATTACCTTTTAAATATTGCTAATCGACCTATTAATAGTAATAATTTTGTAATAAATTTTATTGATTGTAATAAGAGTACTATTTATTTTATTTTTCTGTAATTTTAGATTTGTAATAAATTGTAAAAAATTTGTATTCTTTTAAATATTAAATTGCAATAACTTTAAATATCAAAGAATGTTATTTTGATATTATATTTATTAAGAATATGAAATATTAAAATTATACTTATCGATTAAAAACATGTTGACATAACTAAATTTATACATAAAAAAAATAAATATAAATAACTTTAAAATTATTAAGGTGACTTCTATGGTGAGGGCTCAATTAAATCCCTCAATGTACCGATTTAAAAGACATACATGATTTAACATTAAGTGTTTCAATTAAGTCATTTCACCATCTAAACACTTGTGAATAAAATATACAATTGCAAGGTTTTATTAAATACCCATATATTATTATTAGTGTATAGTTATTGTCATATTCTCCGATAAACTCTTTTGGGATTTTTTATTTTTATTTTGAAAATACATTTTTTTTAAGATCCATTATTAGTGAACTTATTTTATTTTTAAAATTTAGTTTGTATAATATTTTATACAAAAATATCAGCATTTGTATTAAATAGTACATTACAAATATCTGTTTTTAAAATGAACCTCATTTAAAAGCTAGCTATTAAAGGGAGTAAAATAATGAAGTTGATGCAAGTGGTAGCCTACAACTCTCCCTTTAAGAAGGAAGCTGAATGTTCTAATAAACTCAGCATAATGAAAATGACGAGAGGTTTATATGCAGTAATGGGCCTTCAAATTTCCAACAATTTGTAGCAATGAACACGGTCATGTACTATAGTCCTGCAATCATTCAATTAGCTGGTTTTGCATCCAATAGAACTGCATTTCTTTGATTAATTTTGATATGGTAGTTACAAACTCTATAACATAATTTTCTTTGTTATTCAATTGTATGTTATTAATTTTAATATGGATTTATTTGTATCCAAGTTATGCTGATTGAGTTTGAAATAAAAAACTACGTGGTATACATTACGTTTTAAACATTTAAAAACTAGCTATTTAAAATATCAGCATTTGTATATAATAGTACATTACAAATATCTGTTTTTAAAATGTCTTTTGCGTTTAGTATATCTAATCATTATTTAAACCAGTATATTATTATAATAAATTCCAATATGCAATGAGAGGAAGGTATGACACCAGACTTCTGCAATATGTTTGTGCTAACATATGCTTTTACTTATTTTGTTGAAAATAGATTTTGAAAACGTCTTAAGAAGATAGAAAATTCAAACTTCTGATTTCTATCTTTGTTTTTTGTTTTGTTTTACTTTTCAGCTTCAATCACTGTTTCATCTTCGTTTTGTTTCGCTTAATTATTTTGTGAGATTTTTAATCCATTGATGTATAAACAACTTTATTGCATTATTTTTGGATATCTACATTGTATATAAGGAAGTGTTTGGTTTCACTATATGTTTAGTGTGTGATGATTTAATGTTTGTTTACAATGAAGACAACGAAAATGGGGATATTGGTCATGCGGTTAAATAAGTAATATCGGTTATTGAATCTCTGAAGAAGTGTTATCGGTTGCTGGGATATATCTCTATCAGTTGTGGGATCAAGTTTTGATACTTTATTTTTTTTTCCGGACTTCTTAAATTGTGAATGCAGAGTAGGAGCAATATTTATTCTTTTTTTCCTGGGAAATTCTCATAATTAATATACCATAACATGAAATTCATCCAATTGAAAAAGAAACTCTTTGAGCAGAATGGTGGTTTATTTTTTAGAATGCTCTTTGAGCAGAATTGTGGTTTATGTGTATTCTATCTTCATGCAGTGCACCACTCACAGCACTTGCACTTGCAAGTTAACCTCCAACCGATGATTTGATGAAGCGTGAACCAGTGGGAAGGAAAATAGAGACATTTGGATTTAATTATAGTTATTAGCTTTATATTGAGGTGTATATGATGTGTGTAATGCTGCTAATTTTATGGAGAACTTTGCTTTAGTAGAAAGTGCAAAAAATTGGAAATAGAGAGTAATTATTCAATAAATAAACAATAAACTACATTATTATGAGACAATAATTTGAAAATCAACTATAAATTTCAAATTTTAATAGACAATAATTATCCAATAAATTATAATTAAAAAATATTAATTACTGTTGAGTCTGTTGAGTCTTTATAATATTATTTGTATAACCATTTGATTTGTGTTGGTACAGTTTTGATGTTAAAATGCCTAACCATTTGATTTGTGTTGGTACAGTGATTTGTTTTGTTTACTTGCAGTATTATCTTCTGCAGAACCATGGGGTCTTCCCTTTGATACATTTAAAGGATACTTTCATAAATCATATTTTTTTCTATACTTTAAATGCATCAAAAGGTATAATTTTTCTAATTTATCAATTATATCCTTTTGTTTTTAACTTGAAGCTTACTACTATAGTTGCTTTCGTATTACAGATTGGAAGAGCTTAAGGAACCCTCATTTAAAAGCTAGCTATTAAAGGGAGTAAAATAATGAAGTTGATGCAAGTGGTAGCCTACAACTCTCCCTTTAAGAAGGAAGCTGAATGTTCAAATAAACTCAGCATAATGAAAATGACAAGAGGTTTATATGCAGGAATGGGTCTTCAAATTTTCCAACAATTTGTAGGAATGAACACGGTCATGTACTATAGTCCTGCAATCATTCAGTTAGCTGGTTTTGCATCCAATAGAACTGCATTTCTTTGATTAATTTTGATATGGTAGCTACAAAGTCTATAACATAATTTTCTTTGTTATTAAATTGTATGTTATTAATTTTAACATGGATTTATTTGTATCCAAGTTATGCTGATTGAGTTTGAAATAAAAAACTACGTGGTATACATTACCTTTTAAATATTGCTAATCGACCTATTAATTGTAATAATTTTGTAATAAATTTTATTGATTGTAATAAGAGTACTATTTATTTTATTTTTCTGTCATTTTAGATTTGTAATAAATTGTAAAAATTTTGTATTCTTTTAAATATTAAATTGCAATAACTTTAAATATCAAAGAATGTTATTTTGATATTATATTTATTAAGAATATGAAATATTAAAATTATACTTATCGATTAAAAACATGTTGACATAACTAAATTTATACATAAAAAAAATAAATATAAATAACTTTAAAATTATTAAGGTGACTTCTATGGTGAGGGCTCAATTAAATCCCTCAATGTACCGATTTAAAAGACATACATGATTTAACATTAAGTGTTTCAATTAAGTCATTTCACCATCTAAACACTTGTGAATAAAATATACAATTGCAAGGTTTTATTAAATACCCATATATTATTATTAGTGTATAGTTATTGTCATATTCTCCGATAAACTCTTTTGGGATTTTTTATTTTTATTTTGAAAATACATTTTTTTTAAGATCCATTATTAGTGAACTTATTTTATTTTTAAAATTTAGTTTGTATAATATTTTATACAAAAATATCAGCATTTGTATTAAATAGTACATTACAAATATCTGTTTTTAAAATGAACCTCATTTAAAAGCTAGCTATTAAAGGGAGTAAAATAATGAAGTTGATGCAAGTGGTAGCCTACAACTCTCCCTTTAAGAAGGAAGCTGAATGTTCTAATAAACTCAGCATAATGAAAATGACGAGAGGTTTATATGCAGTAATGGGCCTTCAAATTTTCCAACAATTTGTAGCAATGAACACGGTCATGTACTATAGTCCTGCAATCATTCAGTTAGCTGGTTTTGCATCCAATAGAACTGCATTTCTTTGATTAATTTTGATATGGTAGTTACAAACTCTATAACATAATTTTCTTTGTTATTCAATTGTATGTTATTAATTTTAATATGGATTTATTTGTATCCAAGTTATGCTGATTGAGTTTGAAATAAAAAACTACGTGGTATACATTACGTTTTAAACATTTAAAAACTAGCTATTTAAAATATCAGCATTTGTATTAAATAGTACATTACAAATATCTGTTTTTAAAATGTCTTTTGCGTTTAGTATATCTAATCATTATTTAAACCAGTATATTATTATAATAAATTCCAATGTGCAATGAGAGGAAGGTATGACACCAGACTTCTGCAATATGTTTGTGCTAACATATGCTTTTACTTATTTTGTTGAAAATAGATTTTGAAAACGTCTTAAGAAGATAGAAAATTCAAACTTCTGATTTCTATCTTTGTTTTTTGTTTTGTTTTACTTTTCAGCTTCAATCACTGTTTCATCTTCAATTTTGTTTCGCTTAATTATTTTGTGAGATTTTTAATCCATTGATGTATAAACAACTTTATTGCATTATTTTTGGATATCTACATTGTATATAAGGAAGTGTTTGGTTTCACTATATGTTTAGTGTGTGATGATTTAATGTTTGTTTACAATGAAGACAACGAAAATGGGGATATTGGTCATGCGGTTAAATAAGTAATATCGGTTATTGAATCTCTGAAGAAGTGTTATCGGTTGCTGGGATATATCTCTATCAGTTGTGGGATCAAGTTTTGATACTTTATTTTTTTTTCCGGACTTCTTAAATTGTGAATGCAGAGTAGGAGCAATATTTATTCTTTTTTTCCTGGGAAATTCTCATAATTAATATACCATAACATGAAATTCATCCAATTGAAAAAGAAACTCTTTGAGCAGAATGGTGGTTTATTTTTTAGAATGCTCTTTGAGCAGAATTGTGGTTTATGTGTATTCTATCTTCATGCAGTGCACCACTCACAGCACTTGCACTTGCAAGTTAACCTCCAACCGATGATTTGATGAAGCGTGAACCAGTGGGAAGGAAAATAGAGACATTTGGATTTAATTATAGTTATTAGCTTTATATTGAGGTGTATATGATGTGTGTAATGCTGCGAATTTTATGGAGAACTTTGCTTTAGTAGAAAGTGCAAAAAATTGGAAATAGAGAGTAATTATTCAATAAATAAACAATAAACTACATTATTATGAGACAATAATTTGAAAATCAACTATAAATTTCAAATTTTAATAGACAATAATTATCCAATAAATTATAATAAAAAAATATTAATTACTGTTGAGTCTGTTGAGTCTTTATAATATTATTTGTATAACCATTTGATTTGTGTTGGTACAGTTTTGATGTTAAAATGCCTAACCATTTGATTTGTGTTGGTACAGTGATTTGTTTTGTTTACTTGCAGTATTATCTTCTGCAGAACCATGGGGTCTTCCCTTTGATACATTTAAAGGATACTTTCATAAATCATATTTTTTTCTATACTTTAAATGCATCAAAAGGTATAATTTTTCTAATTTATCAATTATATCCTTTTGTTTTTAACTTGAAGCTTACTACTATAGTTGCTTTCGTATTACAGATTGGAAGACCTTAAGGAACCCTCATTTAAAAGCTAGCTATTAAAGGGAGTAAAATAATGAAGTTGATGCAAGTGGTAGCCTACAACTCTCCCTTTAAGAAGGAAGCTGAATGTTCTAATAAACTCAGCATAATGAAAATGACGAGAGGTTTATATGCAGGAATGGGTCTTCAAATTTTCCAACAATTTGTAGGAATGAACACGGTCATGTACTAAGTCCTGCAATCATTCAGTTAGCTGGTTTTGCATCCAATAGAACTGCATTTCTTTGATTAATTTTGATATGGTAGCTACAAAGTCTATAACATAATTTTCTTTGTTATTAAATTGTATGTTATTAATTTTAACATGGATTTATTTGTATCCAAGTTATGCTGATTGAGTTTGAAATAAAATACTACGTGGTATACATTACCTTTTAAATATTGCTAATCGACCTATTAATTGTAATAATTTTTTAATAAATTTTATTGATTGTAATAAGAGTACTATTTATTTTATTTTTCTGTAATTTTAGATTTGTAATAAATTGTAAAAATTTTGTATTCTTTTAAATATTAAATTGCAATAACTTTAAATATCAAAGAATGTTATTTTGATATTATATTTATTAAGAATATGAAATATTAAAATTATACTTATCGATTAAAAACATGTTGAAATAACTAAATTTATACATAAAAAAAATAAATATAAATAACTTTAAAATTATTAAGGTGACTTCTATGGTGAGGGCTCAATTAAATCCCTCAATGTACCGATTTAAAAGACATACATGATTTAACATTAAGTGTTTCAATTAAGTCATTTCACCATCTAAACACTTGTGAATAAAATATACAATTGCAAGGTTTTATTAAATACCCATATATTATTATTAGTGTATAGTTATTGTCATATTCTCCGATAAACTCTTTTGGGATTTTTTATTTTTATTTTGAAAATACATTTTTTTTAAGATCCATTATTAGTGAACTTATTTTATTTTTAAAATTTAGTTTGTATAATATTTTATACAAAAATATCAGCATTTGTATTAAATAGTACATTACAAATATCTGTTTTTAAAATGAACCTCATTTAAAAGCTAGCTATTAAAGGGAGTAAAATAATGAAGTTGATGCAAGTGGTAGCCTACAACTCTCCCTTTAAGAAGGAAGCTGAATGTTCTAATAAACTCAGCATAATGAAAATGACGAGAGGTTTATATGCAGTAATGGGCCTTCAAATTTTCCAACAATTTGTAGCAATGAACACGGTCATGTACTATAGTCCTGCAATCATTCAGTTAGCTGGTTTTGCATCCAATAGAACTGCATTTCTTTGATTAATTTTGATATGGTAGTTACAAACTCTATAACATAATTTTCTTTGTTATTCAATTGTATGTTATTAATTTTAATATGGATTTATTTGTATCCAAGTTATGCTGATTGAGTTTGAAATAAAAAACTACGTGGTATACATTACGTTTTAAACATTTAAAAGCTAGCTATTTAAAATATCAGCATTTGTATTAAATAGTACATTACAAATATCTGTTTTTAAAATGTCTTTTGCCTTTAGTATATCTAATCATTATTTAAACCAGTATATTATTATAATAAATTCCAATGTGCAATGAGAGGAAGGTATGACACCAGACTTCTGCAATATGTTTGTGCTAACATATGCTTTTACTTATTTTGTTGAAAATAGATTTTGAAAACGTCTTAAGAAGATAGAAAATTCAAACTTCTGATTTCTATCTTTGTTTTTTGTTTTGTTTTACTTTTCAGCTTCAATCACTGTTTCATCTTCGTTTTGTTTCGCTTAATTATTTTGTGAGATTTCTAATCCATTGATGTATAAACAACTTTATTGCATTATTTTTGGATATCTACATTGTATATAAGGAAGTGTTTGGTTTCACTATATGTTTAGTGTGTGATGATTTAATGTTTGTTTACAATGAAGACAACGAAAATGGGGATATTGGTCATGCGGTTAAATAAGTAATATCGGTTATTGAATCTCTGAAGAAGTGTTATCGGTTGCTGGGATATATCTCTATCAGTTGTGGGATCAAGTTTTGATACTTTATTTTTTTTTCCGGACTTCTTAAATTGTGAATGCAGAGTAGGAGCAATATTTATTCTTTTTTTCCTGGGAAATTCTCATAATTAATATACCATAACATGAAATTCATCCAATTGAAAAAGAAACTCTTTGAGCAGAATGGTGGTTTATTTTTTAGAATGCTCTTTGAGCAGAATTGTGGTTTATGTGTATTCTATCTTCATGCAGTGCACCACTCACAGCACTTGCACTTGCAAGTTAACCTCCAACCGATGATTTGATGAAGCGTGAACCAGTGGGAAGGAAAATAGAGACATTTGGATTTAATTATAGTTATTAGCTTTATATTGAGGTGTATATGATGTGTGTAATGCTGCTAATTTTATGGAGAACTTTGCTTTAGTAGAAAGTGCAAAAAATTGGAAATAGAGAGTAATTATTCAATAAATAAACAATAAACTACATTATTATGAGACAATAATTTGAAAATCAACTATAAATTTCAAATTTTAATAGACAATAATTATCCAAAAAATTATAATTAAAAAATATTAATTACTGTTGAGTCTGTTGAGTCTTTATAATATTATTTGTATAACCATTTGATTTGTGTTGGTACAGTTTTGATGTTAAAATGCCTAACCATTTGATTTGTGTTGGTACAGTGATTTGTTTTGTTTACTTGCAGTATTATCTTCTGCAGAACCATGGGGTCTTCCCTTTGATACATTTAAAGGATACTTTCATAAATCATATTTTTTTCTATACTTTAAATGCATCAAAAGGTATTATTTTTCTAATTTATCAATTATATCCTTTTGTTTTTAACTTGAAGCTTACTACTATAGTTGCTTTCGTATTACAGATTGGAAGACCTTAAGGAACCCTCATTTAAAAGCTAGCTATTAAAGGGAGTAAAATAATGAAGTTGATGCAAGTGGTAGCCTACAACTCTCCCTTTAAGAAGGAAGCTGAATGTTCTAATAAACTCAGCATAATGAAAATGACGAGAGGTTTATATGCAGGAATGGGTCTTCAAATTTTCCAACAATTTGTAGGAATGAACACGGTCATGTACTATAGTTCTGCAATCATTCAGTTAGCTGGTTTTGCATCCATAAGAACTGCATTTCTTTGATTAATTTTGATATGGTAGCTACAAAGTCTATAACATAATTTTCTTTGTTATTAAATTGTATGTTATTAATTTTAACATGGATTTATTTGTATCCAAGTTATGCTGATTGAGTTTGAAATAAAAAACTACGTGGTATACATTACCTTTTAAATATTGCTAATCGACCTATTAATTGTAATAATTTTGTAATAAATTTTATTGATTGTAATAAGAGTACTATTTATTTTATTTTTCTGTAATTTTAGATTTGTAATAAATTGTAAAAATTTTGTATTCTTTTAAATATTAAATTGCAATAACTTTAAATATCAAAGAATGTTATTTTGATATTATATTTATTAAGAATATGAAATATTAAAATTATACTTATCGATTAAAAACATGTTGACATAACTAAATTTATACATAAAAAAAATAAATATAAATAACTTTAAAATTATTAAGGTGACTTCTATGGCGAGGGCTCAATTAAATCCCTCAATGTACCGATTTAAAAGACATACATGATTTAACATTAAGTGTTTCAATTAAGTCATTTCACCATCTAAACACTTGTGAATAAAATATACAATTGCAAGGTTTTATTAAATACCCATATATTATTATTAGTGTATAGTTATTGTCATATTCTCCGATAAACTCTTTTGGGATTTTTTATTTTTATTTTGAAAATACATTTTTTTTAAGATCCATTATTAGTGAACTTATTTTATTTTTAAAATTTAGTTTGTATAATATTTTATACAAAAATATCAGCATTTGTATTAAATAGTACATTACAAATATCTGTTTTTAAAATGAACCTCATTTAAAAGCTAGCTATTAAAGGGAGTAAAATAATGAAGTTGATGCAAGTGGTAGCCTACAACTCTCCCTTTAAGAAGGAAGCTGAATGTTCTAATAAACTCAGCATAATGAAAATGACGAGAGGTTTATATGCAGTAATGGGCCTTCAAATTTTCCAACAATTTGTAGCAATGAACACGGTCATGTACTATAGTCCTGCAAACATTCAGTTAGCTGGTTTTGCATCCAATAGAACTGCATTTGTTTGATTAATTTTGATATGGTAGTTACAAACTCTATAACATAATTTTCTTTGTTATTCAATTGTATGTTATTAATTTTAATATGGATTTATTTGTATCCAAGTTATGCTGATTGAGTTTGAAATAAAAAACTACGTGGTATACATTACGTTTTAAACATTTAAAAGCTAGCTATTTAAAATATCAGCATTTGTATTAAATAGTACATTACAAATATCTGTTTTTAAAATGTCTTTTGCCTTTAGTATATCTAATCATTATTTAAACCAGTATATTATTATAATAAATTCCAATGTGCAATGAGAGGAAGGTATGACACCAGACTTCTGCAATATGTTTGTGCTAACATATGCTTTTACTTATTTTGTTGAAAATAGATTTTGAAAACGTCTTAAGAAGATAGAAAATTCAAACTTCTGATTTCTATCTTTGCTTTTTGTTTTGTTTTACTTTTCAGCTTCAATCACTGTTTCATCTTCGTTTTGTTTCGCTTAATTATTTTGTGAGATTTTTAATCCATTGATGTATAAACAACTTTATTGCATTATTTTTGGATATCTACATTGTATATAAGGAAGTGTTTGGTTTCACTATATGTTTAGTGTGTGATGATTTAATGTTTGTTTACAATGAAGACAACGAAAATGGGGATATTGGTCATGCGGTTAAATAAGTAATATCGGTTAATGAATCTCTGAAGAAGTGTTATCGGTTGCTGGGATATATCTCTATCAGTTGTGGGATCAAGTTTTGATACTTTATTTTTTTTTCCGGACTTCTTAAATTGTGAATGCAGAGTAGGAGCAATATTTATTCTTTTTTTCCTGGGAAATTCTCATAATTAATATACCATAACATGAAATTCATCCAATTGAAAAAGAAACTCTTTGAGCAGAATGGTGGTTTATTTTTTAGAATGCTCTTTGAGCAGAATTGTGGTTTATGTGTATTCTATCTTCATGCAGTGCACCACTCACAGCACTTGCACTTGCAAGTTAACCTCCAACCGATGATTTGATGAAGCGTGAACCAGTGGGAAGGAAAATAGAGACATTTGGATTTAATTATAGTTATTAGCTTTATATTGAGGTGTATATGATGTGTGTAATGCTGCTAATTTTATGGAGAACTTTGCTTTAGTAGAAAGTGCAAAAAATTGGAAATAGAGAGTAATTATTCAATAAATAAACAATAAACTACATTATTATGAGACAATAATTTGAAAATCAACTATAAATTTCAAATTTTAATAGACAATAATTATCCAAAAAATTATAATTAAAAAATATTAATTACTGTTGAGTCTGTTGAGTCTTTATAATATTATTTGTATAACCATTTGATTTGTGTTGGTACAGTTTTGATGTTAAAATGCCTAACCATTTGATTTGTGTTGGTACAGTGATTTGTTTTGTTTACTTGCAGTATTATCTTCTGCAGAACCATGGGGTCTTCCCTTTGATACATTTAAAGGATACTTTCATAAATCATATTTTTTTCTATACTTTAAATGCATCAAAAGGTATTATTTTTCTAATTTATCAATTATATCCTTTTGTTTTTAACTTGAAGCTTACTACTATAGTTGCTTTCGTATTACAGATTGGAAGACCTTAAGGAACCCTCATTTAAAAGCTAGCTATTAAAGGGAGTAAAATAATGAAGTTGATGCAAGTGGTAGCCTACAACTCTCCCTTTAAGAAGGAAGCTGAATGTTCTAATAAACTCAGCATAATGAAAATGACGAGAGGTTTATATGCAGGAATGGGTCTTCAAATTTTCCAACAATTTGTAGGAATGAACACGGTCATGTACTATAGTTCTGCAATCATTCAGTTAGCTGGTTTTGCATCCAAAAGAACTGCATTTCTTTGATTAATTTTGATATGGTAGCTACAAAGTCTATAACATAATTTTCTTTGTTATTAAATTGTATGTTATTAATTTTAACATGGATTTATTTGTATCCAAGTTATGCTGATTGAGTTTGAAATAAAAAACTACGTGGTATACATTACCTTTTAAATATTGCTAATCGACCTATTAATTGTAATAATTTTGTAATAAATTTTATTGATTGTAATAAGAGTACTATTTATTTTATTTTTCTGTAATTTTAGATTTGTAATAAATTGTAAAAATTTTGTATTCTTTTAAATATTAAATTGCAATAACTTTAAATATCAAAGAATGTTATTTTGATATTATATTTATTAAGAATATGAAATATTAAAATTATACTTATCGATTAAAAACATGTTGACATAACTAAATTTATACATAAAAAAAATAAATATAAATAACTTTAAAATTATTAAGGTGACTTCTATGGCGAGGGCTCAATTAAATCCCTCAATGTACCGATTTAAAAGACATACATGATTTAACATTAAGTGTTTCAATTAAGTCATTTCACCATCTAAACACTTGTGAATAAAATATACAATTGCAAGGTTTTATTAAATACCCATATATTATTATTAGTGTATAGTTATTGTCATATTCTCCGATAAACTCTTTTGGGATTTTTTATTTTTATTTTGAAAATACATTTTTTTTAAGATCCATTATTAGTGAACTTATTTTATTTTTAAAATTTAGTTTGTATAATATTTTATACAAAAATATCAGCATTTGTATTAAATAGTACATTACAAATATCTGTTTTTAAAATGAACCTCATTTAAAAGCTAGCTATTAAAGGGAGTAAAATAATGAAGTTGATGCAAGTGGTAGCCTACAACTCTCCCTTTAAGAAGGAAGCTGAATGTTCTAATAAACTCAGCATAATGAAAATGACGAGAGGTTTATATGCAGTAATGGGCCTTCAAATTTTCCAACAATTTGTAGCAATGAACACGGTCATGTACTATAGTCCTGCAAACATTCAGTTAGCTGGTTTTGCATCCAATAGAACTGCATTTGTTTGATTAATTTTGATATGGTAGTTACAAACTCTATAACATAATTTTCTTTGTTATTCAATTGTATGTTATTAATTTTAATATGGATTTATTTGTATCCAAGTTATGCTGATTGAGTTTGAAATAAAAAACTACGTGGTATACATTACGTTTTAAACATTTAAAAGCTAGCTATTTAAAATATCAGCATTTGTATTAAATAGTACATTACAAATATCTGTTTTTAAAATGTCTTTTGCCTTTAGTATATCTAATCATTATTTAAACCAGTATATTATTATAATAAATTCCAATGTGCAATGAGAGGAAGGTATGACACCAGACTTCTGCAATATGTTTGTGCTAACATATGCTTTTACTTATTTTGTTGAAAATAGATTTTGAAAACGTCTTAAGAAGATAGAAAATTCAAACTTCTGATTTCTATCTTTGTTTTTTGTTTTGTTTTACTTTTCAGCTTCAATCACTGTTTCATCTTCGTTTTGTTTCGCTTAATTATTTTGTGAGATTTTTAATCCATTGATGTATAAACAACTTTATTGCATTATTTTTGGATATCTACATTGTATATAAGGAAGTGTTTGGTTTCACTATATGTTTAGTGTGTGATGATTTAATGTTTGTTTACAATGAAGACAACGAAAATGGGGATATTGGTCATGCGGTTAAATAAGTAATATCGGTTAATGAATCTCTGAAGAAGTGTTATCGGTTGCTGGGATATATCTCTATCAGTTGTGGGATCAAGTTTTGATACTTTATTTTTTTTTCCGGACTTCTTAAATTGTGAATGCAGAGTAGGAGCAATATTTATTCTTTTTTTCCTGGGAAATTCTCATAATTAATATACCATAACATGAAATTCATCCAATTGAAAAAGAAACTCTTTGAGCAGAATGGTGGTTTATTTTTTAGAATGCTCTTTGAGCAGAATTGTGGTTTATGTGTATTCTATCTTCATGCAGTGCACCACTCACAGCACTTGCACTTGCAAGTTAACCTCCAACCGATGATTTGATGAAGCGTGAACCAGTGGGAAGGAAAATAGAGACATTTGGATTTAATTATAGTTATTAGCTTTATATTGAGGTGTATATGATGTGTGTAATGCTGCTAATTTTATGGAGAACTTTGCTTTAGTAGAAAGTGCAAAAAATTGGAAATAGAGAGTAATTATTCAATAAATAAACAATAAACTACATTATTATGAGACAATAATTTGAAAATCAACTATAAATTTCAAATTTTAATAGACAATAATTATCCAAAAAATTATAATTAAAAAATATTAATTACTGTTGAGTCTGTTGAGTCTTTATAATATTATTTGTATAACCATTTGATTTGTGTTGGTACAGTTTTGATGTTAAAATGCCTAACCATTTGATTTGTGTTGGTACAGTGATTTGTTTTGTTTACTTGCAGTATTATCTTCTGCAGAACCATGGGGTCTTCCCTTTGATACATTTAAAGGATACTTTCATAAATCATATTTTTTTCTATACTTTAAATGCATCAAAAGGTATAATTTTTCTAATTTATCAATTATATCCTTTTGTTTTTAACTTGAAGCTTACTACTATAGTTGCTTTCGTATTACAGATTGGAAGACCTTAAGGAACCCTCATTTAAAAGCTAGCTATTAAAGGGAGTAAAATAATGAAGTTGATGCAAGTGGTAGCCTACAACTCTCCCTTTAAGAAGGAAGCTGAATCTTCTAATAAACTCAGCATAATGAAAATGACGAGAGGTTTATATGCAGGAATGGGTCTTCAAATTTTCCAACAATTTGTAGGAATGAACACGGTCATGTACTATAGTCCTGCAATCATTCAGTTAGCTGGTTTTGCATCCAATAGAACTGCATTTCTTTGATTAATTTTGATATGGTAGCTACAAAGTCTATAACATAATTTTCTTTGTTATTAAATTGTATGTTATTGTAAAGACCATATAATAATGCATGCATCAAATCATATATTATACATGAGTTTCACTTTTTGGTACTGAAACATAATAAGTTCCTAGTTAACACATTATATACATAAATGCCTCTAAAACAAAACACCTAAAAGTCTAAGGCATTACATATACAAGATGTTCCAAAATGATAAAAACTAAGAACTAGATCAATACAATGATCTCAAAACATAACGCCATAGCGGAAGCCATGCCATCACAAAACCACGATCCGTAAGGAAAGTCAAATAACCTTGTCCTTACTCTTCGCCGAACCTGCAGAACCTGTGATGTAAACAACAACAGTGGGGTGAGATACATCAAATCTCAGTGAGTTCCCTATCTTAAAGTCCTCTCGGCTTTACAAGGTTCTAACAAAGTCCTAACTCACGTCCAAGGGGAAAGGGGAAAGACCATAAGTTCATACACACACACTATATGGACACATGTTATGAGTTCATCAACTCACAATATCACTAATCCGTAACCACACCAAGGTATCCCCTTTTCCCGTCCGCTTCTACGTCTAGAAGACGACCCGAGTCATGGATCCTTGAACCTACTTGACATACAAATGGATTTGGGTTCTACGGGCCATAAACCGTTATGAACCGTCGCTTCACACGGGCCATAAACCGTCACAAGCATACGCTCCCAGAGCGCCATTCGTACTGCACACGGGAATCAAACCTGTCAAGTAGTTGTGCACAAGTTTCAGAGGAGCTCGAGACCCATGAAACGCACTCGCAAATAAAATCGGTTACGATTACGTGATCACACACAGTCGTGATCGTATTCGACAATCACAAGGCCATAATGCCTTAACATAACCTAACGGTTAACACACATGTTCCATACTAGTGTTTATTCGTTCTAAATTGTCCAACACTGCTTATGGTAATTGTCCTCCCTCTACTTATTTTATGTTTTATCGTGCATACATTTTTTTCAACAACAATTACACAACCAAAATCAACAAAATGACACAATTCCAACAATCCCGATATAATTAAATCGGCCGTCAATCTTAAAACCAATGTAATAAGAAAGTACATTTTATTACCTTTCCAACGATACCAAAATTGTTCCAATCCGAGTTACGGATAAAAAGTTACGACATTGGAAACAACGATCGGAAATAAAATATCACAACAGCAGAATTCTGCAACTCCCCTGGCCATACGCGTATTGGCACATCCCATACGCGTATTGCCCAAAATCTCGCCCAGCCATACGCGTATTGCCTAAGGCCATACGCGTATGGGCAGAGGCATTTTTCCCTTGAAATTCCTGTTTAAAAGCCCAATACGCGTATTACCATGTCTCATACGCGTATTGCCTTGTCCATACGCGTATCATCCCATTTCATTCACACCCATACGCGTATTGCCCTACTCAATACGCGTATGGCCCTGCGTGATACGCGTATGGGCAGTTTGAACCCAGAAATTTTCCTGCAGAATCTGTCTGCTACGGGTTGATTCAATTCAACACCAAAATCCCATTTTTCCAGTCTAAAATTCATCAAAACATGTTATAACATAACAATCAGTATAAACATACAATCACACATTGCATTTCAGCAGTTAGATTTCGATTTTGGGCCAAATTAATCAATTTTCACAATTTCAACCTAACTCTAAACTCAAAACAAACTCTACTCTAAAGAGTCTAACTAGAACCCACCTGGATTTCTAGACGAGGAGATTGTTACTGAGATGATTAGACGAAGAACAGATGAACGGATGATGATTCTTGATCTTGTTGAGAAATCTTCTTCTCCTTTTCCTTTTCCTTCCTCTTTTCCTTTCTTTTCTTTCCTTCACTTTTCCTTCTCTAAGTTTCTCTACTTTTACCAAATAAGGAAAAATGAAAAGAAAATAGATAGTAAGGAAAACTATCATTTTTAGTAACACTACTAAATGTCCAAAACTAGCTCAAATACATCAAATTATAAAACTCGACGTTAAATACTATTAATTTAATCGACTCTGAGTTCGTCAGTTTACTCTAATTATTTTATCAAATAATTACTCAGAGTACTCCGGAACCCAGTTGATCATAATAATATTAACTCGAGCGTTTATAAATTTACGGGGTATTACATCCTCCCCCCCTTAAATAGAAATTCGTCCTCGAATTTAGAATATTACCTGAACAAATGTGGATAAGAATCTCGCATTTCCGATTCTAGTTCCCAAGTAGCATCGCCCGGATGCGTCATATCCCATTGCACCTTAACAAGTGGAATATCTTTGTTCCTTAACACTTTTGTTTCCCTTCCAACAATACAACTCGGTTGTGGTTCAAAAGTCAAATCCGCTTCAATTTCCACTGATTCGGGTAGAATTGGCTGAAGAGGATCAGGAATAAACTTACGGAGCTGAGATACGTGAAAAACGTCATGCATCTCCGATAGAAAGGGTGGTAAGGCTAATCTATAAGCAACTTCACCAATCCTTTCTAAAATCTGATACGGTCCCACGTATCTCGGACTTAACTTTCGCGACTTAGACGGTCCTTTCAATCTCAATCTCGGAGTAACTTTCAGAAATACATGGTCACCTTCCTCAAATTCCAAAGGTCTCCTACGATTGTCCGCATAACTCTTTTGACGATCTTGTGCTTGTTTAACCTTCTCGCGGATCATTCGAATCTTTTCCGTAGTCTCTTGAATAATCTCGGGTCCCAAAATCCTATCTTCGCCAATCTCAGCCCAACACAAAGGTGTCCTACACTTTCTCCCATACAATGCTTCATAAGGAGCCATACCGATGCTTGCATGGTAACTATTGTTATAGGAAAACTCAATTAACGGCAAAAGTTCTTTCCAATTCCCTCTACCCTCTAACACACAAGCTCTTAACATATCATCCATCGTTTGTATTGTTCGTTCAGTCTGACCATCCGTTTGAGGATGATTCGACGTGCTCAAACGCAAATTCGTATCCATGGCTTGTTGAAACACCTTCCAAAATCTCGAAGTAAACCTCGGATCTCTATCGGACACAATACTAGAAGGAATACCATGCAATCTCACAATCTCAGCAATAAACAACCTTGCAAGATGACTTGCCTTATGAGTAGTCTTTACGGCTAAGAAGTGTGCAGATTTCGTTAGTCGATCTACAATCACCCAAATAGAATCATACCCACCTTGGGTACGGGGTAAACCCACTGCAAAGTCCATAGAAATACTATCCCACTTCCAAACTGGAATATCCAAAGGTTGTAACAAACCGCCCGGTCTTTGGTGTTCAATCTTCACCTGTTGGCACGCCGCACATTCTGACACATATCCCGCTATATCCTTTTTCATTCCAGACCACCAATAATTCTTCTTTAAATCCTGATACATCTTCGAAGAACCAGGATGTATCGTAAAAGTACCTTTATGGGCTTCATCTAAAATCTTCCTTTTCAATGCCTCATCTTTCGGAACACAAATCCGTTGATTAAACAAAACAATCCCATCAGTTGCTCGTGTAAAACCTGGTTGAAGTAACAATTCTTGTAACTCTTCTTCTAACAATTGTGCCTGTTGAATCTCAACTCTCAAAGTAGAATTGACATTCAAATTTCCCATAATTACACCATTCGGAGTCCACACAAACTGGAGATTAAGATCTCTAAACTTTTCCAATAGTGAATACTCCAAAATCATCAATTCCGCACTATGAACCATTTTCCGACTTAAAGCATCCGCTACTTTATTCGCCTTTCCTGGATGATACTTCAATTCTAAGTCATAATCCTTTAAGTACTCCATCCACCTTCTTTGTCGCATATTCAACTCCTTTTGATCAAACAAATACTTCAAACTTTTGTGGTCACTGAACATTTCAAAACGTACACCATATAAATAATGACGCCACACCTTCAGTGCAAAAACCACTGCAGCTAGTTCCAAATCATGAGTTGGATAATTCTTCTCATGAACTTTTAACTGTCGAGAAGCATAAGCTACCACTTGACCACCTTGCATCAGAACACCCCCTAATCCCCTCTTAGAAGCATCACAGAATACTTCATAAGAGTTGTTAGGATCAGGAATAATTAATACTGGAGCACTCGTCAAACTTTCCTTCAAATGCATAAAACTTTGTTCGCAACCTGAATCCCATTCAAAAATAACATCCTTCCGAGTAAGTTTCGTCATTGGTAAGGCCAATTGAGAAAAGCCCTTAATAAACCTTCTATAGTAACCGGCCAATCCCAAGAAACTTCTGACTTCTGAAACATTTCTCGGTCTCTCCCAATTAATTACTCCTTCTACTTTCGATGGATCCACTGCCACACCACCTCGAGATATAACATGTCCAAGAAAATTAACTTCCGACATCCAAAACTCACACTTGCTCAACTTAGCAAACAATTGCTTCTCTTGCAAGACCGATAAGACAATCCTCAGATGTTCTCCGTGCTCTTGTGGAGTACGAGAATAAATAAGAATATCGTCAATAAAGATTACCACAAATTGGTCCAAGTAAGCCTGAAATATACGGTTCATGTAATCCATGAAAACAGCCGGAGCATTAGTCACACCGAACGGCATCACCAAGAATTCGTAATGACCGTAACGGGTTCTAAATGCAGTTTTTGGCACATCGGAACTCTTCACTCGAATCTGGTGATAACCCGACCGTAAATCAATCTTCGAGAACACACAGGCTCCTTTCAATTGATCTAACAAGTCGTCTATCCTTGGTAAGGGATACTTATTCTTAATGGTGACTTTATTCAACTTACGATAATCAATGCACAAACGCATTCCCCCATCTTTCTTCTTTACCAACAACACTGGAGCTCCCCACGGTGAAACACTAGGCCTAACGAAATGCTTAGACATCGAGTCCTCCAATTGGTCCTTTAATTCTCTTAATTCAAGCGGTGCCATCCGATACGGAGAAACGGATATAGGAGCCGTTCCCGGTATCAGGTCAACCGAGAACTCAACTTCTCTCTCCGGAGGAAGAGAAGAAAGATCCTCAGGAAACACTTCAGGAAATTCACACACTATTGGAATACTCAGAACTTGCTGTTCACTACTTCCTTCCTTAGTAAGAACCATTAAAACAGATTTCTCTTTCTCAAACAAGAAATTTACCATTCCCACCGTACCTTCTAAAATCGTTGATAATACATCTTTCGGAGTAGCCTCAGCAGATGGAATAATGATTAACTTTTCTTCGCACCCAATAAACACCGAATTAGCAGAAAGCCAATCCATTCCCAGAACAACATCCACTTTCTTAAGCGGTAAACAGATAAGGTCAATCTGGAAAACTCTTTCGTTCACCGACAACACACAATTTTCACACATCAGGGGTGTTTCAACCATTTCATCCATGGCAGTAGTAACCACCATAGGAGGAAACAAAGGAATAGTTTGCAACCCTAGTCGCTTCACACATCTCAAAGACACAAAAGAATGTGTAGCCCCACAGTCAAATAAAACAAAACAAGGATGTCCATTTACGAAACACGTACTCGCAATCAAGGAGTTGTCACCCTTCGTCTTCCTTGCATCCAAGGTATACACTCGGCCAATAGTCTTCCCTTGTGTCTGATTTCTACCCTGAGGACAATCCCTCGCCAAATGGCCCACCTTCTGACACTGGTAACACCTCACACTTTCAATACCACATCGGCCGTAATGATTCCGACCGCAAGTACGACACACCAGAGGTACACTAGTTTTAGAACTCTGGACCTGCTTCCCTTTGGAAAACTGTTGCCTTTGTCTAAACTGTTAATTCGACCTCACCCGGTCACTTTGAGTTGCCCTATTCGAATCCACCTCCATTTGTACCTTTTTCAAACTATTTTCTGCCACATAACATTGTCTTAACATTTCAGCATAAGAAGAAAATTCCCGTTGAGACACACTGTGTGAAATCTCAGCCCTTAAACCAAACAAAAACTGATCTATCTTCCACCTCTCGTCAGGAGCATACATGGCCTGTCTAGAATAGTCAGCCATGATCTCAAATTGTTCCGCATAAGAATCCACTGACAAATTTCCCTGTCTCAACTGTTGGAACTCAAATTCCTTTTGCGACCTTAAAGAACTCGGAAAAATATTTCTCCATAAAGATTACCTTAAACTGTTCCCACACTTTCGGCACTTCCTGAGTTGTCATCAAGGCTGAAGCGCTCTCCCACCACCTCATGGCAGGACCCTTCAACCAGTGAGAAGCAAAGACCACCTTATTCTCCTCACTGCAATGAACTATAAGAAAAATCCGTTCCATTTCTGTTATCCATTCGTGTGCCTTCACCGGATCTAGCCCTCCTTGAAACTCTGGAGGATTCATGCGAACAAACTCCCTATAGGTTCCTCCTGTAACTTCCGGAACAACCACTGGAGGATGCAGACCATCAGCCATTTGTTGCATCATTCCTTGCATGAACTGATTCTGCTGTTGCTGCATCTGTTGCATAAATTGGTACAAAGGGGCATTCCCTTCATCACCCTGTGGAACTGTCCCAGCTGGAGTAGTCCTTGGTCTTCCATGGTTGTTTCTGCGTCTATCAGCCATGTTCCTGAATTCCATATCAATAGGATTAAGTTGATCAGACTCAATACCATAAATATAACAGACAAGACCCACGGCGACACGCCGCATATGAAACGGAAAGAAACACTTATTCTATTTCATGGCTAGGTCGAGGATACGACCTGCTCTGATACTAACTGTAAAGACCATATAATAATACATGCATCAAATCATATATTATACATGAGTTTCACTTTTTGGTACTGAAACATAATAAGTTCCTAGTTAACACATTATATACATAAATGCCTCTAAAACAAAACACCTAAAAGTCTAAGGCATTACATATACAAGATGTTCCAAAATGATAAAAACTAAGAACTAGATCAATACAATGATCTCAAAACATAACGCCATAGCAGAAGCCATGCCATCACAAAACGACGATCTGTAAGGAAAGTCAAATAACCTTGTCCTTACTCTTCGCCGAACCTACAGAACCTGTGATGTAAACAACAACAGTGGGGTGAGATGCATCAAATCTCAGTGAGTTCCCTATCTTAAAGTCCTCACGGCTTTACAAGGTTCTAACAAAGTCCTAACTCACGTCCAAGGGGAAAGGGGAAAGACCATGAGTTCACACACACACACTATATGGACACATGTTATGAGTTCATCAACTCACAATATCACTAATCCATAACCACACCAAGGCATCCCCTTTTCCCGTCCGCTTCTACGTCTAGAAGATGACCCGAGTCATGGATCCTTGAACCTACTTGACATACAAATGGATTCGGGTTCTACGGGCCATAAACCGTTATGAACCGTCGCTTCACACGGGCCATAAACCGTCACAAGCATACGCTCCCAGAGCGCCATTCGTACTGCACACGAGAATCAAACCTGTCAAGTAGTTGTGCACAAGTTTCAGAGGAGCTCGAGACCCATGAAACGCACTCGCAAATAAAATCGGTTACGATTACGTGATCACACACAGTCGTGATCGTATTCGACAATCACAAGGCCATAATGCCTTAACATAACCAAACGGTTAACACACATGTTCCATACTAGTGTTTATTCGTTCTAAATTGTCCAACACTGCTTATGGTAATTGTCCTCCCTCTACTTATTTTATGTTTTATCGTGCTTACATTTTTTTCAACAACAATTACACAACCAAAATCAACAAAACGACACAATTCCAATAATCCCGTTATAATTAAATCGGCCGTCAATCTTAAAACCAATGTAATAAGAAAGTACATTTTATTACCTTTCCAACGATACCAAAATTGTTCCAATCCGAGTTACGGATAAAAAGTTACGGCATTGGAAACAACGATCGGAAATAAAATATCACAACAGCAGAATTCTGCAACTCCCCTGGCCATACGCGTATTGGCACATCCCATACGCGTATTGCCCAAAATCTCGCCCAGCCATACGCGTATTGCCCAAGGCCATACGCGTATGGGCAGAGGCATTTTTCCCTTGAAATTCCTGTTTAAAAGCCCAATACGCGTATTACCATGTCTCATACGCGTATTGCCTTGTCCATACGCGTATCATCCCATTTCATTCACACCCATACGCGTATTGCCATACTCAATACGCGTATGGCCCTGCGTGATACGCGTATGGGCAGTTTGAACCCAGAAATTTTCCTGCAGAATCTGTCTGCTACGGGTTGATTCAATTCAACACCAAAATCCCATTTTTCCAGTCTAAAATTCATCAAAACATGTTATAACATAACAATCAGTATAAACATACAATCACACATTGCATTTCAGCAGTTAGATTTCGATTTTGGGCCAAATTAATCAATTTTCACAATTTCAACCTAACTCTAAACTCAAAACAAACTCTACTCTAAAGAGTCTAACTAGAACCCACCTGGATTTCTAGACGAGAAGATTGTTACTGAGATGATTAGACGAAGAACAGATGAACGGATGATGATTCTTGATCTTGTTGAGAAATCTTCTTCTCCTTTTCCTTTTCCTTCCTCTTTTCCTTTCTTTTCTTTCCTTCACTTTTCCTTCTCTAAGTTTCTCTACTTTTACCAAATAAGGAAAAATGAAAAGAAAATAGATAGTAAGGAAAACTATCATTTTTAGTAACACTACTAAATGTCCAAAACTAGCTCAAATACATCAAATTATAAAACTCGACGTTAAATACTATTAATTTAATCGACTCTGAGTTCGTCAGTTTACTCTAATTATTTTATCAAATAATTACTCAGAGTACTCCGGAACCCAGTTGATCATAATAATATTAACTCGAGCGTTTATAAATTTACGGGGTATTACAGTTATTAATTTTAACATGGATTTATTTGTATCCAAGTTATGCTGATTGAGTTTGAAATAAAAAACTACGTGGTATACATTACCTTTTAAATATTGCTAATCGACCTATTAATTGTAATAATTTTGTAATAAATTTTATTGATTGTAATAAGAGTACTATTTATTTTATTTTTCTGTAATTTTAGATTTGTAATAAATTGTAAAAATTTTGTATTCTTTTAAATATTAAATTGCAATAACTTTAAATATCAAAGAATGTTATTTTGATATTATATTTATTAAGAATATGAAATATTAAAATTATACTTATCGATTAAAAACATGGTGACATAACTAAATTTATACATAAAAAAAATAAATATAAATAACTTTAAAATTATTAAGGTGACTTCTATGGTGAGGGCTCAATTAAATCCCTCAATGTACCGATTTAAAAGACATACATGATTTAACATTAAGTGTTTCAATTAAGTCATTTCACCATCTAAACACTTGTGAATAAAATATACAATTGCAAGGTTTTATTAAATACCCATATATTATTATTAGTGTATAGTTATTGTCATATTCTCCGATAAACTCTTTTGGGATTTTTTATTTTTATTTTGAAAATACATTTTTTTTAAGATCCATTATTAGTGAACTTATTTTATTTTTAAAATTTAGTTTGTATAATATTTTATACAAAAATATCAGCATTTGTATTAAATAGTACATTACAAATATCTGTTTTTAAAATGAACCTCATTTAAAAGCTAGCTATTAAAGGGAGTAAAATAATGAAGTTGATGCAAGTGGTAGCCTACAACTCTCCCTTTAAGAAGGAAGCTGAATGTTCTAATAAACTCAGCATAATGAAAATGACGAGAGGTTTATATGCAGTAATGGGCCTTCAAATTTTCCAACAATTTGTAGCAATGAACACGGTCATGTACTATAGTCCTGCAATCATTCAGTTAGCTGGTTTTGCATCCAATAGAACTGCATTTCTTTGATTAATTTTGATATGGTAGTTACAAACTCTATAACATAATTTTCTTTGTTATTCAATTGTATGTTATTAATTTTAATATGGATTTATTTGTATCCAAGTTATGCTGATTGAGTTTGAAATAAAAAACTACGTGGTATACATTACGTTTTAAACATTTAAAAGCTAGCTATTTAAAATATCAGCATTTGTATTAAATAGTACATTACAAATATCTGTTTTTAAAATGTCTTTTGCGTTTAGTATATCTAATCATTATTTAAACCAGTATATTATTATAATAAATTCCAATGTGCAATGAGAGGAAGGTATGACACCAGACTTCTGCAATATGTTTGTGCTAACATATGCTTTTACTTATTTTGTTGAAAATAGATTTTGAAAACGTCTTAAGAAGATAGAAAATTCAAACTTCTGATTTCTATCTTTGTTTTTTGTTTTGTTTTACTTTTCAGCTTCAATCACTGTTTCATCTTCGTTTTGTTTAGCTTAATTATTTTGTGAGATTTTTAATCCATTGATGTATAAACAACTTTATTGCATTATTTTTGGATATCTACATTGTATATAAGGAAGTGTTTGGTTTCACTATATGTTTAGTGTGTGATGATTTAATGTTTGTTTACAATGAAGACAACGAAAATGGGGATATTGGTCATGCGGTTAAATAAGTAATATCGGTTATTGAATCTCTGAAGAAGTGTTATCGGTTGCTGGGATATATCTCTATCAGTTGTGGGATCAAGTTTTGATACTTTATTTTTTTTTCCGGACTTCTTAAATTGTGAATGCAGAGTAGGAGCAATATTTATTCTTTTTTTCCTGGGAAATTCTCATAATTAATATACCATAACATGAAATTCATCCAATTGAAAAAGAAACTCTTTGAGCAGAATGGTGGTTTATTTTTTAGAATGCTCTTTGAGCAGAATTGTGGTTTATGTGTATTCTATCTTCATGCAGTGCACCACTCACAGCACTTGCACTTGCAAGTTAACCTCCAACCGATGATTTGATGAAGCGTGAACCAGTGGGAAGGAAAATAGAGACATTTGGATTTAATTATAGTTATTAGCTTTATATTGAGGTGTATATGATATGTGTAATGCGGCTAATTTTATGGAGAACTTTGCTTTAGTAGAAAGTGCAAAAAATTGGAAATAGAGAGTAATTATTCAATAAATAAACAATAAACTACATTATTATGAGACAATAATTTGAAAATCAACTATAAATTTCAAATTTTAATAGACAATAATTATCCAAAAAATTATAATTAAAAAATATAAATTACTGTTGAGTCTGTTGAGTCATTATAATATTATTTGTATAACCATTTGATTTGTGTTGGTACAGTTTTGATGTTAAAATGCCTAACCATTTGATTTGTGTTGGTACAGTGATTTGTTTTGTTTACTTGCAGTATTATCTTCTGCAGAACCATGGGGTCTTCCCTTTGATACATTTAAAGGATACTTTCATAAATCATATTTTTTTCTATACTTTAATTGCATCAAAAGGTATAATTTTTCTAATTTATCAATTATATCCTTTTGTTTTTAACTTGAAGCTTACTACTATAGTTGCTTTCGTATTACAGATTGGAAGACCTTAAGGAACCCTCATTTAAAAGCTAGCTATTAAAGGGAGTAAAATAATGAAGTTGATGCAAGTGGTAGCCTACAACTCTCCCTTTAAGAAGGAAGCTGAATGCTCTAATAAACTCAGCATAATGAAAATGACGAGAGGTTTATATGCAGGAATGGGTCTTCAAATTTTCCAACAATTTGTAGGAATGAACACGGTCATGTACTATAGTCCTGCAATCATTCAGTTAGCTGGTTTTGCATCCAATAGAACTGCATTTCTTTGATTAATTTTGATATGGTAGCTACAAAGTCTATAACATAATTTTCTTTGTTATTAAATTGTATGTTATTAATTTTAACATGGATTTATTTGTATCCAAGTTATGCTGATTGAGTTTGAAATAAAAAACAACGTGGTATACATTACCTTTTAAATATTGCTAATCGACCTATTAATTGTAATAATTTTGTAATAAATTTTATTGATTGTAATAAGAGTACTATTTATTTTATTTTTCTGTAATTTTAGATTTGTAATAAATTGTAAAAATTTTGTATTCTTTTAAATATTAAATTGTAATAACTTTTAATATCAAAGAATGTTATTTTGATATTATATTTATTAATAATATGAAATATTAAAATTATACTTATCGATTAAAAACATGTTGACATAACTAAATTTATACATAAAAAAAATAAATATAAATAACTTTAAAATTATTAAGGTGACTTCTATGGTGAGGGCTCAATTAAATCCCTCAATGTACCGATTTAAAAGACATACATGATTTAACATTAAGTGTTTCAATTAAGTCATTTCACCATCTAAACACTTGTGAATAAAATATACAATTGCAAGGTTTTATTAAATACCCATATATTATTATTAGTGTATAGTTATTGTCATATTCTCCGATAAACTCTTTTGGGATTTTTTATTTTTATTTTGAAAATACATTTTTTTTAAGATCCATTATTAGTGTACTTATTTTATTTTTAAAATTTAGTTTGTATAATATTTTATACAAAAATATCAGCATTTGTATTAAATAGTACATTACAAATATCTGTTTTTAAAATGAACCTCATTTAAAAGCTAGCTATTAAAGGGAGTAAAATAATGAAGTTGATGCAAGTGGTAGCCTACAACTCTCCCTTTAAGAAGGAAGCTGAATGTTCTAATAAACTCAGCATAATGAAAATGACGAGAGGTTTATATGCAGTAATGGGCCTTCAAATTTTCCAACAATTTGTAGAAATGAACACGGTCATGTACTATAGTCCTGCAATCATTCAGTTAGCTGGTTTTGCATCCAATAGAACTGCATTTCTTTGATTAATTTTGATATGGTAGTTACAAAATCTATAACATAATTTTCTTTGTTATTCAATTGTATGTTATTAATTTTAATATGGATTTATTTGTATCCAAGTTATGCTGATTGAGTTTGAAATAAAAAACTACGTGGTATACATTACGTTTTAAACATTTAAAAGCTAGCTATTTAAAATATCAGCATTTGTATTAAATAGTACATTACAAATATCTGTTTTTAAAATGTCTTTTGCGTTTAGTATATCTAATCATTATTTAAACCAGTATATTATTATAATAAATTCCAATGTGCAATGAGAGGAAGGTATGACACCAGACTTCTGCAATATGTTTGTGCTAACATATGCTTTTGCTTATTTTGTTGAAAATAGATTTTGAAAACGTCTTAAGAAGATAGAAAATTCAAACTTCTGATTTCTATCTTTGTATTTTGTTTTGTTTTACTTTTCAGCTTCAATCACTGTTTCATCTTCGTTTTGTTTAGCTTAATTATTTTGTGAGATTTTTAATCCATTGATGTATAAACAACTTTATTGCATTATTTTTGGATATCTACATTGTATATAAGGAAGTGTTTGGTTTCACTATATGTTTAGTGTGTGATGATTTAATGTTTGTTTACAATGAAGACAACGAAAATGGGGATATTGGTCATGCGGTTAAATAAGTAATATCGGTTATTGAATCTCTGAAGAAGTGTTATCGGTTGCTGGGATATATCTCTATCAGTTGTGGGATCAAGTTTTGATACTTTATTTTTTTTTCCGGACTTCTTAAATTGTGAATGCAGAGTAGGAGCAATATTTATTCTTTTTTTCCTGGGAAATTCTCATAATTAATATACCATAACATGAAATTCATCCAATTGAAAAAGAAACTCTTTGAGCAGAATGGTGGTTTATTTTTTAGAATGCTCTTTGAGCAGAATTGTGGTTTATGTGTATTCTATCTTCATGCAGTGCACCACTCACAGCACTTGCACTTGCAAGTTAACCTCCAACCGATGATTTGATGAAGCGTGAACCAGTGGGAAGGAAAATAGAGACATTTGGATTTAATTATAGTTATTAGCTTTATATTGAGGTGTATATGATGTGTGTAATGCTGCTAATTTTATGGAGAACTTTGCTTTAGTAGAAAGTGCAAAAAATTGGAAATAGAGAGTAATTATTCAATAAATAAACAATAAACTACATTATTATGAGACAATAATTTGAAAATCAACTATAAATTTCAAATTTTAATAGACAATAATTATCCAAAAAATTATAATTAAAAAATATTAATTACTGTTGAGTCTGTTGAGTCTTTATAATATTATTTGTATAACCATTTCATTTGTGTTGGTACAGTTTTGATGTTAAAATGCCTAACCATTTGATTTGTGTTGGTACAGTGATTTGTTTTGTTTACTTGCAGTATTATCTTCTGCAGAACCATGGGGTCTTCCCTTTGATACATTTAAAGGATACTTTCATAAATCATATTTTTTTCTATACTTTAAATGCATCAAAAGGTATAATTTTTCTAATTTATCAATTATATCCTTTTGTTTTTAACTTGAAGCTTACTACTATAGTTGCTTTCGTATTACAGATTGGAAGACCTTAAGGAACCCTCATTTAAAAGCTAGCTATTAAAGGGAGTAAAATAATGAAGTTGATGCAAGTGGTAGCCTACAACTCTCCCTTTAAGAAGGAAGCTGAATGCTCTAATAAACTCAGCATAATGAAAATGACGAGAGGTTTATATGCAGGAATGGGTCTTCAAATTTTCCAACAATTTGTAGGAATGAACACGGTCATGTACTATAGTCCTGCAATCATTCAGTTAGCTGGTTTTGCATCCAATAAAACTGCATTTCTTTGATTAATTTTGATATGGTAGCTACAAAGTCTATAACATAATTTTCTTTGTTATTAAATTGTATGTTATTAATTTTAACATGGATTTATTTGTATCCAAGTTATGCTGATTGAGTTTGAAATAAAAAACTACGTGGTATACATTACCTTTTAAATATTGCTAATCGACCTATTAATTGTAATAATTTTGTAATAAATTTTATTGATTGTAATAAGAGTACTATTTATTTTATTTTTCTGTAATTTTAGATTTGTAATAAATTGTAAAAATTTTGTATTCTTTTAAATATTAAATTGTAATAACTTTTAATATCAAAGAATGTTATTTTGATATTATATTTATTAAGAATATGAAATATTAAAATTATACTTATCGATTAAAAACATGTTGACATAACTAAATTTATACATAAAAAAAATAAATATAAATAACTTTAAAATTATTAAGGTGACTTCTATGGTGAGGGCTCAATTAAATCCCTCAATGTACCGATTTAAAAGACATACATGATTTAACATTAAGTGTTTCAATTAAGTCATTTCACCATCTAAACACTTGTGAATAAAATATACAATTGCAAGGTTTTATTAAATACCCATATATTATTATTAGTGTATAGTTATTGTCATATTCTCCGATAAACTCTTTTGGGATTTTTTATTTTTATTTTGAAAATACATTTTTTTTAAGATCCATTATTAGTGTACTTATTTTATTTTTAAAATTTAGTTTGTATAATATTTTATACAAAAATATCAGCATTTGTATTAAATAGTACATTACAAATATCTGTTTTTAAAATGAACCTCATTTAAAAGCTAGCTATTAAAGGGAGTAAAATAATGAAGTTGATGCAAGTGGTAGCCTACAACTCTCCCTTTAAGAAGGAAGTTGAATGTTCTAATAAACTCAGCATAATGAAAATGACGAGAGGTTTATATGCAGTAATGGGCCTTCAAATTTTCCAACAATTTGTAGAAATGAACACGGTCATGTACTATAGTCCTGCAATCATTCAGTTAGCTGGTTTTGCATCCAATAGAACTGCATTTCTTTGATTAATTTTGATATGGTAGTTACAAAATCTATAACATAATTTTCTTTGTTATTCAATTGTATGTTATTAATTTTAATATGGATTTATTTGTATCCAAGTTATGCTGATTGAGTTTGAAATAAAAAACTACGTGGTATACATTACGTTTTAAACATTTAAAAGCTAGCTATTTAAAATATCAGCATTTGTATTAAATAGTACATTACAAATATCTGTTTTTAAAATGTCTTTTGCGTTTAGTATATCTAATCATTATTTAAACCAGTATATTATTATAATAAATTCCAATGTGCAATGAGAGGAAGGTATGACACCAGACTTCTGCAATATGTTTGTGCTAACATATGCTTTTACTTATTTTGTTGAAAATAGATTTTGAAAACGTCTTAAGAAGATAGAAAATTCAAACTTCTGATTTCTATCTTTGTTTTTTGTTTTGTTTTACTTTTCAGCTTCAATCACTGTTTCATCTTCGTTTTGTTTAGCTTAATTATTTTGTGAGATTTTTAATCCATTGATGTATAAACAACTTTATTGCATTATTTTTGGATATCTACATTGTATATAAGGAAGTGTTTGGTTTCACTATATGTTTAGTGTGTGATGATTTAATGTTTGTTTACAATGAAGACAACGAAAATGGGGATATTGGTCATGCGGTTAAATAAGTAATATCGGTTATTGAATCTCTGAAGAAGTGTTATCGGTTGCTGGGATATATCTCTATCAGTTGTGGGATCAAGTTTTGATACTTTATTTTTTTTTCCGGACTTCTTAAATTGTGAATGCAGAGTAGGAGCAATATTTATTCTTTTTTTCCTGGGAAATTCTCATAATTAATATACCATAACATGAAATTCATCCAATTGAAAAAGAAACTCTTTGAGCAGAATGGTGGTTTATTTTTTAGAATGCTCTTTGAGCAGAATTGTGGTTTATGTGTATTCTATCTTCATGCAGTGCACCACTCACAGCACTTGCACTTGCAAGTTAACCTCCAACCGATGATTTGATGAAGCGTGAACCAGTGGGAAGGAAAATAGAGACATTTGGATTTAATTATAGTTATTAGCTTTATATTGATCTGTATATGATGTGTGTAATGCTGCTAATTTTATGGAGAACTTTGCTTTAGTAGAAAGTGCAAAAAATTGGAAATAGAGAGTAATTATTCAATAAATAAACAATAAACTACATTATTATGAGACAATAATTTGAAAATCAACTATAAATTTCAAATTTTAATAGACAATAATTATCCAAAAAATTATAATTAAAAAATATTAATTACTGTTGAGTCTGTTGAGTCTTTATAATATTATTTGTATAACCATTTGATTTGTGTTGGTACAGTTTTGATGTTAAAATGCCTAATCATTTGATTTGTGTTGGTACAGTGATTTGTTTTGTTTACTTGCAGTATTATCTTCTGCAGAACCATGGGGTCTTCCCTTTGATACATTTAAAGGATACTTTCATAAATCATATTTTTTTCTATACTTTAATTGCATCAAAAGGTATAATTTTTCTAATTTATCAATTATATCCTTTTGTTTTTAACTTGAAGCTTACTACTATAGTTGCTTTCGTATTACAGATTGGAAGACCTTAAGGAACCCTCATTTAAAAGCTAGCTATTAAAGGGAGTAAAATAATGAAGTTGATGCAAGTGGTAGCCTACAACTCTCCCTTTAAGAAGGAAGCTGAATGCTCTAATAAACTCAGCATAATGAAAATGACGAGAGGTTTATATGCAGGAATGGGTCTTCAAATTTTCCAACAATTTGTAGGAATGAACACGGTCATGTACTATAGTCCTGCAATCATTCAGTTAGCTGGTTTTGCATCCAATAGAACTGCGTTTCTTTGATTAATTTTGATATGGTAGCTACAAAGTCTATAACATAATTTTCTTTGTTATTAAATTGTATGTTATTAATTTTAACATGGATTTATTTGTATCCAAGTTATGCTGATTGAGTTTGAAATAAAAAACTACGTGGTATACATTACCTTTTAAATATTGCTAATCGACCTATTAATTGTAATAATTTTGTAATAAATTTTATTGATTGTAATAAGAGTACTATTTATTTTATTTTTCTGTAATTTTAGATTTGTAATAAATTGTAAAAATTTTGTATTCTTTTAAATATTAAATTGCAATAACTTTTAATATCAAAGAATGTTATTTTGATATTATATTTATTAAGAATATGAAATATTAAAATTATACTTATCGATTAAAAACATGTTGACATAACTAAATTTATACATAAAAAAAATAAATATAAATAACTTTAAAATTATTAAGGTGACTTCTATGGTGAGGGCTCAATTAAATCCCTCAATGTACCGATTTAAAAGACATACATGATTTAACATTAAGTGTTTCAATTAAGTCATTTCACCATCTAAACACTTGTGAATAAAATATACAATTGCAAGGTTTTATTAAATACCCATATATTATTATTAGTGTATAGTTATTGTCATATTCTCCGATAAACTCTTTTGGGATTTTTTATTTTTATTTTGAAAATACATTTTTTTTAAGATCCATTATTAGTGTACTTATTTTATTTTTAAAATTTAGTTTGTATAATATTTTATACAAAAATATCAGCATTTGTATTAAATAGTACATTACAAATATCTGTTTTTAAAATGAACCTCATTTAAAAGCTAGCTATTAAAGGGAGTAAAATAATGAAGTTGATGCAAGTGGTAGCCTACAACTCTCCCTTTAAGAAGGAAGCTGAATGTTCTAATAAACTCAGCATAATGAAAATGACGAGAGGTTTATATGCAGTAATGGGCCTTCAAATTTTCCAACAATTTGTAGAAATGAACACGGTCATGTACTATAGTCCTGTAATCATTCAGTTAGCTGGTTTTGCATCCAATAGAACTGCATTTCTTTGATTAATTTTGATATGGTAGTTACAAAATCTATAACATAATTTTCTTTGTTATTCAATTGTATGTTATTAATTTTAATATGGATTTATTTGTATCCAAGTTATGCTGATTGAGTTTGAAATAAAAAACTACGTGGTATACATTACGTTTTAAACATTTAAAAGCTAGCTATTTAAAATATCAGCATTTGTATTAAATAGTACATTACAAATATCTGTTTTTAAAATGTCTTTTGCGTTTAGTATATCTAATCATTATTTAAACCAGTATATTATTATAATAAATTCCAATGTGCAATGAGAGGAAGGTATGACACCAGACTTCTGCAATATGTTTGTGCTAACATATGCTTTTGCTTATTTTGTTGAAAATAGATTTTGAAAACGTCTTAAGAAGATAGAAAATTCAAACTTCTGATTTCTATCTTTGTATTTTGTTTTGTTTTACTTTTCAGCTTCAATCACTGTTTCATCTTCGTTTTGTTTAGCTTAATTATTTTGTGAGATTTTTAATCCATTGATGTATAAACAACTTTATTGCATTATTTTTGGATATCTACATTGTATATAAGGAAGTGTTTGGTTTCACTATATGTTTAGTGTGTGATGATTTAATGTTTGTTTACAATGAAGACAACGAAAATGGGGATATTGGTCATGCGGTTAAATAAGTAATATCGGTTATTGAATCTCTGAAGAAGTGTTATCGGTTGCTGGGATATATCTCTATCAGTTGTGGGATCAAGTTTTGATACTTTATTTTTTTTTCCGGACTTCTTAAATTGTGAATGCAGAGTAGGAGCAATATTTATTCTTTTTTTCCTGGGAAATTCTCATAATTAATATACCATAACATGAAATTCATCCAATTGAAAAAGAAACTCTTTGAGCAGAATGGTGGTTTATTTTTTAGAATGCTCTTTGAGCAGAATTGTGTTTATGTGTATTCTATCTTCATGCAGTGCACCACTCACAGCACTTGCACTTGCAAGTTAACCTCCAACCGATGATTTGATGAAGCGTGAACCAGTGGGAAGGAAAATAGAGACATTTGGATTTAATTATAGTTATTAGCTTTATATTGAGGTGTATATGATGTGTGTAATGCTGCTAATTTTATGGAGAACTTTGCTTTAGTAGAAAGTGCAAAAAATTGGAAATAGAGAGTAATTATTCAATAAATAAACAATAAACTACATTATTATGAGACAATAATTTGAAAATCAACTATAAATTTCAAATTTTAATAGACAATAATTATCCAAAAAATTATAATTAAAAAATATTAATTACTGTTGAGTCTGTTGAGTCTTTATAATATTATTTGTATAACCATTTGATTTGTGTTGGTACAGTTTTGATGTTAAAATGCCTAACCATTTGATTTGTGTTGGTACAGTGATTTGTTTTGTTTACTTGCAGTATTATCTTCTGCAGAACCATGGGGTCTTCCCTTTGATACATTTAAAGGATACTTTCATAAATCATATTTTTTTCTATACTTTAAATGCATCAAAAGGTATAATTTTTCTAATTTATCAATTATATCCTTTTGTTTTTAACTTGAAGCTTACTACTATAGTTGCTTTCGTATTACAGATTGGAAGACCTTAAGGAACCCTCATTTAAAAGCTAGCTATTAAAGGGAGTAAAATAATGAAGTTGATGCAAGTGGTAGCCTACAACTCTCCCTTTAAGAAGGAAGCTGAATGCTCTAATAAACTCAGCATAATGAAAATGACGAGAGGTTTATATGCAGGAATGGGTCTTCAAATTTTCCAACAATTTGTAGGAATGAACACGGTCATGTACTATAGTCCTGCAATCATTCAGTTAGCTGGTTTTGCATCCAATAGAACTGCATTTCTTTGATTAATTTTGATATGGTAGCTACAAAGTCTATAACATAATTTTCTTTGTTATTAAATTGTATGTTATTAATTTTAACATGGATTTATTTGTATCCAAGTTATGCTGATTGAGTTTGAAATAAAAAACTACGTGGTATACATTACCTTTTAAATATTGCTAATCGACCTATTAATTGTAATAATTTTGTAATAAATTTTATTGATTGTAATAAGAGTACTATTTATTTTATTTTTCTGTAATTTTAGATTTGTAATAAATTGTAAAAATTTTGTATTCTTTTAAATATTAAATTGTAATAACTTTTAATATCAAAGAATGTTATTTTGATATTATATTTATTAAGAATATGAAATATTAAAATTATACTTATCGATTAAAAACATGTTGACATAACTAAATTTATACATAAAAAAAATAAATATAAATAACTTTAAAATTATTAAGGTGACTTCTATGGTGAGGGCTCAATTAAATCCCTCAATGTACCGATTTAAAAGACATACATGATTTAACATTAAGTGTTTCAATTAAGTCATTTCACCATCTAAACACTTGTGAATAAAATATACAATTGCAAGGTTTTATTAAATACCCATATATTATTATTAGTGTATAGTTATTGTCATATTCTCCGATAAACTCTTTTGGGATTTTTTATTTTTATTTTGAAAATACATTTTTTTTAAGATCCATTATTAGTGTACTTATTTTATTTTTAAAATTTAGTTTGTATAATATTTTATACAAAAATATCAGCATTTGTATTAAATAGTACATTACAAATATCTGTTTTTAAAATGAACCTCATTTAAAAGCTAGCTATTAAAGGGAGTAAAATAATGAAGTTGATGCAAGTGGTAGCCTACAACTCTCCCTTTAAGAAGGAAGCTGAATGTTCTAATAAACTCAGCATAATGAAAATGACGAGAGGTTTATATGCAGTAATGGGCCTTCAAATTTTCCAACAATTTGTAGAAATGAACACGGTCATGTACTATAGTCCTGCAATCATTCAGTTAGCTGGTTTTGCATCCAATAGAACTGCATTTCTTTGATTAATTTTGATATGGTAGTTACAAAATCTATAACATAATTTTCTTTGTTATTCAATTGTATGTTATTAATTTTAATATGGATTTATTTGTATCCAAGTTATGCTGATTGAGTTTGAAATAAAAAACTACGTGGTATACATTACGTTTTAAACATTTAAAAGCTAGCTATTTAAAATATCAGCATTTGTATTAAATAGTACATTACAAATATCTGTTTTTAAAATGTCTTTTGCGTTTAGTATATCTAATAATTATTTAAACCAGTATATTATTATAATAAATTCCAATGTGCAATGAGAGGAAGGTATGACACCAGACTTCTGCAATATGTTTGTGCTAACATATGCTTTTACTTATTTTGTTGAAAATAGATTTTGAAAACGTCTTAAGAAGATAGAAAATTCAAACTTCTGATTTCTATCTTTGTTTTTTGTTTTGTTTTACTTTTCAGCTTCAATCACTGTTTCATCTTCGTTTTGTTTAGCTTAATTATTTTGTGAGATTTTTAATCCATTGATGTATAAACAACTTTATTGCATTATTTTTGGATATCTACATTGTATATAAGGAAGTGTTTGGTTTCACTATATGTTTAGTGTGTGATGATTTAATGTTTGTTTACAATGAAGACAACGAAAATGGGGATATTGGTCATGCGGTTAAATAAGTAATATCGGTTATTGAATCTCTGAAGAAGTGTTATCGGTTGCTGGGATATATCTCTATCAGTTGTGGGATCAAGTTTTGATACTTTATTTTTTTTTCCGGACTTCTTAAATTGTGAATGCAGAGTAGGAGCAATATTTATTCTTTTTTTCCTGGGAAATTCTCATAATTAATATACCATAACATGAAATTCATCCAATTGAAAAAGAAACTCTTTGAGCAGAATGGTGGTTTATTTTTTAGAATGCTCTTTGAGCAGAATTGTGGTTTATGTGTATTCTATCTTCATGCAGTGCACCACTCACAGCACTTGCACTTGCAAGTTAACCTCCAACCGATGATTTGATGAAGCGTGAACCAGTGGGAAGGAAAATAGAGACATTTGGATTTAATTATAGTTATTAGCTTTATATTGAGGTGTATATGATGTGTGTAATGCTGCTAATTTTATGGAGAACTTTGCTTTAGTAGAAAGTGCAAAAAATTGGAAATAGAGAGTAATTATTCAATAAATAAACAATAAACTACATTATTATGAGACAATAATTTGAAAATCAACTATAAATTTCAAATTTTAATAGACAATAATTATCCAAAAAATTATAATTAAAAAATATTAATTACTGTTGAGTCTGTTGAGTCTTTATAATATTATTTGTATAACCATTTGATTTGTGTTGGTACAGTTTTGATGTTAAAATGCCTAACCATTTGATTTGTGTTGGTACAGTGATTTGTTTTGTTTACTTGCAGTATTATCTTCTGCAGAACCATGGGGTCTTCCCTTTGATACATTTAAAGGATACTTTCATAAATCATATTTTTTTCTATACTTTAAATGCATCAAAAGGTATAATTTTTCTAATTTATCAATTATATCCTTTTGTTTTTAACTTGAAGCTTACTACTATAGTTGCTTTCGTATTACAGATTGGAAGACCTTAAGGAACCCTCATTTAAAAGCTAGCTATTAAAGGGAGTAAAATAATGAAGTTGATGCAAGTGGTAGCCTACAACTCTCCCTTTAAGAAGGAAGCTGAATGCTCTAATAAACTCAGCATAATGAAAATGACGAGAGGTTTATATGCAGGAATGGGTCTTCAAATTTTCCAACAATTTGTAGGAATGAACACGGTCATGTACTATAGTCCTGCAATCATTCAGTTAGCTGGTTTTGCATCCAATAGAACTGCATTTCTTTGATTAATTTTGATATGGTAGCTACAAAGTCTATAACATAATTTTCTTTGTTATTAAATTGTATGTTATTAATTTTAACATGGATTTATTTGTATCCAAGTTATGCTGATTGAGTTTGAAATAAAAAACTACGTGGTATACATTACCTTTTAAATATTGCTAATCGACCTATTAATTGTAATAATTTTGTAATAAATTTTATTGATTGTAATAAGAGTACTATTTATTTTATTTTTCTGTAATTTTAGATTTGTAATAAATTGTAAAAATTTTGTATTCTTTTAAATATTAAATTGTAATAACTTTTAATATCAAAGAATGTTATTTTGATATTATATTTATTAAGAATATGAAATATTAAAATTATACTTATCGATTAAAAACATGTTGACATAACTAAATTTATACATAAAAAAAATAAATATAAATAACTTTAAAATTATTAAGGTGACTTCTATGGTGAGGGCTCAATTAAATCCCTCAATGTACCGATTTAAAAGACATACATGATTTAACATTAAGTGTTTCAATTAAGTCATTTCACCATCTAAACACTTGTGAATAAAATATACAATTGCAAGGTTTTATTAAATACCCATATATTATTATTAGTGTATAGTTATTGTCATATTCTCCGATAAACTCTTTTGGGATTTTTTATTTTTATTTTGAAAATACATTTTTTTTAAGATCCATTATTAGTGTACTTATTTTATTTTTAAAATTTAGTTTGTATAATATTTTATACAAAAATATCAGCATTTGTATTAAATAGTACATTACAAATATCTGTTTTTAAAATGAACCTCATTTAAAAGCTAGCTATTAAAGGGAGTAAAATAATGAAGTTGATGCAAGTGGTAGCCTACAACTCTCCCTTTAAGAAGGAAGCTGAATGTTCTAATAAACTCAGCATAATGAAAATGACGAGAGGTTTATATGCAGTAATGGGCCTTCAAATTTTCCAACAATTTGTAGAAATGAACACGGTCATGTACTATAGTCCTGCAATCATTCAGTTAGCTGGTTTTGCATCCAATAGAACTGCATTTCTTTGATTAATTTTGATATGGTAGTTACAAAATCTATAACATAATTTTCTTTGTTATTCAATTGTATGTTATTAATTTTAATATGGATTTATTTGTATCCAAGTTATGCTGATTGAGTTTGAAATAAAAAACTACGTGGTATACATTACGTTTTAAACATTTAAAAGCTAGCTATTTAAAATATCAGCATTTGTATTAAATAGTACATTACAAATATCTGTTTTTAAAATGTCTTTTGCGTTTAGTATATCTAATCATTATTTAAACCAGTATATTATTATAATAAATTCCAATGTGCAATGAGAGGAAGGTATGACACCAGACTTCTGCAATATGTTTGTGCTAACATATGCTTTTGCTTATTTTGTTGAAAATAGATTTTGAAAACGTCTTAAGAAGATAGAAAATTCAAACTTCTGATTTCTATCTTTGTATTTTGTTTTGTTTTACTTTTCAGCTTCAATCACTGTTTCATCTTCGTTTTGTTTAGCTTAATTATTTTGTGAGATTTTTAATCCATTGATGTATAAACAACTTTATTGCATTATTTTTGGATATCTACATTGTATATAAGGAAGTGTTTGGTTTCACTATATGTTTAGTGTGTGATGATTTAATGTTTGTTTACAATGAAGACAACGAAAATGGGGATATTGGTCATGCGGTTAAATAAGTAATATCGGTTATTGAATCTCTGAAGAAGTGTTATCGGTTGCTGGGATATATCTCTATCAGTTGTGGGATCAAGTTTTGATACTTTATTTTTTTTTCCGGACTTCTTAAATTGTGAATGCAGAGTAGGAGCAATATTTATTCTTTTTTTCCTGGGAAATTCTCATAATTAATATACCATAACATGAAATTCATCCAATTGAAAAAGAAACTCTTTGAGCAGAATGGTGGTTTATTTTTTAGAATGCTCTTTGAGCAGAATTGTGGTTTATGTGTATTCTATCTTCATGCAGTGCACCACTCACAGCACTTGCACTTGCAAGTTAACCTCCAACCGATGATTTGATGAAGCGTGAACCAGTGGGAAGGAAAATAGAGACATTTGGATTTAATTATAGTTATTAGCTTTATATTGAGGTGTATATGATGTGTGTAATGCTGCTAATTTTATGGAGAACTTTGCTTTAGTAGAAAGTGCAAAAAATTGGAAATAGAGAGTAATTATTCAATAAATAAACAATAAACTACATTATTATGAGACAATAATTTGAAAATCAACTATAAATTTCAAATTTTAATAGACAATAATTATCCAAAAAATTATAATTAAAAAATATTAATTACTGTTGAGTCTGTTGAGTCTTTATAATATTATTTGTATAACCATTTGATTTGTGTTGGTACAGTTTTGATGTTAAAATGCCTAACCATTTGATTTGTGTTGGTACAGTGATTTGTTTTGTTTACTTGCAGTATTATCTTCTGCAGAACCATGGGGTCTTCCCTTTGATACATTTAAAGGATACTTTCATAAATCATATTTTTTTCTATACTTTAAATGCATCAAAAGGTATAATTTTTCTAATTTATCAATTATATCCTTTTGTTTTTAACTTGAAGCTTACTACTATAGTTGCTTTCGTATTACAGATTGGAAGACCTTAAGGAACCCTCATTTAAAAGCTAGCTATTAAAGGGAGTAAAATAATGAAGTTGATGCAAGTGGTAGCCTACAACTCTCCCTTTAAGAAGGAAGCTGAATGCTCTAATAAACTCAGCATAATGAAAATGACGAGAGGTTTATATGCAGGAATGGGTCTTCAAATTTTCCAACAATTTGTAGGAATGAACACGGTCATGTACTATAGTCCTGCAATCATTCAGTTAGCTGGTTTTGCATCCAATAGAACTGCATTTCTTTGATTAATTTTGATATGGTAGCTACAAAGTCTATAACATAATTTTCTTTGTTATTAAATTGTATGTTATTAATTTTAACATGGATTTATTTGTATCCAAGTTATGCTGATTGAGTTTGAAATAAAAAACTACGTGGTATACATTACCTTTTAAATATTGCTAATCGACCTATTAATTGTAATAATTTTGTAATAAATTTTATTGATTGTAATAAGAGTACTATTTATTTTATTTTTCTGTAATTTTAGATTTGTAATAAATTGTAAAAATTTTGTATTCTTTTAAATATTAAATTGTAATAACTTTTAATATCAAAGAATGTTATTTTGATATTATATTTATTAAGAATATGAAATATTAAAATTATACTTATCGATTAAAAACATGTTGACATAACTAAATTTATACATAAAAAAAATAAATATAAATAACTTTAAAATTATTAAGGTGACTTCTATGGTGAGGGCTCAATTAAATCCCTCAATGTACCGATTTAAAAGACATACATGATTTAACATTAAGTGTTTCAATTAAGTCATTTCACCATCTAAACACTTGTGAATAAAATATACAATTGCAAGGTTTTATTAAATACCCATATATTATTATTAGTGTATAGTTATTGTCATATTCTCCGATAAACTCTTTTGGGATTTTTTATTTTTATTTTGAAAATACATTTTTTTTAAGATCCATTATTAGTGTACTTATTTTATTTTTAAAATTTAGTTTGTATAATATTTTATACAAAAATATCAGCATTTGTATTAAATAGTACATTACAAATATCTGTTTTTAAAATGAACCTCATTTAAAAGCTAGCTATTAAAGGGAGTAAAATAATGAAGTTGATGCAAGTGGTAGCCTACAACTCTCCCTTTAAGAAGGAAGCTGAATGTTCTAATAAACTCAGCATAATGAAAATGACGAGAGGTTTATATGCAGTAATGGGCCTTCAAATTTTCCAACAATTTGTAGAAATGAACACGGTCATGTACTATAGTCCTGCAATCATTCAGTTAGCTGGTTTTGCATCCAATAGAACTGCATTTCTTTGATTAATTTTGATATGGTAGTTACAAAATCTATAACATAATTTTCTTTGTTATTCAATTGTATGTTATTAATTTTAATATGGATTTATTTGTATCCAAGTTATGCTGATTGAGTTTGAAATAAAAAACTACGTGGTATACATTACGTTTTAAACATTTAAAAGCTAGCTATTTAAAATATCAGCATTTGTATTAAATAGTACATTACAAATATCTGTTTTTAAAATGTCTTTTGCGTTTAGTATATCTAATCATTATTTAAACCAGTATATTATTATAATAAATTCCAATGTGCAATGAGAGGAAGGTATGACACCAGACTTCTGCAATATGTTTGTGCTAACATATGCTTTTACTTATTTTGTTGAAAATAGATTTTGAAAACGTCTTAAGAAGATAGAAAATTCAAACTTCTGATTTCTATCTTTGTTTTTTGTTTTGTTTTACTTTTCAGCTTCAATCACTGTTTCATCTTCGTTTTGTTTAGCTTAATTATTTTATGAGATTTTTAATCCATTGATGTATAAACAACTTTATTGCATTATTTTTGGATATCTACATTGTATATAAGGAAGTGTTTGGTTTCACTATATGTTTAGTGTGTGATGATTTAATGTTTGTTTACAATGAAGACAACGAAAATGGGGATATTGGTCATGCGGTTAAATAAGTAATATCGGTTATTGAATCTCTGAAGAAGTGTTATCGGTTGCTGGGATATATCTCTATCAGTTGTGGGATCAAGTTTTGATACTTTATTTTTTTTTCCGGACTTCTTAAATTGTGAATGCAGAGTAGGAGCAATATTTATTCTTTTTTTCCTGGGAAATTCTCATAATTAATATACCATAACATGAAATTCATCCAATTGAAAAAGAAACTCTTTGAGCAGAATGGTGGTTTATTTTTTAGAATGCTCTTTGAGCAGAATTGTGGTTTATGTGTATTCTATCTTCATGCAGTGCACCACTCACAGCACTTGCACTTGCAAGTTAACCTCCAACCGATGATTTGATGAAGCGTGAACCAGTGGGAAGGAAAATAGAGACATTTGGATTTAATTATAGTTATTAGCTTTATATTGAGGTGTATATGATGTGTGTAATGCTGCTAATTTTATGGAGAACTTTGCTTTAGTAGAAAGTGCAAAAAATTGGAAATAGAGAGTAATTATTCAATAAATAAACAATAAACTACATTATTATGAGACAATAATTTGAAAATCAACTATAAATTTCAAATTTTAATAGACAATAATTATCCAAAAAATTATAATTAAAAAATATTAATTACTGTTGAGTCTGTTGAGTCTTTATAATATTATTTGTATAACCATTTGATTTGTGTTGGTACAGTTTTGATGTTAAAATGCCTAACCATTTGATTTGTGTTGGTACAGTGATTTGTTTTGTTTACTTGCAGTATTATCTTCTGCAGAACCATGGGGTCTTCCCTTTGATACATTTAAAGGATACTTTCATAAATCATATTTTTTTCTATACTTTAAATGCATCAAAAGGTATAATTTTTCTAATTTATCAATTATATCCTTTTGTTTTTAACTTGAAGCTTACTACTATAGTTGCTTTCGTATTACAGATTGGAAGACCTTAAGGAACCCTCATTTAAAAGCTAGCTATTAAAGGGAGTAAAATAATGAAGTTGATGCAAGTGGTAGCCTACAACTCTCCCTTTAAGAAGGAAGCTGAATGCTCTAATAAACTCAGCATAATGAAAATGACGAGAGGTTTATATGCAGGAATGGGTCTTCAAATTTTCCAACAATTTGTAGGAATGAACACGGTCATGTACTATAGTCCTGCAATCATTCAGTTAGCTGGTTTTGCATCCAATAGAACTGCGTTTCTTTGATTAATTTTGATATGGTAGCTACAAAGTCTATAACATAATTTTCTTTGTTATTAAATTGTATGTTATTAATTTTAACATGGATTTATTTGTATCCAAGTTATGCTGATTGAGTTTGAAATAAAAAACTACGTGGTATACATTACCTTTTAAATATTGCTAATCGACCTATTAATTGTAATAATTTTGTAATAAATTTTATTGATTGTAATAAGAGTACTATTTATTTTATTTTTCTGTAATTTTAGATTTGTAATAAATTGTAAAAATTTTGTATTCTTTTAAATATTAAATTGTAATAACTTTTAATATCAAAGAATGTTATTTTGATATTATATTTATTAAGAATATGAAATATTAAAATTATACTTATCGATTAAAAACATGTTGACATAACTAAATTTATACATAAAAAAAATAAATATAAATAACTTTAAAATTATTAAGGTGACTTCTATGGTGAGGGCTCAATTAAATCCCTCAATGTACCGATTTAAAAGACATACATGATTTAACATTAAGTGTTTCAATTAAGTCATTTCACCATCTAAACACTTGTGAATAAAATATACAATTGCAAGGTTTTATTAAATACCCATATATTATTATTAGTGTATAGTTATTGTCATATTCTCCGATAAACTCTTTTGGGATTTTTTATTTTTATTTTGAAAATACATTTTTTTTAAGATCCATTATTAGTGTACTTATTTTATTTTTAAAATTTAGTTTGTATAATATTTTATACAAAAATATCAGCATTTGTATTAAATAGTACATTACAAATATCTGTTTTTAAAATGAACCTCATTTAAAAGCTAGCTATTAAAGGGAGTAAAATAATGAAGTTGATGCAAGTGGTAGCCTACAACTCTCCCTTTAAGAAGGAAGCTGAATGTTCTAATAAACTCAGCATAATGAAAATGACGAGAGGTTTATATGCAGTAATGGGCCTTCAAATTTTCCAACAATTTGTAGAAATGAACACGGTCATGTACTATAGTCCTGCAATCATTCAGTTAGCTGGTTTTGCATCCAATAGAACTGCATTTCTTTGATTAATTTTGATATGGTAGTTACAAAATCTATAACATAATTTTCTTTGTTATTCAATTGTATGTTATTAATTTTAATATGGATTTATTTGTATCCAAGTTATGCTGATTGAGTTTGAAATAAAAAACTACGTGGTATACATTACGTTTTAAACATTTAAAAGCTAGCTATTTAAAATATCAGCATTTGTATTAAATAGTACATTACAAATATCTGTTTTTAAAATGTCTTTTGCGTTTAGTATATCTAATCATTATTTAAACCAGTATATTATTATAATAAATTCCAATGTGCAATGAGAGGAAGGTATGACACCAGACTTCTGCAATATGTTTGTGCTAACATATGCTTTTACTTATTTTGTTGAAAATAGATTTTGAAAACGTCTTAAGAAGATAGAAAATTCAAACTTCTGATTTCTATCTTTGTTTTTTGTTTTGTTTTACTTTTCAGCTTCAATCACTGTTTCATCTTCGTTTTGTTTAGCTTAATTATTTTGTGAGATTTTTAATCCATTGATGTATAAACAACTTTATTGCATTATTTTTGGATATCTACATTGTATATAAGGAAGTGTTTGGTTTCACTATATGTTTAGTGTGTGATGATTTAATGTTTGTTTACAATGAAGACAACGAAAATGGGGATATTGGTCATGCGGTTAAATAAGTAATATCGGTTATTGAATCTCTGAAGAAGTGTTATCGGTTGCTGGGATATATCTCTATCAGTTGTGGGATCAAGTTTTGATACTTTATTTTTTTTTCCGGACTTCTTAAATTGTGAATGCAGAGTAGGAGCAATATTTATTCTTTTTTTCCTGGGAAATTCTCATAATTAATATACCATAACATGAAATTCATCCAATTGAAAAAGAAACTCTTTGAGCAGAATGGTGGTTTATTTTTTAGAATGCTCTTTGAGCAGAATTGTGGTTTATGTGTATTCTATCTTCATGCAGTGCACCACTCACAGCACTTGCACTTGCAAGTTAACCTCCAACCGATGATTTGATGAAGCGTGAACCAGTGGGAAGGAAAATAGAGACATTTGGATTTAATTATAGTTATTAGCTTTATATTGAGGTGTATATGATGTGTGTAATGCTGCTAATTTTATGGAGAACTTTGCTTTAGTAGAAAGTGCAAAAAATTGGAAATAGAGAGTAATTATTCAATAAATAAACAATAAACTACATTATTATGAGACAATAATTTGAAAATCAACTATAAATTTCAAATTTTAATAGACAATAATTATCCAAAAAATTATAATTAAAAAATATTAATTACTGTTGAGTCTGTTGAGTCTTTATAATATTATTTGTATAACCATTTGATTTGTGTTGGTACAGTTTTGATGTTAAAATGCCTAATCATTTGATTTGTGTTGGTACAGTGATTTGTTTTGTTTACTTGCAGTATTATCTTCTGCAGAACCATGGGGTCTTCCCTTTGATACATTTAAAGGATACTTTCATAAATCATATTTTTTTCTATACTTTAATTGCATCAAAAGGTATAATTTTTCTAATTTATCAATTATATCCTTTTGTTTTTAACTTGAAGCTTACTACTATAGTTGCTTTCGTATTACAGATTGGAAGACCTTAAGGAACCCTCATTTAAAAGCTAGCTATTAAAGGGAGTAAAATAATGAAGTTGATGCAAGTGGTAGCCTACAACTCTCCCTTTAAGAAGGAAGCTGAATGCTCTAATAAACTCAGCATAATGAAAATGACGAGAGGTTTATATGCAGGAATGGGTCTTCAAATTTTCCAACAATTTGTAGGAATGAACACGGTCATGTACTATAGTCCTGCAATCATTCAGTTAGCTGGTTTTGCATCCAATAGAACTGCGTTTCTTTGATTAATTTTGATATGGTAGCTACAAAGTCTATAACATAATTTTCTTTGTTATTAAATTGTATGTTATTAATTTTAACATGGATTTATTTGTATCCAAGTTATGCTGATTGAGTTTGAAATAAAAAACTACGTGGTATACATTACCTTTTAAATATTGCTAATCGACCTATTAATTGTAATAATTTTGTAATAAATTTTATTGATTGTAATAAGAGTACTATTTATTTTATTTTTCTGTAATTTTAGATTTGTAATAAATTGTAAAAATTTTGTATTCTTTTAAATATTAAATTGCAATAACTTTTAATATCAAAGAATGTTATTTTGATATTATATTTATTAAGAATATGAAATATTAAAATTATACTTATCGATTAAAAACATGTTGACATAACTAAATTTATACATAAAAAAAATAAATATAAATAACTTTAAAATTATTAAGGTGACTTCTATGGTGAGGGCTCAATTAAATCCCTCAATGTACCGATTTAAAAGACATACATGATTTAACATTAAGTGTTTCAATTAAGTGATTTCACCATCTAAACACTTGTGAATAAAATATACAATTGCAAGGTTTTATTAAATACCCATATATTATTATTAGTGTATAGTTATTGTCATATTCTCCGATAAACTCTTTTGGGATTTTTTATTTTTATTTTGAAAATACATTTTTTTTAAGATCCATTATTAGTGAACTTATTTTATTTTTAAAATTTAGTTTGTATAATATTTTATACAAAAATATCAGCATTTGTATTAAATAGTACATTACAAATATCTGTTTTTAAAATGAACCTCATTTAAAAGCTAGCTATTAAAGGGAGTAAAATAATGAAGTTGATGCAAGTGGTAGCCTACAACTCTCCCTTTAAGAAGGAAGCTGAATGTTCTAATAAACTCAGCATAATGAAAATGACGAGAGGTTTATATGCAGTAATGGGCCTTCAAATTTTCCAACAATTTGTAGAAATGAACACGGTCATGTACTATAGTCCTGCAATCATTCAGTTAGCTGGTTTTGCATCCAATAGAACTGCATTTCTTTGATTAATTTTGATATGGTAGTTACAAACTCTATAACATAATTTTCTTTGTTATTCAATTGTATGTTATTAATTTTAATATGGATTTATTTGTATCCAAGTTATGCTGATTGAGTTTGAAATAAAAAACTACGTGGTATACATTACGTTTTAAACATTTAAAAGCTAGCTATTTAAAATATCAGCATTTGTATTAAATAGTACATTACAAATATCTGTTTTTAAAATGTCTTTTGCGTTTAGTATATCTAATCATTATTTAAACCAGTATATTATTATAATAAATTCCAATGTGCAATGAGAGGAAGGTATGACACCAGACTTCTGCAATATGTTTGTGCTAACATATGCTTTTACTTATTTTGTTGAAAATAGATTTTGAAAACGTCTTAAGAAGATAGAAAATTCAAACTTCTGATTTCTATCTTTGTTTTTTGTTTTGTTTTACTTTTCAGCTTCAATCACTGTTTCATCTTCGTTTTGTTTCGCTTAATTATTTTGTGAGATTTTTAATCCATTGATGTATAAACAACTTTATTGCATTATTTTTGGATATCTACATTGTATATAAGGAAGTGATGGTCTGCATCCTCCAGTGGTTGTTCCTGAAGTTACAGGGGGAACCTATAGGGAATTCATTCGTATGAATCCTCTGGAGTTTCAGGGAGGGCTAGATCCGGTGAAGGCGCATGAGTGGATATCAGGTATGGAACAGATCTTCTTGATAGTTCAGTGCAGCGAGGAAAATAAAGTGGTCTTTGCTTCTCACTTTCTAAAGGGTCCTGCCATGAGGTGGTGGGAAAGCGCTTAAGCCTTAATGACAATCCAAGAGGTACCAAAAGTGTGGGAGCAGTTTAAGGTAATTTTTATGGAGAAATATTTTCCGAGTTCTTTAAGGTCTCAGAAGGAGTTTGAGTTCCAACAGTTGAGACAGGGCAATTTATCAGTGGCTTCCTATGCAGAAAAATTTGAGATCATGGCTGACTATTCTAGACAGGCCATGTATGCTCCTGATGAGAGGTGGACGATTGATCAGTTTCTGTTTGGTTTAAGGGCTGAAATTTCACATAGCGTGTCTCAACAGGAATTTACTACTTAGGATGAAATGTTAAGACAATGTTATGTGGCGGAGAATAGTTTGAAAAAGGTACAAATGGAGGTGGATTTGAACAGGGCAACTCAAAGTGACTGTGGAAGGTCGAATCAACAGTTTAGGCAAAGGCAACAGTCTTCTAAAGGGAAGCAGGTACAGAGTTCTAGAACTAGTGTGCCTCCGGTATGTCGTACTTGTGGAAGGAATCATTATGGTAGGTGCAATTCGGAGGGAATACGGTGTTATCAGTGTAACAAGATGGGTCATGTATCGAGAGATTATCCTCATGGTAGGAATCAGACACAAGGGAAGACTACTGGCTGAGTGTATACCTTGGATGCGAGGAAAGCAAAGAATGACAACTCCTTGATTGCGGGTACGTGTTTCGTAAATGGACATCCTTGTTTTGTTTTATTTGATTGTGGGGCAACGCATTCTTTTGTGTCTTTGCGATGTGTGAAGCGACTTGGGTTGCGAACTATTCCTTTGTTTCCTCCTATGGTGGTTACTACTGCCATGGATGAAATTGTTGAAACACCACTGATGTGTGAAAATTGTGTGTTATCGGTGAACGAAAGAGTCTTCCAAATTGATCTTATTTGTTTGCCGCTCAAGAAAGTGGATGTTGTTCTGGGAATGGATTGGCTTTCAGCTAATTCGGTTTTTATCGGTTGTGAGGAGAAGTTAATCATTATTCCATCTGCTGAGGCTACTCCGAAAGATGTGTTATCAACGATTTTAGAAGGTACGGTGGGAATGGTAAATTTCTTGTTTGAGAAGGAGAAATCTGTTTTATTGGTTCTTACTAAGGAAGGGAGTAGTGAACAGCAAGTTCTGAGTATTCCAATAGTGTGTGAGTTTCCTGAAGTGTTTCCTGAGGATGTTACTTCTCTTCCTCCGGAGACAGAAGTTGAGTTCTCTATTGACCTGGTACCGGGAACGGCTCCTATATCCGTTTCTCCTTATCGGATGGCACCGTTTGAATTAAGAGAATTAAAGGACCAATTGGAAGACTTGATGTCTAAGCACTTTGTTAGACCTAGTGTTTCACCTTGGGGAGCCCCAGTGTTGTTGGTAAAGAAGAAAGATGGGGGAATGCGTTTGTGCATTGATTATTGTAAGTTGAATAAAGTGACCATTAAGAACAAGTACCCCTTACCCAGGATAGACGACTTGTTAGATCAATTGAAAGGAGCTTGTGTGTTCTCGAAGATTGATTTACGGTCAGGTTATCATCAGATCTGAGTGAAGAGTTCCGATGTGCCAAAAACTGCATTCAGAACACGTTACGGTCATTACGAATTCCTAGTGATGCCTTTCGGTGTGACTAATGCTCCAGCTGTTTTTATGGATTACATGAACCGTATATTTCAGACTTACTTGGACCAATTTGTGGTAATCTTTATTGACGACATTCTTATTTATTCTCGTACTCCACAAGAGCACGGAGAACATCTGAGAATTATCTTATCGGTATTGCAGGAGAAGCAATTGTTTGCTAAGTTGAGTAAGTGTGAGTTTTGGATGTCGGAAGTAAATTTTCTTGGACATGTTATATCTCAAGGTGGTGTGGCAGTGGATCCATCGAAGGTAGAAGCAGTGATTAATTGGGAGAGACCAAGAAATGTTTCAGAGGTTAGAAGTTTCTTGGGATTGGCAGGTTACTATAGAAGGTCCATTAAGGGTTTTTCTCAATTGGCCTTACCAATGACGAAACTTACTCGGAAGGATTTTGCTTTTGAGTGGGATTCAGGTTGTGAACAAAGTTTTATGAAATTGAAGGAAAGTTTGACGAGTGCTCCGGTATTAATTATTCCTGATCCTAACAACTCTTACGAAGTATTCTGTGATGCTTCTAAGAGGGGATTAAGAGGTGTTCTGATGCAAGGCGGTCAAGTAGTAGCTTATGCTTCTCGACAGTTAAAAGTTCATAAGAAGAATTATCCAACTCATGATCTAGAATTAGATGCCGTGGTGTTTGCACTGAAGGTGTGGCGTCATTATTTGTATGGTGTACATTTTGAAATGTTCAGTGACCACAAAAGTTTGAAGTAATTGTTTGACCAAAAGGAGTTGAATATGCGACAAAGAAGGTGGATGGAGTACTTAAAGGATTATGACTTAGAATTGAAGTATCATCCAGGAAAGGCGAATAAATTAGCGGATGCTTTAAGTCGGAAAATGGTTCATAGTGCAGAATTGCTGATTTTGGAGTATTCGTTGTTGGAAAAGTTTAGAGATCTTAATCTCTAATTTGTGTGGACTCCGAATGGTGTAATTATGGGAAATTTGAATGTCAATTCTAATTTAAGAGTTGAGATTCAACAAGAACAAATGTTAGAGGAGGAGTTACAAGAGTTGTTACTTCAACGGGGCTTTACACAAGCAACAGATGGGATTGTTTTGTTTAATCAACGGATTTGTGTTCCGAAGGATGAGGCATTGAAAAGAAAGATTTTAGATGAAGCTCATAAAGGTACTTTTACGATACATCCTGGTTCTTCGAAGATGTATCAGGATTTAAAGAGGGATTATTGGTGGTCTGGGATGAAAAAGGATATAGCGGAATATGTGTCAGAGTGCACAGTGTGCCAACAGGTGAAGATTGAACACCAAAGACCGGGCGGTCTGTTGCAACCTTTGGATATTCCAGTTTGGAAGTGGGATAGTATTTCTATGGATTTTGCAGTGGGTTTACCCCGTACACAAGGTGGTTATGATTCTATTTGGGTAATTATGGATCGACTAACGAAATCTGCGCATTTCTTAGCCGTGAAGACTACTTATAAGGTAAGTCATCTTGCAAGGTTGTTTATTGCTGAGATTGTGAGATTGCATGGTATTCCTTCTAGTATTGTGTCCGATAGAGATACGAAGTTTACTTCGAGGTTTTGGAAGGTGTTCCAACAAGCTATGGGTACGAATTTGCGTTTGAGCACGTCGAATCATCCTCAGACGGATGGTCAGACTGAGCGAACAATACAAACGATGGAGGATATGTTAAGAGCTTGTGTGTTAGAGAGTAGAGGAAATTGGAAAGAACTTTTACCGTTAATTAAGTTTTCCTATAACAATAGTTACCATGCGAGCATCGGTATGGCTCCTTATGAAGCATTGTATGGGAGGAAGTGTAGAACACCTTTGTGTTGGGCTGAAATTGGCGAAGATAGAATTTTGGGACCCGAGATTATTCAAGAGACTATGGAAAAGATTCGAATGATTTGGGAGAAAGTTAAACAAGCACAAGATCGTCAAAAGAGTTATGCGGACAATCGTAGGAGACCTTTGGAATTTGAGGAAGGTGATCATGTATTTCTGAAGGTTACTCCGAGATTGAGATTGAAAGGACCGTTTAAGTCACACAAATTAAGTCCAAGATACGTGGGACCGTATCAGATTTTAGAAAGGATTGGGGAAGTTGCTTATAGGTTAGCCTTACCACCCTCTCTATCTGAGATGCATGATGTTTTTCACGTATCTCAGCTCCGTAAGTTTATTCCTGATCCTCTTCAGCCAATTTTACCAGAATCAGTGGAAATAGAAGCGGATTTGACTTTTGAACGACAACCGAGTTGTATTGTGGGAAGAGAAACAAAAGTGTTAAGGAACAAAGATATTCCACTCGTTAAGGTGCAATGGGATATGACGCATCCGGGTGATGCTACTTGGGAACTAGAATCGGAAATGTGAGATTCTTATCCACATCTGTTCAGGTAATATTTTAAATTCGAGGACGAATTTCTATTTAAGGGGGGGGGGGAGGATGTAATACCCCGTAAATTTATAAACGCTCTGGTTAATATTATTATGATCAACTGGATTCCGGAGTACTTTGAGCAATTATTTGATAAAATAATTAGAGTAAACTGACGAACTCAGAGTTGATTAAATTAATAGTATTTAACGTTGAGTTTTTATTATTTGGTGCATTTGAGCTAATTTGGACATTTAGTAGTATTGCTAATTGATGGAAATTAATTTCTTTACTATGTCTCTTTTCTCATTTGGAAACAAATACAAAAGTTAGAAAGGAAAGGAAAAGGAGAAGAAAATTTCTCAAAAGCTCAAGATCATCATCAAGCACTCCATTCTTCATCTTTTCATCTCAGTATCAACCTCCTCATCTTGTTGTACAGGTGGGTTCTAGTTAGACTCTTTAGAGTAGAGTTATTTTGAGTTTAGAGTTAGATTGGAATTTGTGAAAATTGAATAATTTGGTATGAAATTATGAATCTAACTGCTAAAATTCAATGTGTGGTTGTATAGTATACTGGTTATTGATTTGTGAATCCTGGAGTTTACAGGCTCAGGAGGTACTTCGGTACTAGTGTGAGTTTACAGGCTCACCGTGATGGTTACTTGTGTGTGTGTACTCATGGTCTTTCCCCTTTCCCCTTGGACATGAGTTAGATTTATTTTAGAACCTTGTAAAGCCGAGAGGACTTTAAGATAGGGAACTCACTGAGATTTGATGTATCTCACCCCACTGTTGTTGTTTACATCACAGGTTCTGCAGGTTTGGCGAAGGGTAAGGACAAAGTGGTTTGACTTTTCCTTACGGATCGTGGCTTTTGTGTGGCAAGGCTTCCGTTGTGGAGTTTTTGAGATCATTATTTGATCTAGTTCTTAGTAGTTGTCTTTTGAAACATGTTGTAGATATACTATGCCGTAGTTTTTTTGTATTAGGCTTTTTGGGGCATGTATATGTATAATGTGTTACTAGGAACTTATTGTATATTTCAGTACCCAAAGTGAAACTCATGTATAATATGAGATTTGATGCAAGTATTATATGTGGGCGTTACATATGCTTTTACTTATTTTGTTGAAAATAGATTTTGAAAATGTCTTAAGAAGATAGAAAATTCAAACCTCTGATTTCTATCTTTGTTTTTTGTTTTGTTTTACTTTTCAGCTTCAATCACTGTTTCATCTTCGTTTTGTTTCGCTTAATTATTTTGTGAGATTTTTAATCCATTGATGTATAAACAACTTTATTGCATTATTTTTGGATATCTACATTGTATATAAGGAAGTGTTTGGTTTCACTATATGTTTAGTGTGTGATGATTTAATGTTTGTTTACAATGAAGACAACGAAAATGGGGATATTGGTCATGCGGTTAAATAAGTAATATCGGTTATTGAATCTCTGAAGAAGTGTTATCGGTTGCTGGGATATATCTCTATCAGTTGTGGGATCAAGTTTTGATACTTTATTTTTTTTCCGGACTTCTTAAATTGTGAATGCAGAGTAGGAGCAATATTTATTCTTTTTTTCCTGGGAAATTCTCATAATTAATATACCATAACATGAAATTCATCCAATTGAAAAAGAAACTCTTTGAGCAGAATGGTGGTTTATTTTTTAGAATGCTCTTTGAGCAGAATTGTGGTTTATGTTTATTCTATCTTCATGCAGTGCACCACTCACAGCACTTGCACTTGCAAGTTAACCTCCAACCGATGATTTGATGAAGCGTGAACCAGTGGGAAGGAAAATAGAGACATTTGGATTTAATTATAGTTATTAGCTTTATATTGAGGTGTATATGATGTGTGTAATGCTGCTAATTTTATGGAGAACTTTGCTTTAGTAGAAAGTGCAAAAAATTGGAAATAGAGAGTAATTATTCAATAAATAACCAATAAACTACATTATTACGAGACAATAATTTGAAAATCGACTATAAATTTCAAATTTTAATAGACAATAATTATCCAAAAAATTATAATTAAAAAATATTAATTACTGTTGAGTCTGTTGAGTCTTTATAATATTATTTATATAACCATTTGATTTGTGTTGGTACAGTTTTGATGTTAAAATGCCTAACCATTTGATTTGTGTTGGTACAGTGATTTGTTTTGTTTACTTGCAGTATTATCTTCTGCAGAACCATGGGGTCTTCCCTTTGATACATTTAAAGGATACTTTCATAAATCATCTTTTTTTCTATACTTTAAATGCATCAAAAGGTATAATTTTTCTAATTTATCAATTATATCCTTTTGTTTTTAACTTGAAGCTTACTACTATAGTTGCTTTCGTATTACAGATTGGAAGACCTTAAGGAACCCTCATTTAAAAGCTAGCTATTAAAGGGAGTAAAATAATGAAGTTGATGCAAGTGGTAGCCTACAACTCTCCCTTTAAGAAGGAAGCTGAATGTTCTAATAAACTCAGCATAATGAAAATGACGAGAGGTTTATATGCAGGAATGGGTCTTCAAATTTTCCAACAATTTGTAGGAATGAACACGGTCATGTACTATAGTCCTGCAATCATTCAGTTAGCTAGTTTTGCATCCAATAGAACTGCATTTCTTTGATTAATTTTGATATGGTAGCTACAAATTCTATAACATAATTTTCTTTGTTATTAAATTGTATGTTATTAATTTTAACATGGATTTATTTGTATCCAAGTTATGCTGATTGAGTTTGAAATAAAAAACTACGTGGTATACATTACCTTTTAAATATTGCTAATCGAACTATTAATTGTAATAATTTTGTAATAAATTTTATTGATTGTAATAAGAGTACTATTTATTTTATTTTTCTGTAATTTTAGATTTGTAATAAATTGTAAAAATTTTGTATTCTTTTAAATATTAAATTGCAATAACTTTTAATATCAAAGAATGTTATTTTGATATTATATTTATTAAGAATATGAAATATTAAAATTATACTTATCGATTAAAAACATGTTGACATAACTAAATTTATACATAAAAAAAATAAATATAAATAACTTTAAAATTATTAAGGTGACTTCTATGGTGAGGGCTCAATTAAATCCCTCAATGTACCGATTTAAAAGACATACATGATTTAACATTAAGTGTTTCAATTAAGTCATTTCACCATCTAAACACTTGTGAATAAAATATACAATTGCAAGGTTTTATTAAATACCCATATATTATTATTAGTGTATAGTTATTGTCATATTCTCCGATAAACTCTTTTGGGATTTTTTATTTTTATTTTGAAAATACATTTTTTTTAAGATCCATTATTAGTGAACTTATTTTATTTTTAAAATTTAGTTTGTATAATATTTTATACAAAAATATCAGCATTTGTATTAAATAGTACATTACAAATATCTGTTTTTAAAATGAACCTCATTTAAAAGCTAGCTATTAAAGGGAGTAAAATAATGAAGTTGATGCAAGTGGTAGCCTACAACTCTCCCTTTAAGAAGGAAGCTGAATGTTCTAATAAACTCAGCATAATGAAAATGACGAGAGGTTTATATGCAGTAATGGGCCTTCAAATTTTCCAACAATTTGTAGCAATGAACACGGTCATGTACTATAGTCCTGCAATCATTCAGTTAGCTGGTTTTGCATCCAATAGAACTGCATTTCTTTGATTAATTTTGATATGGTAGTTACAAACTCTATAACATAATTTTCTTTGTTATTCAATTGTATGTTATTAATTTTAATATGGATTTATTTGTATCCAAGTTATGCTGATTGAGTTTGAAATAAAAAACTATGTGGTATACATTACGTTTTAAACATTTAAAAGCTAGCTATTTAAAATATCAGCATTTGTATTAAATAGTACATTACAAATATCTGTTTTTAAAATGTCTTTTGCGTTTAGTATATCTAATCATTATTTAAACCAGTATATTATTATAATAAATTCCAATGTGCAATGAGAGGAAGGTATGACACCAGACTTCTGCAATATGTTTGTGCTAACATATGCTTTTACTTATTTTGTTGAAAATAGATTTTGAAAACGTCTTAAGAAGATAGAAAATTCAAACTTCTGATTTCTATCTTTGTTTTTTGTTTTGTTTTACTTTTCAGCTTCAATCACTGTTTCATCTTCGTTTTGTTTCGCTTAATTATTTTGTGAGATTTTTAATCCATTGATGTATAAACAACTTTATTGCATTATTTTTGGATATCTACATTGTATATAAGGAAGTGTTTGGTTTCACTATATGTTTAGTGTGTGATGATTTAATGTTTGTTTACAATGAAGACAACGAAAATGGGGATATTGGTCATGCGGTTAAATAAGTAATATCGGTTATTGAATCTCTGAAGAAGTGTTATCGGTTGCTGGGATATATCTCTATCAGTTGTGGGATCAAGTTTTGATACTTTATTTTTTTTTTCCGGACTTCTTAAATTGTGAATGCAGAGTAGGAGCAATATTTATTCTTTTTTTCCTGGGAAATTCTCATAATTAATATACCATAACATGAAATTCATCCAATTGAAAAAGAAACTCTTTGAGCAGAATGGTGGTTTATTTTTTAGAATGCTCTTTGAGCAGAATTGTGGTTTATGTGTATTCTATCTTCATGCAGTGCACCACTCACAGCACTTGCACTTGCAAGTTAACCTCCAACCGATGATTTGATGAAGCGTGAACCAGTGGGAAGGAAAATAGAGACATTTGGATTTAATTATAGTTATTTGCTTTATATTGAGGTGTATATGATGTGTGTAATGCTGCTAATTTTATGGAGAACTTTGCTTTAGTAGAAAGTGCAAAAAATTGGAAATAGAGAGTAATTATTCAATAAATAAACAATAAACTACATTATTATGAGACAATAATTTGAAAATCAACTATAAATTTCAAATTTTAATAGACAATAATTATCCAAAAAATTATAATTAAAAAATATTAATTACTGTTGAGTCTGTTGAGTCTTTGTAATATTATTTGTATAACCATTTGATTTGTGTTGGTACAGTTTTGATGTTAAAATGCCTAACCATTTGATTTGTGTTGGTACAGTGATTTGTTTTGTTTACTTGCAGTATTATCTTCTGCAGAACCATGGGGGCTTCCCTTTGATACATTTAAAGGATACTTTCATAAATCATATTTTTTTCTATACTTTAAATGCATCAAAAGGTATAATTTTTCTAATTTATCAATTATATCCTTTTGTTTTTAACTTGAAGCTTACTACTATAGTTGCTTTCGTATTACAGATTGGAAGACCTTAAGGAACCCTCATTTAAAAGCTAGCTATTAAAGGGAGTAAAATAATGAAGTTGATGCAAGTGGTAGCCTACAACTCTCCCTTTAAGAAGGAAGCTGAATGTTCTAATAAACTCAGCATAATGAAAATGACGAGAGGTTTATATGCAGGAATGGGTCTTCAAATTTTCCAACAATTTGTAGGAATGAACACGGTCATGTACTATAGTCCTGCAATCATTCAGTTAGCTGGTTTTGCATCCAATAGAACTGCATTTCTTTGATTAATTTTGATATGGTAGCTACAAAGTCTATAACATAATTTTCTTTGTTATTAAATTGTATGTTATTAATTTTAACATGGATTTATTTGTATCCAAGTTATGCTGATTGAGTTTGAAATAAAAAACTACGTGGTATACATAATCTTTTAAATATTGCTAATCGAACTATTAATTGTAATAATTTTGTAATAAATTTTATTGATTGTAATAAGAGTACTATTTATTTTATTTTTCTGTAATTTTAGATTTGTAATAAATTGTAAAAATTTTGTATTCTTTTAAATATTAAATTGCAATAACTTTTAATATCAAAGAATGTTATTTTGTTATTATATTTATTAAGAATATGAAATATTAAAATTATACTTATCGATTAAAAACATGTTGACATAACTAAATTTATACATAAAAAAAATAAATATAAATAACTTTAAAATTATTAAGGTGACTTCTATGGTGAGGGCTCAATTAAATCCCTCAATGTACCGTAAAAGACATACATGATTTAACATTAAGTGTTTCAATTAAGTCATTTCACCATCTAAACACTTGTGAATAAAATATACAATTGCAAGGTTTTATTAAATACCCATATATTATTATTAGTGTATAGTTATTGTCATATTCTCCGATAAACTCTTTTGGGATTTTTTATTTTTATTTTGAAAATACATTTTTTTTAAGATCCATTATTAGTGAACTTTTTTATTTTTAAAATTTAGTTTGTATAATAGGTTATACAAAAATATCAACATTTGTATTAAATAGTACATTACAAATATCTGTTTTTAAAATGAACCTCATTTAAAAGCTAGCTATTAAAGGGAGTAAAATAATGAAGTTGATGCAAGTGGTAGCCTACAACTCTCCCTTTAAGAAGGAAGCTGAATGTTCTAATAAACTCAGCATAATGAAAATGACGAGAGGTTTATATGCAGTAATGGGCCTTCAAATTTTCCAACAATTTGTAGCAATGAACACGGTCATGTACTATAGTCCTGCAATCATTCAGTTAGCTGGTTTTGCATCCAATAGAACTGCATTTCTTTGATTAATTTTGATATGGTAGTTACAAACTCTATAACATAATTTTCTTTGTTATTCAATTGTATGTTATTAATTTTAATATGGATTTATTTGTATCCAAGTTATGCTGATTGAGTTTGAAATAAAAAACTACGTGGTATACATTACGTTTTAAACATTTAAAAGCTAGCTATTTAAAATATCAGCATTTGTATTAAATAGTACATTACAAATATCTGTTTTTAAAATGTCTTTTGCGTTTAGTATATCTAATCATTATTTAAACCAGTATATTATTATAATAAATTCCAATGTGCAATGAGAGGAAGGTATGACACCAGACTTCTGCAATATGTTTGTGCTAACATATGCTTTTACTTATTTTGTTGAAAATAGATTTTGAAAACGTCTTAAGAAGATAGAAAATTCAAACTTCTGATTTCTATCTTTGTTTTTTGTTTTGTTTTACTTTTCAGCTTCAATCACTGTTTCATCTTCGTTTTGTTTCGCTTAATTATTTTGTGAGATTTTTAATCCATTGATGTATAAACAACTTTATTGCATTATTTTTGGATATCTACATTGTATATAAGGAAGTGTTTGGTTTCACTATATGTTTAGTGTGTGATGATTTAATGTTTGTTTACAATGAAGACAACGAAAATGGGGATATTGGTCATGCGGTTAAATAAGTAATATCGGTTATTGAATCTCTGAAGAAGTGTTATCGGTTGCTGGGATATATCTCTATCAGTTGTGGGATCAAGTTTTGATACTTTATTTTTTTTTCCGGACTTCTTAAATTGTGAATGCAGAGTAGGAGCAATATTTATTCTTTTTTTCCTGGGAAATTCTCATAATTAGTATACCATAACATGAAATTCATCCAATTGAAAAAGAAACTCTTTGAGCAGAATGGTGGTTTATTTTTTAGAATGCTCTTTGAGCAGAATTGTGGTTTATGTGTATTCTATCTTCATGCAGTGCACCACTCACAGCACTTGCACTTGCAAGTTAACCTCCAACCGATGATTTGATGAAGCGTGAACCAGTGGGAAGGAAAATAGAGACATTTGGATTTAATTATAGTTATTAGCTTTATATTGAGGTGTATATGATGTGTGTAATGCTGCTAATTTTATGGAGAACTTTGCTTTAGTAGAAAGTCCAAAAAATTGGAAATAGAGAGTAATTATTCAATAAATAAACAATAAACTACATTATTATGAGACAATAATTTGAAAATCAACTATAAATTTCAAATTTTAATAGACAATAATTATCCAAAAAATTATAATTAAAAAATATTAATTACTGTTGAGTCTGTTGAGTCTTTATAATATTATTTGTATAACCATTTGATTTGTGTTGGTACAGTTTTGATGTTAAAATGCCTAACCATTTGATTTGTGTTGGTACAGTGATTTGTTTTGTTTACTTGCAGTATTATCTTCTGCAGAACCACGGGGTCTTCCCTTTGATACATTTAAAGGATACTTTCATAAATCATATTTTTTTCTATACTTTAAATGCATCAAAAGGTATAATTTTTCTAATTTATCAATTATATCCTTTTTTTTTAACTTGAAGCTTACTACTATAGTTGCTTTCGTATTACAGATTGGAAGACCTTAAGGAACCCTCATTTAAAAGCTAGCTATTAAAGGGAGTAAAATAATGAAGTTGATGCAAGTGGTAGCCTACAACTCTCCCTTTAAGAAGGAAGCTGAATGTTCTAATAAACTCAGCATAATGAAAATGACGAGAGGTTTATATGCAGGAATGGGTCTTCAAATTTTCCAACAATTTGTAGGAATGAACACGGTCATGTACTGTAGTCCTGCAATCATTCAGTTAGCTGGTTTTGCATCCAATAGAACTGCATTTCTTAGATTAATTTTGATATGGTAGCTACAAAGTCTATAACATAATTTTCTTTGTTATTAAATTGTATGTTATTAATTTTAACATGGATTTATTTGTATCCAAGTTATGCTGATTGAGTTTGAAATAAAAAACTACGTGGTATACATTACCTTTTAAATATTGCTAATCGAACTATTAATTGTAATAATTTTGTAATAAATTTTATTGATTGTAATAAGAGTACTATTTATTTTATTTTTCTGTAATTTTAGATTTGTAATAAATTGTAAAAATTTTGTATTCTTTTAAATATTAAATTGCAATAACTTTTAATATCAAAGAATGTTATTTTGTTATTATATTTATTAAGAATATGAAATATTAAAATTATACTTATCGATTAAAAACATGTTGACATAACTAAATTTATACATAAAAAAAATAAATATAAATAACTTTAAAATTATTAAGGTGACTTCTATGGTGAGGGCTCAATTAAATCCCTCAATGTACCGATTTAAAAGACATACATGATTTAACATTAAGTGTTTCAATTAAGTCATTTCACCATCTAAACACTTGTGAATAAAATATACAATTGCAAGGTTTTATTAAATACCCATATATTATTATTAGTGTATAGTTATTGTCATATTCTCCGATAAACTCTTTTGGGATTTTTTATTTTTATTTTGAAAATACATTTTTTTTAAGATCCATTATTAGTGAACTTTTTTATTTTTAAAATTTAGTTTGTATAATATGTTATACAAAAATATCAACATTTGTATTAAATAGTACATTACAAATATCTGTTTTTAAAATGAACCTCATTTAAAAGCTAGCTATTAAAGGGAGTAAAATAATGAAGTTGATGCAAGTGGTAGCCTACAACTCTCCCTTTAAGAAGGAAGCTGAATGTTCTAATAAACTCAGCATAATGAAAATGACGAGAGGTTTATATGCAGTAATGGGCCTTCAAATTTTCCAACAATTTGTAGCAATGAACACGGTCATGTACTATAGTCCTGCAATCATTCAGTTAGCTGGTTTTGCATCCAATAGAACTGCATTTCTTTGATTAATTTTGATATGGTAGTTACAAACTCTATAACATAATTTTCTTTGTTATTCAATTGTATGTTATTAATTTTAATATGGATTTATTTGTATCCAAGTTATGCTGATTGAGTTTGAAATAAAAAACTACGTGGTATACATTACGTTTTAAACATTTAAAAGCTAGCTATTTAAAATATCAGCATTTGTATTAAATAGTACATTACAAATATCTGTTTTTAAAATGTCTTTTGCGTTTAGTATATCTAATCATTATTTAAACCAGTATATTATTATAATAAATTCCAATGTGCAATGAGAGGAAGGTATGACACCAGACTTCTGCAATATGTTTGTGCTAACATATGCTTTTACTTATTTTGTTGAAAATAGATTTTGAAAACGTCTTAAGAAGATAGAAAATTCAAACTTCTGATTTCTATCTTTGTTTTTTGTTTTGTTTTACTTTTCAGCTTCAATCACTGTTTCATCTTCGTTTTGTTTCGCTTAATTATTTTGTGAGATTTTTAATCCATTGATGTATAAACAACTTTATTGCATTATTTTTGGATATCTACATTGTATATAAGGAAGTGTTTGGTTTCACTATATGTTTAGTGTGTGATGATTTAATGTTTGTTTACAATGAAGACAACGAAAATGGGGATATTGGTCATGCGGTTAAATAAGTAATATCGGTTATTGAATCTCTGAAGAAGTGTTATCGGTTGCTGGGATATATCTCTATCAGTTGTGGGATCAAGTTTTGATACTTTATTTTTTTTTCCGGACTTCTTAAATTGTGAATGCAGAGTAGGAGCAATATTTATTCTTTTTTTCCTGGGAAATTCTCATAATTAGTATACCATAACATGAAATTCATCCAATTGAAAAAGAAACTCTTTGAGCAGAATGGTGGTTTATTTTTTAGAATGCTCTTTGAGCAGAATTGTGGTTTATGTGTATTCTATCTTCATGCAGTGCACCACTCACAGCACTTGCACTTGCAAGTTAACCTCCAACCGATGATTTGATGAAGCGTGAACCAGTGGGAAGGAAAATAGAGACATTTGGATTTAATTATAGTTATTAGCTTTATATTGAGGTGTATATGATGTGTGTAATGCTGCTAATTTTATGGAGAACTTTGCTTTAGTAGAAAGTGCAAAAAATTGGAAATAGAGAGTAATTATTCAATAAATAAACAATAAACTACATTATTATGAGACAATAATTTGAAAATCAACTATAAATTTCAAATTTTAATAGACAATAATTATCCAAAAAATTATAATTAAAAAATATTAATTACTGTTGAGTCTGTTGAGTCTTTATAATATTATTTGTATAACCATTTGATTTGTGTTGGTACAGTTTTGATGTTAAAATGCCTAACCATTTGATTTGTGTTGGTACAGTGATTTGTTTTGTTTACTTGCAGTATTATCTTCTGCAGAACCACGGGGTCTTCCCTTTGATACATTTAAAGGATACTTTCATCAATCATATTTTTTTCTATACTTTAAATGCATCAAAAGGTATAATTTTTCTAATTTATCAATTATATCCTTTTGTTTTTAACTTGAAGCTTACTACTATAGTTGCTTTCGTATTACAGATTGGAAGACCTTAAGGAACCCTCATTTAAAAGCTAGCTATTAAAGGGAGTAAAATAATGAAGTTGATGCAAGTGGTAGCCTACAACTCTCCCTTTAAGAAGGAAGCTGAATGTTCTAATAAACTCAGCATAATGAAAATGACGAGAGGTTTATATGCAGGAATGGGTCTTCAAATTTTCCAACAATTTGTAGGAATGAACACGGTCATGTACAGTAGTCCTGCAATCATTCAGTTAGCTGGTTTTGCATCCAATAGAACTGCATTTCTTTGATTAATTTTGATATGGTAGCTATAAAGTCTATAACATAATTTTCTTTGTTATTAAATTGTATGTTATTAATTTTAACATGGATTTATTTGTATCCAAGTTATGCTGATTGAGTTTGAAATAAAAAACTACGTGGTATACATTACCTTTTAAATATTGCTAATCGAACTATTAATTGTAATAATTTTGTAATAAATTTTATTGATTGTAATAAGAGTACTATTTATTTTATTTTTCTGTAATTTTAGATTTGTAATAAATTGTAAAAATTTTGTATTCTTTTAAATATTAAATTGCAATAACTTTTAATATCAAAGAATGTTATTTTGTTATTATATTTATTAAGAATATGAAATATTAAAATTATACTTATCGATTAAAAACATGTTGACATAACTAAATTTATACATAAAAAAAATAAATATAAATAACTTTAAAATTATTAAGGTGACTTCTATGGTGAGGGCTCAATTAAATCCCTCAATGTACCGTAAAAGACATACATGATTTAACATTAAGTGTTTCAATTAAGTCATTTCACCATCTAAACACTTGTGAATAAAATATACAATTGCAAGGTTTTATTAAATACCCATATATTATTATTAGTGTATAGTTATTGTCATATTCTCCGATAAACTCTTTTGGGATTTTTTATTTTTATTTTGAAAATACATTTTTTTTAAGATCCATTATTAGTGAACTTTTTTATTTTTAAAATTTAGTTTGTATAATATGTTATACAAAAATATCAACATTTGTATTAAATAGTACATTACAAATATCTGTTTTTAAAATGAACCTCATTTAAAAGCTAGCTATTAAAGGGAGTAAAATAATGAAGTTGATGCAAGTGGTAGCCTACAACTCTCCCTTTAAGAAGGAAGCTGAATGTTCTAATAAACTCAGCATAATGAAAATGACGAGAGGTTTATATGCAGTAATGGGCCTTCAAATTTTCCAACAATTTGTAGCAATGAACACGGTCATGTACTATAGTCCTGCAATCATTCAGTTAGCTGGTTTTGCATCCAATAGAACTGCATTTCTTTGATTAATTTTGATATGGTAGTTACAAACTCTATAACATAATTTTCTTTGTTATTCAATTGTATGTTATTAATTTTAATATGGATTTATTTGTATCCAAGTTATGCTGATTGAGTTTGAAATAAAAAACTACGTGGTATACATTACGTTTTAAACATTTAAAAGCTAGCTATTTAAAATATCAGCATTTGTATTAAATAGTACATTACAAATATCTGTTTTTAAAATGTCTTTTGCGTTTAGTATATCTAATCATTATTTAAACCAGTATATTATTATAATAAATTCCAATGTGCAATGAGAGGAAGGTATGACACCAGACTTCTGCAATATGTTTGTGCTAACATATGCTTTTACTTATTTTGTTGAAAATAGATTTTGAAAACGTCTTAAGAAGATAGAAAATTCAAACTTCTGATTTCTATCTTTGTTTTTTGTTTTGTTTTACTTTTCAGCTTCAATCACTGTTTCATCTTCGTTTTGTTTCGCTTAATTATTTTGTGAGATTTTTAATCCATTGATGTATAAACAACTTTATTGCATTATTTTTGGATATCTACATTGTATATAAGGAAGTGTTTGGTTTCACTATATGTTTAGTGTGTGATGATTTAATGTTTGTTTACAATGAAGACAACGAAAATGGGGATATTGGTCATGCGGTTAAATAAGTAATATCGGTTATTGAATCTCTGAAGAAGTGTTATCGGTTGCTGGGATATATCTCTATCAGTTGTGGGATCAAGTTTTGATACTTTATTTTTTTTTCCGGACTTCTTAAATTGTGAATGCAGAGTAGGAGCAATATTTATTCTTTTTTTCCTGGGAAATTCTCATAATTAGTATACCATAACATGAAATTCATCCAATTGAAAAAGAAACTCTTTGAGCAGAATGGTGGTTTATTTTTTAGAATGCTCTTTGAGCAGAATTGTGGTTTATGTGTATTCTATCTTCATGCAGTGCACCACTCACAGCACTTGCACTTGCAAGTTAACCTCCAACCAATGATTTGATGAAGCGTGAACCAGTGGGAAGGAAAATAGAGACATTTGGATTTAATTATAGTTATTAGCTTTATATTGAGGTGTATATGATGTGTATAATGCTGCTAATTTTATGGAGAACTTTGCTTTAGTAGAAAGTGCAAAAAATTGGAAATAGAGAGTAATTATTCAATAAATAAACAATAAACTACATTATTATGAGACAATAATTTGAAAATCAACTATAAATTTCAAATTTTAATAGACAATAATTATCCAAAAAATTATAATTAAAAAATATTAATTACTGTTGAGTCTGTTGAGTCTTTATAATATTATTTGTATAACCATTTGATTTGTGTTGGTACAGTTTTGATGTTAAAATGCCTAACCATTTGATTTGTGTTGGTACAGTGATTTGTTTTGTTTACTTGCAGTATTATCTTCTGCAGAACCACGGGGTCTTCCCTTTGATACATTTAAAGGATACTTTCATCAATCATATTTTTTTCTATACTTTAAATGCATCAAAAGGTATAATTTTTCTAATTTATCAATTATATCCTTTTGTTTTTAACTTGAAGCTTACTACTATAGTTGCTTTCGTATTACAGATTGGAAGACCTTAAGGAACCCTCATTTAAAAGCTAGCTATTAAAGGGAGTAAAATAATGAAGTTGATGCAAGTGGTAGCCTACAACTCTCCCTTTAAGAAGGAAGCTGAATGTTCTAATAAACTCAGCATAATGAAAATGACGAGAGGTTTATATGCAGGAATGGGTCTTCAAATTTTCCAACAATTTGTAGGAATGAACACGGTCATGTACAGTAGTCCTGCAATCATTCAGTTAGCTGGTTTTGCATCCAATAGAACTGCATTTCTTTGATTAATTTTGATATGGTAGCTATAAAGTCTATAACATAATTTTCTTTGTTATTAAATTGTATGTTATTAATTTTAACATGGATTTATTTGTATCCAAGTTATGCTGATTGAGTTTGAAATAAAAAACTACGTGGTATACATTACCTTTTAAATATTGCTAATCGAACTATTAATTGTAATAATTTTGTAATAAATTTTATTGATTGTAATAAGAGTACTATTTATTTTATTTTTCTGTAATTTTAGATTTGTAATAAATTGTAAAAATTTTGTATTCTTTTAAATATTAAATTGCAATAACTTTTAATATCAAAGAATGTTATTTTGTTATTATATTTATTAAGAATATGAAATATTAAAATTATACTTATCGATTAAAAACATGTTGACATAACTAAATTTATACATAAAAAAAATAAATATAAATAACTTTAAAATTATTAAGGTGACTTCTATGGTGAGGGCTCAATTAAATCCCTCAATGTACCGATTTAAAAGACATACATGATTTAACATTAAGTGTTTCAATTAAGTCATTTCACCATCTAAACACTTGTGAATAAAATATACAATTGCAAGGTTTTATTAAATACCCATATATTATTATTAGTGTATAGTTATTGTCATATTCTCCGATAAACTCTTTTGGGATTTTTTATTTTTATTTTGAAAATACATTTTTTTTAAGATCCATTATTAGTGAACTTTTTTATTTTTAAAATTTAGTTTGTATAATATGTTATACAAAAATATTAGCATTTGTATTAAATAGTACATTACAAATATCTGTTTTTAAAATGAACCTCATTTAAAAGCTAGCTATTAAAGGGAGTAAAATAATGAAGTTGATGCAAGTGGTAGCCTACAACTCTCCCTTTAAGAAGGAAGCTGAATGTTCTAATAAACTCAGCATAATGAAAATGACGAGAGGTTTATATGCAGTAATGGGCCTTCAAATTTTCCAACAATTTGTAGCAATGAACACGGTCATGTACTATAGTCCTGCAATCATTCAGTTAGCTGGTTTTTCATCCAATAGAACTGCATTTCTTTGATTAATTTTGATATGGTAGTTACAAACTCTATAACATAATTTTCTTTGTTATTCAATTGTATGTTATTAATTTTAATATGGATTTATTTGTATCCAAGTTATGCTGATTGAGTTTGAAATAAAAAACTATGTGGTATACATTACGTTTTAAACATTTAAAAGCTAGCTATTTAAAATATCAGCATTTGTATTAAATAGTACATTACAAATATCTGTTTTTAAAATGTCTTTTGCGTTTAGTATATCTAATCATTATTTAAACCAGTATATTATTATAATAAATTCCAATGTGCAATGAGAGGAAGGTATGACACCAGACTTCTGCAATATGTTTGTGCTAACATATGCTTTTACTTATTTTGTTGAAAATAGATTTTGAAAACGTCTTAAGAAGATAGAAAATTCAAACTTCTGATTTCTATCTTTGTTTTTTGTTTTGTTTTACTTTTAAGCTTCAATCACTGTTTCATCTTCGTTTTGTTTCGCTTAATTATTTTGTGAGATTTTTAATCCATTGATGTATAAACAACTTTATTGCATTATTTTTTGATATCTACATTGTATATAAGGAAGTGTTTGGTTTCACTATATGTTTAGTGTGTGATGATTTAATGTTTGTTTACAATGAAGACAACGAAAATGGGGATATTGGTCATGCGGTTAAATAAGTAATATCGGTTATTGAATCTCTGAAGAAGTGTTATCGGTTGCTGGGATATATCTCTATCAGTTGTGGGATCAAGTTTTGATACTTTATTTTTTTTTCCGGACTTCTTAAATTGTGAATGCAGAGTAGGAGCAATATTTATTCTTTTTTTCCTGGGAAATTCTCATAATTAATATACCATAACATGAAATTCATCCAATTGAAAAAGAAACTCTTTGAGCAGAATGGTGGTTTATTTTTTAGAATGCTCTTTGAGCAGAATTGTGGTTTATGTGTATTCTATCTTCATGCAGTGCACCACTCACAGCACTTGCACTTGCAAGTTAACCTCCAACCGATGATTTGATGAAGCGTGAACCAGTGGGAAGGAAAATAGAGACATTTGGATTTAATTATAGTTATTAGCTTTATATTGAGGTGTATATGATGTGTGTAATGCTGCTAATTTTATGGAGAACTTTGCTTTAGTAGAAAGTGCAAAAAATTGGAAATAGAGAGTAATTATTCAATAAATAAACAATAAACTACATTATTATGAGACAATAATTTGAAAATCAACTATAAATTTCAAATTTTAATAGACAATAATTATCCAAAAAATTATAATTAAAAAATATTAATTACTGTTGAGTCTGTTGAGTCTTTATAATATTATTTGTATAACCATTTGATTTGTGTTGGTACAGTTTTGATGTTAAAATGCCTAACCATTTGATTTGTGTTGGTACAGTGATTTGTTTTGTTTACTTGCAGTATTATCTTCTGCAGAACCACGGGGTCTTCCCTTTGATACATTTAAAGGATACTTTCATCAATCATATTTTTTTCTATACTTTAAATGCATCAAAAGGTATAATTTTTCTAATTTATCAATTATATCCTTTTGTTTTTAACTTGAAGCTTACTACTATAGTTGCTTTCGTATTACAGATTGGAAGACCTTAAGGAACCCTCATTTAAAAGCTAGCTATTAAAGGGAGTAAAATAATGAAGTTGATGCAAGTGGTAGCCTACAACTCTCCCTTTAAGAAGGAAGCTGAATGTTCTAATAAACTCAGCATAATGAAAATGACGAGAGGTTTATATGCAGGAATGGGTCTTCAAATTTTCCAACAATTTGTAGGAATGAACACGGTCATGTACAGTAGTCCTGCAATCATTCAGTTAGCTGGTTTTGCATCCAATAGAACTGCATTTCTTTGATTAATTTTGATATGGTAGCTATAAAGTCTATAACATAATTTTCTTTGTTATTAAATTGTATGTTATTAATTTTAACATGGATTTATTTGTATCCAAGTTATGCTGATTGAGTTTGAAATAAAAAACTACGTGGTATACATTACCTTTTAAATATTGCTAATCGAACTATTAATTGTAATAATTTTGTAATAAATTTTATTGATTGTAATAAGAGTACTATTTATTTTATTTTTCTGTAATTTTAGATTTGTAATAAATTGTAAAAATTTTGTATTCTTTTAAATATTAAATTGCAATAACTTTTAATATCAAAGAATGTTATTTTGTTATTATATTTATTAAGAATATGAAATATTAAAATTATACTTATCGATTAAAAACATGTTGACATAACTAAATTTATACATAAAAAAAATAAATATAAATAACTTTAAAATTATTAAGGTGACTTCTATGGTGAGGGCTCAATTAAATCCCTCAATGTACCGTAAAAGACATACATGATTTAACATTAAGTGTTTCAATTAAGTCATTTCACCATCTAAACACTTGTGAATAAAATATACAATTGCAAGGTTTTATTAAATACCCATATATTATTATTAGTGTATAGTTATTGTCATATTCTCCGATAAACTCTTTTGGGATTTTTTATTTTTATTTTGAAAATACATTTTTTTTAAGATCCATTATTAGTGAACTTTTTTATTTTTAAAATTTAGTTTGTATAATATGTTATACAAAAATATCAACATTTGTATTAAATAGTACATTACAAATATCTGTTTTTAAAATGAACCTCATTTAAAAGCTAGCTATTAAAGGGAGTAAAATAATGAAGTTGATGCAAGTGGTAGCCTACAACTCTCCCTTTAAGAAGGAAGCTGAATGTTCTAATAAACTCAGCATAATGAAAATGACGAGAGGTTTATATGCAGTAATGGGCCTTCAAATTTTCCAACAATTTGTAGCAATGAACACGGTCATGTACTATAGTCCTGCAATCATTCAGTTAGCTGGTTTTGCATCCAATAGAACTGCATTTCTTTGATTAATTTTGATATGGTAGTTACAAACTCTATAACATAATTTTCTTTGTTATTCAATTGTATGTTATTAATTTTAATATGGATTTATTTGTATCCAAGTTATGCTGATTGAGTTTGAAATAAAAAACTACGTGGTATACATTACGTTTTAAACATTTAAAAGCTAGCTATTTAAAATATCAGCATTTGTATTAAATAGTACATTACAAATATCTGTTTTTAAAATGTCTTTTGCGTTTAGTATATCTAATCATTATTTAAACCAGTATATTATTATAATAAATTCCAATGTGCAATGAGAGGAAGGTATGACACCAGACTTCTGCAATATGTTTGTGCTAACATATGCTTTTACTTATTTTGTTGAAAATAGATTTTGAAAACGTCTTAAGAAGATAGAAAATTCAAACTTCTGATTTCTATCTTTGTTTTTTGTTTTGTTTTACTTTTCAGCTTCAATCACTGTTTCATCTTCGTTTTGTTTCGCTTAATTATTTTGTGAGATTTTTAATCCATTGATGTATAAACAACTTTATTGCATTATTTTTGGATATCTACATTGTATATAAGGAAGTGTTTGGTTTCACTATATGTTTAGTGTGTGATGATTTAATGTTTGTTTACAATGAAGACAACGAAAATGGGGATATTGGTCATGCGGTTAAATAAGTAATATCGGTTATTGAATCTCTGAAGAAGTGTTATCGGTTGCTGGGATATATCTCTATCAGTTGTGGGATCAAGTTTTGATACTTTATTTTTTTTTCCGGACATCTTAAATTGTGAATGCAGAGTAGGAGCAATATTTATTCTTTTTTTCCTGGGAAATTCTCATAATTAGTATACCATAACATGAAATTCATCCAATTGAAAAAGAAACTCTTTGAGCAGAATGGTGGTTTATTTTTTAGAATGCTCTTTGAGCAGAATTGTGGTTTATGTGTATTCTATCTTCATGCAGTGCACCACTCACAGCACTTGCACTTGCAAGTTAACCTCCAACCAATGATTTGATGAAGCGTGAACCAGTGGGAAGGAAAATAGAGACATTTGGATTTAATTATAGTTATTAGCTTTATATTGAGGTGTATATGATGTGTATAATGCTGCTAATTTTATGGAGAACTTTGCTTTAGTAGAAAGTGCAAAAAATTGGAAATAGAGAGTAATTATTCAATAAATAAACAATAAACTACATTATTATGAGACAATAATTTGAAAATCAACTATAAATTTCAAATTTTAATAGACAATAATTATCCAAAAAATTATAATTAAAAAATATTAATTACTGTTGAGTCTGTTGAGTCTTTATAATATTATTTGTATAACCATTTGATTTGTGTTGGTACAGTTTTGATGTTAAAATGCCTAACCATTTGATTTGTGTTGGTACAGTGATTTGTTTTGTTTACTTGCAGTATTATCTTCTGCAGAACCACGGGGTCTTCCCTTTGATACATTTAAAGGATACTTTCATCAATCATATTTTTTTCTATACTTTAAATGCATCAAAAGGTATAATTTTTCTAATTTATCAATTATATCCTTTTGTTTTTAACTTGAAGCTTACTACTATAGTTGCTTTCGTATTACAGATTGGAAGACCTTAAGGAACCCTCATTTAAAAGCTAGCTATTAAAGGGAGTAAAATAATGAAGTTGATGCAAGTGGTAGCCTACAACTCTCCCTTTAAGAAGGAAGCTGAATGTTCTAATAAACTCAGCATAATGAAAATGACGAGAGGTTTATATGCAGGAATGGGTCTTCAAATTTTCCAACAATTTGTAGGAATGAACACGGTCATGTACAGTAGTCCTGCAATCATTCAGTTAGCTGGTTTTGCATCCAATAGAACTGCATTTCTTTGATTAATTTTGATATGGTAGCTATAAAGTCTATAACATAATTTTCTTTGTTATTAAATTGTATGTTATTAATTTTAACATGGATTTATTTGTATCCAAGTTATGCTGATTGAGTTTGAAATAAAAAACTACGTGGTATACATTACCTTTTAAATATTGCTAATCGAACTATTAATTGTAATAATTTTGTAATAAATTTTATTGATTGTAATAAGAGTACTATTTATTTTATTTTTCTGTAATTTTAGATTTGTAATAAATTGTAAAAATTTTGTATTCTTTTAAATATTAAATTGCAATAACTTTTAATATCAAAGAATGTTATTTTGTTATTATATTTATTAAGAATATGAAATATTAAAATTATACTTATCGATTAAAAACATGTTGACATAACTAAATTTATACATAAAAAAAATAAATATAAATAACTTTAAAATTATTAAGGTGACTTCTATGGTGAGGGCTCAATTAAATCCCTCAATGTACCGATTTAAAAGACATACATGATTTAACATTAAGTGTTTCAATTAAGTCATTTCACCATCTAAACACTTGTGAATAAAATATACAATTGCAAGGTTTTATTAAATACCCATATATTATTATTAGTGTATAGTTATTGTCATATTCTCCGATAAACTCTTTTGGGATTTTTTATTTTTATTTTGAAAATACATTTTTTTTAAGATCCATTATTAGTGAACTTTTTTATTTTTAAAATTTAGTTTGTATAATATGTTATACAAAAATATTAGCATTTGTATTAAATAGTACATTACAAATATCTGTTTTTAAAATGAACCTCATTTAAAAGCTAGCTATTAAAGGGAGTAAAATAATGAAGTTGATGCAAGTGGTAGCCTACAACTCTCCCTTTAAGAAGGAAGCTGAATGTTCTAATAAACTCAGCATAATGAAAATGACGAGAGGTTTATATGCAGTAATGGGCCTTCAAATTTTCCAACAATTTGTAGCAATGAACACGGTCATGTACTATAGTCCTGCAATCATTCAGTTAGCTGGTTTTTCATCCAATAGAACTGCATTTCTTTGATTAATTTTGATATGGTAGTTACAAACTCTATAACATAATTTTCTTTGTTATTCAATTGTATGTTATTAATTTTAATATGGATTTATTTGTATCCAAGTTATGCTGATTGAGTTTGAAATAAAAAACTATGTGGTATACATTACGTTTTAAACATTTAAAAGCTAGCTATTTAAAATATCAGCATTTGTATTAAATAGTACATTACAAATATCTGTTTTTAAAATGTCTTTTGCGTTTAGTATATCTAATCATTATTTAAACCAGTATATTATTATAATAAATTCCAATGTGCAATGAGAGGAAGGTATGACACCAGACTTCTGCAATATGTTTGTGCTAACATATGCTTTTACTTATTTTGTTGAAAATAGATTTTGAAAACGTCTTAAGAAGATAGAAAATTCAAACTTCTGATTTCTATCTTTGTTTTTTGTTTTGTTTTACTTTTAAGCTTCAATCACTGTTTCATCTTCGTTTTGTTTCGCTTAATTATTTTGTGAGATTTTTAATCCATTGATGTATAAACAACTTTATTGCATTATTTTTTGATATCTACATTGTATATAAGGAAGTGTTTGGTTTCACTATATGTTTAGTGTGTGATGATTTAATGTTTGTTTACAATGAAGACAACGAAAATGGGGATATTGGTCATGCGGTTAAATAAGTAATATCGGTTATTGAATCTCTGAAGAAGTGTTATCGGTTGCTGGGATATATCTCTATCAGTTGTGGGATCAAGTTTTGATACTTTATTTTTTTTTCCGGACTTCTTAAATTGTGAATGCAGAGTAGGAGCAATATTTATTCTTTTTTTCCTGGGAAATTCTCATAATTAATATACCATAACATGAAATTCATCCAATTGAAAAAGAAACTCTTTGAGCAGAATGGTGGTTTATTTTTTAGAATGCTCTTTGAGCAGAATTGTGGTTTATGTGTATTCTATCTTCATGCAGTGCACCACTCACAGCACTTGCACTTGCAAGTTAACCTCCAACCGATGATTTGATGAAGCGTGAACCAGTGGGAAGGAAAATAGAGACATTTGGATTTAATTATAGTTATTAGCTTTATATTGAGGTGTATATGATGTGTGTAATGCTGCTAATTTTATGGAGAACTTTGCTTTAGTAGAAAGTGCAAAAAATTGGAAATAGAGAGTAATTATTCAATAAATAAACAATAAACTACATTATTATGAGACAATAATTTGAAAATCAACTATAAATTTCAAATTTTAATAGACAATAATTATCCAAAAAATTATAATTAAAAAATATTAATTACTGTTGAGTCTGTTGAGTCTTTATAATATTATTTGTATAACCATTTGATTTGTGTTGGTACAGTTTTGATGTTAAAATGCCTAACCATTTGATTTGTGTTGGTACAGTGATTTGTTTTGTTTACTTGCAGTATTATCTTCTGCAGAACCACGGGGTCTTCCCTTTGATACATTTAAAGGATACTTTCATCAATCATATTTTTTTCTATACTTTAAATGCATCAAAAGGTATAATTTTTCTAATTTATCAATTATATCCTTTTGTTTTTAACTTGAAGCTTACTACTATAGTTGCTTTCGTATTACAGATTGGAAGACCTTAAGGAACCCTCATTTAAAAGCTAGCTATTAAAGGGAGTAAAATAATGAAGTTGATGCAAGTGGTAGCCTACAACTCTCCCTTTAAGAAGGAAGCTGAATGTTCTAATAAACTCAGCATAATGAAAATGACGAGAGGTTTATATGCAGGAATGGGTCTTCAAATTTTCCAACAATTTGTAGGAATGAACACGGTCATGTACAGTAGTCCTGCAATCATTCAGTTAGCTGGTTTTGCATCCAATAGAACTGCATTTCTTTGATTAATTTTGATATGGTAGCTATAAAGTCTATAACATAATTTTCTTTGTTATTAAATTGTATGTTATTAATTTTAACATGGATTTATTTGTATCCAAGTTATGCTGATTGAGTTTGAAATAAAAAACTACGTGGTATACATTACCTTTTAAATATTGCTAATCGAACTATTAATTGTAATAATTTTGTAATAAATTTTATTGATTGTAATAAGAGTACTATTTATTTTATTTTTCTGTAATTTTAGATTTGTAATAAATTGTAAAAATTTTGTATTCTTTTAAATATTAAATTGCAATAACTTTTAATATCAAAGAATGTTATTTTGTTATTATATTTATTAAGAATATGAAATATTAAAATTATACTTATCGATTAAAAACATGTTGACATAACTAAATTTATACATAAAAAAAATAAATATAAATAACTTTAAAATTATTAAGGTGACTTCTATGGTGAGGGCTCAATTAAATCCCTCAATGTACCGTAAAAGACATACATGATTTAACATTAAGTGTTTCAATTAAGTCATTTCACCATCTAAACACTTGTGAATAAAATATACAATTGCAAGGTTTTATTAAATACCCATATATTATTATTAGTGTATAGTTATTGTCATATTCTCCGATAAACTCTTTTGGGATTTTTTATTTTTATTTTGAAAATACATTTTTTTTAAGATCCATTATTAGTGAACTTTTTTATTTTTAAAATTTAGTTTGTATAATATGTTATACAAAAATATCAACATTTGTATTAAATAGTACATTACAAATATCTGTTTTTAAAATGAACCTCATTTAAAAGCTAGCTATTAAAGGGAGTAAAATAATGAAGTTGATGCAAGTGGTAGCCTACAACTCTCCCTTTAAGAAGGAAGCTGAATGTTCTAATAAACTCAGCATAATGAAAATGACGAGAGGTTTATATGCAGTAATGGGCCTTCAAATTTTCCAACAATTTGTAGCAATGAACACGGTCATGTACTATAGTCCTGCAATCATTCAGTTAGCTGGTTTTGCATCCAATAGAACTGCATTTCTTTGATTAATTTTGATATGGTAGTTACAAACTCTATAACATAATTTTCTTTGTTATTCAATTGTATGTTATTAATTTTAATATGGATTTATTTGTATCCAAGTTATGCTGATTGAGTTTGAAATAAAAAACTACGTGGTATACATTACGTTTTAAACATTTAAAAGCTAGCTATTTAAAATATCAGCATTTGTATTAAATAGTACATTACAAATATCTGTTTTTAAAATGTCTTTTGCGTTTAGTATATCTAATCATTATTTAAACCAGTATATTATTATAATAAATTCCAATGTGCAATGAGAGGAAGGTATGACACCAGACTTCTGCAATATGTTTGTGCTAACATATGCTTTTACTTATTTTGTTGAAAATAGATTTTGAAAACGTCTTAAGAAGATAGAAAATTCAAACTTCTGATTTCTATCTTTGTTTTTTGTTTTGTTTTACTTTTCAGCTTCAATCACTGTTTCATCTTCGTTTTGTTTCGCTTAATTATTTTGTGAGATTTTTAATCCATTGATGTATAAACAACTTTATTGCATTATTTTTGGATATCTACATTGTATATAAGGAAGTGTTTGGTTTCACTATATGTTTAGTGTGTGATGATTTAATGTTTGTTTACAATGAAGACAACGAAAATGGGGATATTGGTCATGCGGTTAAATAAGTAATATCGGTTATTGAATCTCTGAAGAAGTGTTATCGGTTGCTGGGATATATCTCTATCAGTTGTGGGATCAAGTTTTGATACTTTATTTTTTTTTCCGGACTTCTTAAATTGTGAATGCAGAGTAGGAGCAATATTTATTCTTTTTTTCCTGGGAAATTCTCATAATTAGTATACCATAACATGAAATTCATCCAATTGAAAAAGAAACTCTTTGAGCAGAATGGTGGTTTATTTTTTAGAATGCTCTTTGAGCAGAATTGTGGTTTATGTGTATTCTATCTTCATGCAGTGCACCACTCACAGCACTTGCACTTGCAAGTTAACCTCCAACCAATGATTTGATGAAGCGTGAACCAGTGGGAAGGAAAATAGAGACATTTGGATTTAATTATAGTTATTAGCTTTATATTGAGGTGTATATGATGTGTATAATGCTGCTAATTTTATGGAGAACTTTGCTTTAGTAGAAAGTGCAAAAAATTGGAAATAGAGAGTAATTATTCAATAAATAAACAATAAACTACATTATTATGAGACAATAATTTGAAAATCAACTATAAATTTCAAATTTTAATAGACAATAATTATCCAAAAAATTATAATTAAAAAATATTAATTACTGTTGAGTCTGTTGAGTCTTTATAATATTATTTGTATAACCATTTGATTTGTGTTGGTACAGTTTTGATGTTAAAATGCCTAACCATTTGATTTGTGTTGGTACAGTGATTTGTTTTGTTTACTTGCAGTATTATCTTCTGCAGAACCACGGGGTCTTCCCTTTGATACATTTAAAGGATACTTTCATCAATCATATTTTTTTCTATACTTTAAATGCATCAAAAGGTATAATTTTTCTAATTTATCAATTATATCCTTTTGTTTTTAACTTGAAGCTTACTACTATAGTTGCTTTCGTATTACAGATTGGAAGACCTTAAGGAACCCTCATTTAAAAGCTAGCTATTAAAGGGAGTAAAATAATGAAGTTGATGCAAGTGGTAGCCTACAACTCTCCCTTTAAGAAGGAAGCTGAATGTTCTAATAAACTCAGCATAATGAAAATGACGAGAGGTTTATATGCAGGAATGGGTCTTCAAATTTTCCAACAATTTGTAGGAATGAACACGGTCATGTACAGTAGTCCTGCAATCATTCAGTTAGCTGGTTTTGCATCCAATAGAACTGCATTTCTTTGATTAATTTTGATATGGTAGCTATAAAGTCTATAACATAATTTTCTTTGTTATTAAATTGTATGTTATTAATTTTAACATGGATTTATTTGTATCCAAGTTATGCTGATTGAGTTTGAAATAAAAAACTACGTGGTATACATTACCTTTTAAATATTGCTAATCGAACTATTAATTGTAATAATTTTGTAATAAATTTTATTGATTGTAATAAGAGTACTATTTATTTTATTTTTCTGTAATTTTAGATTTGTAATAAATTGTAAAAATTTTGTATTCTTTTAAATATTAAATTGCAATAACTTTTAATATCAAAGAATGTTATTTTGTTATTATATTTATTAAGAATATGAAATATTAAAATTATACTTATCGATTAAAAACATGTTGACATAACTAAATTTATACATAAAAAAAATAAATATAAATAACTTTAAAATTATTAAGGTGACTTCTATGGTGAGGGCTCAATTAAATCCCTCAATGTACCGATTTAAAAGACATACATGATTTAACATTAAGTGTTTCAATTAAGTCATTTCACCATCTAAACACTTGTGAATAAAATATACAATTGCAAGGTTTTATTAAATACCCATATATTATTATTAGTGTATAGTTATTGTCATATTCTCCGATAAACTCTTTTGGGATTTTTTATTTTTATTTTGAAAATACATTTTTTTTAAGATCCATTATTAGTGAACTTTTTTATTTTTAAAATTTAGTTTGTATAATATGTTATACAAAAATATTAGCATTTGTATTAAATAGTACATTACAAATATCTGTTTTTAAAATGAACCTCATTTAAAAGCTAGCTATTAAAGGGAGTAAAATAATGAAGTTGATGCAAGTGGTAGCCTACAACTCTCCCTTTAAGAAGGAAGCTGAATGTTCTAATAAACTCAGCATAATGAAAATGACGAGAGGTTTATATGCAGTAATGGGCCTTCAAATTTTCCAACAATTTGTAGCAATGAACACGGTCATGTACTATAGTCCTGCAATCATTCAGTTAGCTGGTTTTTCATCCAATAGAACTGCATTTCTTTGATTAATTTTGATATGGTAGTTACAAACTCTATAACATAATTTTCTTTGTTATTCAATTGTATGTTATTAATTTTAATATGGATTTATTTGTATCCAAGTTATGCTGATTGAGTTTGAAATAAAAAACTATGTGGTATACATTACGTTTTAAACATTTAAAAGCTAGCTATTTAAAATATCAGCATTTGTATTAAATAGTACATTACAAATATCTGTTTTTAAAATGTCTTTTGCGTTTAGTATATCTAATCATTATTTAAACCAGTATATTATTATAATAAATTCCAATGTGCAATGAGAGGAAGGTATGACACCAGACTTCTGCAATATGTTTGTGCTAACATATGCTTTTACTTATTTTGTTGAAAATAGATTTTGAAAACGTCTTAAGAAGATAGAAAATTCAAACTTCTGATTTCTATCTTTGTTTTTTGTTTTGTTTTACTTTTAAGCTTCAATCACTGTTTCATCTTCGTTTTGTTTCGCTTAATTATTTTGTGAGATTTTTAATCCATTGATGTATAAACAACTTTATTGCATTATTTTTTGATATCTACATTGTATATAAGGAAGTGTTTGGTTTCACTATATGTTTAGTGTGTGATGATTTAATGTTTGTTTACAATGAAGACAACGAAAATGGGGATATTGGTCATGCGGTTAAATAAGTAATATCGGTTATTGAATCTCTGAAGAAGTGTTATCGGTTGCTGGGATATATCTCTATCAGTTGTGGGATCAAGTTTTGATACTTTATTTTTTTTTCCGGACTTCTTAAATTGTGAATGCAGAGTAGGAGCAATATTTATTCTTTTTTTCCTGGGAAATTCTCATAATTAATATACCATAACATGAAATTCATCCAATTGAAAAAGAAACTCTTTGAGCAGAATGGTGGTTTATTTTTTAGAATGCTCTTTGAGCAGAATTGTGGTTTATGTGTATTCTATCTTCATGCAGTGCACCACTCACAGCACTTGCACTTGCAAGTTAACCTCCAACCGATGATTTGATGAAGCGTGAACCAGTGGGAAGGAAAATAGAGACATTTGGATTTAATTATAGTTATTAGCTTTATATTGAGGTGTATATGATGTGTGTAATGCTGCTAATTTTATGGAGAACTTTGCTTTAGTAGAAAGTGCAAAAAATTGGAAATAGAGAGTAATTATTCAATAAATAAACAATAAACTACATTATTATGAGACAATAATTTGAAAATCAACTATAAATTTCAAATTTTAATAGACAATAATTATCCAAAAAATTATAATTAAAAAATATTAATTACTGTTGAGTCTGTTGAGTCTTTATAATATTATTTGTATAACCATTTGATTTGTGTTGGTACAGTTTTGATGTTAAAATGCCTAACCATTTGATTTGTGTTGGTACAGTGATTTGTTTTGTTTACTTGCAGTATTATCTTCTGCAGAACCACGGGGTCTTCCCTTTGATACATTTAAAGGATACTTTCATAAATCATATTTTTTTCTATACTTTAAATGCATCAAAAGGTATAATTTTTCTAATTTATCAATTATATCCTTTTTTTTTTAACTTGAAGCTTACTACTATAGTTGCTTTCGTATTACAGATTGGAAGACCTTAAGGAACCCTCATTTAAAAGCTAGCTATTAAAGGGAGTAAAATAATGAAGTTGATGCAAGTGGTAGCCTACAACTCTCCCTTTAAGAAGGAAGCTGAATGTTCTAATAAACTCAGCATAATGAAAATGACGAGAGGTTTATATGCAGGAATGGGTCTTCAAATTTTCCAACAATTTGTAGGAATGAACACGGTCATGTACTGTAGTCCTGCAATCATTCAGTTAGCTGGTTTTGCATCCAATAGAACTGCATTTCTTTGATTAATTTTGATATGGTAGCTACAAAGTCTATAACATAATTTTCTTTGTTATTAAATTGTATGTTATTAATTTTAACATGGATTTATTTGTATCCAAGTTATGCTGATTGAGTTTGAAATAAAAAACTACGTGGTATACATTACCTTTTAAATATTGCTAATCGAACTATTAATTGTAATAATTTTGTAATAAATTTTATTGATTGTAATAAGAGTACTATTTATTTTATTTTTCTGTAATTTTAGATTTGTAATAAATTGTAAAAATTTTGTATTCTTTTAAATATTAAATTGCAATAACTTTTAATATCAAAGAATGTTATTTTGTTATTATATTTATTAAGAATATGAAATATTAAAATTATACTTATCGATTAAAAACATGTTGACATAACTAAATTTATACATAAAAAAAATAAATATAAATAACTTTAAAATTATTAAGGTGACTTCTATGGTGAGGGCTCAATTAAATCCCTCAATGTACCGATTTAAAAGACATACATGATTTAACATTAAGTGTTTCAATTAAGTCATTTCACCATCTAAACACTTGTGAATAAAATATACAATTGCAAGGTTTTATTAAATACCCATATATTATTATTAGTGTATAGTTATTGTCATATTCTCCGATAAACTCTTTTGGGATTTTTTATTTTTATTTTGAAAATACATTTTTTTTAAGATCCATTATTAGTGAACTATTTTATTTTTAAAATTTAGTTTGTATAATATGTTATACAAAAATATCAGCATTTGTATTAAATAGTACATTACAAATATCTGTTTTTAAAATGAACCTCATTTAAAAGCTAGCTATTAAAGGGAGTAAAATAATGAAGTTGATGCAAGTGGTAGCCTACAACTCTCCCTTTAAGAAGGAAGCTGAATGTTCTAATAAACTCAGCATAATGAAAATGACGAGAGGTTTATATGCAGTAATGGGCCTTCAAATTTTCCAACAATTTGTAGCAATGAACACGGTCATGTACTATAGTCCTGCAATCATTCAGTTAGCTGGTTTTGCATCCAATAGAACTGCATTTCTTTGATTAATTTTGATATGGTAGTTACAAACTCTATAACATAATTTTCTTTGTTATTCAATTGTATGTTATTAATTTTAATATGGATTTATTTGTATCCAAGTTATGCTGATTAAGTTTGAAATAAAAAACTACGTGGTATACATTACGTTTTAAACATTTAAAAGCTAGCTATTTAAAATATCAGCATTTGTATTAAATAGTACATTACAAATATCTGTTTTTAAAATGTCTTTTGCGTTTAGTATATCTAATCATTATTTAAACCAGTATATTATTATAATAAATTCCAATGTGCAATGAGAGGAAGGTATGACACCAGACTTCTGCAATATGTTTGTGCTAACATATGCTTTTACTTATTTTGTTGAAAATAGATTTTGAAAACGTCTTAAGAAGATAGAAAATTCAAACTTCTGATTTCTATCTTTGTTTTTTGTTTTGTTTTACTTTTCAGCTTCAATCACTGTTTCATCTTCGTTTTGTTTCGCTTAATTATTTTGTGAGATTTTTAATCCATTGATGTATAAACAACTTTATTGCATTATTTTTGGATATCTACATTGTATATAAGGAAGTGTTTGGTTTCACTATATGTTTAGTGTGTGATGATTTAATATTTGTTTACAATGAAGACAACGAAAATGGGGATATTGGTCATGCGGTTAAATAAGTAATATCGGTTATTGAATCTCTGAAGAAGTGTTATCGGTTGCTGGGATATATCTCTATCAGTTGTGGGATCAAGTTTTGATACTTTATTTTTTTTTCCGGACTTCTTAAATTGTGAATGCAGAGTAGGAGCAATATTTATTCTTTTTTTCCTGGGAAATTCTCATAATTAATATACCATAACATGAAATTCATCCAATTGAAAAAGAAACTCTTTGAGCAGAATGGTGGTTTATTTTTTAGAATGCTCTTTGAGCAGAATTGTGGTTTATGTGTATTCTATCTTCATGCAGTGCACCACTCACAGCACTTGCACTTGCAAGTTAACCTCCAACCGATGATTTGATGAAGCGTGAATGTAAAGACCATATAAAAATACATGCATCAAATCATATATTATACATGAGTTTCACTTTTGGTACTGAAACATAATAAGTTCCTAGTTAACACATTATATATATAAATGCCCCTAATACAAAAGAACTAAAAGTCTAAGGCATTACATATACAAGATGTTCCAAAATGATAAAAACTAAGAACTAGATCAATACAATGATCTCAAAACATAACGCCATAGCGGAAGCCATGCCATCACAAAACCACGATCCGTAAGGAAAGTCAAATAACCTTGTCCTTACCCTTCGCCAAACCTGCAGAACCTGTGATGTAAACAACAACAGTGGGGTGAGATACATCAAATCTCAGTGAGTTCCCTATCTTAAAGTCCTCTCGGCTTTACAAGGTTCTAACAAAGTCCTAACTCATGTCCAAGGGGAAAGGGGAAAGACCATGAGTACACACACACTATATGGACACATGTTATGAGTTCATCAACTCACAATATCACTAATCCGTAACCACACCAAGGCATCCCCTTTTCCCGTCCGCTTCTACGTCTAGAAGACGACCCGAGTCATGGATCCTTGCAACCTACTTGACATACGAATGGATTCGGGTTCTACGGGCCATTAACCGTTATGAACCGTCACTTCTCACGGGCCATTAACCGTCACAAGCCTACGCTCCATGGGCGCCATTCGTACTAAAATGAAATGCGGGAATCAAACCTGCCAAGTAGTGGTGCACATGTTTCAGAGGAGCTCGAGACCCATGAAACGCACTCGCAAAACACATAATAACCGGTTACGATTACGTGATCACACACAGTCGTGATTGTATTCAACAATCACAAGGCCATTACGCCTTATCACAACCAAACGGTTAACACACATGTTCCATACTAGTGTTCAATCATTTATATTTTTCCGACACTGCTTAGGGTAATTGTCCTCACTCTACTTATTCCATATTTTAATCATGCTTACATTTTCAACAACCATTACACACCAAAATCAACAAAACGACACAATTCCAACCATTCCGATATAATTAAATCGGCCGTCAATCTTAAAACCAATGTAATAAGAAAGTACATTTTATTACCTTTCCAACGATACCAAAATTGTTCCATTCCGAGTTACGGATAAAAAGTTACGGCATTGGAAACAATCGATCGGGAAAATAAATCACAACAGCAGGATTCTGTAACTCTCCTGGCCGTACGCGTATTGGTACTCCCCTTACGCGTATTGCCCAAATGCTCGCCCGGCCATACGCGTATTGCCCCAAGCGATACGCGTATTGCCCAAAATCTCCGGCCATCCATACGCGTATTGCCCTTGCCGTACGCGTATTGACCAGCTCCATACGCGTATTGACATGCTCCATACGCGTATGGGCAGAGGAAAAATGCAGAAGTTCCTGCAGAATTTCTCTGCTACGGGTTGATCCAAAATCAACCCCAAATCCCATTTTCATCAATCAAAATGCATCAAAACATGTTATAACATCACAACCAGTATAACATATAATCAAGCATTGCATTTAGCAGTTAGATTCACGAATTTTGTGCAAAAAGATTCAATTTTCACAATTTCTAATCTAACTCTAAACTCAAAATAATCCTACTCTAAAGAGTCTAACTAGAACCCACCTGGATTACTAGACGAGGAGGTTGAAATTGAGACGAATTGATGAAGAACAGATGAATTGATGATGATTCTTGAGCTTTTGGAAATTTTCTCTCCTTTCCTTCTTCCACTTTTCCTTTCTCCTCCTTTTCCTTTGTTTTTCCTTCTTTCTATCTTTCTCTTTAGCTTTGTTTGGTTTTCAAGGAAAAAATGAAAAGAAAATAGATAGTATAGAAACTATCATTTTTAGTAACACTACTAAATGTCCAAAATTAGCTCAAATACATCAAATTATAAAAACTCAACGTTAAATACTATTAATTTAATCAACTCTGAGTTCGTCAGTTTACTCTAATTATTTTATCAAATAATTACTCAGAGTACTCCGGAACCCAGTTGATCATAATAATATTAACTCAAGCGTTTATAAATTTACGGGGTATTACATCCTCCCCCCCTTAAATAGAAATTCGTCCTCGAATTTAGAAGATTACCTGAACAGATGTGGATAAGATTCTCGCATTTCCGATTCTAGTTCCCAAGTAGCATCGCCCGGATGCGTCATATCCCATTGCACCTTAACAAGTGGAATGTCTTTGTTCCTTAACACTTTTGTTTCCCTTCCCACAATACAACTCGGTTGTGGTTCAAAAGTCAAATCTGCTTCTATTTCCACTGATTCCGGTAAAATCGGCTGAAGAGGATCAGGAATAAACTTACGGAGCTGAGATACGTGAAAAACGTCATGCATCTCCGATAGAGAGGGTGGTAAGGCTAATCTATAAGCAACTTCACCAATCCTTTCTAAAATCTGATACGGTCCCACGTATCTCGGACTTAACTTACGTGACTTAAACAGTCCTTTCAATCTCAATCTCGGAGTAACTTTCAGAAATACATGGTCACCTTCCTCAAATTCCAAAGGTCTCCTACGATTGTCCGCATAACTCTTTTGACGATCTTGTGCTTGTTTAACCTTCTCGCGGATCATTCGAATCTTTTCCGTAGTCTCTTGAATAATCTCGGGTCCCAAAATTCTATCTTCGCCAATTTCAGCCCAACACAAAGGTGTCCTACACTTCCTCCCATACAATGCTTCATACGGAGCCATACCGATGCTCGCATGATAACTATTGTTATAGGAAAACTCAATTAACGGCAAAAGTTCCTTCCAATTCCCTCTACTCTCTAACACACAAGCTCTTAACATATCCTCCATCGTTTGTATTGTTCGTTCAGTCTGACCATCCGTTTGAGGATGATTCGACGTGCTCAAACTCAAATTCGTACCCATCGCTTGTTGGAACACTTTCCAAAATCTCGAAGTAAACTTCGGATCTCTATCGGACACAATACTAGAAGGAATACCATGCAATCTCACAATCTCAGCAATAAACAACCTTGCAAGATGACTTGCCTTATGAGTAGTCTTTACGGCTAAGAAGTGTGCAGATTTCGTTAGTCGATCTACAATCACCCAAATAGAATCATACCCACCTTGGGTACGGGGTAAACCCACTGCAAAATCCATAGAAATACTATCCCACTTCCAAACTGGAATATCCAAAGGTTGTAACAAACCGCCCGGTCTTTGGTGTTCAATCTTCACCTGTTGGCACACCGCACATTCTGACACATATCCCGCTATATCCTTTTTCATCCCAGACCACCAATAATCCTTCTTTAAATCCTGATACATCTTCGAAGAACCAGGATGTATCGTAAAAGTACCTTTATGAGCTTCGGCTAAGATCTTCCTTTTCAATGCCTCATCTCTCGGAACACAAATCCTTTGATTAAACAGAACAATCCCATCTGTCGCTCGTGTAAAACCTGGTTGAAGTAACAATTCTTGTAACTCTTCTTCTAACAATTGTGCCTGTTGAATCTCAACTCTCAAAGTAGAATTGACATTCAAATTTCCCATAATTACACCATTCGGAGTCCACGCAAACTGGAGATTAAGATCTCTAAACTTTTCCAATAATGAATACTCCAAAATCATCAATTCTGCACTATGAACCATTTTCCGACTTAAGGCATCCGCTACTTTATTCGCCTTTCCTGGATGATACTTCAATTCTAAGTCATAATCCTTTAAGTACTCCATCCACCTTCTTTGTCGCATATTCAACTCCTTTTGATCAAACAAATACTTCAAACTTTTGTGGTCACTGAACATTTCAAAATGTACACCATATAAATAATGACGCCACACCTTCAGTGCAAAAACCACTGCAGCTAGTTCCAAATCATGAGTCGGATAATTCTTCTCATGAACTTTTAACTGTCGAGAAGCATAAGCTACCACTTGACCACCTTGCATCAGAACACCCCCTAATCCCCTCTTAGAAGCATCACAGAATACTTCATAAGAGTTGTTAGGATCAGGAATAATTAATACTGGAGCACTCGTCAAACTTTCCTTCAAATGCATAAAACTTTGTTCGCAACCTGAATCCCATTCAAACGTAACATCCTTCCGAGTAAGTTTCGTCATTGGTAAGGCCAATTGAGAAAAGCCCTTGATAAACCTTCTATAGTAACCGGCCAATCCCAAGAAACTTCTGACTTCTGAAACATTTCTCGGTCTCTCCCAATTAATTACTGCTTCTACTTTCGATGGATCCACTGCCACACCACCTCGAGATATAACATGTCCAAGAAAATTAACTTCCGACATCCAAAACTCACACTTGCTCAACTTAGCAAACAATTGCTTCTCTTGCAAGACCGATAAGACAATCCTCAGATGTTCTCCGTGCTCTTGTGGAGTACGAGAATAAATAAGAATGTCGTCAATAAAGATTACCACAAATTGGTCCAAGTAAGTCTGAAATATTCGATTCATGTAATCCATGAAAACAGCTGGAGCATTAGTCACACCGAAAGGCATCACTAAGAATTCGTAATGACCGTAACGTGTCCTAAATGCAGTTTTTGGCACATCGGAACTCTTCACTCGAATCTGATGATAACCCGACCGTAAGTCAATCTTCGAGAACACACATGCTCCTTTCAATTGATCTAACAAGTCGTCTATCCTTGGTAAGGGATACTTATTCTTAATGGTAACTTTATTCAACTTACGATAATCAATGCACAAACGCATTCCCCCATCTTTCTTCTTTACCAGTAACACTGGAGCTCCCCACGATGAAACACTAGGCCTAACGAAATGCTTGGACATCAAGTCCTCCAATTGGTCCTTTAATTCTCTTAATTCAAGCGGTGCCATCCGATACGGAGAAACAGATATAGGAGCCGTTCCCGGTATCAGGTCAATAGAGAACTCAACTTCTCTCTCCGGAGGAAGAGAAGAAACATCCTCAGGAAACACTTCAGGAAATTCACACACTATTGGAATACTCAGAACTTGCTGTTCACTACCTCCCTCCTTAGTAAGAACCAATAAAACAGATTTCTCTTTCTCAAACAAGAAATTTACCATTCCCACCGTACCTTCTAAAATCGTTGATAATACATCTTTCGGAGTAGCCTCAGCAGATGGAATAATAATTAACTTTTCTTCGCACCCAATAAACACCGAATTAGCAGAAAGCCAATCCATTCCCAGAACAACATCCACTTTCTTAAGCGGCAGACAAATAAGATCAATCTGGAAGACTCTTTCGTTCACCGACAACACACAATTTTCACACATCAGTGGTGTTTCAACCATCTCATCCATGGCAGTAGTAACCACCATAGGAGGAAACAAAGGAATAGTTTGCAACCCTAGTCGCTTCACACATCTCAAAGACACGAAAGAATGTGTAGCCCCACAGTCAAATAAAACAAAACAAGGTTGACCATTAACAAAACACGTACCCGCAATCAAGGAATTATCACCCTTTGCTTTCCTTGCATCCATGGTATACACTCGGCCAGTAGTCTTCCCTTGTGTCTGATTTCTACCCTGAGGACAATCCCTCGCCAAATGGCCCACCTTCTGACACTGGTAACACCTCACACTCTCAATACCACATCGACCGTAATGATTCCGACCGCAAGTACGACACACCGGAGGTACACTAGTTCTAGAGCCCTGTACTTGCTTCCCTTTGGAAGACTGTTGCCTTTGCCTAAACTGTTGACTCGACCTTCCACGGTCACCTTGAGTTACCCTGTTCGAATCCACCTCCATTTGTATCTTTTTCAAGCTATTTTCCGCCACATAACATTGTCTTAACATTTCAGCATAAGTAGCAAATTCCCGTTGAGACACACTGTGTGAAATCTCAGCCCTTAATCCAAACAGAAACTGATCTATCTTCCACCTCTCATCAGGGGCATACATGGCCTGTCTAGAATAATCAGCCATGATCTCAAATTGTTCCGCATAAGAAGCCACTGACAAATTTCCCTGTCTCAACTGTTGGAACTCAAACTCCTTTTGAGACCTTAAAGAACTCGGAAAATATTTCTCCATAAAGATTACCTTAAACTGTTCCCACACTTTCGGCACTTCCTGAGTTGTCATCAAGGCTGAAGCGCTCTCCCACCACCTCATGGCAGGACCCTTCAACCAGTGAGAAGCAAAGACCACTTTATTCTCCTCACTGCAATGAACTATCAGAAAAATCCTTTCCATACCTGTTATCCACTCGTGTGCCTTCACCGGATCTAGCCCTCCTTGAAACTCCGGAGGATTCATACGAATAAATTCCCTGTAGGTTCCTCCTGCAACTTCCGGAACAACCACTGGAGGATGCAGACCATCAGCCATTTGTTGCATCATCCCTTGCATGAACTGATTCTGCTGTTGCTGCATCTGTTGCATAAATTGGTACAACGGGGCATTCCCTTCATCACCTTGTGGAACTGTCCCAGTTGGAGTAGTCCTTGGTCTTCCACGGTTGTTTCTGCGTCTATCAGCCATGTTCCTGAATTCCATATCAATAGGATTAAGTTGATCAGACTCAATACCATAAATATAACAGACAAGACCCATGGCGACACGCCGCATGTGAAACGGAAAGAAACACTCATTCTATTTCATGGCTAGGTCGAGGATACGACCTGCTTTGATACCAACTGTAAAGACCATATAAAAATACATGCATCAAATCATATATTATACATGAGTTTCACTTTTGGTACTGAAACATAATAAGTTCCTAGTTAACACATTATATATATAAATGCCCCTAATACAAAAGAACTAAAAGTCTAAGGCATTACATATACAAGATGTTCCAAAATGATAAAAACTAAGAACTAGATCAATACAATGATCTCAAAACATAACGCCATAGCGGAAGCCATGCCATCACAAAACCACGATCCGTAAGGAAAGTCAAATAACCTTGTCCTTACCCTTCGCCAAACCTGCAGAACCTGTGATGTAAACAACAACAGTGGGGTGAGATACATCAAATCTCAGTGAGTTCCCTATCTTAAAGTCCTCTCGGCTTTACAAGGTTCTAACAAAGTCCTAACTCATGTCCAAGGGGAAAGGGGAAAGACCATGAGTACACACACACTATATGGACACATGTTATGAGTTCATCAACTCACAATATCACTAATCCGTAACCACACCAAGGCATCCCCTTTTCCCGTCCGCTTCTACGTCTAGAAGACGACCCGAGTCATGGATCCTTGCAACCTACTTGACATACGAATGGATTCGGGTTCTACGGGCCATTAACCGTTATGAACCGTCACTTCTCACGGGCCATTAACCGTCACAAGCCTACGCTCCATGGGCGCCATTCGTACTAAAATGAAATGCGGGAATCAAACCTGCCAAGTAGTGGTGCACATGTTTCAGAGGAGCTCGAGACCCATGAAACGCACTCGCAAAACACATAATAACCGGTTACGATTACGTGATCACACACAGTCGTGATTGTATTCAACAATCACAAGGCCATTACGCCTTATCACAACCAAACGGTTAACACACATGTTCCATACTAGTGTTCAATCATTTATATTTTTCCGACACTGCTTAGGGTAATTGTCCTCACTCTACTTATTCCATATTTTAATCATGCTTACATTTTCAACAACCATTACACACCAAAATCAACAAAACGACACAATTCCAACCATTCCGATATAATTAAATCGGCCGTCAATCTTAAAACCAATGTAATAAGAAAGTACATTTTATTACCTTTCCAACGATACCAAAATTGTTCCATTCCGAGTTACGGATAAAAAGTTACGGCATTGGAAACAATCGATCGGGAAAATAAATCACAACAGCAGGATTCTGTAACTCTCCTGGCCGTACGCGTATTGGTACTCCCCTTACGCGTATTGCCCAAATGCTCGCCCGGCCATACGCGTATTGCCCCAAGCGATACGCGTATTGCCCAAAATCTCCGGCCATCCATACGCGTATTGCCCTTGCCGTACGCGTATTGACCAGCTCCATACGCGTATTGACATGCTCCATACGCGTATGGGCAGAGGAAAAATGCAGAAGTTCCTGCAGAATTTCTCTGCTACGGGTTGATCCAAAATCAACCCCAAATCCCATTTTCATCAATCAAAATGCATCAAAACATGTTATAACATCACAACCAGTATAACATATAATCAAGCATTGCATTTAGCAGTTAGATTCACGAATTTTGTGCAAAAAGATTCAATTTTCACAATTTCTAATCTAACTCTAAACTCAAAATAATCCTACTCTAAAGAGTCTAACTAGAACCCACCTGGATTACTAGACGAGGAGGTTGAAATTGAGACGAATTGATGAAGAACAGATGAATTGATGATGATTCTTGAGCTTTTGGAAATTTTCTCTCCTTTCCTTCTTCCACTTTTCCTTTCTCCTCCTTTTCCTTTGTTTTTCCTTCTTTCTATCTTTCTCTTTAGCTTTGTTTGGTTTTCAAGGAAAAAATGAAAAGAAAATAGATAGTATAGAAACTATCATTTTTAGCAACACTACTAAATGTCCAAAATTAGCTCAAATACATCAAATTATAAAAACTCAACGTTAAATACTATTAATTTAATCAACTCTGAGTTCGTCAGTTTACTCTAATTATTTTATCAAATAATTACTCAGAGTACTCCGGAACCCAGTTGATCATAATAATATTAACTCAAGCGTTTATAAATTTACGGGGTATTACAGTGAACCAGTGGGAAGGAAAATAGAGACATTTGGATTTAATTATAGTTATTAGATTTATATTGAGGTGTATATGATGTGTGTAATGCTGCTAATTTTATGGAGAACTTTGCTTTAGTAGAAAGTGCAAAAAATTGGAAATAGAGAGTAATTATTCAATAAATAAACAATAAACTACATTATTATGAGACAATAATTTGAAAATCAACTATAAATTTCAAATTTTAATAGACAATAATTATCCAAAAAATTATAATTAAAAAATATTAATTACTGTTGAGTCTGTTGAGTCTTTATAATATTATTTGTATAACCATTTGATTTGTGTTGGTACAGTTTTGATGTTAAAATGCCTAACCATTTGATTTGTGTTGGTACAGTTTTGATGTTAAAATGCCTAACCATTTGATTTGTGTTGGTACAGTGATTTGTTTTGTTTACTTGCAGTATTATCTTCTGCAGAACCACGGGGTCTTCCCTTTGATACATTTAAAGGATACTTTCATAAATCATATTTTTTTCTATACTTTAAATGCATCAAAAGGTATAATTTTTCTAATTTATCAATTATATCCTTTTGTTTTTAACTTGAAGCTTACTACTATAGTTGCTTTCGTATTACAGATTGGAAGACCTTAAGGAACCCTCATTTAAAAGCTAGCTATTAAAGGGAGTAAAATAATGAAGTTGATGCAAGTGGTAGCCTACAACTCTCCCTTTAAGAAGGAAGCTGAATGTTCTAATAAACTCAGCATAATGAAAATGACGAGAGGTTTATATGCAGGAATGGGTCTTCAAATTTTCCAACAATTTGTAGGAATGAACATGGTCATGTACTGTAGTCCTGCAATCATTCAGTTAGCTGGTTTTGCATCCAATAGAACTGCATTTCTTTGATTAATTTTGATATGGTAGCTACAAAGTCTATAACATAATTTTCTTTGTTATTAAATTGTATGTTATTAATTTTAACATGGATTTATTTGTATCCAAGTTATGCTGATTGAGTTTGAAATAAAAAACTACGTGGTATACATTACCTTTTAAATATTGCTAATCGAACTATTAATTGTAATAATTTTGTAATAAATTTTATTGATTGTAATATGAGTACTATTTATTTTATTTTTCTGTAATTTTAGATTTGTAATAAATTGTAAAAATTTTGTATTCTTTTAAATATTAAATTGCAATAACTTTTAATATCAAAGAATGTTATTTTGTTATTATATTTATTAAGAATATGAAATATTAAAATTATACTTATCGATTAAAAACATGTTGACATAACTAAATTTATACATAAAAAAAAATAAATATAAATAACTTTAAAATTATTAAGGTGACTTCTATGGTGAGGGCTCAATTAAATCCCTCAATGTACCGATTTAAAAGACATACATGATTTAACATTAAGTGTTTCAATTAAGTCATTTCTCCGTCTAAACACTTGTGAATAAAATATACAATTGCAAGGTTTTATTAAATACCCATATATTATTATTAGTGTATAGTTATTGTCATATTCTCCGATAAACTCTTTTGGGAGTTTTTATTTTTATTTTGAAAATACATTTTTTTTAAGATCCATTATTAGTGAACTTTTTTATTTTTAAAATTTAGTTTGTATAATATGTTATACAAAAATATCAGCATTTGTATTAAATAGTACATTACAAATATCTGTTTTTAAAATGAACCTCATTTAAAAGCTAGCTATTAAAGGGAGTAAAATAATGAAGTTGATGCAAGTGGTAGCCTACAACTCTCCCTTTAAGAAGGAAGCTGAATGTTCTAATAAAATCAGCATAATGAAAATGACGAGAGGTTTATATGCAGTAATGGGCCTTCAAATTTTCCAACAATTTGTAGCAATGAACACGGTCATGTACTATAGTCCTGCAATCATTCAGTTAGCTGGTTTTGCATCCAATAGAACTGCATTTCTTTGATTAATTTTGATATGGTAGTTACAAACTCTATAACATAATTTTCTTTGTTATTCAATTGTATGTTATTAATTTTAATATGGATTTATTTGTATCCAAGTTATGCTGATTGAGTTTGAAATAAAAAACTACGTGGTATACATTACGTTTTAAACATTTAAAAGCTAGCTATTTAAAATATCAGCATTTGTATTAAATAGTACATTACAAATATCTGTTTTTAAAATGTCTTTTGCGTTTAGTATATCTAATCATTATTTAAACCAGTATATTATTATAATAAATTCCAATGTGCAATGAGAGGAAGGTATGACACCAGACTTCTGCAATATGTTTGTGCTAACATATGCTTTTACTTATTTTGTTGAAAATAGATTTTGAAAACGTCTTAAGAAGATAGAAAATTCAAACTTCTGATTTCTATCTTTGTTTTTTGTTTTGTTTTACTTTTCAGCTTCAATCACTGTTTCATCTTCGTTTTGTTTCGCTTAATTATTTTGTGAGATTTTTAATCCATTGATGTATAAACAACTTTATTGCATTATTTTTGGATATCTACATTGTATATAAGGAAGTGTTTGGTTTCACTATATGTTTAGTGTGTGATGATTTAATGTTTGTTTACAATGAAGACAACGAAAATGGGGATATTGGTCATGCGGTTAAATAAGTAATATCGGTTATTGAATCTCTGAAGAAGTGTTATCGGTTGCTGGGATATATCTCTATCAGTTGTGGGATCAAGTTTTGATACTTTATTTTTTTTTCCGGACTTCTTAAATTGTGAATGCAGAGTAGGAGCAATATTTATTCTTTTTTTCCTGGGAAATTCTCATAATTAATATACCATAACATGAAATTCATCCAATTGAAAAAGAAACTCTTTGAGCAGAATGGTGGTTTATTTTTTAGAATGCTCTTTGAGCAGAATTGTGGTTTATGTGTATTTTATCTTCATGCAGTGCACCACTCACAGCACTTGCACTTGCAAGTTAACCTCCAACCGATGATTTGATGAAGCGTGAACCAGTGGGAAGGAAAATAGAGACATTTGGATTTAATTATAGTTATTAGCTTTATATTGAGGTGTATATGATGTGTGTAATGCTGCTAATTTTATGGAGAACTTTGCTTTAGTAGAAAGTGCAAAAAATTAGAAATAGAGAGTAATTATTCAATAAATAAACAATAAACTACATTATTATGAGACAATAATTTGAAAATAAACTATAAATTTCAAATTTTAATAGACAATAATTATCCAAAAAATTATAATTAAAAAATATTAATTACTGTTGAGTCTGTTGAGTCTTTATAATATTATTTGTATAACCATTTGATTTGTGTTGGTACAGTTTTGATGTTAAAATGCCTAACCATTTGATTTGTGTTGGTACAGTGATTTGTTTTGTTTACTTGCAGTATTATCTTCTGCAGAACCATGGGGTCTTCCCTTTGATACATTTAAAGGATACTTTCATAAATCATATTTTTTTCTATACTTTAAATGCATCAAAAGGTATAATTTTTCTAATTTATCAATTATATCCTTTTGTTTTTAACTTGAAGCTTACTACTATAGTTGCTTTCGTATTACAGATTGGAAGACCTTAAGGAACCCTCATTTAAAAGCTAGCTATTAAAGGGAGTAAAATAATGAAGTTGATGCAAGTGGTAGCCTACAACTCTCCCTTTAAGAAGGAAGCTGAATGTTCTAATAAACTCAGCATAATGAAAATGACGAGAGGTTTATATGCAGGAATGGGTCTTCAAATTTTCCAACAATTTGTAGGAATGAACACGGTCATGTACTGTAGTCCTGCAATCATTCAGTTAGCTGGTTTTGCATCCAATATAACTGCATTTCTTTGATTAATTTTGATATGGTAGCTACAAAGTCTATAACATAATTTTCTTTGTTATTAAATTGTATGTTATTAATTTTAACATGGATTTATTTGTATCCAAGTTATGCTGATTGAGTTTGAAATAAAAAACTACGTGGTATACATTACCTTTTAAATATTGCTAATCGAACTATTAATTGTAATAATTTTGTAATAAATTTTATTGATTGTAATAAGAGTACTATTTATTTTATTTTTCTGTAATTTTAGATTTGTAATAAATTGTAAAAATTTTGTATTCTTTTAAATATTAAATTGCAATAACTTTTAATATCAAAGAATGTTATTTTGTTATTATATTTATTAAGAATATGAAATATTAAAATTATACTTATCGATTAAAAACATGTTGACATAACTAAATTTATACATAAAAAAAATAAATATAAATAAATTTAAAATTATTAAGGTGACTTCTATGGTGAGGGCTCAATTAAATCCCTCAATGTACCGATTTAAAAGACATACATGATTTAACATTAAGTGTTTCAATTAAGTCATTTCACCATCTAAACACTTGTGAATAAAATATACAATTGCAAGGTTTTATTAAATACCCATATATTATTATTAGTGTATAGTTATTGTCATATTCTCCGATAAACTCTTTTGGGATTTTTTATTTTTATTTTGAAAATACATTTTTTTTAAGATCCATTATTAGTGAACTATTTTATTTTTAAAATTTAGTTTGTATAATATGTTATACAAAAATATCAGCATTTGTATTAAATAGTACATTACAAATATCTGTTTTTAAAATGAACCTCATTTAAAAGCTAGCTATTAAAGGGAGTAAAATAATGAAGTTGATGCAAGTGGTAGCCTACAACTCTCCCTTTAAGAAGGAAGCTGAATGTTCTAATAAACTCAGCATAATGAAAATGACGAGAGGTTTATATGCAGTAATGGGCCTTCAAATTTTCCAACAATTTGTAGCAATGAACACGGTCATGTACTATAGTCCTGCAATCATTCAGTTAGCTGGTTTTGCATCCAATAGAACTGCATTTCTTTGATTAATTTTGATATGGTAGTTACAAACTCTATAACATAATTTTCTTTGTTATTCAATTGTATGTTATTAATTTTAATATGGATTTATTTGTATCCAAGTTATGCTGATTGAGTTTGAAATAAAAAACTACGTGGTATACATTACGTTTTAAACATTTAAAAGCTAGCTATTTAAAATATCAGCATTTGTATTAAATAGTACATTACAAATATCTGTTTTTAAAATGTCTTTTGCGTTTAGTATATCTAATCATTATTTAAACCAGTATATTATTATAATAAATTCCAATGTGCAATGAGAGGAAGGTATGACACCAGACTTCTGCAATATGTTTGTGCTAACATATGCTTTTACTTATTTTGTTGAAAATAGATTTTGAAAACGTCTTAAGAAGATAGAAAATTCAAACCTCTGATTTCTATCTTTGTTTTTTGTTTTGTTTTACTTTTCAGCTTCAATCACTGTTTCATCTTCGTTTTGTTTCGCTTAATTATTTTGTGAGATTTTTAATCCATTGATGTATAAACAACTTTATTGCATTATTTTTGGATATCTACATTGTATATAAGGAAGTGTTTGGTTTCACTATATGTTTAGTGTGTGATGATTTAATGTTTGTTTACAATGAAGACAACGAAAATGGGGATATTGGTCATGCGGTTAAATAAGTAATATCGGTTATTGAATCTCTGAAGAAGTGTTATCGTTGCTGGGATATATCTCTATCAGTTGTGGGATCAAGTTTTGATACTTTATTTTTTTTTCCGGACTTCTTAAATTGTGAATGCAGAGTAGGAGCAATATTTATTCTTTTTTTCCTGGGAAATTCTCATAATTAATATACCATAACATGAAATTCATCCAATTGAAAAAGAAACTCTTTGAGCAGAATGGTGGTTTATTTTTAAGAATGCTCTTTGAGCAGAATTGTGGTTTATGTGTATTCTATCTTCATGCAGTGCACCACTCACAGCACTTGCACTTGCAAGTTAACCTCCAACCGATGATTTGATGAAGCGTGAACCAGTGGGAAGGAAAATAGAGACATTTGGATTTAATTATAGTTATTAGCTTTATATTGAGGTGTATATGATGTGTGTAATGCTGCTAATTTTATGGAGAACTTTGCTTTAGTAGAAAGTGTAAAAAATTGGAAATAGAGAGTAATTATTCAATAAATAAACAATAAACTACATTATTATGAGACATTAATTTGAAAATAAACTATAAATTTCAAATTTTAATAGACAATAATTATCCAAAAAATTATAATTAAAAAATATTAATTACTGTTGAGTCTGTTGAGTCTTTATAATATTATTTGTATAACCATTTGATTTGTGTTGGTACAGTTTTGATGTTAAAATGCCTAACCATTTGATTTGTGTTGGTACAGTGATTTGTTTTGTTTACTTGCAGTATTATCTTCTGCAGAACCATGGGGTCTTCCCTTTGATACATTTAAAGGATACTTTCATAAATCATATTTTTTTCTATACTTTAAATGCATCAAAAGGTATAATTTTTCTAATTTATCAATTATATCCTTTTGTTTTTAACTTGAAGCTTACTACTATAGTTGCTTTCGTATTACAGATTGGAAGACCTTAAGGAACCCTCATTTAAAAGCTAGCTATTAAAGGGAGTAAAATAATGAAGTTGATGCAAGTGGTAGCCTACAACTCTCCCTTTAAGAAGGAAGCTGAATGTTCTAATAAACTCAGCATAATGAAAATGACGAGAGGTTTATATGCAGGAATGGGTCTTCAAATTTTCCAACAATTTGTAGGAATGAACACGGTCATGTACTATAGTCCTGCAATCATTCAGTTAGCTGGTTTTGCATCCAATATAACTGCATTTCTTTGATTAATTTTGATATGGTAGCTACAAAGTCTATAACATAATTTTCTTTGTTATTAAATTGTATGTTATTAATTTTAACATGGATTTATTTGTATCCAAGTTATGCTGATTGAGTTTGAAATAAAAAACTACGTGGTATACATTACCTTTTAAATATTGCTAATCGAACTATTAATTGTAATAATTTTGTAATAAATTTTATTGATTGTAATAAGAGTACTATTTATTTTATTTTTCTGTAATTTTAGATTTGTAATAAATTGTAAAAATTTTGTATTCTTTTAAATATTAAATTGCAATAACTTTTAATATCAAAGAATGTTATTTTGATATTATATTTATTAAGAATATGAAATATTAAAATTATACTTATCGATTAAAAACATGTTGACATAACTAAATTTATACATAAAAAAAATAAATATAAATAACTTTAATATTATTAAGGTGACTTCTATGGTGAGGGCTCAATTAAATCCCTCAATGTACTGATTTAAAAGACATACATGATTTAACATTAAGTGTTTCAATTAAGTCATTTCACCATCTAAACACTTGTGAATAAAATATACAATTGCAAGGTTTTATTAAATACCCATATATTATTATTAGTGTATAGTTATTGTCATATTCTCCGATAAACTCTTTTGGGATTTTTTATTTTTATTTTGAAAATACATTTTTTTTAAGATCCATTATTAGTGAACTTATTTTATTTTTAAAATTTAGTTTGTATAATATTTTATACAAAAATATCAGCATTTGTATTAAATAGTACATTACAAATATCTGTTTTTAAAATGAACCTCATTTAAAAGCTAGCTATTTAAGGGAGTAAAATAATGAAGTTGATGCAAGTGGTAGCATACAACTCTCCCTTTAAGAAGGAAGCTGAATGTTCTAATAAACTCAGCATAATGAAAATGACGAGAGGTTTATATGCAGTAATGGGCCTTCAAATTTTCCAACAATTTGTAGCAATGAACACGGTCATGTACTATAGTCCTGCAATCATTCAGTTAGCTGGTTTTGCATCCAATAGAACTGCATTTCTTTGATTAATTTTGATATGGTAGTTACAAACTCTATAACATAATTTTCTTTGTTATTTAATTGTATGTTATTAATTTTAATATGGATTTATTTGTATCCAAGTTATGCTGATTGAGTTTGAAATAAAAAACTACGTGGTATACATTACGTTTTAAACATTTAAAAGCTAGCTATTTAAAATATCAGCATTTGTATTAAATAGTACATTACAAATATCTGTTTTTAAAATGTCTTTTGCATTTAGTATATCTAATCATTATTTAAACCAGTATATTATTATAATAAATTCCAATGTGCAATGAGAGGAAGGTATGACACCAGACTTCTGCAATATGTTTGTGCTAACATATGCTTTTACTTATTGTGTTGAAAATAGATTTTGAAAACGTCTTAAGAAGATAGAAAATTCAAACTTCTGATTTCTATCTTTGTTTTTTGTTTTGTTTTACTTTTCAGCTTCAATCACTGTTTCATCTTCGTTTTGTTTCGCTTAATTATTTTGTGAGATTTTTAATCCATTGATGTATAAACAACTTTATTGCATTATTTTTGGATATCTACAATGTATATAAGGAAGTGATGGTCTGCATCCTCCAGTGGTTGTTCCTGAAGTTACAGGGGGAACCTATAGGGAATTCATTCGTATGAATCCTCCGGAGTTTCAGGGAGGGCTAGATCCGGTGAAGGCGCATGAATGGATATCAGATATGGAACAGATCTTCTTGATAGTTCAGTGCAGCGAGGAAAATAAAGTGGTCTTTGCTTCTCACTTGCTAAAGGGTCCTGCCATGAGGTGGTGGGAAAGCGTTTAAGCCTTAATGACAATCCAAGAGGTACCAAAAGTGTGGGAGCAGTTTAAGGTAATTTTTATGGAGAAATATTTTCCGAGTTCTTTAAGGTCTCAGAAGGAGTTTGAGTTCCAACAGTTGAGACAGGGCAATTTATCAGTGGCTTCCTATGCAGAAAAATTTGAGATCATGGCTAACTATTCTAGACAGGCCATGTATGCTCCTGATGAGAGGTGGACGATTGATCAGTTTCTGTTTGGTTTAAGGGCTGAAATTTCACATAGCGTGTCTCAACGGGAATTTACTACTTATGCTGAAATGTTAAGACAATGTTATGTGGCGGAGAATAGTTTGAAAAAGGTACAAATGGAGGTGGATTTGAACAGGGCAACTCAAAGTGACCGTGGAAGGTCGAATCAACAGTTTAGGCAAAGGCAACAGTCTTCTAAAGGGAAGCAAGTACAGAGTTCTAGAACTAGTGTGCCTCCGGTATGTCGTACTTGTGGAAGGAATCATTATGGTAGGTGCAATTCGGAGGGAATACGGTGTTATCAGTGTAACAAGATGGGTCATGTATCGAGAGATTGTCCTCAGGGTAGGAATCAGACACAAGGGAAGACTACTGGCTGAGTGTATACCTTGGATGCGAGGAAAGCAAAGAATGACAACTCCTTGATTGCGGGTACGTGTTTCGTAAATGGACATCCTTGTTTTGTTTTATTTGATTGTGGGGCAACGCATTCTTTTGTGTCTTTGCGATGTGTGAAGCGACTTGGGTTGCGAACTATTCCTTTGTTTCCTCCTATGGTGGTTACTACTGCCATGGATGATATTGTTGAAACACCACTGATGTGTGAAAATTGTGTGTTATCGGTGAATGAAAGAGTCTTCCAAATTGATCTTATTTGTTTGCCGCTCAAGAAAGTGGATGTTGTTCTGGGAATGGATTGGCTTTCAGCTAATTCGGTTTTTATCGGTTGTGAGGAGAAGTTAATCATTATTCCATCTGCTGAGGCTACTCCGAAAGATGTGTTATCAACGATTTTAGAAGGTACGGTGGGAATGGTAAATTTCTTGTTTGAGAAGGAGAAATCTGTTTTATTGGTTCTTACTAAGGAAGGGAGTAGTGAACAGCAAGTTTTGAGTATTCCAATAGTGTGTGAGTTTCCTGAAGTGTTTCCTGAGGATGTTACTTCTCTTCCTCCGGAGACAGAAGTTGAGTTCTCTATTGACCTGGTACCGGGAACGGCTCCTATATCCGTTTCTCCTTATCGGATGGCACCGTTTGAATTAAGAGAATTAAAGGACCAATTGGAAGACTTGATGTCTAAGCACTTTGTTAGACCTAGTGTTTCACCTTGGGGAGCCCCAGTGTTGTTGGTAAAGAAGAAAGATGGGGGAATGCGTTTGTGCATTGATTATCGTAAGTTGAATAAAGTGACCATTAAGAACAAGTACCCCTTACCCAGGATAGGCGACTTGTTAGATCAATTGAAAGGAGCTTGTGTGTTCTCGAAGATTGATTTACGGTCGGGTTATCATCAGATCTGAGTGAAGAGTTCCGATGTGCCAAAAACTGCATTCAGAACACGTTACGGTCATTACGAATTCCTAGTGATGCCTTTCGGTGTGACTAATGCTCCAGCTGTTTTTATGGATTACATGAACCGTATATTTCAGACTTACTTGGACCAATTTGTGGTAATCTTTATTGAAGACATTCTTATTTATTCTCGTACTCCACAAGAGCACGGAGAACATCTGAGAATTATCTTATCGGTATTGCAGGAGAAGCAATTGTTTGCTAAGTTGAGTAAGTGTGAGTTTTGGATGTCGGAAGTAAATTTTCTTGGACATGTTATATCTCAAGGTGGTGTGGCAGTGGATCCATCGAAGGTAGAAGCAGTGATTAATTGGGAGAGACCAAGAAATGTTTCAGAGGTTAGAAGTTTCTTGGGATTGGCAGGTTACTATAGAAGGTTCATTAAGGGTTTTTCTCAATTGGCCTTACCAATGACGAAACTTACTCGGAAGGATTTTGCTTTTGAGTGGGATTCGGGTTGTGAACAAAGTTTTATGAAATTGAAGGAAAGTTTGACGAGTGCTCCGGTATTAATTATTCCTGATCCTAACAACTCTTACGAAGTATTCTGTGATGCTTCTAAGAGGGGATTAAGAGGTGTTCTGATGCAAGGCGGTCAAGTAGTAGCTTATGCTTCTCGACAGTTAAAAGTTCATAAGAAGAATTATCCAACTCATGATCTAGAATTAGATGCCGTGGTGTTTGCACTGAAGGTGTGGCGTCATTATTTGTATGGTGTACATTTTGAAATGTTCAGTGACCACAAAAGTTTGAAGTAATTGTTTGACCAAAAGGAGTTGAATATGCGACAAAGAAGGTGGATGGAGTACTTAAAGGATTATGACTTAGAATTGAAGTATCATCCAGGAAAGGCGAATAAAGTAGCAGATGCTTTAAGTCGGAAAATGGTTCATAGTGCAGAATTGATGATTTTGGAGTATTCGTTGTTGGAAAAGTTTAGAGATCTTAATCTCTAATTTGTGTGGACTCCGAATGGTGTAATTATGGGAAATTTGAATGTCAATTCTACTTTAAGAGTTGAGATTCAACAAGAACAAATGTTAGAGGAGGAGTTACAAGAGTTGTTACTTCAACCGGGCTTTACACGAGCAACAGATGGGATTGTTTTGTTTAATTAACGGATTTGTGTTCCGAAGGATGAGGCATTGAAAAGAAAGATTTTAGATGAAGCTCATAAAGGTACTTTTACGATACATCCTGGTTCTTTGAAGATGTATCAGGATTTAAAGAGGGATTATTGGTGGTCTGGGATGAAAAAGGATATAGCGGAATATGTGTTAGAGTGCGCAGTGTGCCAACAGGTGAAGATTGAACACCAAAGATCGGGCGGTCTGTTGCAACCTTTGGATATTCCAGTTTGGAAGTGGGATAGTATTTCTATGGATTTTGCAGTGGGTTTACCCCGTACACAAGGTGGTTATGATTCTATTTGGGTAATTGTGGATTGACTAACGAAATCTGCGCATTTCTTAGCCGTGAAGACTACTTATAAGGTAAGTCATCTTGCAAGGTTGTTTATTGCTGAGATTGTGAGATTGCATGGTATTCCTTCTAGTATTGTGTTCGATAGAGATACGAAGTTTACTTCGAGGTTTTGGAAGGTGTTCCAACAAGCTATGGGTACGAATTTGCGTTTGAGCACGTCGAATCATCCTCAGACGGATGGTCAGACTGAGCGAACAATACAAACGATGGAGGATATGTTAAGAGCTTGTGTGTTAGAGAGTAGAGGAAATTGGAAAGAACTTTTACCGTTAATTAAGTTTTCCTATAACAATAGTTACCATGCGAGCATCGGTATGGCTCCTTATGAAGCATTGTATGGGAGGAAGTGTAGAACACCTTTGTGTTGGGCTGAAATTGGCGCAGATAGAATTTTGGGACCCGAGATTATTCAAGAGACTATGGAAAAGATTCGAATGATCTGTGAGAAAGTTAAACAAGCACAAGATCGTCAAAAGAGTTATGCGGACAATCGTAGGAGACCTTTGGAATTTGAGGAAGGTGATCATGTATTTCAGAAGGTTACTCCGAGATTGAGATTGAAAGGACCGTTTAAGTCACACAAATTAAGTCCAAGATACGTGGGACCGTATCAGATTTTAGAAAGGATTGGGGAAGTTGCTTATAGGTTAGCCTTACCACCCTCTCTATCTGAGATGCATGATGTTTTTCACGTATCTCAGCTCCGTAAGTTTATTCCTGATCCTCTTCAGCCAATTTTACCAGAATCAGTGGAAATAGAAGCGGATTTGACTTTTGAACGACAACCGAGTTGTATTGTGGGAAGAGAAACAAAAGTGTTAAGGAACAAAGATATTCCACTCGTTAAGGTGCAATGGGATATGACGCATCCGGGTGATGCTACTTGGGAACTAGAATCGGAAATGTGAGATTCTTATCCACATCTGTTCAGGTAATATTTTAAATTCGAGGATGAATTTCTATTTAAGGGGGGGGGGGGAGGATGTAATACCCCGTAAATTTATAAACGCTCTGGTTAATATTATTATGATCAACTGGATTCCGGAGTACTCTGAGCAATTATTTGATAAAATAATTAGAGTAAACTGACGAACTCAGAGTTGATTAAATTAATAGTATTTAACGTTGAGTTTTTATTATTTGGTGCATTTGAGCTAATTTGGACATTTAGTAGTATTGCTAATTAATGGAAATTAATTTCTTTACTATGTCTCTTTTCTCATTTGGAAACAAATACAAAAGTTAGAAAGGAAAGGAAAAGGAGAAGAAAATTTCTCAAAAGCTCAAGATCATCATCAAGCACTCCATTCTTCATCTTTTCATCTCAGTATCAACCTCCTCATCTTGTTGTACAGGTGGGTTCTAGTTAGACTCTTTAGAGTAGAGTTATTTTGAGTTTAGAGTTAGATTGGAATTTGTGAAAATTGAATAATTTGGTATGAAATTATGAATCTAACTGCTAAAATTCAATGTGTGGTTGTATAGTATACTGGTTATTGATTTGTGAATCCTTGAGTTTACAGGCTCAGGAGGTACTTCGGTACTAGTGTGAGTTTACAGGCTCACCGTGATGGTTACTTGTGTGTGTGTACTCATGGTCTTTCCCCTTTCCCCTTGGACATAAGTTAGATTTATTTTAGAACCTTGTAAAGCCGAGAGGACTTTAAGATAGGGAACTCACTGAGATTTGATGTATCTCACCCCACTGTTGTTGTTTACATCACAGGTTCTGCAGGTTCGGCGAAGGGTAAGGACAAAGTGGTTTGACTTTTCCTTACGGATCGTGGCTTTTGTGTGGCAAGGCTTCCGTTGTGGAGTTTTTGAGATCATTATTTGATCTAGTTCTTAGTAGTTGTCTTTTGAAACATCTTGTAGATATACTATGCCGTAGTTTTTTTGTATTAGGCTTTTTGGGGCATGTATATGTATAATGTGTTACTAGGAACTTATTGTATATTTCAGTACCAAAAGTGAAACTCATGTATAATATGAGATTTGATGCAAGTATTATATGTGGGCGTTACATATGCTTTTACTTATTTTGTTGAAAATAGATTTTGAAAATGTCTTAAGAAGATAGAAAATTCAAACCTCTGATTTCTATCTTTGTTTTTTGTTTTGTTTTACTTTTCAGCTTCAATCACTGTTTCATCTTCGTTTTGTTTCGCTTAATTATTTTGTGAGATTTTTAATCCATTGATGTATAAACAACTTTATTGCATTATTTTTGGATATCTACATTGTATATAAGGAAGTGTTTGGTTTCACTATATGTTTAGTGTGTGATGATTTAATGCTTGTTTACAATGAAGACAACGAAAATGGGGATATTGGTCATGCGGTTAAATAAGTAATATCGGTTATTGAATCTCTGAAGAAGTGTTATCGGTTGCTGGGATATATCTCTATCAGTTGTGGGATCAAGTTTTGATACTTTATTTTTTTTCCGGACTTCTTAAATTGTGAATGCAGAGTAGGAGCAATATTTATTCTTTTTTTCCTGGGAAATTCTCATAATTAATATACCATAACATGAAATTCATCCAATTGAAAAAGAAACTCTTTGAGCAGAATGGTGGTTTATTTTTTAGAATGCTCTTTGAGCAGAATTGTGGTTTATGTGTATTCTATCTTCATGCAGTGCACCACTCACAGCACTTGCACTTGCAAGTTAACCTCTAACCGATGATTTGATGAAGCGTGAACCCGTGGGAAGGAAAATAGAGACATTTGGATTTAATTATAGTTATTAGCTTTATATTGAGGTGTATATGATGTGTGTAATGCTGCTAATTTTATGGAGAACTTTGCTTTAGTAGAAAGTGCAAAAAATTGGAAATAGAGAGTAATTATTCAATAAATAAACAATAAACTACATTATTATGAGACAATAATTTGAAAATCAACTATCAATTTCAAATTTTAATAGACAATAATTATCCAAAAAATTATAATTAAAAAATATTAATTACTGTTGAGTCTGTTGAGTCTTTATAATATTATTTGTATAACCATTTGATTTGTGTTGGTACAGTTTTGATGTTAAAATGCCTAACCATTTGATTTGTGTTGGTACAGTGATTTGTTTTGTTTACTTGCAGTATTATCTTCTGCAGAACCATGAGGTCTTCCCTTTGATACATTTAAAGGATACTTTCATAAATCATATTTTTTTCTATACTTTAAATGCATCAAAAGGTATAATTTTTCTAATTTATCAATTATATCCTTTTGTTTTTAACTTGAAGCTTACTACTATAGTTGCTTTCGTATTACAGATTGGAAGACCTTAAGGAACCCTCATTTAAAAGCTAGCTATTAAAGGGAGTAAAATAATGAAGTTGATGCAAGTGGTAGCCTACAACTCTCCCTTTAAGAAGGAAGCTGAATGTTCTAATAAACTCAGCATAATGAAAATGACGAGAGGTTTATATGCAGGAATGGGTCTTCAAATTTTCCAACAATTTGTAGGAATGAACATGGTCATGTACTATAGTCCGGCAATCATTCAGTTAGCTGGTTTTGCATCCAATAGAACTGCATTTCTTTGATTAATTTTGATATGGTAGCTACAAAGTCTATAACATAATTTTCTTTGTTATTAAATTGTATGTTATTAATTTTAACATGGATTTATTTGTATCCAAGTTATGCTGATTGAGTTTGAAATAAAAAAACTACGTGGTATACATTACCTTTTAAATATTGCTAATCGAACTATTAATTGTAATAATTTTGTAATAAATTTTATTGATTGTAATAAGAGTACTATTTATTTTATTTTTCTGTAATATTAGATTTGTAATAAATTGTAAAAATTTTGTATTCTTTTAAATATTAAATTGCAATAACTTTTAATATCAAAGAATGTTATTTTGATATTATATTTATTAAGAATATGAAATATTAAAATTATACTTATCGATTAAAAACATGTTGACATAACTAAATTTATACATAAAAAAAATAAATATAAATAACTTTAAAATTATTAAGGTGACTTCTATGGTGAGGGCTCAATTAAATCCCTCAATGTACCGATTTAAAAGACATACATGATTTAACATTAAGTGTTTCAATTAAGTCATTTCACCATCTAAACACTTGTGAATAAAATATACAATTGCAAGGTTTTATTAAATACCCATATATTATTATTAGTGTATAGTTATTGTCATATTCTCCGATAAACTCTTTTGGGATTTTTTATTTTTATTTTGAAAATACATTTTTTTTAAGATCCATTATTAGTGAACTTATTTTATTTTTAAAATTTAGTTTGTATAATATTTTATACAAAAATATCAGCATTTGTATTAAATAGTACATTACAAATATCTGTTTTTAAAATGAACCTCATTTAAAAGCTAGCTATTAAAGGGAGTAAAATAATGAAGTTGATGCAAGTGGTAGCCTACAACTCTCCCTTTAAGAAGGAAGCTGAATGTTCTAATAAACTCAGCATAATGAAAATGACGAGAGGTTTATATGCAGTAATGGGCCTTCAAATTTTCCAACAATTTGTAGCAATGAACACGGTCATGTACTATAGTCCTGCAATCATTCAGTTAGCTGGTTTTGCATCCAATAGAACTGCATTTCTTTGATTAATTTTGATATGGTTGTTACAAACTCTATAACATAATTTTCTTTGTTATTCAATTGTATGTTATTAATTTTAACATGGATTTATTTGTATCCAAGTTATGCTGATTGAGTTTGAAATAAAAAACTACGTGGTATACATTACGTTTTAAACATTTAAAAGCTAGCTATTTAAAATATCAGCATTTGTATTAAATAGTACATTACAAATATCTGTTTTTAAAATGTCTTTTGCGTTTAGTATATCTAATCATTATTTAAACCAGTATATTATTATAATAAATTCCAATGTGCAATGAGAGGAAGGTATGACACCAGACTTCTGCAATATGTTTGTGCTAACATATGCTTTTACTTATTTTGTTGAAAATAGATTTTGAAAACGTCTTAAGAAGATAGAAAATTCAAACTTCTGATTTCTATCTTTGTTTTTTGTTTTGTTTTACTTTTCAGCTTCAATCACTGTTTCATCTTCGTTTTGTTTCGCTTAATTATTTTGTGAGATTTTTAATCCATTGATGTATAAACAACTTTATTGCATTATTTTTGGATATCTACATTGTATATAAGGAAGTGTTTGGTTTCACTATATGTTTAGTGTGTGATGATTTAATGTTTGTTTACAATGAAGACAACGAAAATGGGGATATTGGTCATGCGGTTAAATAAGTAATATCGGTTATTGAATCTCTGAAGAAGTGTTATCGGTTGCTGGGATATATCTCTATCAGTTGTGGGATCAAGTTTTGATACTTTATTTTTTTTCCGGACTTCTTAAATTGTGAATGCAGAGTAGGAGCAATATTTATTCTTTTTTTCCTGGGAAATTCTCATAATTAATATACCATAACATGAAATTCATCCAATTGAAAAAGAAACTCTTTGAGCAGAATGGTGGTTTATTTTTTAGAATGCTCTTTGAGCAGAATTGTGGTTTATGTGTATTCTATCTTCATGCAGTGCACCACTCACAGCACTTGCACTTGCAAGTTAAACTCTAACCGATGATTTGATGAAGCGTGAACCAGTGGGAAGGAAAATAGAGACATTTGGATTTAATTATAGTTATTAGCTTTATATTGAGGTGTATATGATGTGTGTAATGCTGCTAATTTTATGGAGAACTTTGCTTTAGTAGAAAGTGCAAAAAATTGGAAATAGAGAGTAATTATTCAATAAATAAACAATAAACTACATTATTATGAGACAATAATTTGAAAATCAACTATAAATTTCAAATTTTAATAGACAATAATTATCCAAAAAATTATAATTAAAAAATATTAATTACGGTTGAGTCTGTTGAGTCTTTATAATATTATTTGTATAACCATTTGATTTGTGTTGGTACAGTTTTGATGTTAAAATGCCTAACCATTTGATTTGTGTTGGTACAGTGATTTGTTTTGTTTACTTGCAGTATTATCTTCTGCAGAACCATGGGGTCTTCCCTTTGATACATTTAAAGGATACTTTCATAAATCATATTTTTTTCTATACTTTAAATGCATCAAAAGGTATAATTTTTCTAATTTATCAATTATATCCTTTTGTTTTTAACTTGAAGCTTACTACTATAGTTGCTTTCGTATTACAGATTGGAAGACCTTAAGGAACCCTCATTTAAAAGCTAGCTATTAAAGGGAGTAAAATAATGAAGTTGTTGCAAGTGGTAGCCTACAACTCTCCCTTTAAGAAGGAAGCTGATGTTCTAATAAACTCAGCATAATGAAAATGACGAGAGGTTTATATGCAGGAATGGGTCTTCAAATTTTCCAACAATTTGTAGGAATGAACACGGTCATGTACTATAGTCCTGCAATCATTCAGTTAGCTGGTTTTGCATCCAATAGAACTGCATTTCTTTGATTAATTTTGATATGGTAGCTACAAAGTCTATCACATAATTTTCTTTGTTATTAAATTGTATGTTATTAATTTTAACATGGATTTATTTGTATCCAAGTTATGCTGATTGAGTTTGAAATAAAAAACTACGTGGTATACATTACCTTTTAAATATTGCTAATCGAACTATTAATTGTAATAATTTTGTAATAAATTTTATTGATTGTAATAAGAGTACTATTTATTTTATTTTTCTGTAATTTTAGATTTGTAATAAATTGTAAAAATTTTGTATTCTTTTAAATATTAAATTGCAATAACTTTTAATATCAAAGAATGTTATTTTGATATTATATTTATTAAGAATATGAAATATTAAAATTATACTTATCGATTAAAAACATGTTGACATAACTAAATTTATACATAAAAAAAATAAATATAAATAACTTTAAAATTATTAAGGTGACTTCTATGGTGAGGGCTCAATTAAATCCCTCAATGTACCGATTTAAAAGACATACATGATTTAACATTAAGTGTTTCAATTAAGTCATTTCACCATCTAAACACTTGTGAATAAAATATACAATTGCAAGGTTTTATTAAATACCCATATATTATTATTAGTGTATAGTTATTGTCATATTGTCCGATAAACTCTTTTGGGATTTTTTATTTTTATTTTGAAAATAAATTTTTTTTAAGATCCATTATTAGTGAACTTATTTTATTTTTAAAATTTAGTTTGTATAATATTTTATACAAAAATATCAGCATTTGTATTAAATAGTACATTACAAATATCTGTTTTTAAAATGAACCTCATTTAAAAGCTAGCTATTAAAGGGAGTAAAATAATGAAGTTGATGCAAGTGGTAGCCTACAACTCTCCCTTTAAGAAGGAAGCTGAATGTTCTAATAAACTCAGCATAATGAAAATGACGAGAGGTTTATATGCAGTAATGGGCCTTCAAATTTTCCAACAATTTGTAGCAATGAACACGGTCATGTACTATAGTCCTGCAATCATTCAGTTAGCTGGTTTTGCATCCAATAGAACTGCATTTCTTTGATTAATTTTGATATGGTAGTTACAAACTCTATAACATAATTTTCTTTGTTATTCAATTGTATGTTATTAATTTTAATATGGATTTATTTGTATCCAAGTTATGCTGATTGAGTTTGAAATAAAAAACTACGTGGTATACATTACGTTTTAAACATTTAAAAGCTAGCTATTTAAAATATCAGCATTTGTATTAAATAGTACATTACAAATATCTGTTTTTAAAATGTCTTTTGCGTTTAGTATATCTAATCATTATTTAAACCAGTATATTATTATAATAAATTCCAATGTGCAATGAGAGGAAGGTATGAAACCAGACTTCTGCAATATGTTTGTGCTAACATATGCTTTTACTTATTTTGTTGAAAATAGATTTTGAAAACGTCTTAAGAAGATAGAAAATTCAAACTTCTGATTTCTATCTTTGTTTTTTGTTTTGTTTTACTTTTCAGCTTCAATCACTGTTTCATCTTCGTTTTGTTTCGCTTAATTATTGTAATACCCCGTATTTTTATTACGCCGAATAATATTGCATTGTGATTAACTGAGTCCGGTTGCTCTGAGAAATTATTTGATAAAATAATTAGAGTAACTTCGGTACTTAGGATTGATCCAATAGATATTATTTGTTTCGGAGACATTTATTTAATTTTGGACTTAAGAGACTTTTTGGACATTTAGTAGTATTATTTCTAATACTAAGCTTACTATGTAAATTCTTTTCCTCTCACTTTCCAAACAAAAGAAAAAGATAGAAAGAAAGGAAGAAGAAAGGAAAGGAAGGAGAGAAAAAGAGGAGAAGAGGAAATTGGAAGAAAAACTCAAGAACAATCAAGATCATCATCCAATCTTCATCCAAACTTCTCAATCATCTTCATCTTGCTCTATTTTGAGGTGGGTTCTAGTTAGTACCATTGTTAGAGAACTCTAGAGAGTTTTTGGATTTAGGTTAGATTATGAAAACTTGGAAATTTATGGTTGAATCTTGCTATAAATGTTGTTATAAGCTTGTTATCATGTTTGCATTATGTTTTGACTGTTGTGTGATGTTGGGTAATGTTTTTGATGGAGAAAATGAGAGTTGGAAGTGAAGAACAGCAGCTGGGAGAGGTTCTGTTTCGCTTGCTTCGCCTAGCGAACCTGGGGCGAGTCCCAGCGAACAGCAATCGAGGGTTCGCCTAGCGAACCAGAACGTTCGCCTAGCGAAGGTTCGCTGGCATGTTCGCCTAGCGAACTTAGTAGGTTTTGAATGTGGGAACTTACTGCCTAGGTGCTCGCTGGCACATTCGCCTAGCGAAGGTGGAGGCGAAGGTTCGCCAGACGTTCGCCTAGCGAACTTATGGTGTTTTAGGTCTGGGAGTTTTCTGTTTTATTACTCGCCAGCTTGCTCTCCTAGCGAAGGCGAAGGCGAAGGCTCGCCAGCTCGTTCGCCTAGCGAACCTGGGGCGAGCTGTGTTGTTTTCTTAACTTGTTTTCGCCATATCTTTTTATCCGGTTGTCCGTTTTGGATGTTCCGCATATCGATATAAAGCTGGAGAAATGAACTTTATGATGATGATAGGGATTGTCGATTTTATCTGCCCGATTAAATAATCGGAGGGAACCCGAAGTGAAATTCTTTGATAATTTTATGTGGACTATGTTTTAAATTGTGTTAAGTCATTCTATTACACTAATAAGGTATGTTTTGCCTAATCTATGGTTGTTAACATGTTGTGATTAAAATGCATGAAAGATAAAAAGGAAAATAGTAAGAGTGAGGAAAATCCCTTATGAACTATAGGAAACTTTAGAAGTTGAAAACACTAGTATGGAACATGAGGTTAATGTTATGGATTGAAGGACAAGAAAGGCCTTGAGGCCTTATGGCCGAGGCAATTGTCGTATACCTTGTTTTGTATGGTAGTTATCATGTAATCGTAACCATTTTATTTGAATTGCCCTTGAAAGGCCTTCATGAGTCTCGAGCTCCTCTGAAGTGCAGGCAGGTTTTACTTGGTAGGTTTGATGCCCTACGAGTATTACAATTGGAAGCCCGTGCATGGGTACGAGACTTGTGATGGTTAACAGGCCATGAGAAGTGACGGTTCACGGTTAACAGGCCGGTGATCCCGAATCCAATTGTATACCAAGTAACTACAAGGATCTATGACTCGGGTCGCCTTGTAGACGTAGAAGCGGACGGAAAGAGGAGATACCTTGGTACCGGTTATCGATTAATGATGTGGTGAGTTAGTGAACTCATGTCATGTTTCCATATAGTGTGAGATTATCAAGTGTGAACTCAAGAGCCCTTCCCTTCCCCGGACTTGAGTTAGGATTGTTAGAACTGTAAATAACCCGAGAGAATCCATAAGATAGGGAACTCACTGAGATTTGATGTATCTCACCCCACTGTTGTTGTTTACATCACAGGTTCTGCAGGTTCGGCGACGGATAAGGATAAAGTGATTTGACTTTTCCTTCGGTTCGTAGGTTTTGAGATGGCATGGCTTCCGCTATGACGTTTTATTTTGAGATCATTGCATTGATCTAGTTCTTAGTTTTATCATGTTGGAACATCTTGTATATGTAATGCCTTAGTTTTGTGTTGTATTAGAGGCATTTATGTATATAATGTGTTAACTAGGAACTTATTGTATTTCAATACCAAATACTTGGATTCATATATATAATTTATGCTTTGATGTATGGATTTTATATGTGGGTGTTTACAATTATTTTGTGAGATTTTTAATCCATTGATGTATAAACAACTTTATTGCATTATTTTTGGATATCTACATTGTATATAAGGAAGTGATGGTCTGCATCCTCCAGTGGTTGTTCCTGAAGTTACAGGGGGAACCTATAGGGAATTCATTCGTATGAATCCTCCGGAGTTTCAGGGAGGGCTAGATCCGGTGAAGGCGCATGAATGGATATCAGGTATGGAACAGATCTTCTTGATAGTTCAGTGTAGCGAGGAAAATAAAGTGGTCTTTACTTCTCACTTGCTAAAGGGTCCTGCCATGAGGTGGTGGGAAAGCGCTTAAGCCTTAATGACAATCCAAGAGGTACCAAAAGTGTGGGAGCAGTTTAAGGTAATTTTTATGGAGAAATATTTTCCGAGTTCTTTAAGGTCTCAGAAGGAGTTTGAGTTCCAACAGTTGAGACAGGGAAATTTATCAGTGGCTTCCTATGCAGAAAAATTTGAGATCATGGCTGACTATTCTAGACAGGCCATGTATGCTCCTGATGAGAGGTGGACGATTGATCAGTTTCTGTTTGGTTTAAGGGCTGAAATTTCACATAGCGTGTCTCAACGGGAATTTACTACTTATGCTGAAATGTTAAGACAATGTTATGTGGCGGAGAATAGTTTGAAAAAGGTACAAATGGAGGTGGATTTGAACAGGGCAACTCAAAGTGACCGTGGAAGGTCGAATCAACAGTTTAGGCAAAGGCAACAGTCTTCTAAAGGGAAGCAAGTACAGAGTTCTAGAACTAGTGTGCCTCCGGTATGTCGTACTTGTGGAAGGAATCATTATGGTAGGTGCAATTCGGAGGGAATACGGTGTTATCAGTGTAACAAGATGGGTCATGTATCGAGAGATTGTCCTCAGGGTAGGAATCAGACACAAGGGAAGACTACTGGCTGAGTGTATACCTTGGATGCGAGGAAAGCAAAGAATGACAACTCCTTGATTGCGGGTACGTGTTTCGTAAATGGACATCCTTGTTTTGTTTTATTTGATTGTGGGGCAACGCATTCTTTTGTGTCTTTGCGATGTGTGAAGCGACTTGGGTTGCGAACTATTCCTTTGTTTCCTCCTATGGTGGTTACTACTGCCATGGATGAAATTGTTGAAACACCACTGATGTGTGAAAATTGTGTGTTATCGGTGAACGAAAGAGTCTTCCAAATTGATCTTATTTGTTTGCCGCTCAAGAAAGTGGATGTTGTTCTGGGAATGGATTGGCTTTCAGCTAATTCGGTTTTTATCGGTTGTGAGGAGAAGTTAATCATTATTCCATCTGCTGAGGCTACTCCGAAAGATGTGTTATCAACGATTTTAGAAGGTACGGTGGGAATGGTAAATTTCTTGTTTGAGAAGGAGAAATCTGTTTTATTGGTTCTTACTAAGGAAGGGAGTAGTGAACAACAAGTTTTGAGTATTCCAATAGTGTGTGAGTTTCCTGAAGTGTTTCCTGAGGATGTTACTTCTCTTCCTCCGGAGACAGAAGTTGAGTTCTCTATTGACCTGGTAACGGGAACGGCTCCTATATCCGTTTCTCCTTATCGGATGGCACCGTTTGAATTAAGAGAATTAAAGGACCAATTGGAAGACTTGATGTCTAAGCACTTTGTTAGACCTAGTGTTTCACCTTGGGGAGCCCCAGTGTTGTTGGTAAAGAAGAAAGATGGGGGAATGCGTTTGTGCATTGATTATCGTAAGTTGAATAAAGTGACCATTAAGAACAAGTACCCCTTACCCAGGATAGACGACTTGTTAGATCAATTGAAAGGAGCTTGTGTGTTCTCAAAGATTGATTTACGGTCGGGTTATCATCAGATCTGAGTGAAGAGTTCCGATGTGCCAAAAACTGCATTCAGAACACGTTACGGTCATTACGAATTCCTAGTGATGCCTTTCGGTGTGACTAATGCTCCAGCTGTTTTTATGGATTACATGAACCGTATATTTCAGACTTACTTGGACCAATTTGTGGTAATCTTTATTGACGACATTCTTATTTATTCTCGTACTCCACAAGAGCACGGAGAACATCTGAGAATTATCTTATCGGTATTGCAGGAGAAGCAATTGTTTGCTAAGTTGAGTAAGTGTGAGTTTTGGATGTCGGAAGTAAATTTTCTTGGACATGTTATATCTCAAGGTGGTGTGGCAGTGGATCCATCGAAGTTAGAAGCAGTGATTAATTGGGAGAGACCAAGAAATGTTTCAGAGGTTAGAAGTTTCTTGGGATTGGCAGGTTACTATAGAAGGTTCATTAAGGGTTTTTCTCAATTGGCCTTACCAATGACGAAACTTACTCGGAAGGATTTTGCTTTTGAGTGGGATTCGGGTTGTGAACAAAGTTTTATGAAATTGAAGGAAAGTTTGACGAGTGCTCCGGTATTAATTATTCCTGATCCTAACAACTCTTACGAAGTATTCTGTGATGCTTCTAAGAGGGGATTAAGAGGTGTTCTGATGCAAGGCGGTCAAGTAGTAGCTTATGCTTCTCGACAGTTAAAAGTTCATAAGAAGAATTATCCAACTCATGATCTAGAATTAGATGCCGTGGTGTTTGCACTGAAGGTGTGGCGTCATTATTTGTATGGTGTACATTTTGAAATGTTCAGTGACCACAAAAGTTTGAAGTAATTGTTTGACCAAAAGGAGTTGAATATGCGACAAAGAAGGTGGATGGAGTACTTAAAGGATTATGACTTAGAATTGAAGTATCATCCAGGAAAGGCGAATAAAGTAGCGGATGCTTTAAGTCGGAAAATGGTTCATAGTGCAGAATTGATGATTTTGGAGTATTCGTTGTTGGAAAAGTTTAGAGATCTTAATCTCTAATTTGTGTGGACTCCGAATGGTGTAATTATGGGAAATTTGAATGTCAATTCTACTTTAAGAGTTGAGATTCAACAAGAACAAATGTTAGAGGAGGAGTTACAAGAGTTGTTACTTCAACCGGGCTTTACACGAGCAACAGATGGGATTGTTTTGTTTAATCAACGGATTTGTGTTCCGAAGGATGAGGCATTGAAAAGAAAGATTTTAGATGAAGCTCATAAAGGTACTTTTACGATACATCCTGGTTCTTCGAAGATGTATCAGGATTTAAAGAGGGATTATTGGTGGTCTGGGATGAAAAAGGATATAGCGGAATATGTGTCAGAGTGCGCAGTGTTCCAACAGGTGAAGATTGAACACCAAAGACCGGGCGGTCTGTTGCAACCTTTGGATATTCCAGTTTGGAAGTGGGATAGTATTTCTATGGATTTTGCAGTGGGTTTACCCCGTACACAAGGTGGTTATGATTCTATTTGGGTAATTGTGGATCGACTAACGAAATCTGCGCATTTCTTAGCCGTGAAGACTACTTATAAGGTAAGTCATCTTGCAAGGTTGTTTATTGCTGAGATTGTGAGATTGCATGGTATTCCTTCTAGTATTGTGTTCGATAGAGATACGAAGTTTACTTCGAGGTTTTGGAAGGTGTTCCAACAAGCTATGGGTACGAATTTGCGTTTGAGCACGTCGAATCATCCTCAGACGGATGGTCAGACTGAGCGAACAATACAAACGATGGAGGATATGTTAAGAGCTTGTGTGTTAGAGAGTAGAGGAAATTGGAAAGAACTTTTACCGTTAATTAAGTTTTCCTATAACAATAGTTACCATGCGAGCATCGGTATGGCTCCTTATGAAGCATTGTATGGGAGGAAGTGTAGAACACCTTTGTGTTGGGCTGAAATTGGCGAAGATAGAATTTTGGGACCCGAGATTATTCAAGAGACTATGGAAAAGATTCGAATGATCTGTGAGAAAGTTAAACATTCAGTTAGCTGGTTTTGCATCCAATAGAACTGCATTTCTTTGATTAATTTTGATATGGTAGCTACAAAGTCTATAACATAATTTTCTTTGTTATTAAATTGTATGTTATTAATTTTAACATGGATTTATTTGTATCCAAGTTATGCTGATTGAGTTTGAAATAAAAAACTACGTGGTATACATTACCTTTTAAATATTGCTAATCGAACTATTAATTGTAATAATTTTGTAATAAATTTTATTGATTGTAATAAGAGTACTATTTATTTTATTTTTCTGTAATTTTAGATTTGTAATAAATTGTAAAAATTTTGTATTCTTTTAAATATTAAATTGCAATAACTTTTAATATCAAAGAATGTTATTTTGATATTATATTTATTAAGAATATGAAATATTAAAATTATACTTATCGATTAAAAACATGTTGACATAACTAAATTTATACATAAAAAAAATAAATATAAATAGCTTTAAAATTATTAAGGTGACTTCTATGGTGAGGGCTCAATTAAATCCCTCAATGTACCGATTTAAAAGACATACATGATTTAACATTAAGTGTTTCAATTAAGTCATTTCACCATCTAAACACTTGTGAATAAAATATACAATTGCAAGGTTTTATTAAATACCCATATATTATTATTAGTGTATAGTTATTGTCATATTGTCCGATAAACTCTTTTGGGATTTTTTATTTTTATTTTGAAAATAAATTTTTTTTAAGATCCATTATTAGTGAACTTATTTTATTTTTAAAATTTAGTTTGTATAATATTTTATACAAAAATATCAGCATTTGTATTAAATAGTACATTACAAATATCTGTTTTTAAAATGAACCTCATTTAAAAGCTAGCTATTAAAGTGTAAAGACCATGTACAATACATGCCTCAAATCATATATTATACATGAGTTTCACTTTTGGTACTGAAACATAATAAGTTCCTAGTTAACACATTGTACACATAAATGCCTCTAATACAAAACACCTAAAAGTCTAAGGCATTACATATACAAGATGTTCCCAAAATGATAAAAACTAAGAACTAGATCAAAACAATGATCTCAAAACATAACGCCATAGCGGAAGCCATGCCATCACAAAACCACGATGCGTAAGGAAAGTCAAGTAACCTTGTCCTTACCCTTCGCCAAACCTGCAGAACCTGTGATGTAAACAACAACAGTGGGGTGAGATACATCAAATCTCAGTGAGTTCCCTATCTTAAAGTCCTCTCGGCTTTACAAGGTTCTAACAAAGTCCTAACTCATGTCCAAGGGGAAAGGGGAAAGACCATGAGTACACACACACAAGTAACCGCCACGGTGAGCCTGTAAACTCACACTAGTACCGAAGTACCTCTTGAGCCTGTAAACTCAAGGATTCACAAAGTACCGAAATACGTTCTGAGTCCGTACACTCAAGAACTCACATATCAATAACCAATACCAAGGTATCCCCTTTTCCCGTACCCTTCTACGTCTAGAAGGCGATCCGAGTCATGGATCCTTGTAGCTACTTGGCATACGATTGGATTCGGGATCACGGGCCGTACACCGTGATCCGTCACTTCTCACGGACCGTACGCCGTCTCAAGTCTCTTTACCCGTAGGCTCCAATCGTACTTAACACGGGACTCAAACCTGCCAAGTAGTTGTGTATAACGTTCAGAGGAGGTGCTCGAGTCTCATGAACTACACCGCACAACTGTGGTTATTGATAAACAGAATGCACACGCCTCGGCCTTCATGCACGAGCGTTGCAACACATGGAACAATTCACACTTCCAACACAGTTTTTGGTAATAATCCTCACCCTGCCTAGTCCACATTTTAACATGCATACATTGCCAATAATAGTTACACACAATTAACAGATAAAAGGCGATAAAACGACACAATTTCAGAAATCCCGACTTAATTAAATCGGCCGACGATCTTAAAACCATTTTAATAAGAAAGTACATTTTATTATCTTTCCAACGATATCAAAATTGTTCCAATCCGAGTTACGTACAAAAAGTTACGGCATTGTAAACAATCGATCGGAAAAATAAATCACAACAGCAGGATTCTGTAACTCTCCTGGCCGTACGCGTATTGGCACTCCCCATACGCGTATTGCCCAAATTCTCGCCCAGCCATACGCGTATTGCCCCATGCGATACGCGTATTGCTCAAAATGCCCGGCCATCCATACGCGTATTGCCCTTGCCGTACGCGTATTGACCAGCTCCATACGCGTATTGACATGCTCCATACGCGTATGGGCAGAGAAAAAATGCAGAAGTTCCTGCAGAATTTTCTGCTACGGGTTGATCCAAAATCAACCCCAAATCCCATTTTCATCAATCAAAATGCATCAAAACATGTTATAACATCACAACCAGTATAACATATAATCAAGCATTGCATTTAGCAGTTAGATTCACGAATTTTGTGCAAAAAGATTCAATTTTCACAATTTCTAATCTAACTCTAAACTCAAAATAATCCTACTCTAAAGAGTCTAACTAGAACCCACCTGGATTACTAGACGAGGAGGTTGATACTGAGACGAGTAAACGAAGAACAGATGAATTGATGATGATTCTTGAGCTTTTGGGAAATTTCTCTTCTTCCTCTTTCTTTTCCTTTCCTTCCTTCCCTTTTTCCTTTTCTTTCTTTCTCTTTAGCTTTGTTTGGTTTTCCAAGGAAAAAGAAAAGAAAATAGATAGTATAGAAACTATCATTTTTAGTAACACTACTAAATGTCCAAAATTAGCTCAAATACATCAAATTATAAAAACTCAACGTTAAATACTATTAATTTAATCGACTCTGAGTTCGTCAGTTTACTCTAATTATTTTATCAAATAATTACTCAGAGTACTCCGGAACCCAGTTGATCATAATAATATTAACCAGAGCGTTTATAAATTTACGGGGTATTACATCCTCCCCCCCTTAAATAGAATTTCGTCCTCGAATTTAGAATATTACTTGAACAGATGTGGATAAGAATCTCGCATTTCCGATTCTAGTTCCCAAGTAGCATCGCCCGGATGCGTCATATCCCATTGCACCTTAACAAGTGGAATATCTTTGTTCCTTAACACTTTTGTTTCCCTTCCCACAATACAACTCGGTTGTGGTTCAAAAGTCAAATCCGCTTCAATTTCCATTGATTCGGGTAGAATTGGCTGAAGAGGATCAGGAATAAACTTACGGAGCTGAGATACGTGAAAAACGTCATGCATCTCGGATAGAGAGGGTGGTAAGGCTAATCTATAAGCAACTTCACCAATCCTTTCTAAAATCTGATACGGTCCCACGTATCTCGGACTTAACTTACGCGACTTAAACGGTCCTTTCAATCTCAATCTCGGAGTAACTTTCAGAAATACATGGTCACCTTCCTCAAATTCCAAAGGTCTCCTACGATTGTCCGCATAACTCTTTTGACGATCTTGTGCTTGTTTAACCTTCTCGCGGATCATTCGAATCTTTTCCGTAGTCTCTTGAATAATCTCGGGTCCCAAAATTCTATCTTCGCCAATTTCAGCCCAACACAAAGGTGTTCTACACTTCCTCCCATACAATGCTTCATACGGAGCCATACCGATGCTCGCATGATAACTATTGTTATAGGAAAACTCAATTAACGGCAAAAGTTCTTTCCAATTCCCTCTACTCTCTAACACACAAGCTCTTAACATATCCTCCATCGTTTGTATTGTTCGTTCAGTCTGACCATCCGTTTGAGGATGATTCGACGTGCTCAAACACAGATTCGTACCCATCGCTTGTTGGAACACTTTCCAAAATCTCGAAGTAAACTTCGGATCTCTATCGGACACAATACTGGAAGGAATACCATGCAATCTCACAATCTCAGCAATAAATAACCTTGCAAGATGACTTGCCTTATGAGTAGTCTTTACGGCTAAGAAGTGTGCAGATTTCGTTAGTCGATCTACAATCACCCAAATAGAATCATACCCACCTTGGGTACGGGGTAAACCCACTGCAAAATCCATAGAAATACTATCCCACTTCCAAACTGGAATATCCAAAGGTTGTAACAAACCGCCCGGTCTTTGGTGTTCAATCTTCACCTGTTGGCACACCGCACATTCTGACACATATCCCGCTATATCCTTTTTCATCCCAGGCCACCAATAATCCTTCTTTAAATCCTGATACATCTTTGAAGAACCAGGATGTATCGTAAAAGTACCTTTATGAGCTTCGTCTAAGATCTTCCTTTTCAATGCCTCATCCCTCGGAACACAAATCCTTTGATTAAACAGAACAATCCCATCTGTCGCTCGTGTAAAACCCGGCTGAAGTAACAATTCTTGTAACTCTTCCTCTAACAATTGTGCCTGTTGAATCTCAACTCTCAAGGTAGAATTGACATTCAAATTTCCCATAATCACACCATTCGGAGTCCACACAAATTGGAGATTAAGATCTCTAAACTTTTCCAACAATGAATACTCTAAAATCATCAATTCCGCACTATGAACCATTTTCCGACTTAAAGCATCCGCTACTTTATTCGCCTTTCCTGGATGATACTTCAATTCTAAGTCATAATCCTTTAAGTACTCCATCCACCTTCTTTGTCGCATATTCAACTCCTTTTGATCAAACAAATACTTCAAACTTTTGTGGTCACTGAACATTTCAAAACGTACACCATATAAATAATGACGCCACACCTTCAGTGCAAAAACCACTGCAGCTAGTTCCAAATCATGAGTTGGATAATTCTTCTCATAAACTTTTAACTGTCGAGAAGCATAAGCTACCACTTGACCACCTTGCATCAGAACACCCCCTAATCCCCTCTTAGAAGCATCACAGAATACTTCATAAGAGTTGTTAGGATCAGGAATAATTAATACTGGAGCACTCGTCAAACTTTCCTTCAAATGCATAAAACTTTGTTCGCAACCTGAATCCCATTCAAACGTAACATCCTTCCGAGTAAGTTTCGTCATTGGTAAGGCCAATTGAGAAAAGCCCTTAATAAACCTTCTATAGTAACCGGCCAATCCCAAGAAACTTCTGATTTCTGAAACATTTCTCGGTCTCTCCCAATTAATTACTGCTTCTACTTTCGATGGATCCACTGCCACACCACCTCGAGATATCACATGTCCAAGAAAATTAACTTCCGACATCCAAAACTCACACTTGCTCAACTTAGCAAACAATTGCTTCTCTTGCAAGACCGATAAGACAATCCTCAGATGTTCTCCGTGCTCTTGTGGAGTACGAGAATAAATAAGAATGTCGTCAATAAAGATTACCACAAATTGGTCCAAGTAAGCCTGAAATATTCGATTCATGTAATCCATGAAAACAGCTGGAGCATTAGTCACACCGAAAGGCATCACTAAGAATTCGTAATGACCGTAACGTGTCCTAAATGCAGTCTTTGGCACATCGGAACTCTTCACTCGAATCTGATGATAACCCGACCGTAAATCAATCTTTGAGAACACACAGGCTCCTTTCAATTGATCTAATAAGTCGTCTATCCTTGGTAAGGGATACTTATTCTTAATGGTAACTTTATTCAACTTACGATAATCAATGCACAAACGCATTCCCCCATCTTTCTTCTTTACCAGTAACACTGGAGCTCCCCACGGTGAAACACTAGGCCTAACGAAATGCTTGGACATCAAGTCCTCCAATTGGTCCTTTAATTCTCTTAATTCAAGCGGTGTCATCCGGTACGGAGAAACAGATATAGGAGCCGTTCCCGGTATCAGGTCAATAGAGAACTCAACTTCTCTCTCCGGAGGAAGAGAAGAAACATCCTCAGGAAACACTTCAGGAAATTCACACACTATTGGAATACTCAGAACTTGCTGTTCACTACTTCCCTCCTTAGTAAGAACCAATAAAACAGATTTCTCTTTCTCAAACAAGAAATTTACCATTCCCACTGTACCTTCTAAAATCGTCGATAAAACATCTTTCGGAGTAGCCTCAGCAGATGGAATAATAATTAGCTTCTCCTCACAACCGATAAAAACCGAATTAGCTGAAAGCCAGTCCATTCCCAGAACAACATCCACTTTCTTAAGCGGCAGACAAATAAGATCAATCTGGAAGACTCTTTCGTTCACCGACAACACACAATTTTCACACATCAGTGGTGTTTCAACCATTTCATCCATGGCAGTAGTAACCACCATAGGAGGAAACAAAGGAATAGTTTGCAACCCAAGTCGCTTCACACATCTTAAAGACACAAAAGAATGTGTAGCCCCACAGTCAAATAAAACAAAACAAGGTTGACCATTAACAAAACACGTACCCGCAATCAAGGAATTATCACCCTTTGCTTTCCTTGCATCCAGAGTATATACTCGACCAGTAGTCTTCCCTTGTGTCTGATTTCTACCCTGAGGACAATCCCTCGCCCAATGACCCATCTTGTTACACTGATAACACCGTACTTCTTCCGATTTGCACCTACCAAAATGACTCCTCCCACAAGTGCGACATACTGGAGGCGCACTAGTTCTAGAGCCCTGTACTTGCTTCCCTTTGGAAGACTGTTGCCTTTGTCTAAACTGTTGATTCGACCTTCCACGGTCACCTTGAGTTACCCTGTTCGAATCCACCTCCATTTGTATCTTTTTCAAGCTATTTTCCGCCACATAACATTGTCTTAACATTTCAGCATAAGTAGCAAATTCCCGTTGGGACACGCTGTGTGAAATCTTAGCCCTTAACCCAAACAGAAACTGATCTATCTTCCACCTATCATCAGGAGCATACATGGCCTGTCTAGAATAGTCAGCCATGATCTCAAATTGTTCCGCATAAGAAGCCACTGATAAATTTCCCTGTCTCAACTGTTGGAACTCAAACTCCTTTTGAGACCTTAAAGAACTCGGAAAATATTTCTCCATAAAGATTACCTTAAACTGTTCCCACACTTTCGGCACTTCCTGAGTTGTCATCAAGGCTGAAGCGCTCTCCCACCACCTCATGGCAGGACCCTTCAACCAGTGAGAAGCAAAGACCACCTTATTCTCCTTACTGCAATGAACTATCAGAAAAAATCCGTTCCATACCTGTTATCCATTCGTGTGCCTTTACCGGATCTAGCCCTCCTTGAAACTCCGGAGGATTCATACGAACAAATTCCCTGTAGGTTCCTCCTGTAACTTCCGGAACAACCACTGTAGGATGCAGACCATCAGCCATTTGTTGCATCATTCCTTGCATAAACTGATTCTGCTGTTGCTGCATCTGTTGCATAAATTGGTACAACGGGGCATTCCCTTCATCACCTTGTGGAACTGTCCCAGCTGGAGTAGTCCTTGGTCTTCCACGGTTGTTTCTGCGTCTATCAGCCATGTTCCTAAATTCCATATCAATAGGATTAAGTTGATCAGACTCAATACCATAAATATAACAGACAAGACCCATGGCGACCCGCCGCATATGAAACGGAAAGAAACACTTATTCTATTTCATGGCTAGGTCGAGGATACGACCTGCTCTGATACCAACTGTAAAGACCATGTACAATACATGCCTCAAATCATATATTATACATGAGTTTCACTTTTGGTACTGAAACATAATAAGTTCCTAGTTAACACATTGTACACATAAATGCCTCTAATACAAAACACCTAAAAGTATAAGGCATTACATATACAAGATGTTCCCAAAATGATAAAAACTAAGAACTAGATCAAAACAATGATCTCAAAACATAACGCCATAGCGGAAGCCATGCCATCACAAAACCACGATCCGTAAGGAAAGTCAAGTAACCTTGTCCTTACCCTTCGCCAAACCTGCAGAACCTGTGATGTAAACAACAACAGTGGGGTGAGATACATCAAATCTCAGTGAGTTCCCTATCTTAAAGTCCTCTCGGCTTTACAAGGTTCTAACAAAGTCCTAACTCATGTCCAAGGGGAAAGGGGAAAGACCATGAGTACACACACACAAGTAACCGCCACGGTGAGCCTGTAAACTCACACTAGTACCGAAGTACCTCTTGAGCCTGTAAACTCAAGGATTCACAAAGTACCGAAATACGTTCTGAGTCCGTACACTCAAGAACTCACATATCAATAACCAATACCAAGGTATCCCCTTTTCCCGTACCCTTCTACGTCTAGAAGGCGATCCGAGTCATGGATCCTTGTAGCTACTTGGCATACGATTGGATTCGGGATCACGGGCCGTACACCGTGATCCGTCACTTCTCACGGACCGTACGCCGTCTCAAGTCTCTTTACCCGTAGGCTCCAATCGTACTTAACACGGGACTCAAACCTGCCAAGTAGTTGTGTATAACGTTCAGAGGAGGTGCTCGAGTCTCATGAACTACACCGCACAACTGTGGTTATTGATAAACAGAATGCACACGCCTCGGCCTTCATGCACGAGCGTTGCAACACATGGAACAATTCACACTTCCAACACAGTTTTTGGTAATAATCCTCACCCTGCCTAGTCCACATTTTAACATGCATACATTGCCAATAATAGTTACACACAATTAACAGATAAAAGGCGATAAAGCGACACAATTTCAGAAATCCTGACTTAATTAAATCGGCCGACGATCTTAAAACCATTTTAATAAGAAAGTACATTTTATTATCTTTCCAACGATATCAAAATTGTTCCAATCCGAGTTACGTACAAAAAGTTACGGCATTGTAAACAATCGATCGGAAAAATAAATCACAACAGCAGGATTCTGTAACTCTCCTGGCCGTATGCGTATTGGCACTCCCCGTACGCGTATTGCCCAAATTCTCGCCCAGCCATACGCGTATTGCCCCAAGCGATACGCGTATTGCTCAAAATGCTCGGCCATCCATACGCGTATTGCCCTTGCCGTACGCGTATTGACCAGCTCCATACGCGTATTGACATGCTCCATACGCGTATGGGCAGAGAAAAAATGCAGAAGTTCCTGCAGAATTTTCTGCTACGGGTTGATCCAAAATCAACCCCAAATCCCATTTTCATCAATCAAAATGCATCAAAACATGTTATAACATCACAACCAGTATAACATATAATCAAGCATTGCATTTAGCAGTTAGATTCACGAATTTTGTGCAAAAAGATTCAATTTTCACAATTTCTAATCTAACTCTAAACTCAAAATAATCCTACTCTAAAGAGTCTAACTAGAACCCACCTGGATTACTAGACGAGGAGGTTGATACTGAGACGAGTAAACGAAGAACAGATGAATTGATGATGATTCTTGAGCTTTTGGAAAATTTCTCTTCTTCCTCTTTCTTTTCCTTTCCTTCCTTCCCTTTTTCCTTTTCTTTCTTTCTCTTTAGCTTTGTTTGGTTTTCCAAGGAAAAAGAAAAGAAAATAGATAGTATAGAAACTATCATTTTTAGTAACACTACTAAATGTCCAAAATTAGCTCAAATACATCAAATTATAAAAACTCAACGTTAAATACTATTAATTTAATCGACTCTGAGTTCGTCAGTTTACTCTAATTATTTTATTAAATAATTACTCAGAGTACTCCGGAACCCAGTTGATCATAATAATATTAACCAGAGCGTTTATAAATTTACGGGGTATTACATAAAGGGAGTAAAATAATGAAGTTGATGCAAGTGGTAGCCTACAACTCTCCCTTTAAGAAGGAAGCTGAATGTTCTAATAAACTCAACATAATGAAAATGACGAGAGGTTTATATGCAGTAATGGGCCTTCAAAATTTCCAACAATTTGTAGCAATGAACACGGTCATGTACTATAGTCCTGCAATCATTCAGTTAGCTGGTTTTGCATCCAATAGAACTGCATTTCTTTGATTAATTTTGATATGGTAGTTACAAACTCTATAACATAATTTTCTTTGTTATTCAATTGTATGTTATTAATTTTAATATGGATTTATTTGTATCCAAGTTATGCTGATTGAGTTTGAAATAAAAAACTACGTGGTATACATTACGTTTTAAACATTTAAAAGCTAGCTATTTAAAATATCAGCATTTGTATTAAATAGTACATTACAAATATCTGTTTTTAAAATGTCTTTTGCGTTTAGTATATCTAATCATTATTTAAACCAGTATATTATTATAATAAATTCCAATGTGCAATGAGAGGAAGGTATGACACCAGACTTCTGCAATATGTTTGTGCTAACATATGCTTTTACTTATTTTGTTGAAAATAGATTTTGAAAACGTCTTAAGAAGATAGAAAATTCAAACTTCTGATTTCTATCTTTGTTTTTTGTTTTGTTTTACTTTTCAGCATCAATCACTGTTTCATCTTCGTTTTGTTTCGCTTAATTATTTTGTGAGATTTTTAATCCATTGATGTATAAACAACTTTATTGCATTATTTTTGGATATCTACATTGTATATAAGGAAGTGTTTGGTTTCACTATATGTTTAGTGTGTGATGATTTAATGTTTGTTTACAATGAAGACAACGAAAATGGGGATATTGGTCATGTGGTTAAATAAGTAATATCGGTTATTGAATCTCTGAAGAAGTGTTATCGGTTGCTGGGATATATCTCTATCAGTTGTGGGATCAAGTTTTGATACTTTATTTTTTTTCCGGACTTCTTAAATTGTGAATGCAGAGTAGGAGAAATATTTATTCTTTTTTTCCTGGGAAATTCTCATAATTAATATACCATAACATGAAATTCATCCAATTGAAAAAGAAACTCTTTGAGCAGAATGGTGGTTTATTTTTTAGATTGCTCTTTGAGCAGAATTGTGGTTTATGTGTATTCTCTCTTCATGCAGTGCACCACTCACAGCACTTGCACTTGCAAGTTAACCTCCAACCGATGATTTGATGAAGCGTGAACCAGTGGGAAGGAAAATAGAGACATTTGGATTTAATTATAGTTATTAGCTTTATATTGAGGTGTATATGATGTGTGTAATGCTGCTAATTTTATGGAGAACTTTGCTTTAGTAGAAAGTGCAAAAAATTGGAAATAGAGAGTAATTATTCAATAAATAAACAATAAACTACATTATTATGAGACAATAATTTGAAAATCAACTATAAATTTCAAATTTTAATAGACAATAATTATCCAAAAAATTATAATTAAAAAATATTAATTACTGTTGAGTCTGTTGAGTCTTTATAATATTATTTGTATAACCATTTGATTTGTGTTGGTACAGTTTTGCTGTTAAAATGCCTAACCATTTGATTTGTGTTGGTACAGTGATTTGTTTTGTTTACTTGCAGTATTATCTTCTGCAGAACCATGGGGTCTTCCCTTTGATACATTTAAAGGATACTCTCATAAATCATATTTTTTTCTATACTTTAAATGCATCAAAACGTATAATTTTTCTAATTTATCAATTATATCCTTTTGTTTTTAACTTGAAGCTTACTACTATAGTTGCTTTCGTATTACAGATTGGAAGACCTTAAGGAACCCTCATTTAAAAGCTAGCTATTAAAGGGAGTAAAATAATGAAGTTGATGCAAGTGGTAGCCTACAACTCTCCCTTTAAGAAGGAAGCTGAATGTTCTAATAAACTCAGCATAATGAAAATGACGAGAGGTTTATATGCCGGAATGGGTCTTCAAATTTTCCAACAATTTGTAGGAATGAACACGGTCATGTACTATAGTCCTGCAATCATTCAGTTAGCTGGTTTTGCATCCAATAGAACTGCATTTCTTTGATTAATTTTGATATGGTAGCTACAAAGTCTATAACATAATTTTCTTTGTTATTAAATTGTATGTTATTAATTTTAACATGGATTTATTTGTATCCAAGTTATGCTGATTGAGTTTGAAATAAAAAACTACGTGGTATACATTACCTTTTAAATATTGCTAATCGAACTATTAATTGTAATAATTTTGTAATAAATTTTATTGATTGTAATAAGAGTACTATTTATTTTATTTTTCTGTAATTTTAGATTTGTAATAAATTGTAAAAATTTTGTATTCTTTTAAATATTAAATTGCAATAACTTTTAATATCAAAGAATGTTATTTTGATATTATATTTATTAAGAATATGAAATATTAAAATTATACTTATCGATTAAAAACATGTTGACATAACTAAATTTATACATAAAAAAAATAAATATAAATAGCTTTAAAATTATTAAGGTGACTTCTATGGTGAGGGCTCAATTAAATCCCTCAATGTACCGATTTAAAAGACATACATGATTTAACATTAAGTGTTTCAATTAAGTCATTTCACCATCTAAACACTTGTGAATAAAATATACAATTGCAAGGTTTTATTAAATACCCATATATTATTATTAGTGTATAGTTATTGTCATATTCTCCGATAAACTCTTTTGGGATTTTTTATTTTTATTTTGAAAATACATTTTTTTTAAGATCCATTATTAGTGAACTTATTTTATTTTTAAAATTTAGTTTGTATAATATTTTATACAAAAATATCAGCATTTGTATTAAATAGTACATTACAAATATCTGTTTTTAAAATGAACCTCATTTAAAAGCTAGCTATTAAAGGGAGTAAAATAATGAAGTTGATGCAAGTGGTAGCCTACAACTCTCCCTTTAAGAAGGAAGCTGAATGTTCTAATAAACTCAGCATAATGAAAATGACGAGAGGTTTATATGCAGTAATGGGCCTTCAAATTTTCCAACAATTTGTAGCAATGAACACGGTCATGTACTATAGTCCTGCAATCATTCAGTTAGCTGGTTTTGCATCCAATAGAACTGCATTTCTTTGATTAATTTTGATATGGTAGTTACAAAATCTATAACATAATTTTCTTTGTTATTCAATTGTATGTTATTAATTTTAATATGGATTTATTTGTATCCAAGTTATGCTGATTGAGTTTGAAATAAAAAACTACGTGGTATACATTACGTTTTAAACATTTAAAAGCTAGCTATTTAAAATATCAGCATTTGTATTAAATAGTACATTACAAATATCTGTTTTTAAAATGTCTTTTGCGTTTAGTATATCTAATCATTATTTAAACCAGTATATTATTATAATAAATTCCAATGTGCAATGAGAGGAAGGTATGACACCAGACTTCTGCAATATGTTTGTGCTAACATATGCTTTTACTTATTTTGTTGAAAATAGATTTTGAAAACGTCTTAAGAAGATAGAAAATTCAAACTTCTGATTTCTATCTTTGTTTTTTGTTTTGTTTTACTTTTCAGCTTCAATCACTGTTTCATCTTCGTTTTGTTTCGCTTAATTATTTTGTGAGATTTTTAATCCATTGATGTATAAACAACTTTATTGCATTATTTTTGGATATCTACATTGTATATAAGGAAGTGTTTGGTTTCACTATATGTTTAGTGTGTGATGATTTAATGTTTGTTTACAATGAAGACAACGAAAATGGGGATATTGGTCATGTGGTTAAATAAGTAATATCGGTTATTGAATCTCTGAAGAAGTGTTATCGGTTGCTGGGATATATCTCTATCAGTTGTGGGATCAAGTTTTGATACTTTATTTTTTTTCCGGACTTCTTAAATTGTGAATGCAGAGTAGGAGCAATATTTATTCTTTTTTTCCTGGGAAATTCTCATAATTAATATACCATAACATGAAATTCATCCAATTGAAAAAGAAACTCTTTGAGCAGAATGGTGGTTTATTTTTTAGATTGCTCTTTGAGCAGAATTGTGGTTTATGTGTATTCTCTCTTCATGCAGTGCACCACTCACAGCACTTTCACTTGCAAGTTAACCTCCAACCGATGATTTGATGAAGCGTGAACCAGTGGGAAGGAAAATAGAGACATTTGGATTTAATTATAGTTATTAGCTTTATATTGAGGTGTATATGATGTGTGTAATGCTGCTAATTTTATGGAGAACTTTGCTTTAGTAGAAAGTGCAAAAAATTGGAAATAGAGAGTAATTATTCAATAAATAAACAATAAACTACATTATTATGAGACAATAATTTGAAAATCAACTATAAATTTCAAATTTTAATAGACAATAATTATCCAAAAAATTATAATTAAAAAATATTAATTACTGTTGAGTCTGTTGAGTCTTTATAATATTATTTGTATAACCATTTGATTTGTGTTGGTACAGTTTTGATGTTAAAATGCCTAACCATTTGATTTGTGTTGGTACAGTGATTTGTTTTGTTTACTTGCAGTATTATCTTCTGCAGAACCATGGGGTCTTCCCTTTGATACATTTAAAGGATACTCTCATAAATCATATTTTTTTCTATACTTTAAATGCATCAAAACGTATAATTTTTCTAATTTATCAATTATATCCTTTTGTTTTTAACTTGAAGCTTACTACTATAGTTGCTTTCGTATTACAGATTGGAAGACCTTAAGGAACCCTCATTTAAAAGCTAGCTATTAAAGGGAGTAAAATAATGAAGTTGATGCAAGTGGTAGCCTACAACTCTCCCTTTAAGAAGGAAGCTGAATGTTCTAATAAACTCAGCATAATGAAAATGACGAGAGGTTTATATGCAGGAATGGGTCTTCAAATTTTCCAACAATTTGTAGGAATGAACACGGTCATGTACTATAGTCCTGCAATCATTCAGTTAGCTGGTTTTGCATCCAATAGAACTGCATTTCTTTGATTAATTTTGATATGGTAGCTACAAAGTCTATAACATAATTTTCTTTGTTATTAAATTGTATGTTATTAATTTTAACATGGATTTATTTGTATCCAAGTTATGCTGATTGAGTTTGAAATAAAAAACTACGTGGTATACATTACCTTTTAAATATTGCTAATCGAACTATTAATTGTAATAATTTTGTAATAAATTTTATTGATTGTAATAAGAGTACTATTTATTTTATTTTTCTGTAATTTTAGATTTGTAATAAATTGTAAAAATTTTGTATTCTTTTAAATATTAAATTGCAATAACTTTTAATATCAAAGAATGTTATTTTGATATTATATTTATTAAGAATATGAAATATTAAAATTATACTTATCGATTAAAAACATGTTGACATAACTAAATTTATACATAAAAAAAATAAATATAAATAGCTTTAAAATTATTAAGGTGACTTCTATGGTGAGGGCTCAATTAAATCCCTCAATGTACCGATTTAAAAGACATACATGATTTAACATTAAGTGTTTCAATTAAGTCATTTCACCATCTAAACACTTGTGAATAAAATATACAATTGCAAGGTTTTATTAAATACCCATATATTATTATTAGTGTATAGTTATTGTCATATTCTCCGATAAACTCTTTTGGGATTTTTTATTTTTATTTTGAAAATACATTTTTTTTAAGATCCATTATTAGTGAACTTATTTTATTTTTAAAATTTAGTTTGTATAATATTTTATACAAAAATATCAGCATTTGTATTAAATAGTACATTACAAATATCTGTTTTTAAAATGAACCTCATTTAAAAGCTAGCTATTAAAGGGAGTAAAATAATGAAGTTGATGCAAGTGGTAGCCTACAACTCTCCCTTTAAGAAGGAAGCTGAATGTTCTAATAAACTCAGCATAATGAAAATGACGAGAGGTTTATATGCAGTAATGGGCCTTCAAATTTTCCAACAATTTGTAGCAATGAACACGGTCATGTACTATAGTCCTGCAATCATTCAGTTAGCTGGTTTTGCATCCAATAGAACTGCATTTCTTTGATTAATTTTGATATGGTAGTTACAAACTCTATAACATAATTTTCTTTGTTATTCAATTGTATGTTATTAATTTTAATATGGATTTATTTGTATCCAAGTTATGCTGATTGAGTTTGAAATAAAAAACTACGTGGTATACATTACGTTTTAAACATTTAAAAGCTAGCTATTTAAAATATCAGCATTTGTATTAAATAGTACATTACAAATATCTGTTTTTAAAATGTCTTTTGCGTTTAGTATATCTAATCATTATTTAAACCAGTATATTATTATAATAAATTCCAATGTGCAATGAGAGGAAGGTATGACACCAGACTTCTGCAATATGTTTGTGCTAACATATGCTTTTACTTATTTTGTTGAAAATAGATTTTGAAAACGTCTTAAGAAGATAGAAAATTCAAACTTCTGATTTCTATCTTTGTTTTTTGTTTTGTTTTACTTTTCAGCTTCAATCACTGTTTCATCTTCGTTTTGTTTCGCTTAATTATTTTGTGAGATTTTTAATCCATTGATGTATAAACAACTTTATTGCATTATTTTTGGATATCTACATTGTATATAAGGAAGTGTTTGGTTTCACTATATGTTTAGTGTGTGATGATTTAATGTTTGTTTACAATGAAGACAACGAAAATGGGGATATTGGTCATGCGGTTAAATATGTAATATCGGTTATTGAATCTCTGAAGAAGTGTTATCGGTTGCTGGGATATATCTCTATCAGTTGTGGGATCAAGTTTTGATACTTTATTTTTTTTTCCGGACTTCTTAAATTGTGAATGCAGAGTAGGAGCAATATTTATTCTTTTTTTCCTGGGAAATTCTCATAATTAATATACCATAACATGAAATTCATCCAATTGAAAAAGAAACTCTTTGAGCAGAATGGTGGTTTATTTTTTAGATTGCTCTTTGAGCAGAATTGTGGTTTATGTGTATTCTCTCTTCATGCAGTGCACCACTCACAGCACTTGCACTTGCAAGTTAACCTCCAACCGATGATTTGATGAAGCGTGAACCAGTGGGAAGGAAAATAGAGACATTTGGATTTAATTATAGTTATTAGCTTTATATTGAGGTGTATATGATGTGTGTAATGCTGCTAATTTTATGGAGAACTTTACTTTAGTAGAATGTGCAAAAAATTGGAAATAGAGAGTAATAATTCAATAAATAAACAATAAACTACATTATTATGAGACAATAATTTGAAAATCAACTATAAATTTCAAATTTTAATAGACAATAATTATCCAAAAAATTATAATTAAAAAATATTAATTACTGTTGAGTCTTTATAATATTATTTGTATAACCATTTGATTTGTGTTGGTACAGTTTTGATGTTAAAATGCCTAACCATTTGATTTGTGTTGGTACAGTGATTTGTTTTGTTTACTTGCAGTATTATCTTCTGCAGAACCATGGGGTCTTCCCTTTGATACATTTAAAGGATACTTTCATAAATCATATTTTTTTCTATACTTTAAATGCATCAAAAGGTATAATTTTTCTAATTTATCAATTATATCCTTTTGTTTTTAACTTGAAGCTTACTACTATAGTTGCTTTCGTATTACAGATTGGAAGACCTTAAGGAACCCTCATTTAAAAGCTAGCTATTAAAGGGAGTAAAATAATGAAGTTGATGCAAGTGGTAGCCTACAACTCTCCCTTTAAGAAGGAAGCTGAATGTTCTAATAAACTCAGCATAATGAAAATGACGAGAGGTTTATATGCAGGAATGGGTCTTCAAATTTTCCAACAATTTGTAGGAATGAACACGGTCATGTACTATAGTCCTGCAATCATTCAGTTAGCTGGTTTTGCATCCAATAGAACTGCATTTCTTTGATTAATTTTGATATGGTAGCTACAAAGTCTATAACATAATTTTCTTTGTTATTAAATTGTATGTTATTAATTTTAACATGGATTTATTTGTATCCAAGTTATGCTGATTGAGTTTGAAATAAAAAACTACGTGGTATACATTACCTTTTAAATATTGCTAATCGAACTATTAATTTTAATAATTTTGTAATAAATTTTATTGATTGTAATAAGAGTACTATTTATTTTATTTTTCTGTAATTTTAGATTTGTAATAAATTGTAAAAATTTTGTATTCTTTTAAATATTAAATTGCAATAACTTTTAATATCAAAGAATGTTATTTTGATATTATATTTATTAAGAATATGAAATATTAAAATTATACTTATCGATTAAAAACATGTTGACATAACTAAATTTATACATAAAATAAATAAATATAAATAGCTTTAAAATTATTAAGGTGACTTCTATGGTGAGGGCTCAATTAAATCCCTCAATGTACCAATTTAAAAGACATACATGATTTAACATTAAGTGTTTCAATTAAGTCATTTCACCATCTAAACACTTGTGAATAAAATATACAATTGCAAGGTTTTATTAAATACCCATATATTATTATTAGTGTATAGTTATTGTCATATTCTCTGATAAACTCTTTTGGGATTTTTTATTTTTATTTTGAAAATACATTTTTTTTAAGATCCATTATTAGTGAACTTATTTTATTTTTAAAATTTAGTTTGTATAATATTTTATACAAAAATATCAGCATTTGTATTAAATAGTATATTACAAATATCTGTTTTTAAAATGAACCTCATTTAAAAGCTAGCTATTAAAGGGAGTAAAATAATGAAGTTGATGCAAGTGGTAGCCTACAACTCTCCCTTTAAGAAGGAAGCTGAATGTTCTAATAAACTCAGCATAATGAAAATGACGAGAGGTTTATATGCAGTAATGGGCCTTCAAATTTTCCAACAATTTGTAGCAATGAACACGGTCATGTACTATAGTCCTGCAATCATTCAGTTAGCTGGTTTTGCATCCAATAGAACTGCATTTCTTTGATTAATTTTGATATGGTAGTTACAAACTCTATAACATAATTTTCTTTGTTATTCAATTGTATGTTATTAATTTTAATATGGATTTATTTGTATCCAAGTTATGCTGATTGAGTTTGAAATAAAAAACTACGTGGTATACATTACGTTTTAAACATTTAAAAGCTAGCTATTTAAAATATCAGCATTTGTATTAAATAGTACATTACAAATATCTGTTTTTAAAATGTCTTTTGCGTTTAGTATATCTAATCATTATTTAAACCAGTATATTATTATAATAAATTCCAATGTGCAATGAGAGGAAGGTATGACACCAGACTTCTGCAATATGTTTGTGCTAACATATGCTTTTACTTATTTTGTTGAAAATAGATTTTGAAAACGTCTTAAGAAGATAGAAAATTCAAACTTCTGATTTCTATCTTTGTTTTTTGTTTTGTTTTACTTTTCAGCTTCAATCACTGTTTCATCTTCGTTTTGTTTCGCTTAATTATTTTGTGAGATTTTTAATCCATTGATGTATAAACAACTTTATTGCATTATTTTTGGATATCTACATTGTATATAAGGAAGTGTTTGGTTTCACTATATGTTTAGTGTGTGATGATTTAATGTTTGTTTACAATGAAGACAACGAAAATGGGGATATTGGTCATGCGGTTAAATATGTAATATCGGTTATTGAATCTCTGAAGAAGTGTTATCGGTTGCTGGGATATATCTCTATCAGTTGTGGGATCAAGTTTTGATACTTTATTTTTTTTTTCGGACTTCTTAAATTGTGAATGCAGAGTAGGAGCAATATTTATTCTTTTTTTCCTGGGAAATTCTCATAATTAATATACCATAACATGAAATTCATCCAATTGAAAAAGAAACTCTTTGAGCAGAATGGTGGTTTATTTTTTAGATTGCTCTTTGAGCAGAATTGTGGTTTATGTGTATTCTCTCTTCATGCAGTGCACCACTCACAGCACTTGCACTTGCAAGTTAACCTCCAACCGATGATTTGATGAAGCGTGAACCAGTGGGAAGGAAAATAGAGACATTTGGATTTAATTATAGTTATTAGCTTTATATTGAGGTGTATATGATGTGTGTAATGCTGCTAATTTTATGGAGAACTTTGCTTTAGTAGAAAGTGCAAAAAATTGGAAATAGAGAGTAATTATTCAATAAATAAACAATAAACTACATTATTATGAGACAATAATTTGAAAATCAACTATAAATTTCAAATTTTAATAGACAATAATTATCCAAAAAATTATAATTAAAAAATATTAATTACTGTTGAGTCTTTATAATATTATTTGTATAACCATTTGATTTGTGTTGGTACAGTTTTGATGTTAAAATGCCTAACCATTTGATTTGTGTTGGTACAGTGATTTGTTTTGTTTACTTGCAGTATTATCTTCTGCAGAACCATGGGGTCTTCCCTTTGATACATTTAAAGGATACTTTCATAAATCATATTTTTTTCTATACTTTAAATGCATCAAAAGGTATAATTTTTCTAATTTATCAATTATATCCTTTTGTTTTTAACTTGAAGCTTACTACTATAGTTGCTTTCGTATTACAGATTGGAAGACCTTAAGGAACCCTCATTTAAAAGCTAGCTATTAAAGGGAGTAAAATAATGAAGTTGATGCAAGTGGTAGCCTACAACTCTCCCTTTAAGAAGGAAGTTGAATGTTCTAATAAACTCAGCATAATGAAAATGACGAGAGGTTTATATGCAGGAATGGGTCTTCAAATTTTCCAACAATTTGTAGGAATGAACACGGTCATGTACTATAGTCCTGCAATCATTCAGTTAGCTGGTTTTGCATCCAATAGAACTGCATTTCTTTGATTAATTTTGATATGGTAGCTACAAAGTCTATAACATAATTTTCTTTGTTATTAAATTGTATGTTATTAATTTTAACATGGATTTATTTGTATCCAAGTTATGCTGATTGAGTTTGAAATAAAAAACTACGTGGTATACATTACCTTTTAAATATTGCTAATCGAACTATTAATTTTAATAATTTTGTAATAAATTTTATTGATTGTAATAAGAGTACTATTTATTTTATTTTTCTGTAATTTTAGATTTGTAATAAATTGTAAAAATTTTGTATTCTTTTAAATATTAAATTGCAATAACTTTTAATATCAAAGAATGTTATTTTGATATTATATTTATTAAGAATATGAAATATTAAAATTATACTTATCGATTAAAAACATGTTGACATAACTAAATTTATACATAAAATAAATAAATATAAATAGCTTTAAAATTATTAAGGTGACTTCTATGGTGAGGGCTCAATTAAATCCCTCAATGTACCAATTTAAAAGACATACATGATTTAACATTAAGTGTTTCAATTAAGTCATTTCACCATCTAAACACTTGTGAATAAAATATACAATTGCAAGGTTTTATTAAATACCCATATATTATTATTAGTGTATAGTTATTGTCATATTCTCCGATAAACTCTTTTGGGATTTTTTATTTTTATTTTGAAAATACATTTTTTTTAAGATCCATTATTAGTGAACTTATTTTATTTTTAAAATTTAGTTTGTATAATATTTTATACAAAAATATCAGCATTTGTATTAAATAGTACATTACAAATATCTGTTTTTAAAATGAACCTCATTTAAAAGCTAGCTATTAAAGGGAGTAAAATAATGAAGTTGATGCAAGTGGTAGCCTACAACTCTCCCTTTAAGAAGGAAGCTGAATGTTCTAATAAACTCAGCATAATGAAAATGACGAGAGGTTTATATGCAGTAATGGGCCTTCAAATTTTCCAACAATTTGTAGCAATGAACACGGTCATGTACTATAGTCCTGCAATCATTCAGTTAGCTGGTTTTGCATCCAATAGAACTGCATTTCTTTGATTAATTTTGATATGGTAGTTACAAACTCTATAACATAATTTTCTTTGTTATTCAATTGTATGTTATTAATTTTAATATGGATTTATTTGTATCCAAGTTATGCTGATTGAGTTTGAAATAAAAAACTACGTGGTATACATTACGTTTTAAACATTTAAAAGCTAGCTATTTAAAATATCAGCATTTGTATTAAATAGTACATTACAAATATCTGTTTTTAAAATGTCTTTTGCGTTTAGTATATCTAATCATTATTTAAACCAGTATATTATTATAATAAATTCCAATGTGCAATGAGAGGAAGGTATGACACCAGACTTCTGCAATATGTTTGTGCTAACATATGCTTTTACTTATTTTGTTGAAAATAGATTTTGAAAACGTCTTAAGAAGATAGAAAATTCAAACTTCTGATTTCTATCTTTGTTTTTTGTTTTGTTTTACTTTTCAGCTTCAATCACTGTTTCATCTTCGTTTTGTTTCGCTTAATTATTTTGTGAGATTTTTAATCCATTGATGTATAAACAACTTTATTGCATTATTTTTGGATATCTACATTGTATATAAGGAAGTGTTTGGTTTCACTATATGTTTAGTGTGTGATGATTTAATGTTTGTTTACAATGAAGACAACGAAAATGGGGATATTGGTCATGCGGTTAAATATGTAATATCGGTTATTGAATCTCTGAAGAAGTGTTATCGGTTGCTGGGATATATCTCTATCAGTTGTGGGATCAAGTTTTGATACTTTATTTTTTTTTCCGGACTTCTTAAATTGTGAATGCAGAGTAGGAGCAATATTTATTCTTTTTTTCCTGGGAAATTCTCATAATTAATATACCATAACATGAAATTCATCCAATTGAAAAAGAAACTCTTTAAGCAGAATGGTTGTTTATTTTTTAGAATGCTCTTTGAGCAGAATTGTGGTTTATGTGTATTCTATCTTCATGCAGTGCACCACTCACAGCACTTGCACTTGCAAGTTAACCTCCAACCGATGATTTGATGAAGCGTGAACCAGTGGGAAGGAAAATAGAGACATTTGGATTTAATTATAGTTATTAGCTTTATATTGAGGTGTATATGATGTGTGTAATGCTGCTAATTTTATGGAGAACTTTGCTTTAGTAGAAAGTGCAAAAAATTGGAAATAGAGAGTAATTATTCAATAAATAAACAATAAACTACATTATTATGAGACAATAATTTGAAAATCAACTATAAATTTCAAATTTTAATAGACAATAATTATCCAAAAAATTATAATTAAAAAATATTAATTACTGTTGAGTCTGTTGAGTCTTTATAATATTATTTGTATAACCATTTGATTTGTGTTGGTACAGTTTTGATGTTAAAATGCCTAACCATTTGATTTGTGTTGGTACAGTGATTTGTTTTGTTTACTTGCAGTATTATCTTCTGCAGAACCATGGGGTCTTCCCTTTGATACATTTAAAGGATACTTTCATAAATCATATTTTTTTCTATACTTTAAATGCATCAAAAGGTATAATTTTTCTAATTTATCAATTATATCCTTTTGTTTTTAACTTGAAGCTTACTACTATAGTTGATTTCATATTACAGATTGGAAGACCTTAAGGAACCCTCATTTAAAAGCTAGCTATTAAAGGGAGTAAAATAATGAAGTTGATGCAAGTGGTAGCCTACAACTCTCCCTTTAAGAAGGAAGCTGAATGTTCTAATAAACTCAGCATAATGAAAATGACGAGAGGTTTATATGCAGGAATGGGTCTTCAAATTTTCCAACAATTTGTAGGAATGAACACGGTCATGTACTATAGTCCTGCAATCATTCAGTTAGCTGGTTTTGCATCCAATAGAACTGCATTTCTTTGATTAATTTTGATATGGTAGCTACAAAGTCTATAACATAATTTTCTTTGTTATTAAATTGTATGTTATTAATTTTAACATGGATTTATTTGTATCCAAGTTATGCTGATTGAGTTTGAAATAAAAAACTACGTGGTATACATTACCTTTTAAATATTGCTAATCGAACTATTAATTGTAATAATTTTGTAATAAATTTTATTGATTGTAATAAGAGTACTATTTATTTTATTTTTCTGTAAATTTAGATTTGTAATAAATTGTAAAAATTTTGTATTCTTTTAAATATTAAATTGCAATAACTTTTAATATCAAAGAATGTTATTTTGATATTATATTTATTAAGAATATGAAATATTAAAATTATACTTATCGATTAAAAAGATGTTGACATAACTAAATTTATACATAAAAAAAATAAATATAAATAGCTTTAAAATTATTAAGGTGACTTCTATGGTGAGGGCTCAATTAAATCCCTCAATGTACCGATTTAAAAGACATACATGATTTAACATTAAGTGTTTCAATTAAGTCATTTCACCATCTAAACACTTGTGAATAAAATTTACAATTGCAAGGTTTTATTAAATACCCATATATTATTATTAGTGTATAGTTATTGTCATATTCTCCGATAAACTCTTTTGGGATTTTTTATTTTTATTTTGAAAATACATTTTTTGTAAGATCCATTATTAGTGAACTTATTTTATTTTTAAAATTTAGTTTGTATAATATTTTATACAAAAATATCAGCATTTGTATTAAATAGTACATTACAAATATCTGTTTTTAAAATGAACCTCATTTAAAAGCTAGCTATTTAAGGGAGTAAAATAATGAAGTTGATGCAAGTGGTAGCCTACAACTCTCCCTTTAAGAAGGAAGCTGAATGTTCTAATAAACTCAGCATAATGAAAATGACGAGAGGTTTATATGCAGTAATGGGCCTTCAAATTTTCCAACAATTTGTAGCAATGAAAACGGTCATGTACTATAGTCCTGCAATCATTCAGTTAGCTGGTTTTGCATCCAATAGAACTGCATTTCTTTGATTAATTTTGATATGGTAGTTACAAACTCTATAACATAATTTTCTTTGTTATTCAATTGTATGTTATTAATTTTAATATGGATTTATTTGTATCCAAGTTATGCTGATTGAGTTTGAAATAAAAAACTACGTGGTATACATTACGTTTTAAACATTTAAAAGCTAGCTATTTAAAATATCAGCATTTGTATTAAATAGTACATTACAAATATCTGTTTTTAAAATGTCTTTTGCGTTTAGTATATCTAATCATTATTTAAACCAGTATATTATTATAATAAATTCCAATGTGCAATGAGAGGAAGGTATGACACCAGACTTCTGCAATATGTTTGTGCTAACATATGCTTTTACTTATTTTGTTGAAAATAGATTTTGAAAACGTCTTAAGAAGATAGAAAATTCAAACTTCTGATTTCTATCTTTGTTTTTTGTTTTGTTTTACTTTTCAGCTTCAATCACTGTTTCATCTTCGTTTTGTTTCGCTTAATTATTTTGTGAGATTTTTAATCCATTGATGTATAAACAACTTTATTGCATTATTTTTGGATATCTACATTGTATATAAGGAAGTGTTTGGTTTCACTATATGTTTAGTGTGTGATGATTTAATGTTTGTTTACAATGAAGACAACGAAAATGGGGATATTGGTCATGCGGTTAAATATGTAATATCGGTTATTGAATCTCTGAAGAAGTGTTATCGGTTGCTGGGATATATCTCTATCAGTTGTGGGATCAAGTTTTGATACTTTATTTTTTTTTCCGGACTTCTTAAATTGTGAATGCAGAGTAGGAGCAATATTTATTCTTTTTTTCCTGGGAAATTCTCATAATTAATATACCATAACATGAAATTCATCCAATTGAAAAAGAAACTCTTTGAGCAGAATGGTGGTTTATTTTTTAGATTGCTCTTTGAGCAGAATTGTGGTTTATGTGTATTCTCTCTTCATGCAGTGCACCACTCACAGCACTTGCACTTGCAAGTTAACCTCCAACCGATGATTTGATGAAGCGTGAACCAGTGGGAAGGAAAATAGAGACATTTGGATTTAATTATAGTTATTAGCTTTATATTGAGGTGTATATGATGTGTGTAATGCTGCTAATTTTATGGAGAACTTTGCTTTAGTAGAAAGTGCAAAAAATTGGAAATAGAGAGTAATTATTCAATAAATAAACAATAAACTACATTATTATGAGACAATAATTTGAAAATCAACTATAAATTTCAAATTTTAATAGACAATAATTATCCAAAAAATTATAATTAAAAAATATTAATTACTGTTGAGTCTGTTGAGTCTTTATAATATTATTTGTATAACCATTTGATTTGTGTTGGTACAGTTTTGATGTTAAAATGCCTAACCATTTGATTTGTGTTGGTACAGTGATTTGTTTTGTTTACTTGCAGTATTATCTTCTGCAGAACCATGGGGTCTTCCCTTTGATACATTTAAAGGATACTCTCATAAATCATATTTTTTTCTATACTCTAAATGCATCAAAACGTATAATTTTTCTAATTTATCAATTATATCCTTTTGTTTTTAACTTGAAGCTTACTACTATAGTTGCTTTCGTATTACAGATTGGAAGACCTTAAGGAACCCTCATTTAAAAGCTAGCTATTAAATGGAGTAAAATAATGAAGTTGATGCAAGTGGTAGCCTACAACTCTCCCTTTAAGAAGGAAGCTGAATGTTCTAATAAACTCAGCATAATGAAAATGACGAGAGGTTTATATGCAGGAATGGGTCTTCAAATTTTCCAACAATTTGTAGGAATGAACACGGTCATGTACTATAGTCCTGCAATCATTCAGTTAGCTGGTTTTGCATCCAATAGAACTGCATTTCTTTGATTAATTTTGATATGGTAGCTACAAAGTCTATAACATAATTTTCTTTGTTATTAAATTGTATGTTATTAATTTTAACATGGATTTATTTGTATCCAAGTTATGCTGATTGAGTTTGAAATAAAAAACTACGTGGTATACATTACCTTTTAAATATTGCTAATCGAACTATTAATTGTAATAATTTTGTAATAAATTTTATTGATTGTAATAAGAGTACTATTTATTTTATTTTTCTGTAATGTTAGATTTGTAATAAATTGTAAAAATTTTGTATTCTTTTAAATATTAAATTGCAATAACTTTTAATATCAAAGAATGTTATTTTGATATTATATTTATTAAGAATATGAAATATTAAAATTATACTTATCGATTAAAAACATGTTGACATAACTAAATTTATACATAAAAAAAATAAATATAAATAGCTTTAAAATTATTAAGGTGACTTCTATGGTGAGGGCTCAATTAAATCCCTCAATGTACCGATTTAAAAGACATACATGATTTAACATTAAGTGTTTCAATTAAGTCATTTCACCATCTAAACACTTGTGAATAAAATATACAATTGCAAGGTTTTATTAAATACCCATATATTATTATTAGTGTATAGTTATTGTCATATTCTCCGATAAACTCTTTTGGGATTTTTTATTTTTATTTTGAAAATACATTTTTTTTAAGATCCATTATTAGTGAACTTATTTTATTTTTAAAATTTAGTTTGTATAATATTTTATACAAAAATATCAGCATTTGTATTAAATAGTACATTACAAATATCTGTTTTTAAAATGAACCTCATTTAAAAGCTAGCTATTAAAGGGAGTAAAATAATGAAGTTGATGCAAGTGGTAGCCTACAACTCTCCCTTTAAGAAGGGAGCTGAATGTTCTAATAAACTCAGCATAATGAAAATGACGAGAGGTTTATATGCAGTAATGGGCCTTCAAATTTTCCAACAATTTGTAGCAATGAACACGGTCATGTACTATAGTCCTGCAATCATTCAGTTAGCTGGTTTTGCATCCAATAGAACTGCATTTCTTTGATTAATTTTGATATGGTAGTTACAAACTCTATAACATAATTTTCTTTGTTATTCAATTGTATGTTATTAATTTTAATATGGATTTATTTGTATCCAAGTTATGCTGATTGAGTTTGAAATAAAAAACTACGTGGTATACATTACGTTTTAAACATTTAAAAGCTAGCTATTTAAAATATCAGCATTTGTATTAAATAGTACATTACAAATATCTGTTTTTAAAATGTCTTTTGCGTTTAGTATATCTAATCATTATTTAAACCAGTATATTATTATAATAAATTCCAATGTGCAATGAGAGGAAGGTATGACACCAGACTTCTGTAATATGTTTGTGCTAACATATGCTTTTACTTATTTTGTTGAAAATAGATTTTGAAAACGTCTTAAGAAGATAGAAAATTCAAACTTCTGATTTCTATCTTTGTTTTTTGTTTTGTTTTACTTTTCAGCTTCAATCACTGTTTCATCTTCGTTTTGTTTCGCTTAATTATTTTGTGAGATTTTTAATCCATTGATGTATAAACAACTTTATTGCATTATTTTTGGATATCTACATTGTATATAAGGAAGTGTTTGGTTTCACTATATGTTTAGTGTGTGATGATTTAATGTTTGTTTACAATGAAGACAACGAAAATGGGGATATTGGTCATGTGGTTAAATAAGTAATATCGGTTATTGAATCTCTGAAGAAGTGTTATCGGTTGCTGGGATATATCTCTATCAGTTGTGGGATCAAGTTTTGATACTTTATTTTTTTTCCGGACTTCTTAAATTGTGAATGCAGAGTAGGAGCAATATTTATTCTTTTTTTCCTGGGAAATTCTCATAATTAATATACCATAACATGAAATTCATCCAATTGAAAAAGAAACTCTTTGAGCAGAATGGTGGTTTATTTTTTAGATTGCTCTTTGAGCAGAATTGTGGTTTATGTGTATTCTCTCTTCATGCAGTGCACCACTCACAGCACTTGCACTTGCAAGTTAACCTCCAACCGATGATTTGATGAAGCGTGAACCAGTGGGAAGGAAAATAGAGACATTTGGATTTAATTATAGTTATTAGCTTTATATTGAGGTGTATATGATGTGTGTAATGCTGCTAATTTTATGGAGAACTTTGCTTTAGTAGAAAGTGCAAAAAATTGGAAATAGAGAGTAATTATTCAATAAATAAACAATAAACTACATTATTATGAGACAATAATTTGAAAATCAACTATAAATTTCAAATTTTAATAGACAATAATTATCCAAAAAATTATAATTAAAAAATATTAATTACTGTTGAGTCTGTTGAGTCTTTATAATATTATTTGTATAACCATTTGATTTGTGTTGGTACAGTTTTGATGTTAAAATGCCTAACCATTTGATTTGTGTTGGTACAGTGATTTGTTTTGTTTACTTGCAGTATTATCTTCTGCAGAACCATGGGGTCTTCCCTTTGATACATTTAAAGGATACTCTCATAAATCATATTTTTTTCTATACTTTAAATGCATCAAAACGTATAATTTTTCTAATTTATCAATTATATCCTTTTGTTTTTAACTTGAAGCTTACTACTATAGTTGCTTTCGTATTACAGATTGGAAGACCTTAAGGAACCCTCATTTAAAAGCTAGCTATTAAATGGAGTAAAATAATGAAGTTGATGCAAGTGGTAGCCTACAACTCTCCCTTTAAGAAGGAAGCTGAATGTTCTAATAAACTCAGCATAATGAAAATGACGAGAGGTTTATATGCAGGAATGGGTCTTCAAATTTTCCAACAATTTGTAGGAATGAACACGGTCATGTACTATAGTCCTGCAATCATTCAGTTAGCTGGTTTTGCATCCAATAGAACTGCATTTCTTTGATTAATTTTGATATGGTAGCTACAAAGTCTATAACATAATTTTCTTTGTTATTAAATTGTATGTTATTAATTTTAACATGGATTTATTTGTATCCAAGTTATGCTAATTGAGTTTGAAATAAAAAACTACGTGGTATACATTACCTTTTAAATATTGCTAATCGAACTATTAATTGTAATAATTTTGTAATAAATTTTATTGATTGTAATAAGAGTACTATTTATTTTATTTTTCTGTAATGTTAGATTTGTAATAAATTGTAAAAATTTTGTATTCTTTTAAATATTAAATTGCAATAACTTTTAATATCAAAGAATGTTATTTTGATATTATATTTATTAAGAATATGAAATATTAAAATTATACTTATCGATTAAAAACATGTTGACATAACTAAATTTATACATAAAAAAAATAAATATAAATAGCTTTAAAATTATTAAGGTGACTTCTATGGTGAGGGCTCAATTAAATCCCTCAATGTACCGATTTAAAAGACATACATGATTTAACATTAAGTGTTTCAATTAAGTCATTTCACCATCTAAACACTTGTGAATAAAATATACAATTGCAAGGTTTTATTAAATACCCATATATTATTATTAGTGTATAGTTATTGTCATATTCTCCGATAAACTCTTTTGGGATTTTTTATTTTTATTTTGAAAATACATTTTTTTTAAGATCCATTATTAGTGAACTTATTTTATTTTTAAAATTTAGTTTGTATAATATTTTATACAAAAATATCAGCATTTGTATTAAATAGTACATTACAAATATCTGTTTTTAAAATGAACCTCATTTAAAAGCTAGCTATTAAAGGGAGTAAAATAATGAAGTTGATGCAAGTGGTAGCCTACAACTCTCCCTTTAAGAAGGGAGCTGAATGTTCTAATAAACTCAGCATAATGAAAATGACGAGAGGTTTATATGCAGTAATGGGCCTTCAAATTTTCCAACAATTTGTAGCAATGAACACGGTCATGTACTATAGTCCTGCAATCATTCAGTTAGCTGGTTTTGCATCCAATAGAACTGCATTTCTTTGATTAATTTTGATATGGTAGTTACAAACTCTATAACATAATTTTCTTTGTTATTCAATTGTATGTTATTAATTTTAATATGGATTTATTTGTATCCAAGTTATGCTGATTGAGTTTGAAATAAAAAACTACGTGGTATACATTACGTTTTAAACATTTAAAAGCTAGCTATTTAAAATATCAGCATTTGTATTAAATAGTACATTACAAATATCTGTTTTTAAAATGTCTTTTGCGTTTAGTATATCTAATCATTATTTAAACCAGTATATTATTATAATAAATTCCAATGTGCAATGAGAGGAAGGTATGACACCAGACTTCTGTAATATGTTTGTGCTAACATATGCTTTTACTTATTTTGTTGAAAATAGATTTTGAAAACGTCTTAAGAAGATAGAAAATTCAAACTTCTGATTTCTATCTTTGTTTTTTGTTTTGTTTTACTTTTCAGCTTCAATCACTGTTTCATCTTCGTTTTGTTTCGCTTAATTATTTTGTGAGATTTTTAATCCATTGAAGTATAAACAACTTTATTGCATTATTTTTGGATATCTACATTGTATATAAGGAAGTGTTTGGTTTCACTATATGTTTAGTGTGTGATGATTTAATGTTTGTTTACAATGAAGACAACGAAAATGGCGATATTGGTCATGTGGTTAAATAAGTAATATCGGTTATTGAATCTCTGAAGAAGTGTTATCGGTTGCTGGGATATATCTCTATCAGTTGTGGGATCAAGTTTTGATACTTTATTTTTTTTCCGGACTTCTTAAATTGTGAATGCAGAGTAGGAGCAATATTTATTCTTTTTTTCCTGGGAAATTCTCATAATTAATATACCATAACATGAAATTCATCCAATTGAAAAAGAAACTCTTTGAGCAGAATGGTGGTTTATTTTTTAGATTGCTCTTTGAGCAGAATTGTGGTTTATGTGTATTCTCTCTTCATGCAGTGCACCACTCACAGCACTTGCACTTGCAAGTTAACCTCCAACCGATGATTTGATGAAGCGTGAACCAGTGGGAAGGAAAATAGAGACATTTGGATTTAATTATAGTTATTAGCTTTATATTGAGGTGTATATGATGTGTGTAATGCTGCTAATTTTATGGAGAACTTTGCTTTAGTAGAAAGTGCAAAAAATTGGAAATAGAGAGTAATTATTCAATAAATAAACAATAAACTACATTATTATGAGACAATAATTTGAAAATCAACTATAAATTTCAAATTTTAATAGACAATAATTATCCAAAAAATTATAATTAAAAAATATTAATTACTGTTGAGTCTGTTGAGTCTTTATAATATTATTTGTATAACCATTTGATTTGTGTTGGTACAGTTTTGATGTTAAAATGCCTAACCATTTGATTTGTGTTGGTACAGTGATTTGTTTTGTTTACTTGCAGTATTATCTTCTGCAGAACCATGGGGTCTTCCCTTTGATACATTTAAAGGATACTCTCATAAATCATATTTTTTTCTATACTTTAAATGCATCAAAACGTATAATTTTTCTAATTTATCAATTATATCCTTTTGTTTTTAACTTGAAGCTTACTACTATAGTTGCTTTCGTATTACAGATTGGAAGACCTTAAGGAACCCTCATTTAAAAGCTAGCTATTAAATGGAGTAAAATAATGAAGTTGATGCAAGTGGTAGCCTACAACTCTCCCTTTAAGAAGGAAGCTGAATGTTCTAATAAACTCAGCATAATGAAAATGACGAGAGGTTTATATGCAGGAATGGGTCTTCAAATTTTCCAACAATTTGTAGGAATGAACACGGTCATGTACTATAGTCCTGCAATCATTCAGTTAGCTGGTTTTGCATCCAATAGAACTGCATTTCTTTGATTAATTTTGATATGGTAGCTACAAAGTCTATAACATAATTTTCTTTGTTATTAAATTGTATGTTATTAATTTTAACATGGATTTATTTGTATCCAAGTTATGCTGATTGAGTTTGAAATAAAAAACTACGTGGTATACATTACCTTTTAAATATTGCTAATCGAACTATTAATTGTAATAATTTTGTAATAAATTTTATTGATTGTAATAAGAGTACTATTTATTTTATTTTTCTGTAATGTTAGATTTGTAATAAATTGTAAAAATTTTGTATTCTTTTAAATATTAAATTGCAATAACTTTTAATATCAAAGAATGTTATTTTGATATTATATTTATTAAGAATATGAAATATTAAAATTATACTTATCGATTAAAAACATGTTGACATAACTAAATTTATACATAAAAAAAATAAATATAAATAGCTTTAAAATTATTAAGGTGACTTCTATGGTGAGGGCTCAATTAAATCCCTCAATGTACCGATTTAAAAGACATACATGATTTAACATTAAGTGTTTCAATTAAGTCATTTCACCATCTAAACACTTGTGAATAAAATATACAATTGCAAGGTTTTATTAAATACCCATATATTATTATTAGTGTATAGTTATTGTCATATTCTCCGATAAACTCTTTTGGGATTTTTTATTTTTATTTTGAAAATACATTTTTTTTAAGATCCATTATTAGTGAACTTATTTTATTTTTAAAATTTAGTTTGTATAATATTTTATACAAAAATATCAGCATTTGTATTAAATAGTACATTACAAATATCTGTTTTTAAAATGAACCTCATTTAAAAGCTAGCTATTAAAGGGAGTAAAATAATGAAGTTGATGCAAGTGGTAGCCTACAACTCTCCCTTTAAGAAGGGAGCTGAATGTTCTAATAAACTCAGCATAATGAAAATGACGAGAGGTTTATATGCAGTAATGGGCCTTCAAATTTTCCAACAATTTGTAGCAATGAACACGGTCATGTACTATAGTCCTGCAATCATTCAGTTAGCTGGTTTTGCATCCAATAGAACTGCATTTCTTTGATTAATTTTGATATGGTAGTTACAAACTCTATAACATAATTTTCTTTGTTATTCAATTGTATGTTATTAATTTTAATATGGATTTATTTGTATCCAAGTTATGCTGATTGAGTTTGAAATAAAAAACTACGTGGTATACATTACGTTTTAAACATTTAAAAGCTAGCTATTTAAAATATCAGCATTTGTATTAAATAGTACATTACAAATATCTGTTTTTAAAATGTCTTTTGCGTTTAGTATATCTAATCATTATTTAAACCAGTATATTATTATAATAAATTCCAATGTGCAATGAGAGGAAGGTATGACACCAGACTTCTGTAGTATGTTTGTGCTAACATATGCTTTTACTTATTTTGTTGAAAATAGATTTTGAAAACGTCTTAAGAAGATAGAAAATTCAAACTTCTGATTTCTATCTTTGTTTTTTGTTTTGTTTTACTTTTCAGCTTCAATCACTGTTTCATCTTCGTTTTGTTTCGCTTAATTATTTTGTGAGATTTTTAATCCATTGATGTATAAACAACTTTATTGCATTATTTTTGGATATCTACATTGTATATAAGGAAGTGTTTGGTTTCACTATATGTTTAGTGTGTGATGATTTAATGTTTGTTTACAATGAAGACAACGAAAATGGGGATATTGGTCATGTGGTTAAATAAGTAATATCGGTTATTGAATCTCTGAAGAAGTGTTATCGGTTGCTGGGATATATCTCTATCAGTTGTGGGATCAAGTTTTGATACTTTATTTTTTTTCCGGACTTCTTAAATTGTGAATGCAGAGTAGGAGCAATATTTATTCTTTTTTTCCTGGGAAATTCTCATAATTAATATACCATAACATGAAATTCATCCAATTGAAAAAGAAACTCTTTGAGCAGAATGGTGGTTTATTTTTTAGATTGCTCTTTGAGCAGAATTGTGGTTTATGTGTATTCTCTCTTCATGCAGTGCACCACTCACAGCACTTGCACTTGCAAGTTAACCTCCAACCGATGATTTGATGAAGCGTGAACCAGTGGGAAGGAAAATAGAGACATTTGGATTTAATTATAGTTATTAGCTTTATATTGAGGTGTATATGATGTGTGTAATGCTGCTAATTTTATGGAGAACTTTGCTTTAGTAGAAAGTGCAAAAAATTGGAAATAGAGAGTAATTATTCAATAAATAAACAATAAACTACATTATTATGAGACAATAATTTGAAAATCAACTATAAATTTCAAATTTTAATAGACAATAATTATCCAAAAAATTATAATTAAAAAATATTAATTACTGTTGAGTCTGTTGAGTCTTTATAATATTATTTGTATAACCATTTGATTTGTGTTGGTACAGTTTTGATGTTAAAATGCCTAACCATTTGATTTGTGTTGGTACAGTGATTTGTTTTGTTTACTTGCAGTATTATCTTCTGCAGAACCATGGGGTCTTCCCTTTGATACATTTAAAGGATACTCTCATAAATCATATTTTTTTCTATACTTTAAATGCATCAAAACGTATAATTTTTCTAATTTATCAATTATATCCTTTTGTTTTTAACTTGAATCTTACTACTATAGTTGCTTTCGTATTACAGATTGGAAGACCTTAAGGAACCCTCATTTAAAAGCTAGCTATTAAAGGGAGTAAAATAATGAAGTTGATGCAAGTGGTAGCCTACAACTCTCCCTTTAAGAAGGAAGCTGAATGTTCTAATAAACTCAGCATAATGAAAATGACGAGAGGTTTATATGCAGGAATGGGTCTTCAAATTTTCCAACAATTTGTAGGAATGAACACGGTCATGTACTATAGTCCTGCAATCATTCAGTTAGCTGGTTTTGCATCCAATAGAACTGCATTTCTTTGATTAATTTTGATATGGTAGCTACAAAGTCTATAACATAATTTTCTTTGTTATTAAATTGTATGTTATTAATTTTAACATGGATTTATTTGTATCCAAGTTATGCTGATTGAGTTTGAAATAAAAAACTACGTGGTATACATTACCTTTTAAATATTGCTAATCGAACTATTAATTGTAATAATTTTGTAATAAATTTTATTGATTGTAATAAGAGTACTATTTATTTTATTTTTCTGTAATGTTAGATTTGTAATAAATTGTAAAAATTTTGTATTCTTTTAAATATTAAATTGCAATAACTTTTAATATCAAAGAATGTTATTTTGATATTATATTTATTAAGAATATGAAATATTAAAATTATACTTATCGATTAAAAACATGTTGACATAACTAAATTTATACATAAAAAAAATAAATATAAATAGCTTTAAAATTATTAAGGTGACTTCTATGGTGAGGGCTCAATTAAATCCCTCAATGTACCGATTTAAAAGACATACATGATTTAACATTAAGTGTTTCAATTAAGTCATTTCACCATCTAAACACTTGTGAATAAAATATACAATTGCAAGGTTTTATTAAATACCCATATATTATTATTAGTGTATAGTTATTGTCATATTCTCCGATAAACTCTTTTGGGATTTTTTATTTTTATTTTGAAAATACATTTTTTTTAAGATCCATTATTAGTGAACTTATTTTATTTTTAAAATTTAGTTTGTATAATATTTTATACAAAAATATCAGCATTTGTATTAAATAGTACATTACAAATATCTGTTTTTAAAATGAACCTCATTTAAAAGCTAGCTATTAAAGGGAGTAAAATAATGAAGTTGATGCAAGTGGTAGCCTACAACTCTCCCTTTAAGAAGGGAGCTGAATGTTCTAATAAACTCAGCATAATGAAAATGACGAGAGGTTTATATGCAGTAATGGGCCTTCAAATTTTCCAACAATTTGTAGCAATGAACACGGTCATGTACTATAGTCCTGCAATCATTCAGTTAGCTGGTTTTGCATCCAATAGAACTGCATTTCTTTGATTAATTTTGATATGGTAGTTACAAACTCTATAACATAATTTTCTTTGTTATTCAATTGTATGTTATTAATTTTAATATGGATTTATTTGTATCCAAGTTATGCTGATTGAGTTTGAAATAAAAAACTACGTGGTATACATTACGTTTTAAACATTTAAAAGCTAGCTATTTAAAATATCAGCATTTGTATTAAATAGTACATTACAAATATCTGTTTTTAAAATGTCTTTTGCGTTTAGTATATCTAATCATTATTTAAACCAGTATATTATTATAATAAATTCCAATGTGCAATGAGAGGAAGGTATGACACCAGACTTCTGCAATATGTTTGTGCTAACATATGATTTTACTTATTTTGTTGAAAATAGATTTTGAAAACGTCTTAAGAAGATAGAAAATTCAAACTTCTGATTTCTATCTTTGTTTTTTGTTTTGTTTTACTTTTCAGCTTCAATCACTGTTTCATCTTCGTTTTGTTTCGCTTAATTATTTTGTGAGATTTTTAATCCATTGATGTATAAACAACTTTATTGCATTATTTTTGGATATCTACATTGTATATAAGGAAGTGTTTGGTTTCACTATATGTTTAGTGTGTGATGATTTAATGTTTGTTTACAATGAAGACAACGAAAATGGGGATATTGGTCATGCGGTTAAATAAGTAATATCGGTTATTAAATCTCTGAAGAAGTGTTATCGGTTGCTGGGATATATCTCTATCAGTTGTGGGATCAAGTTTTGATACTTTATTTTTTTTCCGGACTTCTTAAATTGTGAATGCAGAGTAGGAGCAATATTTATTCTTTTTTTCCTGGGAAATTCTCATAATTAATATACCATAACATGAAATTCATCCAATTGAAAAAGAAACTCTTTGAGCAGAATGGTGGTTTATTTTTTAGATTGCTCTTTGAGCAGAATTGTGGTTTATGTGTATTCTCTCTTCATGCAGTGCACCACTCACAGCACTTGCACTTGCAAGTTAACCTCCAACCGATGATTTGATGATGCGTGAACCAGTGGGAAGGAAAATAGAGACATTTGGATTTAATTATAGTTATTAGCTTTATATTGAGGTGTATATGATGTGTGTAATGCTGCTAATTTTATGGAGAACTTTGCTTTAGTAGAAAGTGCAAAAAATTGGAAATAGAGAGTAATTATTCAATAAATAAACAATAAACTACATTATTATGAGACAATAATTTGAAAATCAACTATAAATTTCAAATTTTAATAGACAATAATTATCCAAAAAATTATAATTAAAAAATATTAATTACTGTTGAGTCTGTTGAGTCTTTATAATATTATTTGTATAACCATTTGATTTGTGTTGGTACAGTTTTGATGTTAAAATGCCTAACCATTTGATTTGTGTTGGTACAGTGATTTGTTTTGTTTACTTGCAGTATTATCTTCTCCAGAACCATGGGGTCTTCCCTTTGATACATTTAAAGGATACTCTCATAAATCATATTTTTTTCTATACTTTAAATGCATCAAAACGTATAATTTTTCTAATTTATCAATTATATCCTTTTGTTTTTAACTTGAAGCTTACTACTATAGTTGCTTTCGTATTACAGATTGGAAGACCTTAAGGAACCCTCATTTAAAAGCTAGCTATTAAAGGGAGTAAAATAATGAAGTTGATGCAAGTGGTAGCCTACAACTCTCCCTTTAAGAAGGAAGCTGAATGTTCTAATAAACTCAGCATAATGAAAATGACGAGAGGTTTATATGCAGGAATGGGTCTTCAAATTTTCCAACAATTTGTAGGAATGAACACGGTCATGTACTATAGTCCTGCAATCATTCAGTTAGCTGGTTTTGCATCCAATAGAACTGCATTTCTTTGATTAATTTTGATATGGTAGCTACAAAGTCTATAACATAATTTTCTTTGTTATTAAATTGTATGTTATTAATTTTAACATGGATTTATTTGTATCCAAGTTATGCTGATTGAGTTTGAAATAAAAAACTACGTGGTATACATTACCTTTTAAATATTGCTAATCGAACTATTAATTGTAATAATTTTGTAATAAATTTTATTGATTGTAATAAGAGTACTATTTATTTTATTTTTCTGTAATGTTAGATTTGTAATAAATTGTAAAAATTTTGTATTCTTTTAAATATTAAATTGCAATAACTTTTAATATCAAAGAATGTTATTTTGATATTATATTTATTAAGAATATGAAATATTAAAATTATACTTATCGATTAAAAACATGTTGACATAACTAAATTTATACATAAAAAAAATAAATATAAATAGCTTTAAAATTATTAAGGTGACTTCTATGGTGAGGGCTCAATTAAATCCCTCAATGTACCGATTTAAAAGACATACATGATTTAACATTAAGTGTTTCAATTAAGTCATTTCACCATCTAAACACTTGTGAATAAAATATACAATTGCAAGGTTTTATTAAATACCCATATATTATTATTAGTGTATAGTTATTGTCATATTCTCCGATAAACTCTTTTGGGATTTTTTATTTTTATTTTGAAAATACATTTTTTTTAAGATCCATTATTAGTGAACTTATTTTATTTTTAAAATTTAGTTTGTATAATATTTTATACAAAAATATCAGCATTTGTATTAAATAGTACATTACAAATATCTGTTTTTAAAATGAACCTCATTTAAAAGCTAGCTATTAAAGGGAGTAAAATAATGAAGTTGATGCAAGTGGTAGCCTACAACTCTCCCTTTAAGAAGGGAGCTGAATGTTCTAATAAACTCAGCATAATGAAAATGACGAGAGGTTTATATGCAGTAATGGGCCTTCAAATTTTCCAACAATTTGTAGCAATGAACACAGTCATGTACTATAGTCCTGCAATCATTCAGTTAGCTGGTTTTGCATCCAATAGAACTGCATTTCTTTGATTAATTTTGATATGGTAGTTACAAACTCTATAACATAATTTTCTTTGTTATTCAATTGTATGTTATTAATTTTAATATGGATTTATTTGTATCCAAGTTATGCTGATTGAGTTTGAAATAAAAAACTACGTGGTATACATTACGTTTTAAACATTTAAAAGCTAGCTATTTAAAATATCAGCATTTGTATTAAATAGTACATTACAAATATCTGTTTTTAAAATGTCTTTTGCGTTTAGTATATCTAATCATTATTTAAACCAGTATATTATTATAATAAATTCCAATGTGCAATGAGAGGAAGGTATGACACCAGACTTCTGCAATATGTTTGTGCTAACATATGATTTTACTTATTTTGTTGAAAATAGATTTTGAAAACGTCTTAAGAAGATAGAAAATTCAAACTTCTGATTTCTATCTTTGTTTTTTGTTTTGTTTTACTTTTCAGCTTCAATCACTGTTTCATCTTCGTTTTGTTTCGCTTAATTATTTTGTGAGATTTTTAATCCATTGATGTATAAACAACTTTATTGCATTATTTTTGGATATCTACATTGTATATAAGGAAGTGTTTGGTTTCACTATATGTTAAGTGTGTGATGATTTAATGTTTGTTTACAATGAAGACAACGAAAATGGGGATATTGGTCATGCGGTTAAATAAGTAATATCGGTTATTAAATCTCTGAAGAAGTGTTATCGGTTGCTGGGATATATCTCTATCAGTTGTGGGATCAAGTTTTGATACTTTATTTTTTTGCCGGACTTCTTAAATTGTGAATGCAGAGTAGGAGCAATATTTATTCTTTTTTTCCTGGGAAATTCTCATAATTAATATACCATAACATGAAATTCATCCAATTGAAAAAGAAACTCTTTGAGCAGAATGGTGGTTTATTTTTTAGATTGCTCTTTGAGCAGAATTGTGGTTTATGTGTATTCTCTCTTCATGCAGTGCACCACTCACAGCACTTGCACTTGCAAGTTAACCTCCAACCGATGATTTGATGAAGCGTGAACCAGTGGGAAGGAAAATAGAGACATTTGGATTTAATTATAGTTATTAGCTTTATATTGAGGTGTATATGATGTGTGTAATGCTGCTAATTTTATGGAGAACTTTGCTTTAGTAGAAAGTGCAAAAAATTGGAAATAGAGAGTAATTATTCAATAAATAAACAATAAACTACATTATTATGAGACAATAATTTGAAAATCAACTATAAATTTCAAATTTTAATAGACAATAATTATCCAAAAAATTATAATTAAAAAATATTAATTACTGTTGAGTCTTTATAATATTATTTGTATAACCATTTGATTTGTGTTGGTACAGTTTTGATGTTAAAATGCCTAACCATTTGATTTGTGTTGGTACAGTGATTTGTTTTGTTTACTTGCAGTATTATCTTCTGCAGAACCATGGGGTCTTCCCTTTGATACATTTAAAGGATACTTTCATAAATCATATTTTTTTCTATACTTTAAATGCATCAAAAGGTATAATTTTTCTAATTTATCAATTATATCCTTTTGTTTTTAACTTGAAGCTTACTACTATAGTTGCTTTTGTATTACAGATTGGAAGACCTTAAGGAACCCTCATTTAAAAGCTCGCTATTAAAGGGAGTAAAATAATGAAGTTGATGCAAGTGGTAGCCTACAACTCTCCCTTTAAGAAGGAAGCTGAATGTTCTAATAAACTCAGCATAATGAAAATGACGAGAGGTTTATATGCAGGAATGGGTCTTCAAATTTTCCAACAATTGGTAGGAATGAACACGGTCATGTACTATAGTCCTGCAATCATTCAGTTAGCTGGTTTTGCATCCAATAGAACTGCATTTTTTTGATTAATTTTGATATGGTAGCTACAAAGTCTATAACATAATTTTCTTTGTTATTAAATTGTATGTTATTAATTTTAACATGGATTTATTTGTATCCAAGTTATGCTGATTGAGTTTGAAATAAAAAACTACGTGGTATACATTACCTTTTAAATATTGCTAATCGAACTATTAATTGTTATAATTTTGTAATAAATTTTATTGATTGTAATAAGAGTACTATTTATTTTATTTTTCTGTAATTTTAGATTTGTAATAAATTGTAAAAATTTTGTATTCTTTTAAATATTAAATTGCAATAACTTTTAATATCAAAGAATGTTATTTTGATATTATATTTATTAAGAATATGAAATATTAAAATTATACTTATCGATTAAAAACATGTTGACATAACTAAATTTATACATAAAAAAAATAAATATAAATAGCTTTAAAATTATTAAGGTGACTTCTATGGTGAGGGCTCAATTAAATCCCTCAATGTACCGATTTAAAAGACATACATGATTTAACATTAAGTGTTTCAATTAAGTCATTTCACCATCTAAACACTTGTGAATAAAATATACAATTGCAAGGTTTTATTAAATACCCATATATTATTATTAGTGTATAGTTATTGTCATATTCTCCGATAAACTCTTTTGGGATTTTTTATTTTTATTTTGAAAATACATTTTTTTTAAGATCCATTATTAGTGAACTTATTTTATTTTTAAAATTTAGTTTGTATAATATTTTATACAAAAATATCAGCATTTGTATTAAATAGTACATTACAAATATCTGTTTTTAAAATGAACCTCATTTAAAAGCTAGCTATTAAAGGGAGTAAAATAATGAAGTTGATGCAAGTGGTAGCCTACAACTCTCCCTTTAAGAAGGAAGCTGAATGTTCTAATAAACTCAGCATAATGAAAATGACGAGAGGTTTATATGCAGTAATGGGCCTTCAAATTTTCCAACAATTTGTAGCAATGAACACGGTCATGTACTATAGTCCTGCAATCATTCAGTTAGCTGGTTTTGCATCCAATAGAACTGCATTTCTTTGATTAATTTTGATATGGTAGTTACAAACTCTATAACATAATTTTCTTTGTTATTCAATTGTATGTTATTAATTTTAATATGGATTTATTTGTATCCAAGTTATGCTGATTGAGTTTGAAATAAAAAACTACGTGGTATACATTACGTTTTAAACATTTAAAAGCTAGCTATTTAAAATATCAGCATTTGTATTAAATAGTACATTACAAATATCTGTTTTTAAAATGTCTTTTGCGTTTAGTATATCTATTCATTATTTAAACCAGTATATTATTATAATAAATTCCAATGTGCAATGAGAGGAAGGTATGACACCAGACTTCTGCAATATGTTTGTGCTAACATATGCTTTTACTTATTTTGTTGAAAATAGATTTTGAAAACGTCTTAAGAAGATAGAAAATTCAAACTTCTGATTTCTATCTTTGTTTTTTGTTTTGTTTTACTTTTCAGCTTCAATCACTGTTTCATCTTCGTTTTGTTTCGCTTAATTATTTTGTGAGATTTTTAATCCATTGATGTATAAACAACTTTATTGCATTATTTTTGGATATCTACATTGTATATAAGGAAGTGTTTGGTTTCACTATATGTTTAGTGTGTGATGATTTAATGTTTGTTTACAATGAAGACAACGAAAATGGGGATATTGGTCATGCGGTTAAATAAGTAATATCGGTTATTGAATCTCTGAAGAAGTGTTATCGGTTGCTGGGATATATCTCTATCAGTTGTGGGATCAAGTTTTGATACTTTATTTTTTTTCCGGACTTCTTAAATTGTGAATGTAGAGTAGGAGCAATATTTATTCTTTTTTTCCTGGGAAATTCTCATAATTAATATACCATAACATGAAATTCATCCAATTGAAAAAGAAACTCTTTGAGTAGAATGGTGGTTTATTTTTTAGAATGCTCTTTGAGCAGAATTGTGGTTTATGTGTATTCTATCTTCATGCAGTGCACCACTCACAGCACTTGCACTTGTAAGTTAACCTCCAACCGATGATTTGATGAAGCGTGAACCAGTGGGAAGGAAAATAGAGACATTTGGATTTAATTATAGTTATTAGCTTTATATTGAGGTTTATATGATGTGTGTAATGCTGCTAATTTTATGGAGAACTTTGCTTTAGTAGAAAGTGCAAAAAATTGGAAATAGAGAGTAATTATTCAATAAATAAACAATAAACTACATTATTATGAGACAATAATTTGAAAATCAACTATAAATTTCAAATTTTAATAGACAATAATTATCCAAAAAATTATAATTAAAAAATATTAATTACTGTTGAGTCTGTTGAGTCTTTATAATATTATTTGTATAACCATTTGATTTGTGTTGGTACAGTTTTGATGTTAAAATGCCTAACCATTTGATTTGTGTTGGTACAGTGATTTGTTTTGTTTACTTGCAGTATTATCTTCTGCAGAACCATGGGGTCTTCCCTTTGATACATTTAAAGGATACTTTCATAAATCATATTTTTTTCTATACTTTAAATGCATCAAAAGGTATAATTTTTCTAATTTATCAATTATATCCTTTTGTTTTTAACTTGAAGCTTACTACTATAGTTGCTTTCGTATTACAGATTGGAAGACCTTAAGGAACCCTCATTTAAAAGCTAGCTATTAAAGGGAGTAAAATAATGAAGTTGATGCAAGTGGTAGCCTACAACTCTCCCTTTAAGAAGGAAGCTGAATGTTCTAATAAACTCAGCATAATGAAAATGACGAGAGGTTTATATGCAGGAATGGGTCTTCAAATTTTCCAACAATTTGTAGGAATGAACACGGTCATGTACTATAGTCCTGCAATCATTCAGTTAGCTGGTTTTGCATCCAATAAAACTGCATTTCTTTGATTAATTTTGATATGGTAGCTACAAAGTCTATAACATAATTTTCTTTGTTATTAAATTGTATGTTATTAATTTTAACATGGATTTATTTGTATCCAAGTTATGCTGATTGAGTTTGAAATAAAAAACTACGTGGTATACATTACCTTTTAAATATTGCTAATCGAACTATTAATTGTAATAATTTTGTAATAAATTTTATTGATTGTAATAAGAGTACTATTTATTTTATTTTTCTGTAATTTTAGATTTGTAATAAATTGTAAAAATTTTGTATTCTTTTAAATATTAAATTGCAATAACTTTTAATATCAAAGAATGTTATTTTGATATTATATTTATTAAGAATATGAAATATTAAAATTATACTTATCGATTAAAAACATGTTGACATAACAAAATTTATACATAAAAAAAATAAATATAAATAGCTTTAAAATTATTAAGGTGACTTCTATGGTGAGGGCTCAATTAAATCCCTCAATGTACCGATTTAAAAGACATACATGATTTAACATTAAGTGTTTCAATTAAGTCATTTCACCATCTAAACACTTGTGAATAAAATATACAATTGCAAGGTTTTATTAAATACCCATATATTATTACTAGTGTATAGTTATTGTCATATTCTCCGATAAACTCTTTTGGGATTTTTTATTTTTATTTTGAAAATACATTTTTTTTAAGATCCATTATTAGTGAACTTATTTTATTTTTAAAATTTAGTTTGTATAATATTTTATACAAAAATATCAGCATTTGTATTAAATAGTACATTACAAATATTTGTTTTTAAAATGAACCTCATTTAAAAGCTAGCTATTAAAGGGAGTAAAATAATGAAGTTGATGCAAGTGGTAGCCTACAACTCTCCCTTTAAGAAGGAAGCTGAATGTTCTAATAAACTCAACATAATGAAAATGACGAGAGGTTTATATGCAGTAATGGGCCTTCAAATTTTCCAACAATTTGTAGCAATGAACACGGTCATGTACTATAGTCCTGCAATCATTCAGTTAGCTGGTTTTGCATCCAATAGAACTGCATTTCTTTGATTAATTTTGATATGGTAGTTACAAACTCTATAACATAATTTTCTTTGTTATTCAATTGTATGTTATTAATTTTAATATGGATTTATTTGTATCCAAGTTATGCTGATTGAGTTTGAAATAAAAAACTACGTGGTATACATTACGTTTTAAACATTTAAAAGCTAGCTATTTAAAATATCAGCATTTGTATTAAATAGTACATTACAAATATCTGTTTTTAAAATGTCTTTTGCGTTTAGTATATCTAATCATTATTTAAACCAGTATATTATTATAATAAATTCCAATGTGCAATGAGAGGAAGGTATGACACCAGACTTCTGCAATATGTTTGTGCTAACATATGCTTTTACTTATTTTGTTGAAAATAGATTTTGAAAACGTCTTAAGAAGATAGAAAATTCAAACTTCTGATTTCTATCTTTGTTTTTTGTTTTGTTTTACTTTTCAGCTTCAATCACTGTTTCATCTTCGTTTTGTTTCGCTTAATTATTTTGTGAGATTTTTAATCCATTGATGTATAAACAACTTTATTGCATTATTTTTGGATATCTACATTGTATATAAGGAAGTGTTTGGTTTCACTATATGTTTAGTGTGTGATGATTTAATGTTTGTTTACAATGAAGACAACGAAAATGGGGATATTGGTCATGCGGTTAAATATGTAATATCGGTTATTGAATCTCTGAAGAAGTGTTATCGGTTGCTGGGATATATATCTATCAGTTGTGGGATCAAGTTTTGATACTTTATTTTTTTTTCCGGACTTCTTAAATTGTGAATGCAGAGTAGGAGCAATATTTATTCTTTTTTTCCTGGGAAATTCTCATAATTAATATACCATAACATGAAATTCATCCAATTGAAAAAGAAACTCTTTGAGCAGAATGGTTGTTTATTTTTTAGAATGCTCTTTGAGCAGAATTGTGGTTTATGTGTATTCTATCTTCATGCAGTGCACCACTCACAGCACTTGCACTTGCAAGTTAACCTCCAACCGATGATTTGATGAAGCGTGAACCAGTGGGAAGGAAAATAGAGACATTTGGATTTTATTATAGTTATTAGCTTTATATTGAGGTGTATATGATGTGTGTAATGCTGCTAATTTTATGGAGAACTTTGCTTTAGTAGAAAGTGCAAAAAATTGGAAATAGAGAGTAATTATTCAATAAATAAACAATAAACTACATTATTATGAGACAATAATTTGAAAATCAACTATAAATTTCAAATTTTAATAGACAATAATTATCCAAAAAATTATAATTAAAAAATATTAATTACTGTTGAGTCTGTTGAGTCTTTATAATATTATTTGTATAACCATTTGATTTGTGTTGGTACAGTTTTGATGTTAAAATGCCTAACCATTTGATTTGTGTTGGTACAGTGATTTGTTTTGTTTACTTGCAGTATTATCTTCTGCAGAACCATGGGGTCTTCCCTTTGATACATTTAAAGGATACTTTCATAAATCATATTTTTTTCTATACTTTAAATGCATCAAAAGGTATAATTTTTCTAATTTATCAATTATATCCTTTTGTTTTTAACTTGAAGCTTACTACTATAGTTGCTTTCGTATTATAGATTGGAAGACCTTAAGGAACCCTCATTTAAAAGCTAGCTATTAAAGGGAGTAAAATAATGAAGTTGATGCAAGTGGTAGCCTACAACTCTCCCTTTAAGAAGGAAGCTGAATGTTCTAATAAACTCAGCATAATGAAAATGACGAGAGGTTTATATGCAGGAATGGGTCTTCAAATTTTCCAACAATTTGTAGGAATGAACACGGTCATGTACTATAGTCCTGCAATCATTCAGTTAGCTGGTTTTGCATCCAATAGAACTGCATTTCTTTGATTAATTTTGATATGGTAGCTACAAAGTCTATAACATAATTTTCTTTGTTATTAAATTGTATGTTATTAATTTTAACATGGATTTATTTGTATCCAAGTTATGCTGATTGAGTTTGAAATAAAAAACTACGTGGTATACATTACCTTTTAAATATTGCTAATCGAACTATTAATTGTAATAATTTTGTAATAAATTTTATTGATTGTAATAAGAGTACTATTTATTTTATTTTTCTGTAATTTTAGATTTGTAATAAATTGTAAAAATTTTGTATTCTTTTAAATATTAAATTGCAATAACTTTTAATATCAAAGAATGTTATTTTGATATTATATTTATTAAGAATATGAAATATTAAAATTATACTTATCGATTAAAAACATGTTGACATAACAAAATTTATACATAAAAAAAATAAATATAAATAGCTTTAAAATTATTAAGGTGACTTCTATGGTGAGGGCTCAATTAAATCCCTCAATGTACCGATTTAAAAGACATACATGATTTAACATTAAGTGTTTCAATTAAGTCATTTCACCATCTAAACACTTGTGAATAAAATATACAATTGCAAGGTTTTATTAAATACCCATATATTATTACTAGTGTATAGTTATTGTCATATTCTCCGATAAACTCTTTTGGGATTTTTTATTTTTATTTTGAAAATACATTTTTTTTAAGATCCATTATTAGTGAACTTATTTTATTTTTAAAATTTAGTTTGTATAATATTTTATACAAAAATATCAGCATTTGTATTAAATAGTACATTACAAATATCTGTTTTTAAAATGAACCTCATTTAAAAGCTAGCTATTAAAGGGAGTAAAATAATGAAGTTGATGCAAGTGGTAGCCTACAACTCTCCCTTTAAGAAGGAAGCTGAATGTTCTAATAAACTCAACATAATGAAAATGACGAGAGGTTTATATGCAGTAATGGGCCTTCAAATTTTCCAACAATTTGTAGCAATGAACACGGTCATGTACTATAGTCCTGCAATCATTCAGTTAGCTGGTTTTGCATCCAATAGAACTGCATTTCTTTGATTAATTTTGATATGGTAGTTACAAACTCTATAACATAATTTTCTTTGTTATTCAATTGTATGTTATTAATTTTAATATGGATTTATTTGTATCCAAGTTATGCTGATTGAGTTTGAAATAAAAAACTACGTGGTATACATTACGTTTTAAACATTTAAAAGCTAGCTATTTAAAATATCAGCATTTGTATTAAATAGTACATTACAAATATCTGTTTTTAAAATGTCTTTTGCGTTTAGTATATCTAATCATTATTTAAACCAGTATATTATTATAATAAATTCCAATGTGCAATGAGAGGAAGGTATGACACCAGACTTCTGCAATATGTTTGTGCTAACATATGCTTTTACTTATTTTGTTGAAAATAGATTTTGAAAACGTCTTAAGAAGATAGAAAATTCAAACTTCTGATTTCTATCTTTGTTTTTTGTTTTGTTTTACTTTTCAGCTTCAATCACTGTTTCATCTTCGTTTTGTTTCGCTTAATTATTTTGTGAGATTTTTAATCCATTGATGTATAAACAACTTTATTGCATTATTTTTGGATATCTACATTGTATATAAGGAAGTGTTTGGTTTCACTATATGTTTAGTGTGTGATGATTTAATGTTTGTTTACAATGAAGACAACGAAAATGGGGATATTGGTCATGCGGTTAAATATGTAATATCGGTTATTGAATCTCTGAAGAAGTGTTATCGGTTGCTGGGATATATATCTATCAGTTGTGGGATCAAGTTTTGATACTTTATTTTTTTTTCCGGACTTCTTAAATTGTGAATGCAGAGTAGGAGCAATATTTATTCTTTTTTTCCTGGGAAATTCTCATAATTAATATACCATAACATGAAATTCATCCAATTGAAAAAGAAACTCTTTGAGCAGAATGGTTGTTTATTTTTTAGAATGCTCTTTGAGCAGAATTGTGGTTTATGTGTATTCTATCTTCATGCAGTGCACCACTCATAGCACTTGCACTTGCAAGTTAACCTCCAACCGATGATTTGATGAAGCGTGAACCAGTGGGAAGGAAAATAGAGACATTTGGATTTTATTATAGTTATTAGCTTTATATTGAGGTGTATATGATGTGTGTAATGCTGCTAATTTTATGGAGAACTTTGCTTTAGTAGAAAGTGCAAAAAATTGGAAATAGAGAGTAATTATTCAATAAATAAACAATAAACTACATTATTATGAGACAATAATTTGAAAATCAACTATAAATTTCAAATTTTAATAGACAATAATTATCCAAAAAATTATAATTAAAAAATATTAATTACTGTTGAGTCTTTATAATATTATTTGTCTAACCATTTGATTTGTGTTGGTACAGTTTTGATGTTAAAATGCCTAACCATTTGATTTGTGTTGGTACAGTGATTTGTTTTGTTTACTTGCAGTATTATCTTCTGCAGAACCATGGGGTCTTCCCTTTGATACATTTAAAGGATACTTTCATAAATCATATTTTTTTCTATACTTTAAATGCATCAAAAGGTATAATTTTTCTAATTTATCAATTATATCCTTTTGTTTTTAACTTGAAGCTTACTACTATAGTTGCTTTCGTATTATAGATTGGAAGACCTTAAGGAACCCTCATTTAAAAGCTAGCTATTAAAGGGAGTAAAATAATGAAGTTGATGCAAGTGGTAGCCTACAACTCTCCCTTTAAGAAGGAAGCTGAATGTTCTAATAAACTCAGCATAATGAAAATGACGAGAGGTTTATATGCAGGAATGGGTCTTCAAATTTTCCAACAATTTGTAGGAATGAACACGGTCATGTACTATAGTCCTGCAATCATTCAGTTAGCTGGTTTTGCATCCAATAGAACTGCATTTCTTTGATTAATTTTGATATGGTAGCTACAAAGTCTATAACATAATTTTCTTTGTTATTAAATTGTATGTTATTAATTTTAACATGGATTTATTTGTATCCAAGTTATGCTGATTGAGTTTGAAATAAAAAACTACGTGGTATACATTACCTTTTAAATATTGCTAATCGAACTATTAATTGTAATAATTTTGTAATAAATTTTATTGATTGTAATAAGAGTACTATTTATTTTATTTTTCTGTAATTTTAGATTTGTAATAAATTGTAAAAATTTTGTATTCTTTTAAATATTAAATTGCAATAACTTTTAATATCAAAGAATGTTATTTTGATATTATATTTATTAAGAATATGAAATATTAAAATTATACTTATCGATTAAAAACATGTTGACATAACTAAATTTATACATAAAAAAAATAAATATAAATAGCTTTAAAATTATTAAGGTGACTTCTATGGTGAGGGCTCAATTAAATCCCTCAATGTACCGATTTAAACGACATACATGATTTAACATTAAGTGTTTCAATTAAGTCATTTCACCATCTAAACACTTGTGAATAAAATATACAATTGCAAGGTTTTATTAAATACCCATATATTATTATTAGTGTATAGTTATTGTCATATTCTCCGATAAACTCTTTTGGGATTTTTTATTTTTATTTTGAAAATACATTTTTTTTAAGATCCATTATTAGTGAACTTATTTTATTTTTAAAATTTAGTTTGTATAATATTTTATACAAAAATATCAGCATTTGTATTAAATAGTATATTACAAATATCTGTTTTTAAAATGAACCTCATTTAAAAGCTAGCTATTAAAGGGAGTAAAATAATGAAGTTGATGCAAGTGGTAGCCTACAACTCTCCCTTTAAGAAGGAAGCTGAATGTTCTAATAAACTCAGCATAATGAAAATGACGAGAGGTTTATATGCAGTAATGGGCCTTCAAATTTTCCAACAATTTGTAGCAATGAACACGGTCATGTACTATAGTCCTGCAATCATTCAGTTAGCTGGTTTTGCATCCAATAGAACTGCATTTCTTTGATTAATTTTGATATGGTAGTTACAAACTCTATAACATAATTTTCTTTGTTATTCAATTGTATGTTATTAATTTTAATATGGATTTATTTGTATCCAAGTTATGCTGATTGAGTTTGAAATAAAAAACTACGTGGTATACATTACGTTTTAAACATTTAAAAGCTAGCTATTTAAAATATCAGCATTTGTATTAAATAGTACATTACAAATATCTGTTTTTAAAATGTCTTTTGCGTTTAGTATATCTAATCATTATTTAAACCAGTATATTATTATAATAAATTCCAATGTGCAATGAGAGGAAGGTATGACACCAGACTTCTGCAATATGTTTGTGCTAACATATGCTTTTACTTATTTTGTTGAAAATAGATTTTGAAAACGTCTTAAGAAGATAGAAAATTCAAACTTCTGATTTCTATCTTTGTTTTTTGTTTTGTTTTACTTTTCAGCTTCAATCACTGTTTCATCTTCGTTTTGTTTCGCTTAATTATTTTGTGAGATTTTTAATCCATTGATGTATAAACAACTTTATTGCATTATTTTTGGATATCTACATTGTATATAAGGAAGTGTTTGGTTTCACTATATGTTTAGTGTGTGATGATTTAATGTTTGTTTACAATGAAGACAACGAAAATGGGGATATTGGTCATGCGGTTAAATATGTAATATCGGTTATTGAATCTCTGAAGAAGTGTTATCGGTTGCTGGGATATATATCTATCAGTTGTGGGATCAAGTTTTGATACTTTATTTTTTTTTCCGGACTTCTTAAATTGTGAATGCAGAGTAGGAGCAATATTTATTCTTTTTTTCCTGGGAAATTCTCATAATTAATATACCATAACATGAAATTCATCCAATTGAAAAAGAAACTCTTTGAGCAGAATGGTTGTTTATTTTTTAGAATGCTCTTTGAGCAGAATTGTGGTTTATGTGTATTCTATCTTCATGCAGTGCACCACTCACAGCACTTGCACTTGCAAGTTAACCTCCAACCGATGATTTGATGAAGCGTGAACCAGTGGGAAGGAAAATAGAGACATTTGGATTTTATTATAGTTATTAGCTTTATATTGAGGTGTATATGATGTGTGTAATGCTGCTAATTTTATGGAGAACTTTGCTTTAGTAGAAAGTGCAAAAAATTGGAAATAGAGAGTAATTATTCAATAAATAAACAATAAACTACATTATTATGAGACAATAATTTGAAAATCAACTATAAATTTCAAATTTTAATAGACAATAATTATCCAAAAAATTATAATTAAAAAATATTAATTACTGTTGAGTCTGTTGAGTCTTTATAATATTATTTGTATAACCATTTGATTTGTGTTGGTACAGTTTTGATGTTAAAATGCCTAACCATTTGATTTGTGTTGGTACAGTGATTTGTTTTGTTTACTTGCAGTATTATCTTCTGCAGAACCATGGGGTCTTCCCTTTGATACATTTAAAGGATACTTTCATAAATCATATTTTTTTCTATACTTTAAATGCATCAAAAGGTATAATTTTTCTAATTTATCAATTATATCCTTTTGTTTTTAACTTGAAGCTTACTACTATAGTTGCTTTCGTATTATAGATTGGAAGACCTTAAGGAACCCTCATTTAAAAGCTAGCTATTAAAGGGAGTAAAATAATGAAGTTGATGCAAGTGGTAGCCTACAACTCTCCCTTTAAGAAGGAAGCTGAATGTTCTAATAAACTCAGCATAATGAAAATGACGAGAGGTTTATATGCAGGAATGGGTCTTCAAATTTTCCAACAATTTGTAGGAATGAACACGGTCATGTACTATAGTCCTGCAATCATTCAGTTAGCTGGTTTTGCATCCAATAGAACTGCATTTCTTTGATTAATTTTGATATGGTAGCTACAAAGTCTATAACATAATTTTCTTTGTTATTAAATTGTATGTTATTAATTTTAACATGGATTTATTTGTATCCAAGTTATGCTGATTGAGTTTGAAATAAAAAACTACGTGGTATACATTACCTTTTAAATATTGCTAATCGAACTATTAATTGTAATAATTTTGTAATAAATTTTATTGATTGTAATAAGAGTACTATTTATTTTATTTTTCTGTAATTTTAGATTTGTAATAAATTGTAAAAATTTTGTATTCTTTTAAATATTAAATTGCAATAACTTTTAATATCAAAGAATGTTATTTTGATATTATATTTATTAAGAATATGAAATATTAAAATTATACTTATCGATTAAAAACATGTTGACATAACTAAATTTATACATAAAAAAAATAAATATAAATAGCTTTAAAATTATTAAGGTGACTTCTATGGTGAGGGCTCAATTAAATCCCTCAATGTACCGATTTAAACGACATACATGATTTAACATTAAGTGTTTCAATTAAGTCATTTCACCATCTAAACACTTGTGAATAAAATATACAATTGCAAGGTTTTATTAAATACCCATATATTATTATTAGTGTATAGTTATTGTCATATTCTCCGATAAACTCTTTTGGGATTTTTTATTTTTATTTTGAAAATACATTTTTTTTAAGATCCATTATTAGTGAACTTATTTTATTTTTAAAATTTAGTTTGTATAATATTTTATACAAAAATATCAGCATTTGTATTAAATAGTATATTACAAATATCTGTTTTTAAAATGAACCTCATTTAAAAGCTAGCTATTAAAGGGAGTAAAATAATGAAGTTGATGCAAGTGGTAGCCTACAACTCTCCCTTTAAGAAGGAAGCTGAATGTTCTAATAAACTCAGCATAATGAAAATGACGAGAGGTTTATATGCAGTAATGGGCCTTCAAATTTTCCAACAATTTGTAGCAATGAACACGGTCATGTACTATAGTCCTGCAATCATTCAGTTAGCTGGTTTTGCATCCAATAGAACTGCATTTCTTTGATTAATTTTGATATGGTAGTTACAAACTCTATAACATAATTTTCTTTGTTATTCAATTGTATGTTATTAATTTTAATATGGATTTATTTGTATCCAAGTTATGCTGATTGAGTTTGAAATAAAAAACTACGTGGTATACATTACGTTTTAAACATTTAAAAGCTAGCTATTTAAAATATCAGCATTTGTATTAAATAGTACATTACAAATATCTGTTTTTAAAATGTCTTTTGCGTTTAGTATATCTAATCATTATTTAAACCAGTATATTATTATAATAAATTCCAATGTGCAATGAGAGGAAGGTATGACACCAGACTTCTGCAATATGTTTGTGCTAACATATGCTTTTACTTATTTTGTTGAAAATAGATTTTGAAAACGTCTTAAGAAGATAGAAAATTCAAACTTCTGATTTCTATCTTTGTTTTTTGTTTTGTTTTACTTTTCAGCTTCAATCACTGTTTCATCTTCGTTTTGTTTCGCTTAATTATTTTGTGAGATTTTTAATCCATTGATGTATAAACAACTTTATTGCATTATTTTTGGATATCTACATTGTATATAAGGAAGTGTTTGGTTTCACTATATGTTTAGTGTGTGATGATTTAATGTTTGTTTACAATGAAGACAACGAAAATGGGGATATTGGTCATGCGGTTAAATATGTAATATCGGTTATTGAATCTCTGAAGAAGTGTTATCGGTTGCTGGGATATATCTCTATCAGTTGTGGGATCAAGTTTTGATACTTTATTTTTTTTTCCGGACTTCTTAAATTGTGAATGCAGAGTAGGAGCAATATTTATTCTTTTTTTCCTGGGAAATTCTCATAATTAATATACCATAACATGAAATTCATCCAATTGAAAAAGAAACTCTTTGAGCAGAATGGTTGTTTATTTTTTAGAATGCTCTTTGAGCAGAATTGTGGTTTATGTGTATTCTATCTTCATGCAGTGCACCACTCACAGCACTTGCACTTGCAAGTTAACCTCCAACCGATGATTTGATGAAGCGTGAACCAGTGGGAAGGAAAATAGAGACATTTGGATTTAATTATAGTTATTAGCTTTATATTGAGGTGTATATGATGTGTGTAATGCTGCTAATTTTATGGAGAACTTTGCTTTAGTAGAAAGTGCAAAAAATTGGAAATAGAGAGTAATTATTCAATAAATAAACAATAAACTACATTATTATGAGACAATAATTTGAAAATCAACTATAAATTTCAAATTTTAATAGACAATAATTATCCAAAAAATTATAATTAAAAAATATTAATTACTGTTGAGTCTGTTGAGTCTTTATAATATTATTTGTATAACCATTTGATTTGTGTTGGTACAGTTTTGATGTTAAAATGCCTAACCATTTGATTTGTGTTGGTACAGTGATTTGTTTTGTTTACTTGCAGTATTATCTTCTGCAGAACCATGGGGTCTTCCCTTTGATACATTTAAAGGATACTTTCATAAATCATATTTTTTTCTATACTTTAAATGCATCAAAAGGTATAATTTTTCTAATTTATCAATTATATCCTTTTGTTTTTAACTTGAAGCTTACTACTATAGTTGCTTTCGTATTATAGATTGGAAGACCTTAAGGAACCCTCATTTAAAAGCTAGCTATTAAAGGGAGTAAAATAATGAAGTTGATGCAAGTGGTAGCCTACAACTCTCCCTTTAAGAAGGAAGCTGAATGTTCTAATAAACTCAGCATAATGAAAATGACGAGAGGTTTATATGCAGGAATGGGTCTTCAAATTTTCCAACAATTTGTAGGAATGAACACGGTCATGTACTATAGTCCTGCAATCATTCAGTTAGCTGGTTTTGCATCCAATAGAACTGCATTTCTTTGATTAATTTTGATATGGTAGCTACAAAGTCTATAACATAATTTTCTTTGTTATTAAATTGTATGTTATTAATTTTAACATGGATTTATTTGTATCCAAGTTATGCTGATTGAGTTTGAAATAAAAAACTACGTGGTATACATTACCTTTTAAATATTGCTAATCGAACTATTAATTGTAATAATTTTGTAATAAATTTTATTGATTGTAATAAGAGTACTATTTATTTTATTTTTCTGTAATTTTAGATTTGTAATAAATTGTAAAAATTTTGTATTCTTTTAAATATTAAATTGCAATAACTTTTAATATCAAAGAATGTTATTTTGATATTATATTTATTAAGAATATGAAATATTAAAATTATACTTATCGATTAAAAACATGTTGACATAACTAAATTTATACATAAAAAAAATAAATATAAATAGCTTTAAAATTATTAAGGTGACTTCTATGGTGAGGGCTCAATTAAATCCCTCAATGTACCGATTTAAACGACATACATGATTTAACATTAAGTGTTTCAATTAAGTCATTTCACCATCTAAACACTTGTGAATAAAATATACAATTGCAAGGTTTTATTAAATACCCATATATTATTATTAGTGTATAGTTATTGTCATATTCTCCGATAAACTCTTTTGGGATTTTTTATTTTTATTTTGAAAATACATTTTTTTTAAGATCCATTATTAGTGAACTTATTTTATTTTTAAAATTTAGTTTGTATAATATTTTATACAAAAATATCAACATTTGTATTAAATAGTATATTACAAATATCTGTTTTTAAAATGAACCTCATTTAAAAGCTAGCTATTAAAGGGAGTAAAATAATGAAGTTGATGCAAGTGGTAGCCTACAACTCTCCCTTTAAGAAGGAAGCTGAATGTTCTAATAAACTCAGCATAATGAAAATGACGAGAGGTTTATATGCAGTAATGGGCCTTCAAATTTTCCAACAATTTGTAGCAATGAACACGGTCATGTACTATAGTTCTGCAATCATTCAGTTAGCTGGTTTTGCATCCAATAGAACTGCATTTCTTTGATTAATTTTGATATGGTAGTTACAAACTCTATAACATAATTTTCTTTGTTATTCAATTGTATGTTATTAATTTTAATATGGATTTATTTGTATCCAAGTTATGCTGATTGAGTTTGAAATAAAAAACTACGTGGTATACATTACGTTTTAAACATTTAAAAGCTAGCTATTTAAAATATCAGCATTTGTATTAAATAGTACATTACAAATATCTGTTTTTAAAATGTCTTTTGCGTTTAGTATATCTAATCATTATTTAAACCAGTATATTATTATAATAAATTCCAATGTGCAATGAGAGGAAGGTATGACACCAGACTTCTGCAATATGTTTGTGCTAACATATGCTTTTACTTATTTTGTTGAAAATAGATTTTGAAAACGTCTTAAGAAGATAGAAAATTCAAACTTCTGATTTCTATCTTTGTTTTTTGTTTTGTTTTACTTTTCAGCTTCAATCACTGTTTCATCTTCGTTTTGTTTCGCTTAATTATTTTGTGAGATTTTTAATCCATTGATGTATAAACAACTTTATTGCATTATTTTTGGATATCTACATTGTATATAAGGAAGTGTTTGGTTTCACTATATGTTTAGTGTGTGATGATTTAATGTTTGTTTACAATGAAGACAACGAAAATGGGGATATTGGTCATGCGGTTAAATATGTAATATCGGTTATTGAATCTCTGAAGAAGTGTTATCGGTTGCTGGGATATATCTCTATCAGTTGTGGGATCAAGTTTTGATACTTTATTTTTTTTTCCGGACTTCTTAAATTGTGAATGCAGAGTAGGAGCAATATTTATTCTTTTTTTCCTGGGAAATTCTCATAATTAATATACCATAACATGAAATTCATCCAATTGAAAAAGAAACTCTTTGAGCAGAATGGTTGTTTATTTTTTAGAATGCTCTTTGAGCAGAATTGTGGTTTATGTGTATTCTATCTTCATGCAGTGCACCACTCACAGCACTTGCACTTGCAAGTTAACCTCCAACCGATGATTTGATGAAGCGTGAACCAGTGGGAAGGAAAATAGAGACATTTGGATTTAATTATAGTTATTAGCTTTATATTGAGGTGTATATGATGTGTGTAATGCTGCTAATTTTATGGAGAACTTTGCTTTAGTAGAAAGTGCAAAAAATTGGAAATAGAGAGTAATTATTCAATAAATAAACAATAAACTACATTATTATGAGACAATAATTTGAAAATCAACTATAAATTTCAAATTTTAATAGACAATAATTATCCAAAAAATTATAATTAAAAAATATTAATTACTGTTGAGTCTGTTGAGTCTTTATAATATTATTTGTATAACCATTTGATTTGTGTTGGTACAGTTTTGATGTTAAAATGCCTAACCATTTGATTTGTGTTGGTACAGTGATTTGTTTTGTTTACTTGCAGTATTATCTTCTGCAGAACCATGGGGTCTTCCCTTTGATACATTTAAAGGATACTTTCATAAATCATATTTTTTTCTATACTTTAAATGCATCAAAAGGTATAATTTTTCTAATTTATCAATTATATCCTTTTGTTTTTAACTTGAAGCTTACTACTATAGTTGCTTTCGTATTATAGATTGGAAGACCTTAAGGAACCCTCATTTAAAAGCTAGCTATTAAAGGGAGTAAAATAATGAAGTTGATGCAAGTGGTAGCCTACAACTCTCCCTTTAAGAAGGAAGCTGAATGTTCTAATAAACTCAGCATAATGAAAATGACGAGAGGTTTATATGCAGGAATGGGTCTTCAAATTTTCCAACAATTTGTAGGAATGAACACGGTCATGTACTATAGTCCTGCAATCATTCAGTTAGCTGGTTTTGCATCCAATAGAACTGCATTTCTTTGATTAATTTTGATATGGTAGCTACAAAGTCTATAACATAATTTTCTTTGTTATTAAATTGTATGTTATTAATTTTAACATGGATTTATTTGTATCCAAGTTATGCTGATTGAGTTTGAAATAAAAAACTACGTGGTATACATTACCTTTTAAATATTGCTAATCGAACTATTAATTGTAATAATTTTGTAATAAATTTTATTGATTGTAATAAGAGTACTATTTATTTTATTTTTCTGTAATTTTAGATTTGTAATAAATTGTAAAAATTTTGTATTCTTTTAAATATTAAATTGCAATAACTTTTAATATCAAAGAATGTTATTTTGATATTATATTTATTAAGAATATGAAATATTAAAATTATACTTATCGATTAAAAACATGTTGACATAACTAAATTTATACATAAAAAAAATAAATATAAATAGCTTTAAAATTATTAAGGTGACTTCTATGGTGAGGGCTCAATTAAATCCCTCAATGTACCGATTTAAACGACATACATGATTTAACATTAAGTGTTTCAATTAAGTCATTTCACCATCTAAACACTTGTGAATAAAATATACAATTGCAAGGTTTTATTAAATACCCATATATTATTATTAGTGTATAGTTATTGTCATATTCTCCGATAAACTCTTTTGGGATTTTTTATTTTTATTTTGAAAATACATTTTTTTTAAGATCCATTATTAGTGAACTTATTTTATTTTTAAAATTTAGTTTGTATAATATTTTATACAAAAATATCAACATTTGTATTAAATAGTATATTACAAATATCTGTTTTTAAAATGAACCTCATTTAAAAGCTAGCTATTAAAGGGAGTAAAATAATGAAGTTGATGCAAGTGGTAGCCTACAACTCTCCCTTTAAGAAGGAAGCTGAATGTTCTAATAAACTCAGCATAATGAAAATGACGAGAGGTTTATATGCAGTAATGGGCCTTCAAATTTTCCAACAATTTGTAGCAATGAACACGGTCATGTACTATAGTCCTGCAATCATTCAGTTAGCTGGTTTTGCATCCAATAGAACTGCATTTCTTTGATTAATTTTGATATGGTAGTTACAAACTCTATAACATAATTTTCTTTGTTATTCAATTGTATGTTATTAATTTTAATATGGATTTATTTGTATCCAAGTTATGCTGATTGAGTTTGAAATAAAAAACTACGTGGTATACATTACGTTTTAAACATTTAAAAGCTAGCTATTTAAAATATCAGCATTTGTATTAAATAGTACATTACAAATATCTGTTTTTAAAATGTCTTTTGCGTTTAGTATATCTAATCATTATTTAAACCAGTATATTATTATAATAAATTCCAATGTGCAATGAGAGGAAGGTATGACACCAGACTTCTGCAATATGTTTGTGCTAACATATGCTTTTACTTATTTTGTTGAAAATAGATTTTGAAAACGTCTTAAGAAGATAGAAAATTCAAACTTCTGATTTCTATCTTTGTTTTTTGTTTTGTTTTACTTTTCAGCTTCAATCACTGTTTCATCTTCGTTTTGTTTCGCTTAATTATTTTGTGAGATTTTTAATCCATTGATGTATAAACAACTTTATTGCATTATTTTTGGATATCTACATTGTATATAAGGAAGTGTTTGGTTTCACTATATGTTTAGTGTGTGATGATTTAATGTTTGTTTACAATGAAGACAACGAAAATGGGGATATTGGTCATGCGGTTAAATATGTAATATCGGTTATTGAATCTCTGAAGAAGTGTTATCGGTTGCTGGGATATATCTCTATCAGTTGTGGGATCAAGTTTTGATACTTTATTTTTTTTTCCGGACTTCTTAAATTGTGAATGCAGAGTAGGAGCAATATTTATTCTTTTTTTCCTGGGAAATTCTCATAATTAATATACCATAACATGAAATTCATCCAATTGAAAAAGAAACTCTTTGAGCAGAATGGTTGTTTATTTTTTAGAATGCTCTTTGAGCAGAATTGTGGTTTATGTGTATTCTATCTTCATGCAGTGCACCACTCACAGCACTTGCACTTGCAAGTTAACCTCCAACCGATGATTTGATGAAGCGTGAACCAGTGGGAAGGAAAATAGAGACATTTGGATTTAATTATAGTTATTAGCTTTATATTGAGGTGTATATGATGTGTGTAATGCTGCTAATTTTATGGAGAACTTTGCTTTAGTAGAAAGTGCAAAAAATTGGAAATAGAGAGTAATTATTCAATAAATAAACAATAAACTACATTATTATGAGACAATAATTTGAAAATCAACTATAAATTTCAAATTTTAATAGACAATAATTATCCAAAAAATTATAATTAAAAAATATTAATTACTGTTGAGTCTGTTGAGTCTTTATAATATTATTTGTATAACCATTTGATTTGTGTTGGTACAGTTTTGATGTTAAAATGCCTAACCATTTGATTTGTGTTGGTACAGTGATTTGTTTTGTTTACTTGCAGTATTATCTTCTGCAGAACCATGGGGTCTTCCCTTTGATACATTTAAAGGATACTTTCATAAATCATATTTTTTTCTATACTTTAAATGCATCAAAAGGTATAATTTTTCTAATTTATCAATTATATCCTTTTGTTTTTAACTTGAAGCTTACTACTATAGTTGCTTTCGTATTATAGATTGGAAGACCTTAAGGAACCCTCATTTAAAAGCTAGCTATTAAAGGGAGTAAAATAATGAAGTTGATGCAAGTGGTAGCCTACAACTCTCCCTTTAAGAAGGAAGCTGAATGTTCTAATAAACTCAGCATAATGAAAATGACGAGAGGTTTATATGCAGGAATGGGTCTTCAAATTTTCCAACAATTTGTAGGAATGAACACGGTCATGTACTATAGTCCTGCAATCATTCAGTTAGCTGGTTTTGCATCCAATAGAACTGCATTTCTTTGATTAATTTTGATATGGTAGCTACAAAGTCTATAACATAATTTTCTTTGTTATTAAATTGTATGTTATTAATTTTAACATGGATTTATTTGTATCCAAGTTATGCTGATTGAGTTTGAAATAAAAAACTACGTGGTATACATTACCTTTTAAATATTTCTAATCGAACTATTAATTGTAATAATTTTGTAATAAATTTTATTGATTGTAATAAGAGTACTATTTATTTTATTTTTCTGTAATTTTAGATTTGTAATAAATTGTAAAAATTTTGTATTCTTTTAAATATTAAATTGCAATAACTTTTAATATCAAAGAATGTTATTTTGATATTATATTTATTAAGAATATGAAATATTAAAATTATACTTATCGATTAAAAACATGTTGACATAACTAAATTTATACATAAAAAAAATAAATATAAATAGCTTTAAAATTATTAAGGTGACTTCTATGGTGAGGGCTCAATTAAATCCCTCAATGTACCGATTTAAACGACATACATGATTTAACATTAAGTGTTTCAATTAAGTCATTTCACCATCTAAACACTTGTGAATAAAATATACAATTGCAAGGTTTTATTAAATACCCATATATTATTATTAGTGTATAGTTATTGTCATATTCTCCGATAAACTCTTTTGGGATTTTTTATTTTTATTTTGAAAATACATTTTTTTTAAGATCCATTATTAGTGAACTTATTTTATTTTTAAAATTTAGTTTGTATAATATTTTATACAAAAATATCAGCATTTGTATTAAATAGTATATTACAAATATCTGTTTTTAAAATGAACCTCATTTAAAAGCTAGCTATTAAAGGGAGTAAAATAATGAAGTTGATGCAAGTGGTAGCCTACAACTCTCCCTTTAAGAAGGAAGCTGAATGTTCTAATAAACTCAGCATAATGAAAATGACGAGAGGTTTATATGCAGTAATGGGCCTTCAAATTTTCCAACAATTTGTAGCAATGAACACGGTCATGTACTATAGTCCTGCAATCATTCAGTTAGCTGGTTTTGCATCCAATAGAACTGCATTTCTTTGATTAATTTTGATATGGTAGTTACAAACTCTATAACATAATTTTCTTTGTTATTCAATTGTATGTTATTAATTTTAATATGGATTTATTTGTATCCAAGTTATGCTGATTGAGTTTGAAATAAAAAACTACGTGGTATACATTACGTTTTAAACATTTAAAAGCTAGCTATTTAAAATATCAGCATTTGTATTAAATAGTACATTACAAATATCTGTTTTTAAAATGTCTTTTGCGTTTAGTATATCTAATCATTATTTAAACCAGTATATTATTATAATAAATTCCAATGTGCAATGAGAGGAAGGTATGACACCAGACTTCTGCAATATGTTTGTGCTAACATATGCTTTTACTTATTTTGTTGAAAATAGATTTTGAAAACGTCTTAAGAAGATAGAAAATTCAAACTTCTGATTTCTATCTTTGTTTATTGTTTTGTTTTACTTTTCAGCTTCAATCACTGTTTCATCTTCGTTTTGTTTCGCTTAATTATTTTGTGAGATTTTTAATCCATTGATGTATAAACAACTTTATTGCATTATTTTTGGATATCTACATTGTATATAAGGAAGTGTTTGGTTTCACTATATGTTTAGTGTGTGATGATTTAATGTTTGTTTACAATGAAGACAACGAAAATGGGGATATTGGTCATGCGGTTAAATATGTAATATCGGTTATTGAATCTCTGAAGAAGTGTTATCGGTTGCTGGGATATATCTCTATCAGTTGTGGGATCAAGTTTTGATACTTTATTTTTTTTCCGGACTTCTTAAATTGTGAATGCAGAGTAGGAGCAATATTTATTCTTTTTTTCCTGGGAAATTCTCATAATTAATATACCATAACATGAAATTCATCCAATTGAAAAAGAAACTCTTTGAGCAGAATGGTTGTTTATTTTTTAGAATGCTCTTTGAGCAGAATTGTGGTTTATGTGTATTCTATCTTCATGCAGTGCACCACTCACAGCACTTGCACTTGCAAGTTAACCTCTAACCGATGATTTGATGAAGCGTGAACCAGTGGGAAGGAAAATAGAGACATTTGGATTTAATTATAGTTATTAGCTTTATATTGAGGTGTATATGATGTGTGTAATGCTGCTAATTTTATGGAGAACTTTGCTTTAGTAGAAAGTGCAAAAAATTGGAAATAGAGAGTAATTATTCAATAAATAAACAATAAACTACATTATTATGAGACAATAATTTGAAAATCAACTATAAATTTCAAATTTTAATAGACAATAATTATCCAAAAAATTATAATTAAAAAATATTAATTACTGTTGAGTCTGTTGAGTCTTTATAATATTATTTGTATAACCATTTGATTTGTGTTGGTACAGTTTTGATGTTAAAATGCCTAACCATTTGATTTGTGTTGGTACAGTGATTTGTTTTGTTTACTTGCAGTATTATCTTCTGCAGAACCATGGGGTCTTCCCTTTGATACATTTAAAGGATACTTTCATAAATCATATTTTTTACTATACTTTAAATGCATGAAAAGGTATAATTTTTCTAATTTATCAAATCCTTTTGTTTTTAACTTGAAGCTTACTACTATAGTTGCTTTCGTATTACAGATTGGAAGACCTTAAGGAACCCTCATTTAAAAGCTAGCTATTAAAGGGAGTAAAATAATGAAGTGGATGCAAGTGGTAGCCTACAACTCTCCCTTTAAGAAGGAAGCTGAATGTTCTAATAAACTCAGCATAATGAAAGTGACGAGAGGTTTATATGCAGGAATGGGTCTTCAAATTTTCCAACAATTTGTAGGAATGAACACGGTCATGTACTATAGTCCTGCAATCATTCAGTTAGCTGGTTTTGCATCCAATAGAACTGCATTTCTTTGATTAATTTTGATATGGTAGCTACAAAGTCTATAACATAATTTTCTTTGTTATTAAATTGTATGTTATTAATTTTAAGATGGATTTATTTGTATCCAAGTTATGCTGATTGAGTTTGAAATAAAAAACTACGTGGTATACATTACCTTTTAAATATTGCTAATCGAACTATTAATTGTAATAATTTTGTAATAAATTTTATTGATTGTAATAAGAGTACTATTTATTTTATTTTTCTGTAATTTTAGATTTGTAATAAAATGTAAAAATTTTGTATTCTTTTAAGTATTAAATTGCAATAACCTTTATTATCAAAGAATGTTATTTTGATATTATATTTATTAAGAATATGAAATATTAAAATTATACTTATCGATTAAAAACATGTTGACATAACTAATTTTATACATAAAAAAAATAAATATAAATAACTTTAAAATTATTAAGGTGACTTCTATGGTGAGGGCTCAATTAAATCCCTCAATGTACCGATTTAAAAGACATACATGATTTAACATTAAGTGTTTCAATTAAGTCATTTCACCATTTAAACACTTGTGAATAAAATATACAATTGCAAGGTTTTATTAAATACCCATATATTATTATTAGTGTATAGTTATTGTCATATTCTCCGATAAACTCTTTTGGGATTTTTTATTTTTATTTTGAAAATACATTTTTTTTAAGATCCATTATTAGTGAACTTATTTTATTTTTAAAATTTAGTTTGTATAATATTTTATACAAAAATATCAGCATTTGTATTAAATAGTACATTACAAATATCTGTTTTTAAAATGAACCTCATTTAAAAGCTAGCTATTAAAGGGAGTAAAATAATGAAGTTGATGCAAGTGGTATCCTACAACTCTCCCTTTAAGAAGGAAGCTGAATGTTCTAATAAACTCAGCATAATGAAAATGACGAGAGGTTTATATGCAGTAATGGGCCTTCAAATTTTCCAACAATTTGTAGGAATGAACACGGTCATGTACTATAGTCCTGCAATCATTCAGTTAGCTGGTTTTGCATCCAATAGAACTGCATTTCTTTGATTAATTTTGATATGGTAGCTACAAAGTCTATAACATAATTTTCTTTGTTATTAAATTGTATGTTATTAATTTTAACATGGATTTATTTGTATCCAAGTTATGCTGATTGAGTTTGAAATAAAAAACTACGTGGTATACATTACCTTTTAAATATTGCTAATCGAACTATTAATTGTAATAATTTTGTAATAAATTTTATTGATTGTAATAAGAGTACTATTTATTTTATTTTTCTGTAATTTTAGATTTGTAATAAATTGTAAAAATTTTGTATTCTTTTAAATATTAAATTGCAATAACTTTTAATATCAAAGAATGTTATTTTGATATTATATTTATTAAGAATATGAAATATTAAAATTATACTTATCGATTAAAAACATGTTGACATAACTAAATTTATACATAAAAAAAATAAATATAAATAGCTTTAAAATTATTAAGGTGACTTCTATGGTGAGGGCTCAATTAAATCCCTCAATGTACCGATTTAAACGACATACATGATTTAACATTAAGTGTTTCAATTAAGTCATTTCACCATCTAAACACTTGTGAATAAAATATACAATTGCAAGGTTTTATTAAATACCCATATATTATTATTAGTGTATAGTTATTGTCATATTCTCCGATAAACTCTTTTGGGATTTTTTATTTTTATTTTGAAAATACATTTTTTTTAAGATCCATTATTAGTGAACTTATTTTATTTTTAAAATTTAGTTTGTATAATATTTTATACAAAAATATCAGCATTTGTATTAAATAGTACATTACAAATATCTGTTTTTAAAATGAACCTCATTTAAAAGCTAGCTATTAAAGGGAGTAAAATAATGAAGTTGATGCAAGTGGTAGCCTACAACTCTCCCTTTAAGAAGGAAGCTGAATGTTCTAATAAACTCAGCATAATGAAAATGACGAGAGGTTTATATGCAGTAATGGGCCTTCAAATTTTCCAACAATTTGTAGCAATGAACACGGTCATGTACTATAGTCCTGCAATCATTCAGTTAGCTGGTTTTGCATCCAATAGAACTGCATTTCTTTGATTAATTTTGATATGGTAGTTACAAACTCTATAACATAATTTTCTTTGTTATTCAATTGTATGTTATTAATTTTAATATGGATTTATTTGTATCCAAGTTATGCTGATTGAGTTTGAAATAAAAAACTACGTGGTATACATTACGTTTTAAACATTTAAAAGCTAGCTATTTAAAATATCAGCATTTGTATTAAATAGTACATTACAAATATCTGTTTTTAAAATGTCTTTTGCGTTTAGTATATCTAATCATTATTTAAACCAGTATATTATTATAATAAATTCCAATGTGCAATGAGAGGAAGGTATGACACCAGACTTCTGCAATATGTTTGTGCTAACATATGCTTTTACTTATTTTGTTGAAAATAGATTTTGAAAACGTCTTAAGAAGATAGAAAATTCAAACTTCTGATTTCTATCTTTGTTTTTTGTTTTGTTTTACTTTTCAGCTTCAATCACTGTTTCATCTTCGTTTTGTTTCGCTTAATTATTTTGTGAGATTTTTAATCCATTGATGTATAAACAACTTTATTGCATTATTTTTGGATATCTACATTGTATATAAGGAAGTGTTTGGTTTCACTATATGTTTAGTGTGTGATGATTTAATGTTTGTTTACAATGAAGACAACGAAAATGGGGATATTGGTCATGCGGTTAAATATGTAATATCGGTTATTGAATCTCTGAAGAAGTGTTATCGGTTGCTGGGATATATCTCTATCAGTTGTGGGATCAAGTTTTGATACTTTATTTTTTTTCCGGACTTCTTAAATTGTGAATGCAGAGTAGGAGCAATATTTATTCTTTTTTTCCTGGGAAATTCTCATAATTAATATACCATAACATGAAATTCATCCAATTGAAAAAGAAACTCTTTGAGCAGAATGGTTGTTTATTTTTTAGAATGCTCTTTGAGCAGAATTGTGGTTTATGTGTATTCTATCTTCATGCAGTGCACCACTCACAGCACTTGCACTTGCAAGTTAACCTCTAACCGATGATTTGATGAAGCGTGAACCAGTGGGAAGGAAAATAGAGACATTTGGATTTAATTATAGTTATTAGCTTTATATTGAGGTGTATATGATGTGTGTAATGCTGCTAATTTTATGGAGAACTTTGCTTTAGTAGAAAGTGCAAAAAATTGGAAATAGAGAGTAATTATTCAATAAATAAACAATAAACTACATTATTATGAGACAATAATTTGAAAATCAACTATAAATTTCAAATTTTAATAGACAATAATTATCCAAAAAATTATAATTAAAAAATATTAATTACTGTTGAGTCTGTTGAGTCTTTATAATATTATTTGTATAACCATTTGATTTGTGTTGGTACAGTTTTGATGTTAAAATGCCTAACCATTTGATTTGTGTTGGTACAGTGATTTGTTTTGTTTACTTGCAGTATTATCTTCTGCAGAACCATGGGGTCTTCCCTTTGATACATTTAAAGGATACTTTCATAAATCATATTTTTTACTATACTTTAAATGCATGAAAAGGTATAATTTTTCTAATTTATCAAATCCTTTTGTTTTTAACTTGAAGCTTACTACTATAGTTGCTTTCGTATTACAGATTGGAAGACCTTAAGGAACCCTCATTTAAAAGCTAGCTATTAAAGGGAGTAAAATAATGAAGTGGATGCAAGTGGTAGCCTACAACTCTCCCTTTAAGAAGGAAGCTGAATGTTCTAATAAACTCAGCATAATGAAAGTGACGAGAGGTTTATATGCAGGAATGGGTCTTCAAATTTTCCAACAATTTGTAGGAATGAACACGGTCATGTACTATAGTCCTGCAATCATTCAGTTAGCTGGTTTTGCATCCAATAGAACTGCATTTCTTTGATTAATTTTGATATGGTAGCTACAAAGTCTATAACATAATTTTCTTTGTTATTAAATTGTATGTTATTAATTTTAACATGGATTTATTTGTATCCAAGTTATGCTGATTGAGTTTGAAATAAAAAACTACGTGGTATACATTACCTTTTAAATATTGCTAATCGAACTATTAATTGTAATAATTTTGTAATAAATTTTATTGATTGTAATAAGAGTACTATTTATTTTATTTTTCTGTAATTTTAGATTTGTAATAAATTGTAAAAATTTTGTATTCTTTTAAGTATTAAATTGCAATAACCTTTATTATCAAAGAATGTTATTTTGATATTATATTTATTAAGAATATGAAATATTAAAATTATACTTATCGATTAAAAACATGTTGACATAACTAATTTTATACATAAAAAAAATAAATATAAATAACTTTAAAATTATTAAGGTGACTTCTATGGTGAGGGCTCAATTAAATCCCTCAATGTACCGATTTAAAAGACATACATGATTTAACATTAAGTGTTTCAATTAAGTCATTTCACCATTTAAACACTTGTGAATAAAATATACAATTGCAAGGTTTTATTAAATACCCATATATTATTATTAGTGTATAGTTATTGTCATATTCTCCGATAAACTCTTTTGGGATTTTTTATTTTTATTTTGAAAATACATTTTTTTTAAGATCCATTATTAGTGAACTTATTTTATTTTTAAAATTTAGTTTGTATAATATTTTATACAAAAATATCAGCATTTGTATTAAATAGTACATTACAAATATCTGTTTTTAAAATGAACCTCATTTAAAAGCTAGCTATTAAAGGGAGTAAAATAATGAAGTTGATGCAAGTGGTAGCCTACAACTCTCCCTTTAAGAAGGAAGCTGAATGTTCTAATAAACTCAGCATAATGAAAATGACGAGAGGTTTATATGCAGTAATGGGCCTTCAAATTTTCCAACAATTTGTAGGAATGAACACGGTCATGTACTATAGTCCTGCAATCATTCAGTTAGCTGGTTTTGCATCCAATAGAACTGCATTTCTTTGATTAATTTTGATATGGTAGTTACAAACTCTATAACATAATTTTCTTTGTTATTCAATTGTATGTTATTAATTTTAATATGGATTTATTTGTATCCAAGTTATGCTGATTGAGTTTGAAATAAAAAACTACGTAGTATACATTACGTTTTAAACATTTAAAAGCTAGCTATTTAAAATATCAGCATTTGTATTAAATAGTACATTACAAATATCTGTTTTTAAAATGTCTTTTGCGTTTAGTATATCTAATCATTATTTAAACCAGTATATTATTATAATAAATTCCAATGTGCAATGAGAGGAAGGTATGACACCAGACTTCTGCAATATGTTTGTGCTAACATATGCTTTTACTTATTTTGTTGAAAATAGATTTTGAAAACGTCTTAAGAAGATAGAAAATTCAAACTTCTGATTTCTATCTTTGTTTTTTGTTTTGTTTTACTTTTCAGCTTCAATCACTGTTTCATCTTCGATTTGTTTCGCTTAATTATTTTGTGAGATTTTTAATCCATTGATGTATAAACAACTTTATTGCATTATTTTTGGATATCTACATTGTATATAAGGAAGTGTTTGGTTTCACTATATGTTTAGTGTGTGATGATTTAATGTTTGTTTACAATGAAGACAACGAAAATGGGGATATTGGTCATGCGGTTAAATATGTAATATCGGTTATTGAATCTCTGAAGAAGTGTTATCGGTTGCTGGGATATATCTCTATCAGTTGTGGGATCAAGTTTTGATACTTTATTTTTTTTTCCGGACTTCTTAAATTGTGAATGCAGAGTAGGAGCAATATTTATTCTTTTTTTCCTGGGAAATTCTCATAATTAATATACCATAACATGAAATTCATCCAATTGAAAAAGAAACTCTTTGAGCAGAATGGTTGTTTATTTTTTAGAATGCTCTTTGAGCAGAATTGTGGTTTATGTGTATTCTATCTTCATGCAGTGCACCACTCACAGCACTTGCACTTGCAAGTTAACCTCCAACCGATGATTTGATGAAGCGTGAACCAGTGGGAAGGAAAATAGAGACATTTGGATTTAATTATAGTTATTAGCTTTATATTGAGGTGTATATGATGTGTGTAATGCTGCTAATTTTATGGAGAACTTTACTTTAGTAGAAAGTGCAAAAAATTGGAAATAGAGAGTAATTATTCAATAAATAAACAATAAACTACATTATTATGAGACAATAATTTGAAAATCAACTATAAATTTCAAATTTTAATAGACAATAATTATCCAAAAAATTATAATTAAAAAATATTAATTACTGTTGAGTCTGTTGAGTCTTTATAATATTATTTGTATAACCATTTGATTTGTGTTGGTACAGTTTTGATGTTAAAATGCCTAACCATTTGATTTGTGTTGGTACAGTGATTTGTTTTGTTTACTTGCAGTATTATCTTCTGCAGAACCATGGGGTCTTCCCTTTGATACATTTAAAGGATACTTTCATAAATCATATTTTTTTCTATACTTTAAATGCATCAAAAGGTATAATTTTTCTAATTTATCAATTATATCCTTTTGTTTTTAACTTGAAGCTTACTACTATAGTTGCTTTCGTATTACAGATTGGAAGACGTTAAGGAACCCTCATTTAAAAGCTAGCTATTAAAGGGAGTAAAATAATGAAGTTGATGCAAGTGGTAGCCTACAACTCTCCCTTTAAGAAGGAAGCTGAATGTTCTAATAAACTCAGCATAATGAAAATGACGAGAGGTTTATATGCAGGAATGGGTCTTCAAATTTTCCAACAATGTGTAGGAATGAACACGGTCATGTACTATAGTCCTGCAATCATTCAGTTAGCTGGTTTTGCATCCAATAGAACTGCATTTCTTTGATTAATTTTGATATGGTAGCTACAAAGTCTATAACATAATTTTCTTTGTTATTAAATTGTATGTTATTAATTTTAACATGGATTTATTTGTATCCAAGTTATGCTGATTGAGTTTGAAATAAAAAACTACGTGGTATACATTACCTTTTAAATATTTCTAATCGAACTATTAATTGTAATAATTTTGTAATAAATTTTATTGATTGTAATAAGAGTACTATTTATTTTATTTTTCTGTAATTTTAGATTTGTAATAAATTGTAAAAATTTTGTATTCTTTTAAATATTAAATTGCAATTACTTTTAATATCAAAGAATGTTATTTTGATATTATATTTATTAAGAATATGAAATATTAAAATTATACTTATCGATTAAAAACATGTTGACATAACTAAATTTATACATAAAAAAAATAAATATAAATAGCTTTAAAATTATTAAGGTGACTTCTATGGTGAGGGCTCAATTAAATCCCTCAATGTACCGATTTAAACGACATACATGATTTAACATTAAGTGTTTCAATTAAGTCATTTCACCATCTAAACACTTGTGAATAAAATATACAATTGCAAGGTTTTATTAAATACCCATATATTATTATTAGTGTATAGTTATTGTCATATTCTCCGATAAACTCTTTTGGGATTTTTTATTTTTATTTTGAAAATACATTTTTTTTAAGATCCATTATTAGTGAACTTATTTTATTTTTAAAATTTAGTTTGTATAATATTTTATACAAAAATATCAGCATTTGTATTAAATAGTATATTACAAATATCTGTTTTTAAAATGAACCTCATTTAAAAGCTAGCTATTAAAGGGAGTAAAATAATGAAGTTGATGCAAGTGGTAGCCTACAACTCTCCCTTTAAGAAGGAAGCTGAATGTTCTAATAAACTCAGCATAATGAAAATGACGAGAGGTTTATATGCAGTAATGGGCCTTCAAATTTTCCAACAATTTGTAGCAATGAACACGGTCATGTACTATAGTCCTGCAATCATTCAGTTAGCTGGTTTTGCATCCAATAGAACTGCATTTCTTTGATTAATTTTGATATGGTAGTTACAAACTCTATAACATAATTTTCTTTGTTATTCAATTGTATGTTATTAATTTTTATATGGATTTATTTGTATCCAAGTTATGCTGATTGAGTTTGAAATAAAAAACTACGTGGTATACATTACGTTTTAAACATTTAAAAGCTAGCTATTTAAAATATCAGCATTTGTATTAAATAGTACATTACAAATATCTGTTTTTAAAATGTCTTTTGCGTTTAGTATATCTAATCATTATTTAAACCAGTATATTATTATAATAAATTCCAATGTGCAATGAGAGGAAGGTATGACACCAGACTTCTGCAATATGTTTGTGCTAACATATGCTTTTACTTATTTTGTTGAAAATAGATTTTGAAAACGTCTTAAGAAGATAGAAAATTCAAACTTCTGATTTCTATCTTTGTTTTTTGTTTTGTTTTACTTTTCAGCTTCAATCACTGTTTCATCTTCGTTTTGTTTCGCTTAATTATTTTGTGAGATTTTTAATCCATTGATGTATAAACAACTTTATTGCATTATTTTTGGATATCTACATTGTATATAAGGAAGTGTTTGGTTTCACTATATGTTTAGTGTGTGATGATTTAATGTTTGTTTACAATGAAGACAACGAAAATGGGGATATTGGTCATGCGGTTAAATATGTAATATCGGTTATTGAATCTCTGAAGAAGTGTTATCGGTTGCTGGGATATATCTCTATCAGTTGTGGGATCAAGTTTTGATACTTTATTTTTTTTCGGGACTTCTTAAATTGTGAATGCAGAGTAGGAGCAATATTTATTCTTTTTTTCCTGGGAAATTCTCATAATTAATATACCATAACATGAAATTCATCCAATTGAAAAAGAAACTCTTTGAGCAGAATGGTTGTTTATTTTTTAGAATGCTCTTTGAGCAGAATTGTGGTTTATGTGTATTCTATCTTCATGCAGTGCACCACTCACAGCACTTGCACTTGCAAGTTAACCTCTAACCGATGATTTGATGAAGCGTGAACCAGTGGGAAAGAAAATAGAGACATTTGGATTTAATTATAGTTATTAGCTTTATATTGAGGTGTATATGATGTGTGTAATGCTGCTAATTTTATGGAGAACTTTGCTTTAGTAGAAAGTGCAAAAAATTGGAAATAGAGAGTAATTATTCAATAAATAAACAATAAACTACATTATTATGAGACAATAATTTGAAAATCAACTATAAATTTCAAATTTTAATAGACAATAATTATCCAAAAAATTATAATTAAAAAATATTAATTACTGTTGAGTCTGTTGAGTCTTTATAATATTATTTGTATAACCATTTGATTTGTGTTGGTACAGTTTTGATGTTAAAATGCCTAACCATTTGATTTGTGTTGGTACAGTGATTTGTTTTGTTTACTTGCAGTATTATCTTCTGCAGAACCATGGGGTCTTCCCTTTGATACATTTAAAGGATACTTTCATAAATCATATTTTTTTCTATACTTTAAATGCATCAAAAGGTATAATTTTTCTAATTTATCAATTATATCCTTTTGTTTTTAACTTGAAGCTTACTACTATAGTTGCTTTCGTATTACAGATTGGAAGACCTTAAGGAACCCTCATTTAAAAGCTAGCTATTAAAGGGAGTAAAATAATGAAGTGGATGCAAGTGGTAGCCTACAACTCTCCCTTTAAGAAGGAAGCTGAATGTTCTAATAAACTCAGCATAATGAAAGTGACGAGAGGTTTATATGCAGGAATGGGTCTTCAAATTTTCCAACAATTTGTAGGAATGAACACGGTCATGTACTATAGTCCTGCAATCATTCAGTTAGCTGGTTTTGCATCCAATAGAACTGCATTTCTTTGATTAATTTTGATATGGTAGCTACAAAGTCTATAACATAATTTTCTTTGTTATTAAATTGTATGTTATTAATTTTAACATGGATTTATTTGTATCCAAGTTATGCTGATTGAGTTTGAAATAAAAAACTACGTGGTATACATTACCTTTTAAATATTGCTAATCGAACTATTAATTGTAATAATTTTGTAATAAATTTTATTGATTGTAATAAGAGTATTATTTATTTTATTTTTCTGTAATTTTAGATTTGTAATAAATTGTAAAAATTTTGTATTCTTTTAAGTATTAAATTGCAATAACTTTTAATATCAAAGAATGTTATTTTGATATTATATTTATTAAGAATATGAAATATTAAAATTATACTTATCGATTAAAAACATGTTGACATAACTAATTTTATACATAAAAAAAATAAATATAAATAACTTTAAAATTATTAAGGTGACTTCTATGGTGAGGGCTCAATTAAATCCCTCAATGTACCGATTTAAAAGACATACATGATTTAACATTAAATGTTTCAATTAAGTCATTTCACCATTTAAACACTTGTGAATAAAATATACAATTGCAAGGTTTTATTAAATACCCATATATTATTATTAGTGTATAGTTATTGTCATATTCTCCGATAAACTCTTTTGGGATTTTTTATTTTTATTTTGAAAATACATTTTTTTTAAGATCCATTATTACTGAACTTATTTTATTTTTAAAATTTAGTTTGTATAATATTTTATACAAAAATATCAGCATTTGTATTAAATAGTACATTACAAATATCTGTTTTTAAAATGAACCTCATTTAAAAGCTAGCTATTAAAGGGAGTAAAATAATGAAGTTGATGCAAGTGGTAGCCTACAACTCTCCCTTTAAGAAGGAAGCTGAATGTTCTAATAAACTCAGCATAAAGAAAATGACGAGAGGTTTATATGCAGTAATGGGCCTTCAAATTTTCCAACAATTTGTAGCAATGAACACGGTCATGTACTATAGTCCTGCAATCATTCAGTTAGCTGGTTTTGCATCCAATAGAACTGCATTTCTTTGATTAATTTTGATATGGTAGTTACAAACTCTATAACATAATTTTCTTTGTTATTCAATTGTATGTTATTAATTTTAATATGGATTTATTTGTATCCAAGTTATGCTGATTGAGTTTGAAATAAAAAACTACGTGGTATACATTACGTTTTAAACATTTAAAAGCAAGCTATTTAAAATATCAGCATTTGTATTAAATAGTACATTACAAATATCTGTTTTTAAAATGTCTTTTGCGTTTAGTATATCTAATCATTATTTAAACCAGTATATTATTATAATAAATTCCAATGTGCAATGAGAGGAAGGTATGACACCAGACTTCTGCAATATGTTTGTGCTAACATATGCTTTTACTTATTTTGTTGAAAATAGATTTTGAAAACGTCTTAAGAAGATAGAAAATTCAAACTTCTGATTTCTATCTTTGTTTTTTGTTTTGTTTTACTTTTCAGCTTCAATCACTGTTTCATCTTCGTTTTGTTTCGCTTAATTATTTTGTGAGATTTTTAATCCATTGATGTATAAACAACTTTATTGCATTATTTTTGGATATCTACATTGTATATAAGGAAGTGATGGTCTGCATCCTCCAGTGGTTGTTCCTGAAGTTACAGGGGGAACCTATAGGGAATTCATTCGTATGAATCCTCCGGAGTTTCAGGGAGGGCTAGATCCGGTGAAGGCGCATGAATGGATATCAGGTATGGAATAGATCTTCTTGATAGTTCAGTGCAGCGAGGAAAATAAAGTGGTCTTTGCTTCTCACTTGCTAAAGGGTCCTGCCATGAGGTGGTGGGAAAGCGCTTAAGCCTTAATGACAATCCAAGAGGTACCAAAAGTGTGGGAGCAGTTTAAGGTAATTTTTATGGAGAAATATTTTCCGAGTTCTTTAAGGTCTCAGAAGGAGTTTGAGTTCCAACAGTTGAGACAGGGCAATTTATCAGTGGCTTCCTATGCAGAAAAATTTGAGATCATGGCTGACTATTCTAGACAGGCCATGTATGCTCCTGATGAGAGGTGGACGATTGATTAGTTTCTGTTTGGTTTAAGGGCTGAAATTTCACATAGCGTGTCTCAACGGGAATTTACTACTTATGCTGAAATGTTAAGACAATGTTATGTGGCGGAGAATAGTTTGAAAAAGGTACAAATGGAGGTGGATTTGAACAGGGCAACTCAAAGTGACCGTGGAAGGTCGAATCAACAGTTTAGGCAAAGGCAACAGTCTTCTAAAGGGAAGCAAGTACAGAGTTCTAGAACTAGTGTGCCTCCGGTATGTCGTACTTGTGGAAGGAATCATTATGGTAGGTGTAATTCGGAGGGAATACGGTGTTATCAGTGTAACAAGATGGGTCATGTATCGAGAGATTGTCCTCAGGGTAGGAATCAGACACAAGGGAAGACTACTGGCTGAGTGTATACCTTAGATGCGAGGAAAGCAAAGAATGACAACTCCTTGATTGCGGGTACGTGTTTCGTAAATGGACATCCTTGTTTTGTTTTATTTGATTGTGGGGCAACGCATTGTTTTGTGTCTTTGCGATGTGTGAAGTAACTTGGGTTGCGAACTATTCCTTTGTTTCCTCCTATGGTGGTTACTATTGCCATGGATGAAATTGTTGAAACACCACTGATGTGTGAAAATTGTGTGTTATCGGTGAACGAAAGAGTCTTCCAAATTGATCTTATTTGTTTGCCGCTCAAGAAAGTGGATGTTGTTCTGGGAATGGATTGGCTTTCAGCTAATTCGGTTTTTATCGGTTGTGAGGAGAAGTTAATCATTATTCCATCTGCTGAGGCTACTCCGAAAGATGTGTTATCAACGATTTTAGAAGGTGCGGTGGGAATGGTAAATTTCTTGTTTGAGAAGGAGAAATCTGTTTTATTGGTTCTTACTAAGGAAGGGAGTAGTGAACAGCAAGTTCTGAGTATTCCAATAGTGTGTGAGTTTCCTGAAGTGTTTCCTGAGGATGTTACTTCTCTTCCTCCGGAGACAGAAGTTGAGTTCTCTATTGACCTGGTACCGGGAACGGCTCCTATATCTGTTTCTCCTTATCGGATGGCACCGTTTGAATTAAGAGAATTAAAGGACCAATTGGAAGACTTGATGTCTAAGCACTTTGTTAGACCTAGTGTTTCACCTTGGGGAGCCCCAGTGTTGTTGGTAAAGAAGAAAGATGGGGGAATGCGTTTGTGCATTGATTATCGTAAGTTGAATAAAGTGACCATTAAGAACAAGTACCCCTTACCCAGGATAGACGACTTGTTAGATCAATTGAAAGGAACTTGTGTGTTCTCGAAGATTGATTTACGGTCGGGTTATCATCAGATCTGAGTGAAGAGGTCCGATGTGCCAAAAACTGCATTCAGAACACGTTACGGTCATTACGAATTCCTAGTGATGCCTTTCGGTGTGACTAATGCTCAGCTGTTTTTATGGATTACATGAACCGTATATTTCAGACTTACTTGGACCAATTTGTGGTAATCTTTATTGACGACATTCTTATTTATTCTCGTACTCCACAAGAGCACGGAGAACATCTGAGAATTATCTTATCGGTATTGCAGGAGAAGCAATTGTTTGCTAAGTTGAGTAAGTGTGAGTTTTGGATGTCGGAAGTAAATTTTCTTGGACATGTTATATCTCAAGGTGGTGTGGCAGTGGATCCATCGAAGGTAGAAGCAGTGATTAATTGGGAGAGACCAAGAAATGTTTCAGAGGTTAGAAGTTTCTTGGGATTGGCAGGTTACTATAGAAGTTTCATTAAGGGTTTTTCTCAATTGGCCTTACCAATGACGAAACTTACTCGGAAGGATTTTGCTTTTGAGTGGGATTCGGGTTGTGAACAAAGTTTTATGAAATTGAAGGAAAGTTTGACGAGTGCTCAGGTATTAATTATTCCTGATCCTAACAACTCTTACGAAGTATTCTGTGATGCTTCTAAGAGGGGATTAAGAGGTGTTCTGATGCAAGGCGGTCAAGTAGTAGCTTATGCTTCTCGACAGTTAAAAGTTCATAAGAAGAATTATCCAACTCATGATTTAGAAATAGATGCTGTGGTGTTTGCACTGAAGGTGTGGCGTCATTATTTGTATGGTGTACATTTTGAAATGTTCAGTGACCACAAAAGTTTGAAGTAATTGTTTGACCAAAAGGAGTTGAATATGCGACAAAGAAGGTTGATGGAGTACTTAAAGGATTATGACTTAGAATTGAAGTATCATCCAGGAAAGGCGAATAAATTAGCGGATGCTTTAAGTCGGAAAATGGTTCATAGTGCAGAATTGATGATTTTGGAGTATTCGTTGTTGGAAAAGTTTAGAGATCTTAATCTCTAATTTGTGTGGACTCCGAATGGTGTAATTATGGGAAATTTGAATGTCAATTCTACTTTAAGAGTTGAGATTCAACAAGAACAAATGTTAGAGGAGGAGTTACAAGAGTTATTACTTCAACCGGGCTTTACACGAGCAACAGATGGGATTGTTTTGTTTAATCAACGGATTTGTGTTCCGAAGGATGAGGCATTGAAAAGAAAGATTTTAGATTAAGCTCATAAAGGTACTTTTACGATACATCCTGGTTCTTCGAAGATGTATCAGGATTTAAAGAGGGATTATTGGTGGTTTGGGATGAAAAAGGATATAGCGGAATATGTGTCAGAGTGCGCAGTGTGCCAACAGGTGAAGATTGAACACCAAAGACCGGGCGGTCTGTTGCAACCTTTGGATATTCCAGTTTGGAAGTGGGATAGTATTTCTATGGATTTTGCAGTGGGTTTACCCCGTACACAAGGTGGTTATGATTCTATTTGGGTAATTGTGGATCGACTAACGAAATCTGCGCATTTCTTAGCCGTGAAGACTACTTATAAGGTAAGTCATCTCGCAAGGTTGTTTATTGCTGAGATTGTGAGATTGCATGGTATTCCTTCTAGTATTGTGTCTGATAGAGATACGAAGTTTACTTCGAGGTTTTGGAAGGTGTTCCAACAAGCTATGGGTACGAATTTGCGTTTGAGCACGTCGAATCATCCTCAGACGGATGGTCAGACTGAGCGAACAATACAAACGATTTAGGATATGTTAAGAGCTTGTGTGTTAGAGAGTAGAGGAAATTGGAAAGAACTTTTACCGTTAATTGAGTTTTCCTATAACAATAGTTACCATGCGAGCATCGGTATGGCTCCTTATGAAGCATTGTATGGGAGGAAGTGTAGAACACCTTTGTGTTGGGCTGAAATTGGCGAAGATAGAATTTTGGGATCCGAGATTATTCAAGAGACTATGGAAAAGATTCGAATGATCCGTGAGAAAGTTAAACAAGCACAAGATCGTCAAAAGAGTTATGCGGACAATCGTAGGAGACCTTTGGAATTTGAGGAAGGTGATCATGTATTTCTGAAGGTTACTCCGAGATTGAGATTGAAAGGACCGTTTAAGTCACACAAATTAAGTCCAAGATACGTGGGACCGTATCAGATTTTAGAAAGGATTGGGGAAGTTGCTTATAGGTTAGCCTTACCACCCTCTCTATCTGAGATGCATGATGTTTTTCACGTATCTCAGCTCCGTAAGTTTATTCCTGATCCTCTTCAGCCAATTTTACCAGAATCAGTGGAAATAGAAGCGGATTTGACTTTTGAACGACAACCGAGTTGTATTGTGGGAAGAGACACAAAAGTGTTAAGGAACAAAGATATTCCACTCGTTAAGGTGCAATGGGATATGACGCATCCGGGTGATGCTACTTGGGAACTAGAATCGGAAATGTGAGATTCTTATCCATATCTGTTCAGGTAATATTTTAAATTCGAGGACGAATTTCTATTTAGGGGGGGGGGGAAGATGTAATACCCCGAAAATTTATAAACGCTCTGGTTAATATTATTATGATCAACTGGATTCCGGAGTACTCTGAGCAATTATTTGATAAAATAATTAGAGTAAACTGACGAACTCAGAGTTGATTAAATTAATAGTATTTAACGTTGAGTTTTTATTATTTGGTGCATTTGAGCTAATTTGGACATTTAGTAGTATTGCTAATTGATGGAAATTAATTTCTTTACTATGTCTCTTTTCTCATTTGGAAACAAATACAAAAGTTAGAAAGGAAAGGAAAAGGAGAAGAAAATTTCTCAAAAGCTCAAGATCATCATCAAGCACTCCATTCTTCATCTTTTCATCTCAGTATCAACCTCCTCATCTTGTTGTACAAGTGGGTTCTAGTTAGACTCTTTAGAGTAGAGTTATTTTGAGTTTAGAGTTAGATTGGAATTTGTAAAAATTGAATAATTTGTTATGAAATTATGAATCTAACTGCTAAAATTCAATGTGTGGTTGTACAGTATACTGGTTATTGATTTGTGAATCCTTGAGTTTACAGGCTCAGGAGGTACTTCGGTATTAGTGTGAGTTTACAGGCTCACCGTGATGGTTACTTGTGTGTGTGTACTCATGGCCTTTCCCCTTTCCCCTTGGACATGAGTTAGATTTATTTTAGAACCTTGTAAAGCCGAGAGGACTTTAAGATAGGGAACTCACTGAGATTTGATGTATCTCACCCCACTGTTGTTGTTTACATCACAGGTTCTGCAGGTTCGGCGAAGGGTAAGGACAAAGTGGTTTGACTTTTCCTTACGGATCGTGGCTTTTGTGTGGCAAGGCTTCCGTTGTGGAGTTTTTGAGATCATTATTTGATCTAGTTCTTAGTAGTTGTCTTTTGAAACATCTTGTAGATATACTATGCCGTAGTTTTTTTGTATTAGGCTTTTTGGGGCATGTATATGTATAATGTGTTACTAGGAACTTATTGTATATTTCAGTACCAAAAGTGAAACTCATGTATAATATGAGATTTGATGCAAGTATTATATGTGGGCGTTACATATGCTTTTACTTATTTTGTTGAAAATAGATTTTGAAAATGTCTTAAGAAGATAGAAAATTCAAACCTCTGATTTCTATCTTTGTTTTTTGTTTTGTTTGACTTTTCAGCTTCAATCACTGTTTCATCTTCGTTTTGTTTCGCTTAATTATTTTGTGAGATTTTTAATCCATTGATGTATAAACAACTTTATTGCATTATTTTTGGATATCTACATTGTATATAAGGAAGTGTTTGGTTTCACTATATGTTTAGTGTGTGATGATTTAATGTTTGTTTACAATGAAGACAACGAAAATGGGGATATTGGTCATGCGGTTAAATAAGTAATATCGGTTATTGAATCTCTGAAGAAGTGTTATCGGTTGCTGGGATATATCTCTATCAGTTGTGGGATCAAGTTTTGATACTTTATTTTTTTTTCGGACTTCTTAAATTGTGAATGCAGAGTAGGAGCAATATTTATTCTTTTTTTCCTGGGAAATTCTCATAATTAATATACCATAACATGAAATTCATCCAATTGAAAAAGAAACTCTTTGAGCAGAATGGTGGTTTATTTTTTAGAATGCTCTTTGAGCAGAATTGTGGTTTATGTGTATTCTATCTTCATGCAGTGCACCACTCACAGCACTTGCACTTGCAAGTTAACCTCTAACCGATGATTTGATGAAGCGTGAACCCGTGGGAAGGAAAATAGAGACATTTGGATTTAATTATAGTTATTAGCTTTATATTGAGGTGTATATGATGTGTGTAATGCTGCTAATTTTATGGAGAACTTTGCTTTAGTAGAAAGTTCAAAAAATAGGAAATAGAGAGTAATTATTCGATAAATAAACAATAAACTACATTATTATGAGACAATAATTTGAAAATCAACTATAAATTTCAAATTTTAATAGACAATAATTATCCAAAAAATTATAATTAAAAAATATTAATTACTGTTGAGTCTGTTGAGTCTTTATAATATTATTTGTATAACCATTTGATTTGTGTTGGTACAGTTTTGATGTTAAAATGCCTAACCATTTGATTTGTGTTGGTACAGTGATTTGTTTTGTTTATTTGCAGTATTATCTTCTGCAGAACCATGGGGTCTTCCCTTTGATACATTTAAAGGATACTTTCATAAATCATATTTTTTTCTATACTTTAAATGCATCAAAAGGTATAATTTTTCTAATTTATCAATTATATCCTTTTGTTTTTAACTTGAAGCTTACTACTATAGTTGCTTTCGTATTACAGATTGGAAGACCTTAAGGAACCCTCATTTAAAAGCTAGCTATTAAAGGGAGTAAAATAATGAAGTTGATGCAAGTGGTAACCTACAACTCTCCCTTTAAGAAGGAAGCTGAATGTTCTAATAAACTCAGCATAATGAAAATGACGAGAGGTTTATATGCAGGAATGGGTCTTCAAATTTTCCAACAATTTGTAGGAATGAACACGGTCATATACTATAGTCCTGCAATCATTCAGTTAGCTGGTTTTGCATCCAATAGAACTGCATTTCTTTGATTAATTTTGATATGGTAGGTACAAAGTCTATAACATAATTTTCTTTGTTATTAAATTGTATGTTATTAATTTTAACATGGATTTATTTGTATCCAAGTTATGCTGATTCAGTTTGAAATAAAAAACTACGTGGTATACATTACCTTTTAAATATTGCTAATCGAACTATTAATTGTAATAATTTTGTAATAAATTTTATTGATTGTAATAAGAGTACTATTTATTTTATTTTTCTGTAATTTTAGATTTGTAATAAATTGTAAAAATTTTGTATTCTTTTAAATATTAAATTGCAATAACTTTTAATATCAAAGAATGTTATTTTGATATTATATTTATTAAGAATATGAAATATTAAAATTATACTTATCGATTAAAAACATGTTGACATAACTAAATTTATACATAAAAAAAATAAATATAAATAACTTTAAAATTATTAAGGTGACGTCTATGGTGAGGGCTCAATTAAATCCCTCAATGTACCGATTTAAAAGACATACATGATTTAACATTAAGTGTTTCAATTAAGTCATTTCACCATCTAAACACTTGTGAATAAAATATACAATTGCAAGGTTTTATTAAATACCCATATATTATTATTAGTGTATAGTTATTGTCATATTCTCCGATAAACTCTTTTGGGATTTTTTATTTTTATTTTGAAAATACATTTTTTTTAAGATCCATTATTAGTGAACTTATTTTATTTTTAAAATTTAGTTTGTATAATATTTTATACAAAAATATCAGCATTTGTATTAAATAGTACATTACAAATATCTGTTTTTAAAATGAACCTCATTTAAAAGCTAGCTATTAAAGGGAGTAAAATAATGAAGTTGATGCAAGTGGTAGCCTACAACTCTCCCTTTAAGAAGGAAGCTGAATGTTCTAATAAACTCAGCATAATGAAAATGACGAGAGGTTTATATGCAGTAATGGGCATTCAAATTTTCCAACAATTTGTAGCAATGAACACGGTCATGTACTATAGTCCTGCAATCATTCAGTTAGCTGGTTTTGCATCCAATAGAACTGCATTTCTTTGATTAATTTTGATATGGTAGTTACAAACTCTATAACATAATTTTCTTTGTTATTCAATTGTATGTTATTAATTTTAATATGGATTTATTTGTATCCAAGTTATGCTGATTGAGTTTGAAATAAAAAACTACGTGGTATACATTACGTTTTAAACATTTAAAAGCTAGCTATTTAAAATATCAGCATTTGTATTAAATAGTACATTACAAATATCTGTTTTTAAAATGTCTTTTGCGTTTAGTATATCTAATCATTATTTAAACCAGTATATTATTATAATAAATTCCAATGTGCAATGAGAGGAAGGTATGACACCAGACTTCTGCAATATGTTTGTGCTAACATATGCTTTTACTTATTTTGTTGAAAATAGATTTTGAAAACGTCTTAAGAAGATAGAAAATTCAAACTTCTGATTTCTATCTTTGTTTTTTGTTTTGTTTTACTTTTCAGCTTCAATCACTGTTTCATCTTCGTTTTGTTTCGCTTAATTATTTTGTGAGATTTTTAATCCATTGATGTATAAACAACTTTATTGCATTATTTTTGGATATCTACATTGTATATAAGGAAGTGTTTGGTTTCACTATATGTTTAGTGTGTGATGATTTAATGTTTGTTTACAATGAAGACAACGAAAATGGGGATATTGGTCATGCGGTTAAATAAGTAATATCGGTTATTGAATCTCTGAAGAAGTGTTATCGGTTGCTGGGATATATCTCTATAAGTTGTGGGATCAAGTTTTGATACTTTATTTTTTTTCCGGACTTCTTAAATTGTGAATGCAGAGTAGGAGCAATATTTATTCTTTTTTTCCTGGGAAATTCACATAATTAATATACCATAACATGAAATTCATCCAATTGAAAAAGAAACTCTTTGAGCAGAATGGTGGTTTATTTTTTAGAATGCTCTTTGAGCAGAATTGTGGTTTATGTGTATTCTATCTTCATGCAGTGCACCACTCACAACACTTGCACTTGCAAGTTAACCTCCAACCGATGATTTGATGAAGCGTGAACCAGTGGGAAGGAAAATAGAGACATTTGGATTTAATTATAGTTATTAGCTTTATATTGAGGTGTATATGATGTGTGTAATGCTGCTAATTTTATGGAGAACTTTGCTTTAGTAGAAAGTGCAAAAAATTGGAAATAGAGAGTAATTATTCAATAAATAAACAATAAACTACATTATTATGAGACAATAATTTGAAAATCAACTATAAATTTCAAATTTTAATAGACAATAATTATCCAATAAATTATAATTAAAAAATATTAATTACTGTTGAGTCTGTTGAGTCTTTATAATATTATTTGTATAACCATTTGATTTGTGATGGTACAGTTTTGATGTTAAAATGCCTAACCATTTGATTTGTGTTGGTACAGTGATTTGTTTTGTTTACTTGCAGTATTATCTTCTGCAGAACCATGGGGTCTTCCCTTTGATACATTTAAAGGATACTTTCATAAATCATATTTTTTTTCTATACTTTAAAAGCATCAAAAGGTATAATTTTTCTAATTTATCAATTATATCCTTTTGTTTTTAACTTGAAGCTTACTACTATAGTTGCTTTCGTATTACAGATTCGAAGACCTTAAGGAACCCTCATTTAAAAGCTAGCTATTAAAGGGAGTAAAATAATGAAGTTGATGCAAGTGTAGCCTACAACTCTCCCTTTAAGAAGGAAGCTGAATGTTCTAATAAACTCAGCATAATGAAAATGACGAGAGGTTTATATGCAGGAATGGGTCTTCAAATTTTCCAACAATTTGTAGGAATGAACACGGTCATGTACTATAGTCCTGCAATCATTCAGTTAGCTGGTTTTCCATCCAATAGAACTGCATTTCTTTGATTAATTTTGATATGGTAGCTACAAAGTCTATAACATAATTTTCTTTGTTATTAAATTGTATGTTATTAATTTTAACATGGATTTATTTGTATCCAAGTTATGCTGATTGAGTTTGAAATAAAAAACTACGTGGTATACATTACCTTTTAAATATTGCTAATCGAACTATTAATTGTAATAATTTTGTAATAAATTTTATTGATTGTAATAAGAGTACTATTTATTTTATTTTTCTGTAATTTTAGACTTGTAATAAATTGTAAAAATTTTGTATTCTTTTAAGTATTAAATTGCAATAACTTTTAATATCAAAGAATGTTATTTTGATATTATATTTATTAAGAATATGAAATATTAAAATTATACTTATCGATTAAAAACATGTTGACATAACTAAATTTATACATAAAAAAAAAAAATATAAATAACTTTAAAATTATTAAGGTGACTTCTATGGTGAGGGCTCAATTAAATCCCTCAATGTACCGATTTAAAAGACATACATGATTTAACATTAAGTGTTTCAATTAAGTCATTTCACCATCTAAACACTTGTGAATAAAATATACAATTGCAAGGTTTTATTAAATACCCATATATTATTATTAGTGTATAGTTATTGTCATATTCTCCGATAAACTCTTTTGGGATTTTTTATTTTTATTTTGAAAATACATTTTTTTTAAGATCCATTATTAGTGAACTTATTTTATTTTTAAAATTTAGTTTGTATAATATTTTATACAAAAATATCAGCATTTGTATTAAATAGTACATTACAAATATCTGTTTTTAAAATGAACCTCATTTAAAAGCTAGCTATTAAAGGGAGTAAAATAATGAAGTTGATGCAAGTGGTAGCCTACAACTCTCCCTTTAAGAAGGAAGCTGAATGTTCTAATAAACTCAGCATAATGAAAATGACGAGAGGTTTATATGCAGTAATGGGCCTTCAAATTTTCCAACAATTTGTAGCAATGAACACGGTCATGTACTATAGTCCTGCAATCATTCAGTTAGCTGGTTTTGCATCCAATAGAACTGCATTTCTTTGATTAATTTTGATATGGTAGTTACAAACTCTATAACATAATTTTCTTTGTTATTCAATTGTATGTTATTAATTTTAATATGGATTTATTTGTATCCAAGTTATGCTGATTGAGTTTGAAATAAAAAACTACGTGGTATACATTACGTTTTAAACATTTAAAAGCTAGCTATTTAAAATATCAGCATTTGTATTAAATAGTACATTACAAATATCTGTTTTTAAAATGTCTTTTGCGTTTAGTATATCTAATCATTATTTAAACCAGTATATTATTATAATAAATTCCAATGTGCAATGAGAGGAAGGTATGACACCAGACTTCTGCAATATGTTTGTGCTAACATATGCTTTTACTTATTTTGTTGAAAATAGATTTTGAAAACGTCTTAAGAAGATAGAAAATTCAAACTTCTGATTTCTATCTTTGTTTTTTGTTTTGTTTTACTTTTCAGCTTCAATCACTGTTTCATCTTCGTTTTGTTTCGCTTAATTATTTTGTGAGATTTTTAATCCATTGATGTATAAACAACTTTATTGCATTATTTTTGGATATCTACATTGTATATAAGGAAGTGTTTGGTTTCACTATATGTTTAGTGTGTGATGATTTAATGTTTGTTTACAATGAACACAACGAAAATGGGGATATTGGTCATGCGGTTAAATAAGTAATATCGGTTATTGAATCTCTGAAGAAGTGTTATCGGTTGCTGGGATATATCTCTATAAGTTGTGGGATCAAGTTTTGATACTTTATTTTTTTTCCGGACTTCTTAAATTGTGAATGCAGAGTAGGAGCAATATTTATTCTTTTTTTCCTGGGAAATTCACATAATTAATATACCATAACATGAAATTCATCCAATTGAAAAAGAAACTCTTTGAGCAGAATGGTGGTTTATTTTTTAGAATGCTCTTTGAGCAGAATTGTGGTTTATGTGTATTCTATCTTCATGCAGTGCACCACTCACAACACTTGCACTTGCAAGTTAACCTCCAACCGATGATTTGATGAAGCGTGAACCAGTGGGAAGGAAAATAGAGACATTTGGATTTAATTATAGTTATTAGCTTTATATTGAGGTGTATATGATGTGTGTAATGCTGCTAATTTTATGGAGAACTTTGCTTTAGTAGAAAGTGCAAAAAATTGGAAATAGAGAGTAATTATTCAATAAATAAACAATAAACTACATTATTATGAGACAATAATTTGAAAATCAACTATAAATTTCAAATTTTAATAGACAATAATTATCCAATAAATTATAATTAAAAAATATTAATTACTGTTGAGTCTGTTGAGTCTTTATAATATTATTTGTATAACCATTTGATTTGTGATGGTACAGTTTTGATGTTAAAATGCCTAACCATTTGATTTGTGTTGGTACAGTGATTTGTTTTGTTTACTTGCAGTATTATCTTCTGCAGAACCATGGGGTCTTCCCTTTGATACATTTAAAGGATACTTTCATAAATCATATTTTTTTTCTATACTTTAAAAGCATCAAAAGGTATAATTTTTCTAATTTATCAATTATATCCTTTTGTTTTTAACTTGAAGCTTACTACTATAGTTGCTTTCGTATTACAGATTCGAAGACCTTAAGGAACCCTCATTTAAAAGCTAGCTATTAAAGGGAGTAAAATAATGAAGTTGATGCAAGTGGTAGCCTACAACTCTCCCTTTAAGAAGGAAGCTGAATGTTCTAATAAACTCAGCATAATGAAAATGACGAGAGGTTTATATGCAGGAACGGGTCTTCAAATTTTCCAACAATTTGTAGGAATGAACACGGTCATGTACTATAGTCCTGCAATCATTCAGTTTGCTGGTTTTGCATCCAATAGAACTGCATTTCTTTGATTAATTTTGATATGGTAGCTACAAAGTCTATAACATAATTTTCTTTGTTATTAAATTGTATGTTATTAATTTTAACATGGATTTATTTGTATCCAAGTTATGCTGATTGAGTTTGAAATAAAAAACTACGTGGTATACATTACCTTTTAAATATTGCTAATCGAACTATTAATTGTAATAATTTTGTAATAAATTTTATTGATTGTAATAAGAGTACTATTTATTTTATTTTTCTGTAATTTAGATTTGTAATAAATTGTAAAAATTTTGTATTCTTTTAAATATTAAATTGCAATAACTTTTAATATCAAAGAATGTTATTTTGATATTATATTTATTAAGAATATGAAATATTAAAATTATACTTATCGATTAAAAACATGTTGACATAACTAAATTTATACATAAAAAAATAAATATAAATAACTTTAAAATTATTAAGGTGACTTCTATGGTGAGGGCTCAATTAAATCCCTCAATGTACCGATTTAAAAGACATACATGATTTAACATTAAGTGTTTCAATTAAGTCATTTCACCATGTAAACACTTGTGAATAAAATATACAATTGCAAGGTTTTATTAAATACCCATATATTATTATTAGTGTATAGTTATTGTCATATTCTCCGATAAACTCTTTTGGGATTTTTTATTTTTATTTTGAAAATACATTTTTTTTAAGATCCATTATTAGTGAACTTATTTTATTTTTAAAATTTAGTTTGTATAATATTTTATACAAAAATATCAGCATTTGTATTAAATAGTACATTACAAATATCTGTTTTTAAAATGAACCTCATTTAAAAGCTAGCTATTAAAGGGAGTAAAATAATGAAGTTGATGCAAGTGGTAGCCTACAACTCTCCCTTTAAGAAGGAAGCTGAATGTTCTAATAAACTCAGCATAATGAAAATGACGAGAGGTTTATATGCAGTAATGGGCCTTCAAATTTTCCAACAATTTGTAGCAATGAACACGGTCATGTACTATAGTCCTGCAATCATTCAGTTAGCTGGTTTTGCATCCAATAGAACTGCATTTCTTTGATTAATTTTGATATGGTAGTTACAAACTCTATAACATAATTTTCTTTGTTATTCAATTGTATGTTATTAATTTTAATATGGATTTATTTGTATCCAAGTTATGCTGATTGAGTTTGAAATAAAAAACTACGTGGTATACATTACGTTTTAAACATTTAAAAGCTAGCTATTTAAAATATCAGCATTTGTATTAAATAGTACATTACAAATATCTGTTTTTAAAATGTCTTTTGCGTTTAGTATATCTAATCATTATTTAAACCAGTATATTATTATAATAAATTCCAATGTGCAATGAGAGGAAGGTATGACACCAGACTTCTGCAATATGTTTGTGCTAACATATGCTTTTACTTATTTTGTTGAAAATAGATTTTGAAAACGTCTTAAGAAGATAGAAAATTCAAACTTCTGATTTCTATCTTTGTTTTTTGTTTTGTTTTACTTTTCAGCTTCAATCACTGTTTCATCTTCGTTTTGTTTCGCTTAAATATTTTGTGAGATTTTTAATCCATTGATGTATAAACAACTTTATTGCATTATTTTTGGATATCTACATTGTATATAAGGAAGTGTTTGGTTTCACTATATGTTTAGTGTGTGATGATTTAATGTTTGTTTACAATGAAGACAACGAAAATGGGGATATTGGTCATGCGGTTAAATAAGTAATATCGGTTATTGAATTTCTGGAGAAGTGTTATCGGTTGCTCGGATATATCTCTATCAGTTGTGGGATCAAGTTTTGATACTTTATTTTTTTTCCGGACTTCTTAAATTGTGAATGCAGAGTAGGAGCAATATTTATTCTTTTTTTCCTGGGAAATTCTCATAATTAATATACCATAACATGAAATTCATCCAATTGAAAAAGAAACTCTTTGAGCAGAATGGTGGTTTATTTTTTAGAATGCTCTTTGAGCAGAATTGTGGTTTATGTGTATTCTATCTTCATGCAGTGCACCACTCACAGCACTTGCACTTGCAAGTTAACCTCCAACCGATGATTTGATGAAGCGTGAACCAGTGGGAAGGAAAATAGAGACATTTGGATTTAATTATAGTTATTAGCTTTATATTGAGGTGTATATGATGTGTGTAATGCTGCTAATTTTATGGAGAACTTTGCTTTAGTAGAAAGTGCAAAAAATTGGAAATAGAGAGTAATTATTCAATAAATAAACAATAAACTACATTATTATGAGACAATAATTTGAAAATCAACTATAAATTTCAAATTTTAATAGACAATAATTATCCAAAAAATTATAATTAAAAAATATTAATTACTGTTGAGTCTGTTGAGTCTTTATAATATTATTTGTATAACCATTTGATTTGTGTTGGTACAGTTTTGATGTTAAAATGCCAAACCATTTGATTTGTGTTGGTACAGTGATTTGTTTTGTTTACTTGCAGTATTATCTTCTGCAGAACCATGGGGTCTTCCCTTTGATACGTTTAAAGGATACTTTCATAAATCATATTTTTTTTCTATACTTTAAATGCATCAAAAGGTATAATTTTTCTAATTTATCAATTATATCCTTTTGTTTTTAACTTGAAGCTTACTACTATAGTTGCTTTCGTATTACAGATTCGAAGACCTTAAGGAACCCTCATTTAAAAGCTAGCTATTAAAGGGAGTAAAATAATGAAGTTGATGCAAGTGGTAGCCTACAACTCTCCCTTTAAGAAGGAAGTTGAATGTTCTAATAAACTCAGCATAATGAAAATGACGAGAGGTTTATATGCAGGAATGGGTCTTCAAATTTTCCAACAATTTGTAGGAATGAACACGGTCACGTACTATATTCCTGCAATCATTCAGTTAGCTGGTTTTGCATCCAATAGAACTGCATTTCTTTGATTAATTTTGATATGGTAGCTACAAAGTCTATAACATAATTTTCTTTGTTATTAAATTGTATGTTATTAATTTTAACATGGATTTATTTGTATCCAAGTTATGCTGATTGAGTTTGAAATAAAAAACTACGTGGTATACATTACCTTTTAAATATTGCTAATCGAACTATTAATTGTAATAATTTTGTAATAAATTTTATTGATTGTAATAAGAGTACTATTTATTTTATTTTTCTGTAATTTTAGATTTGTAATAAATTGTAAAAATTTTGTATTCTTTTAAATATTAAATTGCAATAACTTTTAATATCAAAGAATGTTATTTTGATATTATATTTATTAAGAATATGAAATATTAAAATTATACTTATCGATTAAAAACATGTTGACATAACTAAATTTATACATAAAAAAATAAATATAAATAACTTTAAAATTATTAAGGTGACTTCTATGGTGAGGGCTCAATTAAATCCCTCAATGTACCGATTTAAAAGACATACATGATTTAACATTAAGTGTTTCAATTAAGTCATTTCACCATCTAAACACTTGTGAATAAAATATACAATTGCAAGGTTTTATTAAATACCCATATATTATTATTAGTGTATAGTTATTGTCATATTCTCCGATAAACTCTTTTGTGATTTTTTATTTTTATTTTGATAATACATTTTTTTTAAGATCCATTATTAGTGAACTTATTTTATTTTTAAAATTTAGTTTGTATAATATTTTATACAAAAATATCAGCATTTGTATTAAATAGTACATTACAAATATCTGTTTTTAAAATGAACCTCATTTAAAAGCTAGCTATTAAAGGGAGTAAAATAATGAAGTTGATGCAAGTGGTAGCCTACAACTCTCCCTTTAAGAAGGAAGCTGAATGTTCTAATAAACTCAGCATAATGAAAATGACGAGAGGTTTGTATGCAGTAATGGGCCTTCAAATTTTCCAACAATTTGTAGCAATGAACACGGTCGTGTACTATAGTCCTGCAATCATTCAGTTAGCTGGTTTTGCATCCAATAGAACTGCATTTCTTTGATTAATTTTGATATGGTAGTTACAAACTCTATAACATAATTTTCTTTGTTATTCAATTGTATGTTATTAATTTTAATATGGATTTATTTGTATCCAAGTTATGCTGATTGAGTTTGAAATAAAAAACTACGTGGTATACATTACGTTTTAAACATTTAAAAGCTAGCTATTTAAAATATCAGCATTTGTATTAAATAGTACATTACAAATATCTGTTTTTAAAATGTCTTTTGCGTTTAGTATATCTAATCATTATTTAAACCAGTATATTATTATAATAAATTCCAATGTGCAATGAGAGGAAGGTATGACACCAGACTTCTGCAATATGTTTGTGCTAACATATGCTTTTACTTATTTTGTTGAAAATAGATTTTGAAAACGTCTTAAGAAGATAGAAAATTCAAACTTCTGATTTCTATCTTTGTTTTTTGTTTTGTTTTACTTTTCAGCTTCAATCACTGTTTCATCTTCGTTTTGTTTCGCTTAAATATTTTGTGAGATTTTTAATCCATTGATGTATAAACAACTTTATTGCATTATTTTTGGATATCTACATTGTATATAAGGAAGTGTTTGGTTTCACTATATGTTTAGTGTGTGATGATTTAATGTTTGTTTACAATGAAGACAACGAAAATGGGGATATTGGTCATGCGGTTAAATAAGTAATATCGGTTATTGAATGTCTGAAGAAGTGTTATCGGTTGCTCGGATATATCTCTATCAGTTGTGGGATCAAGTTTTGATACTTTATTTTTTTTCCGGACTTCTTAAATTGTGAATGCAGAGTAGGAGCAATATTTATTCTTTTTTTCCTGGGAAATTCTCATAATTAATATACCATAACATGAAATTCATCCAATTGAAAAAGAAACTCTTTGAGCAGAATGGTGGTTTATTTTTTAGAATGCTCTTTGAGCAGAATTGTGGTTTATGTGTATTCTATCTTCATGCAGTGCACCACTCACAGCACTTGCACTTGCAAGTTAACCTCCAACCGATGATTTGATGAAGCGTTAACCAGTGGGAAGGAAAATAGAGACATTTGGATTTAATTATAGTTATTAGCTTTATATTGAGGTGTATATGATGTGTGTAATGCTGCTAATTTTATGGAGAACTTTGCTTTAGTAGAAAGTGCAAAAAATTGGAAATAGAGAGTAATTATTCAATAAATAAACAATAAACTACATTATTATGAGACAATAATTTGAAAATCAACTATAAATTTCAAATTTTAATAGACAATAATTATCCAAAAAATTATAATTAAAAAATATTAATTACTGTTGAGTCTGTTGAGTCTTTATAATATTATTTGTATAACCATTTGATTTGTGTTGGTACAGTTTTGATGTTAAAATGTCAAACCATTTGATTTGTGTTGGTACAGTGATTTGTTTTGTTTACTTGCAGTATTATCTTCTGCAGAACCATGGGGTCTTCCCTTTGATACATTTAAAGGATACTTTCATAAATCATATTTTTTTTCTATACTTTAAATGCATCAAAAGGTATAATTTTTCTAATTTATCAATTATATCCTTTTGTTTTTAACTTGAAGCTTACTACTATAGTTGCTTTCGTATTACAGATTCGAAGACCTTAAGGAACCCTCATTTAAAAGCTAGCTATTAAAGGGAGTAAAATAATGAAGTTGATGCAAGTGGTAGCCTACAACTCTCCCTTTAAGAAGGAAGCTGAATGTTCTAATAAACTCAGCATAATGAAAATGACGAGAGGTTTATATGCAGGAATGGGTCTTCAAATTTTCCAACAATTTGTAGGAATGAACACGGTCACGTACTATATTCCTGCAATCATTCAGTTAGCTGGTTTTGCATCCAATAGAACTGCATTTCTTTGATTAATTTTGATATGGTAGCTACAAAGTCTATAACATAATTTTCTTTGTTATTAAATTGTATGTTATTAATTTTAACATGGATTTATTTGTATCCAAGTTATGCTGATTGAGTTTGAAATAAAAAACTACGTGGTATACATTACCTTTTAAATATTGCTAATCGAACTATTAATTGTAATAATTTTGTAATAAATTTTATTGATTGTAATAAGAGTACTATTTATTTTATTTTTCTGTAATTTTAGATTTGTAATAAATTGTAAAAATTTTGTATTCTTTTAAATATTAAATTGCAATAACTTTTAATATCAAAGAATGTTATTTTGATATTATATTTATTAAGAATATGAAATATTAAAATTATACTTATCGATTAAAAACATGTTGACATAACTAAATTTATACATAAAAAAATAAATATAAATAACTTTAAAATTATTAAGGTGACTTCTATGGTGAGGGCTCAATTAAATCCCTCAATGTACCGATTTAAAAGACATACATGATTTAACATTAAGTGTTTCAATTAAGTCATTTCACCATCTAAACACTTGTGAATAAAATATACAATTGCATGGTTTTATTAAATACCCATATATTATTATTAGTGTATAGTTATTGTCATATTCTCCGATAAACTCTTTTGTGATTTTTTATTTTTATTTTGATAATACATTTTTTTTAAGATCCATTATTAGTGAACTTATTTTATTTTTAAAATTTAGTTTGTATAATATTTTATACAAAAATATCAGCATTTGTATTAAATAGTACATTACAAATATCTGTTTTTAAAATGAACCTCATTTAAAAGCTAGCTATTAAAGGGAGTAAAATAATGAAGTTGATGCAAGTGGTAGCCTACAACTCTCCCTTTAAGAAGGAAGCTGAATGTTCTAATAAACTCAGCATAATGAAAATGACGAGAGGTTTATATGCAGTAATGGGCCTTCAAATTTTCCAACAATTTGTAGCAATGAACACGGTCGTGTACTATAGTCCTGCAATCATTCAGTTAGCTGGTTTTGCATCCAATAGAACTGCATTTCTTTGATTAATTTTGATATGGTAGTTACAAACTCTATAACATAATTTTCTTTGTTATTCAATTGTATGTTATTAATTTTAATATGGATTTATTTGTATCCAAGTTATGCTGATTGAGTTTGAAATAAAAAACTACGTGGTATACATTACGTTTTAAACATTTAAAAGCTAGCTATTTAAAATATCAGCATTTGTATTAAATAGTACATTACAAATATCTATTTTTAAAATGCCTTTTGTGTTTAGTATATCTAATCATTATTTAAACCAGTATATTATTATAATAAATTCCAATGTGCAATGAGAGGAAGGTATGACACCAGACTTCTGCAATATGTTTGTGCTAACATATGCTTTTACTTATTTTGTTGAAAATAGATTTTGAAAACGTCTTAAGAAGATAGAAAATTCAAGCTTCTGATTTCTATCTTTGTTTTTTGTTTTGTTTTACTTTTCAGCTTCACAAGGTTCTAACAAAGTCCTAACTCATGTCCAAGGGGAAAGACCATGAGTACACACACTCAAGTAACCGTCACGGTGAGCCTGTAAACTCAAACTAGTACCGGAGTACCTCTTGAGCCTGTAAACTCAAGGATTCACAAAGTACCGTAGTACGTTCTGAGTCCGTACACTCAAGAACTCACATATCAATAACCAATACCAAGGTATCCCCTTTTCCCGTACCCTTCTACGTCTAGAAGGCGATCCGAGTCATGGATCCTTGTAGCTACTTGGCATACGATTGGATTCGGGATCACCGGTCCGTACACCGTGATCCGTCACTTCTCACGGCCCGTACACCGTCACAAGTCTCTTTACCCGTAGGCTCCAATCGTACTTAACACGGGACTCAAACCTGCCAAGTAGTTGTGTATAATGTTCACAGGAGGTGCTCGAGTCTCATGAACTACACCGCACAACTGTGGTTATTGATAAACAGAATGCACATGCCTCGGCCTTTCATGCACGAGCGTTGCCACACATGGAACAATTCACACTTCCGACACAGTTTTGGTAATAATCCTCACCCTGCCTAGTCCATATTTTAACATGCATATATTGTCCATAATAATTACACACAATTAACAGATAAAAGTCGATAAAACGACACTATTCCAGAAATCCCGACTTAATTAAATCGGCCGACGATCTTAAAACCATTGTAATAAGAAAGTACATTTTATTATCTTTCCAACGATATCAAAATTGTTCCAATCCGAGTTACGTACAAAAAGTTACGGCATTGTAAACAATCGATCGGGAAAATAAATCACAACAGCAGAATTCTGCAACTCTCCTGGCCGTACGCGTATTGGCACTCCCCGTACGCGTATTGCCCAAATGCTCGCCCAGCCATACGCGTATTGCCCCAAGCGATACGCGTATTGCTCAAAATGCCTGGCCATCCATACGCGTATTTCCCTTGCCGTACGCGTATTGACAAGCCCCATACGCGTATTGACATGCTCCATACGCGTATGGGCAGAGAAAAATTGCAGAAGTTCCTGCAGAATTTCTTCTGCTACGGGTTGATCCAAAATCAACCACAAATCCCATTTTTCATCAATCAAGATGCATCAAAACATGTTATAACATCACAACCAGCATAACATATAATCAAACATTGAATTTTTAATAGTTAGATTCATGATTTTATACCAAAATACCCATTTTTCCCAATTTCCAATCTAACTCTAAACTCAAAAATAATCCTACTCTAAAGAGTCTAACTAGAACCCACCTGGATTACTAGACGAGGAGGTTGACACTGAGACGATTAAACGAAGAACAGATGAATTGATGATGATTCTTAAGCTTTTGGAAAATTTCTCTTCTTCCTCTTTCTTTTCCTTTCCTTCCTTCCCTTTTTCCTTTTCTTTCTTTCTCTTTAGCTTTTGTTTGTTTTTCCAAGGAAAATGAAAAGAAAATAGATAGTATAGAAACTATCATTTTTAGTAACACTACTAAATGTCCAAAATTAGCTCAAAAACATCAAATTATAAAAACTCAACGTTAAATACTATTAATTTAATCGACTCTGAGTTCGTCAGTTTACTCTAATTATTTTATCAAATAATTACTCAGAGTACTCCGGAACCCAGTTGATCATAATAATATTCACCAGAGCGTTTATCAAATTACGGGGTATTACATCCTCCCCCCCTTAAATAGAAATTCGCCCTCGAATTTAGAATATTACCTGAACAGATGCGGATAAGAATCTCGCATTTCCGATTCTAGTTCCCAAGTAGCATCGCCCGGATGCGTCATATCCCATTGTACCTTAACAAGTGGAATATCTTTGTTCCTTAACGCTTTTGTTTCCCTTCCCACAATACAACTCGACTGTGGTTCAAAAGTCAAATCTGCTTCTATTTTCACTGATTCCGGTAAAATCGGCTGAAGAGGATCAGGAATGAACTTACGGAGCTGAGATACGTGAAAAACGTCATGCATCTCGGATAGAGAGGGTGGTAAGGCTAATCTATAAGCAACTTCACCAATCCTTTCTAAAATCTGATACGGTCCCACGTATCTCGGACTTAACTTTCGCGACTTAAACGGTCCTTTCAATCTCAATCTTGGAGTAACTTTCAGAAATACATGGTCACCTTCCTCAAATTCCAAAGGTCTCCTACAATTGTCCGCATAACTCTTTTGACGATCTTGTGCTTGTTTAACCTTCTCGCGGATCATTCGAATCTTTTCCGTAGTCTCTTGAATAATCTCGGGTCCCAAAATCCTATCTTCGCTAATTTCAGCCCAACACAAAGGTGTCCTACACTTTCTCCCATACAATGCTTCATAAGGAGCTATACCGATGCTCGCATGGTAACTATTGTTATATGAAAACTCAATTAACGGTAAAAGTTCTTTCCAATTCCCTCTACTCTCTAGCACACAAGCTCTTAACATATCCTCCATCGTTTGTATTGTTCGTTCAGTCTGACCATCCGTTTGAGGATGATTCGACGTGCTCAAACGCAAATTCGTACCCATCGCTTGTTGGAACACTTTCCAAAATCTCGAAGTAAACTTCGGATCTCTATTGGACACAATACTAGAAGGAATACCATGCAATCTCACAATCTCAACAATAAACAACCTTGCAAGATGACTTGCCTTATAAGTAGTCTTTACGGCTAAGAAGTGTGCAGATTTCGTTAGTCGATCTACAATCACCCAAATAGAATCATACCCACCTTGGGTACGGGGTAAACCCACTGCAAAATCCATAGAAATACTATCCCACTTCCAAACTGGAATATCCAAAGGTTGTAACAAACCGCCCGGTCTTTGGTGTTCAATCTTCACCTGTTGGCACACCACACATTCTGACACATATCCCGCTATATCCTTTTTCATCCCAGGCCACCAATAATCCTTCTTTAAATCCTGATACATCTTGGAAGAACCAGGATGTATCGTAAAAGTACCTTTATGAGCTTCGTCTAAAATCTTCCTTTTCAATGTCTCAACCTTCGGAACACAAATCCGTTGATTAAACAAAACAATCCCATCAGTTGCTTGGGTAAAACCCGGTTGAAGTAACAATTCTTGTAACTCTTCCTCTAACAATTGTACCTGTTGAATCTCAACTCTCAAAGTAGAATTGACATTCAAAATTCCCATGATTACACCATTCGGAGTCCACACAAACTGGAGATTAAGATCTCTAAACTTCTCCAACAATGAATACTCCAAAATCATCAATTCCGCACTATGTACCATTTTCCGACTTAAAGCATCCGCTACTTTATTCGCCTTTCCTGGATGATACTTCAATTCTAAGTCATAATCCTTTAAGTACTCCATCCACCTTCTTTGTCGCATATTCAACTCCTTTTGATCAAACAAATACTTCAAACTTTTGTGGTCACTGAACATTTCAAAACGTACACCATATAAATAATGACGCCACACCTTCAGTGCAAAAACCACTGCAGCTAGTTCCAAATCATGAGTCGGATAATTCTTCTCATGAACTTTTAACTGTCGAGAAGCATAAGCTACCACTTGACCACCTTGCATCAGAACACCCCCTAATCCCCTCTTAGAAGCATCACAGAATACTTCATAAGAGTTGTTAGGATCAGGAATAATTAATACTGGAGCACTCGTCAAACTTTCCTTCAAATGCATAAAACTTTGTTCGCAACCTGAACCCCACTCAAAAATAACATCCTTCCGAGTAAGCTTTGTCATTGGTAAGGCCAATTGAGAAAAACCTTTAATGAACCTTCTATAATAACCAGCCAAACCCAAGAAACTTCTAACTTCTGAAACATTTCTCGGTCTCTCCCAATTAATCACTGCTTTTACTTTCGATGGATCCACTGCCACACCACCTCGAGATATAACATGTCCAAGAAAATTAACTTCCGACATCCAAAACTCACACTTGCTCAACTTAGCAAACAATTGCTTCTCTTGCAAGACCGATAAGACAATCCTCAGATGTTCTCCATGCTCTTGTGGAGTACGAGAATAAATAAGAATGTCGTCAATAAAGATTACCACAAATTGGTCCAAGTAAGCCTGAAATATACGGTTCATGTAATCCATGAAAACAGCTGGAGCATTAGTCACACCGAAAGGCATCACTAAGAATTCATAATGACCGTAACGTGTCCTAAATGCAGTCTTTGGCACATCGGAACTCTTCACTCGAATCTGATGATAACCCGACCGTAAATCAATCTTCGAGAACACACAGGCTCCTTTCAATTGATCCAACAAGTCGTCTATCCTGGGTAAGGGATACTTGTTCTTAATGGTGACTTTATTCAACTTACGATAATCAATGCACAAACGCATTCCCCCATCTTTCTTCTTTACCAACAACACTGGAGCTCCCCACGGTGAAACACTAGGCCTAACAAAATGCTTAGACATCAAGTCCTCCAATTGGTCCTTTAATTCTCTTAATTCAAGCGGTGCCATCCGATACGGAGAAACAGATATAGGAGCCGTTCCCGGTATCAGGTCAATAGAGAACTCAACTTCTCTCTCTGGAGGAAGAGAAGAAACATCCTCAGGAAACACTTCAGGAAATTCACACACTATTGGAATACTCAGAACTTGCTGTTCACTACTTCCTTCCTTAGTAAGAACCATTAAAACAGATTTCTCTTTCTCAAACAAGAAATTTACCATTCCCACCGTACCTTCTAAAATCGTTGATAATACATCTTTCGGAGTAGCCTCAGCAGATGGGATAATAATTAGCTTCTCCTCACAACCGATAAAAACCGAATTAGCTGAAAGCCAGTCCATTCCCAGAACAACATCCACTTTCTTGAGCGGCAGACAAATAAGATCAATCTGGAAGACTCTTTCGTTCACCGACAACACACAATTTTCACACATCAGGGGTGTTTCAACCATTTCATCCATGGCAGTAGTAACCACCATAGGAGGAAACAAAGGAATAGTTTGCAACCCCAGTCGCTTCACACATCTCAAAGACACAAAAGAATGTGTAGCCCCACAGTCAAATAAAACAAAACAAGGTTGACCATTAACAAAACACGTACCCGCAATCAAGGAATTATCACCCTTTGCTTTCCTTGCATCCAGAGTATATACTCGACCCGTAGTCTTCCCTTGTGCCTGATTCCTACTCTGAGGACAGTCTCTCGCTACATGACCTATCTTGTTACACTGATAACACCATATCCCATCCGAATAGCACCTACCAAAATGACTGCTCCCACAAGTGCGACATACTGGAGGCACACTAGTTCTAGAGCCCTGTACTTGCTTCCCTTTGGAAGACTGTTGTCTTTGCCTAAACTGTTGATTCGACCTTCCACGGTCGCTTTGAGTTACCCTGTTCGAATCCACCTCCATTTGTATCTTTTTCAAGCTATTTTCCGCCACATAACATTGTCTTAACATTTCAGCATAAGTAGCAAATTCCCGTTGAGACACGTTGTGTGAAATCTCAGCCCTTAACCCAAACAGAAACTGATCTATCTTCCACCTCTCATCAGGAGCATACATGGCCTGTCTAGAATAGTCAGCCATGATCTCAAATTGTTTCGCATAAGAAGCCACTGATAAATTTCCCTGTCTCAACTGTTGGAACTCAAACTCCTTTTGAGACCTTAAAGAACTCGGAAAATATTTCTCCATAAAGATTACCTTAAACTGTTCCCACACTTTCGGCACCTCCTGAGTTGTCATCAAGGCTGAAGCGCTCTCCCACCACCTCATGGCAGGACCCTTCAACCAGTGAGAAGCAAAGACCACCTTATTCTCCTCACTGCAATGAACTATCAGAAAAATCCGTTCCATTCCTGTTATCCATTCGTGTACCTTTAGCGGATCTAGGCCTCCTTGAAACTCCGGAGGATTCATACGAACAAATTCCCTGTAGGTTCCTCCTGTAACTTCCGGAACAACCACTGGAGGATGCAGACCATCAGCCATTTGTTGCATCATACCTTGCATGAACTGATTCTGTTGTTACTGCATCTGTTGCATAAATTGGTACAATGGGGCATTCCCTTCATCACCTTGTGGAACTGTCCTAGCTGGAGTAGTTCTTGGTCTTCCACGGTTGTTTCTGCGTCTATCAGCCATGTTCCTGAATTCCATACCAATAGGATTAAGTTGATCAGACTCAATACCATAAATATAACAGACAAGACCCATGGCGACACGCCGCATATGAAACGGAAAGAAAACTTATCCTATTTCATGGCTAGGTCGAGGATACGACCTGCTCTGATACCAACTGTAAAGACCATATAATAATACATGCATCAAATCATATATTATACATGAGTTTCACTTTTGGTACTGAAACATAATAAGTTCCTAGTTAACACATTATATACATAAATGCCTCTAATACAAAAGAACTAAAAGTCTAAGGCATTACATATACAAGATGTTCATAAATGATAAAAACTAAGAACTAGATCAATACAATGATCTCAAAACATAAACGCCATAGCGGAAGCCATGCCATCACAAAACCACGATCCGTAAGGAAAGTCAAATAACCTTGTCCTTACCCTTCGCCGAACCTGCAGAACCTGTGATGAAAACAACAACAGTGGGGTGAGATACATCAAATCTCAGTGAGTTCCCTATCTTAAAGTCCTCTCATCTTTACAAGGTTCTAACAAAGTCCTAACTCATGTCCAAGGGGAAAGGGGAAAGATCATGAGTACACACACTCAAGTAACCGTCACGGTGAGCCTGTAAACTCACACTAGTACCGGAGTACCTCTTGAGCCTGTAAACTCAAGGATTCACAAAGTACCGTAGTACGTTCTGAGTCCGTACACTCAAGAACTCACATATCAATAACCAATACCAAGGTATCCCCTTTTCCCGTGCCCTTATACGTCTAGAAGGCGATCCGAGTCATGGATCCTTGTAGCTACTTGGCATACGATTGGATTCGGGATCACCGGTCCGTACACCGTGATCCGTCACTTCTCACGGCCCGTACACCGTCACAAGTCTCTTTACCCGTAGGCTCCAATCGTACTTAACACGGGACTCAAACCTGCCAAGTAGTTGTGTATAATGTTCAGAGGAGGTGCTCGAGTCTCATGAACTACACCGCACAACTGTGGTTATTGATAAACAGAATGCACACGCCTCGGCCTTTCATGCACGAGCGTTGCCACACATGGAACAATTCACACTTCCGACACAGTTTTGGTAATAATCCTCACCCTGCCTAGTCCATATTTTAACATGCATATATTGTCCACAATAATTACACACAATTAACAGATAAAAGTCGATAAAACGACACTATTCCAGAAATCCCGACTTATTTAAATCGGCCGACGATCTTAAAACCATTGTAATAAGAAAGTACATTTTATTATCTTTCCAACGATATCAAAATTGTTCCAATCCGAGTTACGTACAAAAAGTTACGGCATTGTAAACAATCGATCGAGAAAATAAATCACAACAGCAGAATTCTGCAACTCTCCTGGCCGTACGCGTATTGGCACTCCCCGTACGCGTATTGCCTAAGATTCTCGCCCAGCCATACGCGTATTGCCCCAAGCGATACGCATATTGCTCAAAATGCCCGGCCATCCATACGCGTATTGCCCTTGCCGTACGCGTATTGACAAGCCCCATACGCGTATTGACATGCTCCATACGCGTATGGGCAGAGAAAAATTGCAGAAGTTCCTGCAGAATTTCTTCTGCTACGGGTTGATCCAAAATCAACCCCAAATCCCATTTTTCATCAATCAAGATGCATCAAAACATGTTATAACATCACAACTAGCATAACATATAATCAAACATTGAATTTTTAACAGTTAGATTCATGATTTTATACCAAAATACCCATTTTTCCCAATTTCCAATCTAACTCTAAACTCAAAAATAATCCTACTCTAAAGAGTCTAACTAGAACCCACCTGGATTACTAGACGAGGAGGTTGACACTGAGACGATTAAACGAAGAACAGATGAATTGATGATGATTCTTGAGCTTTTGGAAATTTCTCTTCTTCCTCTTTCTTTTCCTTTCCTTCCTTCCCTTTTTCCTTTTCTTTCTTTCTCTTTAGCTTTTGTTTGTTTTTCCAAGGAAAATGAAAAGAAAATAGATAGTATAGAAACTATCATTTTTAGTAACACTACTAAATGTCCAAAATTAGCTCAAAAACATCAAATTATAAAAACTAAACGTTAAATACTATTAATTTAATCGACTCTGAGTTCGTCAGTTTACTCTAATTATTTTATCAAATAATTACTCAGAGTACTCCGGAACCCAGTTGATCATAATAATATTCACCAGAGCGTTTATCAAATTACGGGGTATTACAAATTGTATGTTATTAATTTTAACATGGATTTATTTGTATCCAAGTTATGCTGATTGAGTTTGAAATAAAAAACTACGTGGTATACATTACGTTTTAAACATTTAAAAGCTAGCTATTTAAAATATCAGCATTTGTATTAAATAGTACATTACAAATATCTGTTTTTAAAATGTCTTTTGCGTTTAGTATATCTAATCATTATTTAAACCAGTATATTATTATAATAAATTCCAATGTGCAATGAGAGGAAGGTATGACACCAGACTTCTGCAATATGTTTGTGCTAACATATGCTTTTACTTATTTTGTTGAAAATAGATTTTGAAAATGTCTTAAGAAGATAGAAAATTCAAACCTCTGATTTCTATCTTTGTTTTTTGTTTTGTTTTACTTTTCAGCTTCAATCACTGTTTCATCTTCGTTTTGTTTCGCTTAATTATTTTGTGAGATTTTTAATCCATTGATGTATAAACAACTTTATTGCATTATTTTTGGATATCTACATTGTATATAAGGAAGTGTTTGGTTTCACTATATGTTTAGTGTGTGATGATTTAATGTTTGTTTACAATGAAGACAACGAAAATGGGGATATTGGTCATGCGGTTAAATAAGTAATATCGGTTATTGAATCTCTGAAGAAGTGTTATCGGTTGCTGGGATATATCTCTATCAGTTGTGGGATCAAGTTTTGATACTTTATTTTTTTTCTGGACTTCTTAAATTGTGAATGCAGAGTAGGAGCAATATTTATTCTTTTTTTCCTGGGAAATTCTCATAATTAATATACCATAACATGAAATTCATCCAATTGAAAAAGAAACTCTTTGAGCAGAATGGTGGTTTATTTTTTAGAATGCTCTTTGAGCAGAATTGTGGTTTATGTGTATTCTATCTTCATGCAGTGCACCACTGACAGCACTTGCACTTGCAAGTTAACCTCCAACCGATGATTTGATGAAGCGTGAACCAGTGGGAAGGAAAATAGAGACATTTGGATTTAATTATAGTTATTAGCTTTATATTGAGGTGTATATGATGTGTGTAATGCTGCTAATTTTATGGAGAACTTTGCTTTAGTAGAAAGTGCAAAAAATTGGAAATAGAGAGTAATTATTCAATAAATAAACAATAAACTACATTATTATGAGACAATAATTTGAAAATCAACTATAAATTTCAAATTTTAATAGACAATAATTATCCAAAAAATTATAATTAAAAAATATTAATTACTGTTGAGTCTGTTGAGTCTTTATAATATTATTTGTATAACCATTTGATTTGTGTTGGTACAGTTTTGATGTTAAAATGCCTAACCATTTGATTTGTGTTGGTACAGTGATTTGTTTTGTTTACTTGCAGTATTATCTTCTGCAGAACCATGGGGTCTTCCCTTTGATACATTTAAAGGATACTTTCATAAATCATATTTTTTTCTATACTTTAAATGCATCGAAAGGTATAATTTTTCTAATTTATCAATTATATCCTTTTGTTTTTAACTTGAAGCTTACTACTATAGTTGCTTCCGTATTACAGATTGGATGACCTTAAGGAACCCTCATTTAAAAGCTACCTATTAAAGGGAGTAAAATAATGAAGTTGATGCAAGTGGTAGCCTACAACTCTCCCTTTAAGAAGGAAGCTGAATGTTCTAATAAACTCAGCATAATGAAAATGACGAGAGGTTTATATGCAGGAATGGGTCTTCAAATTTTCCAACAATTTGTAGGAATGAACACGGTTATGTACTATAGTCCTGCAATCATTCAGTTAGCTGGTTTTGCATCCAATAGAACTGCATTTCTTTGATTAATTTTGATATGGTAGCTACAAAGTCTATAACATAATTTTCTTTGTTATTAAATTGTATGTTATTAATTTTAACATGGATTTATTTGTATCCAAGTTATGCTGATTGAGTTTGAAATAAAAAACTACGTGGTATACATTACCTTTTAAATATTGCTAATCGAACTATTAATTGTAATAATTTTGTAATAAATTTTATTGATTGTAATAAGAGTACTATTTATTTTATTTTTCTGTAATTTTAGATTTGTAATAAATTGTAAAAATTTTGTATTCTTTTAAATATTAAATTGCAATAACTTTTAATATCAAAGAATGTTATTTTGATATTATATTTATTAAGAATATGAAATATTAAAATTATACTTATCGATTAAAAACATGTTGACATAACTAAATTTATACATAAAAAAAATAAATATAAATAACTTTAAAATTATTAAGGTGACTTCTATGGTGAGGGCTCAATTAAATCCCTCAATGTACCGATTTAAAAGACATACATGATTTAACATTAAGTGTTTCAATTAAGTCATTTCACCATCTAAACACTTGTGAATAAAATATACAATTGCAAGGTTTTATTAAATACCCATATATTATTATTAGTGTATAGTTATTGTCATATTCTCCGATAAACTCTTTTGGGATTTTTTATTTTTATTTTGAAAATACATTTTTTTTAAGATCCATTATTAGTGAACTTATTTTATATTTAAAATTTAGTTTGTATAATATTTTATACAAAAATATCAGCATTTGTATTAAATAGTACATTACAAATATCTGTTTTTAAAATGAACCTCATTTAAAAGCTAGCTATTAAAGGGAGTAAAATAATGAAGTTGATGCAAGTGGTAGCCTACAACTCTCCCTTTAAGAAGGAAGCTGAATGTTCTAATAAACTCAGCATAATGAAAATGACGAGAGGTTTATATGCAGTAATGGGCCTTCAAATTTTCCAACAATTTGTAGCAATGAACACGGTCATGTACTATAGTCCTGCAATCATTCAGTTAGCTGGTTTTCCATCCAATAGAACTGCATTTCTTTGATTAATTTTGATATGGTAGTTACAAACTCTATAACATAATTTTATTTGTTATTCAATTGTATGTTATTAATTTTAATATGGATTTATTTGTATCCAAGTTATGCTGATTGAGTTTGAAATAAAAAACTACGTGGTATACATTACGTTTTAAACATTTAAAACCTAGCTATTTAAAATATCAGCATTTGTATTAAATAGTACATTACAAATATCTGTTTTTAAAATGTCTTTTGCGTTTAGTATATCTAATCATTATTTAAACCAGTATATTATTATAATAAATTCCAATGTGCAATGAGAGGAAGGTATGACACCAGACTTCTGCAATATGTTTGTGCTAACATATGCTTTTACTTATTTTGTTGAAAATAGATTTTGAAAACGTCTTAAGAAGATAGAAAATTCAAACTTCTGATTTCTATCTTTGTTTTTTGTTTTGTTTTACTTTTCAGCTTCAATCACTGTTTCATCTTCGTTTTGTTTCGCTTAATTATTTTGTGAGATTTTTAATCCATTGATGTATAAACAACTTTATTGCATTATTTTTGGATATCTACATTGTATATAAGGAAGTGTTTGGTTTCACTATATGTTTAGTGTGTGATGATTTAATGTTTGTTTACAATGAAGACAACGTAAATGGGGATATTGGTCATGCGGTTAAATAAGTAATATCGGTTATTGAATCTCTGAAGAAGTGTTATCGGTTGCTGGGATATATCTCTATCAGTTGTGGGATCAAGTTTTGATACTTTATTTTTTTTTCCGGACTTCTTAAATTGTGAATGCAGAGTAGGAGCAATACTTATTCTTTTTTTCCTGGGAAATTCTCATAATTAATATACCATAACATGAAATTCATCCAATTGAAAAAGAAACTCTTTGAGCAGAATGGTGGTTTATTTTTTAGAATGCTCTTTGAGCAGAATTGTGGTTTATGTGTATTCTATCTTCATGCAGTGCACCACTCACAGCACTTGCACTTGCAAGTTAACCTCCAACCGATGATTTGATGAAGCGTGAACCAGTGGGAAGGAAAATAGAGACATTTGGATTTAATTATAGTTATTAGCTTTATATTGAGGTGTATATGATGTGTGTAATGCTGCTAATTTTATGGAGAACTTTGCTTTAGTAGAAAGTGCAAAAAATTGGAAATAGAGAGTAATTATTCAATAAATAAACAATAAACTACATTATTATGAGACAATAATTTGAAAATCAACTATAAATTTCAAATTTTAATAGACAATAATTATCCAAAAAATTATAATTAAAAAATATTAATTACTGTTGAGTCTGTTGAGTCTTTATAATATTATTTGTATAACCATTTGATTTGTGTTGGTACAGTTTTGATGTTAAAATGCCTAACCATTTGATTTGTGTTGGTACAGTGATTTGTTTTGTTTACTTGCAGTATTATCTTCTGCAGAACCATGGGGTCTTCCCTTTGATACATTTAAAGGATACTTTCATAAATCATATTTTTTTTCTATACTTTAAATGCATCAAAAGGTATAATTTTTCTAATTTATCAATTATATCCTTTTGTGTTTAACTTGAAGCTTACTACTATAGTTGCTTTCGTATTACAGATTGGAAGACCTTAAGGAACCCTCATTTAAAAGCTAGCTATTAAAGGGAGTAAAATAATGAAGTTGATGCAAGTGGTAGCCTACAACTCTCCCTTTAAGAAGGAAGCTGAATGTTCTAATAAACTCAGCATAATGAAAATGACGAGAGGTTTATATGCAGGAATGGGTCTTCAAATTTTCCAACAATTTGTAGGAATGAACACGGTCATGTACTATATTCCTGCAATCATTCAGTTAGCAGGTTTTGCATCTAATAGAACTGCATTTCTTTGATTAATTTTGATATGGTAGCTACAAAGTCTATAACATAATTTTCTTTGTTATTAAATTGTATGTTATTAATTTTAACATGGATTTATTTGTATCCAAGTTATGCTGATTGAGTTTGAAATAAAAAACTACGTGGTATACATTACCTTTTAAATATTGCTAATCGAACTATTAATTGCAATAATTTTGTAATAAATTTTATTGATTGTAATAAGAGTACTATTTATTTTATTTTTCTGTAATTTTAGATTTGTAATAAATTGTAAAAATTTTGTATTCTTTTAAATATTAAATTGCAATAACTTTTAATATCAAAGAATGTTATATTGATATTATATTTATTAAGAATATGAAATATTAAAATTATACTTATCGATTAAAATTATGTTGACATAACTAAATTTATACATAAAAAAAATAAATATAAATAACTTTAAAATTATTAAGGTGACTTCTATGGTGAGGGCTCAATTAAATCCCTCAATGTACCGATTTAAAAGACATACATGATTTAACATTAAGTGTTTCAATTAAGTCATTTCACCATCTAAACACTTGTGAATAAAATATACAATTACAAGGTTTTATTAAATACCCATATATTATTATTAGTGTATAGTTATTGTCATATTCTCCGATAAACTCTTTTGGGATTTTTTATTTTTATTTTGAAAATACATTTTTTTTAAGATCCATTATTAGTGAACTTATTTTATTTTTAAAATTTAGTTTGTATAATATTTTATACAAAAATATCAGCATTTGTATTAAATAGTACATTACAAATATCTGTTTTTAAAATGAACCTCATTTAAAAGCTAGCTATTAAAGGGAGTAAAATAATGAAGTTTATGCAAGTGGTAGCCTACAACTCTCCCTTTAAGAAGGAAGCTGAATGTTCTAATAAACTCAGCATAATGAAAATGACGAGAGGTTTATATACAGTAATGGGCCTTCAAATTTTCCAACAATTTGTAGCAATGAACACGGTCATGTACTATAGTCCTGCAATCATTCAGTTAGCTGGTTTTGCATCCAATAGAACTGCATTTCTTTGATTAATTTTGATATGGTAGTTACAAACTCTATAACATAATTTTCTTTGTTATTCAATTGTATGTTATTAATTTTAATATGGATTTATTTGTATCCAAGTTATGCTGATTGAGTTTGAAATAAAAAACTACGTGGTATACATTACGTTTTAAACATTTAAAAGCTAGCTATTTAAAATATCAGCATTTGTATTAAATAGTACATTACAAATATCTGTTTTTAAAATGTCTTTTGCGTTTAGTATATCTAATCATTATTTAAACCAGTATATTATTATAATAAATTCCAATGTGCAATGAGAGGAAGGTATGACACCAGACTTCTGCAATATGTTTGTGCTAACATATGCTTTTACTTATTTTGTTGAAAATAGATTTTGAAAACGTCTTAAGAAGATAGAAAATTCAAACTTCTGATTTCTATCTTTGTTTTTTGTTTTGTTTTACTTTTCAGCTTCAATCACTGTTTCATCTTCGTTTTGTTTCGCTTAATTATTTTGTGAGATTTTTAATCCATTGATGTATAAACAACTTTATTGCATTATTTTTGGATATCTACATTGTATATAAGGAAGTCATGGTCTGCATCCTCCAGTGGTTGTTCCTGAAGTTACAGGGGGAACCTATAGGGAATTCATTCGTATGAATCCTCCGGAGTTTCAGGGAGGGCTAGATCCGGTGAAGGCGCATGAATGGATATCAGGTATGGAACAGATCTTCTTGATAGTTCAGTGCAGCGAGGAAAATAAAGTGGTCTTTGCTTCTCACTTGCTAAAGGGTCCTGCCATGAGGTGGTGGGAAAGCGCTTTAGCCTTAATGACAATCCAAGAGGTACCAAAAGTGTGGGAGCAGTTTAAGGTAATTTTTATGGAGAAATATTTTCCGAGTTCTTTAAGGTCTCAGAAGGAGTTTGAGTTCCAACAGTTGAGACAGGGCAATTTATCAGTGGCTTCCTATGCAGAAAAATTTGAGATCATGGCTGACTATTCTAGACAGGCCATGTATGCTCCTGATGAGAGGTGGACGATTGATCAGTTTCTGTTTGGTTTAAGGGCTGAAATTTCACATAGCGTGTCTCAACGGGAATTTACTACTTATGCTGAAATGTTAAGACAGTGTTATGTGGCGGAGAATAGTTTGAAAAAGGTACAAATGGAGGTGGATTTGAACAGGGCAACTCAAAGTGACCGTGGAAGGTCGAATCAACAGTTTAGGCAAAGGCAACAGTCTTCTAAAGGGAAGCAAGTACAGAGTTCTAGAACTAGTGTGCCGCCGGTATGTCGTACTTGTGGAAGGAATCATTATGGTAGGTGCAATTCGGAGGGAATACGGTGTTATCAGTGTAACAAGATGGGTCATGTATCGAGAGATTGTCCTCAGGGTAGGAATCAGACACAAGGGAAGACTACTGGCTGAGTGTATACCTTGGATGCGAGGAAAGCAAAGAATGACAACTCCTTGATTGCGGGTACGTGTTTCGTAAATGGACATCCTTGTTTTGTTTTATTTGATTGTGGGGCAACGCATTCTTTTGTGTCTTTGCGATGTGTGAAGCGACTTGGGTTGCGAACTATTCCTTTGTTTCCTCCTATGGTGGTTACTACTACCATGGATGAAATTGTTGAAACACCACTGATGTGTGAAAATTGTGTGTTATCGGTGAACGAAAGAGTCTTCCAAATTGATCTTATTTGTTTACCGCTCAAGAAAGTGGATGTTGTTCTGGGAATGGATTCGCTTTTAGCTAATTCGGTTTTTATCGGTTGTGAGGGGAAGTTAATCATTATTCCATCTACTGAGGCTACTCCGAAAGATGTGTTATCAACGATTTTAGAAGGTACGGTGGGAATGGTAAATTTCTTGTTTGAGAAGGAGAAATCTGTTTTATTGGTTCTTACTAAGGAAGGGAGTAGTGAACAGCAAGTTCTGAGTATTCCAATAGTGTGTGAGTTTCCTGAAGTGTTTCCTGAGGATGTTACTTCTCTTCCTCCGGAGACAGAAGTTGAGTTCTCTATTGACCTGGTACCGGGAACGACTCCTATATCCGTTTCTCCTTATCGGATGGCACCGTTTGAATTAAGAGAATTAAAGGACCAATTGGAAGACTTGATGTCTAAGCACTTTGTTAGACCTAGTGTTTCACCTTGGGGAGCCCCAGTGTTGTTGGTAAAGAAGAAAGATGGGGGAATGCGTTTGTGCATTGATTATCGTAAGTTGAATAAAGTGACCATTAAGAACAAGTACCCCTTACCCAGGATAGACGACTTGTTAGATCAATTGAAAGGAGCTTGTGTGTTCTCGAAGATTGATTTACGGTCGGGTTATCATCAGATCTGAGTGAAGAGTTCCGATGTGCCAAAAACTGCATTCAGAACACGTTACGGTCATTACGAATTCCTAGTGATGCCTTTCGGTGTGACTAATGCTCCAGCTGTTTTTATGGATTACATGAACCGTATATTTCAGACTTACTTGGACCAATTTGTGGTAATCTTTATTGACGACATTCTTATTTATTCTCGTACTCCACAAGAGCACGGAGAACATCTGAGAATTATCTTATCGGTATTGCAGGAGAAGCAATTGTTTGCTAAGTTGAGTAAGTGTGAGTTTTGGATGTCGGAAGTAAATTTTCTTGGACATGTTATATCTCAAGGTGGTGTGGCAGTGGATCCATCGAAGGTAGAAGCAGTGATTAATTGGGAGAGACCAAGAAATGTTTCAGAGGTTAGAAGTTTCTTGGGATTGGCAGGTTACTATAGAAGGTTCATTAAGGGTTTTTCTCAATTGGCCTTACCAATGACGAAACTTACTCGGAAGGATTTTGCTTTTGAGTGGGATTCGGGTTGTGAACAAAGTTTTATGAAATTGAAGGAAAGTTTGACGAGTGCTCCGGTATTAATTATTCCTGATCCTAACAACTCTTACGAAGTATTCTGTGATGCTTCTAAGAGGGGATTAAGAGGTGTTCTGATGCAAGGCGGTCAAGTAGTAGCTTATGCTTCTCGACAGTTAAAAGTTCATAAGAAGAATTATCCAACTCATGATTTAGAATTAGATGCCGTGGTGTTTGCAGTGAAGGTGTGGCGTCATTATTTGTATGGTGTACATTTTGAAATGTTCAGTGACCACAAAAGTTTGAAGTAATTGTTTGACCAAAAGGAGTTGAATATGCGACAAAGAAGGTGGATGGGGTACTTAAAGGATTATGACTTAGAATTGAAGTATCATCCAAGAAAGGCGAATAAAGTAGCGGATGCTTTAAGTTGGAAAATGGTTCATAGTGCAGAATTGATGATTTTGGAGTATTTGTTGTTGGAAAAGTTTAGAGATCTTAATCTCTAATTTGTGTGGACTCCGAATGGTGTAATTATGGGAAATTTGAATGTCAATTCTACTTTAAGAGTTGAGATTCAACAAGAACAAATGTTAGAGGAGGAGTTACAAGAGTTATTACTTCAACCGGGCTTTACACGAGCAACAGATGGGATTGTTTTGTTTAATCAACGGATTTGTGTTCCGAAGGATGAGGCATTGAAAAGAAAGATTTTAGATGAAGCTCATAAAGGTACTTTTACGATACATCCTGGTTCTTCGAAGATGTATCAGGATTTTAAGAGGGATTATTGGTGGTTTGGGATGAAAAAGGATATAGCGGAATATGTGTCAGAGTGCGCAGTGTGCCAACAGGTGAAGATTGAACACCAAAGACCGGGCGGTCTGTTGCAACCTTTGGATATTCCAGTTTGGAAGTGGGATAGTATTTCTATGGATTTTGCAGTGGGTTTACCCCGTACACAAGGTGGTTATGATTCTATTTGGGTAATTGTGGATCGACTAACGAAATATGCGCATTTCTTAGCCGTGAAGACTACTTATAAGGTAAGTCATCTCGCAAGGTTGTTTATTGCTGAGATTGTGAGATTGCATGGTATTCCTTCTAGTATTGTGTCCGATAGAGATACGAAGTTTACTTCGAGGTTTTGGAAGGTGTTCCAACAAGCTATGGGTACGAATTTGCATTTGAGCACGTCGAATCATCCTCAGACGGATGGTCAGACTGAGCAAACAATACAAACGATGGAGGATATGTTAAGAGCTTGTGTGTTAGAGAGTAGAGGAAATTGGAAAGAACTTTTACCGTTAATTGAGTTTTCCTATAACAATAGTTACCATGCGAGCATCGGTATGGCTCCTTATGAAGCATTGTATGGGAGGAAGTGTAGAACACCTTTGTGTTGGGCTGAAATTGGCGAAGATAGAATTTTGGGACCCGAGATTATTCAAGAGACTATGGAAAAGATTCGAATGATCCGTGAGAAAGTTAAACAAGCACAAGATCGTCAAAAGAGTTATGCGGACAATCGTAGGAGACCTTTGGAATTTGAGGAAGGTGATCATGTATTTCTGAAGGTTACTCCGAGATTGAGATTGAAAGGACCGTTTAAGTCACACAAATTAAGTCCAAGATACGTGGGACCGTATCAGATTTTAGAAAGGATTGGGGAAGTTGCTTATAGGTTAGCCTTACCACCCTCTCTATCTGAGATGCATGATGTTTTTCACGTATCTCAGCTCCGTAAGTTTATTCCTGATCCTCTTCAGCCAATTTTACCAGAATCAGTGGAAATAGAAGCGGATTTGACTTTTGAACGACAACCGAGTTGTATTGTGGGAAGAGAAACAAAAGTGTTAAGGAACAAAGATATTCCACTCGTTAAGGTGCAATGGGATATGACGCATCCGGGTGATGCTACTTGGGAACTAGAATCGGAAATGTGAGATTCTTATCCACATCTGTTCAGGTAATATTTTAAATTCGAGGACGAATTTCTATTTAATGGGGGGGGGGGGGGGGGAGGATGTAATACCCCGTAAATTTATAAACGCTCTGGTTAATATTATTATGATCAACTGGATTCCGGAGTACTCTGAGCAATTATTTGATAAAATAATTAGAGTAAACTGACGAACTCAGAGTTGATTAAATTAATAGTATTTAACGTTGAGTTTTTATTATTTGGTGCATTTGAGCTAATTTGGACATTTAGTAGTATTGCTAATTGATGGAAATTAATTTCTTTACTATGTCTCTTTTCTCATTTGGAAACAAATACAAAAGTTAGAAAGGAAAGGAAAAGGAGAAGAAAATTTCTCAAAAGCTCAAGATCATCATCAAGCACTCCATTCTTCATCTTTTCATCTCAGTATCAACCTCCTCATCTTGTTGTACAGGTGGGTTCTAGTTAGACTCTTTAGAGTAGAGTTATTTTGAGTTTAGAGTTAGATTGGAATTTGTGAAAATTGAATAATTTGGTATGAAATTATGAATCTAACTGCTAAAATTAAATGTGTGGTTGTATAGTATTCTGGTTATTGATTTGTGAATCCTTGAGTTTACAGGCTCAGGAGGTACTTCGGTACTAGTGTGAGTTTACAGGCTCACCGTGATGGTTACTTGTGTGTGTGTACTCATGGTCTTTCCCCTTTCCCCTTGGACATGAGTTAGATTTATTTTAGAACCTTGTAAAGCTGAGAGGACTTTAAGATAGGGAACTCACTGAGATTTGATGTATCTCACCCCACTGTTGTTGTTTACATCACAGGTTCTGCAGGTTCGGCGAAGGGTAAGGACAAAGTGGTTTGACTTTTCCTTACGGATCGTGGCTTTTGTGTGGCAAGGCTTCCGTTGTGGAGTTTTTGAGATCATTATTTGATCTAGTTCTTAGTAGTTGTCTTTTGAAACATCTTGTAGATATACTATGCCGTAGTTTTTTTGTATTAGGCTTTTTGGGGCATGTATATGTATAATGTGTTACTAGGAACTTATTGTATATTTCAGTACCAAAAGTGAAACTCATGTATAATATGAGATTTGATGCAAGTATTATACGTGGGCGTTACATATGCTTTTACTTATTTTGTTGAAAATAGATTTTGAAAATGTCTTGAGAAGATAGAAAATTCAAACCTCTGATTTCTATCTTTGTTTTTTGTTTTGTTTTACTTTTCAGCTTCAATCACTGTTACATCTTCGTTTTGTTTCGCTTAATTATTTTGTGAGATTTTTAATCCATTGATGTATAAACAACTTTATTGCATTATTTTTGGATATCTACATTGTATATAAGGAAGTGTTTAGTTTCACTATATGTTTAGTGTGTGATGATTTAATGTTTGTTTACAATGAAGACAACGAAAATGGGGATATTGGTCATGCGGTTAAATAAGTAATATCGGTTATTGAATCTCTGAAGAAGTGTTATCGGTTGCTGGGATATATCTCTATCAGTTGTGGGATCAAGTTTTGATAATTTATTTTTTTTCCGGACTTCTTAAATTGTGAATGCAGAGTAGGAGCAATATTTATTCTTTTTTTCCTGGGAAATTCTCATAATTAATATACCATAACATGAAATTCATCCAATTGAAAAAGAAACTCTTTGAGCAGAATGGTGGTTTATTTTTTAGAATGCTCTTTGAGAAGAATTGTGGTTTATGTGTATTCTATCTTCATGCAGTGCACCACTCACAGCACTTGCACTTGCAAGTTAACCTCCAACCGATGATTTGATGAAGCGTGAACCAGTGGGAAGGAAAATAGAGACATTTGGATTTAATTATAGTTATTAGCTTTATATTGAGGTGTATATGATGTGTGTAATGCTGCTAATTTTATGGAGAACTTTGCTTTAGTAGAAAGTGCAAAAAATTGGAAATAGAGAGTAATTATTCCATAAATAAACAATAAACTACATTATTATGAGACAATAATTTGAAAATCAACTATAAATTTCAAATTTTAATAGACAATAATTATCCAAAAAATTATAATTAAAAAATATTAATTACTGTTGAGTCTGTTGAGTCTTTATAATATTATTTGTATAACCATTTGATTTGTGTTGGTACAGTTTTGATGTTAAAATGCCTAACCATTTGATTTGTGTTGGTACAGTGATTTGTTTTGTTTACTTGCAGTATTATCTTCTGCAGAACCATGGGGTCTTCCCTTTGATACATTTAAAGGATACTTTCATAAATCATATTTTTTTCTATACTTTAAATGCATCAAAAGGTATAATTTTTCTAATTTATCAATTATATCCTTTTGTTTTTAACTTGAAGCTTACTACTATAGTTGCTTTCGTATTACAGATTGGAAGACCTTAAGGAACCCTCATTTAAAAGCTAGCTATTAAAGGGAGTAAAATAATGAAGTTGATGCAAGTGGTAGCCTACAACTCTCCCTTTAAGAAGGAAGCTGAATGTTCTAATAAACTCAGCATAATGAAAATGACGAGAGGTTTATATGCAGGAATGGGTCTTCAAATTTTCCAACAATTTGTAGGAATGAACACGGTCATGTACTATAGTCCTGCAATCATTCAGTTAGCTGGGTTTGCATCCAATAGAACTGCATTTCTTTGATTAATTTTGATATGGTAGCTACAAAGTCTATAACATAATTTTCTTTGTTATTAAATTGTATGTTATTAATTTTAACATGGATTTATTTGTATCCAAGTTATGCTGATTGAGTTTGAAATAAAAAACTACGTGGTATACATTACCTTTTAAATATTGCTAATCGAACTATTAATTGTAATAATTTTGTAATAAATTTTATTGATTGTAATAAGAGTACTATTTATTTTATTTTTCTGTAATTTTAGATTTGTAATAAATTGTAAAAATTTTGTATTCTTTTAAATATTAAATTGCAATAACTTTTAATATCAAAGAATGTTATTTTGATATTATATTTATTAAGAATATGAAATATTAAAATTATACTTATCGATTAAAAACATGTTGACATAACTAAATTTATACATAAAAAAAAATAAATATAAATAACTTTAAAATTATTAAGGTGACTTCTATGGTGAGGGCTCAATTAAATCCCTCAATGTACCGATTTAAAAGACATACATGATTTAACATTAAGTGTTTCAATTAAGTCATTTCACCATCTAAACACTTGTGAATAAAATATACAATTGCAAGGTTTTATTAAATACCCATATATTATTATTAGTGTATAGTTATTGTCATATTCTCCGATAAACTCTTTTGGGATTTTTTATTTTTATTTTGAAAATACATTTTTTTTAAGATCCATTATTAGTGAACTTATTTTATTTTTAAAATTTAGTTTGTATAATATTTTATACAAAAATATCAGCATTTGTATTAAATAGTACATTACAAATATCTGATTTTAAAATGAACCTCATTTAAAAGCTAGCTATTAAAGGGAGTAAAATAATGAAGTTGATGCAAGTGGTAGCCTACAACTCTCCCATTAAGAAGGAAGCTGAATGTTCTAATAAACTCAGCATAATGAAAATGACGAGAGGTTTATATGCAGTAATGGGCCTTCAAATTTTCCAACAATTTGTAGCAATGAACACGGTCATGTACTATAGTCCTGCAATCATTCAGTTAGCTGGTTTTGCATCCAATAGAACTGCATTTCTTTGATTAATTTTGATATGGTAGTTACAAACTCTATAACATAATTTTCTTTGTTATTCAATTGTATGTTATTAATTTTAACATGGATTTATTTGTATCCAAGTTATGCTGATTGAGTTTGAAATAAAAAACTACGTGGTATACATTACGTTTTAAACATTTAAAAGCTAGCTATTTAAAATATCAGCATTTGTATTAAATAGTACATTACAAATATCTGCTTTTAAAATGTCTTTTGCGTTTAGTATATCTAATCATTATTTAAACCAGTATATTATTATAATAAATTCCAATGTGCAATGAGAGGAAGGTATGACACCAGACTTCTGCAATATGTTTGTGCTAACATATGCTTTTACTTATTTTGTTGAAAATAGATTTTGAAAACGTCTTAAGAAGATAGAAAATTCAAACTTCTGATTTCTATCTTTGTTTTTTGTTTTGTTTTACTTTTCAGCTTCAATCACTGTTTCATCTTCGTTTTGTTTCGCTTAATTATTTTGTGAGATTTTTAATCCATTGATGTATAAACAACTTTATTGCATTATTTTTGGATATCTACATTGTATATAAGGAAGTGTTTGGTTTCACTATATGTTTAGTGTGTGATGATTTAATGTTTGTTTACAATGAAGACAACGAAAATGGGGATATTGGTCATGCGGTTAAATAAGTAATATCGGTTATTGAATCTCTGAAGAAGTGTTATCGGTTGCTGGGATATATCTCTATCAGTTGTGGGATCAAGTTTTGATACTTTATTTTTTTTTCCGGACTTCTTAAATTGTGAATGCAGAGTAGGAGCAATATTTATTCTTTTTTTCCTGGGAAATTCTCATAATTAATATACCATAACATGAAATTCATCCAATTGAAAAAGAAACTCTTTGAGCAGAATGGTGGTTTATTTTTTAGAATGCTCTTTGAGAAGAATTGTGGTTTATGTGTATTCTATCTTCATGCAGTGCACCACTCACAGCACTTGCACTTGCAAGTTAACCTCCAACCGATGATTTGATGAAGCGTGAACCAGTGGGAAGGAAAATAGAGACATTTGGATTTAATTATAGTTATTAGCTTTATATTGAGGTGTATATGATGTGTGTAATGCTGCTAATTTTATGGAGAACTTTGCTTTAGTAGAAAGTGCAAAAAATTGGAAATAGAGAGTAATTATTCAATAAATAAACAATAACCTACATTATTATGAGACAATAATTTGAAAATCAACTATAAATTTCAAATTTTAATAGACAATAATTATCCAAAAAATTATAATTAAAAAATATTAATTACTGTTGAGTCTGTTGAGTCTTTATAATATTATTTGTATAACCATTTGATTTGTGTTGGTACAGTTTTGATGTTAAAATGCCTAACCATTTGATTTGTGTTGGTACAGTGATTTGTTTTGTTTACTTGCAGTATTATCTTCTGCAGAACCATGGGGTCTTCCCTTTGATACATTTAAAGGATACTTTCATAAATCATATTTTTTTCTATACTTTAAATGCATCAAAAGGTATAATTTTTCTAATTTATCAATTATATCCTTTTGTTTTTAACTTGAAGCTTACTACTATAGTTGCTTTCGTATTACAGATTGGAAGACCTTAAGGAACCCTCATTTAAAAGCTAGCTATTAAAGGGAGTAAAATAATGAAGTTGATGCAAGTGGTAGCCTACAACTCTCCCTTTAAGAAGGAAGCTGAATGTTCTAATAAACTCAGCATAATGAAAATGACGAGAGGTTTATATGCAGGAATGGGTCTTCAAATTTTCCAACAATTTGTAGGAATGAACACGGTCATGTACTATAGTCCTGCAATCATTCAGTTAGCTGGTTTTGCATCCAATAGAACTGCATTTCTTTGATTAATTTTGATATGGTAGCTACAAAGTCTATAACATAATTTTCTTTGTTATTAAATTGTATGTTATTAATTTTAACATGGATTTATTTGTATCCAAGTTATGCTGATTGAGTTTGAATTAAAAAACTACGTGGTATACATTACCTTTTAAATATTGCTAATCGAACTATTAATTGTAATAATTTTATAATAAATTTTATTGATTGTAATAAGAGTACTATTTATTTTATTTTTCTGTAATTTTAGATTTGTAATAAATTGTAAAAATTTTGTATTCTTTTAAATATTAAATTGCAATAACTTTTAATATCAAAGAATGTTATTTTGATATTATATTTATTAAGAATATGAAATATTAAAATTATACTTATCGATTAAAAACATGTTGACATAACTAAATTTATACATAAAAAAAATAAATATAAATAACTTTAAAATTATTAAGGTGACTTCTATGGTGAGGGCTCAATTAAATCCCTCAATGTACCGATTTAAAAGACATACAAGATTTAACATTAAGTGTTTCAATTAAGTCATTTCACCATCTAAACACTTGTGAATAAAATATACAATTGCAAGGTTTTATTAAATACCCATATATTATTATTAGTGTATAGTTATTGTCATATTCTCCGATAAACTCTTTTGGGATTTTTTATTTTTATTTTGAAAATACATTTTTTTTAAGATCCATTATTAGTGAACTTATTTTATTTTTAAAATTTAGTTTGTATAATATTTTATACAAAAATATCAGCATTTGTATTAAATAGTACATTACAAATATCTGTTTTTAAAATGAACCTCATTTAAAAGCTAGCTATTAAAGGGAGTAAAATAATGAAGTTGATGCAAGTGGTAGCCTACAACTCTCCCTTTAAGAAGGAAGCTGAATGTTCTAATAAACTCAGCATAATGAAAATGACGAGAGGTTTATATGCAGTAATGGGCCTTCAAATTTTCCAACAATTTGTAGCAATGAACACGGTCATGTACTATAGTCCTGCAATCATTCAGTTAGCTGGTTTTGCATCCAATAGAACTGCATTTCTTTGATTAATTTTGATATGGTAGTTACAAACTCTATAACATATTTTCTTTGTTATTCAATTGTATGTTATTAATTTTAACATGGATTTATTTGTATCCAAGTTATGCTGATTGAGTTTGAAATAAAAAACTACGTGGTATACATTACGTTTTAAACATTTAAAAGCTAGCTATTTAAAATATCAGCATTTGTATTAAATAGTACATTACAAATATCTGTTTTTAAAATGTCTTTTGCGTTTAGTATATCTAATCATTATTTAAACCAGTATATTATTATAATAAATTCCAATGTGCAATGAGAGGAAGGTATGACACCAGACTTCTGCAATATGTTTGTGCTAACATATGCTTTTACTTATTTTGTTGAAAATAGATTTTGAAAACGTCTTAAGAAGATAGAAAATTCAAACTTCTGATTTCTATCTTTGTTTTTTGTTTTGTTTTACTTTTCAGCTTCAATCACTGTTTCATCTTCGTTTTGTTTCGCTTAATTATTTTGTGAGATTTTTAATCCATTGAATGATAAACAACTTTATTGCATTATTTTTGGATATCTACATTGTATATAAGGAAGTGTTTGGTTTCACTATATGTTTAGTGTGTGATGATTTAATGTTTGTTTACAATGAAGACAACGAAAATGGGGATATTGGTCATGCGGTTAAATAAGTAATATCGGTTATTGAATCTCTGAAGAAGTGTTATCGGTTGCTGGGATATATCTCTATCAGTTGTGGGATCAAGTTTTGATACTTTATTTTTTTTTCCGGACTTCTTAAATTGTGAATGCAGAGTAGGAGCAATATTTATTCTTTTTTTCCTGGGAAATTCTCATAATTAATATACCATAACATGAAATTCATCCAATTGAAAAAGAAACTCTTTGAGCAGAATGGTGGTTTATTTTTTAGAATGCTCTTTGAGCAGAATTGTGGTTTATGTGTATTCTATCTTCATGCAGTGCACCACTCACAGCACTTGCACTTGCAAGTTAACCTCCAACTGATGATTTGATGAAGCGTGAACCAGTGGGAAGGAAAATAGAGACATTTGGATTTAATTATAGTTATTAGCTTTATATTGAGGTGTATATGATGTGTGTAATGCTGCTAATTTTATGGAGAACTTTGCTTTAGTAGAAAGTGCAAAAAATTGGAAATAGAGAGTAATTATTCAATAAATAAACAATAAACTACATTATTATGAGACAATAATTTGAAAATCAACTATAAATTTCAAATTTTAATAGACAATAATTATCCAAAAAATTTTAATTAAAAAATATTAATTACTGTTGAGTCTGTTGAGTCTTTATAATATTATTTGTACAACCATTTGATTTGTGTTGGTACAGTTTTGATGTTAAAATGCCTAACCATTTGATTTGTGTTGGTACAGTGATTTGTTTTGTTTACTTGCCGTATTATCTTCTGCAGAACCATGGGGTCTTCCCTTTGATACATTTAAAGGATACTTTCATAAATCATATTTTTTTCTATACTTTAAATGCATCAAAAGGTATAATTTTTCTAATTTATCAATTATATCCTTTTGTTTTTAACTTGAAGCTTACTACTATAGTTGCTTTCGTATTACAGATTGGAAGACCTTAAGGAACCCTCATTTAAAAGCTAGCTATTAAAGGGAGTAAAATAATGAAGTTGATGCAAGTGGTAGCCTACAACTCTCCCTTTAAGAAGGAAGCTGAATGTTCTAATAAACTCAGCATAATGAAAATGACGAGAGGTTTATGTGCAGGAATGGGTCTTCAAATTTTGCAACAATTTGTAGGAATGAACACGGTCATGTACTATAGTCCTGCAATCATTCAGTTAGCTGGTTTTGCATCCAATAGAACTGCATTTCTTTGATTAATTTTGATATGGTAGCTACAAAGTCTATAACATAATTTTCTTTGTTATTAAATTGTATGTTATTAATTTTAACATGGATTTATTTGTATCCAAGTTATGCTGATTGAGTTTGAAATAAAAAACTACGTGGTATACATTACGTTTTAAACATTTAAAAGCTAGCTATTTAAAATATCAGCATTTGTATTAAATAGTACATTACAAATATCTGTTTTTAAAATGTCTTTTGCGTTTAGTATATCTAATCATTATTTAAACCAGTATATTATTATAATAAATTCCAATGTGCAATGAGAGGAAGGTATGACACCAGACTTCTGCAATATGTTTGTGCTAACATATGCTTTTACTTATTTTGTTGAAAATAGATTTTGAAAACGTCTTAAGAAGATAGAAAATTCAAACTTCTGATTTCTATCTGTGTTTTTTGTTTTGTTTTACTTTTCAGCTTCAATCACTGTTTCATCTTCGTTTTGTTTCGCTTAATTATTTTGTGAGATTTTTAATCCATTGAATGATAAACAACTTTATTGCATTATTTTTGGATATCTACATTGTATATAAGGAAGTGTTTGGTTTCACTATATGTTTAGTGTGTGATGATTTAATGTTTGTTTACAATGAAGACAACGAAAATGGGGATATTGGTCATGCGGTTAAATAAGTAATATCGGTTATTGAATCTCTGAAGAAGTGTTATCGGTTGCTGGGATATATCTCTATCAATTGTGGGATCAAGTTTTGATACTTTATTTTTTTTTCCGGACTTCTTAAATTGTGAATGCAGAGTAGGAGCAATATTTATTCTTTTTTTCCTGGGAAATTCTCATAATTAATATACCATAACATGAAATTCATCCAATTGAAAAAGAAACTCTTTGAGCAGAATGGTGGTTTATTTTTTAGAATGCTCTTTGAGCAGAATTGTGGTTTATGTGTATTCTATCTTCATGCAGTGCACCACTCACAGCACTTGCACTTGCAAGTTAACCTCCAACTGATGATTTGATGAAGCGTGAACCAGTGGGAAGGAAAATAGAGACATTTGGATTTAATTATAGTTATTAGCTTTATATTGAGGTGTATATGATGTGTGTAATGCTGCTAATTTTATGGAGAACTTTGCTTTAGTAGAAAGTGCAAAAAATTGGAAATAGAGAGTAATTATTCAATAAATAAACAATAAACTACATTATTATGAGACAATAATTTGAAAATCAACTATAAATTTCAAATTTTAATAGACAATAATTATCCAAAAAATTATAATTAAAAAATATTAATTACTGTTGAGTCTGTTGAGTCTTTATAATATTATTTGTACAACCATTTGATTTGTGTTGGTACAGTTTTGATGTTAAAATGCCTAACCATTTGATTTGTGTTGGTACAGTGATTTGTTTTGTTTACTTGCCGTATTATCTTCTGCAGAACCATGGGGTCTTCCCTTTGATACATTTAAAGGATACTTTCATAAATCATATTTTTTTCTATACTTTAAATGCATCAAAAGGTATAATTTTTCTAATTTATCAATTATATCCTTTTGTTTTTAACTTGAAGCTTACTACTATAGTTGCTTTCGTATTACAGATTGGAAGACCTTAAGGAACCCTCATTTAAAAGCTTGCTATTAAAGGGAGTAAAATAATGAAGTTGATGCAAGTGGTAGCCTACAACTCTCCCTTTAAGAAGGAAGCTGAATGTTCTAATAAACTCAGCATAATGAAAATGACGAGAGGTTTATGTGCAGGAATGGGTCTTCAAATTTTCCAACAATTTGTAGGAATGAACACGGTCATGTACTATAGTCCTGCAATCATTCAGTTAGCTGGTTTTGCATCCAATAGAACTGCATTTCTTTGATTAATTTTGATATGGTAGCTACAAAGTCTATAACATAATTTTCTTTGTTATTAAATTGTATGTTATTAATTTTAACATGGATTTATTTGTATCCAAGTTATGCTGATTAAGTTTGAAATAAAAAACTACGTGGTATACATTACGTTTTAAACATTTAAAAGCTAGCTATTTAAAATATCAGCATTTGTATTAAATAGTACATTACAAATATCTGTTTTTAAAATGTCTTTTGCGTTTAGTATATCTAATCATTATTTAAACCAGTATATTATTATAATAAATTCCAATGTGCAATGAGAGGAAGGTATGACACCAGACTTCTGCAATATGTTTGTGCTAACATATGCTTTTACTTATTTTGTTGAAAATAGATTTTGAAAACGTCTTAAGAAGATAGAAAATTCAAACTTCTGATTTCTATCTTTGTTTTTTGTTTTGTTTTACTTTTCAGCTTCAATCACTGTTTCATCTTCGTTTTGTTTCGCTTAATTATTTTGTGAGATTTTTAATCCATTGAATGATAAACAACTTTATTGCATTATTTTTGGATATCTACATTGTATATAAGGAAGTGTTTGGTTTCACTATATGTTTAGTGTGTGATGATTTAATGTTTGTTTACAATGAAGACAACGAAAATGGGGATATTGGTCATGCGGTTAAATAAGTAATATCGGTTATTGAATCTCTGAAGAAGTGTTATCGGTTGCTGGGATATATCTCTATCGGTTGTGGGATCAAGTTTTGATACTTTATTTTTTTTTCCGGACTTCTTAAATTGTGAATGCAGAGTAGGAGCAATATTTATTCTTTTTTTCCTGGGAAATTCTCATAATTAATATACCATAACATGAAATTCATCCAATTGAAAAAGAAACTCTTTGAGCAGAATGGTGGTTTATTTTTTAGAATGCTCTTTGAGCAGAATTGTGGTTTATGTGTATTCTATCTTCATGCAGTGCACCACTCACAGCACTTGCACTTGCAAGTTAACCTCCAACTGATGATTTGATGAAGCGTGAACCAGTGGGAAGGAAAATAGAGACATTTGGATTTAATTATAGTTATTAGCTTTATATTGAGGTGTATATGATGTGTGTAATGCTGCTAATTTTATGGAGAACTTTGCTTTAGTAGAAAGTGCAAAAAATTGGAAATAGAGAGTAATTATTCAATAAATAAACAATAAACTACATTATTATGAGACAATAATTTGAAAATCAACTATAAATTTCAAATTTTAATAGACAATAATTATCCAAAAAATTATAATTAAAAAATATTAATTACTGTTGAGTCTGTTGAGTCTTTATAATATTATTTGTACAACCATTTGATTTGTGTTGGTACAGTTTTGATGTTAAAATGCCTAACCATTTGATTTGTGTTGGTACAGTGATTTGTTTTGTTTACTTGCCGTATTATCTTCTGCAGAACCATGGGGTCTTCCCTTTGATACATTTAAAGGATACTTTCATAAATCATATTTTTTTCTATACTTTAAATGCATCAAAAGGTATAATTTTTCTAATTTATCAATTATATCCTTTTGTTTTTAACTTGAAGCTTACTACTATATTTGCTTTCGTATTACAGATTGGAAGACCTTAAGGAACCCTCATTTAAAAGCTAGCTATTAAAGGGAGTAAAATAATGAAGTTGATGCAAGTGGTAGCCTACAACTCTCCCTTTAAGAAGGAAGCTGAATGTTCTAATAAACTCAGCATAATGAAAATGACGAGAGGTTTATGTGCAGGAATGGGTCTTCAAATTTTCCAACAATTTGTAGGAATGAACATGGTCATGTACTATAGTCCTGCAATCATTCAGTTAGCTGGTTTTGCATCCAATAGAACTGCATTTCTTTGATTAATTTTGATATGGTAGCTACAAAGTCTATAACATAATTTTCTTTGTTATTAAATTGTATGTTATTAATTTTAACATGGATTTATTTGTATCCAAGTTATGCTGATTGAGTTTGAAATAAAAAACTACGTGGTATACATTACCTTTTAAATATTGCTAATCGAACTATTAATTGTAATAATTTTGTAATAAATTTCATTGATTGTAATAAGAGTACTATTTATTTTATTTTTCTGTAATTTTAGATTTGTAATAAATTGTAAAAATTTTGTATTCTTTTAAATATTAAATTGCAATAACTTTTAATATCAAAGAATGTTATTTTGATATTATATTTATTAAGAATATGAAATATTAAAATTATACTTATCGATTAAAAACATGTTGACATAACTAAATTTATACATAAAAAAAATAAATATAAATAACTTTAAAATTATTTAGGTGACTTCTATGGTGAGGGCTCAATTAAATCCCTCAATGTACCGATTTAAAAGACATACATGATTTAACATTAAGTGTTTCAATTAAGTCATTTCACCATCTAAACACTTGTGAATAAAATATACAATTGCAAGGTTTTATTAAATACCCATATATTATTATTAGTGTATAGTTATTGTCATATTCTCCGATAAACTCTTTTGGGATTTTTTATTTTTATTTTGAAAATACATTTTTTTTAAGATCCATTATTAGTGAACTTATTTTATTTTTAAAATTTAGTTTGTATAATATTTTATACAAAAATATCAGCATTTGTATTAAATAGTACATTACAAATATCTGTTTTTAAAATGAACCTCATTTAAAAGCTAGCTATTAAAGGGAGTAAAATAATGAAGTTGATGCAAGTGGTAGCCTACAACTCTCCCTTTAAGAAGGAAGCTGAATGTTCTAATAAACTCAGCATAATGAAAATGACGAGAGGTTTATATGCAGTAATGGGCCTTCAAATTTTCCAACAATTTGTAGCAATGAACACGGTCATGTACTATAGTCCTGCAATCATTCAGTTAGTTGGTTTTGCATCCAATAGAACTGCATTTCTTTGATTAATTTTGATATGGTAGTTACAAACTCTATAACATAATTTTCTTTGTTATTCAATTGTATGTTATTAATTTTAACATGGATTTATTTGTATCCAAGTTTTGCTGATTGAGTTTGAAATAAAAAACTACGTGGTATACATTACGTTTTAAACATTTAAAAGCTAGCTATTTAAAATATCAGCATTTGTATTAAATAGTACATTACAAATATCTGTTTTTAAAATGTCTTTTGCGTTTAGTATATCTAATCATTATTTAAACCAGTATATTATTATAATAAATTCCAATGTGCAATGAGAGGAAGGTATGACACCAGACTTCTGCAATATGTTTGTGCTAACATATGCTTTTACTTATTTTGTTGAAAATAGATTTTGAAAACGTCTTAAGAAGATAGAAAATTCAAACTTCTGATTTCTATCTTTGTTTTTTTGTTTTGTTTTACTTTTCAGCTTCAATCACTGTTTCATCTTCGTTTTGTTCGCTTAATTATTTTGTGAGATTTTTAATCCATTGATGTATAAACAACTTTATTGCATTATTTTTGGATATCTACATTGTATATAAGGAAGTGTTTGGTTTCACTATATGTTTAGTGTGTGATGATTTAATGTTTGTTTACAATGAAGACAACGAAAATGGGGATATTGGTCATGCGGTTAAATAAGTAATATCGGTTATTGAATCTCTGAAGAAGTGTTATCGGTTGCTGGGATATATCTCTATCAGTTGTGGGATCAAGTTTTGATACTTTATTTTTTTTTCCGGACTTCTTAAATTGTGAATGCAGAGTAGGAGCAATACTTATTCTTTTTTTCCTGGGAAATTCTCATAATTAATATACCATAACATGAAATTCATCCAATTGAAAAAGAAACTCTTTGAGCAGAATGGTGGTTTATTTTTTAGAATGCTCTTTGAGCAGAATTGTGGTTTATGTGTATTCTATCTTCATGCAGTGCACCACTCACAGCACTTGCACTTGCAAGTTAACCTCCAACCGATGATTTGATGAAGCGTGAACCAGTGGGAAGGAAAATAGAGACATTTGGATTTAATTATAGTTATTAGCTTTATATTGAGGTGTATATGATGTGTGTAATGATGCTAATTTTATGGAGAACTTTGCTTTAGTAGAAAGTGCAAAAAATTGGAAATAGAGAGTAATTATTCAATAAATAAACAATAACCTACATTATTATGAGACAATAATTTGAAAATCAACTATAAATTTCAAATTTTAATAGACAATAATTATCCAAAAAATTATAATTAAAAAATATTAATTACTGTTGAGTCTGTTGAGTCTTTATAATATTATTTGTATAACCATTTGATTTGTGTTGGTACAGTTTTGATGTTAAAATGCCTAACCATTTGATTTGTGTTGGTACAGTGATTTGTTTTGTTTACTTGCAGTATTATCTTCTGCAGAACCATGGGGTCTTCCCTTTGATACATTTAAAGGATACTTTCATAAATCATATTTTTTTCTATACTTTAAATGCATCAAAAGGTATAATTTTTCTAATTTATCAATTATATCCTTTTGTTTTTAACTTGAAGCTTACTACTATAGTTGCTTTCGTATTACAGATTGGAAGACCTTAAGGAACCCTCATTTAAAAGCTAGCTATTAAAGGGAGTAAAATAATGAAGTTGATGCAAGTGGTAGCCTACAACTCTCCCTTTAAGAAGGAAGCTGAATGTTCTAATAAACTCAGCATAATGAAAATGACGAGAGGTTTATATGCAGGAATGGGTCTTCAAATTTTCCAACAATTTGTAGGAATGAACACGGTCATGTACAATAGTCCTGCAATCATTCAGTTAGCTGGTTTTGCATCCAATAGAACTGCATTTCTTTGATTAATTTTGATATGGTAGCTACAAAGTCTATAACATAATTTTCTTTGTTATTAAATTGTATGTTATTAATTTTAACATGGATTTATTTGTATCCAAGTTATGCTGATTGAGTTTGAATTAAAAAACTACGTGGTATACATTACCTTTTAAATATTGCTAATCGAACTATTAATTGTAATAATTTTGTAATAAATTTTATTGATTGTAATAAGAGTACTATTTATTTTATTTTTCTGTAATTTTAGATTTGTAATAAATTGTAAAAATTTTGTATTCTTTTAAATATTAAATTGCAATAACTTTTAATATCAAAGAATGTTATTTTGATATTATATTTATTAAGAATATGAAATATTAAAATTATACTTATCGATTAAAAACATGTTGACATAACTAAATTTATACATAAAAAAAATAAATATAAATAACTTTAAAATTATTAAGGTGACTTCTATGGTGAGGGCTCAATTAAATCCCTCAATGTACCGATTTAAAAGACATACATGATTTAACATTAAGTGTTTCAATTAAGTCATTTCACCATCTAAACACTTGTGAATAAAATATACAATTGCAAGGTTTTATTAAATACCCATATATTATTATTAGTGTATAGTTATTGTCATATTCTCCGATAAACTCTTTTGGGATTTTTTATTTTTATTTTGAAAATACATTTTTCTTAAGATCCATTATTAGTGAACTTATTTTATTTTTAAAATTTAGTTTGTATAATATTTTATACAAAAATATCAGCATTTGTATTAAATAGTACATTACAAATATCTGTTTTTAAAATGAACCTCATTTAAAAGCTAGCTATTAAAGGGAGTAAAATAATGAAGTTGATGCAAGTGGTAGCCTACAACTCTCCCTTTAAGAAGGAAGCTGAATGTTCTAATAAACTCAGCATAATGAAAATGACGAGAGGTTTATATGCAGTAATGGGCCTTCAAATTTTCCAACAATTTGTAGCAATGAACACGGTCATGTACTATAGTCCTGCAATCATTCAGTTAGCTGGTTTTGCATCCAATAGAACTGCATTTCTTTAATTAATTTTGATATGGTAGTTACAAACTCTATAACATAATTTTCTTTGTTATTCAATTGTATGTTATTAATTTTAACATGGATTTATTTGTATCCAAGTTATGCTGATTGAGTTTGAAATAAAAAACTATGTGGTATACATTACGTTTTAAACATTTAAAAGCTAGCTATTTAAAATATCAACATTTGTATTAAATAGTACATTACAAATATCTGTTTTTAAAATGTCTTTTGCGTTTAGTATATCTAATCATTATTTAAACCAGTATATTATTATAATAAATTCCAATGTGCAATGAGAGGAAGGTATGACACCAGACTTCTGCAATATGTTTGTGCTAACATATGCTTTTACTTATTTTGTTGAAAATAGATTTTGAAAACGTCTTAAGAAGATAGAAAATTCAAACTTCTGATTTCTATCTTTGTTTTTTGTTTTGTTTTACTTTTCAGCTTCAATCACTGTTTCATCTTCGTTTTGTTTCGCTTAATTATTTTGTGAGATTTTTAATCCATTGATGTATAAATAACTTTATTGCATTATTTTTGGATATCTACATTGTATATAAGGAAGTGTTTGGTTTCACTATATGTTTAGTGTGTGATGATTTAATGTTTGTTTACAATGAAGACAACGAAAATGGGGATATTGGTCATGCGGTTAAATAAGTAATATCGGTTATTGAATCTCTGAAGAAGTGTTATCGGTTGCTGGGATATATCTCTATCAGTTGTGGGATCAAGTTTTGATACTTTATTTTTTTTTCCGGACTTCTTAAATTGTGAATGCAGAGTATGAGCAATACTTATTCTTTTTTTCCTGGGAAATTCTCATAATTAATATACCATAACATGAAATTCATCCAATTGAAAAAGAAACTCTTTGAGCAGAATGGTGGTTTATTATTTAGAATGCTCTTTGAGCAGAATTGTGGTTTATGTGTATTCTATCTTCATGCAGTGCACCACTCACAGCACTTGCACTTGCAAGTTAACCTCCAACCGATGATTTGATGAAGCGTGAACCAGTGGGAAGGAAAATAGAGACATTTGGATTTAATTATAGTTATTAGCTTTATATTGAGGTGTATATGATGTGTGTAATGATGCTAATTTTATGGAGAACTTTGCTTTAGTAGAAAGTGCAAAAAATTGGAAATAGAGAGTAATTATTCAATAAATAAACAATAACCTACATTATTATGAGACAATAATTTGAAAATCAACTATAAATTTCAAATTTTAATAGACAATAATTATCCAAAAAATTATAATTAAAAAATATTAATTACTGTTGAGTCTGTTGAGTCTTTATAATATTATTTGTATAACCATTTGATTTGTGTTGGTACAGTTTTGATGTTAAAATGCCTAACCATTTGATTTGTGTTGGTACAGTGATTTGTTTTGTTTACTTGCAGTATTATCTTCTGCAGAACCATGGGGTCTTCCCTTTGATACATTTAAAGGATACTTTCATAAATCATATTTTTTTCTATACTTTAAATGCATCAAAAGGTATAATTTTTCTAATTTATCAATTATATCCTTTTGTTTTTAACTTGAAGCTTACTACTATAGTTGCTTTCGTATTACAGATTGGAAGACCTTAAGGAACCCTCATTTAAAAGCTAGCTATTAAAGGGAGTAAAATAATGAAGTTGATGCAAGTGGTAGCCTACAACTCTCCCTTTAAGAAGGAAGCTGAATGTTCTAATAAACTCAGCATAATGAAAATGACGAGAGGTTTATATGCAGGAATGGGTCTTCAAATTTTCCAACAATTTGTAGGAATGAACACGGTCATGTACTATAGTCCTGCAATCATTCAGTTAGCTGGTTTTGCATCCAATAGAACTGCATTTCTTTGATTAATTTTGATATGGTAGCTACAAAGTCTATAACATAATTTTCTTTGTTATTAAATTGTATGTTATTAATTTTAACATGGATTTATTTGTATCCAAGTTATGCTGATTGAGTTTGAAATAAAAAAACTACGTGGTATACATTACCTTTTAAATATTGCTAATCGAACTATTAATTGTAATAATTTTGTAATAAATTTTATTGATTGTAATAAGAGTACTATTTATTTTATTTTTCTGTAATTTTAGATTTGTAATAAATTGTAAAAATTTTGTATTCTTTTAAATATTAAATTGCAATAACTTTTAATATCAAAGAATGTTATTTTGATATTATATTTATTAAGAATATGAAATATTAAAATTATACTTATCGATTAAAAACATGTTGACATAACTAAATTTATACATAAAAAAAATAAATATAAATAACTTTAAAATTATTAAGGTGACTTCTATGGTGAGGGCTCAATTAAATCCCTCAATGTACCGATTTAAAAGACATACATGATTTAACATTAAGTGTTTCAATTAAGTCATTTCACCATCTAAACACTTGTGAATAAAATATACAATTGCAAGGTTTTATTAAATACCCATATATTATTATTAGTGTATAGTTATTGTCATATTCTCCGATAAACTCTTTTGGGATTTTTTATTTTTATTTTGAAAATACATTTTTTTTAAGATCCATTATTAGTGAACTTATTTTATTTTTAAAATTTAGTTTGTATAATATTTTATACAAAAATATCAGCATTTGTATTAAATAGTACATTACAAATATCTGTTTTTAAAATGAACCTCATTTAAAAGCTAGCTATTAAAGGGAGTAAAATAATGAAGTTGATGCAAGTGGTAGCCTACAACTCTCCCTTTAAGAAGGAAGCTGAATGTTCTAATAAACTCAGCATAATGAAAATGACGAGAGGTTTATATGCAGTAATGGGCCTTCAAATTTTCCAACAATTTGTAGCAATGAACACGGTCATGTACTATAGTCCTGCAATCATTCAGTTAGCTGGTTTTGCATCCAATAGAACTGCATTTCTTTGATTAATTTTTATATGGTAGTTACAAACTCTATAACATAATTTTCTTTGTTATTCAATTGTAGGTTATTAATTTTAACATGGATTTATTTGTATCCAAGTTATGCTGATTGAGTTTGAAATAAAAAACTACGTGGTATACATTACGTTTTAAACATTTAAAAGCTAGCTATTTAAAATATCAGCATTTGTATTAAATAGTACATTACAAATATCTGTTTTTAAAATGTCTTTTGCGTTTAGTATATCTAATCATTATTTAAACCAGTATATTATTATAATAAATTCCAATGTGCAATGAGAGGAAGGTATGACACCAGACTTCTGCAATATGTTTGTGCTAACATATGCTTTTACTTATTTTGTTGAAAATAGATTTTGAAAACGTCTTAAGAAGATAGAAAATTCAAACTTCTGATTTCTATCTTTGTTTTTTGTTTTGTTTTACTTTTCAGCTTCAATCACTGTTTCATCTTCGTTTTGTTTCGCTTAATTATTTTGTGAGATTTTTAATCCATTGATGTATAAATAACTTTATTGCATTATTTTTGGATATCTACATTGTATATAAGGAAGTGTTTGGTTTCACTATATGTTTAGTGTGTGATGATTTAATGTTTGTTTACAATGAAGACAACGAAAATGGGGATATTGGTCATGCGGTTAAATAAGTAATATCGGTTATTGAATCTCTGAAGAAGTGTTATCGGTTGCTGGGATATATCTCTATCAGTTGTGGGATCAAGTTTTGATACTTTATTTTTTTTTCCGGACTTCTTAAATTGTGAATGCAGAGTATGAGCAATACTTATTCTTTTTTTCCTGGGAAATTCTCATAATTAATATACCATAACATGAAATTCATCCAATTGAAAAAGAAACTCTTTGAGCAGAATGGTGGTTTATTATTTAGAATGCTCTTTGAGCAGAATTGTGGTTTATGTGTATTCTATCTTCATGCAGTGCACCACTCACAGCACTTGCACTTGCAAGTTAACCTCCAACCGATGATTTGATGAAGCGTGAACCAGTGGGAAGGAAAATAGAGACATTTGGATTTAATTATAGTTATTAGCTTTATATTGAGGTGTATATGATGTGTGTAATGATGCTAATTTTATGGAGAACTTTGCTTTAGTAGAAAGTGCAAAAAATTGGAAATAGAGAGTAATTATTCAATAAATAAACAATAACCTACATTATTATGAGACAATAATTTGAAAATCAACTATAAATTTCAAATTTTAATAGACAATAATTATCCAAAAAATTATAATTAAAAAATATTAATTACTGTTGAGTCTGTTGAGTCTTTATAATATTATTTGTATAACCATTTGATTTGTGTTGGTACAGTTTTGATGTTAAAATGCCTAACCATTTGATTTGTGTTGGTACAGTGATTTGTTTTGTTTACTTGCAGTATTATCTTCTGCAGAACCATGGGGTCTTCCCTTTGATACATTTAAAGGATACTTTCATAAATCATATTTTTTTCTATACTTTAAATGCATCAAAAGGTATAATTTTTCTAATTTATCAATTATATCCTTTTGTTTTTAACTTGAAGCTTACTACTATAGTTGCTTTCGTATTACAGATTGGAAGACCTTAAGGAACCCTCATTTAAAAGCTAGCTATTAAAGGGAGTAAAATAATGAAGTTGATGCAAGTGGTAGCCTACAACTCTCCCTTTAAGAAGGAAGCTGAATGTTCTAATAAACTCAGCATAATGAAAATGACGAGAGGTTTATATGCAGGAATGGGTCTTCAAATTTTCCAACAATTTGTAGGAATGAACACGGTCATGTACTATAGTCCTGCAATCATTCAGTTAGCTGGTTTTGCATCCAATAGAACTGCATTTCTTTGATTAATTTTGATATGGTAGCTACAAAGTCTATAACATAATTTTCTTTGTTATTAAATTGTATGTTATTAATTTTAACATGGATTTATTTGTATCCAAGTTATGCTGATTGAGTTTGAAATAAAAAAACTACGTGGTATACATTACCTTTTAAATATTGCTAATCGAACTATTAATTGTAATAATTTTGTAATAAATTTTATTGATTGTAATAAGAGTACTATTTATTTTATTTTTCTGTAATTTTAGATTTGTAATAAATTGTAAAAATTTTGTATTCTTTTAAATATTAAATTGCAATAACTTTTAATATCAAAGAATGTTATTTTGATATTATATTTATTAAGAATATGAAATATTAAAATTATACTTATCGATTAAAAACATGTTGACATAACTAAATTTATACATAAAAAAAATAAATATAAATAACTTTAAAATTATTAAGGTGACTTCTATGGTGAGGGCTCAATTAAATCCCTCAATGTACCGATTTAAAAGACATACATGATTTAACATTAAGTGTTTCAATTAAGTCATTTCACCATCTAAACACTTGTGAATAAAATATACAATTGCAAGGTTTTATTAAATACCCATATATTATTATTAGTGTATAGTTATTGTCATATTCTCCGATAAACTCTTTTGGGATTTTTTATTTTTATTTTGAAAATACATTTTTTTTAAGATCCATTATTAGTGAACTTATTTTATTTTTAAAATTTAGTTTGTATAATATTTTATACAAAAATATCAGCATTTGTATTAAATAGTACATTACAAATATCTGTTTTTAAAATGAACCTCATTTAAAAGCTAGCTATTAAAGGGAGTAAAATAATGAAGTTGATGCAAGTGGTAGCCTACAACTCTCCCTTTAAGAAGGAAGCTGAATGTTCTAATAAACTCAGCATAATGAAAATGACGAGAGGTTTATATGCAGTAATGGGCCTTCAAATTTTCCAACAATTTGTAGCAATGAACACGGTCATGTACTATAGTCCTGCAATCATTCAGTTAGCTGGTTTTGCATCCAATAGAACTGCATTTCTTTGATTAATTTTTATATGGTAGTTACAAACTCTATAACATAATTTTCTTTGTTATTCAATTGTAGGTTATTAATTTTAACATGGATTTATTTGTATCCAAGTTATGCTGATTGAGTTTGAAATAAAAAACTACGTGGTATACATTACGTTTTAAACATTTAAAAGCTAGCTATTTAAAATATCAGCATTTGTATTAAATAGTACATTACAAATATCTGTTTTTAAAATGTCTTTTGCGTTTAGTATATCTAATCATTATTTAAACCAGTATATTATTATAATAAATTCCAATGTGCAATGAGAGGAAGGTATGACACCAGACTTCTGCAATATGTTTGTGCTAACATATGCTTTTACTTATTTTGTTGAAAATAGATTTTGAAAACGTCTTAAGAAGATAGAAAATTCAAACTTCTGATTTCTATCTTTGTTTTTTGTTTTGTTTTACTTTTCAGCTTCAATCACTGTTTCATCTTCGTTTTGTTTCGCTTAATTATTTTGTGAGATTTTTAATCCATTGATGTATAAATAACTTTATTGCATTATTTTTGGATATCTACATTGTATATAAGGAAGTGTTTGGTTTCACTATATGTTTAGTGTGTGATGATTTAATGTTTGTTTACAATGAAGACAACGAAAATGGGGATATTGGTCATGCGGTTAAATAAGTAATATCGGTTATTGAATCTCTGAAGAAGTGTTATCGGTTGCTGGGATATATCTCTATCAGTTGTGGGATCAAGTTTTGATACTTTATTTTTTTTTCCGGACTTCTTAAATTGTGAATGCAGAGTATGAGCAATACTTATTCTTTTTTTCCTGGGAAATTCTCATAATTAATATACCATAACATGAAATTCATCCAATTGAAAAAGAAACTCTTTGAGCAGAATGGTGGTTTATTATTTAGAATGCTCTTTGAGCAGAATTGTGGTTTATGTGTATTCTATCTTCATGCAGTGCACCACTCACAGCACTTGCACTTGCAAGTTAACCTCCAACCGATGATTTGATGAAGCGTGAACCAGTGGGAAGGAAAATAGAGACATTTGGATTTAATTATAGTTATTAGCTTTATATTGAGGTGTATATGATGTGTGTAATGATGCTAATTTTATGGAGAACTTTGCTTTAGTAGAAAGTGCAAAAAATTGGAAATAGAGAGTAATTATTCAATAAATAAACAATAACCTACATTATTATGAGACAATAATTTGAAAATCAACTATAAATTTCAAATTTTAATAGACAATAATTATCCAAAAAATTATAATTAAAAAATATTAATTACTGTTGAGTCTGTTGAGTCTTTATAATATTATTTGTATAACCATTTGATTTGTGTTGGTACAGTTTTGATGTTAAAATGCCTAACCATTTGATTTGTGTTGGTACAGTGATTTGTTTTGTTTACTTGCAGTATTATCTTCTGCAGAACCATGGGGTCTTCCCTTTGATACATTTAAAGGATACTTTCATAAATCATATTTTTTTCTATACTTTAAATGCATCAAAAGGTATAATTTTTCTAATTTATCAATTATATCCTTTTGTTTTTAACTTGAAGCTTACTACTATAGTTGCTTTCGTATTACAGATTGGAAGACCTTAAGGAACCCTCATTTAAAAGCTAGCTATTAAAGGGAGTAAAATAATGAAGTTGATGCAAGTGGTAGCCTACAACTCTCCCTTTAAGAAGGAAGCTGAATGTTCTAATAAACTCAGCATAATGAAAATGACGAGAGGTTTATATGCAGGAATGGGTCTTCAAATTTTCCAACAATTTGTAGGAATGAACACGGTCATGTACTATAGTCCTGCAATCATTCAGTTAGCTGGTTTTGCATCCAATAGAACTGCATTTCTTTGATTAATTTTGATATGGTAGCTACAAAGTCTATAACATAATTTTCTTTGTTATTAAATTGTATGTTATTAATTTTAACATGGATTTATTTGTATCCAAGTTATGCTGATTGAGTTTGAAATAAAAAAACTACGTGGTATACATTACCTTTTAAATATTGCTAATCGAACTATTAATTGTAATAATTTTGTAATAAATTTTATTGATTGTAATAAGAGTACTATTTATTTTATTTTTCTGTAATTTTAGATTTGTAATAAATTGTAAAAATTTTGTATTCTTTTAAATATTAAATTGCAATAACTTTTAATATCAAAGAATGTTATTTTGATATTATATTTATTAAGAATATGAAATATTAAAATTATACTTATCGATTAAAAACATGTTGACATAACTAAATTTATACATAAAAAAAATAAATATAAATAACTTTAAAATTATTAAGGTGACTTCTATGGTGAGGGCTCAATTAAATCCCTCAATGTACCGATTTAAAAGACATACATGATTTAACATTAAGTGTTTCAATTAAGTCATTTCACCATCTAAACACTTGTGAATAAAATATACAATTGCAAGGTTTTATTAAATACCCATATATTATTATTAGTGTATAGTTATTGTCATATTCTCCGATAAACTCTTTTGGGATTTTTTATTTTTATTTTGAAAATACATTTTTTTTAAGATCCATTATTAGTGAACTTATTTTATTTTTAAAATTTAGTTTGTATAATATTTTATACAAAAATATCAGCATTTGTATTAAATAGTACATTACAAATATCTGTTTTTAAAATGAACCTCATTTAAAAGCTAGCTATTAAAGGGAGTAAAATAATGAAGTTGATGCAAGTGGTAGCCTACAACTCTCCCTTTAAGAAGGAAGCTGAATGTTCTAATAAACTCAGCATAATGAAAATGACGAGAGGTTTATATGCAGTAATGGGCCTTCAAATTTTCCAACAATTTGTAGCAATGAACACGGTCATGTACTATAGTCCTGCAATCATTCAGTTAGCTGGTTTTGCATCCAATAGAACTGCATTTCTTTAATTAATTTTGATATGGTAGTTACAAACTCTATAACATAATTTTCTTTGTTATTCAATTGTATGTTATTAATTTTAACATGGATTTATTTGTATCCAAGTTATGCTGATTGAGTTTGAAATAAAAAACTATGTGGTATACATTACGTTTTAAACATTTAAAAGCTAGCTATTTAAAATATCAACATTTGTATTAAATAGTACATTACAAATATCTGTTTTTAAAATGTCTTTTGCGTTTAGTATATCTAATCATTATTTAAACCAGTATATTATTATAATAAATTCCAATGTGCAATGAGAGGAAGGTATGACACCAGACTTCTGCAATATGTTTGTGCTAACATATGCTTTTACTTATTTTGTTGAAAATAGATTTTGAAAACGTCTTAAGAAGATAGAAAATTCAAACTTCTGATTTCTATCTTTGTTTTTTGTTTTGTTTTACTTTTCAGCTTCAATCACTGTTTCATCTTCGTTTTGTTTCGCTTAATTATTTTGTGAGATTTTTAATCCATTGATGTATAAATAACTTTATTGCATTATTTTTGGATATCTACATTGTATATAAGGAAGTGTTTGGTTTCACTATATGTTTAGTGTGTGATGATTTAATGTTTGTTTACAATGAAGACAACGAAAATGGGGATATTGGTCATGCGGTTAAATAAGTAATATCGGTTATTGAATCTCTGAAGAAGTGTTATCGGTTGCTGGGATATATCTCTATCAGTTGTGGGATCAAGTTTTGATACTTTATTTTTTTTTCTGGACTTCTTAAATTGTGAATGCAGAGTAGGAGCAATATTTATTCTTTTTTTCCTGGGAAATTCTCATAATTAATATACCATAACATGAAATTCATCCAATTGAAAAAGAAACTCTTTGAGAAGAATGGTGGTTTATTTTTTAGAATGCTCTTTGAGCAGAATTGTGGTTTATGTGTATTCTATCTTCATTCAGTGCACCACTCACAGCACTTGCACTTGCAAGTTAACCTCCAACCGATGATTTGATGAAGCGTGAACCAGTGGGAAGGAAAATAGAGACATTTGGATTTAATTATAGTTATTAGCTTTATATTGAGGTGTATATGATGTGTGTAATGCTGCTAATTTTATGGAGAACTTTGCTTTAGTAGAAAGTGCAAAAAATTGGAAATAGAGAGTAATTATTCAATAAATAAACAATAAACTACATTATTATGAGACAATAATTTGAAAATCAACTATAAATTTCAAATTTTAATAGACAATAATTATCCAATAAATTATAATTAAAAAATATTAATTACTGTTGAGTCTGTTGAGTCTTTATAATATTATTTGTATAACCATTTGATTTGTGTTGGTACAGTTTTGATGTTAAAATGCCTAACCATTTGATTTGTGTTGGTACAGTGATTTGTTTTGTTTACTTGCAGTATTATCTTCTGCAGAACCATGGGGTCTTCCCTTTGATACATTTAAAGGATACTTTCATAAATCATATTTTTTTCTATACTTTAAATGCATCAAAAGGTATAATTTTTCTAATTTATCAATTATATCCTTTTGTTTTTAACTTGAAGCTTACTACTATAGTTGCTTTCGTATTACAGATTGGAAGACCTTAAGGAACCCTCATTTAAAAGCTAGCTATTAAAGGGAGTAAAATAATGAAGTTGATGCAAGTGGTAGCCTACAACTCTCCCTTTAAGAAGGAAGCTGAATGTTCTAATAAACTCAGCATAATGAAAATGACGAGAGGTTTATATGCAGGAATGGGTCTTCAAATTTTCCAACAATTTGTAGGAATGAACACGGTCATGTACTATAGTCCTGCAATCATTCAGTTAGCTGGTTTTGCATCCAATAGAACTGCATTTCTTTGATTAATTTTGATATGGTAGCTACAAAGTCTATAACATAATTTTCTTTGTTATTAAATTGTATGTTATTAATTTTAACATGGATTTATTTGTATCCAAGTTATGCTGATTGAGTTTGAAATAAAAAAACTACGTGGTATACATTACCTTTTAAATATTGCTAATCGAACTATTAATTGTAATAATTTTGTAATAAATTTTATTGATTGTAATAAGAGTACTATTTATTTTATTTTTCTGTAATTTTAGATTTGTAATAAATTGTAAAAATTTTGTATTCTTTTAAATATTAAATTGCAATAACTTTTAATATCAAAGAATGTTATTTTGATATTATATTTATTAAGAATATGAAATATTAAAATTATACTTATCGATTAAAAACATGTTGACATAACTAAATTTATACATAAAAAAATAAATATAAATAACTTTAAAATTATTAAGGTGACTTCTATGGTGAGGGCTCAATTAAATCCCTCAATGTACCGATTTAAAAGACATACATGATTTAACATTAAGTGTTTCAATTAAGTCATTTCACCATCTAAACACTTGTGAATAAAATATACAATTGCAAGGTTTTATTAAATACCCATATATTATTATTAGTGTATAGTTATTGTCATATTCTCCGATAAACTCTTTTGGGATTTTTTATTTTTATTTTGAAAATACATTTTTTTTAAGATCCATTATTAGTGAACTTATTTTATTTTTAAAATTTAGTTTGTATAATATTTTATACAAAAATATCAGCATTTGTATTAAATAGTACATTACAAATATCTGTTTTTAAAATGAACCTCATTTAAAAGCTAGCTATTAAAGGGAGTAAAATAATGAAGTTGATGCAAGTGGTAGCCTACAACTCTCCCTTTAAGAAGGAAGCTGAATGTTCTAATAAACTCAGCATAATGAAAATGACGAGAGGTTTATATGCAGTAATGGGCCTTCAAATTTTCCAACAATTTGTAGCAATGAACACGGTCATGTACTATAGTCCTGCAATCATTCAGTTAGCTGGTTTTGCATCCAATAGAACTGCATTTCTTTGATTAATTTTGATATGGTAGTTACAAACTCTATAACATAATTTTCTTTGTTATTCAATTGTATGTTATTAATTTTAACATGGATTTATTTGTATCCAAGTTATGCTGATTGAGTTTGAAATAAAAAACTACGTGGTATACATTACGTTTTAAACATTTAAAAGCTAGCTATTTAAAATATCAGCATTTGTATTAAATAGTACATTACAAATATCTGTTTTTAAAATGTCTTTTGCGTTTTGTATATCTAATCATTATTTAAACCAGTATATTATTATAATAAATTCCAATGTGCAATGAGAGGAAGGTATGACACCAGACTTCTGCAATATGTTTGTGCTAACATATGCTTTTACTTATTTTGTTGAAAATAGATTTTGAAAACGTCTTAAGAAGATAGAAAATTCAAACTTCTGATTTCTATCTTTGTTTTTTGTTTTGTTTTACTTTTTAACTTCAATCACTGTTTCATCTTCGTTTTGTTTCGCTTAATTATTTTGTGAGATTTTTAATCCATTGATGTATAAACAACTTTATTGCATTATTTTTGGATATCTACATTGTATATAAGGAAGTGTTTGGTTTCACTATATGTTTAGTGTGTGATGATTTAATGTTTGTTTACAATGAAGACAACGAAAATGGGGATATTGGTCATGCGGCTAAATAAGTAATATCAGTTATTGAATCTCTGAAGAAGTGTTATCGGTTGCTGGGATATATCTCTATCAGTTGTGGGATCAAGTATTGATACTTTATTTTTTTTTCCGGACTTCTTAAATTGTGAATGCTGAGTAGGAGCAATATTTATTCTTTTTTTCCTGGGAAATTCTCATAATTAATATACCATAAAATGAAATTCATCCAATTGAAAAAGAAACTCTTTGAGCAGAATGGTGGTTTATTTTTTAGAATGCTCTTTGAGCAGAATTGTGGTTTATGTGTATTCTATCTTCATGCAGTGCACCACTCACAGCACTTGCACTTGCAAGTTAACCTCCAACCGATGATTTGATGAAGCGTGAACCTGTGGGAAGGAAAATAGAGACATTTGGATTTAATTATAGTTATTAGCTTTATATTGAGGTGTATATGATGTGTGTAATGCTGCTAATTTTATGGAGAACTTTGCTTTAGTAGAAAGTGCAAAAAATTGGAAATAGAGAGTAATTATTCAATAAATAAACAATAAACTACATTATTATGAGACAATAATTTGAAAATCAACTATAAATTTCAAATTTTAATAGACAATAATTATCCAATAAATTATAATTAAAAAATATTAATTACTGTTGAGTCTGTTGAGTCTTTATAATATTATTTGTATAACCATTTGATTTGTGTTGGTACAGTTTTGATGTTAAAATGCCTAACCATTTGATTTGTGTTGGTACAGTGATTTGTTTTGTTTACTTGCAGTATTATCTTCTGCAGAACCATGGGGTCTTCCCTTTGATACATTTAAAGGATACTTTCATAAATCATATTTTTTTTCTATACTTTAAATGCATCAAAAGGTATAATTTTTCTAATTTATCAATTATATCCTTTTGTTTTTAACTTGAAGCTTACTACTATAGTTGCTTTCGTATTACAGATTGGAAGACCTTAAGGAACCCTCATTTAAAAGCTAGCTATTAAAAGGAGTAAAATAATGAAGTTGATGCAAGTGGTAGCCTACAACTCTCCCTTTAAGAAGGAAGCTGAATGTTCTAATAAACTCAGCATAATGAAAATGACGAGAGGTTTATATGCAGGAATGGGTCTTCAAATTTTCCAACAATTTGTAGGAATGAACACGGTCATGTACTATAGTCCTGCAATCATTCAGTTAGCTGGTTTTGCATCCAATAGAACTGCATTTCTTTGATTAATTTTGATATGGTAGCTACAAAGTCTATAACATAATTTTCTTTGTTATTAAATTGTATGTTATTAATTTTAACATGGATTTATTTGTATCCAAGTTATGCTGATTGAGTTTGAAATAAAAAAACTACGTGGTATACATTACCTTTTAAATATTGCTAATCGAACTATTAATTGTAATAATTTTGTAATAAATTTTATTGATTGTAATAAGAGTACTATTTATTTTATTTTTCTGTAATTTTAGATTTGTAATAAATTGTAAAAATTTTGTATTCTTTTAAATATTAAATTGCAATAACTTTTAATATCAAAGAATGTTATTTTGATATTATATTTATTAAGAATATGAAATATTAAAATTATACTTATCGATTAAAAACATGTTGACATAACTAAATTTATACATAAAAAAAATAAATATAAATAACTTTAAAATTATTAAGGTGACTTCTATGGTGAGGGCTCAATTAAATCCCTCAATGTACCGATTTAAAAGACATACATGATTTAACATTAAGTGTTTCAATTAAGTCATTTCACCATCTAAACACTTGTGAATAAAATATACAATTGCAAGGTTTTATTAAATACCCATATATTATTATTAGTGTATAGTTATTGTCATATTCTCCGATAAACTCTTTTGGGATTTTTTATTTTTATTTTGAAAATACATTTTTTTTAAGATCCATTATTAGTGAACTTATTTTATTTTTAAAATTTAGTTTGTATAATATTTTATACAAAAATATCAGCATTTGTATTAAATAGTACATTACAAATATCTGTTTTTAAAATGAACCTCATTTAAAAGCTAGCTATTAAAGGGAGTAAAATAATGAAGTTTATGCAAGTGGTAGCCTACAACTCTCCCTTTAAGAAGGAAGCTGAATGTTCTAATAAACTCAGCATAATGAAAATGACGAGAGGTTTATATGCAGTAATGGGCCTTCAAATTTTCCAACAATTTGTAGCAATGAACACGGTCATGTACTATAGTCCTGCAATCATTCAGTTAGCTGGTTTTGCATCCAATAGAACTGCATTTCTTTGATTAATTTTGATATGGTAGTTACAAACTCTATAACATAATTTTCTTTGTTATTCAATTGTATGTTATTAATTTTAACATGGATTTATTTGTATCCAAGTTATGCTGATTGAGTTTGAAATAAAAAACTACGTGGTATACATTACGTTTTAAACATTTAAAAGCTAGCTATTTAAAATATCAGCATTTGTATTAAATAGTACATTACAAATATCTGTTTTTAAAATGTCTTTTGCGTTTTGTATATCTAATCATTATTTAAACCAGTATATTATTATAATAAATTCCAATGTGCAATGAGAGGAAGGTATGACACCAGACTTCTGCAATATGTTTGTGCTAACATATGCTTTTACTTATTTTGTTGAAAATAGATTTTGAAAACGTCTTAAGAAGATAGAAAATTCAAACTTCTGATTTCTATCTTTGTTTTTTGTTTTGTTTTACTTTTTAACTTCAATCACTGTTTCATCTTCGTTTTGTTTCGCTTAATTATTTTGTGAGATTTTTAATCCATTGATGTATAAACAACTTTATTGCATTATTTTTGGATATCTACATTGTATATAAGGAAGTGTTTGGTTTCACTATATGTTTAGTGTGTGATGATTTAATGTTTGTTTACAATGAAGACAACGAAAATGGGGATATTGGTCATGCGGCTAAATAAGTAATATCAGTTATTGAATCTCTGAAGAAGTGTTATCGGTTGCTGGGATATATCTCTATCAGTTGTGGGATCAAGTATTGATACTTTATTTTTTTTTCCGGACTTCTTAAATTGTGAATGCTGAGTAGGAGCAATATTTATTCTTTTTTTCCTGGGAAATTCTCATAATTAATATACCATAAAATGAAATTCATCCAATTGAAAAAGAAACTCTTTGAGCAGAATGGTGGTTTATTTTTTAGAATGCTCTTTGAGCAGAATTGTGGTTTATGTGTATTCTATCTTCATGCAGTGCACCACTCACAGCACTTGCACTTGCAAGTTAACCTCCAACCGATGATTTGATGAAGCGTGAACCTGTGGGAAGGAAAATAGAGACATTTGGATTTAATTATAGTTATTAGCTTTATATTGAGGTGTATATGATGTGTGTAATGCTGCTAATTTTATGGAGAACTTTGCTTTAGTAGAAAGTGCAAAAAATTGGAAATAGAGAGTAATTATTCAATAAATAAACAATAAACTACATTATTATGAGACAATAATTTGAAAATCAACTATAAATTTCAAATTTTAATAGACAATAATTATCCAATAAATTATAATTAAAAAATATTAATTACTGTTGAGTCTGTTGAGTCTTTATAATATTATTTGTATAACCATTTGATTTGTGTTGGTACAGTTTTGATGTTAAAATGCCTAACCATTTGATTTGTGTTGGTACAGTGATTTGTTTTGTTTACTTGCAGTATTATCTTCTGCAGAACCATGGGGTCTTCCCTTTGATACATTTAAAGGATACTTTCATAAATCATATTTTTTTTCTATACTTTAAATGCATCAAAAGGTATAATTTTTCTAATTTATCAATTATATCCTTTTGTTTTTAACTTGAAGCTTACTACTATAGTTGCTTTCGTATTACAGATTGGAAGACCTTAAGGAACCCTCATTTAAAAGCTAGCTATTAAAAGGAGTAAAATAATGAAGTTGATGCAAGTGGTAGCCTACAACTCTCCCTTTAAGAAGGAAGCTGAATGTTCTAATAAACTCAGCATAATGAAAATGACGAGAGGTTTATATGCAGGAATGGGTCTTCAAATTTTCCAACAATTTGTAGGAATGAACACGGTCATGTACTATAGTCCTGCAATCATTCAGTTAGCTGGTTTTGCATCCAATAGAACTGCATTTCTTTGATTAATTTTGATATGGTAGCTACAAAGTCTATAACATAATTTTCTTTGTTATTAAATTGTATGTTATTAATTTTAACATGGATTTATTTGTATCCAAGTTATGCTGATTGAGTTTGAAATAAAAAAACTACGTGGTATACATTACCTTTTAAATATTGCTAATCGAACTATTAATTGTAATAATTTTGTAATAAATTTTATTGATTGTAATAAGAGTACTATTTATTTTATTTTTCTGTAATTTTAGATTTGTAATAAATTGTAAAAATTTTGTATTCTTTTAAATATTAAATTGCAATAACTTTTAATATCAAAGAATGTTATTTTGATATTATATTTATTAAGAATATGAAATATTAAAATTATACTTATCGATTAAAAACATGTTGACATAACTAAATTTATACATAAAAAAAATAAATATAAATAACTTTAAAATTATTAAGGTGACTTCTATGGTGAGGGCTCAATTAAATCCCTCAATGTACCGATTTAAAAGACATACATGATTTAACATTAAGTGTTTCAATTAAGTCATTTCACCATCTAAACACTTGTGAATAAAATATACAATTGCAAGGTTTTATTAAATACCCATATATTATTATTAGTGTATAGTTATTGTCATATTCTCCGATAAACTCTTTTGGGATTTTTTATTTTTATTTTGAAAATACATTTTTTTTAAGATCCATTATTAGTGAACTTATTTTATTTTTAAAATTTAGTTTGTATAATATTTTATACAAAAATATCAGCATTTGTATTAAATAGTACATTACAAATATCTGTTTTTAAAATGAACCTCATTTAAAAGCTAGCTATTAAAGGGAGTAAAATAATGAAGTTTATGCAAGTGGTAGCCTACAACTCTCCCTTTAAGAAGGAAGCTGAATGTTCTAATAAACTCAGCATAATGAAAATGACGAGAGGTTTATATGCAGTAATGGGCCTTCAAATTTTCCAACAATTTGTAGCAATGAACACGGTCATGTACTATAGTCCTGCAATCATTCAGTTAGCTGGTTTTGCATCCAATAGAACTGCATTTCTTTGATTAATTTTTATATGGTAGTTACAAACTCTATAACATAATTTTCTTTGTTATTCAATTGTAGGTTATTAATTTTAACATGGATTTATTTGTATCCAAGTTATGCTGATTGAGTTTGAAATAAAAAACTATGTGGTATACATTACGTTTTAAACATTTAAAAGCTAGCTATTTAAAATATCAGCATTTGTATTAAATAGTACATTACAAATATCTGTTTTTAAAATGTCTTTTGCGTTTAGTATATCTAATCATTATTTAAACCAGTATATTATTATAATAAATTCCAATGTGCAATGAGAGGAAGGTATGACACCAGACTTCTGCAATATGTTTGTGCTAACATATGCTTTTACTTATTTTGTTGAAAATAGATTTTGAAAACGTCTTAAGAAGATAGAAAATTCAAACTTCTGATTTCTATCTTTGTTTTTTGTTTTGTTTTACTTTTCAGCTTCAATCACTGTTTCATCTTCGTTTTGTTTCGCTTAATTATTTTGTGAGATTTTTAATCCATTGATGTATAAACAACTTTATTGCATTATTTTTGGATATCTACATTGTATATAAGGAAGTGTTTGGTTTCACTATATGTTTAGTGTGTGATGATTTAATGTTTGTTTACAATGAAGACAACGAAAATGGGGATATTGGTCATGCGGTTAAATAAGTAATATCAGTTATTGAATCTCTGAAGAAGTGTTATCGGTTGCTGGGATATATCTCTATCAGTTGTGGGATCAAGTTTTGATACTTTATTTTTTTTTCCGGACTTCTTAAATTGTGAATGCTGAGTAGGAGCAATATTTATTCTTTTTTTCCTGGGAAATTCTCATAATTAATATACCATAACATGAAATTCATCCAATTGAAAAAGAAACTCTTTGAGCAGAATGGTGGTTTATTTTTTAGAATGCTCTTTGAGCAGAATTGTGGTTTATGTGTATTCTATCTTCATGCAGTGCACCACTCACAGCACTTGCACTTGCAAGTTAACCTCCAACCGATGATTTGATGAAGCGTGAACCTGTGGGAAGGAAAATAGAGACATTTGGATTTAATTATAGTTATTAGCTTTATATTGAGGTGTATATGATGTGTGTAATGCTGCTAATTTTATGGAGAACTTTGCTTTAGTAGAAAGTGCAAAAAATTGGAAATAGAGAGTAATTATTCAATAAATAAACAATAAACTACATTATTATGAGACAATAATTTGAAAATCAACTATAAATTTCAAATTTTAATAGACAATAATTATCCAATAAATTATAATTAAAAAATATTAATTACTGTTGAGTCTGTTGAGTCTTTATAATATTATTTGTATAACCATTTGATTTGTGTTGGTACAGTTTTGATGTTAAAATGCCTAACCATTTGATTTGTGTTGGTACAGTGATTTGTTTTGTTTACTTGCAGTATTATCTTCTGCAGAACCATGGGGTCTTCCCTTTGATACATTTAAAGGATACTTTCATAAATCATATTTTTTTTCTATACTTTAAATGCATCAAAAGGTATAATTTTTCTAATTTATCAATTATATCCTTTTGTTTTTAACTTGAAGCTTACTACTATAGTTGCTTTCGTATTACAGATTGGAAGACCTTAAGGAACCCTCATTTAAAAGCTAGCTATTAAAAGGAGTAAAATAATGAAGTTGATGCAAGTGGTAGCCTACAACTCTCCCTTTAAGAAGGAAGCTGAATGTTCTAAGAAACTGTCACACCCACATATAAAATCCATACATCAAAGCATAAATTATATATATGAATCCAAGTATTTGGTATTGAAATACAATAAGTTCCTAGCTAACACATTATACACATAAATGCCTCTAATACAACACGAAAGCTAAGGCATTACATATACCAGATGTTCCAACAAGATAAAAACTAAGAACTAGATCAATGCAATGATCTCAAAATAGAACGTCATAGCGGAAGCCATGCCATCTCAAAATCTACGAACCGAAAGGAAAAGTCAACCCACTTTATCCTTACCCGTTGCCAAACCTGCAGAACCTGTGATGTAAACAACAACAGTGGGGTGAGATACATCAAATCTCATTGAGTTCCCTATCTTATGGATTCTCTCGGATTATTTATGGTACTAACAATCCTAGCTCAAGTCCGGGGAAGGGAAATGGCTTTGAGTACACACACACTATATGGAAACATGCTATGAGTTCATCAACCCACAATATCACTAATCGATAACCATACCAAGGTACTTCCTATTCCCGTTCGCTTCTACGTCTAGAAGGCGATTCGAGTCATAAGTCCTTGTAATCTACTTGACATACGAATGGATTCGGGTTCTACGGGCCTTATACCGTTATGAACCGTCGCTTCACACGGGCCTTATACCGTCACAAGCCTACGCTCCATGGGCGCCATTCGTACAGCACGGGGAATCAAACATGCCAAGTAGTTGTGCATCCATTTCAGAGGAGTCCGAGACTCATGAAATTACACTCAAACAATTAAATAATCCGGTTACGATTACGTGATCATACACAACACCACGATTGTATTCGACAATCACAAGGCTATAATGCCTCTCGGCCTCACATGCCGGTTCAAATCCACAAAGGTTAACCACATGTTCCGTACTAGTGTTCCAACTTCTAAATTCTCTTATAGTTCATAAGGGTTTTCCTCACTCTTACTATTTCATATATTGACATGCATACATCCTCAAACATGCTTAACAACAAGAGAAAATAGGTAACCGTAAGTCGATTGCATAATAGAATCACATAACAACATATCATATAACAATACTTTCATTCATTTGCCTCTAAATAATTTGTCCTACATTATACTCCTAATTTCCACTTTTTATTGGGTAGAGGGTCGTCGTGGCTTTCTAACGGTACCAAGAACGCCCCGATCCGAGTTACGGATCAAAAGTTATGAAGGAAATAAAACTGCACAAACAGACATGTTCGCTAGGCGAACCTCCCAGCGAGCGTTCGCTTCCGCATTCGCTAGGCGAAGCCTCTGGCGAATGAACAAACAGAACAAAACAGACATAAAGTTCACTAGGCGAACAACTGGCGAACCTTCGCCTCGCCCTTCGCTTCGCGAGCAAGCTGGCGAGTAATTAAACAGAATGCTCCCAGACCCAAAACACCATAAGTTCGCTAGGCGAACAACTGGCGAACCTTCGCCTTCACCTTCACTAGGCGAATGTGCTAGCGAACACCTAGTCAGTAAGTTCCCATATTCAAAACACACTAAGTTCTCTAGGCGAACATGCCCGCGAACCTTCGCTAGGCGAACCCTCGATTGCTGTTCGCTGGGCTTCGCCCCAGGTTCGCTAGGCGAACCCTGCGAACCAGAACTTCTCCCAGCTGCTGTTCTTCACTTCCAAGTCATAACTTCTCCATCAAAACATAACCCAATAATACCCACATGATCTAAACTCAGTATGGACATGATAACAAGCATTTAACAACATTTATAACAAGATTCAACCATAAGATTTCCAAGTTTTTTATAATCTAACCTAAATCCAAAAACTATCTAGAGTTCTCTAACAATGGTACTAACTAGAACCCACCTCCAAATAGAGCAAGATGAAGATGATTGAGAAGGTTGGATGAAGATTGGATGATGATCTTGATTGTTCTTAAGCTTTTCTTCCAATTCCTTCTTCTACTCTTTTTCTCTCCTTCCTTTCCTTCTTCCTTCTTTCTTTTCTATAACTTTCTCTATGTCTTTCTATCTTTGGCAAATGGAAGGAAAAGAAATATAGCAACTTAGTATTAGAAATAATACTACTAAATGTCCAAAAAGTCTCTCAAGTCCCAATTAAATAAATGTCTCCGAAACAATTAATATTTACTGGATCAATTCTAAGTACCGAAGTTACTCTAATTATTTTATCAAATAATTTCCCAGAGCAACCGGACTCAATTAATCACAATGCAATATTATTCGGTGACATAAAATACGGGGTATTACATCTTCCCCCCCTTAAATAGAAATTCGCCCTCGAATTTAAAATTTACCTGAACAGATGAGGGTAAGCATCTCGCATTTTCGATTCAAGTTCCCAAGTTGCATCTCCTGGATGCGTTACATCCCACTGCACCTTAACGAGAGGAATATCCTTGTTCCTTAATACCTTCGTTTCTCTTCCCACAATGCGGCTCGGTTGAGGTTCAAACGTCAAATCCGCTTCTATTTCAAGAGTATCCGGTAGAATCGGCTGAAGAGGATCTGGAACAAATCTCCGAAGCTGAGATACATGAAAAACATCATGCATTTCCGACAGAGAAGGCGGTAAGGCCAACCTGTACGCTACTTCACCAATCATTTCTAAGATCTAATACGGTCCTACGTATCTCGGGCTTAACTTGCGTGACTTAAATGGTCCTTTCAATCTCAATCTAGGAGTAACTTTCAAAAACACATGGTCACCTTCTTCAAATTCTAAAGGTCTCCTTCGATTGTCAGCATAACTCTTTTGTCGATCTTGGGCTTGCTTAATTTTCTCGTGAATCATTCGAATCTTTTCCGTAGTCTCTTGGATGATTTCGGGTCCTAAGATTCTATCTTCCCCAACTTCTGCCCAACACAAGGGTGTTCTACATTTTCGCCCATACAACGCTTCATACGGAGCCATACCGATACTAGCATGATAACTATTGTTATAGGAAAACTCAATCAATGGTAGAAGTTCTTTCCAATTCCCTTTACTTTCTAACACACAAGATCTCAACATATCTTCCATCGTCTGTATCGTTCGCTCAGTCTGTCCATCCGTCTGCGGATGATTAGACGTGCTCAAACACAACTCCGTCCCCATAGCTTGTTGAAAGACTTTCCAAAACCTTGAGGTAAACTTCAGATCTCTATCCGACACAATATTAGAAGGAATACCGTGCAATATTACAATTTCCGCAATAAACAACCTCGCAAGATGACTTGCCTTGAAAGTAGTCTTCACGGCCAAGAAGTGCGCAGATTTCGTTAGTCGATCCACAATCACCCAAATAGAATCATAACCACCTTGCGTACGGGGTAAACCTACTGCAAAGTCCATAGAAATGCTATCCCATTTCCAAACTGGGATTTCTAAAGGTTGCAACATACCGCCCGATCTTTGGTGTTCAATCTTAACCTGTTGGCATACTGCACATTCTGACACATACATTGCAACATCCTTTTTCATTCCGGCCCACCAATAGTCCTTCTTCAAATCTTGATACATCTTCGAAGAACCAGGATGTATCGTAAAAGTACCTTTATGAGCTTCATCCAAAATCTTTCTTCTTAACATTACATCATTCGGAACGCAAATTCTTTGGTCGAACATAATAATTCCGTCGGTAGCCTGAATAAAACCCGGTAGAAGTAACACTTCTTGCAACTTCTCGTCTGCCATTTGACCTTGGTGAATCTCAACTCTCAGAGTAGAATTGACATTCAAATTTCCCATAATCACACCATCTTGGGTCCATACAAACTGAAGATTAAGATCTCTAAAATTCTCCAACAAGGCATACTCCAAACTCATCAATTTCGCGCCATGAACTAATTTCCGACTTAACGCATCTGCTACCTTATTCGCTTTTCCTGGATGATACTTCAAATCTAAATCATAATCTTTTAAGTACTCCATCCATCTTCGTTGTCGCATATTTAACTCCTTTTGGTCAAACAAATACCTCAAACTCTTATGGTCACTGAACATTTCAAAATGTACACCATACAAATAATGCCGCCACACCTTCAGGGTAAAAATAACCGCCGCCAATTCCAAATCGTGAGTTGGATAATTCTGTTCATGGATTTTCAATTGTCGGGAGGCATAAGCTACCACTTGACCGCCTTGCATCAGGACACCTCCCAATCCCATTTTAGAAGCATCACAAAACACTTCATAAGAGTTGTTAGGATCAGGAATGATTAACGCCGGAGCCGTTGTCAATCTCTCCTTCAACTTCATGAAACTTTGCTCACAACCTGAATCCCACTCAAAAGCAAAATCCTTACGAGTAAGTTTCGTCATCGGTAAAGCTAACTTAGAGAAACCTTCAATGAACCTCCTATAGTAACCTGCCAGCCCTAAGAAACTTCTGACTTCTGAGGCATTTCTCGGCCTTTCCCAATTTATCACTGCTTCTACCTTCGACGGATCCACCGCGACACCCCCTTGTGAGATAACGTGACCAAGAAACTTAACTTCTGCCATCCAAAATTCACACTTACTTAATTTAGCAAAAAGTTGCTTCTCTTGCAACACAGATAACACCATTCTCAGATGTTCCTCGTGCTCTTGTGAAGTACGAGAATAAATAAGAATATCGTCAATGAAGATTACCACGAACTGGTCCAAGTAAGCTTGAAATATTCGGTTCATGTAATCCATAAAAACGGCTGGAGCATTTGTCACACCGAAAGGCATCACTAAGAATTCGTAATGGCCATAACGGGTCCTAAATGCAGTCTTAGGTACATCGGAACTCTTCACTCGGATTTGGTGATAACCTGACCTCAAATCAATCTTCGAGAACACGCAGGCTCCTTTCAATTGATCTAAAAGGTCGTCTATCCTGGGCAAGGGATACTTGTTCTTAATGGTGACTTTATTCAACTGACGATAATCGATGCACATCCGCATCCCACCGTCCTTCTTCTTCACTAGCAAAACAGGGGCTCCCCACGGAGAAACACTAGGCCGCACAAAATGTTTCGCCATGAGTTCTTCTAACTGATCTTTTAATTCCCTTAACTCCTTCGGTGCCATCCGATACGGAGAAACGGATATAGGAGCCGTTCCCGGTACCAGGTCAATAGAAAATTCCACTTCCCTCTCCGGAGGAAGAGAAGTGACATCTTCGGGGAAAACTTCAGAAAATTCGCAAACCACGGGAATGTCCATAACCTGAAGGTCGCTACTCCCTTCCTTAGTGAGAACCAACATAACCGAATTCTCTTCTTCAAACAAGAGATTTATCATACCAACCGTACCTTCTAGAATAGTTGTTAAAACATTCTTTGGTGTAGCCTCAATAGACGGAATGATGATAAGCTTCTCCTCACACCCAATAAATACCAAATTAGCAGAAAGCCAATCCATTCCCAACACGACATCCAGTTTCTTAAGCGGTAGACAAATAAGGTCAATCTGAAAAACTCTATCATTCACAGATAGCACACAATTTTCACACATCAAAGGCGTCTCAACCATTTCATCCATGGCGGTAGTGACCACCATAGGAGGAGACAAAGGAACGGACCGCAATCCAAGTCGCTTCGTACATTGCACCGATACAAAAGAATGTGTAGCTCCGCAATCAAATAAAACAAAACAAGGAAAACCGTTAACTAGGCACGTACCAGCAATCAATGAATTGTCACTCTTCTTCTTCCTTGCATCCAAGGTATAAACCCTTCCTGGTGTCTGAGTCCTATTCTGAGGACAATCTCTCTTCAGATGACCCATCTTCTGACATTGATAACACTTCACATTGTCTATGCCACACCTTCCATAATGCATCCTTCCACAAGTGCGACACACCGGAAATGCACTCGCCCTTGTATCTTGCACCTGTTTCCCCTTGAAGGATTGTGGCCTAGGCCTAAATGATTGATTAGACCTTCCACGATCACCTTGAGTTGCCCGACTTGCTACACTTTCATCTCGAACCTTTTTCAAACTATGTTCTGCCACATAGCATTGTCTTAACACCTCAGCATAAGTAGTGAACTCCCTCTGAGAGACACTATGGGATATTTCAGCTCGAAGTCCAAAAATAAATTGGTCCACCTTCCACCTCTCATCTGGAGCATACATAGCCTGCCTGGAATAAGCAGCCATGTCTTCAAACTTCTCAGCATAACTGGCCACAGTCATGCCACCTTGTCTTTACTGCTGAAATTCAAATTCCTTCTGAGTTCTCAAAGAGCTCGGAAAATATTTCTCCATGAAAACAACCTTGAACTGCTCCCAAACCTTTGGCACTTCCTGAACAGTCATCAAAGCCGAAGCGCTCTCCCACCATCTCATAGCGGGACCCTTTAGAGAATGAGAAGCAAACAACACCTTGTTCTCCTCACTACACTGGACTATCAAGAAAATCCTTTCCATACCTGAAATCCATTCGTGAGCCTTCACGGGATCTAATCCACCCTGAAATTCCAGAGGATTCATGCGGATAAAGTCCCGGAAATTCCCACCTACAGCTTCGGGAACCACTACTTGAGGATGCGGACCTCCATTCATTTGCTGCACCATCTGCTGCATGAATAAATTTTGTTGTTGTTGCATCTGCTGCATGAACTGATACAACGGAGCATTACCATCACCAACCGGCGGAGTCGTCCCTTGAGGAGTGGTGCGGGGCCTACCACGAGGGTTTCTACGTCCATCAGCCATGTTCCTAAAGGTCATACAAATAGAATTAAGTTGATCAGGCTCAATGCCATAAATATAACGCTCAAGACCCACGGCGACACAACGTATATGAAACGGAAAGAAACACTTATACTATTTCATGGCTAGGTCGAGGATACGACCTGCTCTGATACCAACTGTCACACCCACATATAAAATCCATACATCAAAGCATAATTTATATATATGAATCCAAGTATTTGGTATTGAAATACAATAAGTTCCTAGCTAACACATTATACACATAAATGCCTCTAATACAACACGAAAGCTAAGGCATTACATATACAAGATGTTCCAACAAGATAAAAACTAAGAACTAGATCAATGCAATGATCTCAAAATAGAACGTCATAGCGGAAGCCATGCCATCTCAAAATCTACGAACCGAAAGGAAAAGTCAACCCACTTTATCCTTACCCGTCGCCGAACCTGCAGAACCTGTGATGTAAACAACAACAGTGGGGTGAGATAGATCAAATCTCAGTGAGTTCCCTATCTTATGGATTCTCTCGGATTATTTATGGTTCTAACAATCCTAGCTCAAGTCCGGGGAAGGGAAATGGCTTTGAGTACACACACACTATATGGAAACATGCTATGAGTTCATCAACCCACAATATCACTAATCGATAACCATACCAAGGTACTTCCTATTCCCATTCGCTTCTACGTCTAGAAGGCGATTCGAGTCATAAGTCCTTGTAATCTACTTGACATACGAATGGATTCGGGTTCTACGGGCCTTATACCGTTATGAACCGTCGCTTCACACGGGCCTTATACCGTCACAAGCCTACGCTCCATGGGCGCCATTCGTACAGCACGGGGAATCAAACATGCCAAGTAGTTGTGCATCCATTTCAGAGGAGTCCGAGACTCATGAAATTACACTCAAACAATTAAATAATCCGGTTACGATTACGTGATCATACACAACACCACGATTGTATTCGACAATCACAAGGCTATAATGCCTCTCGGCCTCACATGCCGGTTCAAATCCACAAAGGTTAACCACATGTTCCGTACTAGTGTTCCAACTTCTAAATTCTCTTATAGTTCATAAGGGTTTTCCTCACTCTTACTATTTCATATATTGACATGCATACATCCTCAAACATGCTTAACAACAAGAGAAAATAGGTAACCGTAAGTCGATTGCATAATAGAATCACATAACAACATATCATATAACAATACTTTCATTCATTTGCCTCTAAATAATTTGTCCTACATTATACTCCTAATTTCCACTTTTTATTGGGTAGAGGGTCGTCGTGGCTTTCTAACGGTACCAAGAACGCCCCGATCCGAGTTACGGATCAAAAGTTATGAAGGAAATAAAACTGCACAAACAGACATGTTCGCTAGGCGAACCTCCCAGCGAGCGTTCGCTTCCGCATTCGCTAGGCGAAGCCTCTGGCGAATGAACAAACAGAACAAAACAGACATAAAGTTCACTAGGCGAACAACTGGCGAACCTTCGCCTCGCCCTTCGCTTCGCGAGCAAGCTGGCGAGTAATTAAACAGAATGCTCCCAGACCCAAAACACCATAAGTTCGCTAGGCGAACAACTGGCGAACCTTCGCCTTCACCTTCACTAGGCGAATGTGCTAGCGAACACCTAGTCAGTAAGTTCCCATATTCAAAACACACTAAGTTCTCTAGGCGAACATGCCCGCGAACCTTCGCTAGGCGAACCCTCGATTGCTGTTCGCTGGGCTTCGCCCCAGGTTCGCTAGGCGAACCCTGCGAACCAGAACTTCTCCCAGCTGCTGTTCTTCACTTCCAAGTCATAACTTCTCCATCAAAACATAACCCAATAATACCCACATGATCTAAACTCAGTATGGACATGATAACAAGCATTTAACAACATTTATAACAAGATTCAACCATAAGATTTCCAAGTTTTTTATAATCTAACCTAAATCCAAAAACTATCTAGAGTTCTCTAACAATGGTACTAACTAGAACCCACCTCCAAATAGAGCAAGATGAAGATGATTGAGAAGGTTGGATGAAGATTGGATGATGATCTTGATTGTTCTTAAGCTTTTCTTCCAATTCCTTCTTCTACTCTTTTTCTCTCCTTCCTTTCCTTCTTCCTTCTTTCTTTTCTATAACTTTCTCTATGTCTTTCTATCTTTGGCAAATGGAAGGAAAAGAAATATAGCAACTTAGTATTAGAAATAATACTACTAAATGTCCAAAAAGTCTCTCAAGTCCCAATTAAATAAATGTCTCCGAAACAATTAATATTTACTGGATCAATTCTAAGTACCGAAGTTACTCTAATTATTTTATCAAATAATTTCCCAGAGCAACCGGACTCAATTAATCACAATGCAATATTATTCGGTGACATAAAATACGGGGTATTACATCTTCCCCCCCTTAAATAGAAATTCGCCCTCGAATTTAAAATTTACCTGAACAGATGAGGGTAAGCATCTCGCATTTTCGATTCAAGTTCCCAAGTTGCATCTCCTGGATGCGTTACATCCCACTGCACCTTAACGAGAGGAATATCCTTGTTCCTTAATACCTTCGTTTCTCTTCCCACAATGCGGCTCGGTTGAGGTTCAAACGTCAAATCCGCTTCTATTTCAAGAGTATCCGGTAGAATCGGCTGAAGAGGATCTGGAACAAATCTCCGAAGCTGAGATACATGAAAAACATCATGCATTTCCGACAGAGAAGGCGGTAAGGCCAACCTGTACGCTACTTCACCAATCATTTCTAAGATCTAATACGGTCCTACGTATCTCGGGCTTAACTTGCGTGACTTAAATGGTCCTTTCAATCTCAATCTAGGAGTAACTTTCAAAAACACATGGTCACCTTCTTCAAATTCTAAAGGTCTCCTTCGATTGTCAGCATAACTCTTTTGTCGATCTTGGGCTTGCTTAATTTTCTCGTGAATCATTCGAATCTTTTCCGTAGTCTCTTGGATGATTTCGGGTCCTAAGATTCTATCTTCCCCAACTTCTGCCCAACACAAGGGTGTTCTACATTTTCGCCCATACAACGCTTCATACGGAGCCATACCGATACTAGCATGATAACTATTGTTATAGGAAAACTCAATCAATGGTAGAAGTTCTTTCCAATTCCCTTTACTTTCTAACACACAAGATCTCAACATATCTTCCATCGTCTGTATCGTTCGCTCAGTCTGTCCATCCGTCTGCGGATGATTAGACGTGCTCAAACACAACTCCGTCCCCATAGCTTGTTGAAAGACTTTCCAAAACCTTGAGGTAAACTTCAGATCTCTATCCGACACAATATTAGAAGGAATACCGTGCAATATTACAATTTCCGCAATAAACAACCTCGCAAGATGACTTGCCTTGAAAGTAGTCTTCACGGCCAAGAAGTGCGCAGATTTCGTTAGTCGATCCACAATCACCCAAATAGAATCATAACCACCTTGCGTACGGGGTAAACCTACTGCAAAGTCCATAGAAATGCTATCCCATTTCCAAACTGGGATTTCTAAAGGTTGCAACATACCGCCCGATCTTTGGTGTTCAATCTTAACCTGTTGGCATACTGCACATTCTGACACATACATTGCAACATCCTTTTTCATTCCGGCCCACCAATAGTCCTTCTTCAAATCTTGATACATCTTCGAAGAACCAGGATGTATCGTAAAAGTACCTTTATGAGCTTCATCCAAAATCTTTCTTCTTAACATTACATCATTCGGAACGCAAATTCTTTGGTCGAACATAATAATTCCGTCGGTAGCCTGAATAAAACCCGGTAGAAGTAACACTTCTTGCAACTTCTCGTCTGCCATTTGACCTTGGTGAATCTCAACTCTCAGAGTAGAATTGACATTCAAATTTCCCATAATCACACCATCTTGGGTCCATACAAACTGAAGATTAAGATCTCTAAAATTCTCCAACAAGGCATACTCCAAACTCATCAATTTCGCGCCATGAACTAATTTCCGACTTAACGCATCTGCTACCTTATTCGCTTTTCCTGGATGATACTTCAAATCTAAATCATAATCTTTTAAGTACTCCATCCATCTTCGTTGTCGCATATTTAACTCCTTTTGGTCAAACAAATACCTCAAACTCTTATGGTCACTGAACATTTCAAAATGTACACCATACAAATAATGCCGCCACACCTTCAGGGTAAAAATAACCGCCGCCAATTCCAAATCGTGAGTTGGATAATTCTGTTCATGGATTTTCAATTGTCGGGAGGCATAAGCTACCACTTGACCGCCTTGCATCAGGACACCTCCCAATCCCATTTTAGAAGCATCACAAAACACTTCATAAGAGTTGTTAGGATCAGGAATGATTAACGCCGGAGCCGTTGTCAATCTCTCCTTCAACTTCATGAAACTTTGCTCACAACCTGAATCCCACTCAAAAGCAAAATCCTTACGAGTAAGTTTCGTCATCGGTAAAGCTAACTTAGAGAAACCTTCAATGAACCTCCTATAGTAACCTGCCAGCCCTAAGAAACTTCTGACTTCTGAGGCATTTCTCGGCCTTTCCCAATTTATCACTGCTTCTACCTTCGACGGATCCACCGCGACACCCCCTTGTGAGATAACGTGACCAAGAAACTTAACTTCTGCCATCCAAAATTCACACTTACTTAATTTAGCAAAAAGTTGCTTCTCTTGCAACACAGATAACACCATTCTCAGATGTTCCTCGTGCTCTTGTGAAGTACGAGAATAAATAAGAATATCGTCAATGAAGATTACCACGAACTGGTCCAAGTAAGCTTGAAATATTCGGTTCATGTAATCCATAAAAACGGCTGGAGCATTTGTCACACCGAAAGGCATCACTAAGAATTCGTAATGGCCATAACGGGTCCTAAATGCAGTCTTAGGTACATCGGAACTCTTCACTCGGATTTGGTGATAACCTGACCTCAAATCAATCTTCGAGAACACGCAGGCTCCTTTCAATTGATCTAAAAGGTCGTCTATCCTGGGCAAGGGATACTTGTTCTTAATGGTGACTTTATTCAACTGACGATAATCGATGCACATCCGCATCCCACCGTCCTTCTTCTTCACTAGCAAAACAGGGGCTCCCCACGGAGAAACACTAGGCCGCACAAAATGTTTCGCCATGAGTTCTTCTAACTGATCTTTTAATTCCCTTAACTCCTTCGGTGCCATCCGATACGGAGAAACGGATATAGGAGCCGTTCCCGGTACCAGGTCAATAGAAAATTCCACTTCCCTCTCCGGAGGAAGAGAAGTGACATCTTCGGGGAAAACTTCAGAAAATTCGCAAACCACGGGAATGTCCATAACCTGAAGGTCGCTACTCCCTTCCTTAGTGAGAACCAACATAACCGAATTCTCTTCTTCAAACAAGAGATTTATCATACCAACCGTACCTTCTAGAATAGTTGTTAAAACATTCTTTGGTGTAGCCTCAATAGACGGAATGATGATAAGCTTCTCCTCACACCCAATAAATACCAAATTAGCAGAAAGCCAATCCATTCCCAACACGACATCCAGTTTCTTAAGCGGTAGACAAATAAGGTCAATCTGAAAAACTCTATCATTCACAGATAGCACACAATTTTCACACATCAAAGGCGTCTCAACCATTTCATCCATGGCGGTAGTGACCACCATAGGAGGAGACAAAGGAACGGACCGCAATCCAAGTCGCTTCGTACATTTGCACCGATACAAAAGAATGTGTAGCTCCGCAATCAAATAAAACAAAACAAGGAAAACCGTTAACTAGGCACGTACCAGCAATCAATGAATTGTCACTCTTCTTCTTCCTTGCATCCAAGGTATAAACCCTTCCTGGTGTCTGAGTCCTATTCTGAGGACAATCTCTCTTCAGATGACCCATCTTCTGACATTGATAACACTTCACATTGTCTATGCCACACCTTCCATAATGCATCCTTCCACAAGTGCGACACACCGGAAATGCACTCGCCCTTGTATCTTGCACCTGTTTCCCCTTGAAGGATTGTGGCCTAGGCCTAAATGATTGATTAGACCTTCCACGATCACCTTGAGTTGCCCGACTTGCTACACTTTCATCTCGAACCTTTTTCAAACTATGTTCTGCCACATAGCATTGTCTTAACACCTCAGCATAAGTAGTGAACTCCCTCTGAGAGACACTATGGGATATTTCAGCTCGAAGTCCAAAAATAAATTGGTCCACCTTCCACCTCTCATCTGGAGCATACATAGCCTGCCTGGAATAAGCAGCCATGTCTTCAAACTTCTCAGCATAACTGGCCACAGTCATGCCACCTTGTCTTTACTGCTGAAATTCAAATTCCTTCTGAGTTCTCAAAGAGCTCGGAAAATATTTCTCCATGAAAACAACCTTGAACTGCTCCCAAACCTTTGGCACTTCCTGAACAGTCATCAAAGCCGAAGCGCTCTCCCACCATCTCATAGCGGGACCCTTTAGAGAATGAGAAGCAAACAACACCTTGTTCTCCTCACTACACTGGACTATCAAGAAAATCCTTTCCATACCTGAAATCCATTCGTGAGCCTTCACGGGATCTAATCCACCCTGAAATTCCAGAGGATTCATGCGGATAAAGTCCCGGAAATTCCCACCTACAGCTTCGGGAACCACTACTTGAGGATGCGGACCTCCATTCATTTGCTGCACCATCTGCTGCATGAATAAATTTTGTTGTTGTTGCATCTGCTGCATGAACTGATACAACGGAGCATTACCATCACCAACCGGCGGAGTCGTCCCTTGAGGAGTGGTGCGGGGCCTACCACGAGGGTTTCTACGTCCATCAGCCATGTTCCTAAAGGTCATACAAATAGAATTAAGTTGATCAGGCTCAATGCCATAAATATAACGCTCAAGACCCACGGCGACACAACGTATATGAAACGGAAAGAAACACTTATACTATTTCATGGCTAGGTCGAGGATACGACCTGCTCTGATACCAACTGTCACACCCACATATAAAATCCATACATCAAAGCATAATTTATATATATGAATCCAAGTATTTGGTATTGAAATACAATAAGTTCCTAGCTAACACATTATACACATAAAATGCCTCTAATACAACACGAAAGCTAAGGCATTACATATACAAGATGTTCCAACAAGATAAAAACTAAGAACTAGATCAATGCAATGATCTCAAATAGAACGTCATAGCGGAAGCCATGCCATCTCAAAATCTACGAACCGAAAGGAAAAGTCAAACCCACTTTATCCTTACCCGTCGCCGAACCTGCAGAACCTGTGATGTAAACAACAACAGTGGGGTGAGATAGATCAAATCTCAGTGAGTTCCCTATCTATGGATTCTCTCGGATTATTTATGGTTCTAACAATCCTAGCTCAAGTCCGGGGAAGGGAAATGGCTTTGAGTACACACACACTATATGGAAACATGCTATGAGTTCATCAACCCACAATATCACTAATCGATAACCATACCAAGGTACTTCCTATTTCCCATTCGCTTCTACGTCTAGAAGGCGATTCGAGTCATAAGTCCTTGTAATCTACTTGACATACGAATGGATTCGGGTTCTACGGGCCTTATACCGTTATGAACCGTCGCTTCACACGGGCCTTATACCGTCACAAGCCTACGCTCCATGGGCGCCATTCGTACAGCACGGGAATCAAACATGCCAAGTAGTTGTGCATCCATTTCAGAGGAGTCCGAGACTCATGAAATTACACTCAAACAATTAAATAATCCGGTTACGATTACGTGATCATACACAACACCACGATTGTATTCGACAATCACAAGGCTATAATGCCTCTCGGCCTCACATGCCGGTTCAAATCCACAAAGGTTAACCACATGTTCCGTACTAGTGTTCCAACTTCTAAATTCTCTTATAGTTCATAAGGGTTTTCCTCACTCTTACTATTTCATATATTGACATGCATACATCCTCAAACATGCTTAACAACAGAGAAAATAGGTAACCGTAAGTCGATTGCATAATAGAATCACATAACAACATATCATATAACAATACTTTCATTCATTTGCCTCTAAATAATTTGTCCTACATTATACTCCTAATTTCCACTTTTTATTGGGTAGAGGGTCGTCGTGGCTTTCTAACGGTACCAAGAACGCCCCGATCCGAGTTACGGATCAAAAGTTATGAAGGAAATAAAACTGCACAAACAGACATGTTCGCTAGGCGAACCTCCCAGCGAGCGTTCGCTTCCGCATTCGCTAGGCGAAGCCTCTGGCGAATGAACAAACAGAACAAAACAGACATAAAGTTCACTAGGCGAACAACTGGCGAACCTTCGCCTCGCCCTTCGCTTCGCGAGCAAGCTGGCGAGTAATTAAACAGAATGCTCCCAGACCCAAAACACCATAAGTTCGCTAGGGCGAACAACTGGCGAACCTTCGCCTTCACCTTCACTAGGCGAATGTGCTAGCGAACACCTAGTCAGTAAGTTCCCATATTCAAAACACACTAAGTTCTCTAGGCGAACATGCCCGCGAACCTTCGCTAGGCGAACCCTCGATTGCTGTTCGCTGGGCTTCGCCCCAGGTTCGCTAGGCGAACCCTGCGAACCAGAACTTCTCCCAGCTGCTGTTCTTCACTTCCAAGTCATAACTTCTCCATCAAAACATAACCCAATAATACCCACATGATCTAAACTCAGTATGGACATGATAACAAGCATTTAACAACATTTATAACAAGATTCAACCATAAGATTTCCAAGTTTTTTATAATCTAACCTAAATCCAAAAACTATCTAGAGTTCTCTAACAATGGTACTAACTAGAACCCACCTCCAAATAGAGCAAGATGAAGATGATTGAGAAGGTTGGATGAAGATTGGATGATGATCTTGATTGTTCTTAAGCTTTTCTTCCAATTCCTTCTTCTACTCTTTTTCTCTCCTTCCTTTCCTTCTTCCTTCTTTCTTTTCTATAACTTTCTCTATGTCTTTCTATCTTTGGCAAATGGAAGGAAAAGAAATATAGCAACTTAGTATTAGAAATAATACTACTAAATGTCCAAAAAGTCTCTCAAGTCCCAATTAAATAAATGTCTCCGAAACAATTAATATTTACTGGATCAATTCTAAGTACCGAAGTTACTCTAATTATTTTTATCAAATAATTTCCCAGAGCAACCGGACTCAATTAATCACAATGCAATATTATTCGGTGACATAAAATACGGGGTATTACATCTTCCCCCCCTTAAATAGAAATTCGCCCTCGAATTTAAAATTTACCTGAACAGATGAGGGTAAGCATCTCGCATTTTCGATTCAAGTTCCCAAGTTGCATCTCCTGGATGCGTTACATCCCACTGCACCTTAACGAGAGGAATATCCTTGTTCCTTAATACCTTCGTTTCTCTTCCCACAATGCGGCTCGGTTGAGGTTCAAACGTCAAATCCGCTTCTATTTCAAGAGTATCCGGTAGAATCGCTGAAGAGGATCTGGAACAAATCTCGAAGCTGAGATACATGAAAAACATCATGCATTTCCGACAGAGAAGGCGGGTAAGGCCAACCTGTACGCTACTTCACCAATCATTTCTAAGATCTAATACGGTCCTACGTATCTCGGGCTTAACTTGCGTGACTTAAATGGTCCTTTCAATCTCAATCTAGGAGTAACTTTCAAAAACACATGGTCACCTTCTTCAAATTCTAAAGGTCTCCTTCGATTGTCAGCATAACTCTTTTGTCGATCTTGGGCTTGCTTAATTTTCTCGTGAATCATTCGAATCTTTTCCGTAGTCTCTTGGATGATTTCGGGTCCTAAGATTCTATCTTCCCCAACTTCTGCCCAACACAAGGGTGTTCTACATTTTCGCCCATACAACGCTTCATACGGAGCCATACCGATACTAGCATGATAACTATTGTTATAGGAAAACTCAATCAATGGTAGAAGTTCTTTCCAATTCCCTTTACTTTCTAACACACAAGATCTCAACATATCTTCCATCGTCTGTATCGTTCGCTCAGTCTGTCCATCCGTCTGCGGATGATTAGACGTGCTCAAACACAACTCCGTCCCCATAGCTTGTTGAAAGACTTTCCAAAACCTTGAGGTAAACTTCAGATCTCTATCCGACACAATATTAGAAGGAATACCGTGCAATATTAACAATTTCCGCAATAAACAACCTCGCAAGATGACTTGCCTTGAAAGTAGTCTTCACGGCCAAGAAGTGCGCAGATTTCGTTAGTCGATCCACAATCACCCAAATAGAATCATAACCACCTTGCGTACGGGGTAAACCTACTGCAAAGTCCATAGAAATGCTATCCCATTTCCAAACTGGGATTTCTAAAGGTTGCAACATACCGCCCGATCTTTGGTGTTCAATCTTAACCTGTTGGCATACTGCACATTCTGACACATACATTGCAACATCCTTTTTCATTCCGGCCCACCAATAGTCCTTCTTCAAATCTTGATACATCTTCGAAGAACCAGGATGTATCGTAAAAGTACCTTTATGAGCTTCATCCAAAATCTTTCTTCTTAACATTACATCATTCGGAACGCAAATTCTTTGGTCGAACATAATAATTCCGTCGGTAGCCTGAATAAAACCCGGTAGAAGTAACACTTCTTGCAACTTCTCGTCTGCCATTTGACCTTGGTGAATCTCAACTCTCAGAGTAGAATTGACATTCAAATTTCCCATAATCACACCATCTTGGGTCCATACA